>CM070778.1:40295045-42695045 GCA_036346955.1 Dipus sagitta | reverse complement strand
CGGAGGTTGCAGTGAGCCAGGACCCCCCACATTCTTGGGGGACCCCTGGACAAAATCTCTTGGACCCGAGATCTGCAGGATTTAAGGCCACTCCCTCTCCAAGCACAGGATACCAGGACATTCAGGTAAGACTCAGGCTTTGCCCATAACTCTATGACCTTTGGCCAGTTGCCTAGGAAACTCCTTATAGGGTATCAGGCAGCATTTTTGCATAGCCCATCCCCCTGTGCCATGTACCTTCCCTTTACCATTGCTTATGTGCTGGAATGTATGTCCCCATATGCTAATTAGGCATCAGCAAGTAACCTTGTACATCCAATCCCCCTTAGGACCCTCAACTGCTTATAAACCCATTTCCCTATTGATTAAAGCGAGCTGTTCACAGAGACTGTCTCCTGAAAGTCTTTCTTTTGTCACGCGCACAATCTTGATCTCCACAGTTGCCTGGACTCCTTGGGGGACCGCGGCCAGCCAGGGGACCCAGGAACCCAAAGCTGACGCCCACCATGGAGGACACCATGAGACTATAAGACTACATAGTAAATTCCAGGTAAACCTGAGCTAGAGTGAGACCCTAACTTGGAAAAAAAAAAAAAACCAAAAATGCAAACTTTAGCCTGGTGTGGTGGCACATGCCTCTGATACCAATGTTTGGGATGAGGAAGAAGAGGATCAGAACAAAGTCATCCTTGGGGACCTAGGTTCAGATCCCCAACACCCATGTGAAAACACAGAGCACAGTGATATGAGTCTATAATCCCAGCACTGGGGTGGCAGAAGCAGGAGGATCCCTAGGACTTTTGTGCCTAACTAGTCAACTTGGCATGCTTTATGTTCAGTGCCAGATCCTGTCTCTGGTCAAGAGAGAGAGAGAAGGGGGGAGCGATGGGGGGGAGGAACATACATACATTCAGCACAAATCATACGCATATAGTAAATAAATAAAATTCAAATTTTGGGTCTGGAGAGATGGCTTAGTGGTTAAGCACTTATCTGTGAAACCTAAGGATCCCAGTTTGAGGCTCAATTCCCCAGTACCCACGTAAGCCAGATGCACAAGGTGGCACATGCATGTGGAGTTCATTTGCAGTGGCTGGAGGCCCTGATGTCCCCATTCTCTCTCTCTCTGTCTGTCTGTCTGCTGCTCTCAAATAAATAAATAAAAACAATCAAAAATTTGTTTAAAATTCAAATTTTGTATAAGCCAATAATGGCAACATCATTAGTGGTGATGAACATTTAATGAATGCTTAATACATGCCAGAAACTATGCTATGTACAATTCATATCATCCAGGTTAGCCATGAACTCATTAGGTAGCCAAGGATGATCCTGAACTCCTGATATTCTGCTTCTACCTCCCAAATGCTAGGATTACAGGCATTTGCAACAATGCCCACCCTGAAAGTAATTGTATTTTCTTAATTTTTTTAAATTTTATTTTACTGAGACAGTATCTCATCACATAGTCCTTGCTGGCCTGGCACTCATTATGTAGACCAGGCTGGCCTCAAACTTATGGCAATTCTACTGCCTGTGATTTGAGTCCTGGCATTACAGGCATGTAACCACCCAACTCTCCAGACATGAGCTGTATGTGTGGGTGTGCATGGTGTGGTGTATGTACATGTAGCTGCCTATGTGGTACCTCATGTGCTCATGTATGGCAGAGTGTGCTCTCTTGAAATAGAAGAGCAAAATGGCAGATGACCTGCTCCATTGCTCTTCCACCCCATTACTTTTCTGGTCCCCCCTCCCCCAAGTAAGGTCTCACGCCAACCTAGGCTGGTCTGGAATTCAATGCGCAGTCTCAAGCCTTGAACTCATGGTGATCCTCCTACTTCTGCTTCCCAAGAGCTAGGATTAAAGGTGTGTGCCACCACGGCCAGCATTTATTTTTCTGCCTATTTTTTTTTCTTCATTTTTGTAGGGATCAGCACATCTGGAGTGCAATGGATAAGTCTCACCCTGGGAAAACCACCTTCATGATCATAGTATAGCCCTGCCAGGTAAGTATTCTGTATATTCTTATTTTGAGCCCAAGTCTCTCTCTCTCTCTCTCTTTTATTTTAAAGGTAAGGTCTTGTCCTAACCCCAGAGTGACCTGGAATTCACATGTAGCTTCAAGATGGCCTCAAACTCATGGACATCTTCCTACCTTTGCATGTGTCTAGAGTTTTTTTGCAGTGGCTGGAGGAACTGGAGCTCCCACTTTCTTTCTTTCTTTCTGTCTCTCTGCCTCTTTCTCTTTCTCAAATAAATAAAATAAAAAAATCAAAGCCGGGCATGGTGGTACACGCCTTTAATCCTAGCACTCGGGAGGCAGAGGTAGGAGGATTGCCATGAGTTTGAGGCCACCCTGAGAACATAGAGTGAATTCCAGGTCAGCCTGGGCTAGAGTGAGACCCTACCTCAAAAAAAAAAAAAAAAAAAAAAAAAAAAAACCAAAAACCAAAAACAGGCACGGTGTTACACACTTGAGAGGCAGAGGTAGGAGGAGCACTGAGCTCAAGGCTAACCTGCAATTACATAGTGAATTCCAGGTTGGCTTGACACTACCTTCAAAAACAAACAGGGCTGGAGAGATGGCTTAGCGGTTAAGACATATGCCTACAAAGCCTAAGAACCCAGATTCAATTCTCCAGCCAGATGTAAATGGTGGCACATGTGTCTGGAGTTCATTTGCTGTGGCAGGAGGCCCTGATGTACCCATTCTCCCCGTCTCTCTCCCTCTCTCTGTCTCAAAACAAGTTTCTGGTCCATCTAGACATCAATCAGATACCAAAAGGATAACATGACCTTTTTTAAGTTCTTCACCTCTTAAGTGTTATACTACCTTCCCTCCCTTACTACTTCATATCAAATAGCTTATAATAAGCTAAGCAGCAATTTAAATTGGTAATAAGCCAAAATATATGATTACCTGGCACCCTTAACATGCTGAGCAGTACCTCTTATAGTAGATACTACCAAGCTCTGGCCACTGAGCTATTTACAGTAATGGCTGCAATTTGTTTAAGGGTACATTGTCCATTATAAAACCACTGGCCAGTGCTGAGAAAACAGCTCAGAACCACTGTGGTTTTGATCCTTCAAGATCTTTTTCTTCACACATATAATATAAATATAAATGCACATAAATAATTATGTTTCTCAAAAAATATGTTCCCACTAGATACATTAAGACTTCATTTTTTTTTCACTGCATGACACATAGGGACATATTTTGTTCAATATTAGTACATTTGTATACAGCATTTGATATTAATGTGGTTTTTTTGTTTGTTTGTTTTTTGGGGTAGGGTCTCATTCTATCCCAGGCTGACCTGGAATTCACTATGTAGTCTCAAAATGGCCTCGAACTCACAATGATCCTCCTACCTCAGACTCCCAAGTGCTGGGATTAAAGGTGTGCACCACCATGCCCAGCTGATATTAATGTTTGGATTACTTTTTTTCTTTTTTGCTTTTTTGAGGTAGAGTCTTGTTCTAGTACAAGCTGACCTGGAATTCACTATGTTGTCTCAGGGTGAACTCAAACTCACAGCAATCCTCTTACTTCTGCCTCCTATGTGCTGGGATTAAAGGGGTGTGCCACCGCACCCAGCTTTTATTTTCACATGTATCCAAGGCAGGCCTTGAACTCACTAAAAGGCTAAGGATGATCTTAAATATCTAATCCTCCTGCCTTCAATCTCCTGGGTGCTGGCATTATAGGTGCTCACCACCATGACATTTATACTGTGAAAGTGATTAAACCTAGGAGTTTGTGCACACTAGGCAAGCCTGAATTACATTGTTTTTCAGTGTGCATATACAAATGTGTGCATATATATGGAAGCTAGTGGACAATGCTGGATATCTGCCTCTTTCTTCCACCTCATTTTTCAGAGACAGAGTCTCTCACTGAGTCTGCAACTCTCTATTTTTCAGTTAGACTGGCTGACCAGTGAGTCCCAGTGATCCTCCTTTGTCAGTTCCCATCAGTGTTGGGGCCATAGGTATGCCTGGTCATGACCAGCTTTCTTATATGGGTGCTAGGGATCAAATTCAGATCTTCATTCTGACATAGCAAATGTTCATACCCACTAAAGATTTTCCCTAGTCTCTGGATTACTTCTTTAACTAGAAAAAACAAAGGGAGCAGTTTTGTGGAAGTCTTTCAGACATGACATGGCCATTGCACTCATGAAGTCACAGCAGCTGTAGTTACCCGAACAAAACTAGACCCCATCCACACTCCATTACAGATCGGGGAGAGGCTCATGAGATACCTACCACTCCTCTCTGAATTCTATCTGCAGTTAAAGATTGGTAGGGAATGGGCTGGAGAGATGGCTTAGTGGTTAAGGTGGTTGCCTGCAAAGCCAAAGAACCCAGGTTCGATTCTCCAGGACCCACATAAGCCAAATGCACAAGGTGGTTCATGTGTCTGGAGTTCATTTGCAGCAGCTGGAAGCTCTGGCACACCCATTCTCTCTTTCTCTCTCTCACACTCTCTCTCTCAAATAAATAAATAAAAATAGAATATTTTTAAAAACAGATTGGAAGGGAAGTGGGGCTCATGAGGCCTAATGTTCCCTGAGGCACTTGGCACTAAATAGTTGCTACAGGAATAAAAGCCATTTTCTTCCGTGGTAAAGCTGCTGGTAAACTGTGCTTCAGTGAAGAACCCCGCCCCTGCTCAGGTAAGCAGCCCTAAGTAAGCTCAGCAGTCACCAGAAAGTATGAAAGGTGATGGGGGACAACCTGGGAAAAGAAAGGGGCACAGAGGAAATGAGGCAAAAGAGTGTGAATATGATCAAAATACAGGGCTACAGATGGTTCAGCAGTTGGGGGCCCTTGCTCTATCAAAATTCATTATATACATATATGAAACTATCAGAATAGGGCTGGGGAGATGACTGGGTTCAATTCCCCAGCACCCATGTAAAGCCAGACCACAAAAAGTGGTGCATGCATATGGCATTTATTTGCAGTGGCACACATATACGTGCAAATAAACAATTTAATACTTGGGACTGGAGAAATAGTTCAGCGGTTAAATGTACTTGCTTGTAAAACCTAACAAAGCCTGGGTTCAATTGTAGTGCCCGAACAGAGACAGATGCACACAGTGGCACATGCATCTGGAATTTATTTGCAATGGCAGGAGGCATTCTCTCTCTCTCTCTAATAAAATAAGTATTAAAAAAAGCGGGGGGAGAGGCAGGCGTGGTGGCGCATGCCTTTAATCCCAGCACTCGGGAGGCAGAGGTAGGAGGATCATCCTGAGTTTGAGGCCACCCTGAGACTACATAGTAAATTCCAGGTAGCCTGGACTAGAGTGAGACCCTACCTTGAAAAACCAAAAAAAAAAAAAAAAAAAAAAGGGGGGGGGGGGCGGGCATGGTGGTACACTAATTGGGAGGTAGAGGTAGGAGGCCACTGTGAGTTCAAGGCCACTCTGAGACTACATAGTGAATTCCCTGAGCTACAGCGAGACCCTACCTCAGGAAAAAAAAAAAAAAAAAAAAAAAGATTACAGCATGGCATATCTTTAGTCCTAGCACTCAGAAGGCAAAGGTAGGAAGATTGCCTTGAATTTGACACTAGCCTCAGACCACAGTGAATCCCTGGTCAGCTTGGGATAGACCTTACCTCAAAAAGCCAAAAAAAAAAAGTAAAAATAAATTACCAAAAAATGATACTTGGGTCTACACACTTGCCCTCAAAGCCTAAGGACCCAGGTTCGATTCCCCAGTACTCACAGTATCAATGTAAGCCAGATGTACAAGGCAGTGCATGCATCTGGAGTTTGTTTGCTGTGGCTGGAGGCCCTAGTGCACCCATTCTCTCTATCTGCCTCTCTCCTCTCCAGTAAATAAAATAGTTAATTAAAAAAATGATTATCGGGCTGGAGAGATGGCTTAGTGGTTAAGGCATGTGCCTGCAAAGCCTAAGGACCCAGGTTCGATTCTCCAGGACTCACATAAGCAGATGCACCAGGGGGCGCATGCGTCTGGAGTTCATTTGCGGTAGCTGGAGGCCCTGGCATGCCCATTCTTTCTTTCTCTCTGCCTCTTCCACCCCCCCTTTCTCTCAAATAAATAAATCAATTAATTTAAAAAAGTGATTATCAGCCGGACACAGTGGTGCACGCCTTTAATCCCAGCACTCGGGAAGCAGAGGTAGGAGGATCACCGTGAGTCCAAGGGCACCCTGAGACTCCATAGTAAATTCCAGGTCAGCCTGGGCTAAAGTGAAACCCTACCTCAAAAAAAAAAAAAAAAAAAAAAAAAAAAAAAAAAAAAAAAGAAGAAAAAGAAAAAGAAAAAGAAAACAACAAAAAAGATTCTCTCTTTCTGCCTCTTCTCTCTCTTGTAAATAAATAAAATAAAAAATTTGGCAGGGGGGGAGGTGCTGGAGAGATGGCTCAGCAGTTAAGGTGCTCACCTGCAAAGCCTAACGACCCAGCTTCAATTCTCCAGTACCTGCATAAGCCAGATGCACTAGTGGCACATGCATCTGGAGTTCATTTGCAGTGGCTAGAGGTCCTGGTATGCCCATTCTGTCTGTCTTTTCTCTCTCTCTCTCTCTACCTCTGCTTGAAAGTAAGTAAGAAAATATTTAAAAATAGTTTTTGCATCACATGTTCTCTCTCATACGTGGATCCTAGCTATAGATGACTGGACTTGTGTAGGTAGGAAGAAATTTCAGTAGCAGAGGCCAGTAAGCTAGAAAGGAGATATAAAGGGAATAGAAAGGAAGGGAGAGGGATACTTAATAGGATGGTATTGTATATATGTAAGTAGAAGAATAGATTAATGAGGGTGAAAAGGCCTAAGTGAGGTCAGGGGAAGAGATTGAGAAAAGTAAAGGTGGAGAGAGGGCTAGTCAAAATCTAAGAGGATATAAATAAGTCATATGGCAACCTACTTTTTGGACAATGGAACACTCAGGAGCCATAGATAGTTACTAGAAAATTTTTAGTGCTAGGGATGGGATACCTTCCAGTGAGATGTTGGCCATGGAAGTCCCTGATGCCCCCAAAACATTACAGGCCACTGCCAAGGCCCTTGGTTTCCCACCAGGAATAAATGATAAGACCCTATTGCTGAAGACTCCACATACTTGGGATGCAAGGCCACTGAGAAATCCTGCTGGAACTGAGCTGATAATCTCCTCTCTATGCAAGGGAATACATCCCTGATACTGAAAACCTACAATAGGCACACACACACAAAAAAAAACCAACCAAACAAACAAACAAAAAAAACAAACAAACCGGGCGTGGTGGTGTACTCCTTTAATCCTAGCACTATGGGAGGCAGAGGTAGGAGGATCACCGTGAATTTGAGGCCACCCTGAGACTACACAGTACATTCCAGGTCAGCCTGAGCTAGCGTGAAACCCTACTTCAGAAAACCAAAAAAAAAAAGAATCTGTCTCAAATAAACAACAGGAAACTAAATTAAAATAGGGCTGGGGATATCACTGGTAGAATGTTCGCCTAGGATGCCTGAATCCCTGAGTTTGAACCTATGCACCACCACCACCACAACAACAAAGCAAAAATAAACCCAACCAAAACCTATGAAGCTGTGTGACTATGCAACCTGTATGTCTTGACTGCCCTCTACTGGGGGACCTTCACTGATACAATGCTAACTTAAAATTAATGGCAAGAAATAAGTCAGAGTACTATATTTTGGCAAAATGAATACAGTGAAAGTAAAGTCTAGGGCTGGCAAGATGACTTAGTGATTAAGGTGCTTGCCTGCAAAACCTAGGTACCCAGGTTTGATTCCCCAGTACCCATGTAAGACAGATGCACCTATGTCTGGAGTTCATTTGCAGTGGCCAGAATCCCATCCTTTCTTCCTCTCTCTGTGCTTAAAAATAAATAAATAAAAATATTTTTAAAAGAATACTTACAGCTAGTCGGTGATTATTTGCAAGGCTGATCATTTGCTGGGCCAAGCCATTTAGTAATCGCGTACGAAGGGATAGATCATCAAGGTCATGCCGAAAAGGAAAAGCAATGCCATCTACTATCACTAATCGAACCTAAATACAGAGGAGAAAATGATATCAGGCTAGGTGTTGAAAGTACAGCAATAAAAATAGTGCCTAAACCTAATTGCTCATGCTACCTACAAAAGATCTACGTAACAGGAGAATCCCAAGAGACAGGGTAGGAGGACTGCTGTAAGATTGAGAGAGTGCCAGATAAACCTAAAAAAAAACAACTAGGGGGGCTGGAGAGATGGCTTAGTGGTTAAGTGCTTACTTGTGAAGGCTAAGGACCCCGTTCAAGCTCAATTCCCCAGTACCCACGTAAGCCAGATGTACAAAGTGGCACATGCATCTGGAGTTTGTTTGCAGTGGCTGGAGGCCCTGGTGCACCGATTCTCTCTCTCTCTGCCTCTTTCTCTGTCGCTCTCAGATAAATAAATAAATAAATTTTAAAAAACTAGGGCTGGAGAGATGGTTCAGTGGTTAAGGCACTTGCCCGCAAAGCCTAAGGACCCATGCTCAATTCCCAAGTGTCCACATAAAGCCAGATACAAGATGTGGCACATGCATCTGGAATTTGTTTGCAGCAGCTAGAGGTTGTGGTGCGCCCATTCTATCTATTTGCCTCTTCCTTTCTCTCAAATGATTTTTTTTTTCGAGGTAGGGTCTCACTCTAGCTTAGGCTGACCTGGAATTCACTATGTAGTCTCAGGGTGACATTGAACTCATGGTAATCCTTCTACCTCTGCCTCCCGAGTGCTGGGATTAAAGGTGTACACCACCACACCTGGCTCTCAAGTACAGTTTTTTTTTTTAAATATTCAAATAAATAAATAAAACTGAGCTGGGTGTAGTGGTGTACACCTTTAATCCCAGCACTCGGGAGGCAGAGATAGGAGGATTGCCATGAATTTGTGGCAACTCTGAGACTGCATAGTGAATTCTTGTCAGCCTCAGCTAGAGCAAGACTCTACCTTGAAAAACCAAAGCAATACAAAACCAAAGGTGGCGCACGCCTTTAATCCCAGCACTCGGGAAGCAGAGGTAGAAGTAGCATTGTGAGTTCGAGGCCACCCTGAGACTACATAGTGAATTCCAGGTCAGCCTAGACTGGAGTGAAATCCTACCTCAAAAACAAAACAAACAAACAAACAAAGAAAACTGGAAATAATCCTAGGAAAGTGAAAGACATCTACAATGAACACTTTCAAACAATATAGAGAAAAACTGAAGGCACAAGAAAACAGAAAGACATTCCATGGTAATGGATTGAATCTTAATTGTGAAAATGACTATCTTAACCAAAAGTAATCTACAGATTTAATGCAATCCTCATCAAAATTCCATTCTCATTTTTCACTAAAGTAGAAAAAAACAATCTTAGAATTCATTTAGAATTGGCTAGTCAAAGTAATCCTGAGCAATAAAGCATTACATGAGATTTCAAGGTATATTACAGAATCATAAACAAAAACAGCATGGTGCTGTTACAAGAACAGAGATGTACATCAGTGGTACAGAAGTGAAGATACAGGGCTGGAGAGATGGCTTAGCGGTTAAGCGCTTGCCTGTGAAGCCTAAGGACCCTGGTTCAAGGCTCGGTTCCCTAGGACCCACATTAGCCAGATGCACAAGGGACGCACGCGTCTGGAGTTCGTTTGCAGTGGCTGGAGGCCCTGGCGCGCTAATTCTCTCTCTCTGCCTCTTTCTTTCTCTGTCTGTCGCTTTCAAAGAAAGAAGAAAGAAAAGAAGTGAAGATACAAAGATAGACCCATGCAGCTACAGTCATCTGATTTTTGACAAAAAGGCCAAAAATACTAATGGGAGAAAAGATAGCCTCTTTAACAAACTGTGTTGGGGAAACTGGATATCTATATACAGAAGAATGAAAGTAGGTCCTGAGCCGGGAGTAATGGTGCATGTCTTTAGTCTCAGCACTTGGAAGGCAGAGGTAGGAGGGTTTCTTGGAGGTCGAAGCCACCCTGAGACTACATAGTGAATTCCAGGCCAGCCTGAGCTAGAGCAAGACCCTATCTTGAAAAAACAAAAAGAAAAAATGGCATCAGCCTAGATGCACATTAACTGATAAATGGAAATGAAGATGTACATGTACACAATGAGGTTTTATTAAGATGTAAAGAAAAAAATAATGAATTTGGAAGAAAATGGATATATCTGGAAAAGATTATAGTGAGGTAAACCAGGCCCAGAAAGACAATGCCACACATTCCACACATTCTCATATGAGGATCCTAGCTTTGAACTATTAACATTTCTATGGAAGATGAAGTAAGAATCAGTAGAGGTCAGAAAGCTAGAAAGGAGCCATAGGGAGGAGATGGCATAAGAGAACAGGATTGTAGGAATGAAAGAGGGGTGGAGTACTGGGGACTAAAAGGTTTAAATGAGGTCAGCCTGGACTACAGAGTGAGTTCAAGGTCTGCCTGGGCTGAGAGAGACCCCCACCTCAAAAAAAAAAAAAAAAAAAAGACTCAGAAGGCACCATGGTGCAGGAAAGAAGTGACAGAGGAGTGCTCAGCACTGCAATATCTCTATCACACCTTCCAAGGCTCAGCGTCTATTGTGGAAGAGGTGGCGGAAAGAATGTAAGAGCCAAAGGAAGGGTAGGACTCCTTACAACGTGCTCTCTGCAGACACAAAATGGCCTGGATATCCATGACCTCACAGTGCCTGACACTGCCTCAGCAAGACCATCATAAGAGGAGGAAAAGATCATATCATCAAAATAAAAGACAGACTGATTGAGATGGGGAGGGGATATGATGGAGAATGGAGTTTCAAAGGGGAAAGTGGGGGGAGGGAGGGTATTACCATAGGATATTTTTTATAATCATGGAAGTTGTTAATAAATTTTGAAAAAAATAAAAAACAAACAAACAAAAAAAGATTAAAATAAAACTAGACACATGCATATATGTGAAATTAAAATCTGAACAGTATTAAGGTATAATAAATAAGTTATAGAAAAGGGAAGACACAGCCTTTATGAATTGGCTTCAAGTTTAATTTTATGATACTCTAAGTGACTTGTATACTTATCAGACCCTTCCAGATACATTTGGTAAGTTATGCTTTAGCAGTCTGACTCATACCTTCGAGTGATCCGAAAGGAAATCTGGAAGGAGATAAACCTGCGCTAGTAGTTCTGTGTAATCATGACAACGAAAATAATAAATATGGGAAAGAATGTTTTCAAGAGTGAAATCTTCCAAGGCTTGCTGATATTCTGAAATAAACAACAAAGCACTCTTAATAAATTTAACTTGCTTTAATATGCTTACAATTATAGAAAACAGCACTTTTTTGTTGTTGTTTTTTTGTTTTTTTCAAGGTAGGGTTTCACTCTAATCCAGGCTGACCTGGAATTCACTATGGAGTCTCAGGGTGGCCTCGAACTCTCGGTGATCCTCCTACCTCTGCCTCCCGAGTGTTGGGAATAAAGGCATGCGCCACAACGCCCAGCTTTCTTTTTCAGTTTTTCAAGGTAGGGTTTTGGCTCTAGCCCAAGATCACCTGGAGGCTTAGTGCTGGGATTAAAAGCATGTTCCACTACACCCGGCAAAAACTAAAAACAAAACAAAACAAACAAACAAAAAACCTTTTTGTTTTGTTTTTCGAGGTAGGGTTTCACTCTAGCTCAGCTGACCTGGAATTCATTATAGTCTCAGGGTGGTCCTGGACTCACAGTGATCCTCCTACCTCTGCCTCCCAAGTGCTGGGCTTAAGAGTGTATGCCACTACACCCAGCAACATTTTTTAAAATATCTCAAATATTTATTTGAGAGAAAGAGGTGGGGGCGGGGGGAGAGAAAATGTGTGCACCAGGGCCTATAGCCATTTCAAACAAACTCCAGACAAATGTGTCACTCTGTGCATTTGACTTTATGTGGGTACTGGGGACTGGAACTTGGGTCATTAAGCTTTACAGGCAAGAGCCTTAACCACTGAACAATCTCTCCCGCTTGAAAACGGCATATGTATGTATGTATGTATATGTATGTGTGTGTATGTATGTATGTATGCATGTATATATATAGATATAGATATATGGTTTGTTTATTCTTTTGTTTTTCGAGGTAGGGTCTCACTCTAGCCCAGGCTAACCTGGAATGCACAATGTGATCTCAGGGTGGACGCGAACTCACAGTGATCCTCCTACTTCTGCTTCTGCTTCCTGAGTGCTGAGATTAAAGGTGTGTACTACCACACCCGGTGAAAAACAGCATTTAAATTTTTTTTGTTTTTATTTATTTGAGAGAAAGAAAGAGGCAGATAGGGAAAGAAAGAGAAAGAGAACAAAAGCATGCCAGGGTCTCCAACTGCTGCAAAAGAACTCCAAGCATATGGCTACCTTGTGCATCTGGCTTAAGTGGGTCCTGGGGAATCAAACCTCGGTCCTTTAGTGTTGCAAGCAAGCACCTTAATTGCTAAGCCATCTCTCCAGCCCAAAACCACCATTTTTAACCAGCAAAACATAGCCTTGTGTAACTCTTTATTTGAAAGATAACAAAATTATTGAGCTATGATTTGAAATTTCTAAACTCTTACTTTTACCTTTTACATTGTTTCTTTACATACCAGGCTACATGGAATTGTTTACATATAAAACTAGAGTTTCAGGCTGGAGAGATGCTTAGCAGTTAAGGCACTTGCCAGCAACTCTCCAGGTCCAGGCCCCACATAAGCCAGATGCACAGTGACCCAAGCATGCACAGTTCGTGCTGGGATAAAAGCATGTGCCACTACACCCGGCCAAAAACTAAAAACAAAACAAACAAACAAACAAAAAACCTTTTTGTTTTGTTTTTCGAGGTAGGGTTTCACTCTAGCTCAGCTGACTGGAATTCATTATAGTCTCAGGGTGGTCCTGGACTCACAGTGATCCTCCTACCTCTGCCTCCCAAGTGCTGGGCTTAAGAGTGTATGCCACTACACCCAGCAACATTTTTTAAAATATCTCAAATATTTATTTGAGAGAAAGAGGTGGGGGCGGGGGGAGAGAAAATATGTGCACCAGGGCCTATAGCCATTTCAAACAAACTCCAGACAAATGTGTCACTCTGTGCATTTGACTTTATGTGGGTACTGGGGGCTGGAACTTGGGTCATTAAGCTTTACAGGCAAGAGCCTTAACCACTGAACAATCTCTCCCGCTTGAAAACGGCATATGTAGGTGGTACTTACCACACCCGGTGAAAAACAGCATTTAAATTTTTTTTGTTTTTATTTATTTGAGAGAAAGAAAGAGGCAGATAGGGAAAGAAAGAGAAAGAGAACAAAAGCATGCCAGGGTCTCCAACTGCTGCAAAAGAACTCCAAGCATATGGCTACCTTGTGCATCTGGCTTAAGTGGGTCCTGGGGAATCAAACCTCGGTCCTTTAGTGTTGCAAGCAAGCACCTTAATTGCTAAGCCATCTCTCCAGCCCAAAACCACCATTTTTAACCAGCAAAACATAGCCTTGTGTAACTCTTTATTTGAAAGATAACAAAATTATTGAGCTATGATTTGAAATTTCTAAACTCTTACTTTTACCTTTTACATTGTTTCTTTACATACCAGGCTACATGGAATTGTTTACATATAAAACTAGAGTTTCAGGCTGGAGAGATGCTTAGCAGTTAAGGCACTTGCCAGCAACTCTCCAGGTCCAGGCCCCACATAAGCCAGATGCACAGTGACCCAAGCATGCACAGTTGCACATGTGCACAGGGGGCACACACGTCTGGAGAGCAACTGCAGTGGGTGGAGGTCCTAGCAAGTCAATTCTGTCTCTCACGCTCACATTAAAAAAAAAAAAAAAAGTAGTCTGCTGGGCTTGTCTCAAAAAACTAACTAGTTTCATTGTCTATTTTTTCATATTTCTTCTGATTGACTTCCACGGAACAGAAGTAAACACAATACAAGTTTCTCATTTTTTTTGTTTGTTTTTTCAAGGTAGGGCCTCACTATAGTCTAGGCTGACCTGGAACTTGCTCTGTAGTCCCAGGCTGGCCTTGAACACACAGCAATCCTCCTAACTCCACCTCCCGAGTACTGGGATTAAAGGTGTGTACCACCACTCTCAGCAAGTTTCTTTTTTTTTTTTTCTGAGGCAAGCCCAACAGACTGCTCCCACCCCTTTTTTAAGCAAGACAGTGAGAGAGAATTGGCGCACTAGTGCCTCCAACCACTATAATCAAGCTTCAGAAACATGTGCCACCTTGTACATCTGGCTTATGTGGAACCTAGAGAGTTGAACATGGGCCCTTAGGCTTCACAGGTAAACACCTTAAGTGCTAAGCCATCTCTCCAGCCCTCTTTTTCTGTTGTTGTTGTTGTTGCTGTTGTTTTGTTTTTTGGTTTTTTGAGGAATTCACTACATAGACTTAGGGTGGCCCTCAAACTCAGAGATCCTCGTAGCACTGCCTCCCAAGTGCTGGGATTAAAGGCATGTGCCACCATGCCCGGCCCTCTCTTGTTTTTAAAGGACTAAAAATTATTCAAAGGAAAAACACTCAAATGAAGCTTCTATTTCCCCTTAAGTGCTACCTTTTTTTCCCCTTTGGTTTCTCGAGGTAGGGTTTCCCTCTAGCCCAGGCTGACCTGGAATTCACTATGTAGTCTCAGAGTGGCTTTGAAATCACAGCAGTTCTCCTACCTTTGCCTCCCAAGCGCTGGGATTAAAGGCATGCGCCACCATGCCTGGCTATTGTAATTTGATTTTGGGGGCTAAGAGAGAGATTGCTTAGTGGTTAAGGTATTTGCCTGCAAAGCCAAAAGACCCAGGTTCAATTCCCCAGGACCCACATAAGCCAGATACACAAAGTGGCGCATGTGTATGGGGTTCAGGTAAAGTGGGTAGAGACCCTGGTGTGCCAATTCTCTGCCTCTCTCTCTCTTCCTCAAATAAATAAATAAAAATAAAATAACTGGGCTGGAGGGATGGCTTAGCGCTTAAGGTGCTTGCCTGCAAACCCAAAGGACCCAGGTTCAATTTCCTAGGACCCACATTAGCCAGATGCACAAGGGGGTGCACACATCTGGAGTTCGTTTGCAGTGGCTGGAGGACCTGGTGCACCCATTCTCAATCTCTCTCTGTCAAATAAATAAATAAATAAAAATAAACCAAAAATAAAATAATTTGATTTTTTTATTTTGTTTTTCATTTCTTTTGGTCTTGCTCTAGCCAAAGCTAACCTGGAATTCGCTATGCATCTCAGAGTGGAGCTGAACTTGTGGCAATCCTCCTTCCTACACCTATCCCCGATTGCTGGGATTAAAGGTGTGTGCCACCATGCCTGGGTTTATAATTTGATCTTTTTTCTGTTTTTGGTTTTTCGAGGTAGGATCTCACTCTAGCCCAGGTTGACCTGGAATTCCCTGTGTAGTCTCAGGATGGCCTTAAACTCACAGCGATCCTCCTACCTCTGCCTTCCAAGTGCTAGGATTAAAGGAGTACACCACCATGCCTGGCTATAATTTTTTTTTTAATTTTTTTGTTTATATTTATTTATTTGAGAGAGACAGAGAGAGAGAGAGAGAGAGAGAGAGAGAGAGAGAGAGAATGGGCGCACCAGGGCTTCCAGCCACTGCAAACGAACTCCAGACGCATGTGCCCCCTTGTGCATCTGGCTAACGTGGGTCCTGGGGAATCGAGCCTTGAACCGGGGTCCTTAGGCTTCACAGGCAAGCGCTTAACCACTAAGCCATCTCTCCAGCCCTATAATTTGATTTTTAAGTAGAAACAAAAATATAATATCCTCCTCATGATGAAGAGATGGCTCAGTGGTTAAGGCACTTGCCTGCAAAGCCTAACGATGTGGGTTCAATCCCCCACCACCCCTGTAAAGCTACAAAGTACTGCATGTATATGGAATTCATTTGCACTGGCACGGCCATTCTCTGTGTCCATCTCTCTTCTTCTGCTTGCAATATTTTTTAAAAAAATTAGTTTGGCCAGGAGTGGTGATGCATGACTTTAATCCCAGCACTTGGGAGGCAGAGGTAGGAAGATCACTGTGAGTTCAAGGCCACCTTGAAACTATACTGTAAATTCCAGGTCAGCCTGGGCTGGAGTGAGACCCTACCTTGAAAAAACAATAAATAAATAAATAAAAATGAGCTTGGCTCGTGGCCGCAGCCAGACACGCTGGTCCCCCAGTCTCCTGTGGTTGGCTCCCCCAGGCATGGCGCAGGGCCTCACCTCACTATGGCAGCAGCATGGCCCAGTACGTTCGACTTCATGCTCTGTGCCAAAGCTGATGATAAAACCATTCTAAAAGGCCTCCAGTCCGTTTTCCAGCAGCAGGGGATGGTGTACACCTGACAGGACCATGGCTACTTAGCAACCAACACGAACAAAAATGGAAGCTTCGCCAAATTGAGAATTTATCTACATGGATTTGGTGTTGCTGGACCTCCAGAGTTACAACAGTGATAAACAAGGCAAAAAAAGAAACTGACCAGCCTTTTGAACAAAATAGAAGAAAAAAATGAAAGAACTGAGTCAGGACAGTAATGGGCAGGTGAAGCAGCATTTACCACCCATAGTCTGAGAGGGCCCACTGCTGATGGGTGCCTGGTTGAGGATGACATCGATGAAGTGGTGTATGATGAAGATTCCCTTATCAGAACATTAAACTTCTACACTCAAAACAGTTTGGAAATAATCTCATTCTCAGTGGGGATGTTAATTTGGCAGTGAGTAACCTGGGACACCATGGGCAGTGGGAGAGAAGATTACACCAGCAAAGATGTCCTGATTCTGGGAAGTGGAGATGGGGGCATATTATGTGAAGCAGTTAAACTGAAATCAAAGATGGTCACTATGGTAGAAATTGACTAACTGATGATTGATGGAGGTGAGAAATACATGCAAAGAATATGCGGTGATGTGTTAGACAATCTAAAAGGAGACTACTATCAGGTCTTCATAGAAGACTGCATTCCAGTACTGAAGAGGTGCGCCAAAGAAGGGAGAGTTGATTATGTGATCAATAATCTGACCACTGTCCCAATTTCTCAGACTTATTCATGATCTTTCAATGAAAGCATTGAAACAGGATGGGAAATTTAATATATATATATTTTCCCCCCCTTCTGGTTTTTCAAGGTAGGGTCTTAATGTCTAGCCCAGGCTGACCTGGAATTCACTATGCAGTCTCAGGGTGGCCTCGAACTCACAGTGATCCACCTACCTCTGCTTCCCAAGTGCTGGGATTAAAGGCATGCACCACCACGCCTGGCTTAGGAAATATATTTTTAAATATTTTATTTATTTAGTTTTTTGAGACAGAGAAAGAATGGGCGAGCCAGGGCCTCTAGCCACTGTAAACAAACTCCAGACAAATGTGCCACCTTGTGCATCTGGCTTACATGGGTACTGGGGAGTCAAACCTGGGTCCTAAGGCTTTGCAGTGCCAGGGATGGGATACCTTTCAGTGACTTGTTGACCAAGGAGGTCCCTGATGCCCTCCAAACCGTTACAGGGCATTGCTGAGGCTCTTGGTTTCCCACCAGGAATAAATGGTAAGACTCTACTGCTGAAGACTCCACATGCTTGGGCTATAAGGTCACTGAGAAATCCTGCTGGAGCTGAGCTAAAAACCACCTCCATGTAGAACAGCTGACAAAAAGCTAGAAAAAGCTATGCTGCATATAGCTCCATGGGAGACAGAGAACTCATCAGTGGAGATAAACAACAGTGGACACTGCAACCCTTAAGATGGGCCAGCCAGGCCAAATGAGCCGAGTACAACAGTGGCATGTCTGTTATAGGGAAAACTAACTACTCTCCAACTGGACTGGAGGCCCGCTCCATGGGAGGGAATACATCCCTGATACTGAAAACCTATGACAGGGGATGTCATGAGCCCTAGGGTTGTAACGCCTGCTGGTATCTAGCTAATATTATGCTCACCAAACTGCCTGGTAAACACTTTTCTTAATGTTCATGCCCATATATTAATGCTACTCTCACTTTTGGTTGGAGAAGCTTCTCTTTTCAAATGGCGATGACCTCTCTGGGATGACTCAAAAGGCACCATAATGCTGAGAAGTGACAGAGGAGTGCTCAGCACTGAAACATCTCTATCACACCTTCCAAGGCTCAGGGTCCATTGAGAAAGAGGTGATGGAAAGAATTTAAGAGCCAAAGGGGAGGGCTCCTTACAATGCACTCTTCCAGATACAAAATGGCATGGGTATCCATGACCCTGCAGGGCCTGGTATTACCTACACAAAACCATTACAACAGGAGGAAAAGATGATGACATCAAAATAAAAGAGACTGAGAAGGGAGGAAGGATAGGATGGAGAGTGGAGTTGTGAGGGGAAAACTAGGGGAGAGGGAATAATCATGAGTTATTGTCTATAATTATGGATGTTGTCAATAAAAAATTATAATAAATAAGCAGGGCTGGGTATGGTGGCACATGCCTTTAATCCCAGCCCTCGGGAGGCAGAGGTAGGAGAATCACCATGAGTTCGAGGCCACCCTGAGATTACATAGTGAATTCCAAGATAGCCTGAGCTACAGCAAAACCCTACCTCAAAAACTAAAATAACTTTTTTTCTTTTTTCTTTTTTTTTTGGTTTTTCAAGGTAGGATTTCACTCTAGCCCAGGTTGACCTGGAATTCCCTATGTAGTCTCACAGTGATCCTCCTACCTCTGCCTCCCAAGTGCTGGGATTAAAGGCGTGCATCACCATGCCTGTCATAAATGTTTCTTTTAAATAAGCTATACAGGGATAGAGAGATGGCTTAGCAGTTAAGGCACTTGTGTGCAAAGCCAAAGGACCCATGTTTGATTTCCCAGTACCCACATAAAGTCAGATGCATGAAGTGGAGCATGTTATCTGAAGTTCATTTTCAGTGGCTGGAGGCCTTGGCGTGTCCATTCTCTCTCTGTCTTTCTCTCTCCCAAATAATTAAAAAAATAAATGAAATATTTTTAAAAATAAGGTAGAGCCGGGCATGGTGGCACACGCCTTTAATCCTAGCACTTGGGAGGCAAAGGTAGGAGGATTGCCATGAGTTCGCCACCCTAAGACTACACAGTGAATTCCAGGTCAGCCTGGGCTACAGCAAGACCCTACCTTGAAAAAACTAAAAATAAACAAATAAATAGAGAGTAACTGAGGAAGATATTCAACTACTGATCTCCACATGCATGAGTACATGTGCGCATGTGCACACACACTAAGGGGTTGTTCAAGATCATTCTTACTCACTATCCAGTGAGTTGGGAGGTGTAGTCAGCTCCTTGTTGCTGGGATGAATTTCCAGACAGAGTTTATGGGAGAAATGGGTTTTTTTTTAGGCTTACAGATCCAATGGTAGAACAGACTGGCTCCCTCTCACAGATCCAAGCAGAGAGAAACCATCACCAGCCAGCACCATAAGCAAGCACAAAAGGACAGCAAACAGCAGAGCAGAGGCCAAGACCTCTACATACCTTTGGGATGGAAATCAGGTCCACCCTGGTGACACCTCTTCCAGCCAGGCAGCTGGAAATCTAAGTTACAAGTTTTAAAAACATCTGAGTCTATCAGGGGACATACATTCAAACTACCTCAGGAGGCCAGCCTCTGCTACATGAGACCTGCGCGCACGCGCGCACACACACACACACAAAGGTGGCACACGCCTTTAATCCCAGCACTCTGGAGGCAGAGGTAGGAGGATTGCCGTGAGTTCCAAGGCCACCCTGAGACTACATAGTGAATTCCAGGTCAGCCTGAGCTAGAGCGAGACCCTACCTTGGAAAACCAAAATAATAATAATAATAATAATAATAATAATAATAATTTTATTATTATTATAAAATAAATAAATAAAAATATGTGCTGGAGAGATGGCTTAGTTTAAGGTGCTTGCCTGTGATGCCTAAGAACCCAGGTTTGATTTCCCAGTACCCATATAGGCCAGATGTCCAAGGTGGCACATGTGCCTGGAGTTCGTTTGCAGTGGCTAGAGGCCCTGGCATGCCTATCCTGTCTCTTAAATAAATAAAATATTAAGATAAATAAATAAATAATGGGGCTGGAGAGATTGCTCAGTGGTTAAGCTGCTTGACTGCAAAGCCTAACAACCTGGGTTTAATCCCAGCACTCGTGAGGCAGAGATAGGCAGATCGCCATGAGTTTGAGGCCACCCTGAGATTACATGGTGAATTCCAGGTCAGCCTGGGTTTGAGCAAGACCCTACCTCAAAAAATCAAGAGGGCTGGAGAGATGGCTTAGTGGTTAAGTGCTTGCCTGTGAAGCCTAAGGACCCTGGTTCGAGGCTCGATTCCCAGGACCCACATTAGCCAGATGCACAAAGGGGTGCACGCGTCTGGAGTTAGTTTGCAGTGGCTGGGGGCCCTGGCGCACCCATTCTCTCTCTCTCTTTCTCTCTCTGTCTGTCACTTTCAAATAAATAAATAAAAATAAACAACAAGGGCTGGAGAGATGGCTTAGCGGTTAAGCGCTTGCCTGTGAAGCCTAAGGACCCCGGTTCGAGGCTCACTTCCCCAGGACCCACGTTAGCCAGATGCATAAGGGGGCACACACATCTGGAGTTCGTTTACAGAGGCTGGAAGCTCTGGCACGCCCATTCTCTCTCTCTCTCTCTCTCTGCCTCCTTCTCTCTGTCACTCTCAAATAAATAAATAAACAAACAAAAAGTTAAAAAAAAAAATTTAGCAATAGAGCTGGGAGTGGTGGTGCACGCCTTTAATCCCAGCACTCGGGAGGCAGAGGTAGGAGGATCACCATGAGTTCGAGGCCATCCTGAGACTACATAGTGAATTTCAGGTCAGCCTGGGCTAGAGTGAGACCCTACCTCAAAAATTAAAAAAAAATTAAAAAAAATAATAATAAATAAATAAATAAATAAACAACAAAAAAATCAAAAGGAGCCGGGCGTGGTGGTGCACACCTTTAATCCCAGCACTTGGGAGGCAGAGGTAGGTGGATTGCTGTGAGTTCGAGGCCACCCTGAGATTACATAGTGAATTCCAGGTTAGCCTGGGCTACAGTGAGACCCTACCTGGGAAAACCAAAAAGAAAAAAACAAAAACAAAAAGGAATTCATGTTAACTTACCCTCTTCACTGTGCGTTCCTGCTGTAAGACGAAGGTGCCGAATACAGGCAGTAGCAAGGTCTACCACTCTATCAACCATAAAACTTCCCTCTGTATCAATAAATACTGCTTCCCCAGCCACTCCTCCAAAACATTCTGGAATTTGCACATCTACTGCCAATTGCATACTGTAAAAAAAAAAAAAATAAGTAAAATGGCCAAATCATTCATGATTATCAAATTGCAGATGATGACTAATTAGGCTACAAAGTTTTCTTTTTTTTTTGGTTTTTCGAGGTAGTTTCACTCTAGCTCAGGCTGACCTGGAATTCACTATGTAGTCTCAGGGTGGCTTTGAACTCACAGCAATCCTCCTACCTCAGCCTCCAGACTGATGGGATTAAAGGTGTGTGCAAATATTCGCCCAAGGCAACAGAAATGGGTAACATTCCATGACTCCATATTTATAGCTAAATCAACTGAAGCTTTAATCTCAGGAAAGGTGTGCCTATAGAACTGGAAAGTCCACTCAATGTATTTGGCCTCAAAGTCATGGCAATTCTACTTCAGCATTCCAAATGTTGAGATTATAAGCATGTGCCACCATGCCAGACTCAGGAATTCTTTATCATACATAAGTCAAATTTCGAGCATTTGACATTCAAGTATATTCCTGGACGTAACTAGAAGAGTGCCTGTTTACACTAGTAATCTACACTATGTTACAAAAGAAACGTTTTGCGCCAGGTGTGGTGGCGAAGGTCTTTAATTCCAGCACTTGGGAGGCAGAGGTAGGAGGTTTGCCATGAGTTCGAGGCCAGCCTGAGACTACATAGTGAATTCCAGATCAGCCTGGGCTAGGGCGAAACCCTACCTCAAAAAAAAACAAAAGAAGGGGGGAGGGGCGAGAGTGCTGGGATTAAAGATATGTGCCACCATAACTGGCCTACAAAATTCTTTTAGTTACATAAAATATTATTAAACCCACCCTTAAGAGGAGAATGTCTTATTTTACCATAATTGTGTTTTTCCAACACCTGGTACACCACAGATTTCTGTTGTTTTCATTAAGGGTATTCCACCACCAAGGATATTATCTAGTGCTGAACAGAAGGTAATTATGAAGCCCTGGGTGTGTTCCTGCTCCAGAAGTTCCAATGCTGTACATTTCTTGCTCAACTCAGATGCACCAGCATGTCTTGGTTTGTTTGCGGGACATTCTCTTCTTACGATTTGCAGAGTTTCTAATGCTTCCTCTTTAGATATCCCAACTTCTGAAAGTCACATATAGGAAAAAAAAAAAACTGATTTGAGAGATTTAAAAGTCTAACACAGTAATGGGTTATCATCATCTTCGAGGTAGACTCTCGCTCTAGCTGAGGCTGACCTGGAATTCACGACGTAGTCTCAGGGTGGCCTCGAACTCATGGTGATTTTCCTATCTCTGCCTCCCAAGTGCTGAGATTGAAGGCGTGTGCTACCACACCTGGCTCCCAAACAAATTTTGGGCTGCAGAGATGGCAGTTAAAGCACTCTTAAGTCTAAGGACCCAGGTTCCATTCCCCAGGACCCACATAAGCCAGATGCGCAAGGTGGCACATGCATCTGGAGTTCGTTTGCAGTGGCTGGTGGTCCTAGCATCCCCCTTCTCTCTCCCTCCTTGCAAATAAATAAAAAAAGAAATTATCCTTTTTTAAAACACACACACACACACACACATTTTGGAGCCGGGCGTAGTGGCTCGTCCCTTTAGCCCCAGCACTTGGGAGGCAGAGGCAGGAGGATCACTGCAAGTTCAAGGCCAATCTGAGACTATATAGTGAATTCCAGGTCAGCCTGGGCTAGATTGAGACCCTACCTCAAAAAACTGAAACCAAAACCAATGAAAAAAATATTTTGTGGTGGAGAGATGGCTCAGCAGTTAAAGCAACTTGCTTATAAAGGCTGGTGGCCTGGGTTCCACTCCCCAGTACTCATGTAAAGCCAGATGCACAAAGTGGTTCATGCATCTGGAGTTTGTATACAGTGGCAGAATGCCCTGGCACACCCATTCTCTCTCTACTTGCAAATAAATAGATAAAATTATTTTTTTTAATTTTTAATTCTTATTTGAGAGACAGAGAGAAAGAAGCAGAGAGAGAGAAAGAGAGAGAGAGAGAGAATGGGCACGTCAGGGCCTCCAGCCACTGCAAAAGAATTCCATACACATGCACCACCTTGTACATCTCTGGCTTACATGGATCCTGGGGAATCAAACCTGGGGCCTTATAGGCTTTGCAGGCAAACACCTTAACTTTTAGGGCATCTCTATAGCCCTAAAATTATATTTTTTCATAGTAATCACTGTTTTTATTTTTTTAATATTTAATTATTCTAAAATTATTTTTTAAGGTATTTTACTTATTTGCAAGGAGAGAGACAAGAGAATAGGTCCCTCCAAGGGGCTTCTTTCCACTGCAAACTCCAGATGTATGCGCCACTTTGTGTAGCTGGCTTTACGAGGGTGGTGGGGGTATGGAACTCTGACGGCAGGCTTTGTAAACAAGTGCCTTAACCACTGAGCCATCTCCTCGGCCCTAAGAACGTTCCTTTGAGCTGGTCCAAAGAATTGGTAAATGCTTCCACACACAATTCTAGCCATGGACAACTTTAAGTGGGGTCAAAGAGCAGCTCCCACGTAGTAAAAGCGGTCTTAGGAGGCGGCCGGCCCCCGCAGACACTGACTGGCGCCTGGACGCGGGAGGAGCCCGACGGAGGCCGGCCGCGCCGAGCTGCCCAGCCGCGAGCCTCCGCTTGCCGTCAGGATCGTTACCTTTGCTGAGCGCCGAGGGCTTCACGTCCAGGAGCTCCTCGGCGGTCTGGAAACCCGCACTCGCCAGTTTCACCCGTACCGCGGGAGACAGCGGGAAACTGCCCAAGTCCCGCTGCATTTCGAAGGCGCGAGCCTACATCCGCTTTCGCGCGGCTAGACAGACAACACTCCAATCGCCGCACGCTCGGGGGCGGGGCCTCCCGCGTGACGTCAGACGCAAAGAGGAAGGGGCGGGGCGCGCGGCCTAGTGGCACGCGGTCGGGGAAGCGCTATGGTGTAGTCTAGAGGTTTCCGTGCTTCGATGCCTCGTCCTGCTGTGACTCTTCCCAAGCCTATTTAGAGTTTTTTCACTAAATGACATCCTAACAGAAAAAGAGGAACAGAGACCAGGAGATGTCGAGCCAGGCCTACTAGGACCCGTTGGCCACCTTTCCTCACCTCGGCCAAGGCCTGTTGGGTGTAAGCATCAGTCATTAATGGGCGGAAACTCCCTGCGTAGGGCTCATGAAAGCCACAAGAGAATGCTGGCCAGGGACCAGTTCTTCGTGTGAAAGGTTCACAAGTCAGATGTATGAGGACCCATTCCTGAGCCCACCCCAAGATTACAGTCTCTTCTTTGAAAAATAAAAAAATTGGGGAAGGGGCTGGAGAGATGGCTTAGCGGTTTAGGTGCTTAACTGCGAAGCCTAAGGACCCAGGCTCAATCCCCCACTACCCATGAAAGCCAGATGCACATGGTGTCATATGGAGTTTGTTTGCAGTGGCTAGAGGCCCCGGTACACCCATTCTCCCATTCTTTCTTTTATCTGCCCCCCCTCAAATAAATAAAATATTAAAAAATCTTTTGCCAGGCGTGTTGGCGCATGCCTTTAATCCCAGCACTTGGTTGCCAGAGGTAGGAGGATCACCATGAGTTCAAGGCCATCCTAAGACTACATAGTGAATTCCAGGTCAGCCTGGGCTAGAGTGAAACCCTACCTTGAAAAATAATTTTTTAATTGTATTTTTGTACTTATTTGCAAGCTGCAGATAAATTCCAGATGCATGCGCCACATTGTGCAGCTGGCTTTATGTGGGTACTGGGGATTTGAACCTCAAGCCAGCAGGCTTTGCAAGCAAACGCCTTTAACTGCGGAACCATCTCTCCAGCTCCAGTCTAGTCTCTTGACTCTTCTCGCCAGCCGTCCTCCTTGTCTGCGCCCCCCCCCCGCCCGCCTTTCCCTCCCTCGCGAGGGATTGTGGGCCGGCCCCCTCACCCCCGCGGGGGAAACCCCACACCCACTCGCGCCTTCCGGCGGCAGAGAGAACGGTTACTGAGAACTGGAGTGTTCACCGCACTGCGTAGCTGAAGGAATAGCTGGAAAAGTAAGCAAACTGTGGTCCCAGAAGTGGTCTAGCCTGGGCCCGACGCGCCCTAAGTGGGGAGGGATGCGACCCTGTTCTCATACAGAGTTGGCAAAGGGGTGGCCAAGCTGTGGAAGTGATTGATTACTTCCAAAGTACAACACTTGGAGATGAGGAGGCGGTTTGTAAGGTGATTTAGCCCCGAGAGTATGCTTTGTCTAGACAGGATGATTGATTCAAGAAAGTGTTTGTGCCCCACGTTTGTTTTCTTTTTAAAGCATTATTATTATTGTTTAATTTGAGGGAGAGAGAGAGAATGGGTGTGCCAGAGCTTCCAGCCACTGCGAACGAACTCCAGACGCGTGCGCCACCTTGTATATCTGGCTTATGTGGATCCTGGGGAATCGAACCTGGGTTCTTTGGCTTTGCAGGCAAGCGCCTTATCCGCTAAGCCAACTCTCTAGCCCTTAAAGCATTTTTGAGAGAGTGTCTCACCATACCTAAGTGCTAGGATCACAGACGTTGGGCCACCCTGCCTGCCAGTACTGTAGCTAGTGACAATGATTCTTAGCCTTGCCTTGTCTTCCCAGTTTAAAGGAAGTCCTTAAATATGGTCAGTCAGAGCCCATTAAATACTAAGGAAGAAGGCACCCAGACATTTGAAATGTTGTTCATAGATTGGCCGTGAAGAATATAAAGATATAGAAACAAGACTGTCTCCTTGAAACTAAAATTTAAACCTAGAACCTTTTTTTTTATCACCTTGAGCAAACTCCGTAGTCTACGCCTTCCCCTCCCCCACTCCTGGGAAGAGGAGAATGTCAGAAGTGTTTTTGTATTTCTTGTGGTAAGTCAGAGAAAGGCTGGTAGGATTGAACAAAATATGATTTAAGAATATGACTTAACATGTAGGATTTACATTTGGCATTTGGTGAATGTAGCATAAATGTTTCCCTCAGAAAGAATTCATGTTTATGTTTGTAAAGCAGTTTGGTTCTAGGGTGAAGAAGAGGTGGTCAAATTAAAAAAAAAAAAATGGTAGCAAAAACTACAGTTTGGCTCAAATGCAGCAGGAATTGGTTATATTTAGAACTTTTGGTAGCCGGTCGTGGTGGCGCACGCCTTTAATCCCAGCACTTGGGAGGCAGAGGTGGGAGGATCGCTGTGAGTTTGAAGCCACCCTGAGACTCCATAGTGCATTCCAGGTCAGCCTGAGCTAGAGTGAGACCCTACCTCGAAAAACCAAAATAATAATAATAATAATAATAATAAAGAACTTTTGTTTCATTAGTAGTGGAGAGTTAAAATTGATTTTAATATAATTGTACTGTATGTAATTGCATATAATAATTGCCAGTTTTGCTGGACTTAGGTGCAGATCTGTAGTCCCAGCTACTTGGGAAAGTGAGGCTAGAGAATCTCAAGTTTAACGGCCTGGGCTACAGAATAAGTAAGTGCAAAGCCAGCTTGGAAAACCGAGACTCTTGTCTTATAAAGTAAAAAGAGAAGGGATTCAGTGGACAGGGGACTTGGGATAGGGAAAAGAGGGTATGGTGGGCAGGGGATATGATCATGGTATATTGCCTATATTTATGGCCATCAAAAAAATTTTTTTTTCAAAGTAGAGTCTTGCTGTAGCCCAGGCTGACCTGGAATTCACTGTGTAATCTCAGGGTGGCCTCAAACTCATGGGGATCCTCCTACCTCTCCCTCTCGAGAGCTGGTATTAAAGCCATGTGCCACCATGCCTGGCAAAAAAAAAATTTAAAAAGTAGGGCTGGAGAGATGGCTTAGCAGTTAAGCGCTTGCCTGTGAAGCCTAAGAACCCCGGTGCGAGGCTTGATTCCTTAGGACCCACGTAAGCCAGATGCACGAGGTGGCACATGCATCTGGAGTTTGTTTGCAGTGGCTGGAGGCCCTGGCATGCCCATTCTCTCTCTCTGTCTGCCCCTTTCTCTCTCTGTCTGTCACTCTCAAATAAATAAACAAATTTAAAAAATTTAAAACGTAAAAGGACTGGGCGTATGTCTCTGTGTTAGAGTGCTTGCCTAGCATGCTGGATGATCTAGGTTCAATCCCCACGTATATCCTTTCTTTTTAATCACTACTTTCTTGAAATTCTCTGTAGAGCTCCTCTCAGTCCCTAGCAATCACCATTCTACTTTATGTTGTTGTGTTGTGTGCATGTGACATTTCTGTAGGTACCTCATACAAATGGAATAAGACAGTATTGGATTCACATGTAACTGGCTTATTTCACTTAGGTAATGTCAAGATTAATCCATATTCTAGCATCTGTCTGAATTATTTTCTATATAATTGAATTATTTATTTGTCTGTGTATGAGTGTGCCAGAATATCCTGCTGCTACAAACACCAGACTTACATGCCACTTTGGGTCCAGCTTTATGTTTGTGCTGGGGAATTGAACCCTGACCTGCAGACTTTGCGAGCAAATGCCTTTAACTGCTGAGTCATCTCCCCAGCACTTATTTGTTTATTTATTTATTTGAGAGAGAGAAAAAGGGAGAGAGAGAATTGGGTGCCCCAGGGCCTCCAGCCACTGCAGATGAACTCTAGACACATGTGCCACTTTGTGCATCTGGCTTTATGTGGACTGCAGAATTGAACTTGGGTCCTTAGACTTTGCAGGCAAGCACTTTAACTGCTGAACAATCTCTCCAGCCCTGTTTTTTGTTTAATATTTTGTTTTTAGTTATTCATTTATTTATTTATTCGAGAGAAAGAAAGGGAGAAAGAGAGAGAGAGAGAGAATGGGCATGCTGGAGCCTCTAGCCACTACAGATGAATTCCAGATGCATGTGCCACCATGTGCATCTGGTTGACACAGGTTTAGGGAAGTTGAATTTAGGTCTTTAGGCTTTGCAGGCAAGCACCTTAACCATCAAGCCTTCTCTCCAATTCCTTTTTTTGTTTGTTTGTTCTGTTTTGTTTGGTTGTTTTTTTTTTTTGTTTGTTTACAAGGTAGGCTGACCTAGAATTCACTATGTGGTCTCAGGATGGCCTCAAACTCATGGTGATCCTCCTATCTCTGCCTCCCAAGTGCTGGGATTAAAGGCATGTGCCACTACGCCCTGCTTCCAGCTCCTTTCTTGGAAAAAAAAAAAAAATATATATATATATATATACACACATAAATATACATATGTATATTTATGTATATATTTTTTTTTGAGAGAGAGAGAGAGAGAGAGAGAGAGAGTGTGTGAGAAAGAGAATGGGCATGCCAGGGCCTCCAGCCACTGCAAAGGAACTCCAGACACATGCGCCACCTTGTGCATCTGGTTTACGTGGGTCCTAGGTAATTTAAACCTGGGTCCTTTGGCTTTACAGGCAGGTGCCTTAACTGTCAAGTCATTTCTCCTGCCCCAGACCTGTTTTTTATTTTGTTTGTTTGTTTGTTTTTTGGTTTTTCGAGATATGGTTTCACTGTCGTCTAGGCTGACCTGGAATTCACTATGGAGTCTCAGGGTGGCCTCGAACTCATGGCGATCCTCCTACCTCTGCCTCCCGAGTTCTGGGATTAAAGGCATGTGCCACCTGCCCGGCCAATAGAGTAAAGCCCTGGTTCCATCCCCATAAATTGGGTATGACAGCATATACCTGTAATCCCAGCAATCAAGAAGTGGAGGCAAGCGGGGCGTGGTGGCACACGCCTTTAATCCCAGCACTTGGGAGGAATAGAGGTAGGAGGATCGCCATGAGTTCGAGGCCACCCTGAGACTCCATAGTGAATTCCAGGTCAGCCTGAGCTTGAGTGAGACCCTACCTCGAAAAAAAAAAAAAAGAAGTGGAGGCAAGCCGGGCATGGTGGCACATGCCTTTAATCCCAGCACTCGGGAGGCAGAGGTAAGAGGATCGCCATGAGTTCAAGGCCATCCTGAGACTACATAGTGAATTCCAGGACAGCCTGGGCTAGAGTGAGGCCCTACCTTGAAAACCGATAAATAAATAATAATAAAATAAAAAGAAGATACTGCTAGTCACAAATCTTCTGAAGCTGGCATTTTGAGACTTAATTATTTGGTGATATGGTAGGAGTATACTTCATATGTATCTCCTTTGTTCCTTACATGAGTTAAACTATCTTAACATTTATTCCAGAGAAGTGATGCTTTATTTATAGGTTGTGGACATAGACATTGTACCTACGGATATATATGCGCATGTGTGTGTACACATATATAACGTATAATACTGTCTTTGAAGCAGAAAACAAAAAAAGACTGATAAATTGTCAATGGTAGGACACTTGCCTAGCATATTTGAGGCACAGGGTTCACTCTCTAGCACTTGTAAAGAAGTTTAAGGTTGTTAATAATGGGGAGGGTTGGAGAGATGGTTCAGCGGATAAAGCACTTACCTGCAAAGCATAAGGGCCCATATTTGATTCCCCAGTATCCACGTAAGCCAGATGCACAAGGTGGCACATGCGTCTGGAGTTTGTTTGCAGTGGCTAAAGGCCCTGGCATGCACATTCTCTCACATCTCTCTAATAAATAAATATTGTTTAAAAAGTGGGGAGAGCCGGCCGTGGTGGCGCATGTCTTTAATCCTGGCACTCGGGAGGCAGAGGTAGGAAGATTGCTGTGAGTTCAAGGCCAGCCTGAGACTACAGAGTGAATTCCAGATCAGCCTGAGCTAGAGTGGGACCCTACCTCGAAAAAAAAAAAAAAGTGGGGGGCCGGAAGTCCCCAACCCACCTCCCCAGAGAGACTGGACATGGGCGATGGGGAGGGGAGCCAGCCTGAGGAGGACCCTTTTCTGTGGTGTTAGAAGGGGGAGGAGAGCTGATGTTCCCCCACCCATTCCTCTTTCCTCCAAACTCCTGGCAAACCCCAATCAGTGTTTGAGCCTCCTCGTTCTCCTTTGCACCCCATGGGGAATCCTTGGTGATGATTTTGGCAACTTTGGGAGTAAATGGTAATTTTCATGGGTAAAAAAAAAGTGGGGGAGCCGGGTGTGGTGGCACACACCTTTAATCCTAGCACGCGGGAGGCAGAGGTAGGAGGATTGCTCTGAGTTCAAGACCACCTTGAGACTACATAGTGAATTCCATGTCTGCCTGGGCTAGAGTGAGACCCTACCTCAAAATAAAATAAAATAAAATAAAATAAAATAAAATAAACAGGATGGGAAGTCAGGCGTAGTGGCATACACCTTTAATGAAATTTCGCAGAGCATTTTATTTTGCTTTCCATTCTTTTTTTACTTTTGCTTTCTATTCTTATAGCTTCCAGGTTCTTTGAAAGCAAAGCCTGACTCTTGCCCTTATATCCCCAACAATAGTAATGTAACAAATGCTTGTTGCTATTTATTTATTTGTTTGCAAGGAGAGAGAGCAAGAGAGAGCGCCCCAGGGCCTCCAGCCACATGCTTCACTGTGTACCTTTTGCTCTACATGGGTATTGGGAGTTGAACCTGGGTGGTTAGGTTTTGCAGGCAGACGCCTTATCCACTGAGCCATCTCTCCAGCCCCACAAATGCTTGTTGAAATAATTAAAAAGCGAGTGAAAAATAAAATAAAATGAGTAAGTGAAATGGGCCAATCTGAACATTGAGTTCATCAAATGGAAGTAGTGTGACATCGAAAGCTAACCTTTCTGTGCTGTCAAAGTGGACAGGATAGTACTGTGTCACAGTAGCTGCAAAGATTAAGCTGGTTATTATATGTAGAAGTGCTTGATATATACTGGGAACTATGTTATGCTCACTGCTGTCATTGTTGGGTTTTTTTTGTTTGTTTGTTTGTTTTGTTTTGTTTTTGTTTTCCAGGTAGGGTCTCGCTTTAGCCCAGGCTTCATAGTGTTCTAGGAGGCTGTAAAAGACAGAAGAGAGTTACCACAGGCTCTCTACAGGCTGCCTTTGTATTCTGGCAAGGACAGGTACAGGGAGAAGGGGAGGGGGAGAGAGCGAGAGCCTGATCCCGGCCGAGAGGGAGGTGGTCTCCCATCCCGGAAGTGAGTCACACAGGAGGCGGGTGCCATGTAGATATAGAATTCCGTTGCAAACTGGGAAACGCTGAATCGTCCACATTTGCGGTTTTGGAGGGTAGATTGGGAAAATTTCAAAGAATGACAATCCTCATAAGTGTTTCTTAGATGTTCTGTGTCATGTACTTTAAGGATATAGAATTGGTTGTGTGGTTTACTTCTAGACCATATGTATATTAGAGGTATGCACCATGGGCAATGAAGGATAGGCAGCCGGACAACTTATACTTACCTGGCAGGGGAGATACCATGATCATGAAGGTGGTGTTTTCCAGGGCGAGGCTTATCCATTGCACTCCGGATGTGCTGACCCCTGCCATTTCCCCAAATGCGGGAAACTCAACTGCATAATTTGTGGTAGTGGGGGACTGCGTTTGCACTCTCCCTTGGCATTTTGGTTTTCAAATAGAAGGTTTCAGAGATCTTACTTCTGGTCTTAGGGAAGGCATCATGTACTACTCCAGTTTGTATGCTGCAGTATACAGGCTGGGTTTCTATAACTAAGCATATTGATGTGGGTCTTTAGCTGGGAGAGAATGGTAGTTTGAGGTTGTGCGGTTATTTAGTGACTGTCAGGACTGTATTGGCAAAAAATACATATATATGTATATGTGTATCAGCGGTCGGGTGTGGTGGCACTTACCTTTAATCTCACCACTGGGGAGGCAGAGGTAGGAGGATTGCCAGGAGCTGAGGCCACCCTTGGGACTACATAGTGAATTCCAGGTAAGCCTGGGCTGGAGCGAGACCCTACCTCAAAAACAAACAAACAAAAATCTCAAGAAACATCAAAAAAAGATCAAACCCAATGTGATTTCTCAGGTCTGGCCAGCATATTTGAAATTGTGTTAGGAGGATTGCCCAGAGTTTGAGGCCAGCCTAGGACTGCAGCGAGTTTCCAGGATGTGAAAGGACTGCCCCAAGTTTGAGCCCAGCCTGGTCTACATACCAAGTTCTAGGCCAGCCAGGGATAGATAATGAGACCCTGTGTCAAAACACACACACACACACACAAAGTTATTTTGAAAAAAGTTGGGGCCTGACAAGATGGTGCACCAGTTAAAGGTAATTGCTTGCAAAATCAGCTGGCCGGGTTAAATTCCCAGCCACTCATATAAAGCCAGACAAGGCTTTTTTTTTTTTTGTGTGTGTGTGTGTGTGTGTGTGTGTGTTTCCAGGTAGGGTCTCACTCTAGCTTAGGCTGACTAGGAATCCAATATATGGTCTCAGGCTGTCCTTGAACTCACAGTGATCTTCCAACCACTGCCTCCCAAGTGCTGGGAGTGTGTACCACCATGCCCAGGTCAGACAGGCTTTCATAACAGTGACCAGAGATCGTGCCATGCAAACGTGTGCACAAATGCAAAATACTTTTTTAAAATATGGAGCTGAGGTAATAGTACAGTGATTAAAGGGATTAAAGGTATGGTTAAAGGTGCTTGCTTGTAAAGCTTGTCTGCCCAGGTAAGATGAGTGTCCTGGTTAATAATGTTTAATAGGAAAAAAGGAGGTTGTTCCCCCAGGAGGAAGACCTGGGTCCAAGAGCAGAAGTAACTGAGAGGGATGACACAGGAAGCCTTTCTTCTCATGAGCAATTTTCATTCGGTCTCCACCCAAGCCCACAATGCCAGATCTACCGTGCTATTGTCAGGAAACCAAAACTTACTAACAAATGTAATGTAGCTGTCTGTAATGGCCTCAAGAGTTATTTGACTTGGGCTGGGAATGATGGCACACGCCTTCAATCCCAGCATTTTCAGAGGCCAAGGTAGGAGGATCACTGTGACTTTGAGGCCAGCCTGAGAGCACATAGAGAACTCTAGGTCAGCCTGGGCTAGTACAAGACCCCAAACCCGCAAAAAAAAATGCTGAGACATGAGCCCCTGAGGATGTTTCAAAATATTTTAAAAAGCATTAATATATTCCTTCTATGCTGTGAAAAATTATTCCTCCATGTTACGCCTGACTGAACCACAGTTCCAGAGGACAGATGGAAAATTACTATTACTCAAGGTTCCACAGCGCAGTTCCCCTTTCTTATACTTATTTTTAAAATACTTTATCGTTTCTTTGTTTTTTGAGGTAGGTTCTCACTCTAGCTCAGGTTGAACTGTAATTCACTATATAGTCTCAAGGTGACCTTGAAGTAACAGTAATCCTCCTCCCTCTGCCTCCCGCGTGCTGGGATTACAGGAGTGCGCCGCCACACCCTATATTGAAAACACTTTTAAAAGATTCTTTTTTTTATCATTATTTATTAATTCGAAAGGGAGGGAGAGAGAGAAAGAGGCTGAGAGAAAATGGGTGTTCCAGGACCTCCATCCACTGCAAACGAACTCCAGACTCATGCACCACCTTGTACATCTGTCTTATGTGAGTCCTGGGGAATTGATCCTGGGTCCTTTGGCTTTGCAGGCAAGCGCCTTAACTTAGCTAACCTATCTCTCCAGTCCATTCCTCGGTTTTTCATGTCTCCTGAGTTACAGTGTCCTCATTTCAGATGCCATTTGTGCGCACCCTCCTCCAGCAGTGTTTGGACAAACATGAAATGAACACACAACATGCAGAACTATGATTTAATGGAGGAGCATGGGATGCACCGTAGTGCTCCCCCAACTGACTGTACTCACAGCTTTTTTCTAATATTTAATTTAACATGATCTGATATAGTATCTATCATATTTCTAATAGTTTGTTTGTGTTTTTTGTTTGTTTGTTTGTTTGTTTGTTTTTGGAGGTAGGGTTTCACTCTATCCCCGGCTGACTTGAAATTCACTATGTACTCTCAGGGTGGTCTTGAGTTCATGGTGCTCCTTCTGCCTCTGCCTCTGCCTCCTCGGTGCTGTGGTTAAAAACATGGTAGCCCAGGCTAGAATTCACTATGTAGCCTCAGGTTGACTTTGAACTTGGAGCAATCCTCTTCCCTCTGCCCCTCGAGCGCTGGGATTTACAAAATCATTTCGTTTTTTCTTTTTGGTATTGGTTTCTCAAAGTAGGGTCTCAATTTAGCCCAGGCTGACCTGGAATTCACTATGTAGACTCAAACTGGCGTGAAACTCAGAGTAATCCTCCTTCCTCTGCCTCCCAAAGGCTGCCACCACACAGCCCGCTAAAGTTCACTTTTGAAAACTGGGCCGTCCACTTATTTATTTTAGAAAGAAAGAGAGAGAGAGGGAGGAAGGGAGGGAGGGAGGGAGGGAGGGAGACAGGCAGAGACAGAGAGAGAATGGGCACTCCAGGGACTCTAGCCACTGCACACAAATTCCAGACTTGTGTGCCACCTTGTGCATCTGGCTTACGTGGGTCCTGGGGAATCGAACCCGGGTGCTTTGCCTTGCAGACAAACACCTTAACCGCTAAGCCATCTCTCCAGCCCCCTCCACTTGTTGTTGAAAAAGCATGTTTTTCTCAGCGTCTTAAGTAAGTTTTGATATTGTGTTGGACCGTGTTCGTAGCTATTCCTTGGGCAGATTGGACATGCCTGCCTGCCTGCCTGCCTGCCTGCCTGCCTGCGTGCCTGCTGCCTGCAGAGGCAGATCATTGTTAGATTGCCAAACTCATAGTTATTAAAAGGTCGTTCATGTGTGTTTGCTAGGGGAGCTCCTGACGCGGAAGTAGGCGGGCCTTGTGCTAGTTGAGAGGGACAGACTTGCCAGGAAGTAGCATGGAAGATGTCCCTTGAATCACTGAGCAGTAAGAGCCCTTGGAAGCCTGAGCAGAAAGCAGTGCAAGGGAAGAGCAGCTGAGCTAGCTGTGTGCTGTGTGAGTGAGCAGCTGGGCCTGTGCGTGACGTCACATGGCATGTAAATGAGAGATTCAGTGCAGTGCATTTTGGGAATGCCTTCCGTGGAACCTGTATTATCATGCCTTCAGCAGTAGTAAGAGATGGTGTGAAAGTATAGTGTAACTTTGGTCACAGCATACAGATGAAGGCAAAGTAGCGGGTGTTTGGGAGTGACCGTAATCTGTTAGGGCAGTGTACGTCGTGGGGTAGGGGAAGGCATCGGCAGCAACTCATACTTACCTGGCAGGGGAGATACCATGATCACGAAGGTGGTTTTCCCAGGGCGAGGCTTATCCATTGCACTCCGGATGTGCTGACCCCTGCGATTTCCCCAAATGCGGGAAACTCGACTGCATAATTTGTGGTAGTGGGGGACTGCGTTCGCGCTCTCCCCTGGTATTTTGGTTCTGAATGGAAGCGTTTGTGTCTGAGCCCCCTCCCGTGCTTAGTCTCAGCCTGCGTTCGGTGCCTTCCGGCCGGGCCGCTCTCCGGGGCCAAGGTTCTCGAAGCCGGCCGGCTGAATTTGAAACCCCCACCTCTGGGCCGAATCGCACTTTGCTCCTCCCACCTGTGAGTTCAAGACCACTTACTTAGGTGCAGCACTGTGGAGCCACGACGCACCGTCCACGTAGGTGGGTCGCGCTTAGTGACTGCCAGGCCACCCTGACACTACATAATGAACTTCCGGCCAGGCTGGGCTACATACAACAAAACCCTGAACAACAACAACAACAACAAGAAAATTGTGCTGGTTGCATGTCTCTAATTCCAGTACTCAGGAGGCACATGTAAGAGGATTCTTCAAGACCATCCTCATGCTACAACGTGAATTCTAGATCACCCTGGGCTATGTCCATATGCTGCCTAGAAAAAGCAAAAACAAAACAAACAAACAAGAAGAACAAATTAAATAAAAACATGTAAGCAAGCTGTCATTAGGGGTTATTTTTGTGAAAGGTGCTGTTCAAGGTGCTTGCTTCTGAAACCTGTTGGCCTTGATTCAGTTCCCCAGCACCCCACGAAGACTGGATGTCCTAGTAAGTGCTGCTGCATGCATCCATACACACACAAAAAAAATAAACTTAAAAAATAAAGTTTAGGGCTGGAGAGATGGCTTAGTGGTTAAGCGCTTGCCTGTGAAGCCTAAGCACCTCGGTTTGACGCTGGATTCCCCAGGACCCACGTTAGCCAGATGCACACGGGGGTCCATGCGTCTGGAGTTTGTTTGCAGTGGCTGGAGGCCCTGGCGTGCCCATTCTCTCTCTCTCTCTCTCTCTCTCTCTCTCTCTCTCTGTCTCTGTCTCTCTCTCTCTCTCTGCCTGTCGCTCTCAAATAAATTAATAAATAAATAAATAAAAATAAAAATAAAGTTTATCTGGGCGTGGTGGCGCACGCATTTTTAATCAATCCCACCACTCGGGAGGCAGAAGTAGGAAGATCACCGTGAGTTTGAGGCCACCCTGAGACTACCTAGTGAATTCCAGGTTAGCCTGGAGTAGAGTGAAAACCCTACCTGGAAAAAAACAACATCAAATAGCTAAAGTTTAGCTGGGAGTGGTGGCTCACACCTTTAATCCCAGCACTTGGGAGGCAGAGGAAAGGAGGCTCCTGGAGAGATCAAGGCCACCCTAAGAGTACGAGAAAAAAAAAAAAGAAAAAGAAAAAAGAAGAAAAAAAGACAGTGGGCGGGAGGGATGTCTTAGTGATTATGGCACTTGCTTGCCAAACCAAAGGATCCAGGTTCATGAGTTCCCCAGGACACAGATAAGCCAGATAAACAAGGTGACACATGTGTATGGAGGCCCTGACATGCCCATCTCGCTCTCTTTCTCTCAAAATCAGTAAATAAATCAGGGGCTGGAGAGATGGCTTAGCAGTTAAGGTGCTTACTTTAGGAACCAAAGGACCTTGGTTCGATTCTCCAGGACCCACGTAAGCCAGATGCACGAGGTGGCACATGCGTTTGGACTTTGTTTGCAGTGGCTGGAGGCCTGGCACGCCCATTCTTCCCCCCCGCCCCTCTCTCTCTCTCTCTCTCTCTCTCAAAGAAATAAAAATAAAATATTGAAAATAAATAAATAATGTAAATAAATTAACAATAATAATACATAAATAACATAAAAAAAAAAAAGTTTAGCCCGACATGGTGGCTGATGCCTTTAATCCCAGCACTTGGGAGGCAGAGGTAGCTGGATTGGCGTCAGTTTGAGGTCACTGAGAATACATAGTGAATCCCAGGTCAGCCTGGGCTAGAGTGAGACGCTACCTTGAAAAAGACAAAAAAAAAAAAAAAAAGTTTAAAAGTGGAGGAGGAGGGATATGACACAGTGGACGAACAATTGTCCAGCATACTTAGGCGCTGGGTTCAATAACAATGCATTACTAAGTTTTTTTTTTATATAACTTACTTTTTTATTGACAGCTTCAAAAATACTCAATAACCCATGGTGGTTCCCTCCTTCCCGCCCCCCACTATCCCCATTGAAACTCCACTGTCCAGCATATGCCTTCCTATTCTCAATCGGTCTTTCTTTTATGGAATTATTTTATTGCTTTTGTGTTTTTGTTTTTGTTTTTCGAGGTTAGGGTCTCACTCTGCCCCAGGCTGACCTGGCATTCACTATGTCGTCTCATGGCAGCCTTGAACTCTCAGCGATCCTCCTACCTCTGCATCCCGAGTGATGGGATTAAAGGCGTGCGCCACCACCCCTGGCTCGCTCGCTCGCTCTGTCTTTTAAATTTTTTAATTTTTATTTATTTACTTATTTGACAGAGAAAGAGGAAGAGAGAGTAGGCGGGCCAGGGCCTCCAGCCACTGTAAACGAACTCCAGGGCATGCACACTCTCGTGCATCTGGCTAACGTGGGTCCTGGGGAATCGAACCTGGCTCCTTTGGCTTTGCAGGCAAACGCCTTAACCACCAAGCCATTTCCCCAGCCCGGGTCATACATTGTTTCCACCACTCCTTCCGCGATGGACCCTGAGCCTTGGAAGGAAGGTGTGATAGAGATATTTCAGTGCTGAGCCCTCCTCTGTCACGTCTTCTCAACACCATGGTGCCTTCTGTGTCATCCCAAGGTTCCTGCCATCTGAAAAGAGAAGCTTCTCTAACCAAGAGTGAGAGTAGCATTAACATACGGGTATGAACATTAAGAGCAGTGCTTATCGGGCAGTTTGGTGAACATAGTATATACATTTAGCCAGACAGCAGCAGACCTTAGACCCCTAGGTCTCCTGACTACCTCTGTTGTAGGTTTTCAGTATCAGGGATGTGTTCCCTACCGTGGAGTGGTCCTCCGGTCCAATTAGAGAGCGGTTGGTTTCCCCCACAACAGACATGCCACTATTGCACCCTTATTGGCTCATCTGGCCTGGCTGGCCAACTTTGAAGCTTGCAGTGTCTACGGTTGAGTATGTCCACTGGTGATTTCTCTTTCTCCTGTTGAATGGCATGCAGCGTACCTTTCTCCAACTTTCTGTCAGCTGGTCTACATGGGGGAGGTTTACAGCTCAGCTCAGCTCCGCTCCAGCACGATTTCTCAGTGACCTCGCAGCCCAAGTCTGTGTAGTCTTCCGCAATAGGGTCTTACTGTCTATTCCCGGTGGGAAACCGAGAGCCTCGGCAGTGGCCTGTAATGTTTCGGGGGCATCAGACACCTCCCTGGCCAACAACTCCCTGGAAGGTATCCCGTCGCTGGCACTGAAAATTTTCTAGTAACGTTGTCCCAAAAAGTCGGTTGCCATATGACGTATGCATATATATATATCCTCTTAGATTTTGATGAGCCCTCCCTCCAGCTTTCCTTAACTCAGTCTCCTCCCCTGACCTCACTTAGGCCTTTTCACTCCCATTAATCTGTTCTTCTACTTACCTGCATATACAATACCATCCTATTAAGAACCCTTCCCTCCTTTTCTATTCCTTCAGTATCTCCTTTCTAGCTTAGTGGCCTCTGTTCCTGAGTTTTAGTCTAATTCACATAGAAGTCCAGTCATTTGTAGCTAGGATCCACATATGAGAGAGAACATGTGACATTTGGCTTTCTGGGCCTGGGTTACCTTACTAAGTATAATCCTTTCCAGATCCATCATTTTCATGCAAATTTCATAAGTTCATTTTTCTTTACCACTGAGTAGAACTCCATCGTATAAATGTGCCACATGTTCATTCACCAGTTTAGGGACATGTAAGCTGGTTCCATTTCCTAGCTATTGTGAATAGAGCGTCAATAAACATGGTTGAGCAAGTATCTATCTCTAAGGTCCTGAGTCGAGTCCTTAGAATATACGCCTAGGAGTAGTATAGCAGGGTCGTATGGTAGATCTATTTCTAACTGTCTCCGGAACCTCCACACTGATTTCCATAATGGCTGGGCCAGATTGCATTCACACCAACAGTGTAGAAGGGTTCCTTTTATCCATACGCTCGCCAGCATTTATGGTCATTTTTTTTTTTTTTCATGATGGTAGCCATTCTGACAAGGAGTGACATAGAATCTCATTATAGTTTTAATTTGCATTTCCCTGATGGCTAGGGATGTAGAAAGAAAAATTAAGTGTTTATATGCCTTCTGTGTTTCTTCTGTTGAGAACTTTCTATTTAGTTCCATAGCCCATTTTTTAATTGGGTTGTTTGATTTCTTATCATGTAGTTTCTTTTGAGTTCTTTGTATATTTTGGACATTACTCCTCTGTGAGATGTATAGCTGGCAAAGATTTTTTCCCCCATTGTGTAGGTTGCCTCCAATGCTCTCTTCACATTGTCCTTTACCGCACAAAAGCTCTGTAATTTCATGAGGTGCCAACGTTTGATCCATGGTTGTGATTCCCGAGCAGTTGGCGTTATATTCAAAAAGTCTTTGCCAAGACCAGTATGTTGAAGGGTTTCCCCTACTTTTTCTTTTTCTTTTTTTAATGTATTTTATTTTATTTAATTATTTAATTATTAATTTATTTAATTTATTTATTTGAGAGAGAGAGAGAGAGAGAGAGAGAGAGAAGGGACGAGAGAGAGAGAGAGACGGGAAATGGGTACAGCTGAGCCTCCAGCCACTACAAATGAACTCCAGACGCATACGCCACCTTGTGCATCTGGCTTATGTGAGTCCTGGGGAATTGAACCGAGGTCCTTCGGCCTTGCAGGCAGACACCTTAACCGCTCAGACATCTTTCCAGCCCTCCCCTACTTTTTCCCCTAGCAGTTTTAGAGTTTCAGGTCTGCTATTAAGGTCTTTGATCCATTTGGACTTAATTCTCACACAAGGAGAGAGATAAGGATCTATTTTTATCCTTCCACAGATACGTATCCAATCCTCCCAGCACCATTTCCTGAAGAAACTGTCTTTTCTCCAATGAGTATTTTTGACACTTTTTTGTAGAAGACCAGGTGGCTACAGCTACCTGGACTCACTTCTGGGTCCTGTATTCTGTTCCATCGATCAACATGTTGGTTTTTGTGCCAGTACCATGCTGTTTTCATTACTATGGCTCTGTAATATAGGTTACAGTCAGGTGTGGTACGCCGGGATGGTGGCGCGTGCCTTAAATCCCCGCACTTGGGTGGTCAGAGGTAGGAGGATCGCCATGAGTTCTAGGACACCCTTGGTGTCACTCTAGCCCAGTCTGGCCTGGAATTCACTATGTAGTGTCAGGGTGGCCTTGAAGTCACAGTAATCCTCCTCCCTCTGCCTCCCGCGTGCTGGGATTACAGGAGTGCGCCGCCACACCCTATATTGAAAACACTTTTAAAAGATTCTTTTTTTTTTTTTTATCATTATTTATTAATTCGAAAGGGAGGGAGAGAGAGAAAGAGGCTGAGAGAAAATGGGTGTTCCAGGACCTCCATCCACTGCAAACGAACTCCAGACTCATGCACCACCTTGTACATCTGTCTTATGTGAGTCCTGGGGAATTGATCCTGGGTCCTTTGGCTTTGCAGGCAAGCGCCTTAACTTAGCTAACCTATCTCTCCAGTCCATTCCTCGGTTTTTCATGTCTCCTGAGTTACAGTGTCCTCATTTCAGATGCCATTTGTGCGCACCCTCCTCCAGCAGTGTTTGGACAAACATGAAATGAACACACAACATGCAGAACTATGATTTAATGGAGGAGCATGGGATGCACCGTAGTGCTCCCCCAACTGACTGTACTCACAGCTTTTTTCTAATATTTAATTTAACATGATCTGATAGAGTATCTATCATATTTCTAATAGTTTTTTTGTGTTTTTTGCTTGTTTGTTTGTTTTTTTGTTTTTGGAGGTAGGGTTTCACTCTATCCCCGGCTGACTTGAAATTCACTATGTACTCTCAGGGTGGTCTTGAGTTCATGGTGCTCCTTCTGCCTCTGCCTCTGCCTCTGCCTCCTCGGTGCTGTGGTTAAAAACATGGTAGCCCAGGCTAGAATTCACTATGTAGCCTCAGGTTGACTTTGAACTTGGAGCAATCCTCTTCCCTCTGCCCCTCGAGCGCTGGGATTTACATAATCATTTCGTTTTTTCTTTTTGGTATTGGTTTCTCAAAGTAGGGTCTCAATTTAGCCCAGGCTGACCTGGAATTCACTATGTAGACTCAAACTGGCGTGAAACTCAGAGTAATCCTCCTTCCTCTGCCTCCCAAAGGCTGCCACCACACAGCCCGCTAAAGTTCACTTTTGAAAACTGGGCCGTCCACTTATTTATTTTAGAAAGAAAGAGAGAGAGGGAGGAAGGGAGGGAGGGAGGGAGGGAGACAGGCAGAGACAGAGAGAGAATGGGCACTCCAGGGACTCTAGCCACTGCACACAAATTCCAGACTTGTGTGCCACCTTGTGCATCTGGCTTACGTGGGTCCTGGGGAATCGAACCCGGGTGCTTTGCCTTGCAGACAAACACCTTAACCGCTAAGCCATCTCTCCAGCCCCCTCCACTTGTTGTTGAAAAAGCATGTTTTTCTCAGCGTCTTAAGTAAGTTTTGATATTGTGTTGGACCGTGTTCGTAGCTATTCCTTGGGCAGATTGGACATGCCTGCCTGCCTGCCTGCCTGCGTGCCTGCGTGCCTGCAGAGGCAGATCATTGTTAGATTGCCAAACTCATAGTTATTAAAAGGTCGTTCATGTGTGTTTGCTAGGGGAGCTCCTGACGCGGAAGTAGGCGGGCCTTGTGCTAGTTGAGAGGGACAGACTTGCCAGGAAGTAGCATGGAAGATGTCCCTTGAATCACTGAGCAGTAAGAGCCCTTGGAAGCCTGAGCAGAAAGCAGTGCAAGGGAAGAGCAGCTGAGCTAGCTGTGTGCTGTGTGAGTGAGCAGCTGGGCCTGTGCGTGACGTCACATGGCATGTAAATGAGAGATTCAGTGCAGTGCATTTTGGGAATGCCTTCCGTGGAACCTGTATTATCATGCCTTCAGCAGTAGTAAGAGATGGTGTGAAAGTATAGTGTAACTTTGGTCACAGCATACAGATGAAGGCAAAGTAGCGGGTGTTTGGGAGTGACCGTAATCTGTTAGGGCAGTGTACGTCGTGGGGTAGGGGAAGGCATCGGCAGCAACTCATACTTACCTGGCAGGGGAGATACCATGATCACGAAGGTGGTTTTCCCAGGGCGAGGCTTATCCATTGCACTCCGGATGTGCTGACCCCTGCGATTTCCCCAAATGCGGGAAACTCGACTGCATAATTTGTGGTAGTGGGGGACTGCGTTCGCGCTCTCCCCTGGTATTTTGGTTCTGAATGGAAGCGTTAGTGTCTGAGCCCCCTCCCGTGCTCAGTCTCAGTCCGCGTTCGGTGCCTTCTGGCCGGGCCGCTCTCCGGTGCCAAGGTTCTCGAAGCCGGCCAGCTGAATTTGAAACCCCCACCTCTGGGCCGAATCCCACTTTGCTCCTCCCACCTGTGAGATCAAGACCACTTACTTAGGTGCAGTACTGTGGAGCCACGACGCACCGTCCACGTAGGTGGGTCGCGCTTAGTGACTGCCAGGCCACCCTGACACTACACAATGAACTTCCGGCCAGGCTGGGCTACATACAACAAAACCCTAAACAACAACAACAACAAGAAAATTGTGCTGGTTGCATGTCTCTAATTCCAGTACTCAGGAGGCACATGTAAGAGGATTCTTCAAGACCATCCTCATGCTACAACGTGAATTCTAGATCACCCTGGGCTATATCCATATGCTGCCTAGAAAAAGCAAAAACAAAACAAACAAACAAAAAGAACAAATTAAATAAAAACATGTAAGCAAGCTGTCATTAGGGGTTATTTTTGTGAAAGGTGCTGTTCAAGGTGCTTGCTTCTGAAACCTGTTGGCCTTGATTCAGTTCCCCAGCACCCCACGAAGGCTGGATGTCCTAGTAAGTGCTGCTGCATGCATCCATACACACACAAAAAAAATAAACTTAAAAAATAAAGTTTAGGGCTGGAGAGATGGCTTAGTGGTTAAGCGCTTGCCTGTGAAGCCTAAGGACCTCGGTTTGACGCTGGATTCCCCAGGACCCACGTTAGCCAGATGCACACGGGGGTCCATGCGTCTGGAGTTTGTTTGCGGTGGCTGGAGGCCCTGGCATGCCCATTCTCTCTCTCTCTCTCTCTCTCTCTCTCTCTCTCTCTCTGTCTCTGTCTCTCTCTCTCTCTGCCTGTCGCTCTCAAATAAATAAACAAAAATAAATAAATAAATAAATAAAAATAAAATAAAGTTTATCTGGGCGTGGTGGCGCACGCATTTTTAATCAATCCCACCACTCGGGAGGCAGAAGTAGGAAGATCACCGTGAGTTTGAGGCCACCCTGAGACTACCTAGTGAATTCCAGGTTAGCCTGGAGTAGAGTGAAAACCCTACCTGGAAAAAAACAACATCAAATAGCTAAAGTTTAGCTGGGAGTGGTGGCTCACACCTTTAATCCCAGCACTTGGGAGGCAGAGGAAAGGAGGCTCCTGGAGAGATCAAGGCCACCCTAAGAGTACGAGAAAAAAAAAAAAGAAAACAGAAAAAAGAAAAAAAGAAAGTGGGCGGGAGGGATGTCTTAGTGATTATGGCACTTGCTTGCCAAACCAAAGGATCCAGGTTCATGAGTTCCCCAGGACACAGATAAGCCAGATAAACAAGGTGACACATGTGTATGGAGGCCCTGACATGCCCATCTCGCTCTCTTTCTCTCAAAATCAGTAAATAAATCAGGGGCTGGAGAGACGGCTTAGCAGTTAAGGCGCTTACTTTAGGAACCAAAGGACCTTGGTTCGATTCTCCAGGACCCACGTAAGCCAGATGCACGAGGTGGCACATGCGTTTGGACTTTGTTTGCAGTGGCTGGAGGCCTGGCACGCCCATTCTTCCCCCCCCCCCTCTCTATCTCTCTCTCTCTCTCTCTCAAAGAAATAAAAATAAAATATTGAAAATAAATAAATAATGTAAATAAATTAACAATAATAATACATAAATAACATAAAAAAAAAAAGTTTAGCCCGACATGGTGGCTGATGCCTTTAATCCCAGCACTTGGGAGGCAGAGGTAGCTGGATTGGCGTCAGTTTGAGGTCACTGAGAATACATAGTGAATCCCAGGTCAGCCTGGGCTAGAGTGAGACGCTACCTTGAAAAAGACAAAAAAAAAAAAAAAAAGTTTAAAAGTGGAGGAGGAGGGATATGACACAGTGGACGAACAATTGTCCAGCATACTTAGGCGCTGGGTTCAATAACAATGCATTACTAAGTTTTTTTTTTATATAACTTACTTTTTTATTGACAGCTTCAAAAATACTCAATAACCCATGGTGGTTCCCTCCTTCCCGCCCCCCACTATCCCCATTGAAACTCCACTGTCCAGCATATGCCTTCCTATTCTCAATCGGTCTTTCTTTTATGGAATTATTTTATTGCTTTTGTGTTTTTGTTTTTGTTTTTCGAGGTTAGGGTCTCACTCTGCCCCAGGCTGACCTGGCATTCACTATGTCGTCTCATGGCAGCCTTGAACTCTCAGCGATCCTCCTACCTCTGCATCCCGAGTGATGGGATTAAAGGCGTGCGCCACCACCCCTGGCTCGCTCGCTCGCTCTGTCTTTTAAATTTTTTAATTTTTATTTATTTACTTATTTGACAGAGAAAGAGGAAGAGAGAGTAGGCGGGCCAGGGCCTCCAGCCACTGTAAACGAACTCCAGGGCATGCACACTCTCGTGCATCTGGCTAACGTGGGTCCTGGGGAATCGAACCTGGCTCCTTTGGCTTTGCAGGCAAACGCCTTAACCACCAAGCCATTTCCCCAGCCCGGGTCATACATTGTTTCCACCACTCCTTCCGCGATGGACCCTGAGCCTTGGAAGGAAGGTGTGATAGAGATATTTCAGTGCTGAGCCCTCCTCTGTCACGTCTTCTCAACACCATGGTGCCTTCTGTGTCATCCCAAGGTTCCTGCCATCTGAAAAGAGAAGCTTCTCTAACCAAGAGTGAGAGTAGCATTAACATACGGGTATGAACATTAAGAGCAGTGCTTATCGGGCAGTTTGGTGAACATAGTATATACATTTAGCCAGACAGCAGCAGACCTTAGACCCCTAGGTCTCCTGACTACCTCTGTTGTAGGTTTTCAGTATCAGGGATGTGTTCCCTACCGTGGAGTGGTCCTCCGGTCCAATTAGAGAGCGGTTGGTTTCCCCCACAACAGACATGCCACTATTGCACCCTTATTGGCTCATCTGGCCTGGCTGGCCAACTTTGAAGCTTGCAGTGTCTACGGTTGAGTATGTCCACTGGTGATTTCTCTTTCTCCTGTTGAATGGCATGCAGCGTACCTTTCTCCAACTTTCTGTCAGCTGGTCTACATGGGGGAGGTTTACAGCTCAGCTCAGCTCCGCTCCAGCACGATTTCTCAGTGACCTCGCAGCCCGAGTCTGTGTAGTCTTCCGCAATAGGGTCTTACTGTCTATTCCCGGTGGGAAACCGAGAGCCTCGGCAGTGGCCTGTAATGTTTTGGGGGCATCAGACACCTCCCTGGCCAACAACTCCCCGGAAGGTATCCCGTCGCTGGCACTGAAAATTTTCTAGTAACGTTGTCCCAAAAAGTCGGTTGCCATATGACGTATATATATTATATATATATAATAAGATATTATATATATCTTAGATTTTGATGAGCCCTCCCTCCAGCTTTCCTTTACTCAGTCTCTTCCCCTGACCTCACTTAGGCCTTTTCACCCCCCATTAATCTGTTCTTCTACTTACCTGCATATACAATACCATCCTATTAAGAACCCTTCCCTCCTTTTCTATTCCTTCAGTATCTCCTTTCTAGCTTACTGGCCTCTGTTCCTGAGTTTTAGTCTAATTCACATAGAAGTCCAGTCATTTGTAGCTAGGATCCACATATGAGAGAGAACATGTGACATTTGGCTTTCTGGGCCTGGGTTACCTTACTAAGTATAATCCTTTCCAGATCCATCATTTTCATGCAAATTTCATAAGTTCATTTTTCTTTACCACTGAGTAGAACTCCATCGTATAAATGTGCCACATGTTCATTCACCAGTTTAGGGACATGTAGGCTGGTTCCATTTCCTAGCTATTGTGAATAGAGCGCCAATAAACATGGTTGAGCAAGTATCTATCTCTAAGGTCCTGAGTCGAGTCCTTAGAATATACGCCTAGGAGTAGTATAGCAGGGTCGTATGGTAGATCTATTTCTAACTGTCTCCGGAACCTCCACACTGATTTCCATAATGGCTGGGCCAGATTGCATTCACACCAACAGTGTAGAAGGGTTCCTTTTATCCATACGCTCGCCAGCATTTATGGTCATTTTTTTTTTTTTTCATGATGGTAGCCATTCTGACAAGGAGTGACATAGAATCTCATTATAGTTTTAATTTGCATTTCCCTGATGGCTAGGGATGTAGAAAGAAAAATTAAGTGTTTATATGCCTTCTGTGTTTCTTCTGTTGAGAACTTTCTATTTAGTTCCATAGCCCATTTTTTAATTGGGTTGTTTGATTTCTTATCATGTAGTTTCTTTTGAGTTCTTTGTATATTTTGGACATTACTCCTCTGTGAGATGTATAGCTGGCAAAGATTTTTTCCCCCATTGTGTAGGTTGCCTCCAATGCTCTCTTCACATTGTCCTTTACCGCACAAAAGCTCTGTAATTTCATGAGGTGCCAACGTTTGATCCATGGTTGTGATTCCCGAGCAGTTGGCGTTATATTCAAAAAGTCTTTGCCAAGACCAGTATGTTGAAGGGTTTCCCCTACTTTTTCTTTTTCTTTTTTTAATGTATTTTATTTTATTTAATTATTTAATTATTAATTTATTTAATTTATTTATTTGAGAGAGAGAGAGAGAGAGAGAGAGAGAGAAGGGGCGAGAGAGAGAGAGAGACGGGAAATGGGTACAGCTGAGCCTCCAGCCACTACAAATGAACTCCAGACGCATACGCCACCTTGTGCATCTGGCTTATGTGAGTCCTGGGGAATTGAACCGAGGTCCTTCGGCCTTGCAGGCAGACACCTTAACCGCTCAGACATCTTTCCAGCCCTCCCCTACTTTTTCCCCTAGCAGTTTTAGAGTTTCAGGTCTGCTATTAAGGTCTTTGATCCATTTGGACTTAATTCTCACACAAGGAGAGAGATAAGGATCTATTTTTATCCTTCCACAGATACGTATCCAATCCTCCCAGCACCATTTCCTGAAGAAACTGTCTTTTCTCCAATGAGTATTTTTGACACTTTTTTGTAGAAGACCAGGTGGCTACAGCTACCTGGACTCACTTCTGGGTCCTGTATTCTGTTCCATCGATCAACATGTTGGTTTTTGTGCCAGTACCATGCTGTTTTCATTACTATGGCTCTGTAATATAGGTTACAGTCAGGTGTGGTACGCCGGGATGGTGGCGCGTGCCTTAAATCCCCGCACTTGGGTGGTCAGAGGTAGGAGGATCGCCATGAGTTCTAGGACACCCTTGGTGTCACTCTAGCCCAGTCTGGCCTGGAATTCACTATGTAGTGTCAGGGTGGCCTTGAAGTCACAGTAATCCTCCTCCCTCTGCCTCCCGCGTGCTGGGATTACAGGAGTGCGCCGCCACACCCTATATTGAAAACACTTTTAAAAGATTCTTTTTTTTTTTTTATCATTATTTATTAATTCGAAAGGGAGGGAGAGAGAGAAAGAGGCTGAGAGAAAATGGGTGTTCCAGGACCTCCATCCACTGCAAACGAACTCCAGACTCATGCACCACCTTGTACATCTGTCTTATGTGAGTCCTGGGGAATTGATCCTGGGTCCTTTGGCTTTGCAGGCAAGCGCCTTAACTTAGCTAACCTATCTCTCCAGTCCATTCCTCGGTTTTTCATGTCTCCTGAGTTACAGTGTCCTCATTTCAGATGCCATTTGTGCGCACCCTCCTCCAGCAGTGTTTGGACAAACATGAAATGAACACACAACATGCAGAACTATGATTTAATGGAGGAGCATGGGATGCACCGTAGTGCTCCCCCAACTGACTGTACTCACAGCTTTTTTCTAATATTTAATTTAACATGATCTGATAGAGTATCTATCATATTTCTAATAGTTTTTTTGTGTTTTTTGCTTGTTTGTTTGTTTTTTTGTTTTTGGAGGTAGGGTTTCACTCTATCCCCGGCTGACTTGAAATTCACTATGTACTCTCAGGGTGGTCTTGAGTTCATGGTGCTCCTTCTGCCTCTGCCTCTGCCTCTGCCTCCTCGGTGCTGTGGTTAAAAACATGGTAGCCCAGGCTAGAATTCACTATGTAGCCTCAGGTTGACTTTGAACTTGGAGCAATCCTCTTCCCTCTGCCCCTCGAGCGCTGGGATTTACATAATCATTTCGTTTTTTCTTTTTGGTATTGGTTTCTCAAAGTAGGGTCTCAATTTAGCCCAGGCTGACCTGGAATTCACTATGTAGACTCAAACTGGCGTGAAACTCAGAGTAATCCTCCTTCCTCTGCCTCCCAAAGGCTGCCACCACACAGCCCGCTAAAGTTCACTTTTGAAAACTGGGCCGTCCACTTATTTATTTTAGAAAGAAAGAGAGAGAGGAAGGGAGGAAGGGAGGGAGGGAGGGAGGGAGGGAGACAGGCAGAGACAGAGAGAGAATGGGCACTCCAGGGACTCTAGCCACTGCACACAAATTCCAGACTTGTGTGCCACCTTGTGCATCTGGCTTACGTGGGTCCTGGGGAATCGAACCTGGGTGCTTTGCCTTGCAGACAAACACCTTAACCGCTAAGCCATCTCTCCAGCCCCCTCCACTTGTTGTTGAAAAAGCATGTTTTTCTCAGCGTCTTAAGTAAGTTTTGATATTGTGTTGGACCGTGTTCGTAGCTATTCCTTGGGCAGATTGGACATGCCTGCCTGCCTGCCTGCCTGCCTGCCTGCAGGGGCAGATCATTGTTAGATTGCCAAACTCATAGTTATTAAAAGGTCGTTCATGTGTGTTTGCTAGGGGAGCTCCTGACGCGGAAGTAGGCGGGCCTTGTGCTAGTTGAGAGGGACAGACTTGCCAGGAAGTAGCATGGAAGATGTCCCTTGAATCACTGAGCAGTAAGAGCCCTTGGAAGCCTGAGCAGAAAGCAGTGCAAGGGAAGAGCAGCTGAGCTAGCTGTGTGCTGTGTGAGTGAGCAGCTGGGCCTGTGCGTGACGTCACATGGCATGTAAATGAGAGATTCAGTGCAGTGCATTTTGGGAATGCCTTCCGTGGAACCTGTATTATCATGCCTTCAGCAGTAGTAAGAGATGGTGTGAAAGTATAGTGTAACTTTGGTCACAGCATACAGATGAAGGCAAAGTAGCGGGTGTTTGGGAGTGACCGTAATCTGTTAGGGCAGTGTACGTCGTGGGGTAGGGGAAGGCATCGGCAGCAACTCATACTTACCTGGCAGGGGAGATACCATGATCACGAAGGTGGTTTTCCCAGGGCGAGGCTTATCCATTGCACTCCGGATGTGCTGACCCCTGCGATTTCCCCAAATGCGGGAAACTCGACTGCATAATTTGTGGTAGTGGGGGACTGCGTTCGCGCTCTCCCCTGGTATTTTGGTTCTGAATGGAAGCGTTAGTGTCTGAGCCCCCTCCCGTGCTCAGTCTCAGTCCGCGTTCGGTGCCTTCTGGCCGGGCCGCTCTCCGGTGCCAAGGTTCTCGAAGCCGGCCAGCTGAATTTGAAACCCCCACCTCTGGGCCGAATCCCACTTTGCTCCTCCCACCTGTGAGATCAAGACCACTTACTTAGGTGCAGTACTGTGGAGCCACGACGCACCGTCCACGTAGGTGGGTCGCGCTTAGTGACTGCCAGGCCACCCTGACACTACACAATGAACTTCCGGCCAGGCTGGGCTACATACAACAAAACCCTAAACAACAACAACAACAAGAAAATTGTGCTGGTTGCATGTCTCTAATTCCAGTACTCAGGAGGCACATGTAAGAGGATTCTTCAAGACCATCCTCATGCTACAACGTGAATTCTAGATCACCCTGGGCTATATCCATATGCTGCCTAGAAAAAGCAAAAACAAAACAAACAAACAAAAAGAACAAATTAAATAAAAACATGTAAGCAAGCTGTCATTAGGGGTTATTTTTGTGAAAGGTGCTGTTCAAGGTGCTTGCTTCTGAAACCTGTTGGCCTTGATTCAGTTCCCCAGCACCCCACGAAGGCTGGATGTCCTAGTAAGTGCTGCTGCATGCATCCATACACACACAAAAAAAATAAACTTAAAAAATAAAGTTTAGGGCTGGAGAGATGGCTTAGTGGTTAAGCGCTTGCATTTATATACGATTTAAATGACATAAGTTTTTGTTAGGGTAGCCGTAACAAAATTCAGACTTGTTACAACTGATGAGTGTATGAGGTATTGGTTAGGTTTCCTTTTTCTCTCTCTCTCTTTCTTTCTTTCTTTCTTTTTTGCATTCTTTTATGTTACTTTATTTATAAATAATTGTAATAAATGATTTAATACAAAATCTTAAAGTTCAAGACTTGTTTTCCAATTTAAGATAAAACATTCTATTAATAAAACCCACTGTAAAAACATTTATATTCAGTGCAAAATGACTACTTGGTTAAAAATGTCTGTAGTTCTTTGATCCTACTATCTAGAAAAGCAGAGGCAATTTCTAGTTGTTTGAAACCACAGGATTTATTAGACCTGTTCATAACCATTCATTAAAAACTATAAGCACCACCTCACTGGTGCATCACTGTACAAGAAAACAAAACATTGCATCCAACAGCTAACATGACTACTTACGGCGTTTTGGGGCTCCAAGTTCAACTCCTACTATAATTTTATTACCTTTTTATACTTCAGAGGCATAATAAAAATAATCTTATAGCTGACACTTTGTTTCAAAGAGAATTTTTCTAATAAAATAAATTTCTACTGAAACGGTTCAGCAAAATAAAATGTCATCGCTAGCCCAAGGAACTTTTCCTTTTTGTTTTTTTCATTCATTTATTTGCAAGCAGAAGGAGAGAGGGGAGGAAGGGGAAGAAAGGGAGTGGTGCACCAGGGCCTCTTGCCATTGCAAATGAACTGGAGATGCATGCACCACTTTGTTCATCTGGCCTTTTGTTGGTACTGGGGAATCAAACTTGGGTCCTTAGGCTTTGCAGGCAAGCTCCTTAACCATTAAGCTATGTCTCCAGCCCCCAAGGAACTTTTATTACCCTATTACCAGAGTGACCTTCATTTCCCAAACAAACTCTAGGCATACAGTGTGGCTGAGGATGGTATTAAGGTGAATTGTGCATCTTGCACAATTTAAAAGCATTATCAAGTCCGTTCAAAAATTAAAATTGTTGGACACCTGTGCATAAACACCCAATGATTTCTAAGATGAAGGAAGTAGGATTCAATAAATGCAGGTTTCCCCAATGAAATCAGTCCTCCTGAAAGGGTTTCCAGGTGTGATGGGTACTTGGGACCCATTGTAAAGCTTATTAGAGACACAGGTTCTTTTGCTGGAGGACTAGAGACAACACACACTGCTTACAAAACACAGCCATTTCTACCAGGATTTAGCATAGAAATTATTCACATCTCTTTTACAACAAAGAGGATTTAGGGGCTGGAGAAATGGCTTAGAAGTTAAGGCATTTGCCTGTGAAGCCTAAGAACTTATGTTCAAATCTCCAGGTCCCATGTAGGCAGATACAATGATGCAAGCATGAAATGTCGCACATGTGCCACAAGGGGCACACATATCCGAAGTTCATTCACAGCAGGCTGAAGGTACTGGCATACCCATTCTCTCTATCTCTCTGTCTCTCTCTCTGTGTCTCTCTCTCAAAATAAAAATAACTTTATAAAAAGAGTATTTAGATCTTAAATACCAGGCAAATATTTTTTCATTCCTAAAAACCTTGTAAACTTGTTTCTTCTGATATGTTTCAAGCAAAAATCCAGAGCAGAAAAACTAACAAACCTTTATGGTAACTCCACATTCTCTAAAGAGAACGTGAATCAGGAGGAAGAGTCTGTGCATGAGCAAAGAGTCAGAGCTCCAGTCTGAACTTTGCCAACAAAGGCAGATGGTCTGAGGAGTTGTTTTCATTGGGAAGTCCATCAACAGTCCATAGGTCTTGTTCTGTAAGGAGTGACAACCTAGCTAGCAGTTTCAGGCCACCAACCAAAGCAACTTCAGCTCCTGAACTCCCAGCAGCATCCTCCTTGTCTGCAGAGTAGAAAATATAGTCCACAGTTATGGCACTTTGGGAATGACAGGTGGTCACTTGTGGAACTCCAGTGTCAGGAGAATAATGTGAGTAAACAGATGACAAGCTGAGGTGGTGCTGCAATTGTGAAGACAGTTTTTCAGCTGTTACTAGGACCTCCGTCTTCTCCAGCTGTGCTCGAGTCAGATCACCGTCTGTCTTTTCTACTTTTGGTACCTGCTGTACCTCATACACACAGTTCTGTGAGATACCTAGGTTTGGGGGCCAAATTGGAATAGATAAAATTCTTTGTCCCCGTGATGACTGTTCCTGGACAGATACCTTTCCTATTGCTAGTCCTTCATAATTCAGTTTTCCTTCTTTTATGAAACTATAGAGTGGAGAACCAGGAACTGAATTAAAGTCACCACACTAATATTAATATTAATTTCATTAATATTATTAATATATTAATATTTTATTTATTTATTTATTTATTTGAGAGAGAGAATGGGTGCCCCAGGGCCATCAGTGGGGCAAACATACTTCAGACGCATGTGCCACCATGTGCATCTGGTTTATGTTGGTTGCATGAGCCACTTTGTGTAGCTGACTTACATGGATCCTGGAGAATCGAACCTAGGTCCTTTGACTCAGGTAAGCGCCTTAACCCTTAAGTCATCACTGCAGCCCCAGGTTAGGTTTTCTTAGTTCTGAAGACTAAAAGCACACCTGACATCAAGGCACTGAGGAGAGTTGGGTTCCTCTGAGGCCTGTCTCCTTGGCTTGCAGATTGCCAATTTCTTCTTGCTGTCTCAACATGTTAATGTAATTTTTTTTTTTTTTTGAGGTAAGGTCTCACTCTAGTCCAGGCTGACCTGGAATTCACTATGTAGTCTCAGAGTGGCCTCGAACTCATAGTGATCCTCCTACCTCTGCCTCCCCCGTGCTGGGAATAAAGGCATGCACCACCACGCCCAGCTGTAATTTTTATTTTATTTATTTGAATGAGAGAGAGAAAGAGGCAAAAGAGAAAGACAGAGTGGGTGCAGCAGGGCCTCCAGCCACTGCAAAGGAACTCCAGATGCATGTGCCACCTTGTGCATCTGGCTTATGTGGGTCCTGGGGAATCAAATCTTGGTTCTTTGGCTTTGCAGGTAAGTGACTTAACCACTAAGCCATCTCAACAGCCCATGAATGTAATTTTCACTACAATTGGCTCTCTGTATTTCTCTGCCGGGGCTCAAACTCATAGTGATACTCCTAACTCTGCTGAGATTAAAGGCATATGCAGCTACACTGGACAAATCAATAAATGTTTTAAAATAAAACAAAAACAATCTGGGACAGGTGGTGGCTTGCACTAGCAGTGCCAGGACTCTAGTGGCTCTGGCAGGCAGCTTGCTGGGAAATTTGAGGCTAACTTGTGTTACATAGTGAGACCCTACCTTAAAGAAACAGTAAGCCAGATATATTAGGTGTGGTTGCTCATACCTGTAATTCTAGCACTTGAGACTGAGGCAAGACGATTACCTCACTTGAGGCCAATATAGGCTACAAAGTGAGACCTTGTTCCAACCCACCCCAACCCCAGACTGCATCTATAATACACAGGTGCCAGCTTTTCTCTCGTCCTTAACAATGCAGCCTAACAAGTATTTACGTTAGAATTTTAAGTGTACTGAGAGGGTATATGTAGGTTGTATGCATATACTATGCCATTTTCTTTTTGATGTTTTTTGGAGGTAGGTCTCACTGTAGCTCATACTGACCTGGAACTCCGTTGTTCCAGGATGGTCTCATACTTATGGTGATCCTCCTACCTCTGCTGGGATTAAAACCATGGGCCACTGCAGCCAGTCTATGTCATTTTCTTTCTTTTTTAAAATTTTTTTGTTCATTTTTATTTATTTATTTGAGAGTAACAGAGAGAGAGAAAGAGGCAGAGAGAGAGAGAGAATGGGCACTCCAGGGCTTCCAGCCACTGCAAATGAACTCCAGACGCGTGTGCCCCCTTGTGCATCTGGCTAATGTGGGTCCTGGGGAATCGAGCCTTGAACCAGGGTCCTTAGGCTTCACAGCCAAGTGCTTAACCGCTAAGGCATCTCTCCAGCCCCATTTTCTTTTTTTTTTAATATATAATTTTTTAATTGACAGCTTCCATAATTGTAGACAATAACCCATGGTAATTCCCTCCCTCCCTATGTCATCTTCTTTAAGAGACTGGAAAATTGTCTTGGGAAGCCTACCCTGGGGAACAAAAACACACCATAGGGTACAGACAACAGACCAAAGCATGATTACAATAAAACCAACTAGTGTTTTGGGTTACTTATACAGCAGGGTAAGGGGTTACTAGCAGGAGCATGCATGTCTCAAAGGCAGCATCTGGGTCAGTGAAAAGCCTACCTCACATAAAGTGAGGACCTCCAGAAGCTGCATCTCGGGAGAAAGAGGATGGGGGAGAGAAAGAAAGAGAGAGACCGTGCCAGATGCACATGGTGGCACTTGTCTATAGTTCACTTGTAGCACCTAGAGGCCCTGGTACATCCATTCTCTCTCTCTTTCTCTAATAAGGAAAAAAAGAAAAGAAAAACAAAAAACAAGGTGGAGCTGGGGAAGTAGCAGAGTGCTAACCCAGCACACATGAATCCTGGATTGTATACCCAGCACTACACACACCATGTTGGCACACGCCTGTAATCTTGGGACTGGGGAGGTAAGAGGCAGGAGAATCAGAAATTCAAGGTCACACTGGGTGTGGTGGCCCAGGCTTTTAATCCCAGCACTTGGGAGGCAGAGGTAGGAGGATTACCATGAGTTCAAGGCCACCCTGAGACTACATAGTGAATTCCAGGTTGGCCTGGGGTAGAGTGAGACCCTACCTTGAAAAAATCAAAATAAATAAATAAAAAGACAAAAGAAATTCAAGTTCACCCTACAGTGCAAAGCCTGTCTGGGATACATGACATACTATCTCAAAATATTATTTCTTTGTATTTCTGATTTAGTTAGAATAATATGTTCTTCTCTTTTGTAACAGGATGTCACGGGCCATTCTTTTTCCAGCCCCTTGTCCTGTGCAGCTTGGTACTTTAAGAAATGACTCCTTAGAAGCTCAACTTCATGAGTATGTCAAAGAAGGAAACTATGTGAAAGTGAAGAAACTTCTAAAGAAAGGTAAAAACAATGTTGAGATGAAGAAGCAACATGGTCTGTATTTCTGAACAGTGGAGAAAAACCAGGGCCATTAAAATACGTTCAGTGAATTCTGTCATTAAAAAAACTAAAGGGGAGCTGGTCGTAGTGGTGCACGCCTTTGATCCCAGGACACATGAGGCAGAGGTAGGAGGATTGCCATGAGTTCAAGGCCACCCTGAGACTACATAGTGAATTCCAGGTCAGCCTGGGCTACCGCGAGACCCTACCTTGAAAAACCAAACCAAATCAAACCAAAACAAAACAACCAAAGGGGTGCTGGAAAGATGGCTCAGTGGTTAAGTTGCTTGCCTGAAAAGCCAAAGGACCCAGGTTCAACTCCCCAGGACCCATGTAAGCCAGATGCACAAGGTGGTGCATATGTCTGGAGTTCGTTTGCCGTGGCTGCCTCTTTTTCTCTCTCTCCCTCTCTTTCTCAAATAAAATAAAATAAATAATAATAAAAAACAAACAAACAAAGGGCTGGAAGGATGGCTTAACAGTTAAGACGCTTGCCTACCAAAGACCCAGGTTTGATTCCCCAGGACCCATGAATACCAGATGCAAAAGGTGGTGCATGCGTCTGGAGTGCCCATTCTCTCTCTCCTTCTTTCTTCATCTCTCTGTCTGTCTGATAAACAAATAAAAAATATTTAAAACAAAATAAAGATAAAAATTATTTCAGCCAGGTATGGTGCACATGTTATTTAGTCCCAGCAATCGGCAGGCTGAAGCAGGAGGATCACTGAGAGTTCAAGGCCACCCTGAGACGTTATAGAGAATTTCAGGTCAACCTGGGCTCAAATTAGACACTACTTCACCTTAATTGCTAAGCCATCTCTCCAGCATAGAGACCTTACTTCAAGAAAAATAAACAGCCAGGCGTGGTGGCGCACGCCTTTAATCCCAGCACTCGGGAGGCAGAGGTAGGAGGATCACCGTGAGTTCGAGGCCACCCTGAGACTCCATAGTGAATTCCAGGTCAGCCTGGGCTAGAGTGAGACCCTACCTCAAAAAAAAAAGGGTATATTTTTAAATATTTTTATTTATTTATTTGAGAGAGAGAGAGAGAGAGGGAGGGAGGGAGAGAATGGGTGCGCTAGGGCCTCCAGCCACTGCAAACGAACTCCAGATGCATGTGCCACCTTGTGCATCTGGCTTACATGGATCCTGGGGAATCAAACTGAAGTCCTTTGGCTTCATAGGCAAGTGCCTTAACCTCTAAGGCATCTCTCCAGCCCTTAAAAGAATATTTTATTTATTTGCAAGCAGAGAGGGAAAGAAGAGAGAGAGAGAGAACACGAACACACCAGGTCCTCTTGTCACTGCGCACAAACTCCAGATGCACCACTTCCACTTTGTGAATCTGGCTGGAGCCTGATGAGTATGACAGAATTAAAGAAAGTGGGCAGGTGGAGGACAGCAAGAACAGATGTGAGCTTGTAACGGGGTGCTAAGGGTCTAGGAAAGTCCTTGCACCCCAAACCCTAGGATTGTTTCTAACTTTAGTCAAATAATTGAATAAAAAAGAAAACTGAGAAGGATAATTATTAAATTATTATATTTGTTGAGGGATGTAGAGTCAAGGAAAGGCACCCACGTAGCTAGAGATCCCATGTAGAGGGCCAGGGCTAACCTCTTCCTGAGACAGCCCCTAGCCCTAACCAACCAGCTGGCCCTCTGGTTCATCTGAGCCAGAAGACAGACCACCTCCAAGTTTTGGGGGCTGAAGTTGACCAACCACAATGTTCAAATCCTATGAAAAACCATCTCCCAGGAAGGGTCCTGACTGTGGAAAAACAGTTCTAAGGAACTAGGCAAGAGATAAGAAATCAGATCATCTTTGATTTCTAGCAAGTGCAAACTTCCCTGCCCTTTTTACCTTCAGGGGTCTAGTCACCCTAACTGTACCCCCTGTCAGGCTAATGTACCAGGTCGGAGGAGTAGGGAGAAATACAAGACATGCAGGGCCTTGTATGGTATTCCATCTTCATCCTGAAGTATTTTCAGTGGGGTGAGGGTAGCTCACCTTTGCCTTATTTGCAAGCTAACAAGTTAACCTTAATGTGTGGATGTTGGCAGAAGAAAAGCAGATTCTTTGGTCAGATTCATAACAATTTACTATTCCTAGCAAAACCATTATTGTCAGTTTTGCATTTGGACCTCATTTCCCTGTAAACAATACTAAGAGGGCTAGGTGATGCCTGCACACACACATGGGTTGCATAAGAGAGGTTGGGAAACTCAAGCTCAGGAAAACTGATTTCTTTCGGGTTCTAGGAATCGAACCCAGGACCTTGTGCACGCAGTTGCTACGCAAGTATTCTACCACTAAGCTATAGCCCCCATCCCTGATCAGTCCTTTTAAAACTTCATCATCACCATCATCATCATCTTTTGTTTTTTATAGGTAGGGTCTCACTGGTCCAGGCTGGCCTGGAATTAACTATGTAGTCTCAGGGTGGCCTCGAACTCACGGTGATCCTCCTACCTCTGCTTCCCAAGTGCTGGGATTAAAGGCGTACGCCACGACGCCTGGCTTCATTATGTTTCTCCTACAACTTGTCATTAGCTAAGTTTGCCTGCACGGTCTGTGCCAGGAAGTAAGTGCTCACAGGACACAATATAGCCTTGGAAAAGCTGCTGAAGATTTCTACGTACATTGCCTCAGCTGCTTAAATGTATTTACAATAGTGAATAAACTGAGCCTTGAAACCTATTAAGCACTGTAGATGTTAGTTGTTTCATAATTCTGTTAATTATTTGCATGGAGAGAGAGCGAGGAAGGGAAGGGGAATATGAATGGGCATACTAGGGCCTGTAGCCGCTGTAAACAAACTTCAGATGCATGCGCCACTTTGTGCATCTGGTTTACATGGGTACTGGCGAATTGCAGGCAAGAGCCTTAAACGCTGGGCAATCTCCCCAGCCCACACAGTCTTTTAAAATAGCTCACCCTGTAGCCCAGGGTGGCCTCGAATCGTTTCGACCTTTCGTGGCGCTCATTTCGTTCGGTTGGTCGGTAGTAGAGGACGCGAGCGCAGGCCCGCGGCGCGCTCTACTTGGGGTGGGCGCTCTGTCGTCAGAATCCTGCGCCCGTTCGCGAGGCGGAAGTGGGCGGGGTGGAAGGTGACTGGCTGATTGTCACCCATATGCTAATTACCATGACAGTTCGACTGGTGTTGGAAATCTATAGCATTCAAAAATGCTCCGGGAAAGAACCTTGGTACGATAGGTGGGCACTGGAACCGTGGCAGTGCACGCGGGGGCCAAGGACACGGCCGAGAGGCGGCACCGCGAGAGTCGCCGTCAGTAGGATGGGAGTGCGTTGCCTGCACCCGGGCTCGGCGCGGCGGTGGAGGTTAAGACTATACTTTCAGGGATCATTTCTATAGTTCGTTACTAGAGAAGTTTCTCTGACTGTGTAGAGCACCGGAAACCACGAGGAGGAGGCGTAGCGTTCTCTCCTGAGCGTGAAGCCGGCTCTTGGTGTTGCTTTGCTGCAACTGCCATTTGCCATTGATGATCGTTCCTTCTCCTTTTGGGGAGTTGGAGGGAGAGGACGCAGTCTGAGTGGCTTCCTTTTTTTACAGCTGGTTTAATAAAAGACTTCAGTTCAGTAGTGAAGGTCTTCATTTTTATCTTCGATGTGGGACGTAGCGTCCAAAGTGTTAGTGTTAAGTGCATGTGCCAGCCTGCTAAACTGGAATTTTCACTTACAGGAGAAATCAATTAGTGGGTAAAAGTACGGAGGAAGGGAAGAAGGTGGAGGAGAAAGCCGCAGAAAAACAAAGGGCTGGAGAGATGTTAGTGGTCAAGGGACTTCCCTGCAAAGCCAAAGGACTCTGGCTCAGGACCAGTGTAATCCAGTTGCACAAGGTGGGACTTGCATCTGGACTTAGTTTGCAATGGCTGGAAGTCTTTTCCTTTTTCTCTTTCTTTTCTTTTCTTTCTTTTTTTTTTTTTCTTTTTTCTTTTTCTTTTTGTTTTTTTTTGAGGTAGGGTCTCGTCCTAGCTCAGGCTGACCTGGAATTCACTACGTAGTCTCAGGGTGGCCTTGAACTCACAGCAATCCTCCTACCTCTGCCTCCGGAGTGCTGGGATTAAAGGCGTGCACCACCACACCCAGCCCCATTCTCTTTCTTGCTATCTGTCCCCGCGCCCTCTCTCTCAAGAAAGAGAAGAAAAGAAGAAAAAAAAAATGACCTAGGATTCACCATGTAGTTTCAGGTTGTACTCGAATTCACAGTGATCTCCTATCTCTGCCTCCTCAGTGCTGGGATTCTGGTTTCTCTCTTTCTTCTTTTTAAAAATAAAAAATATTTTAAGATGCCGGACTTGGTGGCGCACGCCTTTAATCCCAGTACTTGGGAGGCACAGGTAGGAGGATCACCTTGAGTTCGAGGCCACCCAGAGACTACATAGTGAATTTCAGGTCAGGCTGAGCTAGAGTGAAACCCCTACCTTGAGATACACACACACACACACACACATGTATATATATGTATGTATATGCATATATGCCTGGCATGGTGGCACATGCCTTTAATCCCAGCATTTGGGAGGCAGAGGTTGGATGACTGCCGTGAGTTCACGGCCGCACTGAGACTACATAGTAAATTCTGATGCAATTGTGAATGGGAGTGGCTCTCTGATTTCAGCTTCCATGTGTTTGTTGTTAGCATATAGGAATGCTCCTGATTTCTGTGTATTTATTTTGTATCCTGCTACATGGCTGTAGGTGTTTTATCAGCTCTAACAGTTTGCTGGTAGAGTCTTTAGGCTCCTTTATATATAGAATCATGTCATCTACAAATAATGATAACTTTATCTCTTCCTTTCCAATTTGTATCCCTTTTATGTGTGTCTCTTGCCTTATTGCTATGGTTAAGACTTCCAATACTATATTAAATAAAAGTGCGGACAATGGACACCCTTGTCTTGTTCCTGATTTTAGTGGAAAAGCTTCCACTTTTTCCCCATTTAGTAATATGTTGGCTGTAGGCTTGCCATAAATAGCCTTTATTATATTGAGATATGTTCCTTCTATTCCCAGTCTCTGTAGGACTTTTATTATTATTATTATTAATTATCTTGGTTTTTCGAGGTAGGGTCTCACTGAAGCACAGGCTGACCTGGAATTCACTATGGAGTCTCAGGGTGGCCTTGAACTCATGGCGATCCTCCTACCTCTGCCTCCCAAGTGCTGGGATTAAAGGCATGCGCCACCACACCCGGCTTCTGTAGGACTTTCACCATGAAGGGATGTTGGATTTTGTCAAATGCTTTTTCTGCATCTAATGAGATGTTCATGTGATTTTTGTTCTTCAGTCCATTTATATAATGTATTACATTTATCGATTTGCGTATTTTGAACCATCCCTGTGTCTCTGGGATAAAGCCTACCTGGTCGGGGTGAATGATCTTTCTGCTATATTCTTGTATTCTATTTGCCAATATTTTGTTGAGAACTTTTGCATCTATATTCATGAGGGAGATTGGTCTGTAATTTTTCTTTTTTTGTTCTATCTTTGCCTGGTTTTGGTATCAGGGTGATGCTGGCTTCGTAGAAGGAGTTTGGTAGGATTCCTTCTTTTTATATTTTATGGAAAAGCTTAAGAAACATTGGTGTTAGTTCTTCCCTGAAGGTCTGGTAAAATTCAGCAGTGAATCCATCTGGGCCTGGGCTTTTTTTTAGTTGGGAGATTTTTGATAACTGTCTGGATCAGCCTGGGCTAGAGAGAGACCCTACCTGGATATATGTAGAGAGAGAAAGGCAGAATGGGCACATCAGGGCCTTTAGCCACTGCAAACAAACTCCAGATGTATATACCACTTTGTGTATCTGTGGGTCCTGGAAACTCAAACCAAGGTTGTTTGGCTTTGCAGGTTAGCACCTGAACCACTGAGCCATCTCTTCAGTAGCCCCATGTACTACTTGGACTGTTCCTAAGCTGAATCTCTGACTCACTGGGGGTTGAAGGAAAGAGGTTCAGAGGTTATTTGGGGCTTGAGTGTAGCTCAGTAGTGGAGTGCTCCATCACTAAGGGGCAGATTTCTTTTTTTATTTTTATTTTTATTTATTTGAGTGCTACAGACAGAGAGAGAAAGAGGCAGAGAGAGAGATAGAGAGAGAGAATGGGCGCGCCAGGGCCTCCAGCCACTGCAAACGAACTCCAGACGCATGCGCCTAAGGGGTAGATTTCTAATCTGAGAATGGGGGAAAGGGTTTATTGCACTACATTTACTTAATTTAATCCTTACAACATTGATACTGACATTACTACATCTAATTTACAGAGAAACAAATTTGCGCTAAGGAACTGTCTGAGGGTCAATAGGTAGTAAATAACCCAGAAAGGAGGCAGGGAGATGACGCAGTGGGGAAAGTACTTCCTGTGCAAGCATGAGAACCTGAGTTGGGATCCCCTTATAGCAGTGCACTTCCTATAATCTCAGTGCCAGGGAGATGGAGACAGGAAACCCCCAGGGCTTGCTATTAGCTGCATCAGTAAATTCCATGTCCAGTGAGAGGACCCTGTCTCACCAATAATAGGGTGAAGCACTTGCTTAGCATGGCAAGGTCCTAAACTCATTCTTAGGAGACAAGTCATGCCGCTGTGTTGAAAAGTTGTAATAACTAGACACTGTGTACATCACGTATTACACATTTGTGATAATCTTGTATCCTTAGAAAATCCCTGTTCAAGCTGGATGTGGCAGCACACGCCTTAGTCCCAGCACTCATGAGGCAGAGGTAGGAGGATCACTGTGAGTTTGAGGCCAGCCCATGACTACAGAGTGAGTGACAGGTCAGCCTCGGTTAGAGTTTAACCCTACTTCAAAAAAGATTAAACAAAAAATTTTAAAAATACTGTATTTATATATTTGAGAGAGGGAGGGAGGGAGAGAGCATGAGTGTATGGGCCACTTGGCACTGTAGATGAACTCCAGATGCATGTGCCACTTTGTGCATCTGACATTATGTTGAGGAAAACTGAAGCCTACAGAACCAGCACCAGAGACTGAGTGGAGAATCAGTTTATTTTCACACCAGTGTGGGCTCAGAGAATCTCTTCCAAAACCTGTAACCTATTCTTGGTGGTTCAGAGCTTATATACCTTGTCTTGGACAGTACTGTTAATTCTCAGTGCTCAAAGCCCTGGCCTAGTGCCAGAGATCTTTGAGTATGAAATAGGCACACTTTACAGAAACAGAAAAATGTTTAGTTAGCAGAACAAAGCCTGCAGTTGTGCTATATAGATAAAAGAGAAACACAGGCTAAAGAGATTGCTTAGTGGTTAAGGTACTTGCCTACGAAGTCTAAAGACCCAGGTTCGATTCCCCAGGACCCACATAAACCAGATGCACAAGGTGGCATATGTGTCTGGAGTTTTGTTTGCAGTGGCTGGAGGCTCTGGCATACCCATTCCCTCTATCTGCTTCTTTCTCTCTCTCTCAAATAAATAAACAAACAAATTTATGAAAAAAAGGGCCTGAGACTACAGAGGAGTGAATTCCAGGTCAGCCTGGCCTACAGTGAGACCCTAGCTTGAAAAAATTAAAAAAAGGGGGGAGCCGGGCGTGGTGGCACACGCCTTTAATCCCAGCACTCGGGAGGCAGAGGTAGGAGGATCGCCGTGAGTTCGAGGCCACCCTGAGACTCTATAGTGAATTCCAGGTCAGCCTGGGCTAGAGTGAGACCCTACCTCGAAAAACAAAAAAAAAAAAAAAAAAAAAAAAAAAAAAGTGTGGGGGGATGCTGGAGAGATGGTTCAGTGGTTAAGGCGTTTGCCTACAGAGCTTGATGACTCAGGTTCGGTTCTCTAGTACACATGTAAAGCCAGATGCACAGGGTGGTGCATGCATCTGGAGTTTGTTTGCAGTGGTTAGACGCCCTGATATGTCCATTCTCTCTTCTCTCTGTCTCTCTCTGCTTGCAAATAAATAAGTAAAAGAAAAAAGAAAAGAAAATTTGCTGAGCGTGGTGGTGCACATCTTTAATTCTAGCACTTTGGAAGCAGAGATAGGAGGATTGCCATGAATTGAAGGCCACCCTGATTACATAGCGAACTCCAGGTCAGCCTGGGCTAGAGTGAGACTCTACCTCAAAAAATTGAGGGAAAAAAAAGAAAAGAAAAAGGAAAACACAAGGTGATTTACAGCTCAGGATAGAAACTGTAGTATAGATCATGGCCTTGAAACAATAAAAAGGCTACAGTCTTTAGCCAGCACAAAAGATTAAATAGTACTGGACATAACCAATACAAAAGTCTATTACAGTTCAGGGCATAACTTTGGGGCATGGGTTTCTAAATTTCATTATACCAATTTCCATTTCACATGAGTACTGCAGAATTGATCCCAGGCTGACAACTGCCTTTAACTGCTGAGCCATCTCTGCAGCCCTCAACTTTGCTTTTTTTTTTTTTGAGGTAGGTTCTCACTCTAGCCCAGGCTGACCTAGAATTCGCTATGTAATCAGGGTGGCCTTCAATTCACGGCAATCCTCCTACCTCTGCCTCCCCAGTGCTGGGATTACAGAAATGCACCACCACACCCGGCTTTTTTTTTTTTTTTTTTTTGGTTTTTCGAAGTAGGGTCTCACTCTAGCCCAGGCTGACCTTAAATTCACTATGTAGTCTAAGGGTGGGATTGAACTCACAGCAGTCCTCCTACCTCTGCCTTCCGAGTAGCTGACCTGGAATTCACTATGTAGTCTCAGGGTAGCCTTAAACTCATGGTGATCCTCCTACCTCTACCTCCTGAGTGCTGGGATTAAAGGTGTGTGCCACCATGGCTCAGCAATGACAACTTACTTTTCTTTCCAGCTACCTGTATTCCATCAAGAATAGTAGCCTAGGGCTGGAGAGATGGTTTGGCAGTTAAAGTACTTGCCTGCAAAGCTAATGGATCCAGGTTCCATTTCCCAGTACCCACTTAAAGCCAGATGCACAAGGTGGCACATGCATCTGAAGTCTGTTTGCAGTGGCTGGAGGCCCTGGGGTACCCATTCTCTCTTCCCTCTCATCTTGTGTGTGTGTGTGTGTGTGTGTGTGTGTGTGTGTGAGGGGGGTGGTGGTGGAGAGAAAGGGTGCACTTAGGACCTCCAACCACTGCAAACTCCAGGTACATGTGCCACCTTGTGCATCTGACTCAGTGGCTCCTTGGGCTTCACAGGCAAATGTCTTAGCCACCAAACCACCCCTCCAGCCCTCTCTCACTCCTCTCAAGTAAAAAAACCAAAAAAAAAAAAAAAAAAAAAAAAAAAGTGGGACTGGAGAGATGGCTTAGCAATTAAGGTGTTTGCCTGCAATGCCAAAGGACCTTGGTTTGATTCCCCAGAACCCATGTAAGCCAGATGCACAAGGGGGTGCAGAGCTCCGGAAGTGGAGGCAGGGGATTCTTGGGACAAGCTGGTTACCTAGACTAGTCATGTTGGTGAACTATGGCTCAAGTGAGAGACCCTGCCTCAGTAAAATAATAAAAAAAAAATAAAAAAGTGTAGTGCAATGAGGGAAGGCACCCAGTGTCAACCTCCGGCCTCCACACATGAATCCACATGTGCATCAAGCACACCTATTCCCTCAGTGCTCCCTGGTCTCTAAAAAAGTCCATGGAGGCTCTGACTGGTTTGTTCATTGTCCTATAAACCCCAGGAGTTTTCTAGCTCACTTCCCTTGACTTGTTCTCTTCCTACCAAGGCGGGGTATAGCTCAGTGCTAGAGTGATTGCCTACCATGAAAGAGACTCTGGGCTCAATCCTTAACAGTGAAATAACAACAAATCCCTGATGAATAATTTTTTAATGGTTTTTTTTAATGTTTTTTGTTTATTTTTATTTATTTATTTGAGAGCAACAGACAGAGAAAGAGGGAGAGAGAGAAAGAGAGAGAGAGAGAAAGAGAAAGAGAGAGACAGAGAAGAGAAGAGAAGAGAAGAGAAGAGAAGAGAAGAGAAGAGAAGAGAAGAGAAGAGAAGAGAAGAGAAGAGGAGAATGGGCGCGCCAGGGCTTCCAGCCACTGCAAACGAACTCCAGATGCGTGCGCCCCCTTGTGCATCTGGCTAATGTGGGTCCTGGGGAAAGAGCCTCAAACCAGGATCCTTAGGCTTCACAGGCAAGCGCTTAACCGCTAAGCCATCTGTCCAGCTCCCTGATGAATAATTTTATTTTTTTGGTTTGTTTATTTTTTTTCGAGATAGGGTCTCACTCTAGCCCAGGCTGACCTGGAATTCACTATGTAGTCTCAGGGTGGCCTTGAATTTATGGTGATTCTCCTATCTCTGCCTCCAGAGTGCTGGAATTAAAGGTGTGCACCACCACACCCAGTTCTAATTTTTTTTTTTTTTGAGATAAGCCCAACAGACTGGCCTTTCTTTTTTTCTTTTCTTTTCTTTTTTTAAATGCCAGAGAGAAAAGAGGATTGGCGTGCCGGGGCCTCCAGCCACTGCAATCAAACTCCAGACTCGTGCACCACCTTGTGAGCATGTGCAACCTTTCGCACTTACATCAACTTGTAGGGCGGGCTTATGTGAGACCTGGAGAGTCAAACATGTGTCCTTAGGTTTCACAAGCAAATGCTTTAACTGCTAAGCCATCTCTCTAGCCCATTTTTAAAATGTTTTATTTATTTATTTATTTATGAAAGAGAGGGAGGGAGAGAGAAAGAGGCAGAGAGAGAGAGAGAGAATGGGCACGTCAGGGCCTACAGCCACTGCAAATGAACTCCAGACGCATGTGCCACCTTGTGCATCTGGCTTATGTGAGTCCTGGGAAGTTGAACCTGGGTCCTTTGGCTTTGCAGGCACATGCCTTAACCACTAAGCCACCTCTCCAGCCCCCATATTTATTTATTTATTTGAGGGCATGTGTGTGTGAGGAGGGAGGCATATTAGGGTCTCTTTGTGAACACCAGAAAGATGTATGTGTAAGCTTCAGGAGTGACCAAGGACCAGGGAGACCACTCTGAGGCAAAGATGGAAGTTTTTATTTGGGGAAAAGCATGAGCTGCCAGGACTGACTCTCAAGAGCGGCACAGTCAGTTTGGGGTTACAGATAGTAGGTTTTATAGGCTCTTCAGTTGGGGGAAGGTGAGGAAAGGAAGGAATTTCTTTGTTGGGGCAGTAAATCTCTGTTCTTTACATTAGCCATAGGGTGAGACCAGAAGTGACCCAGTGAGAGATGGGGGGGCAGTAAATCCAGTCTTGGAGCCTTGTTAGGCTTGTTAGGCAGGGGAGAGATAATGGCTAAACAATTTCTTGAGGAATGTGGATGACTCCTCTGTCACCCTCCTGCTGTAACTCCATTTTGTCCTGACCTATGTGACACTTTGGTCTGGCTTTACATGGATACTGGGAAATTTAACCTCCGGCCAACAAACAGTACCTTTGACTGCTGAGTCATTCTCCAGCCCTCATTAGTTTTCTTTTTCTTTTTCTTTTTTTTTTTTTTTGAGGTGGGGTCTTGCTCTAGACCAGGCTGATTTGAATTCAGTTGGTCTCAAACTCACAGCAATCCATCTACCTCTCTACCTTCTGAGTGCTGGGATTAAAGGCCTATGTCACCACACCTCAGTTATTTATTTTTTGGTTTTTGGAGGTAAGGTCTCACTCTAGCCCAGGCTGACCTGGAATTCACTATGTAGTCTCAGGGTGGCTTTGAACTCATGGCGATCTTCCTACCACTGCCTCCCGAGTGCTGGGATTAAAGGCGTGCGCCACCACGCCTGGCTGTCCTACGCGTTTTGTTTCCTTTCGTTCGGTTGGTCGGTAGTAGAGGACGCGAGCGCAGGCCCGCGGCGCGCTCTACTTGGGGTGGGCGCTCTGTCGTCAGAATCCTGCGCCCGTTCGCGAGGCGGAAGTGGGCGGGGTGGAAGGTGACTGGCTGATTGTCACCCATATGCTAATTACCATGACAGTTCGACTGGTGTTGGAAATCTATAGCATTCAAAAATGCTCCGGGAAAGAACCTTGGTACGATAGGTGGGCACTGGAACCGTGGCAGTGCACGCGGGGGCCAAGGACACGGCCGAGAGGCGGCACCGCGAGAGTCGCCGTCAGTAGGATGGGAGTGCGTTGCCTGCACCCGGGCTCGGCGCGGCGGTGGAGGTTAAGACTATACTTTCAGGGATCATTTCTATAGTTCGTTACTAGAGAAGTTTCTCTGACTGTGTAGAGCACCGGAAACCACGAGGAGGAGGCGTAGCGTTCTCTCCTGAGCGTGAAGCCGGCTCTTGGTGTTGCTTTGCTGCAACTGCCATTTGCCATTGATGATCGTTCCTTCTCCTTTTGGGGAGTTGGAGGGAGAGGACGCAGTCTGAGTGGCTTCCTTTTTTTACAGCTGGTTTAATACAAGACTTGAGTTGAATAGTGAAGGATGCTATATACTCTTAGGGTGTTTCTTCGTGTGTTAAGTTTCGCACCATTTCCGAAAACTACAATGTAATTCCCTGATATCTTGTGCTGCCCAAGACCGTACATCGAACATTTAAAAAAGTCACAATCTAGTAAGTCATAAAGTATAACATTTAACATAATATCCTAAATAGGGAGAAAAGTACTGGAGAAATGCCTCAGTGGTTAAAGTGGGTTGCTTTGCAAAGCCTGCTGGTCAAGTATGATTCTCCAGTACCAAGCCAGATGCACAAAGGAGTCTGGAGTTTGTACGTATTTCAGAAGACAGGGAGAGAATGGACGTGACAGGGCCTCTACAAATGACCTTAAGACGCATGCGCTACCTCGTGCATCTGGCTTCATGTGGGTACTGGGGTATTGAACGTGAGTTTTGGCTTTGCCAGCAAGCGCCTTAACAGCTAAGCCATCCCTCCAGGCCCCCAAAACAGTTTTTGTTTTTTAATTGGCTTTTTGAGGTAGGATCTCACTCTAGCTCAGGCTGACTTGGACTTCACTATGTAGTCTCAGGGTGGACTTGAACTCATGCGATCCTCCTACCTCTGCCTCGCAGGGATTAAAGGCGTGTGCCACCACATTTTGCATAAAAATATTTTTTTATGGGCAACTTCTGACTTAAAATAAATGAAAATCAATTAATAATAAATAAAAGAATGAAAGAAAGGCCGGGCGTGGTGGCACACACCTTTAACCCCAGCGCTGGGGAGGCAGAGGTAGGAGGACCGCTGAGTTCGAGGCCACCCTGAGACTACATAGTAAATTCCAGCAGGTCAGCCTGACCTATCTCAGAAAAGAAACAAATTGGTTTTTGTTTATTTATTTGGAGAGAATGAGCTGAGAATGGGCTTGCTAGGGCCTCTAGCCACTGCAAACAAACTCAAGACACATCTGGTTTACATGGGTACTGGAGAATTAAACCAGGGTCCTTAGGCTTCTCAGGAAAGTGCCTTAACCGCTAAGCCATCTCTCCAGCCCAGAAGAAAAAAATTAAATTCCTCCCTGTCTTGTGTGGCACGTGCCTGTAATCACAGCACTTGGTAGGTGAATGTAGGAGGATCAGGCGTTCAAAGTCATCCTTAGCTACATATGGAGTTGGAGACTATCATGGACTAATTACATAAGACTCTGCCTCAAGATAGCAACAATAAAAATTTCCTCCTAATACACATTTCCCTTTATACATTTCAGAGAAAATCTTTTTCTTCTTTTTTTTTTTTTTTCTTTTTCAAGGTAGGGTTTCGCTCTAACTCATGCCAACCTGGAATTCACTATGTAGTTTCAGGGTGGCCTTGAACTCATGACGATCCTCCTACCTCTGCCTTCTGAGTGCTGGGATTAAAGTTGTGTGCCACAATGCCTAACTCAGAAAAATTCTTGATATTTCCTTTGATTCTATGTTTGCTTTGCAGGAATTTGTGTTGATACAATAAACACACTGGGTCAGTCAGCACTTTTTGTTGCAGCATTATTGGGCCACACAAAATTAGTTGAAGTTCTGGTGGATTACGGATCAGATCCAAATCAGTAAGTATGTCAATATCTAGAAAATAAGTATGCTTTTTTTGTTTTTTTAAATCTTTTTTTCCCCCAAGATAGTGTCTCACTCTTGCCCAGGCTGACCTAGAATCCACTGTGTAGTCCCAGGCTGGCCTCAAACTCATAGTGATCCTCCTACCTCTGCCTCCTGAGTTCTGGATTAAAGGCGTGCGCCACCATTCCCAACCTTTTAAAATCTTTTTTTTTTTGAGAGAGTCTCATACTGTATGCCAGGCTAATCTGAAAGTCTTCATGTAGTCCAGCCTAGAGTCACTTTCTTTTTTTTTTTTAATTTTTGTTTATTTTTATTTATTTATTTGTGAGCGACAGAGAGAGAGAGAGAGAGAGAGAGAGAGAGAGAGAGAGAGAGAGAGAGAATGGGCTCACATGGCTTCCAGCCACTGCAAAGGAACTCCAGACGCAGGCACCCCCTTGTGCATCTGGCTTACGTGGGTCCTGGGGAATTGAGCCTTGAACCGGGGTCCTTAGACTTCACAGGCAAGCGCTTAATTGCTAAGCCATCTGTCCAGCCCTGGAGTCACTTTCATGGTGCTCTTTCTGACTCACTGTCCAGAACGCTGGGATTACAGTTGTGAGCACTGTGCCCAGCTCTAGGCGTTTGCTCTTAAAACAAGTACATTTTATTTATTAATTGGTTTTTCTGTTTCTCTTTCTCTCACTCTCTCTTTTTTAGTTTTTCAAGGTAGGGTTTTCACTCTAGCCCTGGCTGACCTGGAATTCACTATGTAGTGTCAGGCTAGCCTCAAATTATCATAGCAGTCCTCCTATCTCTGCCTCCCCAGTGCTGGGATTAACGGTGTAGGCCACCATGCCTGGCTCAAGTACATATTAAAAACCAATTCGGGGCTGGAGAGATGGCTTAGAAGTTAGGGCGCTTGCCTGTAAAGCCTAAAGGCCAGAGTTCTATTTCCCAGAATACATGTAAAGCCAGATGCATAAGGTGGCACATGCATCTGGAGTCCATTTCCAGCAGCTGGAAGCCCTGGTACACCCATTTTTTTCTCTGTCTGTGTCTGTTTTCTCTCTCTCTCTCTCTCTCTGCTTGCAAATAAATAAATAAAAATATTAAACAAAAACTAATTTGGAACCAGGTATGGTGGCACACGCCTTTAATTCCAGCATTTGGGAGGCAGAGGTAGGAGGATCACTCTGAGTTCCAGGCCACCCTGAGATTACATAGTGAATTCCAGGTCTACCTGGGCTAGAGCAAGACCCTATCTTGAAAAAAAAAAAAAATTAATTTGGAGCTTGGGAGTTTCATTCACTGGATGAGTGCTTGCCTAGCAAGCACAAGACCTTGGGTTTGGTCCTCAGCACTGGAAAAAAATCATGAAAAGCCAAAAAAAAAAAAAAAAAAAAAAAAAAAAAGTCTCTCTCTCCCTCTCTCTCTCTCTCATTTTCTCTCATAAAAGAAAATTTAAAAAATTAAAAGGGCTGGAGAGATGGGTTAGAAGTTAAGGTGCTTGCCTGAGAAGCCCAAGGACCCATGTTCACCTTGTCAGGTCCCATATAAGCCAGATGCCCAAAGTAATGCAAGTGCACAAGGTTGCATGTGCACAAGGTGGTGCATGCATCTGGAGTTCAATTTCAGTGGCTGGAGGTCCCGGAGTGCCAATATTTTCTCTCTTAAAATAAAAAAAAAAAAACAGCCAAAGGACCAGGCTCAATTTCCCAGGACCTACATAAGCCAGATACACAAGGTGGCACATGCGTCTGGAGTTTTTTGCAGTGGCTGGAGGCCCTGGTGTGCTCGTCCTATCTACCTCTCTCTTTCTCTCCCTCTCAAGTAAATAAATAAAAAAAGAAAAGACAAAACAAACCCTAACTAATTTGGCAAGCCTGAGCAGTTAAAGGTGATTGCTTGCAAAGCCTTCTCTTCGGGTTCGATATCCCAGGAGTCATGTAAAGCAAAATGCACAAAGTGGTGCATGCATCTGGAGTTTGTTTACAATGAGGCCCTGGAACACCTATACACATACCATCTTTCTCTCAAATAAATAAATAATTTGTAAAATATTTACTTACACTTATTTTACCTTCTTTTTTGGTTATATTTTTTATTCATTGATTTGCAAAGCAAAGAGAAGTGGGAATACCATGGCCTTTTGCAAATAAACTCCGGATGCATGTGCCACTTTGTGAATCTGGCTTTACGTGGGTACTGGGGATTCGAACCCTGGGACCTGCAGGCTATACAAGCAAGCACCTTTAACTGCTGAACCATCTCACCAGTTCCATATTTACTTTATTTAAAGTCAGGATCTCATATAGTTAAGGCTAGCCTTAAACTCCTAATCCTCTGCCTCTAACTCTCAGGTGCTGGTATTATAGGCATATGTCACCATGCATAGCTTGCTTTCTTTCTTTCTTTCTTTCTTTCTTTCTTTTTTTTTTTTTGTTTTTTGTTTTTTGTATTTTGTTTTCTCGAGGTAGGGTTTCACTCTAGCTCAGGCCGACCTGGGATTCACTATGTAGTCTCAGGGTGGCCTTGAACTCATGGCGATCCTCCTACCTCTGCCTCCCAAGTGCTGGGATTAAAGGTGTGTGCCACCATGCCTGTCTTTATTTTTTAATATTTTATTTATTTATTTACTTGTGAGAGATAGAGAGGATGATGGATAGGCATGCCAGGGCCTCTAGCACCATGCCCAGCAATTTTAACTGCAGATGAACTCCAGGCGGGTACGCCACCTTGTGCATCTGGCTTTACACGGTTAACTAGGGAATTCAACTCAGGTTGTCAGGCTTTGCTAGCAAGTACCTTTAGCTGCTGAGCCATCACTCCACCTCCTCTTTCTTTCTTTTTGTTTTTCAAGGTAGGGTCTCACTTTAGTTCAGGCTGATCTGGAATTCATTGTAGTCTCAGGGTGGCCTCAAACTCATGGCAGTCCTCCTACCTCTGCCTCCCGAGTGCTGGGATTAAAGGCATGCAACACCACACCCAGCTTTCCACCTCTTACTCTTTTTTTACTTTTTTAAACTTCATTTTTATTTATCTATTTATTTGAGAGAGAGAGACAGAAAGAGGCAGAGAGAAGGAGAGAGAGAATGGGCCCGCCAGGGCCTCCAGCCACTTCAAACGAACTCCAGATGCATGTGCACCCTTGTGCATCTGGCTAACGTGGGTCCTAGGGAGGTTGAACCGAGGTCCTTTGGCTTTGCAGGCCTTGACCGCTAAGCCATCTCTCCAGCCCTCTTTTTATTTTTATTTATTTATTTATTTTTTTATTTTTTTCGAGGTAGGGTCTCACTCTAACTCAGGCTGACCTGAAATTCACTATGTAGTCTCAAACTCACACCAATCCTCCTACCTCTGCCTCCAGAGTGTTGGGATTAAAGGCATGCAACACCATGCCTGGATTTTATTTTTATTTATTTAATTTTTAAAAAATATTTTATTTTTCTTTATTTGTTTGCACACGAGAGAGAGAGAGAGCGCATGCCAGGACCTCTAGCCACTGTAAACACACTCCAGAGATGTGTGTGCCCCCTTGAGCATCTGGTTTATGTGGGTCCTAGGGAATTGAACTTGGGTCCTTTGGCTTTGCAGGCAAGTGCCTTAACCACTAAGCCAGCTGTCCAAGCCCTTTTTATTTTATTTTTATTGTAAATTGATTATGGCTCTAGCCCTGAGCTATATACTCCTAGGATTTATTTGTCAAACATTAAAATAAATAAAAGCTTTTATTAGCCAGGCATGGTGGTGCACACCTTTAAATCTAGCACTCGGGAGGCAGAGGTAGAAGGATCACAGCCTGAGACTACAGAGTAAGTTCCAGGTCAGCCTGGGCTAAAGTGAGACCCTGCCTCAAAAAATGTGTTTTTGTTTTTTGTTTTTTTTCTCTTTCTACGTAGAGTTTCACTGTAGCCCAGGGTGACCTGGAATTCACTATGTAGTCTCAGGGTGGCCTCAAACTCACAGTGATCCTCCTACCTCTGCCTCCCAAGTGCTGGGATTAAAGGTGTGGGCTACCACACCTGGCTCAAAAAAGGGGGCTTTTATTAATTTATATAAATTTAAAAAGCACAGTTGTACCCTTATCCCTCTCTCCCCCACCTCTCTCTTTTGAGGTGGATCTCGCTGTAGCCCAGGCTGACTTGGAACTCACTCTGTAGTTCCAGGCTGGCCTCAAACTCACAGAAATCCTTTTAGCTCTGCCTCCTCCCAAGTTGGGATTAAAGTTGTGCACCACCATGCCCAGCAATTTTAACTGTTTCTTTTCTATTCTTTTTTTTTTTCTTCTGTTGTTGTTGTTGTTTTGTTTTTTCAAGGTAGGGTTTCACTGTAGCCCAGGCTGACCTGGAATTCACTACGTAGTCTCAGACTGGCCTTTAACTCACAGCGATCCTCCTACCTCTGCTGGGCTTAAAGGTGTATGCCACCACACCCGCAAATTTTAACTGTTTCTAAGCATTAGATCCTATAAAATGATTGAGAATTATTAATTACTATTTATTCATTAACAGTAGTATTTGGTATTTCCATTTCTTGATTATAACTTATATTATGCACTCAATTTGCATAAGCAATTCAACATACCTTCAGTCAAGTTCTTCGTTAGTTCCTATACTTGGCACCATTTTTTCACAAAGGGTAGACCCTCACTGTTCCCAATTCTTCTTCCCTCTTCCTAGCCGCTGCTTTGATGGCAGCACTCCTGTCCATGCAGCAGCATTCTCAGGCAATCAGTGGATCCTCAGCAAAATTCTAGATGCTGGGGGTGACCTGCGACTCCATGATGAGAAGGGTCGAAACCCACAGAACTGGGCCTTGGCAGCAGGGAAGGATCGGAGCACACAGGTAAGAGTAGGTCCTTGCTGCCTAGCCATGGCCAGTGGAAGAGCATGGCTGAGTCAGGGTTCCTGGGGAGCAGCACAGGACTTGGCACTCACCACGTTGCAATGGACACATAGGCCTAGGCTGGTGTACGTGAAGCAGCTGTAACCCTAGGACAAGCCTAGTGAACTAGCCTTTCTAGTCTGTTCAGTGTCAACAAGAGGAAATTGTAACCACATCTGACACAGTTTACTAGCTAGCACTTAACATGAGGCAGATGCTGTTCTGAATTTGTAGCTTTGGGTATTTTGTTTTTCCATGTTTTTAAAATTAAATTAATTAATTAACTTTTGAGCTGGGGTCTTGCTCTGGCCCAGGCTGACCTGAAATTTACTATGTAGTCTCAGGGTGGCCTTAAACTCAGGGGTCCTACTTCTGCCGCCTGAGTACTGGGATGAAAGGCATGCGCCACCACATCCAGCTTGTTTTTCATGTTTTTGAGACACAGGGTCTTTCTATGTAGCCCAGAAAGTTCTTTCTCTGAAAACATTCCATACGTTTAGAAAATCATGTAGGTCCCTCCCTTTCCAGAGGTTTCCCAGTGAGACTATTCTCTGCACTTCCAAGCTTCCATTCCTACTGAAGGCTGATGCAGCCACCCTTGGTTGTCTCTGCTGTGTATTGCAGATGGTGGACTTCATGCAGCGCTGCACTTCACACATGCAGGCTATCATCCAGGGCTTCTCTCATGACCTCCTGAAGAAGATCGACTCTGCACAGCAGCTCATCAGCAGCCCACCCTGGTTCAGCAGCTTTATGCAGGGGTGAGTACAGCTTTGAACAGATCGGGCCACTGGGGACCAGCCCCAGCATCCCGGGAACCCTTTGGCTTTTCAGCAGCAGAGCAGGTTGAATAGGAAAAGAAAAACCTGGCACTGCCAAATTGCTAAGGAGATAGAGCTTACAATGCTTTCAAGAGCAGAATTACAGCATTCCCATCTGCTCACGACACTGTACGGACCTGCCTGCAGGCTGGGCTAAGTAACCACTGTCCCCCAACTCCTCTGCCATTGGTCAGGAAGGGGAAGTGGCTCCTGCAGTAGGAAAATGTTTTTTTCCCTCCTTCAATCTGAGCTAAAACTACTCATGCAGCAATCATCAACTGAACATCTTCTGTGTGCATGGCACAGTACCAGGTTCCAGGGTTCCAGGAGCTAACAATACGAGGCAGGGCTAGAGGATGGCTCAGCCGTTAAGGCACTTGTTTGCAAAGCCTAAGTTTGATTTCCCAGGACCCAGGTAAAGCCAGGTGCACAAGATGGCATGTGCATCTGGAATTCTTTTGCAGCTGTTAGAGGTCCTGGTGCACTCTCTCTCTCTCTCCCTCTTCTCTTTCTGCTTACAAATAAATAAAGAAAGAAAGAATATATATAAAGTGAGGCACGGTAGTATACACCTTTAAATTTTTTTAAAATTTATTTGAGAGCGACAGAGAGAGAGAGAGAAAGGAAGAGAGAGAGAGAGAGAGAGAGAGAGAGAGAGAATGGGTGCACCAGGGCCTCCACCACTGCAAATGAACTGCAGATGCATGCGCCACCTTGTTCATCTGGCTTATGTGGGTCCTGGGGAATCGAGCCTCGAACCCGGGTCCTTAGGCTTCACAGCCTAACCTAGCCTTAACCGCTAAACCATCTCTTCAGCCCAGTATACACCTTTAATCCCAGCATTTGGGAGGCAGAGGTAGGAGGATCACTGTGAGTTCAAGGCCAGCCTGGCACTACAGAGTGAGTTTCTGATTAGCCTGGGCTAGAGAGAGACCTTACCTTGAAAAAAAGAAAAGAATTGAAGCATAACTTCTCCCTCCAATGTACCTTCAGTTAATGGGATCCTGGTGTGCCAGTGTGGTTTGGGTGTAATATGTGAGAATAATGATAAGCTAGATGAGCAGCATTTTATCCAGTTCCTGCAGCTGTTCTCTGTCTGTCTCTCTGTCAGTCTCTGCTTGAAAATAAATTAATAAAAGGGCTGGAATTAAGCAATTAAAGAGCTTGCCTTCAAAGCCTTAGGACCCAGTTTGATTCCCCAGTACCTACATAAGCCAGATGCACAAGGTGGCACTGTGTCTGGAGTTCGGTTGCAGTAGCTGGAGGCCCTGGCACACCCATCCTCTCTCTCATAAATAGAAATTCTCCCTTTGTAGCTTAGTCTGATCTGGAACTCACTATGTAGCCTAGGCTGGTCTCAAATACTCCATGATCCTCTTAACTCAGCCTCCTGACTGTTGAGATTTACAAGTGTAAGCCACTGCTTCCAGCCCCAAAGCATTTAATGTACTTCCTGTATAATAAAAAAGACTGGACTGGGGGCTGGAGGGATGGCTTAGTGGTTAAGGCGCTTGTCTGCAAAGCCAAAGGACCTTGATTTGATTCCCCAGGACCCACGTAAGTCAGATGCACAAGGTGACACATGCTTCTGGAGTTCATTTGCAGTGGTGGAGGCCATGGTGTGCCCATTCTCTCTCCCTCCTCCCCTCCCTCCCTCTGTATGTGTCTGCCTCTTTCCCTCTCTCTCAAAAAAAAAAAAAAAAAAAAAAAAGACTGGACTGCATTGGACTGGACTGGACTGGACTGGCCTGGCCTGGCCTGGAGAGATGGCTCAGAGGTTAAAGTGCTTGCTTGCAAAGCCTTATATCCAGGGTTTGATTCCTCAATGCTCATGTAAAGCCAGATGCACAAAGTGACACATGCATCTGGAGTTCATTTGCAGAGGCAAGAGGCCCTGGCATGCCCATTATTTTTCTCTCTCTCTCTCTATTTGCAAATAAGTAATAATAAAAAAGACTGGACTCAAGCCAGTGGTGCATGCCTTTAATCCCAGCACTTGGGAGGCAGAGGTAGGAGGATTGCTGTGAGTTTGAGGCCACCCCGAGACTACATAGTGAAATCCAATCAGCCTGGGCTAGACAAAAAAAAAAAAAAAAAAAAAAGATTGGACTCTTCTGCTGTTGGTTTTGTTGTTTCGAAGTAGGGTCTCCCTCTAGCCCAGGCTGACCTGGATTTCACTCTGTAGTCTCAGTGTGGCCTCAAACTTGTGATCCTCCTACTTCTGCCTCCCAAGTGCTGGGATTAAAGGTGTGCGCTACCATGTCTGGCTGTTTTGTTCTTCAGACAGTCTCACTTTACACACTACGTAACCTAAGTTGGCCTTAGACTTAGAGCAATTCCTCTGCTTCAGCTTCCCAAGTACTAGGGTTGCAGATGTGAGCTACCACACTTGACTCATTAGGGGTTAAGTAGAAGAGTGACATAGCATTTTTTGAAGCTTATTCATTCTATTTTGTAATAATAGTAATTTGCCAGGTGGGTGTATATTGTTAATTCTTTTTAAAATGTTTATTATCTATTTGAGAGAGAGAGAATGGGTATGCCAGGGACTCCAGCCAATGCAAACGTGTCACTTTGTGCATCTGGCTTACGTGGGTTCTGGGGAATCAAATCTGGATCCTTAGGCTTTACAGGCAAGCACCTTAACCACTAAGCCATCTCTCCAGTCTATTGTTAATTTTCGCTTTTCCCCCTTCTTTTTAAAAAAACATTTCTAGAAGCCCTAATAGCTCGCCTAACCGACACCTCAAGCCTGGAGTAATTTCTACCCAAAATATCTACAGCTTTGGCTTTGGAAAGGTAAGGGGCTCTCGCAGTATCCAAAGTTTATAGTTCTGTCTGGAGAATCACATGACCACATCTCTCATCTTGTTCAACTCCTCCCTCTTTTGGAGGTGGGATTTGAGACAGGGCCTTCAGTATTGCCCAGGCTGGCCTCAAACTTTTGGCAGTCCTCTTGTCCCAGCCTTTTAAGTGCCGAGTTTACAAGTATGAGCAAGCCTACCAGGCTAAATTTGATTTTGTATGTTTGGGAGGGAGGCGGTCGTATTGGGGATTGAACCTAGGGCTTCCTGTGTCCTAGGGAAGTGCCTTACCACTGAACTATATTCCCTGCCCTCAAATCGTCCTCCCTCCTTATCCTCATCCAAGCATTTTTTATCTTTCCTAGCTCTTTTGAAGAAATGGGGAAGGAGGAGAGTAAAAGAAAAAAAAAAAAACTGTGGAATTCATTTGACTGATTTTGGACAAGTGATAAGGAGTTTAGAAAATGATCATTTAGCTGGGCGTGGTGGCACCTTTAATCCCAGCACTCAGGAGGCAGAGGTAGGAAGATTGCATGAGTTTGAGGCTACCTTGAGACTACATAGTGAATTCCAGGTCAGCCTGGGCTACAGTGAGACCCTACCTTGAAAAACCAAAAAGTAAAAATAAAATAAAATAAAATGATCATTTAATTTTCAGTGAAGTCCCCAGATATATTCTCCCCTAACACAGAGCTTCCTGACTTCATCTTCCCATGCCCTTATGAACATGATTGGAATGCTTTTAATGAGTTGAGCAATGTTTTGAGGATAAGTGATATCTTTGGATCCTTGATTCTTCATGGTAAAGAAGCAGTTGTGGAACATTGGTGGGACTATGGATGAGTGATCTGTATTGGCAATTCAAGACTGTGTTTCTTGGAGGCAATAAGAATATTGGCTTTTTCTTTCCTTGGTGCTAGGAGTCAACCCAGGGCCTCCCACATGGGTATGCAGGGGTTTACTACTGAGCCACACCCCCAGCTCAGGAATGCTGTGTTTGAACATAGGCCTAGGTTCTGTGGAGGTCACAGCATTTTAGGCAAGGTTTCACTTCTTTCTGTAAGTTTCAGTTCTTTCATTAACAAGAAGGAAAGAGATTTATAAAATGTCAAGGCTTGTAGGAAAATTCAAAAGCATGCAAATTAAAGCCACTTATGGTGGCACATTCTAGCACTTGAGAGGCTAGTATTATAATTTTTTTGTTTATTATTTATTTATTTATTTGAGAGCAGCAGAGAGAGAGAGAGAGAGAGAATGGGCGTGAACTGCAAACAAACTCCAGACGCGTGCGCCCCCTTGTGCATCTGGCTAACGTGGGTCCTGGGGAATCGAGCCTTGAACCGGGGTTCTTAGGCTTCACAGGCAAGCCCTTAACCGCTAAGCCATCTCTCCAGCCCTAGTATTATATATTTTCTTGTTTATTTTATTTATTTGAGAACATCAGACAGAGAGAAAGAGGTAGATAGAGATAGAGAGAATGGGCATGCCAGGGCCTCCAGACACTGCAAATGAACTCTCAACGTGTGCGCCCCCTTGTACATCTGGCTAATATGGGTCCTGGGGAATAGAGCCTTGAACCAGGGTCCTTAGGCTTCACAGGTAAGCACTTAACTACTAAGTTAAGCCATCTGTCCAGCCCAGTGTTATAATTTTTAATTTGTCTTTTTTTTTTTCCCAAGGCAAGCCCAACAGGCTGGCCTAATAGTTTTTCATTTTTTTAAATTTTATGTATTTATTAGAGAGAGAGAATGGGCACACCAGGGCTTCCAGCCACTGCAGATGAACTCCAGATGGATGTGCCCTCTTGTGTGCATAACCTTGTGCACTTGTGTCATTATGTGTCTGGCTTATGTGGGACCTGGAGAGATGAACATGAGTCCTTAGTCTTCTCAGGCAAGTGCCGTAACCACTAAGCCATCTCTCCAGTCCTGAAACAAATCCTTATTTATTTTTATTTATTTATTTTTTATTTTTTGGTTTTTCGAGGTAGGGTCTCATTCTAGCCCAGGATCATCTGGAACTCACTGTGTAGTCTCTGGGTGGATTTGAACTCATGGCGATCCTCCTACCTCTGCCTCCTGAGTGCTGAGATTAAAGGGGTGAGCTACCACACCTGGCTTTTTTTTTTTTTTTTATAATTTTAATGTTTTGGTTTTTCAAGGTAGGGTCTCACTCTAGCTCATGCTGACCTGGAATTCACTATGTAGTGTCAGGGTGGCATCAAACTCATGGTGATCCTCCTATCTCTACCTCCCAAGAGCTAGGATTAAAGGCGTGCGCCATTATGCCTGCCTTTTTTTTTTTTTTTTTTTTTGTCGAGGTAGGGTCTCACTCTAGCCCAGACTGACCTGGAACTCACTATGTAGTCTCAAGGTGAGTTTGGACACACAGTGATCCTCTTACCTCTGCCTCCTGAGTGCTGTAAATAAAGGCACATGCCACCACGTCCGGCACCCTAAGTATAAGTATTCTCTTTTTTAAATGTATTTTTATTTATTTATTTATTTATTTGAGAGAGAGAGAGGCAGACAGAGAGAAAGAGAGAATGGGCATGCCAGGGTCTCTACCCACTGCAAACGAACTCCACATGCATGTGTCCGCTGTGCATCTGGCTTATGTGGGTCCTGGGGAATTGAACCATGGTCCTTAGGCTTCACAGGCAAATGCTTTAACCGCTAAGCCATTTCCCCAGCCTAATTTTATTATTATTTTTTAAAGTATTCTTATAGAAAGAAATGTTAGAAGCCAATCACACTCCTGGGCACATTCAAGTAATCCCAGTATTCAGGAGGTACAGAAATGAGAAAAATGCATTTGAGACCACCCTGGGCTACATAGTAGTAAGATCCTGTCTTTATTTATTTATTTTGGTTTTTCAAGGTAGGGTCTCACTCTAGTTCAGGCTGTCCTGGAATTCACTATGTAGTCTCAGGGTGGCCTTGAACTCATGGCGATCCTCCTACCTCTGCCTCCCAAGTACTAGGATTAAAGGCATGCACCACCATGCCCGGTAGATCCTGTCTTTAAACAAACAGTACATAGAGGCATTGAGCAAGTTAGTAAGTGGCAGCAGCTCCCATTATTTTTAGCTGAGTGGCAATATTTTGGAGGCATTTTGCTTTTCCTCTTTTCTACCCACGGTTTACATGTTTGCTTTGGTTTCAGTTTTATTTCACAGCAGGGATGCAGCTCACTTACCTAGGATCTCTTCCAGTAATTGGAGAAAAGGAAGTAATTCAAGCTGATGATGAACCCACCTTCTCCTTCTTCAGTGGCCCCTACATGGTCATGAACAAGTAAGTGGGAGCTGGCCAGTGGGGGGTGGGATTTATTCCCATGGAAGAATGATCTGGTCTTCCCTGTGTGTGGAGAGCTTCTTCTCAATTACAGTTGTGCTGGATTGAGGCTCAGCTGATAAAGGCACTTATTTGCAAAGTCTGCCAGCTGGGGTTTATTTCCCTAGTTCCCATGGAAAGCCAGATGCACAAAGTGGCACATACATGTGGAGTTCATTTGGCTTGATGCACCCATACTCTCTCAAACAAATAAGTAAGTAAGTAAGTAAGTAAGTAAATACATAAATAAAATAATGTGTCTCAATAAGAGTTTCCCACTGTGGACATTTTTGGCCAGGTGATCCTTTATTGTTGAGGGAAGATTTGTGCATTGTAGAAGGTTTAGTAGTGTCCCTGGTCTCTGCCCAATAGGTTTCCTTAGCAACCCCTCGTGGTCCTCTTAGTTGTAACAAGCCAACTGTCTATAATAGACATTGCCAAATGTTCTCTGGAGAGAGAACAACTATTCTGAAGGATCTCCATTGCACTATTTTACCCTCTGCTTTCTAAAGAATTAGAGGCAGCTTAGTGGTGACTGTCTTGCCTCTGAATGAGGCCAAAGCATCTTGAGGCCCCAACTGTAGAAAGTGGAACAGGGATTCTTGTTTTTTTCTTGAGGTGAGGTATCACTCTATCTCAGGCTGACCTGGAACTTACTCAATAGTCCTAGGTTGGCCTCAAACTCACAGTGATCCTCCTACCTCTGCCTGCTGAGTGCTGGGATTAAAGGCATGCATCACTATGCCCAGTTTCATCTGGGATTCTTATCATCCATACCCAGGGAAGGTGGCAGGAACAGGATTTGGATATGACAGAAGTCCCTGGGGTGTGCTTAGTCCTGAGTCCTGGCCCTTAGAGGGTTACGAGAGCTGGTCCTGGTCAGTGTCTTGGCTCCTAGAACTTGGATTTTTTTTCTTCATTAAAAAAAAACCAAACATTCATTTAAAAGTCCTCTGTCAGATTCACAAGGTCCTCTGTCCCCTTGTTTCCCTGCCCAAGTAATGACCATCTTTCACATAGACGAGCTCTTAATTAGTCTCCCACTTTCTGGCCACCACTGCTCTATTCTTCTCCCTCATTGCTGGCACCATTGTCTTTCTAAAATACAATTCCAATCACGTTACTCCCTCCCTTAAATCTCTGTCACCTTCTGTCATCTCACTTCATTCCCCAGGTTGCTTTAGAACCTGGGCATGGTAGGAGGGTGGATCCAGCCATCCTAGGACTTTAGAGATTCTGTTTGGTAGGAAAGTTGGTTACTTGCAGCCCTGGCTACTAAAGCCCTCTCTTTCTTTCTCCTGCTTTTGTAGCCTGGTGTGGAATAGAAACCGAGTCACTGTGAAGGAGCTGAGCCTCCCCACCCACCCTCACTGTAGCAGGCGGAGACTGGCTGACTTGTTGATTGCTGAACAGGAGTACAGCGGGTAAGCAGGAAAACCAAGGCCTAGGCCCACTTCAGGTCCAGATCTGTATGCACCCGGGCTCCTGGCTGTGCAGCACTGACCTGGAGGTATGGAACACTAGCCCCTCCACAGCCTTAGCTTTTCTTGACTGTTTGAACTGGTTGACTTGACTTCCAAAGACTGCCAAAGAGTCAGAAAAATTAATGAGGGTGTGGATTGTGGTGGTAAGGGGCTCTCTTCTGTCAAGTGACTCATAGCACATATCTCTGGATAGGCAGGACCCAGGACCATAAGGTTTTCCTTCATCCTGGAGGCCTGCCAGTGTGGAGCCCTGTGCTCATCTGGAGAACTAGAATCTGTCCTGATTTTATAGAGAATGGAAGTGCATGAGATCCAGATGTCTGAGAACATCTCCACCATTGAGGACATCTCCACAGTTCTTGGTCCTAAGGTTTTCTGAGGCTCTAAGGTTAGATTTTTCAGTTCCTGCTAAGTCAGGTTCTATATTCCTGGTTTCACACCAGGGCCACGAAGGCCCTGGAATGGACCCAGGCTCACCAAGCTCTCTCCTGAATAGGCAAGTCAGCTGCTGCAGGAGGGGTCTGAGGAGAGGCCAAATCCTTCCTCTTGAAGAAGCCAGCTGAAATGATCAAGCCAACTGGAAAGATACATAGTCATGGAGTGGGCTTTGATATGAGGCTGAGTGGGGGGATGACTTTGGGCAAGTTTCTGACATTTCCTTGACATTGGTTATCTCATTTCTAGGCAAGCTCTCTCACACATCCCTAACCTTACATTCCAAAAGGAGTATGAAGCTGCAATGTTTTGTTGTTGTTTTGTTTTGTTTTTTTCGAGGTAGGGTTTCACTCTAGCTCAGGCCGACCTGGAATTCAATATGTAATTCTCAGGGTGGCCTTGAACTCACGGTGATCCTGCTACCTTAGCCTCCGAAGTGCTGGAATTAAAGGCGTGCACTACCATGCCCAGCTTGAAGCTGCATTTCTTTTCTTTCTTTCTTTCTTTTTTCTTTTTCTTTCTTTCTTTTTTTTTTTTTTTTGGTTTTTCTTTTTGGTTTGTCAAGGTAGGGTCTCACTCTAGCTCAGGCTGACCTGGAATTCACTATGTAGTCTCAGGGTGGCCTTGAACTCATGGCGATCTTCCTACCTCTGCCTCCTGAGTGCTGGGATTAAAGGCATGTGCCACAACGCCCAGCTTGAAGCTGCATTTCTTACAGGTCGTTGTTAGGATATAGAGTGACATAGGGCATATGCAGAGTGTCTAGCTCAGTTGATCTTAGTTGTTACTGTCACTGATGACTTAAACCTCAAGCTTCTACCAATAGAAGCTTCCACTTCTAAAGAAAAGTATATACAAATAGTTGTGGCGGTGGTGGTGTTTTTTTTTTTTTTTTTTTTTTTTCCGGTTTGTCAGCTTTGAGGTAGTGTCTCATGTAGCCCAGGCTGGACTTGAACTTATATTTAGCCAGGGATGACCTCCCAAGTCCTAGGATTGCACAGGCTGTGCCACCATATCCAGCTATAAATGATACTAGTTTAGAATGTGTTCATAGCCCCTGGGAAAAGGACAAGCAACTGTGTTCATCATGTCCTCTTTTTATGTTTGTTTTTTTGAGGTAGGGTCTAACTGTAGCCCAGGCTGACCTGGAATTCACTATGTAGTTCCAGGCTGGCCTTGAACTCACAACAAAGCTCCTAGTCTGCCTCCTGAGTGCTGAGATTAAAAGGTGTGTGTCACCACGCCCGGCTCATCGTGCCCTTCTAAGCTCTTCCCCTTTTAAAGCTTCTTTTCTTTTGCAGCAAGCTGCGGCACCCCCACTTGCTGCAGCTGATGGCTGTATGCTTGTCCCGGGACCTGCAGAAGACCCGCCTGGTTTATGAGCGCATCACAGTCGGCACGCTCTTCAGTGTCCTCCACGAACGAGTAAATGACCATTTCATGGATTTCTCTCAGCCGCCCTTCCTCTTCTCTATGCTCTCTGCAGAGTTCACATTTGTGCAAACGTGGAAGATAACTCTCTAAACCCTTCTCCTTTACTGGCTGTGTAACATGCCAGTGTAGACTGATGGGTGCATGGTCAGAACTCATGCATTATGACAGTGCTCAGTCCTCTCCGCCTCCTCTGTTCATTCATTTGTTTGCTTGTTCATTGTGGATGGTTTCAAATTTAAGACATTCCTGCCTCAGCCTCCTAAGTGCTGAGATTATAGACATATACTGTCAAACCTATCCTCGGTCTTGCTTCTTTTCAAAGAAATCAATACATTTATGTATATTAATCTATGTCTATTCATGTATATTAACCTATTTCGAGGTAGGATTTCACTCTAGCCCAGGCTGACCTGGAATTCACTACGTAGTCTCAGGGTGACCTAGAACTCATGGCGATCCTCCTACCTCTGCCTCCAAAGTGCTGGGATAAAAGGTATGTGCCATCGTGCCCAGCTTAAATACATATATTTTTATTTATTTATTTTGATTTTTTGAGTTTTTTTCTTTTTTTTTTTTTAGGGTCTCACTGTAGCCCAGGCTGATCTGGAATTCACTTTGTAGTCTCATGGTGGCCTCAAACTCATGGCGATCCTCCTACTTCTGCCTCCTGAGTGCTGGGATTAAAGGCGTGCGCCACCACACCTGGCTATATGTTTTATTCATTTGTTTGCAAGGAGGGAGAGGACTGAGAGAGAATGAGGGGGAGGAAATAGGCACACCAGGGCCTCTTGCCACTGCAAATGAACTCCAGATTCATGTGCCACTTTGTGCATTTGGCTTTATGTAAGCACTGGAGAATCAAAACCGGGTCTTTAGGCTTTGCTAGTAAGCACCCTTAACTGCTGAGCCATCTCTCCAGCCCCCATTCTTGCTTCTTTATCACCCTGTGATAGCTCAACAGACCCAGAAATGCGTTGATGCAATCTTAGCTATACCATTAACCACTGGCTTTATTCTTCTACTTGTTCACTTTTGTTATCCCGGTTTGGTTATATAGAGGCCTTTATCACTGCCTTCTCGCCTCTCAGATGTCCTTGGAACTGAGGAACATCTTCCATGACCAACAGGTTTTCTGGCCCAGTGAGTTGGGATATGGCCTCATTTCTCTGTTACTTTATTCTAAACACCCTAGTAGAAGTGAACTGAGACCCTCAATCAAAAAGGGTCCTTCTCCCAAATGAATCATTATTCCTCCTGTTCCAGGACCTTCTATTAGTATTCCATATTAGTATTTCCTTTTCTTTCCCTGGCTGAGGACATTGCCTTAAAGTGTCATTTCTCTGGTGGAGAGAGAGCCATTGAGTACATTGCTGTGAGTGAATTCTATCCTCTTAGGGCGTTCCTTGTAGTTCATCTGACGAGGGTAAAGTTGAGTTTATTCCTGGAGTTCTGCAAAGTTCTTTGAGCTTCTAGGTTCTCATAACAGCACAGATTTGGACAGGAAGGGGCCAGGGAAGGTTTTTTGGTGGTTGTGAGGGGGCTTCCTGGATACTTTCCTCAGACTGACCTTGAATATACTTATCAAAATTTGAGAACTTTCTCTCATTTTTTTTTTTTAAAGTGAATCCTATTTTCAGACATAGATTACAGTAGAACCCACTTGTGGGTTTTTTTTTGTTTATTTGTCTATTTGTTTTTGTTTTTTTTTTTTTTTTTTTTGAGGTAGGATTTCACTCTAGCCCAGGCTGACCTGGAATTCACTAGGTAGTCTCAGGGTGGCCTCAAACTGACAGTGATCCTCCTCCTACCTCTGTCTCCCATGTGCTGGGATTAAAAGCGTGTGCCATCACGCCTGGCCCTCTAATTTGTCATGGTATAAAAGCATCTCAGGGCTGGAGAGATGTCTTAGCGGTTAAGGCACATGCCTATGAAGCCTAAGGACCCAGGTTTGATTCCCAGGTCCCATGTAAGCCAGATGCACATGGTGGCTCATGCGACTGGAGTTTGTTTACATTGGCTAAAGGCCCTGTGCACCCATTCTCTCTCTTTCTCTCTGTCTCTTCCCCCCCCTCTGTCTCTAATAAATAATAAATAAATAAATCTTTTCTTTTTTTTGAAGCAGCTCAACTGAAGGAAAGGAGGCCAGGTTTGGAGCCAGTGGGCCTAGATCAAGGGGAATATAGATTAGACTCTCAGCCTCACTGAACTTTAGGTTCTCCATCTGCAAGATAGGGATTCCAGGTAGCTGTGAAAATCAAATGAAGAAAACTTTGGAAATAACATCATTAGGAGGCTTTTTCCTTTTGTTTCTGGAACTTTCTCTCTTACTTGCAGAGGTCCCAGTTTCCAGTGCTGCACATGGAAGTGATTGTGCACTTACTGCTCCAGATCGTTGATGCCCTGATATACCTGCATTCCAGAGGGTTTGTCCACCGCTCCCTCAGCTCCTATGCTGTCCACATTGTTTCTGCAGGGGACGCAAGGTTGACCAACCTAGAGTATATGGTGGAAAGGTGGGTGTAACCTCCAGTGTGGCTTCCTCCTGAAGAGTCTTTCCAGGGAATCGTGGCTATGGAATCATAATCTAATCTGGGCAGGACTTCTCATTGGAGGAATTGTTCATTAGTAGGGGAAGAGATTTTTTTTTAATTTAAAAAATTTATTTTTTATTTATTTGAGAGAGACAGAGAGAATGGGCGTGCCAGGGCTTCCAGCCACTGCAAACTCCAAACACACACTCCACCTTGTGCATCGGGTTTACGTGGGTTTGGGGGAATTGAACCAAGGTCTTTTGGCTTTGCAGGCAAATGCCCCAACTGCTAAGCCATATCTCCAGCCCATTTTTAAAATATTTTATTTATTTATATTCATTTATTTGACCAGAGAAAGAGAGCGAGAGCGAGCGAGAGAGAGAATGGGCATGCCAGGACCTCCAGCTACTGCAAACGAACTCCAGATGCATGCGCCCCCTTGTGCATCTGGCTAATGTGGGTCCTGAGGAATCAAACCTGGGTCCTTTGGCTTTGTAGGCAAACACCTTAACCACTAAGCCATTCCTCCTATTTTATTTATTTTTTATTTAGGGAAGAGATTTTTTTTTTTTTTTCAAGGTAGGGTTTCACTCTAGCTCAGGCTGACCTGGAATTCACTCTGAGTCTTAGGGTGGCCTTGAATTCATGGTGATCCTCCTACCTCTGCCTCCTGAGTGCTGGGATTAAAGGCATGTGCCACCACGCCCAGTTTAGGGAAGAGATTTAAAAAAATTTTTTATTTGTTTACCTACGAGAGTGAGAGAGAGAGAGAGAGAGAGAGAGAGAGAGAGAGAATGGGTATGCCACAGGGTCTCCAGCCACTGCAAACAAACTCCAGAAACATGCGCCTTTTTTGTGCATCTACTTTACATGGGTACTGGGTAATCAAATCCGGCTCCTTAGACTTTGCAGGCAAGCCCTAAACCACTAAGCCATCTCTCTAGCCCAGGGAAGAGATATTTGAAAAGTCTTTTCCTGTCTGCCAAGGCTATATAGACTTTGGGGAAGTTTTTTTATTTTTATTATTTATTTATTATTTTTTTTAATGTAGGGTCTTACTCTAACCTAGGATGACCTGGAATTCATTATTCAGGCTAGCCTTGAACTCTCAGAGATCCTCCTACTTTGGCCTCCCAAGTGCTGGGATTTAAGGCACATGCCACCACACCCACAACAGAGAGAGAGAGAGAGAGAGAGAGAGAGAAGAGAATGGGGGCACCAGGGCCTCTAGCCACTGCAAACAAACTCCAGAAGCATGGACCACTTTGTACGTCTGGCTTTAAGTGGGTACCTGGAAATCAAACTCAGGTTAACCTTTAGGGGCAAGTGCCTTAACCACGAGCAGTCTCTCCAGTGGTTTTTGTTTTTGTTTTTCAAGGTAGGGTCTCGCTGTAGCCCAGGCTGACCTGGAATTTTCTATGTAGTCTCAGGCTGGCCTCAAACTCACAGCAATCCTCCTCCTACCTCTCTGCTTCCAGACTGCTGGGATTAAAGGCATTTGCCACCATGTTTGTAAGATAGAGGCTTACTATATAGCCCAGGCTGGTCTCATGATCCTCTTTTTTTTTTTTTTTTTTTTTTTTTTGGTTTTTCGAGGTAGGGTCTCACTCTAGCTCAGGCTGACCTGGAATTCACTATGGAGTCTCAGGGTGGCCTCGAACTCAAGGCGATCCTCCTATCTCTGCCTCCCAAGTGCTGGGATTAAAGGCGTGCGCCACCACGCCCGGCTCATGATCCTCTTGACTCAGCTACTCAAATGTTCAAATTATAGGCAAGTATCAGCACATGTGGCTAGGAAGTTACTCCTGCTCAGTGTATTTTAAAAACATGTAGGAGGGACTGGAGAGATGGCTTAACGATTAAGGTATTTGTCTGCGAAGCCTAAGGATCCAGGTTTGATTCTCCAGTACCCATGTAAGCCAGATGCATAAGGTGGTGCATGCATCTGGAGTTTGTTTGCAGTGGCTGGAGGCCCTGGCACACCCATTCTCTCTCTCTGCCTCTTCCTTTCTCAAATAAATAAATTCAAAAAAAAAAAACACATGTAAGAGCCTATATTAGCCAACTTTTTGTTTTGTTTTGTTTTTGGAGGTAGAGTCTCACTCTAGCTCAGGCTGACCTGGAATTCACTATGCAGTCTCAGGGTAGCCTCAAACTCATAGCAATCCTGCCTTTGCCTCCCCAGTGCTGGGATTAAAGGCATGTGCCACCACACCCTGCTTTAGCCAAGGTTTTTAAGGGCTCGAATATTCACTTCAAAATTTTCATTGCCTTAGCACAGCTGAGATATCTTTATTACCTTGTAATCTGTTGTGTATGTTGGGGTGAAGGCACTGTTAATCAGTTCTCCCATCAGTGGCTTAGCCACCTTCAAAGCCTCAATCTCCCACATTACATTACTGGCCAGGGAGCAAGAGAAAACATAGAGGGGTTCACAGTGGAGTTTGAGGTCAACCTGAAGTGAGCAGGTCAGCTTCTCATTTTACAGTGGATGAAGCCCAATAAACTTTTTAAAATTATTTTTATTTTTATTTATTTACTTGAGAGTGACAGAGAGAGAAAGAGGGAGAGAGAGAGAGAGAGAGAGAGAGAATGGGTGCTGCAGGGCTTCTAGCCACTGCAAACAGACTCCAGATGCACATGCCACCTTGTACATCTGGCTTAAGTGGGTCCTGGGGAATCGAGCCTCGAACTGGGATCCTTAGGCTTCACAGGCAAGCACTTAACTGCTAAGCCATCTCTTCAGCCCCAGCTATTTATTTATTTATTTATTTTTTTTTTTGGAGGTAAGGTCTCACTCTAGCCTAGGCTGACCTGGAATTCACTATATAGTCTTAGGGTGGCCTTGAATTTATAGCAGTCCTCCTACCTGTGACTCTAGAGTGCTGGGATTAAAGGCATGCGCCACCATGCCCAGCCCGTTGAACTTTTTATTGATGGAAGGCCCAGAAATGTGCCTTAGCTTTTAGAAAAGGTACTGGAGCTGGGCACGGTGGCACACGCCTTTAATCCCAGCACTTGGGAGGCAGAGGTAGGAGGATCACTGTGAGTTTGAGGCCACCCTGAGACTCCATAGTGAGTTCCAGGTCAGCCTGGACTAGAGTGAAACCCTACCTCGAAAAACCAAAAAAAGGGAAAAAAAAAAGGTACCAGGTACCTGATTCAAACAAAATTGAAAGGTACTAACAATGTTCAAGTATTAGTGGTCCCACATCCTTTTAAATTCATTTCAGACACACAGCACACCCTAGAAAGCCTGCACTGATGCCCTCATCCCCAGTGTAGCGAGTTCCAGACCAGAAACGAACAGAATAGCACCCGAATAAAATTTAAAAGGGAGATCCTTTATTCAGGCCAGTCAGTGTCTGTTTCTCCACAGCTGGATGCTGAGGAAGAGAGCAGCAACAGCCTATCTCTACAGTGAGTTTTTAAAGACAAAAGCTACATTCCTGCCCTTCACTCTTTAGTCATCCCCCTCTCCCCTAATTAATTTTGCAAGAGCAAGCAAGCATGGTTTACCAAAGCAGAATTTGGCCGTCAGCACAGAGCAAGCACCAGATAAGGGCGAGAGCAAACACCAGATGGTGGTGTGCAGCATGTACCGGGGCAGGTTGTCTTGACTTTAGGGAAAGACTAACACCAGATACCTTAACTACTGTTCTGTGTTAATCTTTATTCTCCTATAGCTCCTGGAGAATGTCAAGATGGCTTCCCTTAGGTCTGTTGAGGTTGTTTCACCAGAGGCATTTTGTATCTGAGTATACTGGAGTGTACTGCAGCCATTTCTGTATAAGTGTTTCAGCTCTGCTAAGTATCCAGCTCCTAGTGGGCAGGGCCTGGCTTGTTAACCATTGTATTTAGCAGCCCAGCTTAGGGCCTGCCACATAGTAGTGTCCACTCAGTACTTGGTACATGATTGGATGAATCTTGATGAAAGGTCCAAAGTAGGGTTGACTACTTTGGCTGGGTGTTTCAGGGCAGTGGGATCTAAGATTTTGTACTTTATGCTGTTACCACAGGAAATTCCATACTCTTGACAGACTGCGAGCTATTGGCCAGTGATGGAGTGCCATCTGTTGTGCAAACATAGACATAGCAGTTGTTTCTGCTTTTGTTCTCCCAATAGGAATTAGAATCCTGGAGTGAAATGTAGATTTGGAGATGACCTAGCCCAACTCTTTTTTCTTTCTTTCTTCTTTTAAATTTGTTTAACTGTGGTACTGGATATCAGTCCCAGGGCCTCATGTATGCTAGGCAAGTGCTGTATCACTGAGCTACACCTTCTTCCCAACCTTATCCTTTTATATGTGAGGAAACGGAGGCTAAAAGAGGTAAACTGGGTATGGTGGGAAGGTGTAAGATCTCCTATGTGCTTGTTGACCTCACAGTGGAACCTCAGGCAGAAATGTCAGTCAGCAAGTCATCGAAGATGTAACTGGTGGCAGTCTACTTGTGCATGTTAATGTAATGTCATTGTCAAGGGTAGCCCTTTATCTCTTGGTATAAAGGTGATACAGCAAGCTGGGCATGGTGGCGCATGCCTTTAATCCCAGTGTTTGGGAGGCAGAGGGAGGAGGATTGCCATGAATTTGAGGCAATCATAATGAATTCCAGGTCAACCTGGGCTAGAGTGAAACCCTGCCTCAAAAAAAAAAAAACAATAAGTAAATAAAGAAAGAAAGAATTAAAAGATAGGGTGGTGCCCACCATGCCTAGCCTTTTTTAAAATCTTATCTTTTGTTTATTTATTTATTTATTTATTTAATTTTTGAGGTAGGGTCTTGCTCCAGCCCAGGATGACCTGGAATTCACTATGTAGTCTCAGGGTGGCCTCAAACTTAAGGTGGCCCTCCTACCTCTGCCTCCTGAGTGCTGGGTTTAAAGGCATGTGCCACCACACCTGGCTCTTTTCTTTTTTTTTTTCTTGTATTTTTTGAGAAAGAGTCTCATACTAATCTAATTATGTGGTCCAGGCTGGAGTCACATTCGTGGTGATCTTTCTGACTCATCTAGAATGCTGGGATTACAGATGTGAGCACCATGCCCAGATCTAGGAGTGTGCTCTTAAAATTATATATATATATTTTTTCTCAATTTTTATTAACATTTTCCATGATTATAAAAAATATCCCAGGGTAATACCCTCTCTCCCCCCACTTTCCCCTTTGAAATTCCATTCTCCATCATATCCCCTCCCCATTTCAATCAGTCTCTTTTATTTTGATGTCATGATCTTTTCCTCCCCTTATGATGGTCTTGTGTAGGTAGTGTCAGGCACTATGAGGTCATGGATATCCAGGCTATTTTATGTCTGGAGGGAGCATGTTGTAAGGAGTCCTACCCTTCCTTTGGTTCTTACATTCTTTCCGCCACCTCTTCCGCATTAGACCCTGAGCCTTGGAAGGTGTGATCGAGATGTTATTCAGTACTCCAGTCACTTCTTTCCAGCACTATGATACCTTCTGAGTCATCCCAAGGTCATTGCCATCTGAAAAGAGAAGATTCTCTACCCAAAGTGAGAGTAGCATTAATATAAGGGTATGAATATTAAGAGAAGTGCTTACTGGGCAGTTTGATAAGCATAGTATATACGCTTACCCAGACATCAGCAGATGTTACACCCCTAGGGCTCATGACTACCTGTGTTTTAAGTTTTCAGTATCAGGGATGTATTCCCTCTCTTGGAGTGGGCCTCCAGTCCAATTGGAGGGCAGTTGGTTTCCACCATGATAGACTTGCCACTATTGCACCCGTTGGCTCATTTGGCCTGGCTGGCCAACTATAAGGCTTGCAGTGTCCACTGTTGAGTATCTTCACTGGTGATTTCTCTTTCTCCCATTGAACTACATGTAGAATGGCTTCTTCCAGCTTTCTGTCAGCTGGTCTATTAAAATTATATATTTTAAAAATTATTTTTGTGTTTTGTTTTTCTAGGTAGGGTCTCACTCTAGCTCAAGCTGACTTGGAATTTACTATATAATCTCAGAGTAGCCTCAAACTCACTGTGATCCTCTTACCTCTACCTCCCTAGTGCTGGGATTAGTGCTGGCATCACCACTGTTGGCTATTGATTGTTTTTTATTTTTATTTATTTATTTATTTTTAAAGTTTATTTCTATTTATTTATTTGAGAGAGAAGGAGAATGGGTGTGCCAGGACCTTCAGCCTGTGCAAACAAACTCCAAAGAGAGGAAGATAGAGGGAGAGAGAATGGGCATGCTGCAAACGAACTCCAGAGGAATGTGCCACCTTGTGCATCTGGTTTATGTGGGTCCTGGGGAATTGAACCTGGGTCCTTTGGCTTTGCAAGCAAGTGCCTTAACCTCTAAGCCATCTCTCCAGCCCTATAGCCCTATTTATTTATTATTATTATTATTATTATTATTATTATTTTGGTTTTTTGAGGTAGGGTCTCACTCTAGCTCAGGCTGATCTGGAATTCACTATGTAGTCTCAGGGTGGCCTTGAACTCATGGTGATCCTCTTATCTCTGCCCCCGAGTGCTGGGATTAAAGAAAGGCACGCCCCACCACACCCGGCTGTACTATTTATTGTTTTTTTGAGGTAGGGTCTTGTTTTAGCCCAGGCTGACCTGGAATGTCTCAGACTGGCCTCAAACTCACAGTGATCTTCTTACTTTGGTCTCTGTAGAGCACTGAAACTAAAGGCATGTACCACCTCTCCTGCCCTTACTCCTTAATAGAATCTTTAGAACTGGAATTTACCTTGAAAGTGGTATCATGTAACTGTACCCATATCTTTAAGTGCACTTTATGATGATCACAGTGACTCTTAAAACATGAAGCCTGACTTGTGTGTTTCCTTCCATAGCCAAGACAGGGGTGTACATAGGGACCTGGCTCAAGTACCCCTTCCCACCCAGCTCTACAACTGGGCTGCACCAGAAGTGATCTTACAGAAGGCAGCCACCATGAAGTCAGATGTCTACAGCTTTTCCATGATCATACAGGAGATTTTAACAGGTAATCAAGGAGTTGATAAAATTCCTTATTTTTAGGTTGGGGTATTCCCTGACGGAATTACTTACTTACTTAATTTATTTATTAGAGAGAGGGAGAGACGGGGGTGGGGGGAATGGGTGCACCAGAGCCTCTAGCCACTGCAAACGAACTCCAGCTGCATGTACCATCATGTGATCTGGCTTATGTGGTACCTAGAGAGTCAAACCTGGGTCCTTAGGCTTTGCAGGCATGTGCTTTAACTGCTAAGCCATCTCTCCAGCCTGGAATTACTTAATTTTTTTTTTTTTTTTTGGTTTTCCGAGGTAGGGTTTCACTGTAGCCCAGGCTGCCCTGGAATTCACTCTGTAGTCTCAGGGTGGCCTTGAACTCATGGCAATCCTCCTACCTCTGCCTCCCGAGTGCTGGGATTAAAGGTGTGCGCCACCACGCCCGGCTTTGGAATTACTTAATTTATAAAAATGTAGAACTTTGGAAAAGATCTGAAAGGAAACCTCTTTGTGCTTATTAGACATAAGACAGCACATGTCTTTAATCCCAGCACTTGGGAGGCAGAGGTAGGAGGATCACTATGAATTTGAGCCCAGCCTAGGACTACAGAGTGAGTTCCAGGTTAGCCTGAGCTAGAGTGACACCCTACCTAGAAGAAACAAAACCAAATATCTATCTATCTATCTATCTATCTATCTATCTATCTATCTAGGTACTGTTGAGCCTAGGCCATCAGGCTTTGCAAGCAAGTACCTTTAGCCACTGAGACATCTCCAGCCCCGAAAATATTAATTTAGTTATAAAATATTTTCTTAACATTAGTTGAAGGAAATGACTAAACAGTATGCCCTATTTCATCCATGGTAAAGAAGACATGTGAGGTAATATGTTGATTGAGTTGATATAATTGAAAGAGAATAGGAGGAAGCTAGTTTATTTTAGGCAGTTTCAGTTAGAAATTGAGGCCCAGAGAGAACCAAGAGATGCCACCTCACCCTGGCACAAGAACAGAACTCTTGGAAAAAATGGAACTTATGTCTGACTGAGATTAATCTACAGTGCTCTCTGCTGCCCACAGTCTAGCGTGCTCCCTGGATAGATGCCCAGGTGGGCTGGCTCTAGGGTCCACCCTCCAAATCTGTAAACCATTCAGGGCTTACCCTTGCATATGAAGGTTCTGATCTTCCTATCTTGCCTTTTTCCTCTCTACGGAGCTCTCTCCAGGTTCCCTATCATCTCTGCTTGGATACACATGAGTCTGGCTTCCTCCTTACCTAGCCTGGCTGTGGCGGGGGTGGGAACATAACCCTGTTTCTTGGTGTGGGGGAACTCTTCTGCTTTATAGACTGAGGTAACATCTCACTTTGATAACTTCATTACTAATTTCTCCCATGAATTTCTTGGTTTCTGCTTTGATATTTTCCCTCTGCTGTTCTTCCTTAAGTCACCACCATTTATCCTTTTAACTTTCTTCCATGGGGAAACTCAGGGTGTAGTCCGTGGGCGTTCCTTCTAAATCTCCCTACATAAGCTCCTAAATTCTACCCTCCATGTGCTTGTGGCTGTACTCCAGTTTTTTCCCAAATCCTCAATTTCTCTTTTTTTTTTTCAAATTTTTATTAACAACTTCCATGATTATAAAAAATATCCCATGGTAATTCCCTCCCTCCCCAAACTTTCCCCTTTGAAACTCCATTCTCCATCATATCCCCTCCCCATCTCAATCAGTCTCTCTTTTATTTTGATGTCATGATGGTCTTGTGTAGGTAGTGTCAGGGCACTGTGAGGTCATGGATATCCAGGCCATTTTGTGTCTGGGGGGAGCACGTTGTAAGGAGTCCTACCTTCCTTTGGCTCTTACATTCTTTCCACCACCTCTTCTGTAATGGATCCTGAGCCTTGGAAGATGTGATAGAGATATTACAGTACTGAGCACTTCTGTCACTTCTTTCCAGTACCATGATGCCTTCTGAGTCATCCCAAGGTCACTGCCATCTGAAAAGAGAAGATTCTATACCAAAAGTGAGAGTAGCATTAATATATGGGTATGAACATTAAGAGAAGTGCTTACTGGGCAGTTTGATAAGCATAGTATATACATTTAGCCAGACAGCAGCAGATGTTACACCACTAGGGCTCATGACTCCCTCTGTTTTAAGTTTTCAGTATCAGGGATGTATTCCCTCCCATGGAGTGGGCCCTCCAGTCCAATTAGAAGGCAGTTGGTTTCCTCCATGACAGATGTGCCACTATTGTACCCGTTGGCTCATTTGGCCTGGCTGGCCAAATATAAGGCTTGCAGTGTCCACTGTTGAGTATCTTCACTGGTGATTTCTCTTTCTCCCATTGAACTGCATGCAGAATGGCTTCTTCCAGCTTTCTGTCAGCTAGTCTACATGGAGGAGGTTATCAGCACAGTTCTAGCAGGACCAAATCCTCAATTTCTCTTAAGTGAACCTTTAAAACTATGCAGTGCTTTAACGTGAGAGTTTGTTTCCTCCTTCCAAGTGTTGCTGCTCTAACCTTCCTAGATCCCAATGCTCCCATAAATAAGCCCCACCATTTGTGATTTCACCCTAAATAAACTTTGCTAAGCCATCTCTCCCACCCATAAACTTAATAGTTTGGAATCATCCTTCTTGAGTCCGTCTTTATCAATTTTTTGTTAAAGGTAGGACTAAACCCAAACTTGGGGTTCATAAATTTGGAGGACCTCTCCTGGACCCCCCCCCCAAATCCTGCAGCCTCAACTCCTGTGTCATACTGATTCCATGATGAAAACTATGTCAAGATATCTATTATATTACACATGTTACAAAATGTAACATTTTCACTGTAAATATATAATTTTGTCAGTTAAAATTTTAGTGAATTTTTTCTAAACATTTTATTTATTTGAGAGAGAGAGAGAAAGAGGCAGATAGAGTCAAGGAGAGGGAGGGTGAGAATAGGTATGCCTAGGGCCTCTAGCCACTAATGAATTCCAGATGCATATGCCACCTTGTGCATGTAGTACATGGGTACTGGGGAATTGAATCTGGGTCCTTTGGCTTTGCCAACAAGTGCCCTAATCACTAAACCATCTCTCCAACCCCAAAATTTCAATAAATTAAAAAACAAAATGTGGTTTGGAAAGGTTGTTTGGTGGTCAGAGCATTTATTTGTAAAGCCTGCTGGCCCAGGTTCAATTCCCAAGCCACCCACATAGGCTGGATGTAAGAAGTCATGCTTCTGGCATTCATTTTCAGAAGGCAATAGGCCCTGGTGCACCCTCCACATGGGCAAATAAATAAATAAAAATTTAAAATGAAAAGAAAAAGAAAAATGAAATTAATCCATTAATGAACTGATAGCAAAAGCAGTAAGTGACCACCTCAGGAGGGTGGTGGGCTGCTATAGATCACCAACTCACTAGAAGTTGCTACAAATACGTAGATGCTTTCCCACTCTAGCAAGATCTGAAGCTATCATCACTCAGGTTCAAACTATTGCTCCATCATGATGTTATCTGTTGCATTATATAAATATTTTGGTAATTTGTATGTTATAAACATTTGCATAAAATCAGAGCAGAATAATTTGTATTAGCACCAGTTATCTTCAGTATATTTCTGTTAAATAATAAGCTTCTATGATCCAGCAAAGGTTTTTTTTTTTTTGGTTTAAGGCAGGGTCTTACTCTAGCCCAGGCTGACCTAGAACTCCCTTTGTTATTTTAGTTTAGTTTTAGTTTAATTTAGTTTTAGTTTAGTGTAGTTTAGTTTAGTTTAGGTTTAGTTTAGTTTTAGTTTTAGTTTAGTTTCTCGAGGTAGGGTTTCACTCCAGCCCAGGCTGACCTGGAATTCACTATGTACTCTCAGGGTGGCTTTAAACTGATAGCAATCCTCCTACCTCTGCCTCCCAAGTGCTGAGACTAAAGGTGTATTCCACCATGCCTGGCTCCCAAAGTTTTATTTTATTTTTTTGGGGGGGTTGGTGAGGGTCTCACTTCTAGCTCAGGCTGACCTGGAATTCACTATGTAGTCTCAGGGTAGCCTCAAATTTACAGCGATCCTCCTACTTCTGCCTCCCAAGCGCTGGGATTAAAGGCGTGCACTACCACGCCCAGCAGGCTTTTGTTTCTTTCAGATGACAGTGTTTGTATATCTACAGACCCTAGGTGTGATTTTGTATTTATTCTCAGAGGCCAATCTTCCCCTCATAAGTCCTTAGGAGGCACATCATAGAGATCCTTAAATATTAACACCACCATTCAGTTTAAAAACTTTGCTTGCGTGAAACCCTACCTTGTAAAAAAACAAAACAAAATAAAAACATTCACATAACTGAGGAGAGATAAACGCGCACATACAAGCACATAGAATAAACCACGTTCAGTGAGGGAGTAAGCACAAGGCAGCTGCTATCAGTCTTTGCAATCACAGAGGCAAGATCACTTTTTCTAAGCAGGGCACAGTGGCGGGAGGATAAGGAAGAAGGATCACTGTGAGTTCAAGGTTACCCTGAGACTACAAAGTGAATTCCAGGTCAGCCTGGGCAAGAGCGAGACCCTGCCTCAAAAAACCAAAAACCAAGGCTGGAGAGATGGCTTAGTGGTTAAGGCGCTTGCCTACGAGGCCTAAAGTCCCAAGTTTAGTTCCCCAGGACCTACATAAGCCAGATGCACAAGGTGGCACATGTGTCTGGAGTTCATTTTCAGTAGCTAGAGGTCCTGGTGCACCCATTCTCTCTGTATCTGCCTCTGTCTCTCTCCCTTCCTCTCAAATAAATAATTAAAAAAACACTTCTTCCATGAGAGGAATACATTGGTCTACCCAGCCTAATGCCAACAAACATTATCTGGTCCCCAAGTCTGCCAGCGGGGCCCGTTTGTACAGAATGCTGACAGTACTGCCTTTGTGGCAGGAATTTCTCTGGTAAATGGATGTAGTGACTTCTTATCTGTCATTAGGCTTCCAGATGGTTTATGGAAAGAAATTCATGTGCACAGGGCTGAGTGATTTGATTAAGGTTACATAACTTCTTCTGATTTCTTTTATTTATTTATTTATTTATTTGTGTGTGTATGTATGTATACATGTATATGTATATATATGTGTGTATATATGTATGTTTATATATATATAAAACGTTTTTGTTCTTGAGGTAGGGTCTCTCTGTAGCCCGGGCTGACCTGGAATTCACTATGTAGTCTCAGGCTGTTCTAAATTCATGACAATCCTTCTACCTTTACCTCTCAAGTGCTGGGATTAAAGGCGTGCGCCACCACACCCATCTTATTTGCATATATTAATTACACATAGTAATGAGCTTAATTATGTCATTGTCATGCATGTATATAGTATATATATTCACGTCCATTACCCTTTCTTGTCCTCTCACTGATCCCCTTCCTCTTATCAACTAGTACTCCTACTTTTCATATATATATATTTTTTTTCTGGAGACCAGTGAGTTAAATTTGGGCTGCTTACTAGAATATGGGTGAACATTTATTTACAGGAACATGTAAATAAAGCCACACCAGTGAAGATATCACTACAGAAAATGTCTCTTCCTCCCTTGTAATCATTAACTGCCAGTAGTTAATGGGAGGGGTGTGCCTTTGTGAGCCCCTCCTCTCTCCTCCCCCCACTGATTTCTTAACATTGTTCCTTCCTATTGCTTTTTCCTTTACAGACAATATACCCTGGAATGGTGTAGACGGCTCAGTCATTAAAGAAGCCATCATCTTAGGAAACTATTTAGAACCTGATGCCAGGCTCCCAAAACCTTACTATGATATTGTTAAGTCAGGCATCCAGGTCAAGCAGAAAGACCGAACTATGAACCTACAGGATATTCGATATATTCTGAAGAATGACTTAAAGGCAAGTCCTGAAGTTGTTGGAGGTTTGTTTGGGCTCATCTATCAGGGAGGTAGGGAGTTAAAGATCAAGAAGCCAGAAGCCGGGCGTGGTGGCACACGCCTTTAATCTCAGCACTCGGGAGGCAGAGGTAGGAGGATCGCCGTGAGTTCGAGGCCACCCTGAGACTACATAGTGAATTCCAGGTCAGCCTGAGCTAGAGTGAAACCCTACCTCGAAAAACCAAAAAAAAAAAAAAAAAAAAAAAAAAAGCCAGGCCCCTAAGTTTTAAAAAGTTTTGGAAGTGAGCACAGTGGTACATGCATGTTATTCCAGCACTGGGAGGAGATAGGAAGGAAAGCCTGGAATCAGGAGTTTGAGGCCAGCCTGGGCTAAGTACTGAGACCCTATCTCAAAAAAACTATAATTTTAGAAATACTCGTTATATTATACTCTTTCTGTGCTGCCGAGAAAAGCCTGTTTGCTTAATAACTTAGCACAGGCCTCAGGGAATTGAGGAGGGGAAGTAGGGAGCTTTGCTGTAGGGGCATAATGAAGACTTGATGAATAGCAATAATAATATAGTAATTAGAATAACAATAAATTTGCTAGTTAGAGCTATAATCAGGCTATCTAATATGAGTAAGAGGCAGTTTATCTTATATCCATGAAGCAGTTTCTAAAATACAACTGATATTTAGATGACTTCAACTATGTTCTTGACAGTATTTTCTGTTTGTTATAGGAGCTTACTGGAGCTCAAAGAACTCAGCCAACTGAGACCCCCAGGGTGCAGAGATATGAACCCCATTCTGATGTTAATGTTTGTCTAGGACTAACTTCAGAATATCAAAAAGATGTTCCAGCCTTGGAAATCAAAGAGCTAAAGGAAATGGGTATGGTCTGAACTCATAGGTTAAATATTACTTTGACAACAGTGTGTTGTTTGTTTAGGTTGTTTTAAGACAGAGTCTCATAGCCCAGGCTGGCCTCTACTCAAGATCCTCCTGCATCTGCCTCCCAAGTACTGGAACTGTGGGGTGTGCCACCACAGGGGAAGTTCCGTGATTTTGGGAATCACATGTACTGAAATTAATTACATGTAATCTATGCTGAGAAAAGACCTTAAGAGCCAGGTATGGTAGCTGAAGTAGGAGGGTCTCTGAGTTTAAGGCCAGTTTAGGGCTATAGAGTGAGTTCTAGGTCAGCCTAGGAGGAGTGAGAACCTACTTAAAAAAAAAAAAAGGATATATATACACCTTAGGGAAAAACCAGTGTCTTTAAAATTAATAAATTTTAGCCGGGCGTGGTGGCACACACCTTTAATCCCAGCACTCAGGAGGCAGAGGTAGGAGGATTGCTGTGAGTTCAAGGCCACCCTGAGACTACATAGTGAATTCCAGGTCAGCGTGGACTAAAGCGAGACCCTACCTCGAAAAAACAAAACAACAACAACAAAAAAAATTAGTAAGTTTTTGGGGCACTATAAACCTCAAAGGTCTGTCTTCACCTCCGACTGTTTTGAGGCAGATATTGCTCCCTGCTGCATTTGCCAGGCTTTCTGGCCTGTGAGCCTCCAGATTCCCCTTTTTCCACCTCCCTTCTCACTGGAGGCACATTGGAACTCTAGCCACTAATGATGTTTCACATTCGGCTTTACATGGGTCCTGGAGCGCTGAACTCAAGTTGTCAGACCTGCACAAGGGCTTTGACCCACTGTCTGCTAACCAGCAGGGCATGGTGGTATGTATAAATATAATTCCACTATTTGGGAAGCTGAGATAGGAGTATCACTTAGCCACGGAGTTTCACACATGAGTATCACACAGCAGAGGCCATTCTGAACAACCTAAGGAAACTTCATCTCATAAAAGGCTTATTGCAGTCACGAAGCTTAATGCCATCAGATAGGCTCTTAAGGTTTACAGGTGCTGTGACCACTCAGGATTATAGGGCTTGTTACAGAATTGGAATGTAGGCCTTCAAATTCCAGCCTGGTCACCATTCATTTGGACTCCTCTAATAGTTAAGTTTTTTTTTTTTTTTTTTTTTTTTTTCGAGGTAGGGTCTCACTCTGGTCTAGGCTGACCTGGAATTCACTATGTAGTGTCAGGGTGGCCTTGAACTCACAGTGATCCTCTTACCTCTGCCTCCCAAGTGCTGGGATTAAAGGCGTGTGCCACCACGCACGGCTTTTCAGTTAAGTATGTTTTAAACACTATAAATGAAGCTTAGAACATTCCCCACAGGATCTGATTGCCATATCCCAAAATTTCTGTGTCATTCTGTGCCAAAATGGCAACTTTGGGTTGGGGAAATGTCTCAGCAATTAAAGAGCACTTGCATACAAAGCCTGCAGGTCTGTATTTGATTTCTAAGTACCTTGTAAAGCCAGATGTACAAAGTGATGCATGCATATGGAGTTTATTTGCAGTGGCAAAAGAGTGTGGGGCATACCCATTGTCTTTTTCTCAAGTAAATAAAACATGTTTTTAAAATTGTAACTTTTGGGGAGATGGCTCAGCAGTTAAAGGTACTTGCTTGCAAAGCCTGATGGGTCAGATTTGATTCCCTAGCACTCATGTAGGGCCAGATGCACAAAGTGGTGCATGCGTTTACAGTTTGTTTGCAGTGGCAGGAGGACCTGGAGTGCCCATACCCACTCTCTGTGTCCAACTCTCTCAAGTCTCTATTTCTTTCTCAAATAAATAAATATGTAAAAATATTTTTGTTTATTTATTTGAGAGGAACAGAGAAAGAGCCAGAGAGAAAAGGGATGGGTGTGTTAGGGTCTCCAGCCACTGCAAATGGCACTCCAGGTACATGCACCACCTTGTACATCTGGCTTATGTGGGTACTGGGGAATTGAACCTGGGTTCTTAGGCTTCACAGGCAAGTGCCTTAACTGCTGAGCCATCTCTCCAGCACCCCAAATGGTAACTTTCACCTAGGTTAGAAATACCCTCTCTTGACTATATCCAGTCTTCCAGTGTAGGTTCTCACTCCCCTAGGAAGAGAGGTAGGAAAATAAAAGCTTTTATTCTGTGTTATTTTGCCTCTTTAAAATTTTTATATTTCCAGACATGGTGAAGCACACCTTTAATCCCAGCACTCGGGAAGTAGAGGTAGGATGGTCACTGTCACTTCGAGGCCAGCCTGGAACTACAGAGTAAGTTTTAGGTCAGCCTGGGTTAGAGTGAGACCCTACCTCAGAAAACAAACAAACAAAAATATTATTATTATTTGCAGGGTCTTTATGTAGTTCATGCTGGCTTCTAACTTGGAGTTCTCTTGTCTCAGCCTCCCAGGTGCTGTGATTATAGGGGTGTGTGTCACCACACTCAGCTCTTCTTATGTCTCTTGAGCAGCCAATGCCGTTTCCCTTTTCAATGTGATCAGTTTAATTAGTTGTGTGTTGCTCCTCTTCCTAACAGGCAGTCAACCCTGTTCACCAAGAAGCTACTCTTCTCCTACGGAGAGAACAACACTAGCCCCTCCTCAGGTCCTGGGTCCAAGTCCTGCAGCCCAGGAACCTCAGAATTCAGGCATTCCTTCTCCTGCCCCAGTTTTGGAAGAAGAGGCCAGGAGCCCCAGCACAAGCCTCTGCAGCTTTGAAATCAATGAAGTCTACTCAGGATGCTTGAACTTGGGAGCTGACAGAGAGGAAGAGCACCCAGGAACAGCTTCTTCTCCTGAAGGGGATACCCTAAGCCAGGATGATGAACTGCAGTCCCTGGAAGAAGCACTTGGCAGGATGGAGAGAGAGGGGCACTGTTTTTGTGAAGAAGACGGGGGCCTTTCAGAAGCTGACACAGACCTCTCCTTTGAGGACTGGGACTGGCAAGATGACTCGCTGAGCTCACTGAGCCTGTCTCAGCCAACTGTAGAAGCCAAGGGCAAAATGAGCAGCTGGTCCAAGACTGATGAGTACACCAGCAAATGTGTGTTGAATCTAAAGATTTCACAGATAATAATGCACCAGAATATGGAGAGGCTGAGGAAACTTGAGCAGGAAATGGATGAACTTGAGCTGAAAAAGAAGGAACAGGAGGAGCAATGCAGGATTTTGTGGGATGCTTCAGTAGAGTTTGCAAATGCCAACTACTCTTTAGCTGTGGGCCCTCCATCCTTCACTTACAACCCTCCTGTCATGCAGCTGTCAGGGACTCAGCAGCCAGATGAAAACTGGCTAACACTTGAAAGGTCTCCAAGAGCTAAAGACTTTCAAGAGGGACATTTTGTCAAAAGCCCTGAGAAACAAAGTGGCTGTGACTGGAAGCCTTTCATTGAAGTCTCTGAAGAAAGTGGAGCCCAGTCAGAGGAAAGCAGTCAGGTAAATCAAAGTGGCAAGAAGGACAAGGCCTAAGTAGGATCCTAAAACCACCATTGTCATCTTTATGTAGGGACTAATGAATGCAACCAGCCCATAACAGCTCATGGCTTTGAGCAATAAGGTCTCTATGATAGAATGCCAAAGCAGATATTCTCTAACCTCCATTCTAAAACATTAGTTATTCATTTTATTTATTTATTTGCAAGGAGAGACAGAAAGAGAAAGAGAGAATGGTCATGCTAGGACCTCCAGCCACTGCAAATAAACTCCAGATGCATGCATTACTCTGTGCATCTGGCTTTATGTGGGTACTGGAGAACTGGACCTGGGTTGGTCAGGCTCTGCAGGCAAGTGCCTTAATCACTGAGCCATCTCTAACTCATAACCTCTATTCTAAACCCTCCTTAAAGCCCATGTCCATCTCTACAAATTCATACGTATTATGTTCAGCCACACAAAATTCTCTTTTATAATTAGGTATTAGTAATTTCACATAGTTAATCTTATTATATAAGATATTTTGGACAGGTGTTAATCAGTCTTTACTAAGCACACTGGAAAAGCATTGACTGTACTTTGGCTTGCTTTTGCTTTTTCAGACAAGTTCTTGTTATACCTCAGACTGTCTTAGAACTTTCTCCTTTTAAATACTCATTTATTTATTTGCAAGCAGAGAGAGATAGAGAGAAGACAGACAGAATGGGTGTGCCAGGGCCTTCAACTGCTATAAATGAACTGCAGATGCATGTAGCACTTTGTGCATTTGGCTTTACGTGGGTACTGGGGAATCAAACTCAGGTTGTTAGGCTTTGTAGGCAAGTGTCTTAAATGCTGATCCATCTCTTCAGCCCCTATCTTAGAACTTTCTATGCCCAGACTGGCCTTGAACTTGAGATGCCTCCTGCCTTAGCAAAGTGGTCAGATTACATGTGTGTGCCACCACACCTGTGACTTTTATTTATTTATTTTTTGGTTTTTCGAGGTAAGGTCTCACTCTAGCACAGGCTGACCTGGAATTCACTGTGTAGTCTCAGGGTGGTCTCAAACTCATGGCAATCCTCCTACCTCTGCCTCCCGAGTGCTGGGATAAAGTGCGCCACCACGCCCAGTCCAAGTTTTTTTTTATATTAATTTTATTAACTTATTTGAGAGAGAAATATATGTGTATATATATATATATGTAAATATATATGTGTGTGCATATATATATATATATATATATATATATATATATATATGTATATAGACAGAGAGAGAGAAAGGGTGGAGGGGGGAGAAGGGTGTACCATGGCTTCTAGCCCTGCAAACGAACTCCAGATGCATGCACCACCTTGTATATCTGGCTTACATGGGTTCTGAGGAATTGAACTTAGGTCCTTTGTCTTTGTAGGCAAGCACCTTAACCTCTAAGCCATCTGTCCAGCCCTCATGAAAGCTAAAAGTAGCCTCTTAAGAGTCAGGTGTGGTGGCTCATGCCTTTAATCCCAGCACTTGGGAAACAGGGGTAGGAGGATTGCCATGAGTTTGAGGTCACCCTGAGAATACATAGTGAATTCCAGGTCAGCCTGGGCTAGAGCAAGAGCCTACCTCAAAAAAAAAAAAAAAAAAAAAAACCCTCTTTTTTTAAATGTTTTATTTTTATTTATTTATTTGAAAGAGAGAGAATGGGCATACCAGGTCCTCCAGCCACTGAAAATGAATTCCAGATGCATGCGCCAGCTGTGCATCTGGTTAACATGGGTCCTGGGGAATTGAACCTGGGTCCTTTGGTTTTATAGGCAAGCACCTTAACTCCTAAGCCATCCCTCCAACCCAAAAGTAACCTCTTAAATGTGAGTCCTGGGCTGACAGGATGGTTCAGTGGGCAAGAACACTTCCTGTGCAAGCATGAGACCTGAGCTTGATCGCTAGTACCCACGTAAAAAGCCAGGCATGGTTCTGCATATCTGTAACCATAGTACTAAGGGGGTCAGAGACAGGTGAATTGCTAAGACTCACTAGTCAGCCAATCTAACTGACAGAGTTCCAGGTTCAACAAGAGACTGGCTCAAGTACATAAGGTGAAAAGGTGATAGAAGAGGACACCTGGCCTCTGCATGCACAGAGCATGCGTGTCTGCACACACCTGCTTATACCATATGCACTCATGTGCCATACGACCACACATAGTGCACACAAATACAACAAAACATAAGTGAGTCCTGGCTCTAGTGCAGTGTTACATCTACTTTCTTTTGGTAAAAAGAAATTTACAAGGTCTTCGGGAAGCTGAGGTAGAAGGCTGACAAATTTCAGGTCAGCATAGATTTCATAGTGAGACCTTTTCTCACAATAAATAGAAAAATAAATAATTCACAAGGCCAGTCTAAATTCACTTTAATTCCTGGTGGTGCATCATGAAAACTATCTTTTTTTTTTTTGTTTTGTTTTTGAGGTAGGGTCACACTCTGGCCCAGACTGACCTGGAATTCACTATGGAGTCTCAGGGTGGCCTCGAACTCACGTCGATCCTCCTACCTCTGCCTCCCGAGTTCTGGGATTAAAGGCAGCAACACCACACCCAGCTGGAAACTATCTTTTACCACCTATGACTATGCATAAAACAATTATACCAAGCTGAGCATGGTGGATTATGCCTGTAATCCTAGCACTTGGGAGGTTATGGCGGTGAGTTTGAGGCCAGCCTGGTCCACAAGAGTGAAACCCTATCTTGAAAAAAGAACATTTTTTTCTTTAAAAAGTTTTGCTATTTTAGGGGGCTGGGGAGATGGCTCAGTGTTAAAGGTACTTGCTTGCAAAAGCTGTTGGTCCAGCAGTACCCATGTAATTCCAGCACTTGGGAGGAAGAGGCAGGAGGATCAGGACTTCATCCTTAACTACAAACTTTGAGACTAGCCTGGACTACATGAATTCCTTCTCAAACAAACAAACAAAAAGAAAAGAAAAAGAAAGAAAAAAAAAAAGGAGGGCTGGAGAAATGGCTTAGTGGTTAAACGGGCTGTTTTGAAAAGTCTATAGCCCAGGTTCAGTTTCCCCAGGACTCATATAAAGTCAGATACACAAAGTAGTGCATGCGTTTGGAATTCATTTGTAGCAGCAAAAGGCCCTGGTATGCCCATATTCACTTTTTCAAGTAAATAAATAAAAATATATTTTAAAAATTTACCATTAGGGGCTTGAGAGATGGCTCAGCAGTTAAGGCATTTGCCTGCAAACCTTAAGGACCCGGGTTCAATTCCCTAGTACCCTTGTAAAGCCAGATGCACAAGGTGGTGCATGCATCTGGAGTACATTTGCAGTGGCTAGAGGCCTTAGTGTGCGCATTCTCATTATCTGCCTCTTTCACTCTCTCTCTTAAATAAATAAATAAATAAATAATAGTAAAATTATTGTTTTTTAAATTTACCATTAGGGGCCAGGTGTAGTGGCGCACACCTTTCATCCCAGCACTTGGAGGCAGAGGTAAGAGGATCACTGTGAGTTCAAGGCCACCCTGAGACTACATAGTGAATTCCAGGTTAGCCTGGGCTACAGTGAGACCCCTACCTCGAAAAAAAAAAATTACCATTAGAGCTAGGTGTGGTAGTGCAAGTCTTTAATCCCAGGACCCAGGGAGGCACAGGTAGGAGGATTCCCATGAGTCTGAGGCCACCCTGAAAATTCCAGGACAGCCTGGGCTAGAGTCAGAGCCTACCTTGAAAAAACAAACAAACCAAAAAACCAAAAAAACAAAAAAAACAACAGTTTACTATTAGCCAAGTGAAGTGGCACAAGCCTTTTCCTTTAATCTGGAGTTCATTTGCAGAAGCCGTGGTGTGCCCATCTCTCTCCTCATATAAATAATTTTTTATTGACAACTTCCATAATTATAGATAATAAACCATGGTAATTCCCTTCCCTCTCACTTTTCCCTTCACAACTCCAGTCTCTGTCATATCCCCCCTCAATAAGTCTCTCTTTTATTTTGATGTCATGATCTTTTCCTCCTATTATGATAGTCTTGTGTAGGTAGTGTCAGGCACTGTGAGGTCTTGCATATCCAGGCCATTTTGTGTCTGGAGGAGCACGTTGTAAGGAGTCCTGCCATTCCTTTGGCTCTTACTTTCTTTCTGCCATCTCTTCCGCAATGGACCCTGAGCCTTGGAAGGTGTGATTGAGATGTTTCAGTGATGCAAGTCCAAACATTTGTAGCCAGGATCCACATATGGGAGGGAACATGTGGTGCTTAGCTTTCTGGGCCTGGATTACCTCGCTAAGTATAATCCTTTCCAGATCCATCCATTTACCTGCAAATTTCATAATTTCATTTTTCTTTTTTTTTATTAACAACTTCCATGATTATAAACAATATCCCATGATAATATCCTCCCTCCCCCCACTTTCCCTTTTGAAACTCCATTCTCCATCATATCCCCTCCCCATCTCAATCAGTGTCTCTTTTATTTTGATGTCATCATCTTTTCCTCCTATTAGGATGGTCTTCTGTAGGTAGTGTCAGGCACTGTGAGGTCATGGATATCCAGGCATTTTGTGTCTGTAGGATCACATTGTAAGGAGTCCTACCCTTCCTTTGGCTCTTATATTCTTTCGGCCACCTCTTCCGCAATGGACCCTGATCCTTGGAAGGTGTGATAGAGATATTGCAGTGCTGAGCACTCCTGTCACTTCTTCCCAGCACCATGATGCCTTCTGAGTCATCCCAAGGTCACTACCATCTGAAAAGAGAAGATTCTCAACCAAAAGTGAGAGTAGCATTAATATATGGGTATGAACATTAAGAGAAGTGCTTACTGGACAGTTTGATGAGCATAATATATACATTTAGCCAGACAGCACTTCTAAAAAATATCATACTGAAGCTAGACATGGTGACACACATGTAATACTTGAAGAGGCTTATGCAGGATTGTGAGTTGAAGGCCAGCCAGCCTTACATAGTATGACCCTATCTCAAAAAGCACCTCCCAAATAACAATAACAACAACTATTATTATTATTATTATTATTATTTGTAGTTTCTGTTTTTTTTTTTTTTTGTTTTTTTTTTTGGTTTTTCAAGGTAGGGTCTCACTCTAGCCCAGGCTGAGTAGTTTCTGTTTTTGAAGCAGAGACTCACTCTAGCCCAGTCTGACCTGGAACTCATACAGTCCCAGGCTGTCTTTGAGCTCACAGTGATTCTCCTATGCCTGCCTCTCAAGAGCTAGGATTAAAGGCACGTGCCATCATGCCCAGCTTCATATTTCATACTTCATTTAAAATTTTTTTCAGTTTATTCTTTTTTTAAACTTGGTTTATCAAGGTAGGGATTTCATTCTGGTCCAAGCTGACCTGGAATTCACTATGTAGTCTCAGGGTGGCCTCGCACTCACAGTGATCTTCCTACCTCTGCCTCCTGAGTGCTGGGATTAAAGGCATGTGCCACCACACCTAGCCCTTTAACTTTTTTTTTTAGTGTATTTTTATCTATTTATTAGGGAGAGAGGGAAAGAGTGGGTATGTCAGGGCCACTGTAAGTGAAGTCCAGACACACATGCCACCATGTACATCTGGCTTACATGGGTTGTGGGGAATCAAACCTAGGGTCCTTATGTTTCTCAGGCAGGTGTCTTAACTGCTAAGCCATCTCTCCAGCCCCATACTTCATTTTTTCCCCAGCCTTCTTACTTTTATTATTAAACATAATACAACAATTTATTTAGATGGTTAAAATAAATACAAAAGAAAGGTCACAAAAATTAGACATGCCTTAACAGTGTGTTGCATATTAAATGTATAAATGAATATACCAGCATGGTGCTTAACTGAAGATCAAACTAAATGCCTAACTGCAGCGCTCAACTGTGCATGCTGCTTCAGCACAACACACTTCTATATACATCTAAAAGTTGTCAAAATTAGTTGCTGCAAAGTCACTCCTTACATGTAGTTTTAGCTTAAAAGTTTTCAGGGCTGGAGAGATGGTTCAGTGGTTAAAGTGCTTGCCTGCAAAACCTTACTGGCCCAAGTTCACTTCCCCAGTACTCACACAAAGCTAGATGCACAAGTTGGTGCATGCATCTGGAATTCATCTGTAGTGGCCAAAGGCCTTGGTGTGCCTATTCTCTCTGTCTCTCTTTGCCTGCAAGCAAGCAAGCATGCAAGAAGACAAACAAACTTTTTTTTAAAATTATTTTTAAAAGTTTTCATAAACATCTGAAATACTAACTTTATTTATCTGTGAGCAGAAGGAGACAGAGGGGAGAGAGAGAGAGAGAGAGAGAGAGAGAGAGAGGGAATGGGTGCTCCAGGGCCTCTACCCACTGCAAACTCCAGATGCATGCGCCACCATGTGCATCTGGTTTATGTGGGTTCTGGGGAATTGAACCTATGTTCTTAGGCTTCACAAGCAAGTGTTTTAACCACTAAGCCATTTCTCCAGCCCTATTTATTGTATGTTTTTAAAATTTATTTATTTATTTATTTGAGATAGAGGCATATAGATGATTGATTGTTAGATAAAGAGAGAGAGAGAAAGAATGGGCATACCAGCGCCTCCAGCCACTGCAGATGAACTCCAGATGCATGTGCCACCTTGTGCATCTGGCTTATGTGGGTCCTGGGGAATCAAACCATGGTTCTTTGGCTTTGCAGGCAAGTGCCTTAACTGCTAAGCCATTTCTCCAGCCCTATTTATCATATTTTTACAGCACCCCCATGGTAAGTATTGTTATAGGATTGGAGTTCTGGGTGGGATTAGAACTCCTCAGGCTCATGACTCTCAAGCCTCAGGGTCTTATCCATGTTTAGCAAAGAACTGACACAGACACTGAGTAGAAAAAGTTATGGAGGATTTATTAAGAGAAAGAGAGGAAACAGAGAAGAAAAAGTAGGAAAGCTCCTCAGTTAAGAGGAATTCCACCTCTCGGGGGAGAATAAAGTGTGTGTATGTATGGAGGGGGCTTGAATCAGGTCCATTTATGAGTTGGGCATCCAACTAGGATGCATCTCATTGCCAAGTCTCAGTGTATACAAAGCATTTTGATTGGTGGTTGGGCCCAGGAGGATTGCTGACTCACAAAAGGGCCTCTCAGTGGTGCTAAGCCCCAGAAAAATTGAGGATGAATCCAGAAGCTAATGATGCTGCTTAACACCATCTTGGATGAGACTGAATCAGACTGGAGTTTTAGTCCCATCAGAGCAGAGTGGCATCTATGTTTCTTTGGACTGGTCTCTAGCTGACTACCTACAAAAGACCTGTCTTGTTCCTAGTCTATGTCAATATGATTGTCCTTACTTTGTGGGTGAAAAAACTGAAGTGTAAGACTTGTAGTACATTAGGCTGGAGAGATAGCTTAACAGTTAGAGATGCTTGCTTGCAAAGCCTGAAGGTCTGGGTTTGATTCTCCAGTACCCACATAAAGCCAGATACACAAAGTGGCACATGCATCTAGAATTTGCTTGCAGTGGCAAGAGACTCTGGCATGCCCATTCTGTCTCTCTTTGCAAATATATAGTCTTTGCAGTATGTATGTATGTATGTAGGTATGTATGTATGTATGTGGCAAGGCCAAGACTAGAATCCAAGGCCCAGAGCTCCTGCCATGAAGATCTCTGCCTTGATATTGGTGTAGGGAGGAAATGATCATAAAATTGGCTGGATCTGTTGTTTTTCTTTTTGGGGACATTAAATTTTTTAAATTTATTCATTTGTTTATGAGAGAGAGAGAAAGAGAGAGAGGTTGGACACACCAGAGTCCCTAGTCACTGCAAACAATCTTCAGACGTACTCACCACCTTGTGCATCTGGCTTATGTGGGTTCTGGGGAATTGAACCTGGGTCCTTAGGCTTTATAGGCAGATGCCTTAACTATTAAGCCATCTCTCCAGCCCTGTTTTTGTTTTGTTTTTAATTTTTTAAAATTTTTGTTTATTCTTATTTATTTATTTGAGAGCAACAGACAGAGAGAGAAAGATGGGGAGAGAGAGAGAGTGAGAGAGAACGGGCGTGCCAGGGCCTCTAGCCACGCAAATGAACTCCAGACGCGTGTGCTCCCTTGTGCATCTGGCTAACGTGGGTCCTGGGGAATCGAGCCTTGAACCGCGGTCCTTAGGCTTCACAGGAAAGCACTTAAACACTAAGCCCTCTCTCCAGCCCCTGTTTTTGTTTTTGAGGCTGGTCTCCTCCTAGTCCAGGCTGACCTGGAATTCACTCTGTTGCCCAGCTGGTTTTGAACTCATAGTGATCCTCCTACCTCAGCCTCCCGAGTATTGGGATTATAGATATAAACCACAATGCTTGACTGATTTCTTTCTTGTTTAAAAGCATCGTTTCACTGGGCATGTTGGCACATGCCTTTAATCCCAGCATTTGGGAGGCAGAGATAGGAGCATTGCTGTTGAGTTTGAAGCCAACCTGAGACTACATAGCAAATTCCAGGTCAGCCTGGACTAGAGCAAAACCCTACCTGGAAAAACAAAACAAAACAAAAAATATGGTTTCACTCTATTACAGGATGGACTTAAACTTGTAGCCCAGTAGCTTAGGCTAGCCTCAAACCTATAGCAATTCCCTTGCTTCAGCCTCCCCAATTCTGGAATTACAGGTATGCACTATCATACCTGGCTTCTCATTTCTTTTCTTTTTGAGGGTCACTAGCCGCTGTAAACCAACTCTAGATGCATGTGCCACCTTTTGCGTCTGGCTTTTGTGGGTACTGGGGAATTGAACTGGAATCCTCAGGCTTTGCAGGCAAGCACTTTACTGCTAAACCATCTCTCCAGCTCCCCCCTTTTTGTCTTTTTTGTTTGTTTGTTTGTTTTTCTAGGTAAGGTCTCACTCTAGCCCAGGCTGACCTGGAATTCAATATGTAGTCTCAGGGTAGCCTCGAACTCACTGAAATCCTCCTACCTCTGCCTCCTGAGTGCTGGGATTAAAGGTGTGCACCACCACGCCCGGCTTGTCTTTTTTTTTTTTTTTAATCTGGACTGGTTCATGGTGGGGGCAACATTTTGGGGTAAAGTTAAGAGATGGGTTACTAGAAAATTAAACGTGCAAAGGAAATTATCAAACTATCATTATCATAGGTCTGGTTATTTCTGTACAATAGCGAAATGTGACAATGTGAAGGTGAGAAGAGTTCCCTTGTCATAACACTGAACCATGTTTGTTTTTTAAGCTGCCTACTCTTTTTGGGCCTGGCAAGCAGAACACTGGTGAGCAGTTGCCACCCACTCAAGAAGTTAAGGATAGTTTGGAAAGAAGTGGCAACCAAAATAGTAGGTGGGTCAACATTTTATTATTCTTTGTGTCACTGTGCCTCTAGACTGTTATGTGTTCCTGAGACCATTTGCTGATGTCATCTGTCTAGTAACAAAGGGATTGTGAGTAATAAATACAAGCAATACAGACACAGATTATGGCAGCTTCTCTCCACCATGTGAGTTGAAAGAACAGTGTAATGGAAACTTACAGGTGACATCACAGGCAAAATGGCTGACACACCAAATCAGAACTCAAAAGTTGGTAAAGCAACTTGACTTTTCAAAAAACTCTGAGCCAGGCATGGTGATGCACGCCTTTAATCCCAGCACTTGGAAGGCAGAGGTAGGAGGATCCCCGTGAGTTTGAGGCCAGCTTGAGACTACATTCCAGGTGAATTCCAGGTCAGCCTGAACTAAAGTGAGACCCTACCTTGAAAAACCAAAAAGAAAAAAACCTCTGGTTTAAATTTTTTTTATTATTATTTACTCATATATTTAAGAGAGAAAGCATAGAAGCATAGGCATGTCAGGGTTTCTTTTTTTTTTTTTTTTCCTTTTCCAAGGTAGGGTCTCACTCTAGTCCAGGCTGACCTGGAATTCACTATGTAGTCTCAGGGTGGCCTCGAACTCATGGCGATCCACCGACCTCTGCCTCCCAAGTGCTGGGTTTAAAGGCGTGCACCACCATGCCCGGCCATGTCAGGGTTTCTTGCTGCTGCAAAAAAACTCCAGACACATGGTCCACTTTGTGTGTCTGGATTTACATGGGTACTGGGAATCAAACCCAGGCCATTAAGCTTTGTAAGCAAGTGCTTTTAGCCACTGAGCCATCTCTCCAGCCCTTCTAGTTTTTTGCTTTCTTTTTTGTGGTAGGGTCTCACTGTAGCCCAACTGTAGACCAGCTGAGGTCCTAGAGGTAGGGCCTTGCCCAGGCTGACCTGGAATTCACTATGTAGTCTCAGGGTGGCCTCTAACTCACTGTGATCCTCCTACCTCTGCCTCCCAAGTGCTGGGATTAAAGGCGTGCGCCACCATGCCCCCAGCTAAGGATTTTTTTTTTTCAAGGTAGGGTCTCACTCTAGCTCAGGCTAACCAGGAATTAACTCTGTATTCTCAGGGTATCCGCGAACTCATGGCAGTCCTCCTACCTCTGCCTCCTGAGTGCTGGGATTAAAGGCCTGCGCCACCACGCCCAGCTATAAGGATTCTTGATAGTTGTTGCCAAAAAGCTCTTTAAAGAAGCTGATCAGAGCTGACCATCTGGCTGGGAGTAGTGCATTCTGGACAATAAGGAGTCCATATCAGTGCCACAGATCACTCACTTTTGAAGAGTTTTTTTAGTAGATGATATATAATCTGGAATACTAAGAGGAAAAAAAGACTTTATTTCACAGATGAGGAGATCTGGTTCAGAGATATTGACGTTTGCCAAAATCACACAGCTAACCTAGCAAGTCAGGATCCAGAACTGAGAGAGACTACCTAAAGGTTTCAGAATGTTGCAGGATCCTGCCGGGCGTGGTGGCGCACGCCTTTAATCCCAGCACTCGGGAGGCAGAGGTAGGAGGATTGCCGTGAGTTTGAGGCCACCCTGAGACTCCGTAGTGAATTCCAGGTCAGCCTGGACTAGAGTGAGACTCTACCTCGAAAAAATGTTGCAGGATCCTGATGTCTTAAGACCAGTTACAAGGGTTAGTTACTGTGCTTTCACTGACATTCTGGTGGGGCCTGGTCTAGAGAATTCTGATAGAAAGGCCAGGAACAGAACTGTCATATGAACTCTCACTGTGCTTTGTCTCATTGGGGAAGGGTGGACTCTGGCAGAAAGGACAGGCTTCAGTCTGATGAACCTTTAATTCAGGTTTCTTCTCCCCAAACTTCCCAAGAGCATTGTATTGCTAGACTCATGAAATATAAACTTGGAAACTAAAACAAAACTTTTAAAAAAATTTTTATTTATTTGAGAGAGGGAGAGAGCGCAAGAGAGAATGGGTACGCCAGGGCCTCTAGCCACTGCAAACAAACTCCAGATGCATGTGCCACCTTGAGCTTTACATGAGTACTGGGAATTGAACCCCAGTCCTTAGGCTTTGCAGGCAAGCACCTTAACTGCTGAGCCATCTCTTTAGCCTTAAAAAATAATTTAAAAATTAGAGCCGGGCGTGGTGGCGCACGCCTTTAATCCCAGCACTCGGGAGGCAGAGGTAGGAGGATCGCCGTGAGTTCAAGGCCACCCTGAGACTCCATAGTGAATTCCAGGTCAGCCTGGGCTAGAGTGAGACCCTACCTCGAAAAACCAAAAAAAAAAAATAATAATAATTTAAAAATTAAAAAAAATCTTTTTTGGGAACTTCTGGCCCAATGTTTTTCATCTCTCAGCCAGGAAAAGTCTACAGAGTCAAGTTTCCAAGTCAAAATCATACAGCTAAATCGTGGACCCTTCCCATGTCAAGCCAGTCATGGGGACCTCCTGGGTAATCCAGCTCTCATGAGGATTCTACCTGGCAAGGGGGCCTTGTGGTCTGGATGCTGGGGAGTCTAATGTCCTCTGGTGGTGGGTAGGGGTTAGTGCAACTCCAGAATAGGTTTAAGGAGTCAGGATGGGTTCTGGGTGAGTTGGGCTGGTGGACTTTTAAGTTCTGTTGGGAACTTGAAAAAACTGATCTGTTTCTGTTTACCTTGCTCTCACCTTTTCACAATGATGCAACTTAGGATCAATATGGAATCTGTGTCTTCTGAAAGCTATAATACAAAGTCCAGAAATAATGAAGATGATGGAGAGGCACATGTAAAATGGAAAAGTGAGTATGGCCATAGTCATTAATTTGGTTAGATATTCATCCATCCATTCATTGTGTGTGTGTGTGTGTGTGTGTGTGTGTGTGTGTGTGTGTGTGTGTTTGAGGTAGCGTCTCACTCTAGCTCAAGCTGACCTGGAATTCACTGTGTAATCTCAGGGTGGCCTTGAACTCCTGGCAATCCTCCTACTTCTGCCTCCCCAAGTGCTGGGATTAAAGGCGTGCCCACCACACCCGGCCATTCATTGTGTTTTGAGACAGGTTCTTGTTATAAAATTTAGGCTAGCCTCATACTTGTATTCTCCTGCCCCAGCCCTCTAAGATGCAGGAATTAGCAGGCATGCCGTACCATGCCCAGCTGTTAAAATGAAAATTAAAGTATATTTCTTTTTTCATATTTTATTTTTATTTATTTGTTTGAGAGAGGGAAAGAAGGAGAGAGAGAGAGAGAGAGAGAGAGAGAGGAAGAGAATGGAAACTCCAGGGCTTCCAGTCACTGCAAATGAGCTCCAGATGCATACGCCACCTTGTGCATCTGGTTACGTGGGTCCTGGGGAATTGAACTGAGGCCCTTTGGCTTTGCAGGCAAGCACCTTAACCACTAAGCCATCTCTCCAGACCAGTATATTTTGTTAAAAAATATTTTTAGTTTTATTTATTTATTTGAATGAATGAGAATGGGCATGCTGGGGCCTCTTGTCACTGCAAATAAACTCCAGACACACGCACCACTTCATGTGGGTACTAGGAAATTAAACCTGGGCTGCCAAATTTTGGAAGCAAATGCCTTGAACCACTGAGCAGTTTTCCCACCCTATTTTTTAAAATTTTTTCCTTTCTTTTATTTACTTATTTGAGAGAGAGAGAGAGAGAGAGAGAGAGTATGAGTATGGGTACACTAAGGTCTCTTGTTGCTGCAAACAAACTCCAGATGCATGTGCCATTATGTGCATCTGGCTTTATGTGGGTCCTAGAAAATCAAACTTGGGCCAGCAGTCTTTGCAAACAGCACTTTTAACCACTGACCAGTCTCCCCAGCTCTCTTTTGTGTTTTCAAAGTAGGATCTCATTCTAGCCCAGGCTGACCTGAAACTGTAGTCCCAGGGTGGCCACTAACTCATGGTTTGTTTGTTTGTTTTCCTGGTTAGTTAACATCCCTTTTGCTGATATTGCCTGCTTTCTTTTGTTTTTTTTAAATTACTATTATTATTTTTATTAACAACTTCCATGACTGTAAACAATATCCCATGGTAATGCCCTCCCTCCCCCTACTTTCCCCTTTGAAACTCCATTCTCCATCATATATCCCCTCCCCCTCTCAATCAGTCTCTCTTTTATTTTGATGTCATCACCTTTTCCTCCTCTTTTGATGGCCTTGTATAGGTAGTGTCAGGCACTGTGAGGTCATGGATATCCAGGCCATTTTGTGTCTGGAGGAGCACGTTGTAAGGAGTCCTGCCCTTCCTTTGGCTCTTACATTCTTTCCGTCACCTCTTTCACAATAGACCCTGAGCCTAGCTCATGGTTTTTTTGAGGTAGGGTCTCACTCAAGCCCAGGCTGACCTGGAATCTACTATGTAGTCTTGAACTCATGGTGATCCTCCTATCTCTGCCTTCTGAGTGCTGGGATTAAAGGTGTGTGCTACCACACCTGGCTCCTATTTATTTCTTTATTTAAAAAAGTTTTTTTGAGGCAGGGTCTTACTTTATCCCAGGCTGACCTACAATTCACTCTGTAGCCCCAGACTGGCCTCAAACTCATGGCAATCCTCCTACCTCAGCCTCCTGAGTGCTAAAGGAGTATGCCCCTTCGATGCCAGGCTTATTTTTAAAAAAACAAACATTTTAGCCAGGCATGGTGGTGCACGCCTTTAATCCCAGCACTTGGGAGGCAGAGGTAGGAGAATCACTGTTAGTTTGAGGCCACCCTGAGACTACATAGTGAATTCCATGTCAGCCTACCTCAAAAAGACAAAACAAGAAAATAATAATTTATTTATTTGTGTATGTACATGTATGTGTATGTGGGGGGAACTCCTTGCTGCTATATCACTTTTTGTCTGGCTTTACATGGGAGGGGATTGAACCCAGCCGGAGGCATCACAGCAAGTGCTTTAACCATATGAGCCATCTCCCCAACCCCTGACATCTGTTTCCTAACTTGCATTATTATTCATTTTGCTTTATGGTGCTGGAGATTGAACCCTAGGGCCCTGTGTATGTTAGTCAAGCACTGTACAACTGAGCAACATTCCCAGTACACAACCTCTGTTTCCCTATTTAGAATCATAACAATGTCCTCCCACATTTCTGTTCTATGAAATCATCTTTTAAAATAAAGCTTTTCTGGTTACAGGCTCCAGAAGGAAAATACTTTCCCTATTTTTAGACTAGACAGGAAATGCCTGTACTATCTGTATAAATGTGTATTAACAAATGTAATAAAACAATATGCAATATGGATATTTAACATATAAATATTATTAAAGTGGAGAGCATCCAGTGCCACTGTTACATATTCTCTGGTTAATATCTTTTTTATGTTTTGTTTTATAACCTTAAAAGGATATATTTTCTGGATTTTTTTTTCAAGGTAGGGTCTCACTCTAGCCCAGGCTGACCTGGAATTCACTATGTAGTCTCAGGGTGACCTTGAACTCACCACAATCCTCCTACCTGTGCCTCCAGAGTGCTGGTTCTAAAGGTGTGTGTCATCATGCCCAGCAGAGTTTTTTGTGTGTATGTGTATGTGTTTGTTTTTAAATGTGTGTGTGTGGGGGGGCCCTCTTGCCCTGCAAATGAATAACAGATGCTTGCATCAGTTTTTTCAAATTTGTTTATTTATTTATTTATTATATATATATATTTTGGTTTTCTGAGGTAGGGTCTCACTCGAGCCCAGGCTGACCTGAAATCACTATGTAGTATATATGTGTGTGTGTGTGTGTGTGTGTGTAGTATAGTGTGGTGTCCCATCTGCTTACCTGTGGCAGTTGGGAAGTAGACCAGTAACCCAGAATTTGTTAGAATAAAGACCACCGACCACAAATTATGGCCAAATTGAAGCAAGCTTTTTTTTTTTTAGTTTTTCAAGGAAGGGTCTCGCTTTAGCCCAGGCTGACCTGGAATTCACTATGTAGTCTCAGGGTGGCCTCTTGGCAATCCTCCTACCTCTGCCTCCTGAGTGCTGGGATTAAAGGTGTGCGCTACCACACCCAGTTCATTTAGTTATTTGATAGAGAAGAGGGGAGAGAATGGATGTGCCAGGGCCTCCTGCCACTTAAAACAAGCTCCAGATGCATATGTCACTTTGTATATCTGGTTTTATATGGTACTGGGGAATTGAATCTAGGCCTTTAGATTTTGCAAGAAAGTGACTAACCACTGAGAAATCTCCCCAATCCCTTGCATCACTTTTTTCATCTGGGGTGTGTGGGTGGCTTGGGAATTCAACCTGGGACTCAGGCTTTGTAAGCAAGAATCTTAAACCACTGAGCCAAGTTCCTAGTCCCTTAGTTTTTTGTATGTTGCTATTTTTTTTGTTTTGTTTTTGTTTTGTTTTGAGACAGGGTCTCTCTCATTGTATAGCCCAAGCTGTCTTGGACTCAGTACATAGACTAGGCTGGCCTTGAACTCATGGTGTTCCTCCTATCTCAGCCTCCTGAGTGCTGGAATTATACGGTGAACCACCACATCTGACTTCAGTGTCTCTCTCTTTCATATATATATATATATATATATATGTATGTATGTATGTATACACACACACACATATGAGAGAGAGAGGCGGGCTGGGGGGAGGGGGAGGGGGAGGCAGAGAGAGAGAGAGAATGGGTGCACCAGGGCCTCTAGCCACTGCATACAAACTCCAGATGCATGCACCACCTGTGCATCTGGCTTACATGGGTCCTGGAGAGTTGAACCTGGGTTCTTTGGCTTTGCAAGCAAGTGCCTTAAGCACTAAGCCATCTCTCCAACCCAATGTCTATTTTTTTTTAATACTGGTAACATGAACATTTGAATGAAAACAGGTTTCTAGGTGTACACCCCTATTCCACACCCCCTCGAAAAGAAAATATAAGCTCAGTATAGTGTAGAAATGTTCAACTTTATAGACTGGTGATTTCAGATGTAATTCTTCTCATTAAATGACAAGAGGGAGCATCTATTCTGCTGCCTTCTATTCAAATTTAACAGCATAGGCTATTGCGTGGGTTGCTAACTGAAATGACCTTTTCTTACTCTGTCATCACATCTCTCATCCCTCACTTAGAGGCAAACACAGCAAGCTAAAGATCAAAGCACTCATTGTTACAGTGTAGCTAAAATAGGACTACATCTATTTAGGATGAAAGCTTTTGTTTCTCTTGCTCACAGTGATGTTTTAAACCCTGCTTTCTCATGTGCCCAGTGGCAGTGAAAGAAATGGCAGAGAAGGCAGTTATGGGTCAGCTCCCAGTACCTCGTTGGCATCCTCAGAATAGTTTGCCTCTAAAGAGTGACGTTGCAAATAAGACAGCTGCTCCTCGGCTACATCCTTCAGTTACAGCCCTGGAGAACTTGGACTGGCATGGCAGACAGCTAGACCCTCAAAGCTTCACCGGTAAGTTCGTTTGGAGAAACTGGGTTAGGTGAGCTCTATTCATTTATTCATTCTCAAAAACGTGTAAAAATGGCCAGGTGTGGTGGCACATGCCTTTAATCCTAGCACTTGGGAGGCAGAAGTAGGAGGGTTGCTGTGAGTTCAAGGCCAACCTGGGACTACAGAGTGAGTGCCAGGTTAGCCTGAGCAAGAATGAGACCCTACCTCGAAAAAAAGAAAACAACAACAACAAAAAAAAGTGTAAAAGCCTAGTATCTTTTCTTTCCTTGATCCTCTTTTTTTCCTATTTTTCTGAGACCCTTGAGTTCCAGGGGAGAGTATCAGACTCCACTGTGTATCTTACTGGCCAAGATAGCCAGAGATTCATGACCTTTTTCTGTTATTGAAAGAAGACCACTTTGTCCATGTAAGAGACTCTCCATGTTTGACCTTGGTCCTGGCTCTAAACTAGCAAGGAATCGAACTTTTCTTACCTAAAGGGGGAGGTAGGCCATCATTTCTTACTGCCTGTTTCTTTGTTTTTGAGACAGGGTATTGCTGTGTAGTCCAGGCCTGGAACCTAGTACCCCTTGCCTCAGCCTCCTGAGTGTGGTGCTTACTGGTGCATACTACCATACCAGACCTTCCTTTTTCTTTTCATTACATTCTAAAATGGAAATAAATCTACTGAGTCCATGCCAGAGGAACCTAGTGACAGATGATATTTATTGTCATCAGCTTGTAGACTTATAGATTAAAACTGTAATACAGTGTGTTTACTTCACAGATGCTTGTGAGTTAAAGAAAAGGACAGCCAGGTGTGGTAGTTCATGTCTATAATCCCCACACTCAGAAGGATGATGTAGATAAGTTTGAGACCAGCCTGGGGACTACAAATTGAATTTCAAGTCAGCTGGGCTAGAGTAAGACCCTGCCTCAAAAAAAAAAAAAAAAAAAAAAGAAAGAAAGAAAGAAAGAAAGAAAGAAAGAAAGAAAAAAGGACACCTGACACCTAAAATTGACATTTATTGTGTGCAGAAAATCAGCTGGCTTTTTTCTTTATGCTTCTTTCAAAATAAAAAAAAAAAAGAAGCTGGGCATGGTGGCATGTAATTTTAATCTCAGCACTAGGAAGGCAGAGGTAGGAGAACTGTTATGAGTTCAAGGTCAGCCTGGGCTTCAGATGAGCCTGAGCTAGAGTGAGGAAAGGAAGGAAGGAAGGGAGGGAGGGAAGGAAGGAAGGAGGGAAGAGCTAGACATGTCTGTTCACACCTGTAGTCTCAGAACTTTGGAGGAGGAGGCAGAGGGATAGCTATAACATATGAGACCAGCCTGGGCTATACAAAACCTTGTCTCTCCAGCCCGCGGCCCCCCACCGGCCCCGAAATAAGAAAAAAGAAAAAGGACTGGCAAAAGAAAATCAACTGGCTTGGGCTTTTTTTGGTATTTAGAAGTCGTTCCTTGTCAAGGGTCACATGTGAATGGGTGGTCAAAAGGGATAGATGGGTGCTGGCTATGCAGCTCATTTGATAAGAGTGCTTGCTTAGCATTTATGGAACCCTGGGTTTGAGCTCCAGCACTACATAAACCAGGCATAGTGGCACATGTCTGTCATCCCAGCACTTAGGAGGGAAAGTGGAGGCGGGAGGATCAGAAGTTAAAGGTCATTCTTGACTATACACTGAGTTTAAGGCCATCATGGGTTATATAAGACCCTGTCTCAAAAAAAGGTGGGGGAGAATGTATGATCCATGGCTTCATTTTGGGGCCAGGCTAAACTAACAGTCTTTATTCTTCATACTGAACTTAACATATAGAGCAATAGTATCCTTTGCAGACTATGTATGTATCTCATATATTGTCCTTGTCCTGCTGAGTATCATGGAATGACTGTGGTCCTGATTTTGTTGTGATCACTAGGTGTCAAGTATTTACCCAGAAACCGTGAGCAGCCAGAGCATAGTGAAGCCTCTCAAACAAGTTGTGATACATCTGTGGATATTGAGAAATCTTACAGCGTAAGTAATATAGCCTGGAGAGCCAAGACAAACTCAAGGAACTAATACAGTAGACCTGAATTGTTATATATTACAACACCAAAATAGTATCTGCACAGGTTAGATATACTAACTATATAGGGCATAATCATTTAAAGAATATAGACAGAGCCAGGTGTGGTGGTACACACCTTTAATGCCAGCACTTAAGGTACAGAGGTGAGAGGATCATTGTTAATTCAAGAGGCCACCCTGAGACTACCTAGTGAATTCCAGGTCAGTCTGGACTAGAGTGAGACCCTACCTCGAAAAAAGAAAAGAATATATAGAAAGAGGTTTAATCCCAGCACTTGGGAGATAGAGGTAGGAGAATTGCTGTGAGTTTAAGGAGAGCCTGAGACTATATAATGAATTCCAGGTCAGCCTGGGCTAGAGTGAGACCCAAACAAACAAAAAATCTCTATATATAGACAACATTTCAGGTTAGACAAGACTATGACATAGCAAGGCCTTGTCTGGAAAAAAATAAATATAATATAAACAGTAAATACAATATAAACAGCAGTTGAGAATGACACAATAAGAAAATACAGTAGTGATAAGACAGAAGGTCTGGGCTGGAGAGATGGCTTAGTGGTTAAGACACTTGCCTGCAAAGCCTAAGGACCCAGGTTCAATTCCCCAGTACCCATATAAGCCAGGTGCACAAGGTGTCTGGAGTTCATTTTCAGTGGTTAGAGGCCCTGGTGTGCCCATTCTCTCTCAAATAAACAAATAAAATATATTTTTTAAAAAGACAGAAGGTCTTATTTTTTCAGAAGTGCCCTAACAACTAAGCCATCTCTGTAGCCTGTGAACATATTTTTTTTTGTGAACATATTTTTTTGTGTGTAGTATATACATGTGTTTGTGCACAGATAGATACACAGGCCCTGTGCACGTGTGTGCAGGACAGAGGAGAATATTGTCCTCTGTTGATCATCTGCATGTTTCCTTCAGATGGAGTCTCTCACTGAACTTGTAGCTGCTGGTTTTGGTCAAACTGGCTGGCTAGTGAGCCCCAGCAATTTTGTCTCCGTCCCCCAAGGACTGGGGTTACAGGTGTGTGTGTGTGTGTGTATGTGTGTGTGTGTGTGTACACCAAGCTGTTTATGTGGGTGCTAGGGAGTCAATTTCAGGGCAGATCAGGCCCTTGTGCTTGCACTGTAGTGCTCTTATCAGCTAGCTGAGTCATCTCTCCAGATCATAGAAGGTCTTTGAAGAATACAGTTCAGTATTATATTTAATCATCATATAAACAATTCAGGGATATTCTTTCTCTCATCTGAGGGCTGAAATGGATATGCTACACATTGACTCAGTTGGAGAAGCTAGTCAGGGAAGTGAGGAAAGTCTAAGGAAAGCCAGGCTTGCCTGAGACATTTGGTTGTAATAAAAGAGGCAGGACTGGAGAGATGGCTTAGTGGTTAAGGTGCTTGCCTGCTAAACCTAAGGACTCGTGTTTGACTCTCCAAGTCCCATGTAAGCCAGATGCCCAGTGACACAAATGGACAAGGTCACACATGCACATAAGGGAGTGCACACATCAGAGTTTGATTGCAGTGGCTGAAGGCCCTAGCATGCCAATTCTCTCCCTCTCTCTCACATAAAAAAGGCAAAAATAAAAGAGAGAGAGGCAAAGAGCAGTAGCTCTTAAGTACACAAGGAGTGGACAGATGTGACAAAAATAGTATCCAAAGAAATCAGCAATGAAGCCATGAGATCTCTTCAAAGGATACCTGCACTGGAAAAGAACCAGTGATGTGGCCATATAATAATTGGGACTTATAGAAAAATAAGCAGAAAACAAGATGGAAAGGAAATGATATTACTTTTTTGTTTGTTTTGTTTTGTTTTTCAAGGTAGAGTCTCTAGCTCAGGTTGACCTGGGATTCACTATGTAGTCTCAGGGTGGCCTTGAACTAATGATGATCCTCCTACCTCTGTCTCCCAAGTGCTAGGATTAGAGCTGTGCACCACCACACCCGATTGCTATTACTTTTAAATTTAATTTATTTATTTGATAGAGGGAAAGAGGCAGATTGAGAGAGAGAGAGAGTGAGCACAAATGGGCACACCAGGGCTTCCAGCCACAGCAAACAAACTCCAGATGCACGCGCCACCTTGTACATCTGGCTTACGTGGGTCCTGGGGAATCGAACCAAGGTCCTTTGGCTTTGCAGTCAAGTGACTTAGCCACTAAGCCATCTCTCCAGCTTATGTTATTACTTTTTAATATTCTAATTTTATTATTGAGATTACATTGCCACTTTAAAAATCATACTTCTTCACTTGCTTTAAACTGTGATACTAGAAGGACTCACAGGTTCTGAGCAGCCTCAGCTTCATGGGTAAGACAGTGCCAACATGCAGATTATATTATGCCCTTAAGTAATCAAGGTGTTTCAATTTGGTCATCGGCTTGAATTATCTAGGACCTCTCTTCTCACTTAGAATTTTAGAGCAGAAAGGTTGCCTAATCCTTATTCCTTTTGTAAAATTTCCTCCATACTTACTCCCAAGTAGTTCACAACTGTCTCTTCCTACAAGGAAGACAAGCAGAGGCACATGTGCAAATCAACGAGAGAGCCAGCTCAGGATGTCAGCAGACTGCATAGTTTTGGATGAGCCCATTGTTAACATTGCATCTAGCTATGAAAGGATTTGTTTACAATAAACAGCAATTTAGAAGTTATTGCTTATGTTATTAATCAGATCAGTCTGTGCAGTTTATTCACCAGAGCCTTCTGAGGACATAGCACATCAATTTTTAACTCCAAACCATGAAATATATATATATATATATATTTGTTTTTGTTTTTGTTTTTTCAAGGTAGGGTCTCACTCTAGCCCAGGCTGACCTGGAATTCACTATGTAGTCTCAGGGTGGTCTTGAACTCAAGGCAGTCCTCCTCCCTCTGCCTCCCAAGGGCTGGGATTAAAGGCATATGCCACCATGCCCGGCTCTTATTTTACTTTTTATGAGAGAGAGAGAGAGAATTGGCACGCTAAGGCCTCTAGCCACTGCAGTTGAACTCCAGATGCCTGTGTCACCTTGGGCATATGCATCAGCTTGTGCACATGTGCCACTTTGTGCATCTGGCTTATGTTCTGGGGAGTCGAACCTGGGTCCTTAGGCTTCGCAGGCAAGTGTCTTAACCACTAAGCCATCTCTCCAGACCTTAATTCTTTAAAAAAATATTTTATTTATTTATTTTTATGTGAGAGGAAGAGACATAGAGAGAGAATGGACATACCACAGACTCCAGCCACTGCAATCGAACTCTAGATGCATGCGCCACCTTGTGCATCTGGCTTTATGATGGGTACTGGGGAATTGAACTTGGGTCTTTAGGCTTTGTAGGCAAGGGCCTTAAGCCATCTGTCCAGCCCTTCACTTAATTCTTTTAAATAATTGTTTAATTTAAGGCCAGGCATGGTGGTGCATGCTTTTAATCCCAGCACTCAGGAGGTAGAGGTAGGAGGATCACCACGAGTTCAAGGCCACCTTGAGACTGCATAGTGAATTCCAGGTCAGCCTGAGCTAGAGTGAAACCCTACCTTGAAAAACCCCAAAACATTTTTAAATTTATTTTTATATATTTGAGAGAGAAAAAGAGGCAGAGAGAGAGAGAGAGAGAATGGGTTCACTAGGGCCTCCAGCTATTGCAAACAAACTCCAGACACATGTTCCACCTTGTGCATCTAGCTTATATGGGTCCTGGAGAATCAGTCCTGGGTCCTTTGGCTTTGCAGGCAAGCCTCTTAACTGCTAAGGCATCTCTCTGGCCCTTCACTTAATTCTTTTTTTTAAAAAAAAAAACTTTATTTATTTATTTGAGAGAGAGAGAGAAAGAAAGAGGCAGAGAGAGAGAGAGAGAAAGAATGGGCACTCTAGGGCCTCCAACAACTGCAAACGAACTCCAGACACATGTGCCCCCTTGTGCATCTGGCTTACATAGGTCCTGGGGAATCGAACCGAGGTCCTTTAGCTTTGCAGGCAAACGCCTTAACCGCTAAGCCATCTCTCCAGCCCTCTTTTTTTTTTTTTAAATATATTTTATTTTATTTACTTGAGAGAGAAAGAGAGAGAGAATGCATTCACTAGGGCCTTCAGCCACTACAAATGAACTCCAGATACATGCGCCACATTGTGCATCTGGCTTACTTGAGTTCTGGGGAATCGAACCAAGGTCCTTTGGCTTTGCAGGCAAATGCCTTAACCACTAAGCCATCTCTCCAGCCCTTCACTTAATTCTTTTTGTTGTTGTTTTGATTTATGGTCTCGCTTTAGCCTGGGCTGACCTGGAAGTCACTATGTAGTCTTAGGGTGGCCTTGAACTCATAGCAATCCACCTACCTCTGCTTCTGGAGTGCTGGGATTAAAGGCGTGTTCCACCATGCCTGGCCTTCACTTAATTCTTTTTTTTTTTTTCCAAGGTAAGGTCTCATTCTAGCTCAAACTGATCTGGAATTTACTATGTAGTCTCAGGGTGGCCTCGAACTCACAGCGATTCTCCTACCTCTGCCTCCCCAGTGCTGAGAATGGGCCACCATGCCCGGCCTTTACTTAATTCTTAAATATTGTTTTGACACTCAAGCGAGAAATTGAAGACATTAGAAAATGGAAAGATATCCCATGTTCTTGGATTGGAAGAATCAATATTGTGAAAATGGCAATCTTACCAAAAGCAATCTATACATTTAATGTAATCCCCATCAAAATTCCAATGGCATTCTTCATGGAAATAGGAAAGACAATCCAAAAATTCATTTGGAAGCACAAAAAACCTTGAATATCTAACACAATTTTGAGCAACAAAACAATAGGCTGGAAAAAAAGAAAAAAAAATAAGGCTGGTGGTATCCCATTACCTGATTTTAACCTATACTACAGAGCCATAATAACAAAAAACAACATGGTATTGGCACAAAAAGCAGACATGTAGATCAATGGAACAGAATAGAGGACCCAGATGTAAGTCCGGGTAGCTATAGCCACCTGATATTTGACAAAAATGCCAAAAATACTCATTGGAGGAAAGACAGCCTCTTCAGCAAATGGTGCTGGGAAAACTGGATATGTATCTGTAGAAGGATGAAAGTAGATCCTTCTCTCTGTCCATGTACAAGAATTAAGTCCAAATGGATCAAAGACCTTAATTTCAGGCCTAAAACTTTGTAGCTGCTAGAGGAAAAAGTAGGGCAAACCCTTCAACATCTTGGTATTGGCAAATATTTTCTGAATATAACCGCAGTTGCTCAGGAAATAAAACCACAGATCAACTGCTGGGACCTCATGAAATTACGAAGCTTTTGTACGGCAAAGGACACTGTGAATAGAGCAAAGAGGCAACCTACAGAATGGGAGAAAATCTTTGCCAGCTACACATCTGACAGAGGATTAATATCTAGGATATAAAAAGAACTCAAAAAATTAAATAATAGGAAATAAAACAACCCAATTAAAACTGGGCTATGGAACTAAATAGAGAGTTCTCAAAAGAAGAAACACAGATGGCATATAAACATCTAAAAAAAGTTCTACACGCCTAATCATTAGGGAAATGCATATTAAAACTACATTGAGATTCCAGCTCACTCCTGTGATTGGCCACCATCATGAAAACAAATGACCATAAATGCTGGCGAGGATGCGGGAGAAAAGAGGAACCCTTCTACATTGTTGGTGGGAATGCAGTCTGGTCCAGCCATTGTGGAAATCAGTGTGGAGGTTCCTGAGACAGATGAAAATAGATCTACCATATGACCCAGCTATACCACTATATATACTTAGGCATATATCCTAAGGACTCGTCTCACTACCTTAGAGATACTTGCTCAACCATGTTTATTGCCGTTCTATTCACAATAGCTAGGAAACAGAACCAGCCTAGATGTACCTCAACTGATGATTGGATAATGAAGATGTGGCACATTTATACAATGGAGTTCTACTCTGTGGTAAAGAAAAACGAAGTTATGAAATTTGCAGGAAAATGGATGGACCTGGAAAGGATTATACTTAGTGAGGTAACCCAGGCCCAGAAAGCCAAACATCATATGTTCTCTCTCATATGTGGATACTAGCTACAAATGATTGGATTTCTGTGTGAGTAGGAATAAAACTCAGTAGCAGAGGCCAGTAAGCTAGAAAGGGGATATAAAGGGAATAGAAAGGGAGGGGGGAACTTAATAGGATGGTATTGTATATATGTAAGTAGAAGAACAGATTAATGGGGGTGAAAGGCCCAAGTGAGGTCAGGGGAAGGGATTGAGTAAAGGAAAGGTGGAGGGAGGGCTAATCAAAATGTAAGAGGATATAAGTAAGTCATATGGAAACCTACTTTTTTGGACAATGGAACACTCAGAAGCCATAGATTGTTACTAGAAAATTTTCAGTACCAGGGATGGGATACCTTACAGTGACTTGCTGGCCAGGGAGGCACCTGATGCCCCCCAAAACATTACAGACCATTGCCAAGGCCCTTGGTTTCCCACTAGGAATAGATGGTAAGACCCTATTGTGGAAGACGCCACATAGTTGGATTGTAAGGTCTCTGAGAAATCCTGCTGGAGCTGAGCTGAAAACCTCCTCCTTGTAGATCAGCTGACAGAAAGCTGGAAAAAGCCACACTGCATGCTATTCAACAGGAGAAAGAGAAATCACCAGTGGAGATACCCAACAGTAGACACTGCAAGCCTTTAATTTGGCCACTCAGGCCAAATGAGCCAATGGGTGCAATAGTGGCATGTCTGTTATGGGGGAAACCAACCACTCTGTAATTGGACTGGAGGTCTGCTCTATGGGAGGGGATACATCCCTGATACTGAAAACCTACAACAGGGGTAGTCATGAGCCCTAGGGGTGTAACATCTGCTGGCGTCTGGCTAAATGTATATACTATGCTCACCAAACTGTCTTGTAAGCACTTCTCTCAATGTCCATACCCATATATTCATGCTACTCTCACTTGTTTTTTGTTTTTGTTTTTTGAGGTGGGGTCTTACTGTAGCTCAGGCTGACATGGAATTCACTATATAGTCTCAGGATGGCCTTGAATTCATGGTGATCCTCCTACCTCTGCCTTCTGAGTGTTGGAATTAAAGGCATGTGCCACCATACCCAGCATTACTCTCATTTTTGGTTAGAGAAGCTTCTCTTCTCAGATGGCAGTGAACTTGGGATGACTCAGAAGGCACCATGGTGCGGAGAAGTGACAGAGGAGTGCTCAGCACTGCAATATCTCTACCACACCTTCCAAGGCTCAGGGTCTGTTGCGGAAGAGGTGGCAGAAAGAATGTAAGAGCCAATGGAAAGGTAGGACTCCTTACAATGTGCTCCTCCAGACACAAAATGGCCTGGATATCCATGACCTCACAGTGCCTGACACTACCTACACAAGACATCATAATAGGAGGAAAAGATCATGACATCAAAGTAAAAGAGACTGGGTGAGAGGGGGAAGGGGTAGGATTGAGAGTGGAGTTTCAAAGGGGAAAGTGGGGAGAGGGAGGGAATTACCATGGGATATTGTTTATAGTTATGGAAGTTGTCAGTAAAAAATAAATAAGTTAAATTAAACAACAGCCAGGCGTGGTGGCGCATGCCTTTAATCCCAGCACTCGGGAGGCAGAGGTAGGAAGATCACCATGAGTTCAAGGCCACCCTGAGATGACATAGTGAATTCCAGGTCAGCCTGAGCTATAGTGAGACCCTACCTCAAAAAACAAAACAAAACAACCCCCCCCCAAAATAATAATAATAAAACATTGTTTTGAGGCAAGGTCTCATTCTAGTTCAGATTCACCTGGACCACACTTTATAGACTGGGCTGGCCTCCAACTCATGGTTATCCTCCTATCTCAACCTCCTGAGTGCTGGGATTAAAGGTATGTGCCACCATGCCTTGTTTAACTTTTTTTTTTTTTTTTAGTAATTAATAGATTTATTTAAGCCATCCTTGCCAAACTTAATATTACATGCTAAATGTTTGGCCCAATTTTCCTTCCTAGATAAATTTTTCCCATCTCCCTGGAAGGTTTTTTTCTTTTGAGAGAGAATGGGTGTGCCATGACCTTTAACCTGCTCCATACAAACTCCAGACACATGCACCCCCTTGTGGAGCATCTGCGACATTGTGTGTTTGCATCACCGTGCCTGTAATTACATGGGACCCTGGAGATTTGAGCATGAGTTCTTAGGCTTCACAAGCAAGTGCCTTAATGGCTAAGCCATCTCTCCAGCCTTCCCTACCAGTTTTGAAAATATAACACCAGAAGATGAGAGGACCAATTCCCACTACTGCCCCTAAGAGTGAATTATTGGGAGTAGACCTGAAATTGGGATAGACATTTGCTGAGCTTGCATAGATGTCCAGCGAGCCAAGCCAATATTTGCAATGTGCCCTCAGTGGCTGGGATTATTGTACTAAAGCAGATACTGGAAATGTCATGTTCATCTGGGTTGAGAGTGCTGGGCTCCTTTAACCTTTTTTTTTTTTTTTTTTTTTTTTTTTTTAAGATAAGGTCTCGCTCTAGCCCAGGCTGACCTGGAATTCACTCTGTAGTCTCAGGCTGGCCTCAAACTCACAGCAATCCTCCTACCTCTACCTCCCAAGTACTGGGATAAAAACCATGCACTACCACTTCCAACTCCTTTAACTTTTTGAAGATATGTTTATCTATAATGAATGACCTTTCCTAGCTCTTTTTTTTATTTTTTTTTTGTAGACCTCAAGTCCCATAGAAGAGGACTTTGAAGGAATCCAAAATTATCTGGCCCATCCTCAAGGTTATGGTAAGCCCTGGAGAAGATTCCTTTGGGAATCCTTTGCCTTCACTTTCGGCTGGATCGCTGATGTTTATAGCTAGAATGGCCCTTGGGATAACTTTGTGTGGGCCTTTCAATTTATAGATGAGAAAACTGAGGCTCAAGTGATCTTCCCTTATTAGAATTGCTGCTCCTCACCAACCTCATGATAGACACACACTGTGTTATTTATACCTCCCTTTATATTTTTCATAATATATGTAGTAATGGTGCTCCTCCACTTGGCTTTCACTAGATTTTATGCTCCTTGGTGGTATATACTATGTAGAGTTACTTGAGTAACCGGAGGGATAATACAAGCTACAGAAACAGTTATTGATAACAACAAAAAGTAGAACTTAGTTTCCATGTCTTTTTCCACCCTTAAAGCTAATGTTTCAACATCATTTTTTTTGATTAGCATCTTTTTAAATTTACATTTTTTAAATTAGTAGACAAAGCAATAGGTTTCATTATGATATTTTCATCTATGTATGTTATACACTTGGCTTATATTCAACTCCTTGTTACCCTTTCTTGTTCTCTCCTCTCTCTTCCCAGTGGTTCCCTTCCCTTCCCCTAAACAGTTCCCCTTCTTCTTTCATCACATACACACATACTTTAAAAAAATATTTTATTTAATTGAGAGAGACAGACAATGGGTACAGCAGGGCCTCCAGCCACTTAAACAAACTCCAGTTGCATGCACCACCTTGTGCATTTGGCTTATGTGGGTCCTGGGGAATCGAACCTGGGTCCTTAGGCTTCACAGACAAGTGCCTTAACAACTAAGCCTTCCCTCCAGCCCCAATTTCATTTTTAATAGCTGAATAGAACTCCATTGTGTATACATACACATTTTCTTTATCCGTTCATCTGTGATGACTTCATGTTTTGCCTATCTTGAATTTGCTTAGCATCTTTTTTGTTGTTGTTTTGTTTTGTTTTTTTCAGGTAGGGTCTCCCTCTAGTCCAGGCTGACCTGGAATTTACTATGTAGTCTCAGGGTGTCCTCAAACTTACGGCGATCCTCCTACCTCTGCCTCCAGAGTGCTGGGATTAAAGGCATGCATCACCATGCCCAGCTAGCATGTTTTAAAAATATATTTTTATTTATTTGAGAGAAAGGCAAATAGACAGAGAGAATGGGCACACCAGGGCCTCTTGCCAGTGCAAACAAGCTCCAGACACATGCGCCACCTTGTGCATCTGGCTTATGTGGGTACTGGGTCCTTTGGCTCTGCAGGCAAATGCCTTAACTGCTAAGCCATCTCTCCAGCCTTGCTTAGCATCTTGGTAGAGTTAGTAACAGCCAACAGTGCAGATTCATTAATACCCACCTTTGGGAGTTCATGTTGTCTCTATTTCTTTTCTTCTTCCTCCTCTTCCTTTCTTCTTCCTCTTTTTTTTTTTTTTTTTTTTTAAAAGACAGGGTCTTGCTCTTTAGACCTTCAAGTTGTGCTCCTCCTGCTTCAGCTTCCTGAGTACTGGAAGTATAGGCCTACATCTTGGCGCCCAGTGGAGAGTCCTTGGTTATAACTTAGCAGGAATTTCTGAGACTTTTTCTACACAACCTTAGGCAAGCCACTTTATCTCAGGGCCCCATTCTTCCTTCATGTTAAAATAAAGCTCTAAATTTTGCTTATTAGGAATTAATTTATGCCTTCTTGGTGTTTCTCCTTTTAAAAGGTCGTAGGAAGAGGTGTCTCTAGCTCCCAACATCTCTCTGTTAGGGGGGGTTTCAGAGCAGTAAGGTTCACATTTCTAGCAGAAGCCACCTGACCAAGAGCAGTGTTTGGGAGAAAAAAGTTTATTTTGGCTTACAGACTTGAGGAGAAGCTCCGTGATGGCAGGGGAAAATCATGGCATGAGCAGAGGGTAGGATATCACCCCCTGGCCAACATAAGGTAGACAATAGCAACAGGAGAGTGTGCCAAACACTGGGAAGGGGACACTGTCTGTAATACCCAGTAGCCCGCCCCCAGCAATACACTCCCTCCAGGAGGCTTTAATTCCCAAATCTCTATCAGCTGGGAACCTGGCATTCAGAAAGCCTATGTTTATAGGGGACACCTGAATCAAACCACCACAGTTTCCTAATACCTGCTGTAGGCAGCACTGTTCTGATGGGCCGTCCTATTGCTTACCAGTCACTTAGACCTTAAGAGGTGGAGAGTCCATGAGCATCTGGACTCAGGGAAGGCTCTTTTTCTTTCCTCATCTCTATAAGACACAGAGAAAAATGAATAATGGTCTATTTGCCTAGGTACTTGAAAAGTATCTTACTGAGAATTGGGAAGAAATAATTTCAGACATTGGATGCCAGGGAAAACAAGACACTTGGACTACCTTTTCAGTATTCAATACTGTACTTTTCACTCTTCTCTCTTTAGGAAGTGTTGGTGGCCAAGAGGCCCAGTTTGCTCTTGGGAATGCCCAGTAAATGGCCTTTTCTGTTTGAGATCTTTAGTCAACAAATAGTTATTGATTTCATCGCCCCCTGGTGTCTATTGACAGGAACCGGGTTACTTTGCCTTCTTGAACAGACAAAATAACATTCATCTTCAGAAAGAACTGTGTGTTTATAGCTGAAAGACCAGTAAATAGTGGAGTTGTATTCTTGTTGAGGGGAGGGCTAACCAGGCAAGCTTCTTAGCCCGCTCCACTGAGCCGTCTCTCCAGCCCCCTTCTCTCCTTTCGTACAGCACACTTAGTTTCTGAGTGTCAGAATACAGCTCTCTCTAAGCAAAGAGAATACACTTGCTGAACAAAACTTTCTATACCACTCAGTCTAAACCCAAAATCAGGGAAAAACTTTTACCCAGATGTTTATTTCAATAGAACAGACCAAGAGAAATTATAGAGAGTGAAAATAATAATCTGGATTAATAGAAAAAAATCACTAAAATATAATATGCTTGGGTTGGAGAGATGGCTTAGCACTTAAGGCACTTGCCTGCAAAGCCAAAAGACCCAGGTTCGACTCCCCAGGACCCATGTTAGCCAGATGCACAAGGGGATGCACGCATCTGGAGTTCGTTTGCAGTGGCTGGAGGCCCTGGCGTGCCCATTCTCTCTCTCTCTCTACCTGCCTATTTCTGTATCTCTCTCTCAAACAAATAAAAAATAAAATAATTAAAAATATATAATATGCTTTATTATTTCAGGTGATGAAAAGTTCCAAATGAGAGAGATCTTTGGAAAAAATGCTAAGATTTTGACTGAGCCTCATTTTCAACCTGTACGAAGGTACGGACTATTACTGTTACTCAGATTCGGATGCTGAAGGCATGTCAGTGCTCTGGATTCCCATATTGCTTGCTTCAGATGGATCACCCACTATCATAACAACCAGCTTTGGCAAAGTACCTGTGACCAAGTACCTGATGCAAAGCCAGTGAGGAGGGGGAGGGTTTATGCTGAATGGCAGTTGCTAGGCGATGCAGTCCATCATGGCAGGGAAGGCATGGCAGCAGGAACGTTGTAGCCAGAGTCAGGAAGCAGAGAGAGAATAGGAAGTGGGGCTGGGCTATAAAATCTTAAGGGCCCCCAGTGACTCATTTCCTCTATCAAGGACCTCCTTACTCAGATATTCTATCCATATGACCTTGGTCATAGGTCTTTGCCTCTCTATTGTCCCATTAAAATATTTAATTAATTTATTTGAAAGAGAGAAAGAAAGAGACAGAGAGAAAGGAAGAGAGAATGGGCATGCTAGGGCCCCTAGCCACTACAAACGAACTCCAGATGCATGTGCCACTTAGTGCATCTGGCTTAAGTGGGTACTGGGGAATCAAACCTGAGTCCTTAGGCTATACAGGCAAATGCCTTAACCACTAAGCCATCTCTCCAGCCCTGTCCCATTTTTTTCTTTTGTTTTTCTCAAGGTAGAATCTCATTCTAGCCCAGGCTGACCTGGAATTCACTATGTAGTCTCAGGGTGACCTTGAATTCACAGCAATTCTCCTACCTGTGCCTCCCAAATGTTGGGATTAAAGGTGTGTGCCACCACGCCTGGCATAAACTTTTTTATTAGCAATTTCCATAAGTATAGACAATAAACCATGATAATTCCATCCCTTCCCCCACTTTCCCCTTCACAAATCTACACTCCATCATATCCCCTCTCCCTCTCAGTTAGTCTCTCTTTTACTTGATGTATCTTTTCCTCCTATTATGAGGGTCTTGTGTAGGTAGTTCCAGACACTACAACGTCATGGATATCCAGGCCATTTTGTTTTTGGAAGATTGCATTGTAAGCAGTTCTACCCTTTCTTTGGTTCTTATGTTCTTTCTACCACCTCTTCCATAATGGACTCTGAGCCTTGGAGGGGGTGATAGAGATGTTTCAGTGCTGAATACTCCTCTGTCACTTCTCAGCACTATGGTGCCTTTTGAGTCATCCCAGTGGTCACTGCCATCTGAAAAGAGAAGCTTCTCCGACCAAAAGTGAGGGTAGCATTAATATACCACTGTTACACCCATTGGCTCATTTGGCCTGACTGGCCAAACTTAAGGCTTGCAGAGTCCACTGTTGTTTATCTCCACTGATGAGCTCTCTGTCCCATAGGGCTGTATGCAGTGTAGCTTTTTCCAGCCTTCTGTTAGCTGGTCTACAGGGAGGAGGTTTTCAGCTCAGCTTCAGCTTGTTTTCTCAGCAACCTTGCAGCCCAAGTTATGTGGAGTCTTCAGCAATAGGGTCTTACTACTATCTATTCCTGGTGGAAAACCAATTGCATCAGCAATGGCCTGTAATGTCTTGGGGGCATCAGAGACCTCCTATCCCATTCCTGGTACTAAAATATTTCTAGTAACAATCTATGGCTTCTGGATGTTCCATTGTCCAAAAAGGTAGGTTTCCATAAGGCTTATTCATAGCATATTAAATTTTGATTGACCTTCCCCCCACCCTTCCTTTACTCAGTCTCTTCCCCTGACCTCACTTAAGCCTTTCCACCTCTAGTAATCTGTTCATCTACATACGTATATGCAGTACCATCCCCTTAAGTCCTCCCATCTCCTCTCTCCCTTATTCACACACAGACACACAGACACACACACACACACATATATATATATATATATACATTTTTTTTTATAGTTAAGATTGAGCTTGCAACATAACTTCCTAGCAGCTTGCTGGAGGGTGTGTCACTGGGCTGTGGATCATGTAGTCCAGCCTTACTTGGTTTATTGAGAGCAGTTTGAGTTCTGGTGTTGGTGTTTGCTGGTGTTGGCTTCTCTGTCTGCTGTGATGGATATTGGAGTGAGCCAGCCTGAAATAAACCCTTTTCTCCCATAAGCTGCTTCTGGTCAGGTGTTTGTCAAGCAATGTGAAGGTGACTGCAACAACACACTCCCTAGTAGTTTGAGCTAAGTCATAAAGGTAATTAGAATTATTCAGGCATGCAGAGAAGTGTAAGGAATGAAAATGGTTTTGTAGATAGTGGCAAGGGTATGAAGATGGCATATGTAGAAAAGAGTATAGAATATAGTTCTTATGCTAAAAAATACAGTACATTAAAGAAAGGTGGAGAGACAGCTCCCACACCATGAAGAACTTCACATCCTATCTACCAAGAACATTACATTTCATTCTAAAAATAATGGGGAAATGGGTCAGAGGATAAAGCACTTGTCATGCAAGTTTAAGTACCTGAGTTTGGATCCTTAGAACCAATGTAAAAGCCAACTGCTGTGGTGGTTCCTCCTTCGTTTGCCCTCCCCATCTCCTTTCCTTTTGACACTGGTATAGTGGGCGTGTAATCCCTGGGCACCTATGGTGTGAAAGGAGGCAGAGGAAAAGCCCTGCCCCCTTTTTTTTAGATAGGAATGGTAATACTTACTAAGAAGATAATAATCCTTACTGAGAATGTTGGCACATTAATTAAAAGTAATAATGTGGGCTGGAGAGATGGCTTAGCGGTTAAGCGCTTGCCTGTGAAGCTTGAGGGTCCCGGTTTGAGGCTCAATTCCCCAGTACCCACATTAGCCAGATGCACAAGGGGGCGCATGCTTCTGGAGTTCCTTTGAAGTGGCTGTAGGCTCTGGTTTGCCCATTCTCTCTCTCTATCTGCCTCTTTCTCTCTCTGTCTGTTGCTCTCAAATAAATAAACAAAAATAAACAAAAAAATTAAAAAAAGTAATAATGTAACTACTGGGTATTTATTCCAGATAATTGAAGGCTTATGCCTTCACAAAAACATATACATGAATATTTATAGTATAATATATACAAATAATTTATTTGTAATAGTTGCCAAAGAAACACAGATATCTCACCATGACTGATGACACTGAAGTACAACCATCCAATAAATATACACAGCAGTAAAGAGCAAGGAAGTTTTGATACATGAAGCAACCTAGATCAACATCTAGAGTAACTGTATGATCCATTTACATAACATTCTTGAAATGTGAGAGTTAAAAAACAAAGAAGAGTATAGACATGACTATAAATAAGCAACATGATGACTTGTGCTGGTGGAAATATTCTGTATCAATGTCAGTATCCTAGTTGTAATATTGTTCCACAGTTTGCAAGATATTATTATTGGGAGAAATTGGTTAAAATGTATTTCAAAAAAGTGTATATATTTGAGATGGGCTCTTATGTAGCCCACAGTGGCCTTGAACTTACTCTGTTGCTAAAGATGACCTTGAGCTAATTATTATGCCTCTGCTTCCTAATTGCTGGGGTTATAGGAATGTGTCACTGGCCCAGTTTATATTAATATATATTTGAGACAGAGTATTGTTATTTAGTGTTGACTGTCTGATACTTGCAGTATAGCTCAGACAGTCCTTAAACTCATAGTAATCCTTCTGCATTAGCTTCCCAAGTGCTGGGATTACAAGCATGAGCTACCATGCATGACTTTAAAATAATTTTTGTTTTTCTGAGGCAGGGTCTTGTTCTAGTCCAGGCTGACCTAGAACACACTTTGTAGTCTCAGGATGGCCTCAAATTCACAGTGATCCTCCTACTTCTGCCTCCCAGGTGCTGGGATTAAAGGCATGTGCTGCCATATCCAACTAAAATAATTTTTTTTTTTTTGGATTTTTGAGGTAGGGTCTTAATCTAGTCCAGGCTCACCTGGTGTTCACTATAGTCTCAGGGTGGCCTCAAACTCACGGTGATCCTCCTACCTTTGCCTTCCAAGTACTGGGATTAAAGGCAAGTGCTACCACGCCCAGATTTGTCTCAGGGTGGCCTCGAACTCACAGGCGATCCTCCTGCCTCTGCATCCCGAGTGCTAGGATTAAAGGCATGCGCCACCACGCTTGGCAGGATTTGAACTTTTTTTTTTTTTTTTTTTTTGGTTTCTTGAGGTAGGATCTCACTCTAGCCCAGGCTGACCTGGAATTCACTATGGAGTCTCAGGGTGGTCTCGAACCCATGGCAATCCTCCTACCTCTGCCTCCTGAGTGCTGGGATTAAAGGCGTGCACCATCACGCCCAGCGGATTTGAACATTTTTTAAAGTGAGTATTAGCCATTTGTATTTCTTCCTTTGAGAATCCCGTATTCAGTTCTCTGCCTCATTTTTTGAATGGATTGTTTGAATTTTTTATTGCTTAGGTTTTTGAGTTCTTTGTAGATTATTTTTTGTTTTCTTTTTCAAGGTAAGGTCTCGTTCTAGCCCAGGCAGACCTAGAGTTCACTATGTAATCTCAGGGTGGCCTCGAATTCATGGCGATCCTCCTACCTCTGCCTCCCAAGCGCTGGGATTAAAGACGTGTGCCATCATGCCCGGCTCTTTGTAGATTCTAGATATTAGGCTTCTGTCAGATGTATAGCTGGTGAAGAGTTTCTCCCATTCTGTGGGTAGTCTGTTGGCTCTGTTTATGGTGTGTTTGTCTGTACAAAAGCTTCTTAGTTTCATGGGATCCCACTGGTTAAGCGATTGTTGAATTTTTTGGACTACTGAGATATTATTCAGGACGTCTTTTCCCACTCCTATACCATGGAGAATTCCTTCTATTTTTATTTATTTATTATTATTATTATTTTGGCTTTTCAAGGTAGGGTTTCACTCTAGCCCCAAGCTGACCTGGAACTCGCTATGCAGTCTCAGGGTGGCCTCGAACTCATGGCGATCCTCCTACCTCTGCCTTCCAATTGCTGGGATTAAAGGCATGCACCACCACGCCCAGTTATTTTTAATTTTTATTTTATTTTACTTGTTTAAAGAGTTTAGTACTTAGGGCTGGAGGGATAGCGTAGTGGTTAAGGCATTTGTCTGCGAAGACAAAGGACCCAGGCTCGATTCCCCAGGACCCGTGTTAGCCAGATGCACAAGGAGGCACACGCATCTGGAGTTCGTTTGCAGTGGTTGGAGGCCCTGGCGCACCCATTCTCTCTCTCTCCACCTCTTTCTCTGTCAAATCAATCAATCAATCAATAAGTAAGTATAAAATAAAGAGTTTAGTATTTATTTTTCTTTTACTATTATTATTATTAACAACATATTTCCTGTGATACATCATGTGTTGGCACCCTCTTTTCCCTTGTCCCTGCCTCTATTCCATTGGGAATGTTCCTCAGTGGAGCTGCACGTATTCCCTATGGGGTTGTGGTTTATTTGTTGTGAGAGCAGCAGTTATTTTTTGGGGGAGGGAATGCCTCTGGGCATAATGTTTCAACCTGTAGCTCTTACAGTCTTTCTCCCCCTCTTCCGCAAAATTTCCTGGATCTCTGCTTTGGTAGGTGTTGAGTATCCTTAGGGTCTGTCTCCTACACCCTGGTGCTGATTATCAGGTTCAGCATGGAAGCAGCACTCATACTCATCTCCTCAATTCCTCTGTGGTTTCAGCTGTTGCTTGGCTGAAGTGGGGGATTGTTTATCTCTTCTGGTCTTGCTACCTTTGAGACCAGGGAATTGGAGCACACACCCTCCACAGCAGGAGATCCAGGAATCCTGTTTTTTATTTTAATTTTTTTTTGGTTTTCGATGTAGGGTCTCACTCTAGCGCAGGCTTCACTACGTAGTCTCAGGGTGGCCTCAAACTCACAGCGATCCTCTTACCTCTTGTCTCCCAAATGCTGGGATTAAAGGCATGCACCACCACGCCCGGCTTATTTTTTATTTATTTATTTATTTTATTATTTTTTAGGTAGGGTTTCACTGTAGCCCAGGCTGACCTGGAATTCACTATGTAGTTTCAGACCAGTTTTGAACTTGCAGTGATCCTCTTACCTCTGCCTCCCAAGTGCTGGGAAAGGTGTGTTCCACCACACCCTGCTTATTTTGTTTCTTTTCTTTTTTTTTTTTTTTCTCAAGGTAGGGTTGCCTATTTATTTTTTTAGTTTTTCTTCTTTTTTTAAAAATTGTTTGTTTATTTGAGAGAGAGAGAGGCAGATAGAGAGAGTGAGAGAGAAACATTGGGCGTGCTAGGGCCTTCAGCAGCTGCAAACAAACTCCAGATGCCACCTTATGCATCTGCTTACATGGGTCCTGGGGAATCAAACCTAGGTCTTTTGGCTTTGAAGGCAAGTGCCTTAACCCATAAGCCATTTCTCCAACCCTGTTTTTGGATTTTCAAGGTAGGGTCTCACTATAGCCCAGGCTGACCTGGAATTCATTATGTATTCTCCAGGTGCCCTCGGACTCATGGTAATCCTCCTCTATCTGCCTCCCAAGTGCTAGGATTAAAGGCATGTGTCACCATGCCTGGCAGTATATATATACTTTTTGAGACAAGATCATTATAAAATCCTACACAGCCCAAGCTGGCCTGTAACTCACTGCACTCTGCACCCCTGGCTGGCCTGAAACTTGTGGTCATCTGGCTGCAGCTTTTCACGTGCTAGGGTTGCAGGCATATGCCACCATGCTTGGCTTCAAAAGTTTATGTCGTGTTCATGCTTCATATCCATGGTGCATAGGTTGGCCAGGTGTGATCTGTGATATATTACCTTCCATCAGGGATGCAAGAAAAGTGGAACCTGTTGACTTGTGTACTAACTTTTAAACTTTCTGCCCAGAAGTGACTCATCACTGTTACTCACATTTCATTGGTTAAAACAAGTCATGTGATCATTTGTGTACATTAAGAGTACTAAAAAATGTTGCTGTACTATGTTCTTAGTAGGGAAAAAATATTTTGGAGAATAGTGTTTACAAAATCACAAGTCACCCTAAAGTCTACATTCTTTCTTTTATGTCATTGTTGCAAGTATTAAAAATGTGAAGACAAGCCGGGCATGGTGGCGCATGCCTTTAATCTCAGCACTCAGGAAGCAGAGGTAGAAGGATCACCGTGAGTTCGAGGCCACCCTGAGACAACATAGTGAATTCCAGGCCAGCCTGGGCTAGAGTGAGACCCTACCTCAAAATAACAAACAAACAAAATAAAAAAGTGAAGACAGAGCTGGAGAGATGGCTTAGCAGTTAAGGCTCTTGACTGCAAAGCCAAAGAACCCAGGTTCTGTTCCGTAGTATCCACGTAAGCCAGACCTACAAGGTGGTGCATATACTTGGAGTTCATTTGCAGTGGCTGAAGGCCCTGGCACACCCATCCTCTCTCTCTCCCTCAAATAAATAAAAAATATTAAATGTGAAGACACAGGGAAGGATTTAGCACATGTTCTAGCTTGTATGTCTCATGAGTACTGAATTGAATACACATATTGGTTATAGTAAAAATGGGTTAAGTTTGCCTTCAGTATTCTCTTTTAGCCTTTTTTTTTGACGGAAGCTTCTCTTGGACTTTCTTGGTACTCTATATCAGGAAGCTGTTTCACAGTGCTAAAATCTCATGGCTGTGTCCTTGGCTCCAGGGTCTGTATCCCAGCAACGTTCCTGTGCTACATTGGTTTTTCTTAGAATCATTGGCTGATTTCAGAGCTGGACTGACCCTTTGAGAGTATTCCTCTAACCTATGGAGAGGAATTGAGGCCCAGACATACCAGAGAACTTGTAGCTATATCAGTACGGCCAGAACTAGAACCCACATTTTAGACTTGGTACCTTTTCTGTTGCTTTTCACTGGGACTTGTAAATTGGTCCTTTGTGCCAAGTTAATGCATTTCACTGATAGAGATTAATAAATTTTCTTACTTTCTCCCTCACAGTAATGAAGATGAACAAGAAGAGACGTTAAAGGAGGCACCAAAGGAACTGAAAGAGAAAGACATGTATGGCCACTAATAGTAGCCTAAGGCTATTTGTATGGAGTCTTAATTTTAGGAAAAAATAGTATTTCCTTGTATGTAATAATCTGCATTTTTTTCCTTTTTAATTTTAATTTTTCGAGGTAGGGTCTCATCCTAGCCTCGGCTGACCTGGAATTCACTATGTAGTCTCAGGGTGGCCTCGAATTCATAACGATTCTCCTACCTCTGCCTCCTCCATGTTGGGATTAGAGGCATGCACCACCACACTCACCATTTTTTTCCATTTTTTTAAACTTTATTTTTATTTATTTATTTGAGAGAGAGAATGGGTGCGCCAGGGCTTCCAGCCACCACAAATGAACTCCAGATGTGTGCGCCCCTTGTGCATCTGGCTAACATGGGTCCTGGAGAATCAAACCGAGGTCCTTTGGCTTTGCAGGCAAACTCCTTAACCACTAAGCCATCTCTCCAGTCCCATTTTTTTCCATTTTTATGTATAGACTTAATGTGAGTATGTTTCTTCTGTAACCACAAAGCTATTATTAAATTGATGGTAAGGATTTATAGTTAATAACATTTTTGCGGGGGGCCAGCAGCTCAGTCTAGCACAGGCTAACCTGGAATTACTCTCAGGCAATAACATCTTTTACAAAATATGTGGTGGTACACACCTTTAATCCCAGCACTTGAGGCAGAGGTAGGAGGATTACCGTGAATTCAAAGCCATCCTGAGACTGCAAAGCGAATTCCAGATCAGCCTGGACTAGAGCGAGACCCTATCTCGAAAAACCAAAAAGGAAAGAAAGCTGAGTATAGTAGCTAGATGTAGGAGGGCTGCTGTAAGTTTGAGGCCAGCCTGGGACTAAAGATTGAGTTCCAGGACAGTCTGGAGCCTGGGCTAGAGTGAGACTTACCTCAAACAAAAAAAAAAAAGAGAAAAGTTTCTGTCAGAGCAGTATATGGTAGTGTGTGCCTGTAATACTAGCGCTGAAGAGGCACAGGCAGGAAAATCATGAGTTTAAGGCCAGCCCCCATGGGCTACATTATGGTAACAAAAGAAGTTCCTATTGGGAATACATTGTTTTTGTTTTTTCCGAGGTGGGTTTCACTATAGCCCAGGCTGGCCTGGAATTCACTATGTAGTCTCAGGGTAGCCTCGAACTCACAGCTATCCTCCTACCTCTGCCTCCCAAGTGCTGGGATTAAAGGGGTGAGCCACCATGCCTGGCTTGGGAATACATTGTTTTGTTTTTATTTTCTTTAATTTTAAATCATTTTGTTTATGTATTTGAGGGAGAGAGAGAGAGAGAGAGAGAGAGAGAAAGAGAAAGAAAGAGGCAGATAGAAAAAATGGGTGCACCAGGGCTTCTAGCTACTGCAAACTCCAGAAGCATGCACCACCTTATGCATCTGGCTTATGTGGGTCCTGGGGAATCGAACCAGGGTCCTTTGGCTTTGCAGGCAAGTGCCTTAACCACTAAGCCATCTCTCCAGCCCTTGTTTTATTTTTCTAAACATCTCTCACAATTACTATTTTTTTGTTTGTTTTGTTGCTTTGTTTTTGAGACAGGGTCTTGTTATATAGCTCAGGCTGACCCTGAACTCACTATGTAAGCTCAGAATAGCCTTGAACTCATGACAGTCATCCTACCTCAGCCTTCCAAATGATAGGATAACAAACCTATTAAATCCCAGCTTACTGTGTGTTCTTTGTTCTTCAGATCACTGACAGACATTCAAGACCTGTCCAGTATTACCTGTGAACAAAGCAACTCTTTTAAGGAAGCTTCATGCAAAACACCCAAATTAAACCATGCACCTACTAGTGTCAGCACTCCGCTCAGCCCAGGTAATCATACACAGGGAGGAGAAATATTCTGGGAAAGGAACTCATAGCTCTTGTCCATTAGTCCTGGGAAGCTGGGACGAGACCTAATGATGGTCGTCTTCCAGAGCAAAGGTGTTTTCTCAGGGCCCAAGCTATATCTTAATTTTCTTTTGGAAGGGAACTAAGCAGTGGATTGTAAACCTGAGTTTGTGGTCACGGTGGCAGTGCTGGTGACTTAGTAACTTAGGAAACTTGTGTTGGCATCACAGTGGTGGAAATATGCCAATGCAGAGCCTCCTCTGTATTCATTCAGGGTGTCCCACCTTTTGACACTGCAACATGACATTGTCATTTACAAATTTGTTGGGCTGCATTTGTAGTGACTCTGCAGTGCAGCCCATGGATTTCAGGTTGGACATACCTATAGGCATTACTAAATTTATTGCAGAAACATTGGATTATCTAGAATTTGAGACTTAAAACACTACCTTGTACTTAAACACATTTAGTTCTTAAATCTTTCTGCCTATTCAACTAGAATCAAATATCTTCTCTTTAGTGCTATTATTTCTAGTATACTGATGGTCTAATCTTTATTTTACTTTTGTTTTTTCCTTTATTATTATTTATTTATTTACTTTTATTATTACTATTATTATTATTATTTGGTTTTTCAAGGTAGAGTCTCACTCTAGCCCAGGCTGACCTGGAATTCACTATGTATTCTCAGGGTGGCCCTTGAGCTCACAGCAATCCTCCTACTTCTGCCTCCTGGCATGCGCCACCACACCCGGCTCCTTTATTTTATTTTGATGGCCATGTTTAGAGAATTTTTTTCATTTTGAGGAACTTAAAATATAGAGCTTTTGTTTTTGTTTTCGTTTTTTTGAGGTAGGGTTTCACTCTAGCCCAGGCTGACCTGGAATTCACTATGTAGTCTCAGTGTGGCTTAGAACTCACGGTGATCTTCCTACCTCTGCATCCTGAGTGCTGGGATTAAAGATGTGCACCACCATGCCTGGCTTGAATATATAGAGCTTTTTATACCTTGAGGAACTGTCTTAGATGCATGGTTGTTTCAGTTAACAGCTTAGAAAAACCCAGGCATAGTTACAGAGTTTTATTGTATTTTTTTTTTTTTATAATGTAAAGATCAGAACTGGGCATGATGGCTCATACCTTTAATCCCAGCACTCAGGAGATTGAGATAGGAGGATTGCCATGAGTTGAGGCCAGCCTGGGCTGCAGAGTGAGACCTCCTTCAAAAAACAAAATTCCAAAGGGAAAAAACCCCAAAACTGGGCGTGTTGGCTTACCCTTTTAATACCAGCACTGAGGCTGAGGTAGGAGGATTCCTGAGAGTTTGAGGCCACCCTGTGACTACATAGTGAATTCCAGGTCAGCCTGGGCTAGAGTGAGACCCTACCTCAAAAAACCAAACAAAAACAAAAAGAAAGAAAAAGAAAAAGAAAAAAAAGAATTCACACACTAATTAAATGCCCTCTTTTCTCCAATAGAGTCAATTTCTTCAGCTGCTAGCCAATATGAAGACTGCCTTGAAAATATCACATTTCACATTAAAGCAGGATCTACCTGTTGTCAGAATAGTCAGGAATCTAGAACTTTGTCTAATAAATTTACAAGTGTCCGAGAGAAAGCTAAGATCCTGGAATCTCGCCTTTCTTCCTCTGGAGCTCCACCTGTAAGAAGGACTGCTTCAGTAAGTTTCCCAGTTCTGTGTTACACTTTCATGAGTTCAGCCCAAGGGGCTAAGTTGACCAAGATTTCCCTAGACCCATTAAGAAACAAGAGATAGGGGCTGGAGAGATGGCTTAATGGTTAAGGCATTTGCCTGTGAAGCCTAAGAACCCAGGTTTGATGCCCCAGTTCCCATGTAAGCCAGATGCACAAGGTGGTGCTAGTGTCTGTAGTTCATTTGCAGTGGCTGGAGGCTGTAGTGTGTCCATTCTGTCTATCCGCCTATTTATCTCTCTCCCTCAAATATATAAATAAAAATTATACATATATATATATATATATATATATATATATATATATATATAGTTTTGTTTTTCAAAAACAACAGGTAGGGTCTCACTCTGGCTCAAGCTGACCTGGAATTAGTCTCAGGGTGGCCTCGAACTCATGGTGATCCTCCTACCTCTGCCTCCTGAGTGCAGGGATTAAAGGTGTACACCACCACGCCAGGCTAAAATATTTTTTAAAAAACAAGGAAAATTGATTGCAAATTTCATTTAATATTTGCCTTGCAAAAGGTCTCACATAGAAGTGAGAAAATGACAGGGAATTTATGCTTTCACTCAGCAAACCATAAGTGGGCAGATTCTGAGTGGCAGGCACCAAATCAGGCCCATCCTGAACATGGTACAGACCCTGCACAAGGTTGCTGATTTTTTTTTTTTTTTTTTTTGAGGCAGGGTCTCACTCTAGTCCAGGATGACCTGGAATTCACTATGTAGTCTCAGGGTGGCCTTGAACTCATGGCGATCCTCCTACCTCTGCCTCCTGAGAGCTGAGATTAAATGCTTGCACCACCACGCCCCGCCTGGTTTATTTTATTTTATTTTTCTCCCTCCCCCCTTTTTTCTCATTTATTTTTTAAATATTTCTTTTTTAAAAATATATTTTAATTTATTTATTTGAGAGAGAGAAAGAGTCAGATAGAGAGAGAATGGGCATGCCAGGGCCTCTGGCCACTGCAAATGATCTCCAGATGCACACACTGGCTTGTGCATCTGGTTTTATGTGGGTACTGGGGAATTGAACCTGGGTCCTTAGGCTTTTCAGGCAAACACCTTAACCACTGAGCATCTCTCCAGCCCTGTTTTTTAAATATTTCTATCTGTTTGCACTGTTTATCTGTTTGTCTCTTTATCATTCTCTATATCTCTCCCTCTCTCTCTTCCTCTGTGTGTGTGTATGGACATGCTAGGGCCAGTTACTGCAAGTGAACCCCAGATTCATGTGCCACTTTTTGCATCTGGCTTTATGTTATGTGGGAATTGAACCGCAACTGTCAGGCTTTGCAAGCAAGCACCTTTAAGGACTGAGCCATCTCCAGGACCAAAGTTGCTGATTTCTTAGTGAGAAAGGCAGGCCCCATGGAACACAGTTACGTAAGTAACTGAGTGCTGAGCAGGTAGAGAGAGCTGAGAAGGCTTCGCAGAGGAGGTGACTTGTTGAACAAATTTAACTTTCCCTGTACCACATGTGAAGATTACTAAGGTGCATGTGGCTTTTTATTTAGCACATGTGCTGGTTACCACCTTTATGTTTGTCTTATAGAAAAGATTGTCTGCAAGTGGTTGTGCGGGTTCTTCTAGCATTTCTACAGCATCTGAGATACCAGCCCATTCCACCCAGAGAAGGAGCCTTCCCAAAGGTACCCTGTGCTTAATACCAATGAACTTCATAATAGTAAACCAATTTAAGAAGACTTAAATTGATGCTTATCAAGTTTTTTTTCAAATTTTTATTAACAACTTCCATGATTATAAAAAAATATTCCATGGTAATACCCTCCCTTTGAAACTCCATTCTCCATCCCCTCCCCTCCCCATCTCAATCAGTCTCTCTTTTATTTTGATGTCATGATCTTTTCCTCCTCTTATGATGGTCTTGTGTAGGTAGTGTCAGGCACTGTCAGGTCATGGATATCCAGGCTGTTTTGTGTCTGGAGCTTATCAACTTTTGATACTACATTTGGTTCAAACAAAGATGCTATTTCTCCCTGATTATAAAAGTGAAACTTAAACATCATAGAAAACGTGGAGTATAAAGAAAGCCTTAAAAAAATAAAATGGTCACTTAAGGCCAGGAAACCAGGAGAAGGCTCAAATGTGACAGCAGGAGCAGGCGGCTTCCTTCTCCCTCCCCAGGGGAGGACCTGATTCTCACTCTTCACCTTCAATCCAAGGACTAGGGCTCGGGAGCCAGGTAAATGTGAATGGATCCAGGTATGAGAACCTACTCTTGCCCTTGACCCCTGGCCTCATGACGGTGCTACCTAAGAAAGTCTTCCCTGCAATCCCTCGCCCCCACCCCTGCTAGCCTGTCACAGAATTGGAGGAGGATCTGACAGGAATATCTAACTGTGAGATTAAATGTCTTGGTTGTACCTATTTTGTGATTTAGCTTTTTATTTAAATAGCAAACAAAAAAGGAAATAAACTTGAAAATTATTTGTCATCATAACAATGAAACAAATATTAAAATATTTATTGCCAGGCAAAAAATAAAATAAAATGGTCACTTAAGCATACTTTTTTTGTTTGTTTGTTTGTGTTTTTGAGGTAGGGTTTCACTTTAGTCCAGGCTGACTTGGGATTCGCTATGTAGTCTCAGGGTGGCCTCGAACTCATGGTGATCCTCCTACCTCTGCCTCCTGAGTGCTGGGATTAAAGGTGTGTGCCATCACGCCCATCTCATACCTTAATTTTAAAATTCTTATTTATTTATTTATTTGAGAGAGAGAGAATGGATGCACCAGGACCTCTAGCCACTGAAAACAAATTCCAGACAAATGAACCACCTTTGTGTATCTGGCTTAAGTGGGTCCTAGAGAATCGAACCTGGGTCCTTTGGCTTCGCAGGCAAACGCTTTAACCATTAAGCCATCTCTCTTGCCCCATACCTTAACTTTTGAATGTCATGTTGTCAAAATTTGGTGCATCATCTTGTTTCATAGTTTTAGAAGTATATAAAACATATCTCACTACTGTGACCATGCTGCATATCAGTTCTGGATACTTTTTTTCCTTGACATGTAGTTGACCTCCTTATCTGTGGGTTCCACATCCATGGATTCGATCAGTGGCATGCTGAAAATATTTGTAAAAGATTCCATTGTACTAAAAATGTGTTAGCTGTTTTTTCTCTTCCTTATGCCATAAGCAATGTAAAATAACGATTATTTCCCTAGCATTTACACTATATTAGGTATTCCTAATATGGCAATCTGGAAATTATTTAGTATATGAGAGGATATACATAGGTTTATATGCAAATACTATGCCACTTTATATCAGGAACTTGAACAGCTGTGGATTTTGATATCTGTCAGAGTGAGGGGTTCTGGAAATGGAGCCCCTGCAGATACAAAGGAATAACTATGTTTTGAGGATTTCCTCTTGTCATGAAACATAATGTGTATTGAGAGATTTTAGTTATTATTGAGCACTTGGGGCAAGACCTAAAGTGTGGTTGTTCCTATATCTCCTGCCTGATAATCTATAAAAAATGGCTTCCCACCATGTGTTTTTGTTCATTTTGGCCAATCCAGAGCCTCTATCTCTTTCCAACAATCCTTGTTCAGATTGAGCCCCAGACTCTTAGTAAGAATTTATACTTGACCTAATTCAAGTGTTCATAGGAAAGGAGGGGCACAGACTAAGCAGTGCTCTGGAGTAAGATGAAACAGGGCAACAAAAGCCGTTCACATGCTAGGAGATCTTTGCTAGGGCTCTTAGGTAAAATACCTTCTCCCTGATTAATGTGTTTCATCATTGAGAAATCCACAGACAAGTACATGGAGAGCCTAGAAAACTATATATAGTTCAGGTCTCAGAGGGTATTAATTCATTTTCTCTTTTTCATATTTTTTTTAAGAACTAGTGGAAGCCACCTCACAGGTTCATACTGACGAGCTTCCACCACCGTCTCAGGAGCTTCTTGATGAAATTGGTAAGAGATATGCAATACAAAATATACTCCTTGGCTCTGTGTGTGGTTGGTGTCTTTCTCAGGTAGGAGCACTGTACAAAAAGCTCTATGAAGGTCTAGTTGAATGTATAAAATTCACAAGGGACAGTTTTCCAATGAAATGGACCACAGCATGAATGGGATAATTGGCCCATTTCTTTCTTTCTTTTTTTTTTTTTTGGTTTTTCGAGGTAGGGTCTCACTCTAGCTCAGGCTGACCTGGAGTTCACTATGGAGTCTCAGGGTGGCCTCGAACTCATGGCGATCCTCCTACCTCTGCCTCCTGAGTGCTGGGATTAAAGGAGTGCGCCACCACGCCCGGTTGGCCCATTTCTTTTTTGTGTTTTTGTTACTTATAGGATTTACGCTAATGATTCTGAGGGAAACAATAACATGCAAGTAGTTTAAGATGACGAACTTCTATTTTCATTGGTTTGGGATTTTACTTATTTATTTTATTGTTTACTTATTCATTCATTTATTTATTTATTTTTCCAAGGTAGGGTGTCACTCTAACCCAGGCTGACCTGGAATTCACTTTGTAGTCTCAGGGTGGCCTCAAACTCATGGTGATCCTCTGCCTCCCCAGTGCTGGGATTAAAGGCATGCGCCACCATGCTCCGCTCCTTCTTCTTCTTCTTTTTTTAAACAGAATCTTGCTAGGTAGCCAGACTGACCTTGAACTCATGGCCCTCTTGCCTTAACTCCTGAGTGCTGAGTTTATAGGCATGTGCCACCATGACAGGCTGATGGTGAATTTCTTTGACTAAAGAATTCTATTCTCCCTTTCAAACCAAACCAGCCATTCCTTGGTGGCCAGTGGTCTAGCTCTTCAGGTTAAGCCACTTGTACTAACAATTTTGCTAAAAGCAGGAGGTTTTTAGGTATTGGAATTGTGGATACTCCATTTTATTTGTAGGTGGGCTGATCTTGAAAGTAATAGTGCATGGTTATAGAAACATTGGAGGCAGGCGGTCTCTTCCCCAGCAGCCTGTCTGATCAGCCCTTATTTTAGAGGATGCTTCTCATCAGACCCATGTTGGTTCAGTTCTTGGTATGAGGTCTACAGAGAATCTCTGAGGGCCACCAGTTGGTTGTCAGGATCTCTGAGGTTTTGTCACTTAATGCTCTGACTCAAGGCATAGCTATCATCTAAGCTCCCTATTACAACCGTCAGTCCCTATCCTTTGTCCTGATAAACCGAATGAACTTGGGTTCAACTGGTTAGAATTCCCAGAACACCTTCCTGGGTCTGTATTTCATTCTCTCTCTCTCTTTCTGTATGTTATAGGCCTCTCCCTCTTCCCATTCTTCCTCCATTCTCTTTTCTCCCTCCCTTTCTCCTGACCTCTTTCTTCTTCTTTTTTTTTTTTTTTCTAATTTACTTTTTTTTTGTTTTCTTTCTTTTCTTTCTTTCTTTTTTTTTTTTTTTTTCGAGGTAGGATCTCATTTTGGCCCAGGCTGACCTGGAATTCACCATGTAGTCTCAGTGTGGCCTCTAACTCATGGCGATCCTCCTACCTGTGCCTCCCAAGTGATAAGATTAAAGGCGTGCCCCACCACGCCTGGCTCTAATTTAGTTTTTTATCGACAACTTCCATAATTATAGACAATAACCCATGGTAATTCCCTCCCTTCCCTCCTACTTTCCCCTTTGAAACTCTACTCTCCATCATACACTTTCCCCCTCTCAACCAGTCTGTCTTTTATTTTTTTATTTTTCCTTTGGTTTTTCTTTTTTTTTTAATTTTTATTTATTTATTTGAGAGCGACAGAGAAAGAAAGAGGCAGAGAGAGGAAGAAAGAGAGAGAGAGAAGGGGTGCACTAGGGCCTCCAGCTACTGCAAATGAACTCCAGATGCATGTGCACCTTGTGCATCTGGCTTACGTGGGTCCTGGGGAATCAAGCCTTGAACTGGGATCCTTAGGCTTCACAGGCAAGCGCTTAACTGCTAAGCCATCTTTCCAGCCCCTGTCTTTTATTTTGATGTCATCATCTTTTCCTCGTATTATGATGGTCTTGTGTAGGTAGTGTCAGACACTGCAAGGTCATAGATAACCAGGCCATTTTGTGTCTGGAGGAGCACATTGTAAGGAGTCCTACCCTTCCTTTGGCTCTTACATTCTTTCCACCACCTCTTCTGCAATGGACCCTGAGTCTTGGAAGGTGTGATAAAGATATTTCAGTGCTGAGCACTCCTCTGTCACTTCTCAGCACCATGGTGCCTTCTGAGTCATCCCAAGGACACCTCCATCTGAAAAGAGAAGCTTCTCTAGCCAAAAGTGAGAGTAGCATTAATATATGAATGTGAACATTAAGAGATAGGCTTACCGTTTCCTGCCCTCTTTCTTTTCTATGTTAGGGATCAACCCCAGGGCTTTGTGCATGTTAGACAAGTGCTCTACTGCTGAGCTACACCCTGTAGGGAGGCATTTTATTTGTCATACTGAAACCCTCCCCCAGTGCCACAGGGTTGTTTGGCCAGCTTCTTAGAGCCAACACCCCCACTCCTGCTCTCTACCTTTCTAAGTAATCTCTGTAATTTTTTTCTCTCTAGTTGCTATTTTTTTTTTCATTTCTTTCCTTTTTTTTCTCTTTCTTTTCTTTCTTTTTGTTTTTGTTTTTGTTTTGGTTTTGGTTTTGGTTTTTCAGGGTAGGTCCTCACTCTAGCCCATGCTGACCTGGAATTTACTATGTAGTCTTAGGATGGCCTCAAACTCACAGTGATCCTCCTATCTCAGCCTCCTGAATTCTGGGATTAAAGGCATGCACCATCATGCCTGGTGAAGCCAAGGCTATTCTTAGCAAAAGTATTGAGAATGGAGCTGGAGAGATGGCTTAGCAGTTAAACGCTTGCCTGTGAAGCCTAAGGACCCCGGTTCGAGGCTCAATTTCCCAGGACCCATGTTAGCCAGATGTACAAGGGGGCATACGCGTCTGGAGTTTGCAGTGGCTGGAAGCCCTGGAGCGCCCATTCTCTCTCTCTCTCTCTCCCTCTTTCTCTCTCTCTGTCACTCTCAAATAAATAAAAATGAACAAAACAATTTTTTCTAAGAAGTATTGAGAATGAAGGTTATCCCACATGTTCTGCTCAAGTTGAGTCTTAGTAGTATTTGAGCATTTGTTCTTTGACCATGCTTAAGTAGTACCTGTAGCCTTTCTGCATGCAGTTTGACTCTCCATGTAAGCCGGCTCTCCACCGTACCCAATTCAGCACCTGTGTTCCCAGGCTTCTCCTGAGTTCTGGCCTCATGGCATGGCTATGCCCTAGTGCGGTCTTCAGAAGCCTTCCCTCATTTGACTGATGTCAGGTATCTGGGCTGGGTTTCTAGGTGGTTATCTGTACCTTGAATGGGTTGATAATGTTCCAGTAGACAGCAGAGGGCATGTGGGTACTTTCTCTTGATAATGGGCCTACTGACTGAATAACTGTATACATCACTCTTTGTTGTCTCCCCTAAAGACAGCTCTAGGGAGCTATCAGGAGCTGCACCTGCTCTTTTGGATGGCCCGCACCCAAAGCTCTAGGAGCTTATAGGGGAAGGTCCCAGAGCAACGAGGGAAAAATAAGAACAAAAATGGATCTTCTGTTTCAAATCATCTTGTGGGGTCTCTTGATGCCCAAGAGTTGTCAAATAGGGCTATTCCCTACACTGCAGGAAGGGAACAGACATGCACCTGCCCAGAACACGACCACCCCAGGCACTTAGGGTAGCTCGCTTGTGTCCTGTCCCCCCCACCCCGCCCCAGCTCCCGCAGCTGTTTCTTGCTGTGCTGTGGGGCGTGCTTTGAAGAAACTGAGAACCTAACAACTGCAGAGCCACGACTGAGTGTAGCAGATGCTTGTCTTGGTGTGTTGAACGTTTCTTCATGAAGTGAAAATGTAGGTAATCTTTAGTCTCTGCTTTCCGTCTTACTATAGGCCAGGTAAAAAGGCGGGAAAACACTTGGGTTGTTCTGCTGCTGAGGGAGTAGAAAGTAGAAATATGAGCAGAAACCTTCGCGCTCAGCTGCCTGTACTCACACCTCAGCCCCCCGACTTAATCTGGGATTTACTGAAGTTCCTTAACCATGTGAGCCATCCCTCCATCTCTCCCATTATAGCAGCTGCGTTCCCAGGCTCCTCCTGGACTCTGGCCTGGGTTGTTAAACAGAAATAGCAATAATGTTATTGTTACTGTCAATCTCATAGGAATGTTGAAGATTCTGAATATGAATCCTGAGTTGATGTCCATAAGTAACAGTCACATAGGGTGCGGTGTTATCTATCTTTCTCATTAATATTATCACCATCAATCTTTTTATTTAGCTTATTTATTTATTTTCAGAAAGAGAGAGAATGGGCACACTAGGGTCTCTAGCCACTGCAAACAAACTCCAGATGCATGCACCACTTTGTGTATCTGGCTTTACATGGATATTGGGGAATGGAACCTGGGTCATCAGGCCTTGCAGGCACCATCTCTCCAGCCCAATCCTTTTTTTTCTTGGGTAGGGTCTCACTCTAGCCCAGGCTTACCTGGAATTCACTATGTAGTCTCAGGGTGGCCTCAAACTCACACCAATCCTCCTACCTCTGCCTCCCAAGTGCTGGGATTAAAGGTGTGCACCACCACACCACCACACCCAGCTTTGCAATCTTTTTTTTTTTTTTTTTTTGAGAGTTTCTTATAGCACAGATTGGCCTTGAACTCACTATGTAGCCAAGACTGGCTTTGGTAAGCTCCTGGTTTTTCTGTCTCCCTTCTGAGTGCTGTGCTGGTTACCACTGTGTATCAACCATTTTACCTACTCAGTGTTCTTGTTTGTTGCTGTTGCTTTTTTTTTTTTTTTTTGGCTTTTCAAGGTAGAGTCTCACTCTATCCCAGGTTTACCTGGAATTCACTATGTAGTCTCAGGCTGGCCTCAAACTTACAGCGATCCTTCTACCTCAGTCTTCCAAAGCTATTCTTTTCCTTGGCTTTTCAAGTAGGGTTTCATTCCAGACACGTGTGCCATCTTGTGCACATGTGCAACCTTGTGCTTGTGTCACCTTTTGTGGCTGATTTACCTGGGACCTGAGGAGTCAAACATGGGCCCTTAGGCTTCACAGGCAAGTGCCTTAACCACTAAAGCCATCTCTGCAGTCCAAGTCAGTGTTTTTGAACCGTAATAAAAATATGTCCAAAATTCAATATTGTTAAACATTCAAATAGTAAAATACAATGTGAAAAAGAAGCCCTCAACTATTGACTCCTCTAAGCTCACTCTGGTGGAACCACTTGGGAGAGAGTCGACTGGGGTTGATCATCTTGTTTTACAGAGCGAATGGCTCTCCTCTGACCCAAAATCAGGGGTCTCAAAAGCCCCCAACTGTTTAGCCTCCTTGCAGAATGGCTGAGAGATTCCTAATGACCCCAAGTATGGTGAGCCCTCAGACCTCTTGGATCAGAAGGAATTAACTATTAGAACTCCAAAGCCAGAGCTGATTCTGCTATTCAAGAAGCCACCTGTGCTGGCGTTCCTTCTCGAAACCTTTGTAAAAACAACAAAACTCTAGCCCCTTCTAAGCACACAGGGGGACAATACCTTACACATCACCAGCTGGACAGAGGGGGACTGAGCAGCATTTTGTTTGGAGGCATAGGGTCCTTGTCATCCCAAGAGAGGAGTGTCACTAAGAGTTTGCATTTCTTTCCTTTCCTTTCCTTTCCTTTCCTTTCCTTTCCTTTCCTTTCCTTTCCTTTCCTTTCCTTTCCTTTCCTCTTTTCTTTTCTTTTCTTTTCTTTTCTTTTCTTTTCTTTTCTTTTCTTTTCTTTTCTTTTCTTTTCTTTTCTTTTCTTGCAAGGTAAGGTCTTACTCTAGCTCTAGCTCTAGCTCAGGCTGACCTGGAACTCACTATGTAGTCTCAGGGTGGCCTCGAATTCACAGCGATCCTCCCACCTCTGCCTCCCTGCCTCCCAAGGGCTGAGATTAAAGGCATGCGCCACCACACCCGGTAGGAGTTTGCCTTTCTAACAAGTTCCTGGGAGATGCCAGTGGTGCTGGCCTGAAGACTACCCTGTAAGAATGGTGTGATATGCAAAGGAAGAGTGAGTTGCCTTCTGCTTTTGTGCTATGACAGAGCATCTGAAGCAGCAGCAGGCCTCATCCACGAAGTTCCATGAGAACAGAACACAGGAGCTGATCATTACTGAAAATGGTAAGGCGATATCCAGATCTTTGTTATAACGTTCTTGCTGTAATGCTGTCGTTGGCAGCACAGTGATACAGATGGGTTGCATGAGTGTGACTTTGAGGGCAGACACAGCTCCACCTTAAATCTGACTCCACCATTTCCTTTCGTATGGTCAACTGTCTCTGAGCTTTAGTTGTCTTCATTTATAAACTGAGAATAATAATTCCTGTCTCATGACGTATACAGTAGCTCCATGTATATTGCCTGGTACATTGTAAAATGCTTAGCAAATGTTGGTCCCTTTCCTTTTATAGTTCTGCCAGCTAGAAGACATGGCACAGCATATGTAAAATTCTTGGCATATATTAGAGGGTACATCCTTTTCCTCTACATAAATTCCTTTCCTGGGACTGCAATCTAAGAACATTTAAGAAGTGAGAAAGAATGGGCCTGGAGAGATGGCTCAGTGGAGAAAGTGGTTGCTGTGCAAGAACAGGTATCTGAGTTCAGATCCGTAGCACCACATAAAAGCTGGGTGCAGTAGTGCTTGCCTATATTCCCAGTGGTGGAGAGGCAGACAGAAGATTCTTGGGGTTTACTGGCTTCCAAGTCTAGCGAAATCAGTGAGCTTCAGGCTTAGTAAGAGACCCTATCTCAAAAAAATAAGACGGAGGGCTGGAGAGATGGCTTAACTGTTAAGGCGTTTGCCTGCAAAGCCAAAGGACCTCTGTTCGATTCCCCAGGACCCACATAAGCCAGATGCACAAAGTGGCGCATGCGTCTGGAGTTTGCAGTGGCTAGAGGCCCTGGCATGCCCATTCTGTCTCCCTCCCTGTGTCTTTTTCTCTCTCAAATAAATAAATAAACAATAAAATATTTTTAAAAAATAAGATGGAGAGGATGACACTCAACATTGACCTTTGGCCTCCACACATAAGCACACACACACATGTACTCCACACCCATACATGTATACACACACACAGAAGTGAGCAAAGGCTAAATTCGCACAATTTGTTTTTAGGCTTATTTGCCTCCTCTTTTATGTACCCTTTGTTTCTTCTTTGGCTTGTCTCTGTGTGGACGTTGGCACTGGCCAGGTTTCCTGTAGCTTCACCTGGCACCAGAGAGCTCCCAAGACCCCAGAAGCAGCTGCTGTGAGCACTGGTGCCCGCACACTGCCACCTGGCACACTCTGTTCTCATGGGAAGAGGCGAGCCTCAGGAACTGCTGATGGCCTTAATTTTTGTAGTTCATTTTAAAAGCAGAATCTCTTCATTTCATTTTAATAAAGTTAACTCACATGTTTTTAGAGCAAAAGCATTCGGGAGAACTGGAAGTTGACAGCAAAAATAGCAGTTTTCTTTCAACCAAAGAAACTCAGGATCTAGAAGACGACACAGAGAGGTAACAGAAAAAAAACTAGGGTTTGGAAAGAATTTAAAAATCACATTTGTTTATGTTATTTTTTATTCTAATAATGGCAAATAACAAGGAAAAAAATTTTGCCTTACTATTCTTCTAGCCTCTGTTAGTAAAGAAGTTTTAAAATTATTATTTATTTGTGTCTGGGCAGGCGTATGTGCATGAGAACCAGGGTCTCTTGCTGCTGCAAACAAACGCCTGTCGGGCTTTATGTGGGTGGCTGGGAAATTGAACTTAGGTTGTCAAGCTTTGCAAAACAAGCACATTTTGTTTTTAAAAATACTTAATGGTGATTTAGATAACTCAGTTGATAAAGTTCTTGCCTTGGGACCTGAGTTTAATTCTGAGTATATGCATTAAGTGCTGGGTGTAGTGGTACCTGTCTGTAATCCTAGCACTGGCGAGGTAGAGACAGGAGAATTCCTGGGGCTCACTGGCCAGCTGATCTAGTCTAATTGGTGAGCTTTAGGCCAATGAGGAGGATTGCTGTGATTTTGAGGCCAGCCTGAGACTACATAGTTAATTCCAGATCATCCTGGGCTAGAGTGAAACCCTACCTCAAAGAAAATGTTTGGTCCTTGCCTGTCCACCTTATTTGAGGCAGGGTTTCTTGTTCTGGAATATATACACATATATATATATACACATACACACACAGAGAGAGAAAGGGAGAATGGGTGCACCAGAATCTCCAGCCACTACAAACGAATTCCAGACATATGCACCACCTTGTGCATCTGGCTTATGTGGTTGCTGGGGAATCAGACCTGGGACCTTAGGCTTTGCAGGTAAATGCTGTAACTGCTAAGCCATATCTCTAGTCCTGTTCTGGATTCTTGTTTTGCTACACTTTGCTGGAGTCTCTCATCTTTCATCTTGCCATCAGTGATAGTGTGTTGGGATTCTAGAAGCCTGAAAAATGGCTTTTTACATGGGATCTGAGGATTGAACTCAGGTATTTCAGCTTGAGCAATGAACACTGTCTACTGAGCTGTCTCCCAGCCTGAGCTTGACTACTCTTGATACATCATATAAGTGAAATCAAACCGTATTCTTCTGTGACTGGCCTTCTAAACATTTTTTAACTTTTATTTATTTATTTTTTTGGAGAGAGAGAGAAAGAGGCAGATAGAGAAAGAGAGAATGGGTATATTAGGGCCTTCAGCCAGTGCAAACGAACTCTAGATGCATGAGCCACCTTGTGTGTCTGGCTTACATAGGTGCTAGGGAATCGAACCTAGGTCCTTTGGCTTTGCAGGTAAATGCCTTAACTGCTAAGCCATCTCTCCAGCCCTGTGACTGGCTTTTAAAACTTAACCTAACATAATGTGTCAGGATTTCCTTCCCATTTTTATTCTCCTCTCCTCAATATCTCTTCCAAATAGCCCCATCAAAGAATCAGCCAGGCATTGAGACACACATCTGTAATCCCAGCACTTAGGTGGTAGAAACAGGAGGGTCAGGAGTCTAAAGTTATCCTCAGCTACATAGGGAGTTCAAGCTACCTGGGCTACATGAAACCCTATCTCCAGCACTCAGGAGGCAGAGGTAGGAGGATTGCTATGAATTCAAGGCCACCCTGAGACAACATAGTGAATTCCAGGTCAGCCTGGGCTAGAGCAAGACCTTACCTTGAAAAATGAAAAACAAAAAACAAACAAATAAAAGACAAAGAATTTCATCAAAGAAGATATACAAATGGCTAAAAAGCATATGCAAAGATGTTCAACATAACAATTAGGGAAATAAAAATCAAAACCATAATGAGGTATCACCTCATACCTATTAAAATAGCTATTATTAGAATTCTTACACTGTAGGTGGGAATATAGAGTGGTGCAGCTGCTATGGAAAGCAGCAGAACCTGAAACATCCATTTGCCTCATAAAATGAAGTTAAAACTCAAAACAACTCAACAATAATGACGAAAGGGGGGTTGCTGGGAGGGTGGCTCAGCAGGCGCTTGCTCACAAGCCTGCCTGTGTAGACTCAGGATGGCCTTGAACTCCTGGCACTCCTCCTACCTCTGCCTCCCAAGTGCTGGGATTAAAGGTGTGAGCCACCATGCCCAACTTATTTTTTATTTTTATTTATTATTATTAGAAGAGAGAGACTGGGTATGCTTGGGCCTCTAGCCATTGCAAACAAACTCCAGACACATGCATCACCATATGCATCTGGCTTATGTGGGTTCTGGGGAATCAAGCCTGGGTCCTTAGGCTTCACAGGCAAGTGCCTTAACCATCTCTCCTGCCCTCACTGTCTGCTTTTTTGTTAATGGAAAGGAAAATCGAGTTCACCATTCTCTTCACTTGTTCTTGGACAGAGCTCATTCTTCTCTTGATGAGGACCTGGAAAGATTGCTACAGCTACCTGAGGAGAGCATGGAGCTACAGGACCCTGCTAAGGGCTTGACAAGGTTATTGTTCCTTATTAGGGTTCACTTTCTTATGGGGTCACAAGAAAAATTTTACCTGCCTAAGGCATAGAACTATTCGATGCCCATTCTCTGTTCCTCTATCTGCCTCTTTCTCTTTCTATCAGATAAATAAAATAAAATACAAATAAATAAATAAATAAATAATAAACCCAAACAAAAAATAACCCAAATAATTAGAAAGCTTAGATCCAAAACAATACAATGTGGGATACTTTCGGGAATTTTATTTCGTTTTGTTTTGTTTTTCATGATAGGGTTTCACTCTAGCCCAGACTGACCTGGAATTCACTATGTAGTCTCAGGGTGGCCTTGAACTCATGGCAATCCTCCTACCTCTGCCTCCCAAGTGCTGGGATTAAGGGCATGTGCCACTATGCCCGGCTCTTTTTTCTGTGTTTTTTGTTTTTGTTTTTGTTTTTGTTTTTTTTGTTTTTTGAGGTAGGGTCTCACTCTAGCTCAGGCTGACCTGGAATTCACTATGTAGTCTCAGGGTAGCCTCAAACTCAAGATGATCCTCCTACGTCTGCCTCCTAAGTGCTGGGATTAAAGGCGTGAGACCTTTGGCTTCACAGGTAAGTGCCTTAACCACTAAGCCATCTCTTCAGCCCCAAAACAGATTTTTTAAAAAATATTTTATTTTTATTTATTTGAGGGAGAGAGAGGGAGGGAAAATGGGCACACCAGGGCATCCAGACACTGCAAACAAACTAGATACATGTGCCCCCTTGTGCATCTGTTTCACGTGAGTCCTGCAGAATCAAGTCTGGGTCCTTCAGCAGTGCAGGCAAGCACCTCAACCACTAAGCCATCTCTCCAGCCCAACTTTGGGGATTTTTAAAAATTATATATTTATTTGAGAGAGAAACAGAGATAGAAAAAGAGTATAGGTATACCAGAGCTTTCTGCCATTGCAAACTCCAGACACATGCACCACTTTGTGCATCTGGCTTTATGTGGGTACTAGGGAATTGAACCTGGGCTGTCAGACTTTGCAAGCAAGCACTTTTAATGGCTGAGCCATCTCTCCAATCCCTGACTGGAGAATTTTTTATTGGAAACCTCTACTCACCATAATCATATTTGGGTAGGAGATCTTATTTTCACATGTCCAGTATTTACGTAGTTGTGGAAAAGGTTGATGCACTAGGCTTGGAACATGGCTTAGTGGTTAAAAGCACTGGCTTCGTAAGCCTACCAAAGGGAGTTTATATCCTCAGCACCCACATAAAAGCCAGACACACAGTAGTGCTATACGTGTCTGTAATCCCAGTCTGCCTAAAGCAATAGGGGGCAGTTAGAAAAATCACAAAAGTTGCAGGCCAACTAGTCTGGTATTCCAAGTGGCAAAAAAAGAGAGACCTTATCTCAAACAACGTGAAGGAGAGGACCAACACTCCAAGTTTGTCCTCTGACCTCCACACTTGTGGCACACATGCCCATACACACACACAAGTAATAAAATAAAAAAAATAAAATTTTAGAGCCGGGCATGGTGGCACATGCCTTTAATCCCAGCACTCAGGAGGCAGAGGTAGGAGGATCGCCCTGAGTTTGAGGCCACCCTGAGACTACATAGTGAATTTCATGTCAGCCTGGACTAGAGTGAGACCCTACCTCGAAAAACCAAAGGAAAAAAAAAAAAAGATTAAAAAGGTCAATGCAGCATTTGTTCTGGATAGACAGAAATATATTATGTAGATGGGTAGCATAGGTAATGTTCTGTTTTGATGTGGAATCTTTCTGGGTGTCAATACTTTTAAATGGATTTTAACAGAATAGAGTAGCCACAGAACAGTCACAGGTCTGGAAATCAGGTCATATGAGAACAGCTGAAGGAGCCGGGAAGACTCAGACTAGAGCAGGTGGGGTGGAGAATATGATAGCTGCCCTGAAATATCTGAAGTACTGCAGAGTTAAGAGTCAGCTTGCTCTCTTCTGCCCCAAAGGACAGAGATGGTAACTAGAAATTGCAGAGTAATGTTTTTACCAGTAAAGCACAGACTCTCTAATGGTCACAGCCATCAGATAGGGGAAGCACCCTTTCTACTTAATAATGACGGCTGTTGCTCAAGCAGAGACCAGATGACTGGTCCTAGACACTTGACAGAAGCAGAAAATAAACCCCAACCCCTCTCCTTCCACTCTTGAGCCTATGATTATATTAGTGAAGGTTAAGAGAGGAAAAATTTTGGGCTGGAGAGATGGCTTAGCAGTTATTAAAGTACTTGCCTGCAAAGCCAAAGGATCCAGATTTGATTTCCTAGGACCCGCATAAGCACAAGGTGTCACATGTGTCTGGAGTGCGTTTACAGTGGCTAGAGGCCCCTAATCCGCCATCCTCTCCCCACCTCTCCCTCTCAAATAAAAATAAAATATTAAAAAAAGTAAGCCAGGCATGGTGGTGCATGCCTTTAATCCCAGCACTTGGGGGGCAGAGGTAGGATGATTGTCATGAGTTCAACGCCACCTTGAGTGTACATAAATGAGTTCCAGGTCAGCCTGGGCTAGAGTGAGACCCTACCTCGAAAAAAAAATCAAATAAAATGAAAATAAAAATAAAGTCATGGCTAAGAGCATGGCCTTAAACAAAAGGGGGCCGGGGAGGAGGCAGCCCTGAGCCGGGCCCACAGGTCCAGGAAGCCAGCCAGTACCCCTGTGGCTGTGCGGTTGTCATGGCCAAGTACTTGGCTCAGATTATCATGATGGGTGTGCAGGTGGTAGGCAGAGCCTTTTCTCGCGCCCTGCGGCCGGAGTTTGCAGCCAGCCAGGCAGCTGCTGATGCCCGGGGACGTGCTGGGCACCAATCTACAACTGCATCCAACGTTTCTGGCCTCAGTCTCCAGGAGGCCCAGCAGATCCTCAGTGTCTCCAGGCTGAGTCCCGAGGAGGTCCAGAAGAACTGTGAGCACCTGTTTAAGGTGAACGATAAATCCCTGGGTGGCTCCTACTGCAGTCCAAGGTTATCCATGCGGAGGAGCGCCTAGGTGAGGAACGCAGAATCCAAGCCCGGGAGGACAGAGAAAGGGCAAACACCCAAGATGTGCCCGCTTGCCTCCCCTCACCCCGCCCTGCCACCTCATAGTTTTTAGCTTGGTAATAAATGCCTTTTCCACAAAAGAGGAGAAGTTTCTTTTTACCCTAAGTGGCTTTATCTCTCCTCTTCTCCCCTCCCCTTTCCCTCTCTTCTCTTCTGATCTTTTCCTCTTCCCTTGCCCTCTCTCTTCTCTTCTCCTCCTCTTCTCTCATCTCCCTTCCCTCCACTTCCTCTTAATTGTAGCTGAGTAGAAGAGATGGTTTTTGATTGGTGTTTGACAAATATGGTCTTAAATTGTGAGATGCTTAAATTACTTAAATTTATCATATCACAGGGAGTTTTATGAAGATAAGGTAATAATAGTGGTTTTGCAAGAAATACCATTGTAATCCATAAGTGTTTAAATATGCCTTCCCCCCCCCCCCTTTGAGGCTGCTGTATAGCCTAAAGGTTGACAGCAGAGTTTGACTAGGTAGGCTCTCTGAGTTAGATCCCAATGCTAGGTATACCATTCTCTGCACCTCAGTTTCCTCATCAGACAATGGGGATAGTAGTGGTAATTGCTAAATATAGTTTAGAGAATTATGCATTATAGCACTTGAAGCAACCTCTGGCCCATAGGAAACACCCCAACAGTACTAAGTGCTGTGTTTCCTTTGGAATGTAGTCTTATTCCCCAGGTTGTTGTGCATGTTGTTTAATGGTCCAAATGATTGTTGTTAAAGGGAGACCAAAACCCTGCATCAAGAAGTCGGTGATCAGAAGATAAAAAGAAGAGACAGTATCAAGCCAGACAGAAGGAAATCAGACAGCTGTTTAGGGACTTCTGAAGAAGGTATGGATGAATGGTTATTTATAATACAATCTAGAGTCCTTAGGCTTTGATGCATATCAGAGTTATTAAGATATGTTTCCCGGGCTGGAGAGGTGGCTCATCGGTTAAGCTGCTTGCTTACAAAGCCTAACGGCCTGGGTTCCATTCCTCAGGACCCATAAAAAGCCAGATGCACAAAGTGGTGCATGCATCTGGAGTTTGTTTGTAGTGGCAGGAGGCCCATTCTAACATGCCCATTCTCATATTCTCTCTCTCCTTGCTAATGAATAAGTAAACTGTTTTTTTTTTAATAAATGTTTGCCAAATGTTACATATAACATTTGGGGATCTCCCTATCTTAAGTAATTTCCCCTGCAGTTCAGCTCAGTTTTTCTGTTAATTGGCCAGTCTCATCATCTTGCATATTGTCTACAGAGATATTTTGCTTCTTATTGCCTACTATCTTCAAAAGAGTTTTAGGCTGGTTATGGTGGCGCATGCCTTTAATCTCAGCACTCAGGAGGCAGAGGTAGAAGGATCACCATGAGTTCGTGGCCAGCCTGGTACTATAAAGTGAGTGCCAGGTTAGCCTGGGCTAGAGTGAGACCCTACCTTTAAAAAAAGAGAGAGAGAGAGAGAGACAGTTTTAAATTTACCTCATACAGATGCTTCAAAATCCGGTAAGAAACTGTATATTATGGAATTTAAATGAGGTACACAAGTAATGTGAGATTTTAATTTCAAAAGTTTTCTGATAGAGCTTTAGCCTTCTACTATGCCCTTTACAAATGCTCCCCTTTAAGTTCCTTCTACTCACGGACTTGGAGACACTCTGGTCATCTTGTCTCCTTTCCATCCCTTTTTCAGTCCCTCCTCATTCTCCTTTCTCTGCTCTTCTTTGTGTCCCAGGATGCTGACCCTAGTGGATTGTATCTCCTTGGCTTTCTCTTGGTCAGTGGAAGGCCCTGGCACAAGATGAGCCAGCAAGAGAATTGTTAGGGTATTATTTCTTTCTTCCTTTTTTCTTTTTTTTCTTTCTTTTCTTTCTTTCTTTCTTTTTTTTTTTTTTTTTTTTTTTGGTTTTTCGAGGTAGGGTCTCACTCTAGCCCAGGCTGCCTGGAATTCACTATGGAGTCTCAGGGTGGCCGTGAACTCACAGAGATCCTCCTACCTCTGCCTCCCGAGTGCTGGCATTAAAGGCATGTACCACCATGCCTGGGCTGGCTGTTCTCTTAATTATAAGTATACCTCTGTGTATAGTCACTTCATTAAGTCATCTTTAGCTATACTACTTATGGGTACATTTTATTTTCTGCAGGGTTCAGAGTATGTGAGCGTTTAGCTAGGATTGAATTCACTGAGAAGATAATACAGAGAATTTGGAAGTCGTGTCATCAGTGTTCATTGCCATGGCAGGGAGCTAAAGGATGAGGTTGTAGGAGAGAAAGCTATGAACTCAGTGTTTTTTTTTTTGTTTTTTTTTCAAAGTAGAGTCTCACTGTAGCCCAGGCTGATCAGAACTCACTCTGTAGTCTCAGGGTGGCCTCCAACTCACCGGGATCCTCCTACCTCTACCTCCTGAGTGCTGGGATTAAAGGTGTGTGCCAACACACCCTGCTTGAACTCTTGTTTTTAGAAAGATTCTGTCTCTCTGTAGGTACAACAACTCCGTAAACTAGAGAGCACACTAATGTGAATTCTGACTTCTGGTAGTCCTTGACCTAGAAAGTAATCAGGCTCTTTTTCTTTTATGTTTCATCAAGATGAACTTAAGCCCTGTTTTTGGAAGCGACTGGGTTGGTCTGAGCCTTCCAGGTAAAGAAATACCGTATGTTTATAGGTCAGAGCTTATTGTTTTTAGATTACATGAACTAACTTTAAAATATTTACCAGTGTTTAAATAAACATTACTAACAGATTGAATTTAGACCAAGTTGCTCAATTTATAGTTATATGTTAATAATTGATAAATATAAGGAGAAATTAATGCCAACTTTGATAAAATAAGTCAGCACAAGAAGAGCTGTCCTGCAAAGGGAATACACAGGCTGCTGCTGTCATTTGCTTTGTAGTTATTTTGTATTTCTATCATGATACATTGTTGATCACAGTCTGCCTTGATTATAAAGAACAAAATTCTTTTCCTTTGACTTCAGTTGAATAGAAAGAGGATGTTTGTATTTTGTTTTGTTTTATTTTTAAATACATACCAGGGATGTGAGCTGGGGAAGCACAAGCTTTGTGGTAGAATGTTTGCCTAGTGTGTAAGGCCTGGGGTTTGATGCACAGCACTGCATAACAATAACAAAGTACATATCATCTGAAAACCTCTTTTTTTGTTGTTCTTTAAAATACATGCACACAGGATAATCGTGTTGGATCAGAGTGACTTGTCAGACTGACTGAACTGGATGAAGATGTATTACATGCCAAGTCGGAGCTTTCTGACTGTGACTTCCTTTCTTCTCTCCTCTGCTTCAGTTGCCATTAGGCCAGTGGTTCCGGCTCTGTAATTCACACTTTGATCTGCTGCTACCATAGACATGAGAGTATGGCCATATCTGTGGATGGCACATTTGACCATTTGTTTTAAGCCAGATTTTGGAAAAGTGTAAAGTAGATGCGATTATAATAATTTCTCATTGTGCTCAGAATGGCTTTTGATTTGTTGATGTAAATTTTTGGAAACTTTAGCCTTTGTTACATAATAAAATGTTTACGTTTAATAATAGTTAGGTATCAGCTGCATAAAATATATTTCTGTGTTTGAATTTGGGAGTTGGGGAAGGTTGTCATATTTCCATCCCTAGCTAGAATCAGCTGAGCAGGACATTGCAATAAGAGATTTGAACTCATGGGCTGGAGAGATGGCTTAGCAGTTAAGCGCTTGCCTGTGAAGCCTAAGGACCCCGGTTTGAGGCTTGATTCTCCAGGACCCATGTTAGCCAGATGCACAAGGGGCCGTACGTGTCTGGAATTGGTTTGCAATGGCTGGAGGCCCTGGCGAGCCCATTCTCTCTCTCTCTCTCTCTCTCTCCCCCTCTCTCTCTGTCCGTTGCTTTCAAATAAATAAATAAAAATAAACAAAAAAAATTTAAAAAAGAGAGATTTGGGCTGGAGAGATGGCTTAGTGGTTAAGTGCTTGCCTGTGAAGCTCAAATCGAGGGTCGATTCCCCAGGACCCACATTAGCCAGATGCACAAGGGGGCGCACGCATCTGCAGTTCGTTTGCAGTGGCTGGAAGCCCTGGTGCGCCCATTCTCTCTCTTGCTCTCTGCCTCTTCTCTCTCTCTCTCTCTCTCTCTCTGTCGCTCTCAAATAAATAAAAACAAACAAAAATAATTGAAGAAAAAAGAGATTTGAACTCCTTTTTATTATTATTTTATTTTTGAGAGAGAAAAAGGCAGAGAGAGAGAGAATGGGTGAACCAGGGCCTTTTCAGCCACTGTGAATGAACTTCAGACATGTGTGCCCCTTGTGCACATGTGCGACATTGCATGCTTATGTCACTTTGCGTCTGACTACGTGGGACCTGGAGATTCAAATATCTGTTCTTAGGCTTTGTAGGAAAGCCCCTTAACTGCTAAGCCATCTCTCCAGCCCAAGATTTGAACCCTTAACAATGAACATCATCATCTCCACACATTTTGGGTTATACGCCTCACATCATTAGTGGATTAGAAGAATGAAACAGGTTAAGGCTAAAATGCCAATATTTTCTCTCATTTAGCCTTTGTGTATCTGGCCTTGTTCCTGGAGTATTTGTGTTCTTTATTACTTGCAGTTTAGAATGCTCACATATGAAGAGAAACTTTTTTTTTCTTGGAAGCTTTATGCCGCTGTGCAGCACTAGCATCTTGTGCTGTCTTGGTAAACAGTAGGTCCTCTGTTTGTGAACTCTGAAGAGTTTGCAGGGTGTGGTGGTGCACGCCTTTAATCCCAGCACTCTGGGAAGCACAGGTAGGAGGACCACCATGAGTTCAAGGCCACTCTGAGACTACAGAGTGAATTCCAGGTCAGCCTGAGCTAGAGTGAGACCCTACCTCGAAAAAACAAAAAAGGGGGGGGGACTGGACAGATGGATTAATGGTTAATGCACATACCTGCAGAACCTAAAGACCTCATTTCGATTTTCCAGGTCCCACATAAGCCAGATGCACATGCTGGCACATGCGTCTGGAGTTCGTTTTCAGTGACTAGAGGCCCTGGTGTGCCCATTCTCACTCTTTGTCTCTCTCCTTCTCTCTGTCTCAAATAAATAAATAAAAATTAAAAAAGAGTTCATGTTGTGGGTGGTCATATTCATACCTTTTAGATCATAGGAATTTTCCTTTGCGCAAGTAAGATGGAAGGTACAAATCTGTTTGGCTATCCTAAAACAAGGAAGCAGCTGCTTGGTATTGTAAGCAAAGTAAAACCACTAGAAAACAAAGTATTTAGCTGGGCCTGGGAGGCTCACAAACACCTGTAATTCCAGCACCCCGGGAGGCTGATAAAGGAGGATTGCCTTAATTTTGAAGTCAGCCTGGGATACAGTGTGACACCTTGCCTCAAGAAAGTGAACCAATGTAGACCAGCTGACAGGAGGCTGGAAAAAGCCACATTGCATGCAGTTCAATGGGAGAGAGAGAAATCACCAGTGAAGATACTCAACAGTGGGACACTGCAAACCTTATATTTTTCCAACCAGGCCAAATGCGCCAACAGGTGCAATAGTGGCACTTCTCTTAAGGGGGAAACCAACTGCCCTCTAATTTGACTAGAGGCCCGCTCCGTGGAAGGGAATACATCCCTGATACTGAAAACCTACAGCAGGGGTAGTCATGAGCCTTAGGGGTGCTGCTGTCTGGCTAAATGTATATACTATGCTCATCCAACTGCCTGGTAAGCACTTCTCTTAGTGTTCATACCCATATATTAATGCTCACTTTTGTTTAGAGAACCTTCTCTTTTCAGATGGCAGTGACCTTGGTATGGCTCAGAAGGCACCATGGTGCTGAGAAGTGACAGAGGAGTGCTCAGCACTGCAATATCTCTACCACACCTTCCAAGGCTCAGGGTCTATTGTGGAAGAGGTGGTGGAAAGAATGTAAGAGCCAAAGGAAGGGTAGGACTCCTTACAACGAGCTTCTCCAGACACAAAATGGCCTGGATATCCATGACCTCACAGTGCCTGACACTACCTACTCAAGACCATCATAATACGAGGAAAAAATGATGACATCAAAATAAGAGAGACTGATTGAGAGGGAGAGGGGATATGATGGAGAGTGTAGTTTCAAAGGGGAAAGTGAGGGGAGGGAGGGAATTACCATGGGATATTGTTTACAATCATGTAAGTTGTTAATTATAAAAAATAAATAAATTTGAAAAAAAGAAAGTGAGCCAAGGGTTAGAGAGATTGCTCAGTACTCATGTAAAGCCAGATGCACAAAGTGGCACAAGCATCTGGAGTTGATTTGCAGTGGCTGGAGCCCCTGGTGTGACATATTCTCCCTCCCTCTCTCTCTCTCTCTCTCTCTCTGTCTCACTCTGCTTGATAAAATAAATTTAAAAACAGATCATTCCTAGAGGGTCCATTGCAACACTTCATTAAGTGGCCTCATCATCTGATTCCACATTTAACTTCAGAAGTCTCTCATGTCATTAAGGCTAGTCTTATATTTACTGTGTATCGGTGGATGACCAATTTTTCTGACTCCTCCAAAGTGCTGAGATAGGCATTTGCACCCTGCCAAAATTACAAGTATTTTTTTAAAATTTAAATTTTATTTATTTGGGAGAAAGAAAGGCAGATACAGGGGGAGAAAGAGAGCACACCAGGCCTCTAGCCATTGCAAGCAAACTCCAAATGCCTGCGCCACCCTGTGTGTCTGGCTTACTTGGGCACTGGGGAATAGAACCTGGGTCCTTAGATTTCACAGGCAAGTGCCTTAACTGCTGAGCAATCTATCCAGAGTACAAGTATTTTTGAATGACAGCTATATGCCAGCCAGTGCTCTAGATTATAGGGCAGTTATGAACTGAGAGAATCTGCTGCCCTGGAGTTTACCTAGTTGTTAAATGACTGGCCAAATGGGAGTAGTGGTAAATGTTATGAAAATGATAAACAGATTAAAATTATAAGAATTGCCGGGCGTGGTGGCACACGCCTTGAATCTCAGCACTTGGGAGGCAGAAGTAGGAGGATCGTCATGAGTCCAAGGCCATCCTTAGACTACACAGTGGATTCCAGGTCAGCCTGGGCTAGAGCGAGACCCTACCTTGAAAAACATTTCAAGAACTGTATGTGGAGGAAGCCATTTAACATCAAGAGTACTGAAGGGAAGCTGCTCTGAAGAAGTAACCTCTGAGCTTTGGTTGGAATGATGGAGAAGCCAGTCTTGTGATTTTGGAGGATGAACATCCAACAAGGAGGACAGCAAGTAACAAGGCCCCATGGGAAACACCAATAGGAACAGAAGGCCAGTGTACAGGGCAGATAAATTGTGGGGAAGCTGTCAGCAGTGAAGTGAGGAGGAGACTGAGCAAGGGGGTTTATAGGCCATAGCAAAACATGGGAATTCTTCGGAAAGCTATAGCTCTCCAGGCTAGCTTCAAACTGGCTATGTAGGTAAGGATAACCTTGGGCTTCTAATCCTTCCCCTCCCCCAGTTTTGGAATTCCAGGTGGGTGCTGCCATGCCCAGTTTATGCAGTGCTGGGGGTAGAACCCAGGGCTTTGTGCATGCTAGGCCAACTCACTACAAATTGAGCTACATCCCCAACAACAATGATGTGTGTGCGTATGTGTGTGTGTGTGTGAGAGAGAGAGAGAGAGAGAGTTGTGGTGTATACATGTGTGTATGTATGTACAGATGCATATGTACACACTCGTGGAGACCAGAAGAGAACATCAGGTGTGTGTGTGTGTGTGTGTGTGTGTGTGTGTGTGTAGATGCATATGCCTGTGTGCACACTCGTGGAAGCCAGAGGAGAGCATCAGGTGTCATTGATCACTCTTATGCATATTTCTTTGAGGTGGAGTCAGTCTCTCACTGAACCCTGAATCCAGAGCTACCGGTGGGTGCCAGTGTCTCTTAGTATCTGCTCCCCACAGGAATGGGGTTACAAGTGTATGCGACCACACCTAGCTGTTCACATGGGTGCTAGGGAATGGGGTGAACCAGGTGTTCTCATGCCCTCAGCAAGAAGCACTCTTACTCACTGAAGCATGTCCCCAGCCCCAACAATGATTGTTTTTTTTTTGTTTTTTTTTTTTTTTTGGTTTTGGAGACAGGGTTCACTCTAGACCAGGCTGACCTGGAACTCACTCTGTAGCACCAGGCTGGCCTTGAACTCAGTGATCTTCCTATCTCAGTGCTGGGGTTGAAGACATCTATCACAACTGTCCAACAACCATCTTTTTTTTTTTTTTTAAATTGTATTTATTTATTTGTAAGCAGAGAGAGGGAGAAAGAGAGAGAATGGGCACACTAGTGCCCATAGCCACTGCAAATACACTCCAGATGTATGTGCCACTTTGTGCATCTGGCCTTATGTGGGCACTGGGGAATCAAACCTGGGCTATTAGGCTTTGTAAACAAACACCCCAATTGCGGAGCCATCCTCTCCATCATAACAATGCTTTTTTTTTTTTTTTTTTTTTTTGAGGTAGAGTTTTACTCTAGTCCAGGCTGACCTGGAACTCACTATATAGTCTCAGGGTGGCCCCTAACTCAGCGATCCTCCTACCTCTGCCTCCCGAGTGCTGGGATTAAAGGCGTGTGCTACCACAGTGGGCTCAACAATGCTCTTTTTTTGTTGTTTGTTTTGTTTTGTTTTTAGAGGTAGGGTCTCACTCTAGCCCAGGCTGACTCAGAATTCATTACGTAGTCTCAGGGTGGCCTTGTACTCACTATAATCCTCCTACCTCTGCCTCCCTTGCTGGGATTAAAGGTCTGTACCACCCACATTAAAAAAGACCAGCCACAATGCTCTTTTTTTTAACCATAAAAATAATCATTTCACTTTCTGTTCAGATCTCTGCCTGTTGCTCTTAGAAATACTGAGCTTGCCAGGCAATGGTGGAGGGAGGCAGAGGTAGGAGGATCACTGTGAGTTCAAGGCCACCTTGAGACTGCATAAGGAATTCCAGGTCAGCCTGGGCTAGAGTGAGACCCTACTTTGAAAAACAAAATCAACAATCACAAAAAAGAAATGCTGAGCTTCTCTCAGTTCTTCAAATCCAGTCTGGCAATGCTGTTCTTGCCCACAGTGATTCTGTTCTTCACTGTCTACTCCATTATTTGCTTCTCAGTATTTATTCACTTCCTCGGGGAGTCTTCTTAAAATCTCTGCACCTTAGACTAGACTATGACCTTCTGTAAGAATCTCCTAGTATGATTCCTACTGTGTTCTTCCACTCTGTTGCAGTCAGGTTCACATTGCTGGTAGAAATCACCCAACCAAGAGCAGCTTGTGGGGAAAAAAAAAAGTGGTTTATTTAGGCTTATAGGCTTGAGGGGAAGCTCCACAACAGCAGGGGGAAACGATGGCAAGAGCAGAGGGTGGACATCACCCCCCGGCCCACATAAGGTGGACAACAGGAACAGGAGAGTGTGCCAAACACTGGCATGGGGAAACTGGCTATAACACCCATAAGCCTGCCCCCAACATTACACTCCCTCCAGGAGGCGTTAATGCCCAAATCTCCATCAGTTGGGAACCTAGCTTCAGAACACCTTAGTTTATGAGGAATGCCTGAATCAAACCACCACACATTCATAAACCACATTTTCTTCATTTTTAATATTTTAAAATATTTTAAAATTTTTATGAGGACAGGGAGAGAGAGAGAGGGTGGGGGAGAAAATGTACATGGGCGTTCCAGAGCCTCTTGAAGCTGCATGCTCCAGACTTAAGCACCACATTGTGCATCTGGCTTTATGTGGGTACTGGAGAATTGAACCTGGGCTGGCAGGTTTTCCAAGCAAGCACCTTTAACCACTGAGCAATCTTCCTAGCCATGATTTCAATTTTTTTTTTGTTTGTTTTTCAAGGTAGGATCTCACTCTAGCCCAGGATGACCTGGAATTCACTATGTAGACTCAGAGAGCGGCCTGGAACTCACAGAGATCCTCCTGCCTCTGCTTCCCAAGTGCTGGGATTAAAGGCATGTGCCATCACACCCAGCTGATTTCAACTTTTTATAATTTTTTGCAAGTTCTTGTAATTTTGGGGAACAGGAAGGGTTTATAAATACTTTGACCCCAAATCAAGTGACTGACAAGACTAGCATGTCATTATAATTAGCTGTAAACCTAAATAATTTGATCATAGCTCATTTGAAGAAAAAATGGCCAGTGTAGTACACAAAAACATGAAGTGGTTTTTTTTTTTTTTTTTTTTTTTTTTTTTGGTTTTTCAAGGTAGGGTCTCACTCTAGCTCAGGATGACCTGTAATTCACTAGTCTCAGGGTGGCCTCGAACTCACGGTGATCCTCTTACCTCTGCATCCCGAGTGCTGGGATTAAAGGCGTGTGCCACCCCACCCGGCTTAAAAACATGAAGTTGAGTTTGGGCATAGTACTGCACACCTGTAATGTTAGCAGTCAAGTTTTAAAAAATATTTATTTTAAGAGAGAAAGAGGGAGGGAGGCAGGTAGAGAGAATGGACACACCAGGGCCTCTAGTTGCTGTGAAGGAACTCCAGATACATGAGCCATGAGCCACCTTGTGCATCTGGCTTACATGGGTCCTGTGGAACTGAACCTGGGTCCTTTGGTTTTGTAGGCATGCGCCTTAACCGCTAAGCCATATCTACAGCCCTAAGCAGGAGGATTTTGAGTTAGAGGCCCACCCTGGCTATATAGTAAGACCCTGTTTCAAACAAAGACAAATAGCTGGGCATGGTGGCACACACCTTTAATCCCAGCACTTGGGAGGCAGAGGTAGGAGGATGGCCATGAGTTCAAGGCCAGTGTAAGACTACATAGTGAATTCCAGGTCAGTCCAAGCTAGAGTGAGACCCTACCTCAAAAAGGGGGAGGGGGCTGGAGAGATGGCTTTAGTGGTTAAGGAGTTTGCCTGCAAAGCCTAAGGACCCAGGTTCAATTCCTCAAAACTCACAAAAGCCATGGTAGCACATGCATCTGGAGTTTGTTTGCAGTGGCTAGGGGCCCTGGAGCACCCATTCTCAATAAATAAATAAAAATTAAACAAAATAAAAGGATGGTGGGGGTTGGGGGGACCATAGTTGTGTGCTGATTAGATTGCTAACAGGAAAATATTAAGAGAAAGAACATTAATCTTTACTGAGTGATACCCCTATACCAAGCAATGGTTTCTAGATTGAAATTAAGACAGGCAAATCAGATGATATGACCAAGGTGCACAACTAAGCATTTGTAGTCAAAACTGATATGAGCTCCAGATCCTTTGATGGTATCACTCATTCCTGGAACAACATGAGAGTCTTCGAGTAACCTAAATTTTTACCCATTAAACCTGGAAAAGGCTAGGGTTCTTAAACTTGTGTACAACAAACAAACAAAATGGGATAACTTTGCACAGTACAAGGTACCTTATTAAATTTGAGTAGCTTGAGTAACTTTGCCTTCCCAGGATCTTCTGGTTTATTTACAGTCTAGACGAGTCTCTGAGAATTCCTACCTTCTCTCTATATATAAGGAAATCCTGATTTTCTTAAGAACTTGGCCAAAGGCTTAGTATCAAGTCCAAAGGATTTGATTTCCTTCTGGGTATACTTGAGTTTCTCTGAAGAATTGTGGCTGTAAAGCAGGATGTTTAATAAGAAGCTCCTTCCTTTATGACATCATCAGAGAGAGAGCTAAGAGGGCTATTTGAGACACTCTTAGAACAACAGCCACTTTTATGGGAGCCGAAGAACAACAGCTTTTGGATCCTAAAAACAAGCCAGCTGATAGGATATGGCATCTACCCAGAAGGCTGCAATCTTTCACCTGGTCAAGACAAATAAAACTGGGTCCAAGGCACATAGAGGGGCTGAGGTCATCAGCTCCGTTCCCCAGCGGGGACATGGGCACATTTCTTCCTCTGGCCTGCGCAATGCTGCTATGCCTCTGAGCCCTTCTTCACAGCGAAGAAACGAAGCTGCATTTCCCACCACTCCCCATTCAGCATCAGACTATCCTCGATCCTTATCCCCACAGTCAGGGCTTAGCTCCTGTACAACCTGCATTCCACGGGGAACTGAGACCAGACCAAGAACAGAGGCACCTCGGCATTCCTCTCCTCGTCGAAAGAACCAATCAATTCAAACTCTGTCTTCCCATGCAAGTGTGCATCGGAATGCTAGTCCAGCCAGAGAGGACGCAACACCAAGAGGTAGTGAGAGCAAGCCGGGGCGTGAGTGTGGCTATCGTTCCTTGCCAACCTCAGATGCCAAATATCCCCGTCACTTGAGTTTTATAGATGAAAACTTAGGAGAGGATCCCCCTTCCAAGGTCCAGAATCCTCAGGGAGTCAGAGTTCATCGTAAGATTTCGGTTCACCCAAAGGATGAAGCAATACAAACAGAGCCCACCCGTAGGAATACTAGTGACCTCAAATCTCCAAGGGGTCCCTGTAGCACAGAACATGGCAATCGTGTCCCTGCAGACCATCAAACAGTCAATAGAAAGATCCCTGGCCAAGAGGTAGAAGTTGGTCATCACAGCTCAGTTTTGTCAGATCCCAAAAGCTGCAATAGAAATATGAAAATGTCATCAGGTCTCAAAGTTTCTGTCCTTAGAGAATTAGCTGGTGGGAATCGAGTTCCTGCCCGTTCAGAGCGGGAGTCTCCTTGCAGGGATTCTGTCCACACTGAGATCAAGTCTCCCCTGAATGTCTTAGTATCAGAAGTAGAATCCAATGTGAAGTTGCTAACCCGGGACCGTGAGGTTGGACGCAAGGTCACCGTCCACCCAGAAAGACAATCAGTACAGTCAACTCATGTGACAACTCAAGCAGTATCTGAAGTCCCCCGAAAATCTTCCATGTATTCAGAACTTTCCCAAAAGACCTCCATCCATGCAGAAATGGAACTGACCCCTCGGCCCCTTCCACCTCGATCCTTACCTAGATATGGTCCTGACTGCTCATGGTGGGCTTTACTGAATCCTGAAGTTGAAATGCCCCCAACCCGGCCAACATCACCCAATTTCGAACCTAACCTAAACCCTTTACAGTCCTTTCTTGAAATGAACTCAAGCCATTTCTTTGAGGATCTGATGTTCCAGAAAGAGAAGGCCGGCCTACCACCGTCACCAAAGGAGTCTTCAAGCCGGGTACCAGTGAAAGAAGTGCCACAGGCACCCAAGAACACCAGCAAACAACCCATTCAAGGGTTCAATGCTTTCTTCCTGGGTATGTGAAGAAGCAAACTGTTCAGGTGCAGTCCACATTAGTGAAATGGGAGGTTGGGGTGGGCAGAAAAGGGCACTGGTTCCATCCAACTACTCTAAGCCAATGACATTGATGAAAGTGGCTGGGCCTTGCATCAGGCCTTGACTCTTCAGGAAGGTAGTAGAAAGTGGTTGGCAGAGTCAGAAGTGGGTTTCTGAGAGTGGAGATAAAGAAGAAAGCCAGGGTGAGGGCCAGTAAAGGCTGTCAAAGTGAACAAGGGCCTAATACAAATACTCTAGCATCAAAGCGGAATAGGTGAGACACAGATGAGATGGGCATCAGGCTTCTAGGAGGTGGAAGGCATTAACAGGGAAGGGAGATGGAGAGTGGGAGCGTAAGATCCAGTCCCAGGTGGGAGGACAAGCCTCCAGAAAGGATCAAGGGCCAAAGGCATCTTTTAAAATATTTTATGTATTTAAGAGAAAGAGAGAATGGGTGTGCCAGGGCCTCTAGCCACTGCAAACGAACTCCAGACACATGCTCCACCTTGTACATCTGGCCTACGTGGGTCCTGGGGAACAACAAATTCTGTTACTTTCAGATGTCTCTGAGGAAATGTACAATCGAATCATCTGGTGGCTAAAAGGTCTGTGCTTTTCCCTTCACTGGGCCCATTGTGGGAGGCTGGGGTCTGGGAAGACAGTAGCCTCCATGTCTCTGTTATAGAGCTATGTCTTTTAGGAGAGCACATCCTGGGGTTTGGATAAGAATGAGCAGAATTTTTGCCTAAAAATCAACCATAAGTCATCCCTTTGGGAATTGGACCCTTTTGAATTTTCAAGTCTCCCTTTAATGAGAACTCACTTCTAGAATGAAAAACAATTTAAGCCTCATGGCCTGTCATCTTAAGTGATCCTACCAAGCATGTGCTTCAAAATAAAAATGAACAAAGCAAACTACGTGCTTCACAGTCTTGCCCATGGCAGACTCCGCACTGACTCGGGCTAGGGGTTCGCCTCACGTGTCCCTGTGGCTCCTCAGAACTCTCTTCAAGCCCCCACCCTTTGGCCTTGTTGCAGGGATGGTCAGGCCTGTCCCCTGGAGGTCAGCAGTAGGTCTTGCATTCACCTCTGGAATCTTTTAAGAGCATCGTCTTCAGGGCCTTCTGCTGCCTTTGGCTCCAGTGGCAAGGAAGGGTGAGGACTAGACCTCACAGAGTGAAGTTTGGCAGCAGGGAGTTCTTGCTGTTTGTATATTATGGCCCAAGATAAGCCCAAATCCTAGGAGCATTGAAGAGGCCAGGACTCTGGATGACATTCCTGGAGGGGGGCTATCCCTGGGGATGTAATCCAATTCCGAATCCTCCCATTGGGAGGGCCCAACTGGCATGTGCTACTTTCCATGGAAAGACTTAGCATGGTAATTGGCAGCAATGAGCACTCAGAGCAGCAAATGCTAGCTGTCGTCATTTGGCCCACTTGTGCTAGAAAGGGACTTGGGCAGGGTTATGCCCATATCCACTGGGCATCTTTAGTAACATTCTCTTTTTCCTCCCCTCATGTTGGCACTCTGAATTCCATTTGCTGTCCCCTGGGAATGCCTGGCTTCTACTCCTATATTATGACAGACGAGGAGGTAAGAATGTCTCTGGGAGGTAACTTCCAGCTGTTTAGTGTCCCACCCTTTGTCCAAGTCCCCCTCCTGTCCTCTGATGGGAGGGGGTGTGGAGGAAGGGAAAGCTGCTCGCTGTGGTCGGGCAGGGAGTTCATTGCACAAAAGGGTACCTGTGTTCCAATTGCCAAGCTATGCATCTGTGGTGATGCACCCCTTCCCCCGCCCCCAGAAGAGTTGCACTAAGGCGTCCTGTGTGCTGTGCTAGTTTAAGCCCTGGAGAGAAGGACTCTAGAGACCTTTTGACAGATGATGAATCTTGCCAAGTACTTTGTGGGCAGACTAGGGCTCAGCTATAGGTTGGATGAGTTGCCATCTGACTTTCCCCTCCCCTGCCTGGGGCACTCCTGAAAGGAGTCACTTTTCTGGGTTACACACTATTTGGGTCCTCAACTTGGAAAGGATATAAAATGGGCTCTGCTCTTTCTTGGCAGCTTTGTGTCCTAAATTTAGCAGTGTCCTGAATTTTTACAGTGCATTTATTGCTCCCATAAATATTTTGTTCTTGATCTGTGTTTGATAAGATGGTGAAAGCTTTTCCTGCCTCCATTCTTTCTTTTACCACATTCCTCTCTTACTCAAAGCCCCATCCATGGCTTCCTGGCCCAGGATGAACACTTACATACAGACGGAAAGCAAATGAATAGGAGACAGTCTGATCTCAGATAACAGAACAGCTGAAGGAGAGGGATCCAGAAATGTAGCTGCCATCCCCTCTGCCAGGAGTTCTAATCCAACCTCAGGCTCTGAGGTCAACTGTAGGTGGGAGCAGCCACTTTTATGGAGATTATCTCCATGCAAAACAGTGTCCCTCTTTCCTCTGTTCCTTCCCTTTCTTTCCCTCCCCTCCCTGGGTAGTTTTTAATTCAGATGTCTAGCACTTTGCTAGGTACTAATTCACACACCGATTCTTTGGCATTGAGAGACTGACCCACATGGGTGGGGAGATAAGGCACGGACAGGAAACATTTAAATAATAATATTCAATAGTCTGTTCTCAAATGTCAAAACAAACAGAAGAGGCTGAACAAGCACACTTGGAGGGCCTAGAAGAGGGAAAGTTGGCAGGTGTGTAGGGAGTGCAGCTATACCCTCCTTCCCAAAACCAGAGATGTCTTCACAGATGGACTTTTGTTCATCCCTTAATGCATAATCTACGTCTTTGGGAAGGGGTACTATTTTCTTTGGCTCAAAATTGGGTGTTTGTGACTGATCCAGCACCTCCCCATCCTCCCCCACCTTCATCCCCCTTTGCTGTGTATCTTGTTTTAGTTTAGGAAGTCAAAAGCCTGGCAGCAGAATGGCTTCTTCCTAAAATAGCCCTTATCCTGTCTAGATAATTACAACTCTCCAGCCGGGTTCAGCAACAGAGCTGCTCCCCAGAAACTGGGAAGAGAAGGCTCCCCGGTGGCTGGGCGGCCGGTCTTCTCGGGCTCTCTGGAGGTAGGGTTAGCATAAAGGTGGGTGAGGTAGGCTTCCCTGAAAAACACGGACTTTCCAAGACTGTCATCTCAGGCTACATGGCCCTCAGGCAGTCCTATGGTGGAGACTTCATGGTGCTAATGTCTAAGGCCTCTGGTTCCTCTGCTCTAGGAATGCTTGACCATAGAGACTGTTTGAGATTCTATTCCTGGCAAGAACTCTGTAGTGGCTCAACCCCAATGGCTGGCTCATGGAAGACAGAATGTTTGCTATTGAACTTCGCAAGGCCAATTGTCTCTGTCAATCTCCCAAATGGCCCCTCAAGGTCCTTTTGTCTAAGAAGTGGGATGTAGATATATAATGTCCTTGGATTGGGGCATTAGAGACTGGAGAGGAGGTTATGCTGGACTGAGGGCAGCATTTCTAGTGTGTGTGTGTGTGTGTGTGTGTGTGTACTAGCAGAACCACAACAAGGTTTTGTGGGTGCTGTGGTTGGTCAGGAGTTTCCATCTCACATAGCCCTAGTTCCTAGACATAATGCAGCTTTTGATAGGAGGGGCTGCAGTACTCCTGATAGACAGTGCTGCTCCAGCCTCAAGATACTTTGTCTTCAAGATACCTGACCTATACAGCCCTGGATGTGACTTCTCGGGCTGTCAGGGGACAAAGTGGTGGTGTCTTCTTTGTTATACCTATCAATTATGCAAGAAACCAGCTCTAGAAAATAGGCCAGGAACCAAAATAGTACCTGAGGTAGACAACAAATGTCTTCAGAGTAACAAGTTATTTGATCCCCAAGAGACAAGACGATCAGCTTCCTATTAGCTCCTGAACCGTGGGGGAGTTTTGTTTGGGAGTATTTTATTTAAAAAGGAAACCCTAAAGTCTCTGAAAACCTAGAGGAGTATCTACATTCATAGGCATGGTAACAGAATCTTATAATGGGAGCTATCTGAAAGGTTAGGAAACAAGCTGGGCGTGGTGGCGCACACCTTTAAGCCCAGCACTTGGGAGGCAGAGGTAGGAGGAGTGCTGTGAATTTGAGGCCAGCCAAAGACTTCATAGTGAATTCCAGGACAGCTTGGGTGAGCTACCCTACCTCAAAAAAACCTAATAATTTTTTTAATTTTAAAAAAGAAAGGAAAATACATCTGAGATCAAGACCTTTCTTTCTTTCTTTATTTCTTTCTTTCTTTCTTTTTTAACAAACTCCAGGTGTATGTGCCACCATGTATCTGACTTACATGGGTACTGGAGAATCAAATCTGGGTCCTCAGGCCTCGCAGGCAAGCACCTTAACTGCTAAGCCGTCTCTCCAGTAGCCCAAGACCTTTCTAGAGACAGTGTAGCGTGTAGATGGAAAAGCTGATTTTCCTACTTTTCTTTTCTTTTCTTTTTTTTTTTTTTCTTTTTCTTTTTCGAGGTAGGGTTTCACTCTAGCTCAGGCTGACCTGGAATTCACTATGGAGTCTCAGGGTGGCCTCAAACTCATGGCGATCCTCCTACCTCTGCCTCCCGAGTGGTGGGATTAAAGGTGTGTGCCACTGTGCCCGGCCTTTCCTACTTTTCTTATTTCCCTTGCTCCTAGTTGGGAGGAAAGAAAACTATTGAAAGAAAAGAGCAAAGTGGCTGAATGGGGCAGAGCACCTCGGGAGGTGTTTTGTAGCAGTTTGACCCCCCCCCCCCACTGCACACACTGTATAGCATCTTAGGAAGCAGGACTCTTACCCTGGTCATCTTTAGCTGGCCCCTCGTTCAACTTTAACTACCATGGACAGCCAGTTGCAAGCAGAGTGGAAGACTGGTGCCCTTTGGGAATGACTTGCTAATTTGGGGACAGGCTAGGTTGCCCAACTCCTAAGTGTTTAGCGCTTTAAGTCCTGCTTTCCAAGAACCCTCTTTGGTCCTGGGCAAGCTGAGATAGGCACCACCGAGGATGAGATGGTCTGTTTCTGCACCAACTTCTGGAAGTGCAGGGTATGGTTTCCTGGCCTCACTGAGACCTGGACAACTCACTCCGTACACCTATGAAACAAGTGCGGGAAAATGAGATTCTTTCATCTTGGGCTCGATGAGAGAACTGAGGCCAGACTCCCTTGTTTTTGTTTTGTTTGTTTGTCTGTTTTAATTTTATTTACTTGAGAGAGAGAAGGAGAGACAGACAGGGAGAGAGAGAGAGAGAGAGAGGGAGAGAATGGGCATGCCAGGGCTTTCAGCCACTGCAAACAAATGAACTCCAGGTGCATGCGCCACCTTGCTCATCTAGCCTACGTGGGTCCTGGGGAATTAAACTTGGGTCCTTTAGCTTTGCAGCCAAGCACCTTAACCGCTAAGCCATCCCTCCAGCCCTCCCTTAGTTTTTTGTTCTGTCAGAGTAAGTCACACAAGACACATCGATTTTGGACTTCCTGTTGTATTTACGAAAGCTACTTGGTGTCCTGACTGGAATCCATCTCCAACATGGTATTTTTCTGTCGGCGTGCTCTGGTGATTTTGAAATGGGTTTTTCTAGTAAAGGGAAGAACAGTAGGCCTGGGTGGGTGAGGGAGGTTGACTTCTGAGGGGCAGGCTGCTATTTGGATGAGGAAGAAAGTCTGTAACCAAGAAGCCACCATGACAGCTGCTCAGCCAGAAGGCGGCCGTCCTGAGCAGCAGAGATGGTCGTGTCCCTTTACCCTCCTCGGCTCAGCTGCTTTTGGTTCAGCTGCTGTGAGGGGAGCAGCCAGACAGCTGCACAGCAGGGGCCGAATGAAGCCCCGGAGGAGGGGAGCAGAATGCCAGCAATGCTTCTTACTGCCCAGAGAAGCCCCAGCTCTGAGACAGAGGAGGACTGGGCCAGCCACTCTCTTCCATGGCCCAGTTGCCAAGGCAAAGTCTTCTGGTTTCAAGGGATCTCTCTAGTGGCTGTTTTCCGGAATTTTTCAGAGTTAGTAGGTCTGAGATCAAGACCTGCTCTCTAGAGATGGAGTAGTGTGTAGATGGAGAAGCTGACTCCACAGGGGGCAGCAGTGTGGTTATCCCAAAGCCCCTTGAAGGCATACCTCTGGTATTCTCTCTGCTTCCATCCATCTACACCCATTACACATGCATAGTCTTAATCCTTTTGGAGGGAAAACATTTGAAATAGCCACAGTTGGCAGCAGCTGGTTTGGTGTTGATAACTTTCTCATTCACAGATAGAATAGCTATTATTCATTCTAGTGATTATACCACCATATTGTGTTACTGAATTTTTTTTTTTTTTTTTTTGGTTTTTCAAGAGATAGGATTTCACTCTAGTCCAGGCTGACCTGAAATTCACTATGCAGTCTCAGGGTGGCCTCAAACTCACAGTGATCCTCCTACCTCTGCCTCCCCAGTGCTGGGATTAAAGGCGTGCGCCGCCATGCCTGGCTGAATCTTTTATTTAGTTATTATTTTTTTCAAGGTAGGGTTTCACTCTAGCCCGAGCTGATCTGGAGCTTACTCTGTAGCCTGAGACTGGCCTTGAACTCACAGCGATCCTCCTACCTCAGCCTCCCCAGTGCTGGGATTAAGGGGATGTGCCACAAAACCCAGAATGATTTTTTTTTTATTTTTTTTTTTGGTTTTCTGAGGTAGGGTCTCACTCTAGCCCCGGCTGACCTGGAATTCACTATGTAGTCTCAGGGTAGCTTCAAACTCATGGTGATCCTCCTACCTCTGCCTCCTGAGTGCTGGGATTAAGGTGCGTACCACCACACCCAACATATTTTATTTTATTTGTGTGTGTAAATGTGTGTGTGTGTGTATAAATGTGTGTGTGTGTGTGTGTGTGTACACGTACGTCAGGATCTTTTTTTTTTTTTTTTTTTGGTTTTTTGAAGTAGTGTCTCATTCTAGCTCAGGCTGATCTCGAATTCACTATGTCGTCTCAGGGTGGCCTCGAACTCACAGCAATCCTTCTACCTCTGCCTCCCAAGTGCTGGGATTAAAGGCGTGTGCCACCACGCCCGGCCCATATCAGGATCTTTTGCTGCTGCGAGTGAACATCAGATGCATGCATCGTTTTTTGTGTTTGGCTTTATGCAGGTACTGGGTAATTGAACCCGGGCCAGCAGGCTTTTGCAAGCAAACACCTTGAACCACTGAGCTATCTCCCAGCCCATACTGAATCTTGAATAGTAACCTATGAAGTGCATTTTTTTTCCATTTCTACTTCACAGATTAGGAAACTGAGGCTCCAAGCTTGTTTGTTAAAGCTGAGAACATTTTCAGGAGCATCCTGCCCTAGAGAATCCACTGTGTAGTACTAAAATTCTTCTCTAGCTACAAGGTCCTGTAAAATAGATTGTCAGTGACCTGGAGAGATGGTTTAGCAGTTAAGGCGCTTGCCTGCCAAGCCAAAGGACCTAGGTTCAACTCCCCAGGACCCATGTCAAGCCAGATGCACAAGGGGGCACATGCACCTGGAGTTTGTTTGCAGTGGCTGGAGGCCCTGGTGCACCCATTCTTTCTCTCTTTCTCCCTGCCTATTTCTGTATCTCTCTCTCTCTCTCAAATACATAAAAATAAAATATTAAAATAGATTGTTTATAGTTCAGCAATATTAATAACTGTGAAGGGAAGGATTTTCATGGGAGCAACATCCGTGTGCTTGCATGTGAATTATGTGGCTGAGAGGTAGGTGAGAGCTCAGCTCAAGAGCAGACAGAGTAAAGGACAAATGACAGTCACTGAAGCCTAGATCCTCAGGGCTTGTCTGTGCTCTAAAATCCGAGTGGAAAACCAATCAGTGCATCCTTTCGGTCAGTCCATATTGATCAAGCCGGCTCCTCAGGGCAGAGCCCCAGACACCATTATATCACATGTCCACATTCTCTTTGATTGATGGGAACAGAGGTTAAAATAGAAGGCACACTCTTGTCCTTGAGGGGCTTATGGGTAATTTGAGGAAAACAGTATACAAATGGGTCACTTGAAAGGGTGTGGACAAAAAGATGGTACCAACACATGATGTATCCATACAAAATATGTTCTTAATAATAATAAAAAAAAGGAAAGAAAAAAGATGTGGACAACCAAGGACAAAACAGAGTAATGAATGAATCAGCCAAGCTTTTAGTGTGGAGGAGAAAAGCCCAGGGAAGACATTTTGACCCAGTATGATGAAGACCTTGATAATCTATCTTCCCAAAGATTGAAGAGCAATTGTTGGAGTCAGTGAAGCTTTGGCCATGGGAGGTATTTAAACAGGCTAGGAAGGTAGGAGGCCTCCTCAGAGTCAGACTGTGAAGTGAGGAGTCACATTAAGAGGTATGTATGTCCCTTCTAACCTGGAACTCCTCCTCAGGGAGGGAGTTGGAAGGTCCTGCTTTATCAGAATGGTTGGCTTGTACCATCTTGCCAGCTCTGGCAGTGCCCATCTGCAGCAGATGCCAGGAAACAAAATTCTTCCCAATCTTGCCACCCACATCTCACGTCTACCCCATGAATATGAAGTAGTGGACTTCTAGTACTTTTGTTTCCCGCTTCTTCCTTGATATGACTTGCTGGCCAGACTAGCTGAGGTTTCCTTGAAAGACACAACCCAGTGATGGCCTTTGGCCCTACCAGGGCTCTAACTGCATCATCAATGACTCATCCACCTCTGGAAGAAGGGAGGCACAATTAGTTCTTGTACCACTTAAGGAAAACAGCTGTTGAGAAGAAACAGTTACCTTTACTAGTCATGCAGATCTGAAAATCACAATTTTCTGTGATAATCATTTTTTTTTAATCTTGGCTTTGGACCTGGGCCCTGGCTTGGCTCAAATGCAGTCTCCTTTAAGCTCCTGTGCAACACAACCTTCACCTGTGACTGGAGCCAGGAGGTTTCCTGTAGAGAAGTCAGGATAGCAAGCTAGGACTGTGGTTGGGGAGTTTCCCAAAGGGGGATCCTTAGTACTAAGTCTCTACTCCCCAGAGGCTTGGATCCCTCTTCCTAGCAATGTGTAGGACATTACACATGTCGTGGTGGGATGTTGAATTTCAAGGGAGAACCAGAGGCGGTGGTGCTAGAGCAAGAGCCGAGTGGTGCTAAGGCAGAGTCGGCCAGGCCACCTTCCAGCTGGTGGTGGGAGGAGCACTGCTAGTGATTTATGCAAGGATGGCTGGATCGTGGCTTCTGCTCAGGTTTGTGAGCCTAGCTGCATCAATACAGAAGAGAACTGGCAGGTGAGGTGGGGGGGTGGTCTGGCTTCCTCAGTGAGTGAGGGCTCGGAAGAGCAAGGGACTTTCTTCAGGCAGTGAGATAGCAGTCAACGTTGGCATGGGAATGCTGAAGCCAAATTCTCTCAGAGCCCTCAGTGCTTACAGGATCAGCATACAGGCCTGTGCAGGTGGAATGACTCAGTCTATCTTCATTTTCATTTCGCCAGCATGCTTCATATTGGGACTGTAGTACAGTGCTTTTAAAGGGACTGTGAGCTGTCAAGATCCCATGCTTTTTGGCTTTGAGCTGAGTTCCATGACCTAATGCATTTCTTGGGACCTTACATCTCCCAAAGCAAGTTTGTACCAACATGCCTCAGCACACACGCTCTTTGGAGCCTGAATGGAGGGTGCCAGAGAAGAATTGGGATTCCAGTCATAGCTGAGGATGAGCTAGCTGAGCCTTTCAAGATGTTTCTGGGTCCACACTTGGAATGGGCTGGTGCTAGAGGCTGGAGGGAGGGTTGTTTTTTTTTTTAGTTTAATTTATTTTTTATTTGCAAGGAAGGGTTGGAGAAAATGGGTGTGCCAGGGCTTCTAGCCACTGAAAACCAATTCCAGATGCATATGTCACTTTGTGCATCCGGCTTCACATGAATACTAGGGAATCGAACCTGGGTCCTTAGGCTTTGCAGGCAAGTGTCTTAACTGCTAAGCCATCTCTCCAGCACTGGAGGGATGTTTTGACAAAGGGGAACATGACTTTGTGATTGGCCTTCCTTCTTTGACAAGGTTTTCTCCCTACCACGGAGACCACAGGACTGTCAACTAGCAGCACCCAAGAGGTGTTCTAATGAGTGCTTGCCAGTGGCCTGGGGCTTGGAACGGCCTTTGTATAGCCCAGGGTTTGACATTCAGAGGTTATGGTGGCAACAGCTGCTTCTTCTACAGAGTCCAACAACAGCACTGATTTTTCTTTTTCACGTCTTTGTTTTTCTGAGCACAGCTTCATATCTCGTTGTCTATCCCAGGCCTTTGCCAGGAACCTCTTTACACCTTCAGAGGTCTCTTCATTGGAGCCATGCTGCGGGCTCCCACCATATGCCTCTCTAGGTCTCTCTGTGTCTTTTTTTTTTTTTTTTTTCAAGGTAGGGTTTCACTCTAGCCTAGGCTGACCTGGAATTCACTCTGGAGTCTCAGGGTGGCCTAGAACTCACAGCGATCCTCCTACCTCTGCCTCCCCAATGCTGGGATTAAAGGCGTGCGCCACCACGCCCGGCTTCTTTCTGTGTCTTTTCACGGCCATCTTTTCTTGGGCAGCTCCTGCTGCTGCTGCTCTGCAGAAGCACAGAGCATTTCCTCCATGTCCTTTTCTGCAGGGCTTCTCCTTTTAGAACACCAGAAGGAAACTCAAAAATCATCTAGTTTAAGCTGGGCGTGGTGGCGCACGATTTTAATCCCAGCACTGGGGAGGCAGAGGTAGGAGGATCGCTGTGAGTTCTAGGCCACCCTGAGACTCCAGAGCGAATTCCAGGTCAGCCTGGATCAGAGTGAGATGCTACCTCGAAAAACCAAATAAAACAAAATAAAATAAAAATAAAACATCTAGTTTAATTCCTCTAGAGAGGCCCTGAGCGTTGAAGGGCCTTCTCCAAGGTTTTCCCGTCTAGAAAGAGTTCTCCTCAGCCGGTTGTCACTTCTACCTGTAGAGTGAGGTCATGCCTGTAGGACTCAGTTTTGTCGGAAGTATAGACAGGCAGAGGCAGTCAGCCTGCCCTTGGGAGGGGGGTGCTTTGCGAGGGTCATGGAAGGACATGCTTTTGGAAACTTCCACAGGAACCTGACCAGTTCAGACCTACTTAACTGAGGAAATCCCTTGCCAGCCCGCCACCTCCACGCACCAGCCTTCCCCCTTAGCTGCTGCTCTGACCCTCCCGAGCTTCTAATGCTTCTAAAGCTGCTGGCATCTACTTGTCTGAGGACGAACGGCCCAACTGGGCCTGGGTCATGCGGGGTTGGCCTCTCTAGAGGCCCTCTCCACTCGCCTCAGCCCCAGGCAAGGCTCTCTCTGCCTATTAAAGCCACTCTGCTTCTCTCTTCCACCCTTCCAGCAGATGATCCCTGGATAATTTATGCAGCAAATCCTCTTTAATCTTTAATCTGGGGTCCTGAACTAAAGGAACCTGCTGCTAGCCCCTGTCTTTTTCACAGCTTGGGTGGAGGCGGAGAATGTTTGACATTTCTCTTTAGGAGGCGTAGTGGGGCACGGGGTATGGCCAATCAGTAACTTGGGCAACCAGCCGGGCTCACTTTGCTAAACTCCTGATGAATCTCCAGGGAACTAACGCTTTCTCTCCAACCTGTACAACTCCCACCTCCCTGTGCAAAGGCGGCGTCTTCCGGGGATGCCAGGTGGGCCAGCTTATTTTTCTCTGGGGACTGGTTCAAGTCCCGGCTGGGCTGCACTGCCTGAAGAGACCGGATAGAAGGATAAGAACCAGACGCCCATTGCAGCCATGGGACGACAAGCCCAGGGCCCAACTCTGTCCAGCTCTTCAGGACGTGCAGGGTGCTGCGGGCCACGCTCACCCCGACACCCCACCGCGGCCGAGGTCTAAACCCCGCCCAGGGGCGCCGAGCCCCGCCCCGATCCCCGCCCCCGGCGGTCCGCACTCGGCGAAGCGGTCGAGGGCCCGGTGCAGCGAGGTCGGCGCGGCGCGCAGCTCCCTCCGCGGGTCGCTGGGGCGCTGTCCAGGCGGAGCCTGCCCGGCCAGGGCTGCAACCATGGTAAGGCGGGAGGGCGGCGGGGACACGCAGAAATGCCGGGGAAGTCACGGTGCCGCAGCCCCGGCTGGGCAGGGCGGGAGGCACTGTCGCCGGTCCCCAGGTTCAGACGAGGCGCCGCTGGCCTCGGCATGGCACTGCGTCGCCGCTCCCAAGTTTTTCCTTCTGAGTCGAGCAGCTAGGAGCGACCCCCAGAGGTGCTGCCCAAGGTCTTGGAGGAAGGAATAGGGCGGTTCGGTGGGAGGTGCCCACCGGCAGAGGCAAGCCTCCTTGTGATGGGGAAAGCACGTCAGTGATGGGGGGGGGGGGTCTCCGCCCTTGCCTGAGTCATCTGCGTTACCTGGATGACCCTTGGCCGTCCACGAACCCTGGGCGCACAGATTAGCACCAACTTCCACTGGAAAACAGGGGAACCCCACAAACACGGCTGTCCTATCTCCCTAGAAGGGATGCAGGGTCCGTCTTTTCCGCATCCTCTGACCTTTCCCAGAGAGAGAGAGGGAGAGAAGCCCAGCTCACCATCCTGCAGGGATGAAATCGACTGTATCCCTTTCCATCCGGGACCAGAACCTTGGGAAAGCTTCCTCCTGCTGCATCTCCCTCCCTCCCCCCAACCTGGTCCCTCTGCAGTGTGTGTGTGTGTGTGTGGTAGTGGTGGTGGTGGTGGTGGGGGGAAGACTCATTCCTGCCACCTGCCTGTAGTGGGAAGAGGAGCTGTAACCCCAGATAAAAGTTTGGGCGCTTGGCTCTTCGTGCTGTTGTTGCCAGAGCCTGCCACAAACACAGTGTATTGGTGTCAGGGCCTCCAAGCCACACGCTGTCCTCTTCCTCCAGTTTGGAAGCTCCCCAGCCTTTGCCCTCCGCATTGGGAGGTACAAGCTGTTTACAGCAGGAAGGGCTGCTGACCAGCCCACAGGGCAGGATGTTGGCTGTGAGCAGCCGCCTGGAGCGAACTCTGGGCTCTATGGAATCAAAAGCTTTCAGGTCTAGCAAGGCCAACCTTTTGAGCTCTTGTCTCTCAAGCTGTGTCCAGGCAGTGACCCAAGTCTCAGGCAGGAAGTATTGGTGACCCTGTGACCTTCTCCCAAAGGGGGTTCCTTGGGAGAGGCCAAGTAGTGCCTGTCCTCATCCGGGTCCTCCAACTTCTCCCCACATGGGAGATGGACAGACCGATTGTTGGAGGGATAGAAGCCTGGGGAAGCACTGCTTATCCCCAGTGTTAAGCCCAGCAGGCACCAGAGGGTCTTTTTCTGCCACACACTAAGCTTAGTTCAGCTGAGGTCTTGGTGCTGTCAGCTTGGCTGAGGCCACCCTGTTCTTTTCTAATTAGAGAGACCCTACCACTACCCAAGCTTCAGGCCTCTGCCCGCAAGCCAGCCAGGTCCTTAGGCTGACTGGTTGGAGTCAGGCCAGACTCCTTTGAGGGTCTCCTTGTCAAAGGTCAGTGTCCCGCTTTGAAAATCAGTGAGGAGACCTCTCCAGGCAAGGAAGTCCAGGAAGTTTATATTTGCACATCAAAACAGTGGCAGGGCAACATAAATGACCATCCTGCAGCTTGAGAGGCACCTTCTTAGGTTCAAAGTAGCTTGGGACATCTGCCTTCAAGAGTGCTTTTTCTCCCTAGCCTCACTGAAGGCCAGGAAGAACAACTGGGCATTAGGACACTATTCAGACTCAGAAGTGGTGTTTCTGCCCCATCCAAGCCAAGACCCCCTCTCCAATTGGTCCCCACCTAAATGGCAACTCTGAAGCCTCTGGGTTACTAGCCTCCCTTTGACTTGAACCTATGCCCCTCAGAGGTCAAATGCTAGCAGCTGTCCTATTGACTTTACGGAAATGGTAGGCTTCATGAGTCCAGAGGTCATGCACGTATTTGTGGGTGGCAAGGAGTCCCCAGAGCAAAGCCTCCTTTGTAGCTGGGGTTCCCTGCAGGGACATTTAGGAACAGGTTTCTGAGCAGTGGGATAGCAGTTTCTCTAGTGGGGTAATAAAGAGACACTTGGGAAGAAGTAATGGGTCTGTTCCCATGGAGCCTGTACCCAGGGGTTTATTGGACATTCCTATCCTTCTTTAGGATTCCTTAAAGTTCAGCTGAAATAGAGATTAGGGAGGATTAGAATCTTTTGGGAATAGGTCTTTTGTGTTGCTGTCCCTATGTACTGATGGGCCAGGTCACCTTGGGGAGACTTCCTAGTCCTCAAGTAGGCCTCAGTGTCCTTAGGGTCTAAAAGGAAGGGTAAGTGAATTGAGAGCCTGTGCTGCAGACTGACTTGGGAGGTTGGTGGTGTGCCCACCAGGATAGAAAGCAGGCAGGCATCATGGGGCAGCCAATCAGAGGAGGAGGGGACTGCAGAGGAACCGAGTGATCCTGCTGCAACTGAGCTGTCCTTGGAGGGTGGGAGCCAAGGGAAGGGGAGGAGGAGAGGGGGTGGGAAAGAACATTCCACAGGCTTTTTTGGCCCCTGCCAGAGTCAGAGTGGGGTCAAAGAAAAAGGGAAAGGAGCAAGTCAGGAAGCCAGATGACAACAAGAAGATCAAGGCAAGGCTGGTTGTGTTGTGAAGAACTTTGCCTGGGAGATCAAATTAGACCTAGAGCTTGCTGACAGACTGGGTTCTGAAGCGTGGGGCATGGACCGTTCACTGGAAAGGCAAGGGAATTCAGTCCGTAAGGATGGGGCTGAAGCTGGGGTAAGACGTTGCTCTCTGAAAATGCTTTGGTCACTGGTAGAGCTAGGGGAGGCAGACAGACAGATAAAGAACTTGGTATCTTTTTGTTGTTGTTGCTGTTGTTTTGTGTTTTGTTTTTTCAAGGTAGGGTCTTACTATAGCCCAGGCTGACCTGGAACTCACTCTGTAGTTCCAGGCTGGACTCAAACTCACAGCGATCCTCCTACCTTTGCCTCCCGAGTGCTGGGATTAAAGGCGTGTGTCACCAAGCCTGGCATGGAACTTGGTATCTTAACTCTTGTCTAGAACCCTTTGGCCTCCATGCTGACGCAAAGCCAGGGTTGGCAGAGCGGATTATGGTGCTGGATCCTGATGGTTCTGTGGGGGACCTGGGGTCTCCGTCAGTGCGTTCCCTTCTCCCTTCCTTGCTACCCTTCTGCTCAGTGACCCTCGACACAGCACAGTCCTCTCTCACACCCTTAGCAAGTCCCTCAGAGCAACTGTAGAGTGGTGGTGAGAGGCAGGAGTTTCTGGAATTCCCCAGACTCATTAACTGCCAAACAGATCTGCCCAGCCGCTCCATTCTTTCTCTGGTGCTGTACAATTAATTGCCCAAGCTGGGACAGTTTTGAGAGCAAAAGGGATCACAATGCATCATTATGCTAGGCCAACAAGCATAAACTGGGTTGTATGGTCACCCTATTGGACCTTAAATATAATGGCTAAGAAAAGCCCATTAGGTCAGGCCTGCCTTAGGGATAGCCTCTTCTGGACACTAAGCCCCTATGTACTGGTTCCAGTTTCAAGATAAAGGGCCTCTTCCTCTCTCCTGCCCAGGAAAGCCCTGGAGACCATGACTCTCAAGGGGTGGGTCTTACTAAAGTAGTTCTTATAGGATCTTTCCTCCTAGCCTCCCTTTCTCAATCCCTTCCTCCCGCACACATGTGGCCATGTGTGTGTGTCTGTCTTTTTCATTTCTGACCTTTGTAAAATGGGGCCATGGAGGAGGAGTGTGGCCATCTTATCTCCCTCACTCTGGCTGAGACTCCACAGTGGTCCAGGGTAAGCCCCCACTGGTTTGGCCAACCCCCAGCGGGTGACTCAGCCTTTGCAGCCATCTCTTGTCCATTGTCTGGGGGTGGCACGTGGGTGTTGTGAGGCAGAGCTGAGCCCAGCACTGCCAGGCACCCCACAAAGGATGCCGACCCCCATAGAAGAGGGGAAGCTCTAGGGTACCTTAAAGCTATAGAGGAGCTGAGGGTAAAAGTAGGGGAAACGGCCCATCTTCCAAGCTGAGCCTGGGCAGAGCAGGTATCTACAGAGAAGTCAGTCCATTCTGTTTGCCATCCCCCTGCCCCCCAACACCCACGGTTCATGGATTCAGCCAGACCCCTTCTTTCACTGCTGGCTCCAGGGAGAGGGAGCAAGGAGGCAGTTGAGGGGTGCCTCTCCTACATGTTCCTCCCAGTTAGATTGATGTCCATGGCACAAGAGGTCAGCCAGCCTTCCTCCCTCAAGCTCTTGTAATGCTCTTCTAGCATCTTCCACCTGGCTGCTCCAGACTGCCCTCCATCCATCTTAGCATCCACGGGGAGCTTTGTTCTTCTCTCCTGGAGTCTAGAGTAGGGTCAGTGGGACTCAGCACTGCACAGCAAACCTGGAGAGTGAGCACCCTCAGTACAGCCGGCACCCGGCTCCCTAGCTTCTGACTAGCAGTGAGAGAGGCACAGAGCTTTGCTGGCTTTTGGTTTGTCTGTGGGGTGGGGGGGGCAGCCACATGCTTTTCACCCCCCATCCCCTTATGACCTGCACTCTCCCTTAGATCTTCAGCCATGCTCTCAGGTCTCAGTCCTCTCCCTCTTATTCAGTCGGATTTCCTGGCCTTTGGGACAGTCACTGGCTCCTAGCCAGTCGAGACCCCCCACCCTATGGATAGCTTGAACAGTACTCTGCTGGGAGAGCAGGGCTGTGTAAGGCCACCTAGGGCTCCTCTTGGACTCTGGGACCCTTCCTGGTCTCTTGGCTGGGGGAGGCTAGTGAGCAGGTGTTTGTGGGGGGCGGGGTGAGCACTTCCTCTGGCCTGGCTGCTCTTTCTTTCTTTCTAACCACAAGTACTTTCTCCTTCTCACCTTCTCCTGTCTTCTGCATGCCTCCTCCTACCTTCCTCCTTCTTCCCTTCCGGCTCCCTTCCGCTGCCTCCCACCTACTCCACCCCGCCCCCGACCCCCCCCCCCCAGATCAAGCGTTTCCTGGAGGACACCAGTGATGACGCAGAACTGAGCAAGTTTGTGAAGGATTTCTCAGGAAGCGAGCACTGCCACCCATCGGAGGCCAAGACCAGGGGCTCCAGGCCCCAAATCTCGGAGCCAGGGCCCCAGGCTCCAGACCTCTATGATGATGACCTGGAGCTCAGATCCACCTCGTGGCCCCATTCCTCTGACAGCCAACAATACTTCTGTGCCCCAGCCCCTCTCAGCCCTTCGGCCCGACCCCGCAGCCCATGGGGCAAGCTTGATCCTTATGATTCCTCTGAGGTAGAGACTCCAGTCCTGCCCTTTGCCATTCAGTGGGTGGGGCAGAGAGACCCAGGGAGGGAGCAGAGCTAGCTCTGGGGTGGGCATGTGGGTGTGTGCACATGCACTGGATGTGTGTACCTAAGGTCTCTTTCTGTACTGTGTCACCCCCAGCTCTGTGGTGTCTGCCCTGTGGGCACTGGAACTGGTAGTAACAGCAAGGGCCAGAGACCTGGAGATGGTCTCAGATGGAAACACAGAGGAGTCTGGCACTGCTCCTTTAAGTCTGGGGCAGAGTCCTAGGAGAGGAGAGAGAGAGAGCCCGAGAAGACTGGTGCTGGCCACTGCTCCTCATCCTGATGCATTCTGCCTTTTTGTCCAACAGGACGACAAGGAGTATGTGGGCTTTGCCACCCTTCCCAACCAAGTCCACCGGAAGTCTGTGAAGAAAGGCTTTGACTTTACCCTCATGGTGGCAGGTAGGAAGGGGAAGGGTTGGATTGGGCAAGGGGTGTTTCAGGTGGGGTGTGTGTGTGTAAGGAGAGAGTGAGCAAGCAGCAAATGGCTATAACTGAGAACCTTTAGTGGCCAAAAATGTGTGGATGTGGAGGGAATGAGGTGGTACAAAGATCACTTGACCAACAGTTTTCTAGGATTTTCCCCTTCCCACGTTATCTTGGAGCAATCTCTTGCTCTCTTAGCCTCATTCAAATGAGAAAGCTGGACAAGCTGGAAGTATCCTTGAGCTCTGAAATGCTGTGGCTTGCTTAGTCTAGTCCCAGTTGACAAAAGCAGTTCACCTCAGGCCTTGAGCAGGCGGAGCTGCCTCAGCCATAGGGCTCACTTTCTGACCTGCTACCTCTGTCCTCTCACCTGTCAGGAGAATCAGGCCTGGGTAAATCCACGCTTGTCAATAGTCTTTTCCTCACTGATCTGTACCGGGATCGGAAACTCCTTGGTGCTGAAGGTAAGGACAGGAGGAAGACAAGAGGCAGACCTGGCTTGGGAGGCTAAACTCACCACAGCATATGTGGGGTGGCGGGGGGGCGGGGGGGGGGGAGATGGGATCCTCCCCAGTCTGCCGGAAGTCCTAGTTTCCTAGAGAGACTGATGGTATCTCTCCTTGGGCTTGTCTGGCCTGGCAGCTCACCAGCAAGCTCCCGAAAGATTTTGGTGCTGAAGTAGAGAGGGACCAGCATCTTGCTCTCTGAATGAGTTTTGACCCCCCCAAAGGATTCCAGGAATCCAAAAAAAAAAAAAAAAAAAAAGCCTGGAGCAGAGAGGAGGCTGGGGCCAGAGCCAACAGCCACCGGCATTTCCTGTGTTGGGAAATGTTCTCCTTGTTGGTTCCCAGAGAGCTGGCCCTCCAGCAGCCTGGGTGTGGGCAGGGGGTTAGCGTGGATGAGGCAGTCCGGGCAGCAGAGCTGGCTTGGGTGGGCAGTTTGTTCTGATCGGGCAGGTCCCTGCTCTTGCCCTCGCCTCAGTTTCCCCCTTCTCCAGAGCGGATCATGCAAACCGTGGAGATTACTAAGCATGCAGTGGATATAGAAGAGAAGGGTGTGAGACTGCGGCTCACCATTGTGGACACACCAGGTTTTGGGGATGCAGTCAACAACACAGAGTGGTATGTCTGACCAAGCACCATCCCAGCTGCCCCTGCCCCACCCGCTCACCCCATGCACACACAGGTCACACAGTCAAAGGCATAGCCTTATTTGTCAGGAGGAAGAGGTTTGTGACCTTACTGGACAGCTGGATTCCTCTTACTACACAGCTGTCTCCTCTGTAAAGTGAGAGGGAAAGGATTGCAATGGATGGTTTCTTTCTTTTTTTTTGGGGGGGGGTGATAGACTGTTTTTGGACTACTGTGTGGCTCAGGCCAGCTTAGAACTCACAGGGATACTCATGCCTTATCCTCCCACATGAACCATCATGGTCAGCTTGGAATAGATGGTTTCTAATGTTCCTTGCAACTCGGATATAATTCTGCGTGAGTAGGGACACAAGGAAAGGACTCAAAAAGGCAAAGAGGTGAAAACAAGTAATATAGGGTTGGACACTTAGTAAGGCACTCAGTAACCCGTCCTCTCTCCTTCCTTCCCTTTCACCTACAGTGTTTCAGATGCCTCACACAAGTGTTACTGAAGGGAGGATGGAGGCTCATGGAGGGAGGGATGAAGGAAAGAAAGGCAGAGGGAATGCTAGGCATGGCAGTACTCACCTATAATCTCACTTGTGAGTAATACAAGATCAGGAGCTGAAGGCCAGCCTTAACTGCATAGCCAGCCTGGGTTGGGAAAGATAAAGAAAAAAGAAGAGTAGAATTTACTTAAACTCTACGCAGCCTCCAGGCTCTCAAAAAACAAGGTGGTTTTGTTTTATTTGTGTCTGTAATGCTATGTGTGTGTATATGATTGTGTGTGATGTACATGCATGTGAGTATAGAGGCCAGAGGTGATGGTAGAGTGTCTTCCTCAGTCACTGTTCACCTTTCCTGTCTTTTTCTTTTCTTGGTCTTTTTTTTTTTTTTTATTTTTGTTTGTTTATTTATTTGAGAGCGACAGGGAGAAGGAGGGAGAGAGAGAGAGAGAATGGGCGCGCCAGAGCTTCAAGCCTCTGTAAACGAACTCCAGATGCATGTTCCCCCTTGTGCATCTGGCTAACGTGGGTCCTGGGGAATTGAGCCTCGAACCGGGGTCCTTAGGCTTCACAGGCAAGCGCTTAACCACTAAGCCATCTTTCCAGCCCTTTTCTTGGTCTTTTGAGGTAGGGTCTCGCTCTAGTCCATGCTGACCTGGAATTCACTATGTAGTCTCAGGGTGGCCTCAAACTCATAGCGATCCTCCTACCTCAGCCTCTCAAGTGCTGGGACTAAAGGTGTGTGCCACCACGCCCTACCTTACTTTTTTTTTTTGAGGTAGGGTTTCACTCTAGTCCAGGCTGACCTAGAATTCACTCTGTATTCTCAGGGTGGCCTCGAACTCACGGCGATCCTCCTACCTCTGCCTCCTGAGTGCTGGGATTAAAGGCATGCGCCACCATGCCCGGCTCAGTCATACCTTTCTTTTTGAGACAGGATCTCTTACTGAACCTGGAGATCACCAATTCAGCTAGCCTAGCTAGCCAGCAAGCCCAGGATCCTCCTGTCTTCTCTTCACCAGTGCTGGGATTAAAGGTGTACACTGCCCAGTCTGAGTTTGTTTTTAAGTATTTTTTATTCATTTGTAAGCAGACAGAGAGAATATGATTGAATAAGAGTGAATATGGGGTACACCAGGGCTTTTTGCCATTGCATATGAACTCCAGACTCATGCACGACTTTATGCATCTGGCTTTATGTAGGTACTGGGGAATTGAATCCTGGTCAGCAGACTTTGCACACAGGGGTCTTTAACTGCAGAGACATCTCCCTAGCCCCAAGTCTGACTTTTTATGTGGGTGCTGGGGATCTGAAGTCAGATCTTTTTTTTTTTTAATTATTTTCAAGCAGAGAGAGAGAAAGAATGGATTGCCAGGGCCTCTGGCTGCTGCAAACAAACTCCAGATGCATGTGCCACTTTGTACATCTGGCTTTACATGGGTACTGGGGAATTGAACCCAGGTTGTTGGGCATTGCGGGCAAGCACCTTAACTACTGAACCATCTCTCCAGCCCCAAACTCAAATCTCGATCCCTGTATAGCAAGCACTTTACCAACTGAATTATATCCCCTGCCCTGAAAAGGGTTCTCCCCCACCCCTTCTCTCTCTCTCACACACACACTCTGCTGTATCTAGTTTTCAGTTTTCATGATGTGGAGGGTACTTAGATAATGGTCAGAAAGACCTAAGTGAGTAGGTGTGAGTGATGAATGAATACAACAAGAGGAGGGCTGGGGAGAGGGGTCAGCCGTTAAGGCACTTGCTTGCAAAGCCTGATGACCTGGATTTGATTCTCCAGAACTCACATAAATAAATAAACAAACAATTTTTAAAAAGTCAAGGGCTGGAGAGATGGCTTAGCAGTTAAGGCGCTTGCCTGCAAAGCCAAAGGACCCAGGTTCAATTCCCCAGGACCCATGGAAGCCAAATGCACAATGGGGTGCATGTGTCTGGAGTTTGTTTGCAGTGGCTGGAGGCCCTGGTGTGCCCATTCCCTCCCCCACTCTCTCTCTCTCTCTTTCTCTCTCTCTTTACCTCCTATTTCTGTATCTCTCTCTCTCAAATAAATAAATAAAAATAAAATATTTTTTGAAAAAAGTCAAGAAGCCAGGCATGGTGGTGCACACCTTTAATTCCAGCACTCGGGAGGCAGAGGTAGGAGGATCACCATGAGTTAGAGGCCACCCTGAGAATACAGAGTGAATTCCAGGTCAGCCTGTACTACCGAGTTTCAAGGTAGCAAGACCCTACCTTGAAAAACTGAAAAACAAAAAACAAAACAAACAAAAGACAAGAGAAGAGAATACATTTGATGAAGAAATTAGGCTGTAGTACCTAGAACCCTAGAATGAATTCAAATTTTGATTGACCCTTAGTAACTGCATTATCTTGAGAAAATGGCTGAAAATCACCAGAATTATGCCTGTATTCTACACTTATGAATTTTACCAATGAAAAGTATAGGACTATCTGGGCATGGTGGCATACGCCTTTAATCCCAGCACTTGGGAGGCAGCACTTAGGAGGATTGATTGCCATGAGTTAGAGGCCACTCTGAGACTACATAGTGAATTCCAGGTAACCCTAAACTAGAGTGAGACTCTACCTTGAGAAAACAAAAACAAAAACAAAAACCTAGGACTAGCAGCATAACTTGAGGGGCCCCTTGTTCAGAGTTACTGAGAATTTCAAGATGGTAAAAGATGAACACCCAACCAAGCGTGGGCTTTCTGAATGCAGATCCCTGCCTGACTGCATAGGCTGGACACCACTGCTGCTGACCCTGGATCACTGCCTCATGGACTAGCCAGATCCACACAGACCTTTATTTTTTTCTTTTTTATTGACTATTTAGCAAGCTTTACAATAAAAACAAGCAGTAAGTAACAAATGCATAAAATAAATACCAAGTCAGATCTTTATTTTTAAAAATATTTTATTTACTTGAGAGAGGGAAAAAGAGAGGCAGATAGAGAGAGAATGGGTGCAGCAGATCACCTCCAGTCACTGAAGATGAACTCCAGACACATGTGCCACTTTGTGCATCTGGCTTACATGGCTACTGGGGCATTGAACCTGGGTCGTTAGATTTCACAGGCAAGCACCTTAACCGCTAAGCTATCTCTCCAGCTCCCATGCAGACCTTTCTAAACTCTCATCGTCTGCCTTCTGTTTATAACATGTGACTTTCAGCATAGCTCGCCATTCAATCATCGGCTTCATTCTTGTCTCAAAGGGAGGCCATTGCTTAACAGCGCTGTTAGTTCATGTTACATAATCTCGATGTTTCTAGTGGATTGAGGTGAGTTTATGTCACCATCACCATCCTAGCACCATGTCTCAACAATTTGCCTTGAAATTCTAATCCCAACTAGTACCTGCTTTCTACTTACCTCCTTGTACCTTCCATAAGTACTAATTTGTTTCTATAATCATTTCCTTTCAGTAATGTTTCATAATTCCATCTCAAGTTGATAGCACACCTCCAAAGATACTTGTTTAGTGAACCAGCAGGACTGTAGCATATGCATACAAGCACAGGCTGGACATTTTAAGGAATGCAGAACAAGTAAAAATGATCCTTATCCCCGAGAGGCATACAGTCTAGTGGTAGTGGGGGAGGGGAGGGGAAAGCAGTTCTCTAACAGTGAGTCCATCCGGTAACAAATGAGTAAGTGGGTCAGGCTATGTACAATGGCAGACACATTGAGCTAAGAGTCAGAAAGCCAGTGACTGAGGTCGGTAGAGGATTTACTAGCCAAATTGATCTGGAGCAAGTCTCTTAGCTGCTGCAAATTTGATTTCTTCATGTATAAAATGAGAGTGTTGGGGCTGGGAAAATGGTTCAACACACGTGTTTGCAAAGCTTACTGGCCTAAGATCAATTCCTAGCCACCTACATGAAAGCTGGGCAGGCATTTGTTTGTAGTGGCAAGAGACCCTGGCATGCCCATAACACACACACACCAGTAAATTAAAAAAAAAAAAAAATTTCAAGGTAGGGTCTCACTCTAGCCCAGGCTGACCTGGAACTCATTCTGTAGTTCTGGCTGGCTTCAAACTCACAGTCATCCTTCTACTTCTGCCTCCCAAGTGCTGGGATTAAGGATGTGTGCCGCTACACCCGGCTAAATAAAAAAAAATTAACATTTATTTATTGGGGGGCAGATAGAATGGGCACACCAGGGACTCTAGCTATTACAAACAAACTCCAGACGTATGTGCCGCCTTGTGCATCTGGCTTACATGGGTTCTGGGGAATCAAACCTGGGTCCTTAGGCTTCGCAGGCAAGTGCTTTTAACTGCTAAGCCATTTCTCTAGCCCCAATAAATAGAATTTTAAAAATGAGTACTGATGCTTAAAGTGCATAATATCCGCCTGTCAAGGCAGGATTAAACTAGATGATAGAAAGACCTAAAAATTGAAGTCCTTAAAAAATATACAACCAGGGTTGGAGAGATGGCTTAGCAGTTAAGATGCTTGCCTGTGAAGCCTAAGGACCCATGTTTGGCTCTCCAGATCCCATGTTAGCCAGAGCCCAAAGGTGAGGCAGGTGCAAGGTCACACATGCCCACTAGGTGGCACAAGTGTCTAGAGTTAGATTTCTGTGGCTGAGGCCCTGGCACGCAAAGTTTCTCTCTCTCTCTCTCTCTGCCTTTCTAAAATAAATAAATAAATAAACACACACGCGCATGCGTGCACACACACACACACACACACACACACACACACGTACATTGCTTAACCATGGAACCATGGGGCTACATCTTGAGAAATGCATAGTTAGGAGGTTTTTTTTTTTTTTTTTTTCCATCATCGTACAAACAAATATCAGTTACTTATCATCCACAAGATGGATGAAGCTCTTCTGGAATAAGTAGAGAACATACACTAAATAAAATTATAGTGAATAAATAAAATATCATAGCCATTTATTACCACTATCAACTAAGACATACTTGTATGTGCTATTCTTTATTATTATTATTTTGTTGTTTTTCGAGGTAGGGTCTGACTCTAGCTCAGGCTGACTTGGAATGCACTATGCGGTCTCAGGCTGGCTTCGAACTCACGGTGATCCTCCTACCTCTGCCTCCCGAGTGCTGGTATTAAAGGCATGTGCCACCACCCAACTTTATTATTTTAGAGAGTGAGAGAATTGGTGTGCCAGGGCCTCAACCAATGCAGTTGAACTCCAGACACTTGTGCCACCTAGTGGATTTGTGCAACCTTGTGCTTGCCTCACCTATGTGCATCTGGCTAACGTGGGATCTGGAGAGTAGAACATGGGTCCTTAGACTTCACAGGCAAGTGCCTTAACCGCTAAGCTATCTTTCCAGCCCTGTGCTATTCTTTTATGACTAGCAGCACAAAATATGAGGAATGCATTGGTAATATGGTAGATGACTTTTTAAAATTTTATTTGAGAGTGAGAATGGGCATGCCAGGACCTCTAGCCCCTGCAAACGAATTCTAGATGTATGTGCCACATCATGCATCTGGTTTTTCATGGGTACTGGGGAATCGAATTGAACCTGGATCGTTATGCTTTGCAAGCAGGTGCCTTAACTACTGAGCCATTTCTTCAGGCCTAGGATGACCTTTTCTAGCTCCACTGTAATCTGATGGACTCCTAAGTTGATGGAAAAATTGTTACCTCGTGGATGGCTGTGTGTATGAATCTACATATGGTTGTGAAGAGAAGAAGTGCACTGGTGCAGTCAGACTTCATGGAAGAGCTGGTTCTTGGATAGAGCCTGGAAGGGTCGAATGGGTCTGGAGAAGTGATGGGTGGGAACCATAGGAACAAAAGTTGTGAGGCTGGATTGAGAACCTGACTTTGTGTCTCCCTGACTTCTGTCTGGTGTTCACTTGCAGCCATCTTGCTATCTTACTGTTTTGTTGTAGTCATCCAAACCCTTTTCCTCAGCGCATTAGTATTTATTTATTGAACTCTGCCTGTGAACCCAAGTTCCTAACAAGGCATATGAAATATACCTGTCCCAACCTGGTATTTCCCGGAAGATGTAGCAAAACAAGCCGTTGTAAACCACTGCTCGAGTCATAGGCTATTTCTATGCGATCCAGGTTTCACTAGGCAGCCCCCACTCCCACAGTTTGTTTGTCTATCCTTGCCTCAGCTGGAAGCCTGTGGCAGAGTACATTGACCAGCAATTTGAGCAGTATTTCCGAGACGAAAGTGGCCTGAACCGCAAGAACATCCAAGACAACAGAGTGCACTGCTGCCTGTACTTCATCTCGCCCTTTGGCCACGGGTATGATCTGAGCCTGAGGCTCCTGGCACCACCGGGTTCTTCTAAGGGAACAGGCCAAGAGCACCACGGGCAGGGCTGCCACTAGCAGGTGGTCACAGATTCCTGTTCTCCAGGCTCCGGCCACTGGATGTTGAGTTCATGAAGGCCCTGCATCAGCGGGTCAACATCGTGCCTATCTTGGCTAAGGCAGACACACTGACACCTCCAGAAGTGGACCGCAAGAAATGCAAAGTGAGGGAAGTTGATGGGGGGAGGGAAGCAGGTGGGCTTCTAGAAAGGATGGGGTACCCAGAACTGTGGACCCCTCGTCTGTTTGCCAGATCCGAGAGGAGATTGAGCACTTTGGAATCAAGATCTATCAGTTCCCAGATTGTGACTCTGATGAGGATGAGGACTTCAAATTACAGGACCAAGCCCTAAAGGTGGGGCTACCCTAGGGTCTCCCTTTACCATTTTGTCTCGTCTGGGTAAAATTCTATGTAAGGACAGGCTATTGGGGTGGAAGAGGATCCTGGAATCTTAAGAGCAAAGAAAATACATGTGAAGAGAAACAGGTGTGTGTGGGGGACTGCTGACAGGCACCCCTAACTTCTTTTAGGAAAGCATCCCATTTGCAGTGATTGGCAGCAACACTGTGGTAGAAGCCAGAGGACGGAGAGTTCGGGGCCGACTCTATCCTTGGGGCATTGTGGAAGGTAAAGCACTGAGCTTGTGACCAGGGTGTCCTGGCTCTTAGTGGCACTCCCCTACCCATAATCCTAGCTGACCCCTGGCCTTGCTATGCAGTGGAAAACCCAGGGCATTGCGACTTTGTGAAGCTGAGAACAATGCTGGTGCGTACACACATGCAGGACCTGAAGGATGTAACACGGGAGACACATTATGAGAACTACAGAGCACAGTGTATCCAGAGCATGACCCGCCTAGTGGTGAAGGAACGGAATCGCAAGTATGATCAGATGCAAGGACAAAGCTGGCATGGGGAAAAATCCCAAGCCCTTCCCTAATATTCTACAGGCTGGCCACAACCCAAGCTGGCGCTGAGGCCTCCCTAACCTTACCACCCTCTTTCTCCTTCCCTTCAGTAAACTGACAAGAGAGAGTGGAACTGACTTCCCTATCCCTGCTGTCCCACCAGGGACAGATCCAGAAACAGAGAAGCTAATCCGAGAGAAAGATGAGGAGGTGAGAGCAGTATGCCGTGGTAGAGGCTGACAGCCTTTCTGACCATAAGCCTCAGTATCCCTGTTTTAGAATAGAATGACCACTGGTCCTGGTACAATTTTGGTGTGTTTATGAGTGGTTATGTCTTTAACATGCATCAGGTCTACCCAGGGCCCTGACTCAAGGTATCAGAAGTTGGGGACACTTCCCCAATAGTACAGGACTCTCCAAAACACCTCTTTTTGATGCATATGCCTATTTCAGCTGCGGCGGATGCAGGAGATGCTACATAAAATCCAAAGACAGATGAAGGAGACCCATTAACTGGCTTTTGGACCTGGATATTTAAATCTCTTCTGCCTGCCCATGCCAGCCCCTCCCTGCACCAGCTCTGCTCAGGCCCCTGCAGCTACTACCACTTCGCCTTACATCCCTGCTGACTTCTCAGAGACTCAGAGGAAATAAACTTTAATAAATCTCTATGTGGCTTCTGGTGTTCCTGCATGTATTTTTACCACTCCTTGCAAAAAGATCCTAGGACCCGCTTTGAAAGGGTGATGGAGGGAGAGGTTGGTTCTGGCTTTTAGTAAAGGAGGGAAAATTTGCAGGTGTGGTGGCACATGCCTTTAATCCCAGCACTATGGAGACAGGTAGTAGGATCGCCATGAGTTTGAGGCCACCCTGAGACTACATAGTGAATTCCAAGTCAGCCTGAGCTAGAGTGAGACCCTACCTAGAAAAACAAAACAAAACAAAACAACAACAACCAAAAAAAAAAAAAAAAAAAAAAAGGAAGCGAAAATTTATTCTGCTTAGAATACAGCTTAACTCTTCCATCTTATTGACTGTGTCTATCTTGCCTCCATTATCTGGGTCCTGGCCTCCTCCCCACCTTTCACACATACAGTAACTTTGATTTTGTAGCTGTTTTGGATCTGACACCAGCTCTTGGGAAAACAAGGTAGTAACTGCCTACCTCCCCAGACTTCGTATTTCCCCTGATCTTGATAAGCTCTAAATTCTAAGAAGTTCATGACAGAACATTGAACAAATGCTAAAAATCCTGTAGTCGAACTACGTAACAAGTGCTGGGAACTTTATATATATATATATATAATCACAATCATTGCCTTGGAGTCCAGTACCCAAGCATCTGCTAGGTTGCAAATACTGTTCTAGATCCTGAAGTTAAGAGTAGTGAACACAGGCAAGGTTCCTGTTTTCCTAGCACCTAAAGAGTTCCAATGCTTTAGAAAAAATACGTGGGAGCACTAGCCTGGTATAAAAGCGTTCAGACCCACTCCAGCACTGTGGCTATCTGTAGAGAACCTGAGTCAGTCCTCCATTTCTGCCTGGTTGGTATCACCTGGCCCCGGACCCCTCCAAAGGCCACCTAACCCCTCCGTCGTGCAGCCTGCTCTGGGTCCTTGGGAGTCTTGTTCTCCCGCTTTCCACCACTCCCCCCTCCCTCGTAGACCAACAGGCCGAAGCTAGCTAGCTAGTGGCAGTCTCAGATCGAGTTTTCCTCTCTCCGGTGAGCGATCTTCACTCGGGCCTGGCGGCACAATGGCAGTCTTCAGGGCCGGCAGAGTCGATCGTCGATAAAATGCGGAGGTTGGAGGAACCTGTCCAGACAGGAGAGTGGACGTTCCAGCGCCGACAATCGGAATAGATCCAGACGGATTTCCAGGCCCAGCCCTTTCCCTCCTAGCTTGCATTTTTCTTTTGGGCGTGGTGGCCCCCTGCTTGTAATTCCAGTACTGGAAGGGCTGAGGCAAAGCGGATCACAGTGAGTTCGAGGTCAGCTCGGGCTACAAAGAGACTCTATCTCCAAAAAAAAAAAGGATGCGCGACAACATGGAGTCAAGCACCACTGCACTAACTTGAGGGGGCCACTGGGGAGCTATTTGAGAGCTACCTCTTGGGCGGAGTCGTCACCGGAAGTGGTTATAAGTACCACCCCAATTGCGCGACCAGTAAGCGACGGGCCGCCCCCACTTCCGGCCCTCCGGAGCCGTAGTCAGTAGCCCCCTTTTACTATTCCGCTATTGGCTGCCGCAGGGACGCGCTGTGATTTCCCATTGGTCACGTCTGCCCTCCGGTGCAGCACCTCCTCCCTCCAGGTACGGTCCCGTCTTCGGGTCCCCGATAGGTTCCCAGCTGAGAGGGCGTCTTCCCACTCGACCAATCAGTGGCCTGGAGCGTGAGGGCGGCGGCTGCGTGGTGAGGCAGGGCGGGACCTCGCGTGGCCATTGGCCAGCGCGGGTACGGGCTGCAGTTACTATTGGCTGGGGCGAGAGGACCGTGGTGGGGTTCGAGCTGCGCGGCCTCAGCAGCTGCGGGAGACGGAAGTGGTGAGAGCGCTGCTTTGGAGGGTCGGGCGGACACCGCCTGGGTGAGTCACTGTACCCCGTGCACTGCCAGCCTGGGAACCACAACGACCACGTCTTGCCCGGCCCTCATCGGCTCTTTAAGTCCCGCCCTCTGTCATTTGGGGCCCCGCCTCCGAATCTTTAAGCTCCGCCCCTAGAACCTGGGCACCTGGGATCCCCTGCCAGTCTGGCCTGTCCCCACCCCCCCACCCCAGGACCAGATTCCCAAAGTTAGGAAACCCTGGGCCTCCCAGGCCTGGTCCTTGCCACTCCTTCCCTTTCTCCGTTTCCCTGGGGCTGCGTGCCAGTGAGCCGTGAGGCAGCATCTCTGGCTGGCTGCTTGCGGGCTCCCCCTCACCCCTGTGAGGGAGGGTGGGCTGGGGAAGGCGGGTAGGATCACAATGGAGGCTTTAGTCGTAGCAGCCTCCTGTGGGGCTCTGTTGCACAGCCCCTGAGCATAGTAAACATGGAGTGTCAGTGACACCTGGGCCTAGCTCCCTAAGTGGGCCTAGGAGGCCCCATCTTAGAATCCTTGTCACTTCCACCCATTTGGCAGATGCTGACTTCTCAGGTCTGGCTGGCTCGTTTCTGTTCCTGTTGTGTGGTCTCCTCCCTATAACCTCCACTCCACTTGATGTCAAGTATGCCCAGCAGGACTTGTCCAGCCCTGCTGCTCGCTTATCACAGGCTGTGGTCCTCTCCCTCTGCTCTGGACTCTGCCCCTAGTATCAGGTCAGGTGGGTAGTCTAGGCACAGAGACGGGCGGAACAATCCTGTAGATATATGCCACCACTAAGGGCAAAAGCAAGCCTCAACTTGGACAGTCTTTCTTTTCAGAGCTGGCATTTCTTCCCTTCTGCAAAGAACAGGGTTTGGAGTGCTCTGCTTCTGGGTGTGGGAAACAGGACCTTGCGTCCTCCTGAAAAAGCTTGGATGATACGCATTCCTGCCCCAGAACTTGGCAGCTGACTTCACACCCAGTAGGATCACTTGTTGCTTCTGCCATTGTCTGTCTGTTTTGGTGGCTTGTTGAGAGGCTAGATCCTCCTTGAGAGGGGAAAATGAGCTTTAGAGAAGTTCAGGGGTAGATGTGTGATATGTTGATTATGGTGATAGTAATGATAATCTTTACTCTTTCGTTCCTCTGTCTCCTTTGTAGTGACAAGCAGGACGCCAGGACCCTCACCAAAGTAGAATGGTGAGTACTCTCCTCATACCATTGTGTTCATATAATCCTTGTGCTTATCTCTGTGTAGCCACTCCACCCATCTTGGTCCTTGAGCTCCAGGCTATCTGTTCAAGTCCTAAGCCGGTTCATCTGCCCTGGAGATAAATTAAGGCTTCCCCCACCCTTACTTTCTTTTTCAGGGCGGGTCTCGTCCTACCTACCCTGGTACTCAAAATGTAGCCTATGCTGCCCTCAAACTCACTGCAATGAAGTGTTAAGATTACAGGCTGCTGTTTCTTCTTTGTGGTGATGGGTCTTGCACATAGTAGGCAAGCACATAGTCTACCAGTGAGCTTTGCGCCCAGCCTAGGGTTTCTTTGGATTGAAAAAACATCAGAGAATATATAGCACTGGGGTCAGAAACTTCTAGAATTTGTTTTTCTACATTTGCTATGTCATGCCTTCTCCATGCCACCAACATAACCTTTCATAACATCTCTTCATGCTTTTCTTGGGTTCCTGCTAAAATCAACATAGTCTGGTCTGAAAAGCCAAGTCTTTTTTTTAAGGCGCTTTTTTCCAGGATAGCATGTTGAAGGTGTCCAGAATAGGGTTAGGGGTAGTTCATCACAATCCTGTGAATTTCCTATTCACTATAATCATTTTGTCACCCCAAGTTGAGGAAACTCCTAAACTCCTGAGAGCTAGAAGGAAGCAGTGAGGAGACAAAGCTCTGTAGGCCCGCCTCAGATGAGGCCTTCCACTTGGCTGCATCTCTTCAGGTTCTTTCAGGTGTCTCTGCTGAGAGACAGATTAATGAATTCGACTGGTGAGATGACTTCCACTTTCCCTCCACAGATAGATAGATAGATAGATAGATATAGATATAGTACAACAGATCTTCTCAGAAAGCCTACTGGTCTTGTCCCCCCCCCCCCCCCAGCTGATAGTTCCTCTAGTTTTTCTCTCCTGTGATACCCTGAAGAGAATATGAGCTTCAGAGTTAACCTCATCTCATTTCAAATGTAGCACCACCACTTACAATACCTTGGTCATATGGCTCTCCTCCCCCCAGGTAGTGTCTCACTCTAGCCCATGCTGACCAGGAATTCACTGTGTAGTCTCAGGGTGGCCTTGAACTCCTGACGCTCCCCCTACTTCTGCCTCCTGCATGTGCCGCCACCCTGGTTCATGGCATACTTCCTAAGTCTGAAGTTTCACCTGTAAAACAAGAGTAAGGCTTACTTCTTGGAGAGGTGAGGTCATGTTTGATGGGCTCACAGTAGCCCTAATTTCTCAAAGTTCCCAAGTACAGGAACTTTCAGGATTCTAGCCAACTCTTCTGTTACTCCAGGTAACACTTGAGTCCCTTATCATTGCTCGCTATTCCCTTGCCTTTACCTTCATCCTCTCTGTCCCTGGGTTTAAAATTTTTTTCCTCTAGAGCTTCAGTAGACCATTATCCTGGTTCTTCTCTGTCCTGGACTAAAGTATTCTTCCTCCAAGAAGGATTTTTTTTTTTTTTTCCTGCTGATCAGAGAATCTGAAACAAGGTTGAGATGGAGTTGAGGGAGAAGGGCTAGGCAGGGCCATGCCATAAAAAAAAAAAAAAAAAATCCTTTCAGAAGTGTGGAGTGACTAACCTGGCACTCCTACCAGTGTTCATTCCAAGATGACAAGAGTTAAATGAGGCTAGGGGAGGGGAGGACGCTTATGGGCATGGTATGGTGGGTGTTGGTTTTGGAGGGAAAGGAGGAAGCATTGGGACTGAAAAGGACATGGGGTGAGCTCCATCTGGGATCCCAGAGCAGGCGTTGAGCGAGCTTGGGGAGGAGAGGAGGGTGTGGGCAGTGTTGTGGGAGCAGAGGGGCGTGGGCTGCTCACCTGGGAAGACGGGAATTGAAACGGTGTAGGCGGTCCCGCTTCCCCTTGCGGTCTCGCGCCGGTCCCTCAGCCCACACTTTAGAATGCCCCGAGAAGTCCCGGGGGTTGTCGTCCCCCGCGGCCTGTGGACCGCAGGGAGGAGGAGTCCGGGCGGCGGGCGGCGGGCGGGGCCCTGCGAGCCGCTCCGCCCCCGCCTCTCCGGCGGCGTCCCGGGCTCTCCCCGCTCGTCGCTCCCCTCCCTTCCGTGCTGGTGCCGGAGGGCGGAGCTGGGCCCCTGTCCATTGTGGAGAGGAGGGGAGAGGCGCGCGGGACCGAGCCGGAGCCCCGGCGCCAGCGCCCGCGCTCGCTCCAGGCCGCGGCTGCACCTGGCGGGCCTCGCAGCCGGGATGCAGCGGGTGCCCGAGGCTGGCGGGCAGCGCAGCGGCTCCGAGGACATGTGCGCTGGCCCAGACCGCCCGCGACCATGAGCCTGACCGCCCGCGTCTCCTGCTCCATGCTTAGCTGCTTCGTAAGTGCCTGGCCTATCTGCGAGCGCAGGCCGGGGTGGGTCCTACGCTTGCTGCTCCGCAGTCCCGCCAAACGTTTGGGAGCCGGGGGAGCAGGATTTGCTTCAAGACAGCGGGTACTGGGGATTGTGAAGGACCGGGCATAGACATCCCGTGGCCCATTCTGGGCCGTGCCGCCACTGCCCTTGACTGCAGATCTCCAGGCCCCGCCCTGCAGGGGTACATCCCTTTACCTCCGCCTCTCCATCTTGGTCCCACCCGCTGCCTCCTTGCTCGGGAATGTCGGACATGTCTAGTGTGTGTGTGTGTGGGGGGGGGATGTTGGGGATCTGGACGAGGTACATAGGATGTCTGCGAGTTGTCTCCCTGTCTCCAGTCCCCTCCCCCTCCTACACTCCATCCTTCACCTGACATGCCAGTCTTTCTCCTTGACTGTCCCCCAGACAGCCTCTTCTCCATCTTTCCTGCGTCTGCAAGGCTTGTATCTCTGCATCATTCCCAGTCTTCCCCTCCTCCCCTCTGGCTAATGCTCCTTCCCAGCTTCCCCCATCTGTCCTCTCAGATGTTCCCTCCCCCACGCTCTCGTGGGTGTCTGCCAGGCCTCCTCTTTCTGTCTCCCCTGGCTGTCCTTGGGTCTCCTGCTTCCTCCCTGACGCGTAGATCTCCCCTTTGCCCTCCGCTGTGATGGGGCGTAACGTGACTTCTGCTTCTGTGGGTATTCCTGAGGAATTCCCCTCACATCAGCAGGCGGGGCAGGTTGCTTGGCAGGTAGTGGGGGCTTTATGAGCAGTGCGGACCCAATAGGAAGGTAAGCTCAGCTCCAAAACACATCCTCATTGGGAAAGCATTCACAGAGGCCCTCTAGAGGCATGGGACTGAATCCCCCCCAACCTACTCCTCTTTGTCTTCTTAGAGATTGAAGCCCCTGTGCTGGAGGTACCCGACTTCCCTCCTCTCTCTCTCACCAGCTGCCACACCTAGCTCTTCCTCCTTCTCAGGGCAGCGCTTTCCCAGTCCTCCTGTGTAGCCCTGACATTAGTCTTCCTTTTCCTTTGTTTTTTGCCCCTTCTCCCATTTTTGAAATTTGGGTTCTGAAGAGAGTTCCTCCTTGAACAGTGCAGAGTCCCAGCTCTTTCTCAGTTCCCCTCTCTTTCCCCTTAACTTTGGTAGACTCAGTAACCCTGTTTCATTCTTTCCCCTACCCCAGTCAAGCCAGATCTCCTTTCCTTCCTCCAGGATCCAGAACCTTGGAGAAGTGTGGGGTGGAGGGTGTCTGTAGATTTTTTTGGTAGAGGAGGGAAGTGAATGGGCTTGAAGAGCAAAATGGGCCCTAGTGACTCAGGGCCGTGGCCTTCCTACAGGGTGAGGAGGGGCCCCCCAGCCTGGAGTATATCCAAGCCAAGGATCTGTTCCCCCCCAAGGAACTGGTGAAGGAGGAGGAGAATCTTCAGGTATGGAGGACGTGGAAGCTCCGGGTGGGAGGGGCCCCCTGGTCAGTTAACACCCCCCTTCCCCAGTTTCCAGAGGATCTAGTATCAGAGCTCTGGCCTCCTGGTCCTGAAGGGATGGGGTGTGGGAGTGGTCTGCGTGTCTGGGCGTTCCTGGAGCTCTTAGTGCTAGGAAAGAAGAGGCCGCTTTCCTGGACTGCTGATCTGCCAGTGGAGAGGGCTCTTCTTTCCCGCTAACTTCAGCTTTTCTTAAGGGGTTCCCACAGAGCCAGGGCTGTAGAGGACAGTGAGCGGGAAACAGCTCTAGACTGAGGGGTCCTCTGACTCTTGGCAGGTCCCCTTCACAGTGCTGCAGGGTGAGGGAGTGGAGTTCCTGGGCCGGGCAGCCGATGCCCTCATTGCCATCTCCAACTACCGGCTACATATCAAGTTCAAAGACTCTGTCATCAACGTGAGTTCCTGTCTTGTTTTCTCACACAAAGCTAGAGTTTCTCCACACTCCACAGTGGTATTGCTCCAGTTCTGTGCCTGATTATGTCTCCAAAACCAGTTGGGGTTTCCTTCTCACCGGCCTTGTGTTTTCCTGCCTCATTCTCTTAGGTACAGACCTGGCTCTGGCGCATTTCCCCTTCCTTCTCTTTCCTTTACCCCATTCTAGCTTTTTAAGTCACAGTGTCGCTGGCATTATTTGCAGACCATAGTCTTTGCAGTCAGGCAAACCTGGGCTTTTTTTTCTGTATTGCCACTTACCAGTGGTGTCACCTTGGACAAGTGATTTCCTCCTTATATCATGAACACCGGCTTTGCAGGGTTGTTGGATTATTAGTTAGTCACATATGTGAAGGACCCAGCATAGTCATCAGGCATTTAATGGGCCCTCAGCAGATGCTGGTTTCCCTCCCTTCTATTGGTGTATCAGTCCCTAGGCTGGGAGGTGGGGTGAGGAGTGGTGCCCAGAGTGGGTTCCTGACTCTCATTGTGCCCTTCTTCTCCAGGTACCCCTCCGGATGATTGACAGTGTGGAGAGCCGTGATATGTTCCAGTTGCACATTGCCTGCAAGGACTCCAAAGTGGTGAGGTGAGCACATTGGTCCTGACCCCAGTCTAGTACAGACCTCTGTGCTGCAGTGTCTCTTTGGAGCAAGAGAGGGAAGATAAACACTTCACTTTCCCCACTGGAAGAAAAGGTGGAAACAAGCCGGGCATGGTTGCGCACTCCTTTAATCCCAGCATTTGGGATGCAGAGGTAGGAGGATTGCCATGAGTTCAAGGCCACCCTGAAACTACATAGTGAATTCTAGGTCAGGTCAGCCTGGCGTACACTGAGACCTTACCTCGAAAAACCAAAAAAAAAAAAAAAAAAAAGAAAAGAAAAAAAAAAAGAAAAAGGAAAGAAAAAAGGGTGCAAACAGTGTTCTCTGTTCTTGGTTAAGTGGTCAGTTCACTGTCCTGTCTTGGTCTGAAAGAAAAAAATGGGAGTAATACTTATTTCATGGACTCATCATAAAGATTAATTGAAATACTTCATATAAAAGTGCCTAGGACAGGGCTGGAGAGATGGCTTAGTGGTTAAGCACTTGCCTGTGAAGCCTAAGGACCCTGGTTCGAGGCTTGATTCCTCAGGACCCACGTAAGCCAGATGCAGAAGGTGGCACATGCGCCTGGAGTTCATTTGCAGTAGCTGGAGGCCCTGGCACGCCCATTCTCTCTCTCCCTGTCTCTCTGTCTATAGCTCTCAAATAAATAAATAAAAATAAACAAAATTTTTTTAAAAGTGCCTAGGACAATATCTGGTACACTTACTGAATAGGCTATGCCAGTTTTAGGCACTGGTGATACAGCAGAGAATAAACAGATGAAATTTTCTGCCTTAAAGGAGTATATATTCCACTGGGTAGATACTAACAATAACTAATAAATCAGTGAAATATATTAAATGATGGTAAGTGTAAAAGAAAAAAAAAAACACAGAAAGGGGATATGGAGTGCTGTGGGGGTGAAGATTATAGCTTCAAACAAGCGATCAGAGAAGGCTTTATAGACAAGGTGACATTTGAGTCAGGACATGAAGACAGTGACCAGATGAGTATTTGAGGGGAACGTATACCAGAGGGAACAGTGAGTGCAGAGCCCTATGCTGGGTGTATGCTTGTGCCTACATGTTGGAAGTATGGCAAGGGGTTAGTGTGGCTGGGAGTGTATGTGCCTGAAGGTAGTGGGTTTGGCTATACGATTTGAGAGCCGGGGAGGGGTCATGGTGTCTGGCTTTGACTTTGAGGATATTGAGAAACACCTGGAGGGTTTTGAGTAAGAAACTGATGTGATTAATTAAGCTTTATTGAATCATTTTGTCTGAAGTGTTGATAGAAGAAAAATGGGGGAACAACCAAGTCTGAAACTGGGAGTCTAGTTACGGAGCTGTTGCAGTTGTCCTGGTGAGAGGTGGTGGTGGCCTCTCTAGGGTTGCTACAGTCAAAATGGGCATAAGTGGTCAGATTCTGTATTTATTTTTATTTATTTATTTTTGGCTTTTTGAGGTAGGGTTTTACTCTAGCCCCGGCTGACCTGGAATTCACTATGTAGTCCTAGGGTGGCCTCGAACTCATGGTGATCCTCCTACCTCTGCCTCCCAAGTCCTGGGATTAAAGGTGTTCGCCACATGCCAGGGTTAAAAAAAGATATATATATTTGAAGCAGAGAGATAGAAGAGGTACAGAGGGACAAACAGAGAATGGGCATGCCAGGGACTCCAGCCACTGCAAACGAACTCCAGATGCATGTGTCACTTTGTGCATCTGGCTTTAATGTGGGTCCTGGGGAACTGAACCCTGGTCATTAGGCTTTGCAGGCAAGAGCCTTAACCACTGGGCAATCTCTCCAGCCCTCTGAGGATATTTTAAAGGTAGAGATGACAGTATTTGCTGATAAATTGGGTACAAGAGAGAAGACTGGAGTATTTGGAAGGAAACCCAGATCAAACCTGCCACGTGCTCAGATCTGTAACTTGTTCATGAGAACCCACGTTGCCCTTCACTCCATGGAAACTACAGTTAGGTCATTGAAGGCATACTTACTTACTGTGGCAGTGTGTGCTCCTGAACTTATTTAAAACTCCAGGCATATTAAGAATAAGGAGAGGGGGCTGGAGAGATGGCTTCATGGTGAAGGCACTTGCCTGTGAAGCCTAAGGACCTAGGTTTGATTCCCTAGTACCCATGTAAGCCAGATGTACATGGTGGTGCATGTGTCTGGAGTTCATTTACAGTGGCTAGAGGCCCTGACATGCCCATTCTCTCTCTCTATCTGCCTCTTTCTATTACTCTCAAGTAGATAAATGAAATTAAAATATTTTTTTTTTAAAAAAAGAAGGAGAGGAAGCAGTCTGTGGGCAGAGTAGGCTGGGGACTTTAAGGAAGAAGTGGGACTGACACTGTTTTTGGATCACTAGTAGGATGTGGCTAGGCTGAGAGGAGATATCAAACAAAGGAGAAAGAAAAAGGAAAGGGGTTGCCTGGAGGGATGGCTTAGCAGTTAAGGCATTTGCCCGCAAAGCCAAAGGACCCAGGTTTGATTCCCCAGGATCCACGTTGACCAGATGCACAAGGGGGCGCACAGTTTGCAGTGGCTGAAGGCCCCGGTGCTCCCATTCTCTCTCTCTCTTTCTCCTGTCAAACAAATAAAAATAAAATATTTTTAAAAAGGGCTGGAGAAGATGGCTTAGTGGTTAAGGCCCTCACCTGCAAAGCCAAAGGACTCCAGTTTGATTCCCCAGGACCCACGTAAGCCAGGTGCACGAGGAGGCACATGTATCCGGAGTTTGTCTGCAGTGGCTGGAGGCCCTGGCACGCCCGTTCTCTCTCTCTACCTCTCTCTCTCTCTCAAATAAATAAAATATATTTTAAAAAGATTTTTGAAAAGAACAAGGAAAGAGGGGAGCAGGGCTTCTGGCTTAAAGCAGAAGGCTTGTGCTAAGGAGTCCCGGGAAGCAACACTCACTAGTAGGAGCGCAGAGGGCCCCGTCAAAGGGGACACGTCTGTTTGAACACTGTTATTAGGAACCAGAGACAGCTTCTCGTAGGTGCTGGCCAGTGTCTGTGGTTACTTCCTCCCCAGAGTCTCCATCCCCTTACCTCCTGCTTTGCAGTCTCCTTTCCTGTGGCCGTATTTTTAACTCTTGGCCCCACGGCACATGCACCTCTTGCCTCATTCATTGCTTCTTGCCTGGCAGGTGTCACTTCTCCACTTTCAAGCAGTGCCAAGAGTGGCTCTCAAGGCTGAGCCGGGCCACAGCAAGACCTGCCAAGCCCGAGGATCTCTTTGCCTTCGCCTACCATGCCTGGTGCCTGGGGCTGACCGAGGAGGATCAGCATACCCACCTGTGTCAGCCAGGTGAGGCCAGGCTGTGTTCTTGGGGAGGCTGCTGCTTAGCCCGCGGTTCTTATCCCTCTTCCACCCCTGGACATTGACGCTGTGGGAAGCTGACAGGCTGGGGGCTGTGTTGCAGGAGAGCACATCCGATGTCGGCAGGAGGCAGAGCTCGCAAGGATGGGCTTTGACCTGCAGAATGTCTGGAGAGTCTCACATATCAACAGCAACTACAAGTGAGAGGGCAGGGGTGGGGGACCAAAACATGTCAGACCCAAACTTCCTCCACATTTGATTAAAGCAGCTTGTGGGTCCATGAGGGAGGAGGGTTCCCACAAAGCCATCCCATGTGTCTTATTCTCATATAACTTAGGCCAAGTTCAATGACCTCCTCTGCTTTCTTCTCAGGTTGTGCCCCAGTTACCCCCAGAAGCTGTTGGTTCCTGTATGGATCACAGATAAAGAGCTGGAGAACGTGGCTTCTTTCCGCTCTTGGAAGCGTATCCCTGTTGTTGTGTATAGGTAAGGCAGTGTGGAATTGTGGAATGGGAAGTAGGGAGGCCTTTTTTTTTTTTTTTTTTTTTTTTGAGGCATGGTCTCACTCCAGCCCATGCTGACCTGGAACTGGCCTCAGTGACCGTCATACCTTCTAAGTGCTGGCAATATAGATGTGAGCCACCACTCATGGTCTAACCTCTTTTATTTTTGTATCTTTCAGTATCCTCTTTTTCACAGAAGTAAACTTCAACCCCCGATGGGTTAAACCAAATTAGCCAACACTAAGTGAATTGGTTTTCCTAAATTCTTTCATTTTATATATTTTGTGTTTGTTTTTTGAGGTAGGGTATCACTCTAGCCCAGGCTGACCTGGAATTCACTGTGTGGTCTCAAGCTGGCCTCAATCCTTCTACCTCTGCCTCCTGAGTGCTAAGATTAAAGGTGTGCGCCACCATGCCTGGCCTTATTTATTTATTTTTATTTGTTTTTTTTTTTTTGAGAGAAAGAGGCAGATAGAACTCCAGATGCATGCACCACTTTGTGCATCTGGCTTTACATGGGTAGTGGGGAATCGAACCCATATCCTTAGGCTTTGCGGTTAACTGCTGAGCCATCTCTACAGCCTGGGAGGCCATTTTTTCATGCAATAAAGAAAGTAAAGCCAGGTGTGGTGGCGCACAACTTTAATCCCAGCACTGGGAAGGCAGAGGTAGGAGGATCACCGTGAGTTTGAGGCCAGTTTGGGACTGCAGAATGAGTTCCAGGTCTGGCTGGCCTAGAGTGAGACCCTACCTTGAAGAAAAAAAAAGTGAAAAGAAAGAAAAATTTCTGAGGTTTGGGGCAGCTGGGTTGAGTGGTAATTGATACTCTATGTGGAAGTGACTGAAGAACCACTTCAGATTTTTCTCCTAAAAATAAGGTTTTGGGGAAAAGTATTCCTTTTTTTGAGTGTACATGTAGAATATTGCCTTAATTAGAACTGAAACCTGATGACCAAACCAGATTAGGTTTATGCCCTGTTCTGTGCATAGTTTGTGAGCTTTGAATGGTTTATTTTGGGGGAAAGTTTTTTTTTTTTTCAAGAGAGACTCTCATTAGGTAGTCTGTACTGGCCTTGAACTATCGATCTTCCTACCTCAGCCTCCCAAGTGCTGGGACTACAGGTATATGCCAGGATCTCATGGTAGCTATATAACTCAGGCTAGTCTGGAAGTGGTGATCCTCCTGCTTTTGCCTTCTGAGCACTAAGAGTCCAGCTTGTGCCAGCACACACTCCTTAAAGGGTTATTAAATAATAATAGGTATTAATACAGAGATTGTGACCTAAAAAGCCAAAAATACCATGTGGTTCTTTACTGAAATGTTTGACAATTCTTATATAAGAATGTAAATAAATTCGAATGAGACAGGTAGTATAACCATGAGGTTTGGAGTGGTTTATGCTTTTGGGTCATGTCTTGTTCTCCTTCTGCAAATTTGATGAGTCAAGGTCACCTTGGGAATACAGAGCCCATTTGAGAAAATGTGTGGTAGTGCTTTGTAAACTGTAAAGCTCTCTAGAGACGTTAAGGTTTTTGGTTGCTATTTTCATGACCTGGATATGTTGGTAGCCCTTGCTAGCTCTGGAGACCTTGCTCTGGCTCTGAGGCCTCCATGGTAGGTTTCTGTAGGCTTGGCATTATGGTTTCTTTTGTCTCGCCAGACACCTGCGCAACGGAGCTGCCATTGCCCGCTGTAGCCAGCCTGAGATCAGCTGGTGGGGCTGGCGCAACGCTGATGATGAATACCTGGTCACGTCCATTGCCAAAGCCTGTGCCCTGGACCCAGGGACAAGGGCCAGTGGGGGCTCCCTCAGCACCGGGAATAATGACACCAGTGAGGCCTGTGACACTGACTTTGGTAAGGCATGGGTGGTACTAGCCCCTGTAGGCAACAGAGCCCCTAGGCCTCTCTGGATCCCTGTGTTGGAATGTGGGGATCTGAGGGGTCTCTGGTTTTCTACCCCTTTCCTCTAAGAAGGAATGCCCTAAAGGCTGGCTGACCCTGGGTCTTCTTCCTGCTGTGTGTTTAGATTCTTCTTTGACTGCGTGCTCTGGAGTGGAGAGCACAGCCGCTCCTCAAAAACTGCTGATCCTGGATGCACGATCCTACACAGCAGCAGTGGCTAACCGGGCCAAGGGTGGAGGCTGTGAGTGTGAAGGTATTGCCTGTGACCTACTATCTACATCCATCCTGGGCGGCTTTGGTGGGGCTGGGGTGCAGGCCACTGTGTGTAGTGGAAAGAACTAAATAAACCTGCTTAGACCCAAAGTTCTGTTCCTAGTTATGACTGTGAAGCATCAGTTACTTCATCTTAGGTTTTATTTTCTTACCTGTAAAGTGGGGGTGACACACACTTTGAACGGTTGATGGAATGTCTAGAGGTTACATAGATAAGATTATTGGCACAGAACAGTTATTACTTACTGAGAATTTATATTGTCCTTTTTTCTTAACCAATTCCACTGTTATTAATATGATTACTGCTAGTATGTGCCATTAGAGTATCCAGTGGTAAAAGTGCAATTCAGGGAGGTGGCTCAGTGGTTGAAGGTGCTTGTTTGCAGGAGCTGCTGGCCCAGGTTTGATTTCCCCAGTGCCCAGATGGAGTCAGACACGCTTAGTGGTGCATGTGTCTAGCGTTCGTTTGCAGTGGCAGGTGGCCTGGCATGCCCATTCTCATTCATATTTTCTCTCTCTCTTTCTAATAAATAAAAAAAGGTTTTTAAAAAGAGTATATTTAGGGGCCAGGTGTGGTAGCACACGCCTTTGATCCCAGCACTTGGGAGGCAGGGGTAGGAGGATCACCATGAGTTCAAGGCCACCCTGAGACCACATAGTGAATTCCAGGTCAGCCTGAGCTACAGTGAGACCCTACCGCAAAAACAAAAAACAAAAACAACAAAAAGAGTATATTTAATATATCTCTGTCCTGAAGTGTTTTGCCCTGACAGGGAAGTTTTGTCCAAAGGGCTGCTCTTGTCCTAGATGCCTGTTTCCAGGACATGGCTATTGTATTTCACTCTCCTCATATCCACAGAGTACTATCCCAACTGTGAAGTCGTGTTTATGGGAATGGCCAACATCCATGCTATCCGGAACAGTTTCCAGTATCTACGGGCTGTGTGTAGCCAGATGCCAGATCCTAGCAAGTAAGTGTTCCTTGCTATGACTCCATCACCCTCCCAATCTCATGTTATCCAGAACTATTTATTCTTGGGTGATATGATGGGGCAGTGAGAAATTTTGGAGGTACAGTAGATCTGAGCCTGAGTAGGTTTGGGTACAGTGGACCAGTTCCAAGAACACTTTTTCTTCCTCTTGGGCAACACTTTGGCACGGTCACAGGACATCGGATTCTTTTCGTTCAGATCAGTTGTCCTACCCAAAGAACATAGAGAACTGAGTAGCTCAGTATTCATGTGCTGCTTCCTAGCTCCTCTCTTGATTCTCAGAAGCTCTTATCTGCCTCAGTGCTGCGTCCCTGCTAGATATCTTTTGGCAGAAAAGCCATGGTAAGACCTCTCAGCCTCAGCCCACAGAGAATGGATGGCTGGTAGTGGCAAAGACATTGTGACATGCTGTGTTTTTACTCTTGTGCAGCTGGCTGTCGGCACTGGAGAGTACCAAGTGGCTGCAGCACCTGTCAGTGATGCTGAAAGCGGCTGTGCTGGTGGCGAACACAGTAGACCGGGAAGGACGGCCCGTGCTGGTGCACTGCTCAGATGGCTGGGACCGCACTCCGCAGATTGTAGCTCTGGCCAAAATCTTACTGGACCCATACTACAGGACGTTGGAGGTACTGAGAAGGGGTCAGTTAGGAAAGAACAGAGGAAATGAGGAAGGAGGGAAGGTGTTGGGCTCTCTGAGCTGTCTTGGAAATCTTGGGTAGAGGACATACAGTAACTTTGAGTCCTCTTCCAGGTTTAGACTTTTTTTTTTTTTTCGAGGTAGGGTCTCACTCTGGCCCAGGCTGACCTGGAATCCACCATGTAGTCTCAGGGTGGCCTCGAACTCACGGCGATCCTCCTACCTCTGCCTCCCGAGTGCTAGGATTAAAGGCGTGTGCCACCATGCCTGGCTTGGTTTAGACCTTCTTATTTGCAGCTGCCAGCTCCCTGCTTTGGACTGTCTTTTGGGGGCACAGCCTCTATACTTTCATGAGAGGCCCTGTGCTTGGACTGTTTTCATTCTGCAGGGCTTCCAAGTGTTAGTGGAGTCTGACTGGCTGGATTTTGGGCACAAGTTTGGAGATCGCTGTGGCCACCAGGAAAATGCAGAGGACCAAAATGAACAATGCCCTGTGTTCCTTCAGTGGCTTGATTCTGTTCATCAGTTGCTTAAGCAGTTCCCCTGCCTATTTGAATTTAATGAGGCATTTCTGGTAAGTCCTAAAGCTTGTGACAGGGGTTGGAGAATGGGATCCTGAGACACCCCCACACACCCCACCAGATACAAGCTGTCTGGCTCTCTAGGTCAAACTGGTGCAGCACACGTACTCCTGCCTGTATGGCACATTCTTGGCCAACAACCCCTGTGAGCGAGAGAAGCGCAACATCTACAAGCGGACATGCTCTGTGTGGGCACTCCTGCGAGCTGGCAACAAGAACTTCCATAACTTCCTCTATACACCCGGTTCAGACATGGTAAGACTGAGCCCTTGGCCTACTTGGAACCCTATAGGGAGGTTGAACCAGGGAAGAGAATGCAGAGCCAAAGGCTTAGGGAAGGAAAACAAACGGGAAACACTAGTCAAGGGTTGGAGAGATGGCTTAGCGGTTAAAGGCGCTTGATTAAAAAGCCTTATAGCCTGGGTTTTATTCCCTAGTACCTACATAAAGCCAGATACACAAAGTGACATGTGTCTGGAGTTTGTTTGCAATGGCAGGAGGCCCTGGCGCATGCATTCTGGCCCCCACTCCTCACCTCTTCCCCTCTGTCTTTCAAATAAATAATAATACTTTTTAAAAAGCACAAACACTAGTCAACACCATTGCTTCCTAGGTCCTGCATCCTGTTTGTCATGTCCGGGCATTGCACCTCTGGACAGCTGTGTACCTGCCTGCGTCATCTCCATGCACACTTGGAGAAGAAAGTGTGGACCTTTACCTCTCTCCGGTGACCCAGAGCCAGGAATTCTCTGGCCGCTCTCTGGACAGGTAAGAAAGCCCTTCTTACTGTCCACTAGAAACACAATAGCTACTTCCTGTCTCTCCTGAAAGTTGTCATATGTATATAATTTTTATTTATGTGAGAGAGAGAGAAGAATGGGCACGTCAGGGCCTCCAGCCACTGCATACAAATTCCAGTTACTTTCTTAGCAGAAACCTCTGCTATGTCAAGCAATAGCTTTCAGAAGCATCTCTTAAAGAAAGGCCAGAATTTAAACCAGAACAGTAAAGGTTTTTTGTTTGTTTGTTTTGTTGAGGTAGGGTCTTTCACTCTAGCCCAGGTGGACCTGGAACTCACTCTGTAGTCTCAGGCTAGCCTTGAACTCATAGTGATCCACCTACCTGTGCCTCCCTAGTGTGGGATCAAAGGCATGTGCTGCCACCACCCCTGTGAGCAGTATAGTTTTCTTCTGGCTAACTATTTAGGGAGAATAAGAATGGGGACTATTTAAATTATAATAGTAATCCATGTTCCTATTCAACATGAAAAAGAAAAAGAAAAAAGTATTCTCACAGGTGTATACTATTAACACTGGTGGATACCCATCATCTGTTTGTTTATTTATTTTTATTTAATTATTTATTCAGTTTTGGGTTTTTGAGGTAGGGTCTCACTCTATCTAGTCCAGGCTGACCTGGAATTCCCTATGTAATCTCAGGGTGGCCTTGAACTCACGGTGATCCTCCTTCCTCTGCCTCCTGAGTGCTGGGATTAAAGGTGTGTGCCCCCATGTCTGGTACCCGTCAGCTGTTTATCTCTATTAGAAGCATTACGGACTCAAACCTGAGGCACTCAGGTGCCAGTTCTCTTGGCCCTCCATGTAAAAACATATGCAGCACACATATTCTTGTCTCTACAGCACATAAGTTCTAAGAAGCAAGTCCTCAGTTTTGTACACTGTTTTGCAAATTGTTTTTCCCATTTTGTATCAGACTGTCATCCCATGACAACACCTATAAAGTTACTTCACTGTTTCTGTTTTCTTTTTAATTTCACTTTTTGGCTGGGCATGGTGGCTCACACCTTTAATCCCAGCACTTAGGAGGCAGAGGTAGGAGAATGCCATGAGTTTGAGGCCAACCTGAGACTACATAGTGAATTCAGGTCAGCCTGGGTTAGAGCAAGATCCTACCTAAAATAACTAAAGGGGCAGCCGGGCGTGGTGGTGCACTTGAGAGACAGAGGTAGGAGGAGCACTGTGGGTTCGAGGCTACCTTGAGATTACATAGTGAATTCTGGGTCAGGCTAAACTACAGTGAGACCCTATCTCAAAAAATAAAGGCGTGGTGGAGCACGCCTTTAATCCTAGCACTTGGGAGACAGAGGTAGAAGGATCGCCGTGAGTTCAAGGCCACCCTGAGACTGCATAGCGAATTCTAGGTCAGCCTGAGCTACAGTGAAACCCTACCTCAGAAAAAAAAGAAAAAGAAAAGGAAATAAAATAAAACTTAAAGGGGGAAAAAAATCCCTTAATTTCGCTTTTTGTAGTTCTTGGGATTAAACCTTGTATATGATAGGCACATACACTAACACTGAGCTACATCCCTTGCCCTACTTTTTTTTTTTTTTTTTTTTTGCAAGGAGAGAGAGAATGAGAATGGGTGTACCAGTGCTTCTAGCCACTGCAAACAAACTCCAGATGCTTGCATCGCTTTGTGCATCTGGCTTTACATGGGTACAGGGGAACTGAACCTGGCTTGTTAGGTTCTTTAGGCAAGCACCTAAACCACTGAGCCATCTCTCTAGCCTCTTTTGTTGTTGTTTGCTTCTTGGTTTTTTTTTATTTATTTATTTATTTATTTATTTATTTGAGAGAGAGAGAGAGAGAGAGAGAGAGAGGGAGAGGGTGAGAAAATGGGTGTGCCAAGGCCTCTAGTTATTGCAAATGAATTCCAGATGCATGCATCACCTGTGCATCTGGCTTGCATGGGTATTGGAGAATCGAACCTAGGTTCTTTGGCCTTGCAAGCAAGTGCCTTAACTGCTAAGTCATCTCTCCAGTCCCCCCCCCCACCCATTTTTTTGAGGTAGGCTTTCATTCTAATCCAGGCTGACCTGGAATTCACTCTGCAGTCTCAGGGTGCCCTTGAACTCATGGCTATCCTCCTACCTCTGCCTTCCGAGTGCTGGGATTAAAGGCATGCACTACTATGCCTGGCTCTCCTTTGCTGTTTTGGTTTTTTCAAGGTAGGGTCTCAATCTAGTCCAGGCTGACCTGGGACTCACTATGTAGTCTGAGGGTGGCCTCGAACTCACAGTGATCCACCTACCTTTGCCTCCCAAGTGCTGGGATTAAAGGCGTGTGCTACCATGCCCGGCTCCTTTGTTGTTGTTGTTGTTGTTTTAATTAAAATTTTTATTTTATTTTTATTTATTTTTTTTTGAGAGCAATAGACAGGAAAAGAGGGAGAGAGGGGGGGGAAGAGAGAGAGAATTGGCACGCCAGGGCTTCCAGCCACTGCAAACGAAACTCCAGATGCATGCGCCAACTTGTGCATCTGGCTTTCGTGGGTCCTGGGGAATCAGGGCAATCAAGCCTCGAACCAGGGTCCTTAGGCTTCACAGGCAAGCGCTTAACTGCTAAGCCATCTCTCCAGCCCCCCTTTGTTGTTTTTAATAGTTGTATAGTATACAAAGTTAGTTCATCATTTGGGTATCCTTCCCTTTTAGATCATTATAGGAAATGCGTTAATGAGCGTGTATGTGTGTGTTTAAATCATAGTAAAATGCAAGTACTATAAACCATCAAAACCAATGTTAAGTATACAGTTTAGGCGGGGATTTACTTTAGCTGTGGAGTGTGTACTATTGTATTATGTCAGAAATTTAATTCCTAGAAATGAAAATGCTCTGTTCAAAGGATATGCATGTATATTTCTTTTCTTTTCTTTTCTTTTTTTTTTTTTTTTTTTTTTTTTGAGGTAGGGTCTCACTCTAGCTCAGGCTGACCTGAATTCACTATATCTTCTCAGGCTGGCCTCAAACTCATGGCGATCCTCCTACCTCTGCCTCCCAAGTGCCGGGATTAAAGGCTTGTGCCACCATACCCGGCTAGTATATTTCATTTTTTGAGACAGTTTCACTGTGTGGCCCAGACAGCTCTCCAACTCATGATCCTCCTGCCTCAGTCTCCCAAATGCTGCTATTACATATATGCCTTTTTATACTTCCTTACCTAGCTTGCTTGGTATAGTACAGTTTTGGTATTTGTTTATTGGCTGAAGGTTTTTTAAGTTAAAATGAAAGGTTTTAGGTTGAAAATTACAAAGTATAATAAAAATCTCAACATCCTAAATTTTTTAATTTTAGGGTCTTTTGAGCTGAGTGCATTGTCAGGGCATAGATTTCTGTGATTTTTCCCTAGAATTTGGGTATAGGTTTCTCAATTAATTTTCCAGGGGTAAAGGTATAACTTTCTATGAAATTCTCAGTAAGCTCTGTGATCCAGGTAATAATCATGGTCTTAAGTCACTATCTGAGTTACCAATTTAATAAATCTTTCTTTCTTTCTTTCTTAGGGGGAGGGAGGGAGAGAGGGAGGAAGAGAGAATTGGCACACCAGGGCTTCTAGCCACAGCAAAGGAACTCCAGATGCATGTGCCACCTTGAACACATGTGTTACCTTGTACATGTGGCTTATGTGGGTTCTGGGGAGTTAAACCTGGGTCTTTATGCTTCACAGGCAAGTGCCTTAACCCCTAAGCCATCTCTCCAGCCCAGTAAACATTTCTTTAATACCTAGAAGTTGCTTAGTACTGGGTTTTGTGAGCTCTACCAAAGAATTCAAGGTATCATTCCTACTTTCCAGATACTTTAAAAATATTTATTATTATTATTAGTATTATTAGGAAGATGTTTCATATGGATACATCATGTGTTGGTACTCTCTTTTCCCTCATCCCTGCCCCCATTCCATTGGGGACGCTCCTTAGTAGGGTTGCAGGTATTCCCTGTGGGGTTGTAGTTTATGCGTTGTGGGAGCAGTAGTCAGTTTTTTCTGATTGGCTAAGAGATCTGCTCAATGTAAAGGAACCCATATCTGGAATTGGGAATTTTTGTGGGGGTGAGGGAATGCCTCTGGGCGTGATGTCTCAACCTGTGCCTCTTACAATCTTTCTGCCCTCTCTTACGCAAAATTCCCTGAGCCATGGTGGGTGAGTTTTAAGTCTACTTCAGTGATGAGCTCTTAGGAGCCTCTGGATCTCTGCTTTGGTAGGTGTTGAGTATCCTTAGGATCCTGCAGCCTGGTGCTGATGATCAGGAACAGCATGAAAGCAGCACTCTTGCTCATCTCCCCATTCCTCTATGGATTCAGCTGTGGCTTGGCTGATGTGCGAGGGATAGTTTATCTCCTCCAGTTTATCTCCAACGGAGAGTGAAGTCAGCATAGTTTAAATGGGATAAGAATGGTTAATTTAGGAAGAATTGGATGTATGTAACCCCTCTTTTAGCCAAAGACTAGTGAGAGCTTGACACTAGAGAGCATAATCCTTGTCTCCATAGGATTCTGATCTGGTTCCCAATTCCAGATATGGGTTCCTTTACATTGAGCAGATCTCTTAGCCAATCAGAAAGCTATTGGTTATGCACTGAGGCTGTGTGCCACTGTTGCTCTGGCCTATATATACATCATGTCAGGGTGTTTGCTTCTGAGTAGCTTAGACCTCGGGTTGCTCAGAACATTGTTGGCCATTTTCCCCAAGTAGCTCATGTAGTGCTTTCCAGCACTAGACAGGCTAACTGTCTGGGGACTGGCTTTCTTCTGAATTCCAGCCAGGTCTGTCCGTGCTCTGTGTCAACAGCATATGGTGTCTTCCACCATAGGGTCTTAGCTTTGGCCTCAGGCAGGTTGTCAAGTGCTTTGACAGAAAGCTGTCTTGTTTTGGGGACCTCACAGGTCTCTCTGATCAACAGCTCAATGTGGGTAGCAACCAATCTCTGGTACTGGCAGTTTCAGGTCAGAGACAGAAAAAAATGTTTTTTCTTTTAAGCTTAGGCTTCATCACACCCTCACCAGAACCCTACTTCTCAGGTGCTCCCCCCTTACTCCTTTTGAGGGTTATATCTTGTAGGCTATCTCCAAGGATAAAGGTTTTTGTGGTATCAGCTCATTTTGGATTTAATTTTTTGTTTGTTTTTCCCTCTTCCCTTTCCCTCCCCTCCCCGCAAGCCCTACCCTCCCTATTGTCTGGGCCTTGAGTTGCCTATTAGGTATGACCGGAACTCAGCAGGTCAGGATTAGGAATCACAGATAAGTGACACCATGTGGGGTTTGTCTTTCTTGAGTGTGTGACTTCGCTGAGTATGATCTGTTCCAAGTCTGTCCATTTTTCTACAAATTTCATTGTGTCATTTTTTTCTTATTGCCAAGTAGAATTCCATTGTGTTACTGTACCACAGCCAGATACTTTTAAAGCTTTAGACACACACACACACACACACACAAAAAAAAAAAAAAAACAACCTACAGGACAGTTATAAGCATCTAAGAAAATAAGAATGTGTATAAGTGCAGTGTTAGAGATATGAGGTTTTTTTTTTTAAGGCTATTTGGTGACTGTTCTAAAATTTCATAAATTCTTTATGAAGGATCAGTTAGGAACCATAACCCAGACATTTAAAAAATTATTTATTTATTTATGAGCAGGGAGATAGAGTATGGGTGCACCAGGGCCTCCTGCAGTTATAAATGAACTCCAGGCACATGTACTACATGTGACCCTGCTTTAGCAATTTTAAAAATATTTTATTTTTATTTACTTATTTATAAGAGAGAATATGGGTGTGCCAGGGCCTCTAGCCACTTTAAACAAACTCCAGACATACGCACCACCATGTGCATCAGGCTTACATGTGTTCCGAAGTTCAATTTTGGTCTGTAGGTTTTGCAGGCAAGCATCTTAACCAAGCCATCTCTCTAGCCCTTTAGCAATTTTTTTTAAATTTTTTTTGTTCATTTTTATTTATTTATTTGAGAGTGACAGAGAGAGAGAGAGAGAGGCAGATAGAGAGAGAGAGAATGGGCACGCCAGGGCTTCCAGCCACTGCAAACGAACTCCAGACGCGTGTGCCCCCTTGTGCATCTGGGTAACGTGGGTTCTGGGGAGTCGAGCCTTGAACCAGGGTCCTTAGGCTTCACAGGCAAGCACTTAACCGCTAAGCCATCTCTCCAGCCCCAACAATTTTTTAAAAAAAATATTTATTTGACACTGAGAGAAAGAGAGGGAGGGAGGGAGAGAGAGAAATAATGGCTGCACCAGGGCTTCCAGCCACTGCAGACGAACTCCAGATGCGTGCGCCACCTTGTGCATTTGGCTTATGTGGGTCCTGGGGAATAGAACTTGGGTCCTTAGGCTTTACAGGTAAGCACCATGACCACTAAGCCATCTCTCCAGCCCCTTTAGCAAGTTTTTTAAGTGAGCAAACAGATGCATGGGATAAAGGGAGTTGTGAATGTGGTTACAAGATGAGGTAAGAAAAGTGCAAATAAACTGGATATATGAGAGATAATTTGAAAAACAACAACCTCTCTGGAGCTGGCAGGGGTTGAGATGGGCATCTTCTGGGGAGTAGAAATACAGGGCAGGTCACTGGGGGCTTTAGACATTACAGTAGAGTTGATCTTTATGGTTTCAGTAATAAGAGCACAGGAAGGCATTATGACTTACTAACAATGGGATATTTGGAGTGAGCTGGAAGAGACCTTCCAGGTCTGCCTTTGTAATTCAGACATGAGAACAAGAGTCCCCAGAAGAGAGGATGGGTTATGCTTAGAAATACAATAGAAGATTTATTAGACTAAGGCTTTGGTTGGAAATTTGAAAAAAGTACAGCAGGAAGAGGACCTTTTCTATGGTCTCTTCAATGTCAAAGAAAGATTTCAAGTCTCTCAGCTTAAAAAAATTAGAGTGAAAAGCTAAGAAGAAAGAAGCCTATTTGCAGAAAAAGAAGAGATGTAGAAAGGTTGGGATTGAAATACTAGTTGATGGTAGAGAGGTTTTTTTTTGGGGGGGGGGGGAGGTAGGTGCTTTCAAGGTAAGCTGTCGCTCTAGCCCAGGCTGACCTGGAATTCACTGTGGAGTCTCAGGCTGATTCGAACTCACGGCGATCCTCCTGAGTGCTGGGATTAAAGGCAAGTGGTACCACACTTGGCTTTCTTGGGCTTTATTTATTTATGAGAGAGGGAGAGAAAGAGGCAGAGAGAGACAGAGAGAGATAGAGAATGGGTGCACCAGGGTCTCCAGCCACTGCAAACGAACTCCAGATGCATGTGCCACCTTATGCATCTAGCTTTCACGGGTGTTAGGGAATCAAATCTGGGTCCTTTGGTTTTGCAGGCAAGTACCTTAATTGCTAAGCCTATCTCTCCAGCCCATCTTAGGCTTTTTGCAGAGTATATTCTCAGAACATTGGTTAATTTGTGATCTTGAGTGTCTTATGAACTCTCAATTTCATACTGCCCTGATGGCCCAAGTCTCTGTATTTTATTATTATTTATTATTATTATTTTTTCAAGGTATGATCTCACCCTAGCCCAGGATGACCTGGAATTCACTCCAGTAGTCTTAGGGTGGCCTCGAACTCAGGGAGTCCTCCTACTTCTGCCTCCCAAGTGCTGGGATTAAAGGCGTGCGCCGCCACACCCCAGCTGTATTTTTATTTTTTTAAGGTAGGGTCTCACTCTAGCCTAGTCTGACCTGGAACTCACTGTAGACCCAGGCTGGCCTCAAACTCACAGAAGCCCGCCTACCTCTGCCTACCTGTGTGCTGGGATTAAAGATGTCTGCTACCATGCTGGCTGGCAAATTACGTATATTTTAAATGGTCCCCATGTCCTGACGTGGAGTTGTTGTGTTTGTCATTCCAGGTTACCAAAAACCAGATCCATGGATGATCTTCTTTCTGTCTGTGACACAAGCAGCCCTCTGACTCGTACATCCAGTGACCCTAACCTGAACAACCACTGTCAGGAGGTCAGAGTCAACCTGGAGCCCTGGCACAGCAATCCCGAGGGAGCAGAGATGACAGTCTTCTTAGAATCTGGGGTAGGAGGTCCGCAGCAGGCTGGAGAAGCGGGCCTTCCTCCCCCTCTGCCCAGCAGCCAGAAAGACTACTTGAGCAATAAACCTTTCAAGGGTCACAAAAGTTGTTCTCTCAGTTATAAACTACTTACTGCTGCTGTGTCCCATGACGTGAAGAGCAACACATCGAATCCTGAGAACAAAGTCCTAGAAGGGACTAAGGCACCATCCCCAAACCCTCCTGCACAAGAGGAGCTGAGTAGGACTTGCGATGGCTCAGGCAAGTCACCTGAACAGTGTCCTGAAACAGAAGAAGTCAGTGCACTCTCAAACGTCATTTCTAGCAAGTGTGATGGAGCTTGTGATTTTCCCAAGTTTTCCCAGGATCCCCCTTCAGGTGCCCCCCAACCAGCCCTGCTAGACTCCATGCTGACTGTGCCCCCCAGGTGTGCTCTGGAGCAAAGTCCAGGCAACCTTTACAACCCACTGAGTGCTGTCTGCCAAACTCCTCAAGAGCCAAGTGCCGACCACCTCAGCCAGGATCCTTCAGGGTCTATTGTAAGCATCTCCCACCAGGAACAACCCAGCTCTGTGCCAGATCTGGTCCACAAAGAGGAAGACACTGGCAAGAGAGGAAATAAGAACGGGCACTTACTGGAAAATCCTCGCTTTGGGAAAATGCCCTTGGAGTTGGCCCGAAAGCCAATTTCTCAGAGCCAGATCAGTGAGTTCTCTTTTCTAGGGTCCAACTGGGACAGCTTCCAAGGAATGATGACTTCATTGCCGAGTGGGGAAACTACCCCTCGGCGGCTGCTTTCTTATGGTTGTTGTAGCAAGAGGCCAAACAATAAACAGATGCGGGCCACAGGGCCTTGTTTTGGGGGCCAGTGGGCTCAGAGAGAAGGTATGAAGTCCCCTGTCTGTTCTAGTCATTCCAATGGACACTGTACTGGCCCCGGAGGAAAAAACCGGATGTGGTTGTCCAGTCACCCAAAACAAATCTCCAGCACAAAGCCTGTTCCTCTGAGTTGCCCTTCTCCAGTGCCTCCTTTCTACTTGGATGATGATGGACTCCCCTTTCCCACGGATGTGATCCAGCATAGGTTACGTCAGATTGAAGCAGGGTACAAGCAAGAGGTAGAACAGCTACGTCGACAGGTGCGGGAGCTTCAGATGAGGCTGGATATCCGCCACTGCTGTGCCCCGCCAGCAGAGCCCCCCATGGACTACGAGGATGATTTCGTAAGTATTCATGATCTGCCATCCGTCCAGCCTGCCTGCCGCCCACTCAACATTCGTTTGTTGGTTTCTTGCTGGGTGCCACTGGGTTAGATGCTTAATTTACAAGATAAATGGCAAGAAAATGGTTAGAGTGATTATGACGGTGGGGGGGTGGGGGTGGGAGGGGTTCCAGGTGTTGGAGGGCTGGAGTGAGGTAAAAGGTCATGGAGGGTTTTCCTGAGAAGATTCTACTTGATCTGAGTGTTAAGGGACGTGTGATATTTGGCAGGGTAGAATGTGAAAAGGGCATGACATTTTCAGAATCATGTAGGCAATAGGTGTTCCAGTGGTATGGCTTAACCAGACACAGGAGTGGAGTGTATGTGGGCATATGTATGAATGCATATACACAGGGACTCTGAGGGGCAGAGTTGCAGTATAGTGGGAAGTCACAGTGAAGAATTAGATGGATGTTGGAAGGATCAACTTGAGTACCTTTTGATGAGGCAATTAAGACCCAACAACATTTTAGAATAATCTGGGTGAGATGAGGGGACCATCCAGGCTTTACTATCCTGAGCAGTCTTGAGCTCTATCACAGCAGTTCTTTGGATCTTTTAGGAGGCATCTTCTCCTACTTGCTATCTGCAAATACTTCCCTTTCCTTCAGTTAAGGTACTGCCAGTTAACCTGTTGCTCACTTCTCTGCTGGTGGAGTAGAAAGGACTAACAACTTCTTACTATTCAGGATAATGCTTTAAATACTGAGCCAACTTTCATTTGTAAAGACCAAATCATAGACATTTTTGGTTGAGCCATACAGCCAGTGACACAGCTGTTCAGTGTAGGTTTTATAGCATAAAAGCAGCCATATAGCCATAGATGATATATTAAATATTAAGTAAAACTTCATTTATAATAAAACCAGGCTTGGGCCAGAGATGGCTTAGCAGTTATGACGCCTGCCTGCGAAGCCTAAGAACTCATGTTCGAATCTCCAGGTCCCACATAGCCAGACGCATAGTGATGCAAACATGCAATGTCGCACATGTGCACAAAGGAGCGTATGTGTCTGCAGTTTGTTCACAGCAGAGAAAAGGCCCTGGCATGCCCATTTTCTCTCTCTCTCTCTCTCTTTCTCTGTCAAAAATAAAATAATTTGGGCTGGAGAGATGGTTTAGATGTTAAGGCACTTGTCTGTGAAGACTAGGGATGCAGGTTCAATTCCCCAGTACCCACATAAGGCAGATGCCCATGATGGCACATGCATCTGGAATTGATTTGTAGTGGTCAGAGGCCCTGGTACACCCATTCTCTATATCTGCCTCTCTTCCTCCCCCCCTCTCTCTCAAATAAATAAAAATAAAGTATTAAAAAAAAAAACAGGCTGGATTTGGCTTGTGGGCCATACTTTGCCAACACTTAGTTTAGGATGTAACATGATGGTCTTTCTGTGTCGTGGTACGGCTTACTGGTGTAGACCATGGCTCTGCAGTCAGAATACGACATCCAGATCCCAGCTTTACCACTTACTAGCTCTTCACTTTCTTTTTAAAATATTTTGTATTTTGAGCTGGAGGGATGGCTTAGTGGTTAAGACGTTTGCCTGCAAAGCCAAAGGACCAAGATTCAATTCTCCAGGATCCACATTAGCCAGATGCACGAGGTGGCACATGCATCTAGAGTTCATTTGCAGTGGCCAGAGGCCCTGGCATGCCCATTCTCATTCTCTCCCCCCCCCCCTTTCTCTCTAAAATATTTTGTTTTTATTTATTTTTAGAGGGGGCCAGATAGAGAAAGAATGGGCATGTCAGGGACTTAAAGCACTGCAAACAAACTCCAGACACATGCACCATGTTGTGCATCTGATTTATGTGGGTACTGGGGAACTGAACCTGGGTCCTTAGGCTTCGCAGGCAAGAACCTTAACCATTAAGCCATCTCTCCAGCCCTGGCTCTTAACTTTCTTAACCTTATTTTGTACAATAGGAATAATACCAGTATTATAACACCAGTGTTACTAGTTGAGGAATTGAGTAAGTTTGTACATGGTGCCTGGTTCCTAGTAAACAGTGCTTGCAATGAAGTTGATGTTGGTATCTCTGCATGTGCTTCAGACGTGTCTGAAGGAGTCAGATGACAGTGACACTGAGGATTTTGGCTCTGATCACAGTGAAGACTGCCTTTCAGAAGCAAGCTGGGAACCTGTTGATAAGAAGGAAACTGAGGTATGCCTAGGCAAATCTGTGGTGGGAATAAACGTAAGTGCAAGCCAGTGAGCTGTCATATTTCTGAGAGAGGCGATAGGCTATTGCCTGAACACTCCCCAGGGAGTGTCATCCTTGTGAACAAGTAGTGACCACTCATAAGGACCATCTTGATCATTTTCTCCTGGGCTTCTTTCTTAATTGAATTGTTCGTATCCACTCTGTGAACAAGGAACTGGAACTTTTCCTTGTGCCTTTTAGGTGACTCGCTGGGTTCCAGACCATATGGCATCACACTGCTATAACTGTGACTGTGAATTCTGGTTGGCCAAACGAAGACACCATTGTAGGTAAGTGGGTTTTTTTTAAATTTGTTTTTTAAATATTTATGTATTTGGCTGGGCGTGGTGGCACATGCCTTTAATCCCAGCACTTGTGAGGCTGAGGTAGTAGGATCTCCGTGAGCTTGAGACCAGCCTGAGACAATGTAGTGAATTCTGGGTCAGTCTGGGCTAGAGTGAGATCCTACCTTGAAAAAAAAAGTTTTTGCGTGAATGGGTGTGTCGTGGGCTCTTGCCCCTATAAACAAACTCCAGATGCATGTGCTACTTTGTGCATTTGGCTGTACATGGGCACTGGGGAATCTAACCCTGGCTGTCAGGCTTTGCAAGCAAAGCACCTTTAACCACTGATCCATCTCTCCAGTCCTTTTTTTTTCCCCTTTAAATATTTTATTTAAGCTGGGCATGGTGGTGCATGCCTTTAATCCTAGCACTTGGGAGACAGAGGTAGGAGGATCACTTGAGTTCGAGGCTACCCTGAAACTACATAGTGAATTCTAGGTTAGCCTGGGCTAGAGTGAAACCCTACCTTGAAAAACTTAAAAAACTAAGTAAATAAATAAATATTTATTTACTTGCAAGAAGAGAGAGAAAGAGAATGAATGTGGGCATGCCAGGGCCTCCAGCCACTTCAAACGAACTCCAGATGCATGTACCACTTTGTGCATCTGGCTTTACATGGATACTGGGGAATCTAACCCAGGTCATTAGGCCTTATAGGCAAGCACCTTAATCTAACCACTGGGCAATCTTTCTAGAGCCCTGTTTTTGTTTGTTTTGTTTTTTTAATTTTCACTTATTTATTTGAGAGAGGGAGGCAGAGAGAGAAAGAGAGAGAGAAAATGGGCATGCCAAGGCATCTAGCCATTGCAAACTAACTCCAGCCATATGTACCACTTTGTGTATTTTGCTTATGTTGGTCCTAGGGAATTGAACCTGGTCCTTTGGCTTTGCAGGCAAGCACCTTAATTGCTAAGCCATCTCTCTAGCCCCCTGTTTGTTGTTTTGTTTTTTTAAATAATACATTTTTTCTGAAAATGTCCCTACTGTGCTCGCTTCAGCAGCACATATACTAAAATTGAAATGAAAATGTCTCTATCATAAAGTGTGAATCTTTTTTTTAATTTAATTTTATTTATTTGAGAGAAAGGGGTGGAGGGAAGCAGAGAGAAAGAGAGAATGAGTGTGCCAGAGCCTTCAGCTGCTGCAAACGAATTCCAGACGCATGTACCACCATGTGGATCTAGCTTACATGGGTCCTGGGGAATTGAACCTGGGTACTTTGGCTTTGCAGGCAAGTGCCTTAACCACTAAGCCATCTCTTCAGACCCCCCCCCCTTTTTTTTTAATGAGTTGTGTGATTCACTGTGACTCATAAAGTAGGGCAGTACATATGAATAGAAATAAATTGGATTAATCTGAAAATAGAGACATTGTAATAGGAACTATTTTTGTTCACTGTTAATCTTTTCATTTATTTATGGAAAACCTTTTAGATTATCATTCATTTTCACTACATTGGTATTCTGATGAATTCTTTTTTCTTTGTGCTTTGGCAGAAATTGTGGAAATGTATTTTGTGCTGGATGCTGCCACCTGAAGCTGCCCATTCCTGATCAACAACTCTATGACCCAGTGCTTGTCTGTAACTCATGTTACGAACACATTCAAGTTTCTCGTGCCAGAGAACTCATGAGCCAACATCTGAAGAAACCCATTGCCACAGCTTCCAGTTGAATGCCAGAGGAGATGATCTGTCCATTTTTAGCAGGTTTGACGGGAAGATCTGCTTCAGGTGTAGACTGGAAGGTTCCTTGGTATGGCTTATGAAATCACAGAGCTCAAAGATAACATCTTGAGAAATCCTCCTTGGTACCATGTGACTGGAGCAGAGGAATTTGAATTTGGCAGGAGGTTTTCTACTGGAGAGATGCTCACTTTGGGGTAACGGTCTTGATTCAGACCCAGAGTCTGGAAGCTTAATGCTGAGTTGGCGACTCCAGCTTCTTTGTCCTAGGGGTCACGAGATGTTGATTTCATAGATACTGCCTGGTGCAAAGTGTCCAAACAGCAATAGAAAGGCATCCGTATAACCAAACTCAAGTGATAACCAGGCCTATCTCTCCTCCACCTTGAAAAAAAGCAGATTATAGTATAAAAGATAGGACTTCCTATCCTATTTGAGATGAACTCTATTCCGTCCGTACCTCTGTGCTCTGTGTCTGCATGAAGGCTCAGTCTTGTAGAGGCACTCCCTCTAGTCGCATTATACTGTCTTCTGTGGAGTTTGGTTCCATGGTTTGGCAAGCGGAGGTTGTGATGGACTTTCCACCTGGCTCAGCAGCCAGCATCAGCAAGTATCCAGTTTAGGAGGACAGTGCTAAGAAGTGAGACATTTTGGGGAGCAGAAGAAAACTGATGATGTTTAGTCTTGGCAAAAATCAGTTATTTTGAGCTGTGAAGGTAGTTGTCACTCTATTACGCAGTGGCAGCTCTTGAGGTATGCACTGTGAAGCATGAGAAAGGAAAAGCAAAAATGATTCTTATGAAATATCTGCTGATTGTGCCCCACCCTTTGCGCCTGACTTTTCCTAGTTGTCCTGGTGCTAACATGGGAGCTACACCTTGATCCTCTCCTGGCATGAAAATAAAACTAAGGTTTTTGTTGTTTCATCACCCACTTCCCCCATGTTGTCTTTCCCCTTGGCTGCTTCCTCCTCTGGGTCACACTGCTTCTTATCCTGAACACTTGACACCTCGAGGGTAGAATTAGCATTTGGTTTTTACCTCCTAGCATATGCTGTTTGGTATGTGAGGGTTTCAGTACAAATGCTGCTGTCTATTTCTGTGCACTTAACAATGGAACCCAAACAAGAGAAGAAAGCCTTGATACCAAAATTGGGAGAGATGATGTGTCCATTTAGACCAAACATTTTTTGTTTGTTTGTTTTGATTTTGTTTTTTCATTTTAATATGTACCAGTGGCACTTAACCAAAAGATACAGTGATATAGTCATGTACTGTGTTTGGGACAGATACTGTCTCCTCGGCCTGTAAGGAAAGCACTAAGATTTCCTTTACACGTTTTCCTTTATTCATTCATGTAAAAGATAAATTCCACTTAGGCTTCTCCTGTTTTAAAACCATGCCAGTTGTCTTTCTCACTGCTGCTGTCATGTTGCTTTCTAGAAAAAAAAAATTTTTTTTCCATTAAAAAATAATCTACATTTAGAACAAGGATTATTTGTTCTGACCTTTTCTTCAGTCTTACAGAGAAGCATCTATGCTCCTTTTACACTTGCTATGGATGTAACCTAAAAAGTTTTGGCATATTTAGGTCAGCCTAGCAGAACTCCCCCCCCCCCCCCATTTAAATGGACCTGAATAATGGAGATTTTGTGTCTGAGAAATTCTGAGATCAATGAAAAAGTAGCAAGCTATTTCTTGTCTCTGATACATAAAATTCTTTTAAGTATTTTCTCGATCATTAAAATTTACTGCTAGTCATGAGTGTGTTTTTTTTTAATTAACAGTTCTCATTGCACTTCACTCTGCCTGTTTACAGGGGGATTGGTAACATTTGGGGAGACTGTATCTGTCTGCTTTGTGTGGCTTTTGAGGGACTATCCCATCAGTGAACAAACTGCATGGCCTTGGGAAAGACCCTGGGCTATTGGCTCAGATGTATTCATCAAATACTCCTTTCAGAGCTGTTGTGGGTGAAAGTGACATGATGTGGCCAAAAAATCCAAACTGTGCAGTTGCGTTGTGACAAACATGCAATGTGCTGTAAAAACTCAATACAGTTTAAATAAAATCTCTATATTAGTGCTGCTTTGTTGGCTCTTTTATTTTTTATGTATTTTTGTGGTACTGGGGGGGGGGGTTAAACCTAGGGTTTTCTACATTTAAGGAGTCTACCATTGAGCTAGATCCCCAGCCCTTCATTGTAATTTCTAAGAAAATGTAGTACTTAAGCTAGGTGTGGAAGGAAGGAGGAATAGGAGGGAAGGAAGGATAATACTGAAAAGCAATACTATTTTATCAGCACAGATCCTGTTATTTTTGTTTCTTAAACTGTATAAAATTTATTCTTATGGGTTCTATAGAATTCTTTCCCATTTCAAGTGAGGTTCACTTCTCCTTAATGTCTGTTGATTTATTTATTTCTGCCAAGTGCTTGCTTCAGGTCTCATCTAACCTTGAGCCAAGTCTTCTTGAGCAAAATACCTGAGAAGGAGTCTTATGCTCAAAGAGAAAATGCGACTTAGCCAAAGGATGAGTTCACGGTGCTCGCATTCCTTGTACCTCCACCCTCCATCATTTTGACTTGGGGGAACTGGCAGTTCGACCTTTGGGGAAGATTTCCGAGCGAAGCCCTCCGTTCTCAGGAACCCCCTGGCTTTGTACTGCCTAAGGCGCACTCTGCATTCAGAACCCCACACCCTTCGCATTCCACCGGGCTTCTCTCTCCGCAGGCCTTCCAGCTCAGCCCCAGGTAGGCGGCTCCCCCGGGGCCCAGTGTGCGGAAAGCCGGGGATGGGGGGGCCCTGCGCCCTCGGCGTCGTCCACCGCGCACACTGGCGGGCCCCGGCCGAGGGGGGAGGGCCCGCGCTCGCGCCCCGCGGCCCCCCGCTCCCGTCGGCCACCACGCCGCCGGCGGGGGAAACTCGAGGCCCCATTGGCCGCCACACCGACTGGCCAACGGTCCCCGGGGAGGGAGGGAATCGGGATCGAGAGATCGAGAACGGCGGGGCGAGGCGAGGCGAGGCCCAGGGGCCCGGGGCGGGGCGATGGAGGAGGCGCTGCTCTCCACCCCCATCAACCCCAACAACTTCCCCGCCAAGCTGTGGCGGTTAGTGAACAGCCCTCGGTACCGCTCCATCCGCTGGGACGGCCGCGGCGAGGGGCTGCTCATCGACCAGCCGCTCTTTGAGGCCGAGCTGCTGAGCCCGCCGGGCCCGGGAGCCGGGGGCACCGGGGGAGGCGGCGGCGGCGGCGGGGGCGGCGGCGGCGGGGGCAGTGGCGGAGGAGCGGCCGGAGCCGAGCCCGAGCTCTTCAAAACCACCAACTTCACCAGCTTCATCCGCCAGCTGAACCTCTACGGCTTCCGCAAGGTGGTGCTCGGTGGCCCCGGCGGCACGGGGCCCGGTCCCGGTCCCGGAGCCGGCGGCCCTGCGGGCGACGGGCCGCTCCACCACTTCCACAGCCCGCACTTCCGCCGCGACCAGCCGCAGCTGCTGGTGCACCTCAAGAGGCTCACCAGCGCCAACAAGGCCAAGCTGGCGGCCGGACTCGAGGTGCCCTGCCGCCCGCCGAACCGCTTCCAGAGGCTCCTCATCACCTCGGCCTCCTCCGCCTCGGCCTCCGCCTCCGCCTCGGCCTCGGCCTCCACCACCCCGCTGCAGCATCAGGACTCGGCGCCGCAGCCCGCAGGGGCCCGGCCGGAGCAGCACGGTGAGTGTGCCTCGCTCCGTGAGCACGTGGGCATCTGCCAGCTACCACCGCCGCCACCGCCACCGCCACCTCCAGGCACATGCTGCACATCCTTAAAGGTCCCGAGAGCCACCTTTTGCTATGTTCCCCAAGATCAGGTCACGTGCTCTTCCGGCATTCAACCCACCTGCCTGCCACCCCTTCAGGTCTCTAGTCCACGCTGACCTGGAACTCCCACTCCCGTAGAACCAGGCTGGCCTCGAACTCACTGCAGACCACCAACTTCTGCACTCCCCCACCCCCACCGTGAGTGTTGGGGTTTAAAAGTGTGTGCCACCACTCCCGGCTTTCCCTGCATCATCCTCACTAGCCGCCAGTATTGCCTCTGGAAAGAGGCCATAAGCATATGACCTATAGTGTCAAAAAAAAAAAAAAAAAAAAAAAAAGCAAGGGGCCTTCAGGGCTGGAGATATGGCTTAGCCATTAAGGCTCTTGCCTACGAAGCCTAAGGACCCAGGTTCAATTCCCCAGTACCCAAGGTAAAGTCACATGCATAGTGTTGCATGTTTCTGGACTTTGCAGTGGTTGAAGGCCCTGGTACTCCCATTCTCTCTCGCTGTCTCTTCTCTCTATCTCTGCTTGCAAATAAATAAAAAACAATGTATTTTTTTTTATTTTAAAAAAGGACCTCCACTTTAGGCTTGCTTCCCACCCTTCTCCGTGTGAACCCTCAAGAGCTTACCTACATCCAAATCTCTTTAGCTATTTGTGTTTCTAAGACCTAGTCTTTCCACTGTGACCCTCTAGATAAGTAGCCCTTTGTTGAAGCCCTTGGTGGGAAAGAAACTCATAAAGAGGCTCCATTGCTCCACTGGGAAGCAGAGCAGCCACTCTGCAGGTGAAGGCAGAAACGAACAAAGCCACACCCAAGAAAATTTAAAACATTAGAACAACCAAGGAAACGTGGGAAAGGTATCCGGAGTGAGTGGAAGTTTGCTCTTGAAGGGATGTGCTACCTTCTACTTACTGACATATCTAAAAAGTCTTGGGCCGGGCGTGGGGTCGCACACCTTTGATCCCAGCACTTGGGAGGCAGAGGTAGGAGGATCACCGTGAGTTCAAGGCCACCCTGAGACTACCTAGTTAATTCCAGGTCAGGCTGGGCTAGAGTGAGACCCTACCTCAAAAAAAAAAGGTCTTGGAAAAAGTGTTAATGACAGTATTCATAGTTTGGGCTGAGGATGTGGCATCTGGTTGAAGGTGCTTGCTTACAAAGACTGTCAGCATGGTTTGATTCCCTAGCATCCATGTAAAGCCAAGTGGCACATGTGTCTGGAGTGAGTTTGTAGAGGCATAAGGTCCTGGCACACCCATATACAAACATACTCTCTCAAGCACACACATACACCCACACACGTAAATGAATAAATAAAAATATTTTTAAGCCGGATGTGGTAGCACATGCCTTTAATCCCAGCACTCGGGAGGCAGAGGTAGGAGGATTGCCATATGTTCGAGACCACCCTAAGACTCCAGAGTGAATTCCAGGTCAGCCTGGAGACCCTATCTTGAAAAAAAAATTTTTTTTTAATTGTCATATTTTGGGGCTGAAGATATGGCTCAGCAGCTAAAGGTGCTCACTTGCAAGGCCTGACAGCCTTGGTTTGATTCCCCAGTACCCACATAAAGCCAGATGCACAAGATGTCATAAGCATGTAACTATTGACACATCTTGAGGTAGCAAAAGGGGTCTGGTGTGCTCTCTCTCTCTCCTCAAATAAATAAATAAATACATAAAAATAAAAAAATTCAGCCAGGTGTGGTGGCAATGCCTTTAATCCCAGCACTTGGGAAGCAGAGGTAGGAGGGTCATTGTGAGTTCAAGGCCAGCCTGAGACACATAGTGAATTATAAGTCAGCCTGGGCTAGAGTGAGACCACACCTCAAAAAAACAAATAGTTCAGAAGATAAAGAACTGGGTTAGAGTTCTAGTAACAAGAAAACAGCAGTGGCATAAGAATGTTCTAAAGGATTCTAAAGGACTATTAAGCTGCTTCCATGTGAGAACTGCTGGTTTTAGAAGGGAATTGTATGAGGGAATGTGGTGGAGGCAGTTCCATGGAATATATTTGACAGAAACTCTAACATAGGGGGATTTGCTTGCTTAGTCTTCCTGGTTGTATCTCTAGTGGGCATATGGACAAAAGATGGGGAAATACATTCTTGGGAAAAGTGGATAATCATTTCAAACAAACACACATAAAAGCTAACTTTTTTCTCTTTAATTTTTTTTTTTTTTTTTTTTTTTTTTTTTTTTGGCTTTTCGAGGTAGGGTTTCACTCTAGCTCAGGCTGACCTGGAATTCACTCTGTATTCTCAGGGTGACTTTCAACTCACAGCGATCCTCTACCTCCTGTCTCCTGAGTGCTAGGCTTTAAGGTGTGTGCCACCAAGCCCAGCTAATCTTTTTTTTTTTTTTAAATAATTCATCTCTGTAATTTTTATTTTATTTCCAACGAGAGAGAGAATGAGAACGGGTGTGCGAGGGCCTGCACCAGACCACTTTGTGCACCTGGCTTTCGTGGGTCCTGGGAAATCAAACCTGGGTTGTTGGGCATGGCAGGCAAGTGCATTATCTCTCCAGCTCCCTCTTTTTAATCTTTTCCCCTCACCTATCTTAAACCAGTTGTCTTCTTAAGTCCAATTTATTTGAAGAAAAACAAGACTATCTAGAATCTGATTTTATTCACTTACAGTCGAATTGATTAGCATCTTAAAGATTATAGAATAACAAATTTAGTTCACACTTTTCAATTCATGTATATGCCTAATGTACTCATGCATTTCCTATTTTCTTCCTGTTGGTGTATGCAAAAGGATGCTAGGTGATTGTCCATGCCATAGGCTTGGTTCACTAGGAAATTGTATTGCTTGTTCAGGTGGAATGTAATTCTGTTACAAGGTCAAGGATATGGGTACAAGCTGGTGATATGGCTCAATGATTAAAGGCACTTGCTTGCAAAGCCTTCTAGCCCAGGCTTAATTCCCCAGTATCTACGTAAAGCCAGATGCACTAAGTTGTGAATGCATCTGAAGTTTATTAGCACCAAGAAACCCTGGCATGCCCATTCGTGCTCTCTCTCTGTCTTTTTGTCTCTGTTTGCAAACTGAAAAAAAATGTTCACAGGTAAAACCTTGTTTTGTTCTCATATGTTCTGAGTCCTTGGCTCTTCTATTTTTCTCCACCTATTTTTTTTTTTTGCCCATTTTAATTTTATTTTTTAATATATTTATTTATTTGAGAGAGAGAAAAAGAGACAGATAGATAGAGAGAGAGAGAGAATGAGCATACCAAGGCCTCTAGCCACTGCAAATGAATTCCGGACGCATGCACCACTGTGTATATCTGGCTTACATGGGTACTGGAGGATTGAATCTGGGTCCTTAGGCTTCCCAGGCAAGTACCTTAACCACTAAGTCACTCTCCAGCCCTATTTTATTTTATTTTATTTATTTTATTTATAGACAATGCCTTGATATGTAACCCAGGTTGGCCTTGAATTTGCAATATTCCTGCCTCAGCCTCCCAAGAGTTGGGATTATAGCTATGTTCCACCATGGCCAGCTCCCCTCACCTGATTTATTTATTTATTTTTTGGTTTTTCAGGTAGGGTCTCGCTCTAGCCCAGGCTGACCTGGAATTCACTATGTAGTCTCAGGGTGGCCTCAAACTCACGGCGATCCTCCTACCTCTGCCTCCTGAGTGCTGGGATTAAAGGTGTGCGCCACCACGCCCTGGCTTCACCTGATTCTTATTCTCTGGGAATTTGCCTTAGTTGGACACCTGGCAACACTGCTGGTTACTAGTTTTCATTTTGTTTTCAATTTCCTACATCAGCTAATGATGTCAGTATTCTTCTCTTTAATAGCAGAATTGTCTGTTTTAGGACCTAGTCATATTATTTAAACCCACTGAGTCAACTGTCCTGTTCACCCTCCAAGTATATACTTGGTAAGAAATGTGATGATCCCATGTTTTTTCCTTTTTGTTTGTCCACTTATGTTACTTAGTTTTCAGTGGGAATTGATTGTACAGTATTTGTTAAAATGTTCTCAATGAAGTATCAAGTCTGGGAAGTAGTTAATCACTCTTTGCCTGGACACAAATTCTCAGTTTCCCTTAAATAAAAGAAATAGTACACTCTTTTTTTCTTCAACTTTTAGCTGTCATTTATTCTGTTTATTTTCCCCAGTCCATTGAGAAAGGAATCAGAAATCCTCCCATTTTACATATGGGCAAGAAAGGGTCTTGAGAGGAATATTTTGGGAGGTCACTAGGGTCATTTTCTAGCAGCAGAAATAGAACTCAAGTGGCTTTAAGGAAAAAGGAACATGATTGGGGGAAAACAATCCAAGGCTTTGGGCCTGGCTAAGTCCAAGAGCCCCGGATCCTTCCCTGGGTGCAACTTCCCTCCCTGCAGGCCTCACCACCGCCCACCCCCCCCCCCGGGCGGGAAAGCCAGAATCTTTAGACAGTAATCCATCTGAAGCTACAATCCATGTATATATAGAAGTCTGGATACAAATGTAACCCAGTCTGGCCTAGAAGTTCTTCCTCTACCTTCCAAGTGTGTGGGATTACAGGAGATGTGCACCTGCACGTCCAGGTTGCTAAATCTATCCTAAAGGTAGTCTGACAACACGAACACAATTGTCTATAAGGTTTGTCACAATAGAGCTCTACTAGCTAACACTTAAAAGAAGAATGAATAAGGGCTGAAGAGATGGCTTAGCACTTAAGGTGCTTGCCTAGGAAGCCTAAGGACCCAGGTTCAATTCCCCCCAGTACCCACGTAAGCCATATGCATGTGGTGGAACATGCACCTGAAGTTTGCAGTGGCTAGAGGCCCTGGTGTACCCATTCTCCTCCCCCCCTCCTCTCTCTCTCTTCAATAAATAAAACAAAAAGAATGAATAAGAGCAGAACATGTTTTAATTCTTTAAGAAAAAACTTAAGCCAGGCATGGTGACTCATGCCTTTCATCCCAGTACTTGGGAAGCAGAGGCAGGAGGATCACCATGACACCAGTCTGACACTACATAGTGAATTCTAGGTCAGCCTGGGCTAGAGCAAGACCCTACCTTGAGAAACAAAACAAACAAACAACAACAACACACCTTAAAGGAATGACCTTCTAATCCTGACAGTATTCTTTTAAAAAAATATATTATTTATTTATTTATTTGAGAGAGTACATGGGTATACCTGGGCCTCCTGCTGCTACTAACAAACTCCAGACACATGTGCCACTTGGTGCATTTAGCTTACATGGGGTACTGGGGAATCAAACCCAGGCCAGCAGGCTTTTTAAGCAAGTGCCTTTAACTGCTGAGCCATCTCCCTAGCCCATCCTGACAGTATTCTTGTTAACAACATCTAGCATAGATAATTGTCTATCACTTGGAATTTCCTGTGCCAGAAGTAGAATTGATATTTTGGTTTTTTTTGTTTGTTTGTTTGGTTTTGGTTTTTCAAGATAGGGTCTCACTCTGGTCCAGGCTGACCTGGAATTCACTGTGTAGTCTCAGAGTGGCCTCGAACTCACGGCAATTCTCCTACCTCTGCCTCCTGAGTGCTGGGATTAAAGGTGTGTGCCACCACGCCCAGCTCGATATTTTGGTTTTTTAAAATATTTTAGGTGTTAGAGAGAGAGAGGGGGAGGGAGAGAATGGGTACACTAGGGTCTCCAGCCACTGCAAATGAACTCTAGATTCATGCGCCAGTATGTGCATCTGGTGTACATGGGTTCTGGGGAACCAAACTGGGTCTTTAGGCTTTGCAAGCAAGCTCCCCAACCGCTAAGCCATCTCTCCAGCCCTAGAACTGATATTTTAATTGAGGTTAAACTAGAACTTGAGAAACCAAGGTAAAAAAAAAATTCTTGAAATAGCTGCTGAAGTTATTGATAAGCTGAGAATTGTCAGCTTATCCTTCACCAGGTCAGAAGGTCTAGTGAGCTATTGCATACTGTGGGCAGCGTGTCATTTTGGTATGTGAAACATCAAGGGAAAATCAAGTCAGGGTAGCTTGGGACTCAGCAACACCTTTTATGAAAAGCTCCTTTAGGCAAATGAAGCCTGGAAAGATAGCTAAGTGGTTAAGGCACTTGCCTGCAAAGCTTAAGGACCCAGGTTCGATTCCCTAGTACCCACATACAAGCCAGATGCACAAGGTAGCGCATATGTCTGGAGTTCATTTGTAGTAGTTGTAGGCCCTGGCACACCCATTATCTCACTCTCTATCTGCCTCTCTGTCTCTCCCCATAACTAACTAAATAAATAAAATATTTAAAAAAATTTTTTTGTTTTGGTTTTTCGAGGTAGGCTCTCACTCTAACCCAGGCTGACCTGGAATTCACTATATAGTCTCAGGGTGGTCTCGAACTCTTGGTGATCCTCCTACTTCTGCCTCCTGTGTGCTGAGATTAAAGGTGTGCGCCAGCACGCCCGGCTAAAACATTTTTTTTTAAAGTTGGAGCCTAGCATGCTGGAACACATCTTTAATCCCAGCACTCAGACCCAGAGATAGGATTGCTGTGAATTAGAGACCACCTGAGACTACATAGTGAATTTCAGGTCAGCCTGGGCCAGAATGAGACCCAACCTTGAAAAAACAAACAAACAGAAAGTTTAAATATGAGAATGGGCATACCAGGGCCTGCGGCCAGTACAAACAAACTCCAAATGCATGTGCCACTTGGTGCATGTGCCTTTACGTGGGTACTGGGGAATCTAACTCAGTCCATCAGGCTTTCTAAACAAATGCCTTAACCACTGCACTGTCTCTTCATCCCTATAATTCTTATGTTTCTATATACTTATTTTACATGTATGATAGAAGATGCTTTTCTGCTTATTATTTATTAAGGTTCCTAATGGTCTGAAAGAATGAATGGAAAATGTCTAGGGAATGATTTACACATTGGATGCTGAGTCATCTATAAAAGACTTTTCACATTGAATATTTGATTTAACTTTTTTTTCTCAATTTTTATTAACATTTTCCATGATTATAAAAAATGTCCCATGGTAATACCCTCCCTCCCCCCACTTTCCCCTTTGAAATTCCATTCTCCATCATATCCCCTCCCCATTTCAATCAGTCTCTTTTATTTTGATGCCATGATCTTTTCCTCCTCTTATGATGGTCTTGTGTAGGTAGTGTCAGGCACTATGAGGTCATGGATATCCAGGCCATTTTATGTCTGGAGGGAGCACGTTGTAAGGAGTCCTACCCTTCCTTTGGCTCTTACATTCTTTCCGCCACCTCTTCCGCATTAGACCCTGAGCCTTGGAAGGTGTGATCGAGATGTTGTCAGTACTCCAGTCACTTCTTTCCAGCACTATGATACCTTCTGAGTTGTCCCAAGGTCTCTGCCATCTGAGAAGATTCTCTACCCAAAGTGAGAGTAGCGTTATATATATATAATAAATATAATATATATATTATATATATATATATATGTATGAATATTAAGAGAAGTGCTTACTGGGCAGTTTGATAAGCATAGTATATACATTTAGCCAGACATCAGCAGATGTTACACCCCTAGGGCTCATGACTACCCCTGTTTTAAGTTTTCAGTATCAGGATGTATTCCCTCCCATGGCAGCGGGCCTCCAGTCCAATTGGAGGGCAGTTGGTTTCCACCATGATAGACATGCCACTATTGCACCCATTGGCTCATTTGGCCTGGCTGGCCAATTATAAGGCTTGCAGTGTCCACTGTTGAGTATCTTCACTGGTGGTATCTCTCCCATTGAACTACATGTAGAATGGCTTCTTCCAGCTTTCTCTCAGCTGGTCTACATGGAGGATGATTTAACTTTTTATTAATGAGTGTTTGGCCACTTTACCTGTTATGACAGTCATATTGAGAATCCAGCAAAAGATTGATGATTCTTTCAACATTGTATTGCAGTCTCCTATTCTGGATTCTGAACTTGCTTTTACCACAATCTAATTGTGTTGGGTTACAAGTAGCTGATAGAGCAGAGTGCTTGATCATTGGTTTATTGTGTGTGTGTGTGTGTGTGTGTGTGTGTGGTGTGCTGAAGAGTTAGTGTTTTTTTTTTTTTCTGTAAATATTTTATTTATTTATTAGAGACAGGGAGGGAGAGAGGGAGAGAGAGAGAGAGAGAGAGAGAGAATGGTCACACCAGGGCTCCTAGCCACTGCAAGTCAAACTCCAAATGCATGCACCATCATGTGCATCTGGCTTACATAGAATCTGGAGAATTGAACCTGGGTCCTTAGGCTTCGCAGGCAAGCATCTTAACCTCTAAGCCATCCCTCCAGCCTGAGTTAGTAAATGTTAAATGTGCTCTTCCTTCTCCATGCAGGACCAGTGGCTGGAGGACAGTTTCACCGGTCATTCCGGCGAGAGAATTTGTCTCCTTATTCCTACATATCAACTTCATCCCACAACCACAGCACTTTCCCTCTAAAGAGTTTAGATCGTACCCCAATTCCTCCTAGAACATGGCAGAACTCCCTTGGAATGCACCCTGGACAAGTGGAGACGTCTCCTACTTTTTCAGACAAAGGAGTGCCGTTTTCTGTACTGCAGCGATTTCCAACTGAAGTGACCTACACGCTGCAGCCAAGCGCCACATCCGTACATGTTCAACAAAGTCCTCAAACAATGGTCAGCTCCTCCCAAAAGTATAGTAACTACACACCCTCAGCGCAGTACTCCCAAGCCTACTATCCAACAGGTATGAGAAATTCAAGTTCTCTTAAGGTAGTTTATGATAACATTATTGTATTTCAAATCTGTGTGCTTAAGCAAACAAATAGGAATATGCACCTAAGAAATGGCCATAATTTCTCAGCAGGATATATTTTTAAGCAATATATAAAATTTCATCTGTTCTTAAGGATTATGAGAATTCTTTTAGCCCATAAAGGTGTATGATTTCAGTGAAATGAAATTTCTGTAACTTCAAAGTGTGTTTTAGTTTTGAAATTAAAGCTTAATGCCCTAGAACCTTACTTTAATTCTTGGCACATGTTTACTTCAGTTTGTTTTTGAAAATATGTTACATATTTTATATTTTAAATTTTATGAAACTATTACCTCATTATAACATATTTTAGTATCTCAATAATGAGGTTTAGTAAACCAGGCATGGTGATGCACACCTTTAATCCTAGCACCTGGCAGGCTGAGGCAGGAGGGTCATCATGAGTTCAAGGCCAGTCTGAGCTACAGAGTGAGTTCTAGGTCGGCCTGGGCTACAGTGAAATAATAAAAATAAATAAATAAATAACATTTAATTAAAAAGCATATTCCCTGAAAATTAAATTCTTTAGAAAAATATGGTGAATAGTGGAGCCCTATAATGTTCACCCAGCCAACTAAGAACTGGGGATAAAAATGACCGTGGTAACTGACCCTAAAGTTCAACCAAGGACATTGAGGACATCCCAAGCCGCTAGTTGGGAATCCTTATGTTGCTGGCATATTTCACCATCATAATGTCTTCAAGGAGATCCATCCACTTTGTACTATGTGTCAGAAGCTCCCCTTTAAAGGGTGAATGATAATTACATGCATTGCCACGTTTACTTATCCATCTATCCACCTTTGGTGAATATTGCTACTATGAACATGAATATACAACTTTTTTTTGAGACAGCTGTCTTGAACTCAACAATCCTTCTCCCTCAGCCTCCTGAGTGCTGCGATCACAGGAGCACAACACCAAGTCCAGCTTACAAATATCTTTTCAAATGCTTTCACTACTTTTGGTGAATAGGTACATCTCAAGTTATGGTGAGATTATGTCCTTATAACCCCATAGTAAGTCTGGACTATGTAAAAATGCATTTAGTCCTCACGGAATTACCACAGACTAGTATAGTATATTGTAGAGTATTGGTTGATGGAAGTTGTGGCTCACTGCTGCTGCCCAGCGGCTTAGGGAGTTTGGTACCACATGCCACTGGCTTAGGAAAAGATAAGTTTTCAGCATATGGTCTCTACTGAATGCATTATCACTTTCAAACCATTGTAAAGTCAAAAAATGTTAAGTTGAATCATCATAGAAGACCTTTTCTTTACCATACTTTAAACAAAATGCTAGTTTTAGTTGCTATAGCAACTTATCTTGACATTAAATCTATTAAACTTATCATTTCATTGTAGTATTTGTATGATTGGGCATTTTCTCACTATGGACACTGTACTGTTCTGGAATAGATTGAAATGTAAAACATTTTATTTATATGATTGAATTATTTCCATAAGATAAAATACAAATTTATTTGCCTCACTTATATAAAGACAATGATTTTCAGTAATTCAGAATTTTTTATGGGTGTGTGTGGTGTATTTGCATGTGTGTATGTGTGTCATATGTGTGTGGGCTGTGTGTGGAGGGTGTGGCACATATATATTCAAATGCATGTGGAGAACAGAGATCAGCACCAAGTTGCTTTCCCTCATATTTTTTGCTCATATGTGCATGTGTGTGCCATGTATATGTCTGTGTACCCATGCACTTGCCTGCAGCAGGCTGTGCTCACCTATAGTGAGCTAGAGTGGAATGTCAGTTGGCCCTCTTCATCACTCTTCTGCCCATTCTTTTTTTTAAAATTTTATTTATTTATTTATTTATTTGAGAGACAGAGAGAATGGGTGCACCAGGGCTTCCAGCCACTGCAGACAAACTCCAGGTGCATGTGCCTACCTTGTGCATCTGACTTACATGGGTCCTGGGGAATTGAACCAAGGTCTTTTGGCTTTGCAATCAAGTGCCTTAACCTCTAAGCCATCTCTCCAGCCCCTCTTCTGCCCATTCTTATTTGAGCCAAAATCTCTTACTGATCCCAGAGCTTGCCATTTTTTTTCATGTTTCCATTTTTATTTGATGTTTCCAAAGGTAAAAAAGTCAAGATTCTTACATAAGTTAGAATGAGACCATGAAAAGCAATTCAGTGTGTACAACAATCATTTTCTCTTCAGTTTTTTCTGATTTATACAACAATGTTTGATAAGAACTGGATGGCATGTGCTTGGTTTTTTACAATGTCTTGACAAAAACCACAGACAGGGTCAATTTACAATAACTTGTTTTCTGGTTTTTTCTTAGGCATATGGAACTCAAAATTTTAGCTGTCCAATTTTATTCACCTACCTCACAAATAAGAGCTTGCCATTTTTGGATAAGCTCCATCAATTCTCCAGTTTCTGCTCCCCTATGTTACTGGGCTTACAAACACATATGACCACGTCCAGCTATTTCTATGGATCTAGGGATCAAACTCAGCAGTCTCTCAGGTCTCCTTTGGACCCTCATGCTTGCACAGGAAGTACACTTAACAGTTGAGCCATCTCTTCAGCCCAGCATTTTTCTTCTACATTTAATTTTTAAAAGTTTTTAAATTTATTTATTTGAGAGAGAAAGAGGCAGAGAGAGAGAGAGAGAGAATGAGAATGTGCACACCAGGGCCTCCAGCCACTGCAAAAACTCCAGACATATGCACAACCTTGTGCATCTGGCTAACATGGGTCCTGGGGAACCGAACCTAGGTCCTTTGGCTTTGCAGGCAAGTGCCTTAACCACTAAGCCATCTCTTCAGCCCTCTACATGTATTTTAATGCCTTTAGTGAACACTGCCTTGAGGAATACACTGAAAGATGATTGTATCTTAGGATATTGTGCTTGACTCAGCTTCATAAACATAAGTGCTTTTATAATGCACAGTAGGTTAATTTGTCACATAGTTGGATTTCTATATCTACTTTTTTCTATTCATACACTTAACTAGTACCTTGCTTTGTTCCATTCTACTGACTAAACAAAATAGGACTACACTAGGTTATAATCTGTTCAAGTTCTTTTAAAAAATATTTTATTAGCCGGGCATGGTGGCGCATGCCTGTAATCCCAGCACTTGGGAGGCAGAGGTAGGAGGATCACCATGAGTTCGAGGCCACCTTGAGACTACACAGAGAATTCCAGGTCAGCCTAAGCTAGAGTGAGACCCTACCTCAAAAAAACAAACAAAAAAAAATGTATTTATTTATTTGCAAGGAGACAAAGAGGAGAGAGGGAGGGAAGGGGGAAAGAAGGAGGGAGGGAGAGAGAGAGAACGAGTGTGCCAGGGCCTCTAGTCACTGCAAACAAACTCCAGATGGATGCACCACTTTGTGCCTCGCGCTTATGTGGGTACTGGGGAACTGAACCAGGGTTATTAGGTATTTCAGGCAAGCTCCTTAACTGCTGAGCCATCTCTCCAGCCCCAAGTTCTTTTCTCCATATGGGTATCTTTCTAATTTTTTGTTTGTTTTGAGGTAGGATATCACTGTAGCCCAGGTTGACCTGGAACTCACACTGTAGCTCCAGGCTGGCCACAAACTCACCGTGATTCTTCTACCCTTGCCTCCCGAGTGCTGGTATTAAAGGTGTGTGCCACCACACCTGGCTCCTTTCTACTTTTTATTTTTTACTGGACATTATAAAGGACATTCACTGTCTTGCTGTTTTCATACATACTGAATCAGCTATCAGTGATATATTATTATATTTTCTGTTGTATATTGTAGTTTTATTTTTCCAACAAACTGATTTTAGAGACTATTTTAACAACTATTCTAAATGCATAACAAGAAGAGTCAGACCATTGAAATATCAGAAAAATGATTGCAACTCTGCCATTGATCTATTTAAAATAAAACCTGGCTTTCCTGTACTGTGATGGAATGAAAACCTGCTGCTCTTAGCTAGTCTTTTCCTGCCAGTAGGGGGCTTGGGTTTCCTTAGTCACAACTGGAAAAAAAAGCCTTGCTTTTTCAGTTTGGGTACACCTTGGTGACCCTGTGTGTATAGCTGTTAGATTCAATTTATTTCCCAGGGTATTTATGCTTTCAAATACTGTGGAAAATTGGGTTTAATTCCAAAACATTTTGTGCATTTTAATAACAAAAATCCAAAACACTGTGTGTGTGTGTGTGTGTGTGTGTGTGTGTGTGTGTGGCAAAAATCAAGTATAAGGACTTTTTTGCCCAACCTATGTGGAAAGCGACAGTTTTAATTTTTTGTTGTAATCATAGAATTACATGGATTTTTAGTTACTGAAAATTTGTTTTTTAGTTTTTAAAAATTTATTTATTTGAGAGAGAGAGAGGCAGGGGGAGAGAAGAGAGAGAGAGAGAGAGTGTGGGGGGGGTACACCAGGGCCTTTAACTGCTGCAAATATACTCCAGACACATGTGCCACCTTCTGCATCTGGTTTATGTGGGTACCGGGGTATCAAACCTGGGTTCTTTGGCTTTGCAGGAAGTGCCTTAACCACTAAGCCATCTCTCCAATCCTGAAATTTTTATCTTTATTTTTATTTTTTGGTTTTTCAAGGTAGAGTTTCGCTCTAGCCCAGGCTGACCTAGAATTCACTATGTAGTCTCAGGGTAGCCTTGAACTCATGGCAATCTTCCTACCTCTGCCTCACAAGTTCAGGGATTAAAAGTATGCATTACCACACCTGGCAGGAACCATATTTTTGCAAGATGTGGTAGCACGTGCCTTTAATCCCAGCACTCAGGAAGCTGAGGTAGGAAGACCACCATGAGTTCAAGGCCAGCCTGAGCTACAGAGTGTGCTCCAGTTCATCCTGGGCTAGAGTGAAACCCTGCCTCAAAAAAACAAAACCAGAAGTCAGGTGTGGTGGCGCATGCCTTTAATCCTAGCACTCGGGAGGCAGAGGTAGGAGAATCACTGTGGGCTCAAGGCCAACCTGAGACTACATAGTGAATTCCAGGTCAGCCTGAGCTAGAGTGAGAGTGAGACCCTACATCTAAAACCAGAAAGAAAGAAAGAAAGAAAGAAAGAAAGAAAGAAAGAAAGAAAGAGAGAGAGAGAGAGAGAGAGAGAGAGAGAGAGAGAGAGAGAGAAAGAAAGAAAGGGAAAGGAAAGGAAAGGAAAGGAAAGGAAAGGAAAGGAAAGGAAAAGGAAAAGGAAAAGGAAAAGGAAAGGAAAGAAAGACAAAAACAAAACAAAGCCAGGGCTGGAGAGATGGCTTAGCAGTTAAGGCACTTGCCTGCAAAGCCTAAGAACTCATATTCAAATCTCCAGGTCCCACATAAGCCAGACACACAGTGATGCAAGCATGCAGTGTCGCACATGCACATAAGGGGGTGCATGCATATGGAGTTTGTTTGTAGTGGCTAAAGGCCCTGACATGCTCATTCTCTCTCAAAATAAACAAATAATAAATAAAACCAAAAGCCAGACATGGTGGCACATGCCTTTAATCCCAGCACTCAGGAGGCAGAGGTAAGAGGATCACTGAATTCTAGGCCAGCCTGGGACTACAGAGTGAGTTCCAGGTCAGCCTGGTCTACAGTGAGACCCTACCTCGGGGAAAAAAAAGAAAAACAACCATTGGGCTAGAGAAACAGCTTAGCAGTTAAAGGCACTTGCTCACAAAGCCTGGCAGTCTGGGTCTGATTCCCCAGTACCCATGTAAAGCCAGATGCACAAAGTGGTGCATGCATCTAGAGTTCGTTTGCAGTGAGTGGCAAGATGTCCTGGTATGCCCATTCTCTCTCATTCTCATTCTCTCATTCTCTTTCTACCCCTCTCTGTGCTTACAAATAAATAAATAACCATAGTATTAGCTGGATACCATGATGTGTGTCTGAAGTCTCAGTACTTGGAAGCACCAACAGGGGGATTGCTGCAAGTTGGAGGCCAACCTGGTCTACATAGCCAGCTCCAAGTGAGCCAAAACTACATGGTTAGATCCTGCCTCAAAAAAAAAAAATTAAAATATATTTCCAACTCTTATATTTATACCTAGACTACAACTCTATTATTTCAATATTTCCTTTTATGTGCAAACATTTTTTGAAACAGGTCTCACTGTAGCCCAGGCTAACTTGGAACTTACTCTTGTAGCATAGGCTAGCCTCAAACTCATGGAGATTCTCCTACCTCAACCTCCCAATTGATGTTATATGCAAACTTTAATTCTTTTTTTAATGTAATATCTTTTTGTTTTTTATTTATTTATTTGAGAGCGACAGAGAGAGAAAGAGGCAGATAGATAGATAGAGAATGGGCACACCAGGGCCTCTAGCCACTGCAAAGGAACTCGAGACACGTGTGCCTCTTGTGCATCTGGCTAACATGGGTCCTGGGGAATCGAGCCTCAAACCGGGGTCCTTAGGCTTGACAGGCAAGTGCTTAACTGCTAAGCCATCTCTCCAGCCCTTAATGTAATATTTTATTATTGACTTCTATCCTTACAGATAATTCCCTTCCCTCCTTCACTTTCCCCTTCACAACTCCACTCTCCATCATATCCCCTCCCTCTCTCCATTAGTCTCTTTTATTTTTAATTTTATTTATTTATTTTTATTTTATTTTATGTTATTTTATTTTGGTTTTTCAAGGTAGGGTCTCACTCTAGCTCAGGCTGACCTGGAATTCACTATGTAGTCTCAGGGTGGCCTCGAACTCATGGCAATCCTCCTACCTCTGCCTCCCAAGTGCTGGGATTAAAGGTGTGCGCCACCACGCCCAGATATTTATTTTTTATTGACATCTTCCATAATTGTAAACAATATCCCATGGTAATTCCCTCCCTCCCCCCACTTTCCCCTTTGAAACTCCACTGTCCATCATATCCCCTCCCCCTTTCAATCAGTCTCTCTTTTATTTTGATGTCATCATCCTTTCCTCCTATTATGATGGTCTTGTGTAGGTAGTGTCAGGCACTGTGAGGTCATGGATAGATATCCAGGCCATTTTGTGTCTGGAGGAACATGTTGTAAAGAGTCCTACCCTTTCTTTGGCTCTTATATTCTTTCCACCACCTTTCCGCAATGGACCCAGAGCCTTGGAGGGTGTGATAAGGATTTTTAAGTGCTGGACACTCCTCTGTCACTTCTTCTCAGCACTATGCTGCCTTTTGGGTCATCATAGAGGTTTTTGCCATCTGAAAAGAAGCTTCTGTAACCAAAAGTGAGAGTAGCATTAATACACGAATATGAACATTAAGTATAGTGCTTACTGGGCAGTTTAGTGAGCATAATATATACATTTAATCAGACAAGAGCAGGCTTTATACCCCTAAGGCTCATGACCTCCCCTGTCATAGGCTTTCGATTAGGTTTTCAGTACCAGGCATGTATTCCCTCCCATAGAGTGGGCCTCTAGTCCAATTAGAGAGCAGTTGGTTTCCCCAGAGCAGACATGCCACTATTGCACTCATTTGGTCATTTGACCTGTCTGGGCAAACTTGAGGCTTCCAGTGTCCACTGTTTTCACTGCTGATGACTTCTGTCTCCCATAGGGCTGCATACAGTGCAGCTTTTTCCCAGCTTTCAGTTAGCTGGTCTACAGGGAAGAGGTTTTCAGCTCAGCCCCAGCTTGATTTCCCAGTGACCTTGGTGCCCAGACATGTGAAATCTTCAGCAATAGGGTCTTGCCATCTATTTCTCATGGGAAATCAAGGGCCTTGGCAATAGCCTGTAATGTTTTGGAGGCAACAGGGAGCCCCCTGGCCAACAACTCAAACTTTTTTTATTTAAATTGAACATGATGCAATGTAAAAATATTTATTTCTAGTCTAGATGATTGTCTGACATAAAATAAATAATAATGGAGAAATATGGAAATATTTCAATTAATTTTTATAATCCTTAGGCAAATTTACTTTCAAAGATTTAAGAATGAGATTTTGGGTGTATGTGTATGTATGTATGTATAGTTTTGGTATGGTGTGTGTGGTGTATGCATGTGTGTGTGTGTGTGCAGATGTGTGTTTTCTGCATGCATGTGAAGAGGCTAAAGAACTTCAGATGTTGTAGTAGACAGCCCCAAAGTCACTGGGATGAACTTCCAAGTCAGGCAGTTATGGAGGAAGGGATATTTATTGAAGATAGAGGGGAAGTTCCATAATGGCAGAAGAAGCTGGCCTGTTTTCACAGGTCCAAGCACAGAGAGAGAGAAGAGCTACAAGCGAAAACCCAAAAGCTATACCACACAGCATACTTGACAACTCCAGGCAAAGCTTAGGCACTTTGTACATCTTTAGACTGGAATTCCTAATTTACCCCCACACCTTAGGGCTGGACCCAAGGATCCACCCACAGTGACACCTCCTCTAGACAGGTGAGTACAGATCTAAATTACAAACTTTAATAAAATCCTGAATATATTGGGGGCCATCTATTTAAACTACCATGGTGTCCTCCTCACCCACTTTGTTTCCTTGAGATGGAGCCTGTGGAACTGGTAGATTTTATTACTCATTCATTCATCTACTTATTTATTTTAGGCCTGACTGGCTTACCAGTGAGCTCCAGGGTTTCTCCACTCTACACAGAATTGGGGTTACAGGCAAGCATGACATACCCAGCCACTTTCTTGGGTGCTAAGAAACTTAATTCATGGTGAATCAGGCTCCCTCAAGCCCCCATGCTTGTGTGGCAAGTGCTCTTAACTGCCCAGCCATATTCCCAGCCCCTAAAACTTGTTTTTTAGTAATTTTATTAGCATATTCATAATACAAAAGTCATAGACATTGTGGGGTATGGTGGTACACACCTTTAATCCCAGCACCCAGGAGGCAGAGGTATAAGGATCACTATGAGTTCAAGGCCAGTCTGAGGCTATAGCCTGGGCTAGAGTGAGGTCCTACCTTGGAACCACCCCCAAAATCAAATCATGGACATTAAGAGGAAAAACTGGGGCTGGAGAGATGGCTTAGTGGTGATTAGGGCATTTGCCTGCAAAGCCAATGGACCTCGGTTTCATTCACCAGGACCCACTTAAGCCAAATGCACAAGATGGCACATGCATCTGGAGTTCGTTTGCAGTATGTGGAGGCCCTGGTGCACCCATTCTGTCTGTCTCTGTCTCTGCCTTTCTGTCTCTCTCTGAAATAAATAAATAAAAATATTTTTTAAAAACCAGAAAAGAGCCAGGCGTGGTGGTGCACGCCTTTAATCCCAGTACTCGGGAGGCAGTGGTAGGAGGATCATCGTGAGTTTGAGGCCACCCTGAGACTAAAGAGTGAATTCCAGGTCAGCTTGGACCAGAGTGAGACCCTACCTCAAACAAACAAACAAACAAACAAACAGACAAACAAACGACAAACAAACAAACACCACAGAAAATAGCAGGGCATAGTGCACACACCTTTAGTCCCAACACTTGGGAGGCAGAGGTAAGAGGATTGCTGTGAATTCAAGGCTATCTTGAGACTCCATAGTGAATTCCAGGTCAGCCTGGACTAGAACAAGACCCCACCTCAAAAAAAAAAAAAAAAAAAAGAAAGAAAGAAAGAGGGAAAACTGCCAGTAATGGTGCATACCTAGAATTCTAGCATTCAGGAGGCTAAGGTAGGAATATTATGAATTTGTGCTTAGAGAACACTTTATTAAAAAATAAAAAGCACTGGAGAGAAGGCTTAGCAGTTAAGGTACTTACCTGAGAAGCCTAGACCCAGGTTTGATTCCCTAGTACCCACATAAGTCGGATGCACATGGTGGTACATGCATCTGGAGTTCCTTTGCAGTAACTGGATGTCCTGGTGTGCCCAATCTCTCTCTCTCTCTCTCTAATAAATAAGTAAAAGTCAAAATGATAATTCATAAAATAAAATAAAAACCAATAACAAAAGACTTTAACCACCACCAGAAAGGTCTTGATTACACACATTCTAAAAAGAAACTGGGCACAGTGGTACAGACCAGAGTCCTGCTACTCCGACTGAGGTAGAGGGATTCTTAAATCCAGGAGGTTATGGCCAGCATGGGCATCATGGTGAGGTTCCATCTCAACAACACAGAGAAGTTTCTCTAAGTAGAACTATAATCCTGAGATTCAATAATTGGAACCAACTTTTATGTGTCACTAAAGGAACTGTTTAACTCAGGTTGGAGTTCGCTCTTTCTGTAGTGAGTATCCTAACTGTAAAGTTTGCAAATATTTTGAGTTGGATCCCGAGCGCTACAAAACAGTATTCAAAGTACTAGCTGCTAACATTTATTGACTGCCGTTACTGTTATCCTTATTATGATATCCCTGTATTATCTCTATGATAATACAGTGTAGAAACTGAGACCCAAAGAGATTAAATGTGGGATGCGGAATGTTAAAGGTGCTTCGTGATTCCTTTTATTTTGTTATTCCTTTTGTGTGTGTGTATGTGTATGTGCTTTGTGTGGTGTTGTATGTGTGATGTTTGTTGTGCATATGGTGTATACACCTGTGTGCAGGCATGTGTGCCCCATCTGTACATGTCCAGTGGCCAGAGAAGGGCATTTGTGTGCTCCTCTATTGCTCTTGCACCTTATTTCCTTGAGACAAGGTCACTCACTGAACCTGAGGTCAACACCTTTTGGCTAGACTGGTTGACCAGGGAGCCTCAGCAATCCTCCTGCCTCTGCTCCCACCATTAGCACTGAGATCACAGGAATGTGTCAGTGCCAGGGATTAAATTTAGGTCCTCATGCTTGTGCAGCATTCTTACCCATTTGCCTTCTCTCCAGCCTCTTTGCTTATATTTTTTATGTTTTTTAATTATTATGGATTTTATTTATTTATTTATTTTTGAGAGCGACAGACAGAGAGAGAAAGAGGCAGATAGACAGATAGAGAATGGGCACGCCAGGGCCTCCAGCCACTGCAAAGGACCTGCAGATGTGTGCGCCCCTTGTGCATCTGGCTAATGTGGGTCCTGGGGAATCGAGCCTCAAACCGGGGTCCTTAGGCTTGACAGGACTGCTAAGCCATCTCTCCAGCCCATGGATTTTTTTTTTCTTCTTTTTTTTTGGTTTTTCAAGGTAGGGTCTCCCTCTAGTCCAAGCTGACCTGGAATTCACTATGGAGTCTCAGGGTGGCCTCGAACTCACGGCGATCCTCCTACCTCTGCCTCCCGAGTGCTGGGATTAAAGGCATGCACCACTATACCCAGCTTTGAACTCATGGAGATCCTCCTACCTCTGCTTCCCAAGTGCTGGGATTAAAGGCATGTGCCACCACACCCAGCTTCATTAAGTTTTTTTAAGTTTTAATTTTTTTTTTTTATTTGAGAGAGGGAAAGAGGCAGATAGAGAGAATGGGTGCACCAGGGCCTCTAGCCACTGCAAACAAACTTCAGATGCATGCGCCACTTTATGCATCTGGCTTATGTGGATCCTGGGGAATTGAACCTGGGTCCTTTGGCTTTGCAGGAAAGTGCTTTAACCACTAAGCCATCTCTCCAGCTCTTTACGGGTTTTTCTTTTTTTTTTTTTTCCCCCCGAGATAGGGTCTCACTCTAGCTCAGGGCTCGCCTGGAATTCACTATGTAGTCTCAGGGTGGCCTTGAACTCATGGCGATCCTCCTAGCTCTGCCTCCCAAGTGCTGGGATTAAAGGCGTGCGCCACCACGCTGTCTTTTTTTTTCTTCTTTTTTTAAAATTTATGTGCAAGCAGAGAGGATGGGCAGAAAGAGAATGAGAATGGGTGTGCCAGGGCCTAGTGCTGTTGCAAACTTCATACACATGCACTACTTTGTGCATCTGGCTTCATGAGGGTACTGAGGAATTGAACCGAGGTCATCAGGCTTTTGCAAGCAAGTGCTTTTAACTGCTAAGCCATCTCTCCTACCTTTTTGCATATATTTCGACCAGATGTATTGCTATTTTTTAAATATTTTATTTGAGAGAGAGAAAGAGGCAGATAGAGAGAAAGAGAGAATGGGCGCGCCAGGGCCTGCAGCCACTGCAAACGAACTCCAGATGCATGCACTCCCTTGTGTAACTGGCTTACATGGGTCCTGGGGAGTCGAACCAGAGTCCTTAGGCTTCTCAGGCAAACGCCTTAACCACTAAGCCATTTCCCCAGCCCTGCACTGCTATTTTCAATAAAATGAAATTACTGTTAGTAAGAAAAAATGTTTGATTAGAAAGGTAACAAAATGCTTAGGCTCTAAAGATCTCATTTGTAAAAATGAAGATGACCCTTTTTAAGTTAATTTAGTCAGGCATTGGTACATACCTCTGTAATCCCAGCACTCAGAAGGCAAAGATAGAAGGATCACCACAGACTACACGACTATCAATGCGAACCTATCTCAAAACACCATAAATAAGTAGATAAATCAATTATTCTATGGCCATGTTATTTTTAAAAAATAGCAACACCTAATTGAACTAAATATGTTTTTAAACATAGGAAGGAGGTTCTTTGGAGTGCTTTCCATGTTGAAAGAGTGCAGCACTTTGAGTGCTTAGAGTTTGATGGGTTGTCTGTGTTTGCATTTGTTCCAGCTGTGCTACAGTGCTGCTCTCCTTCCACCCACATGGACGCCCTAAGTAGCTGCGTCACTCCTACTGCCTCTTCCTATGCACACTGTAACTACTTCCAGGTAAGACTCTTGGACGTGCCATGCTTGGAAGTACTATTGACCTTGCACATTTTCTTCTCTTTTTCTTTTTTTAAGATATTTTATTTATTTATTTGAGAGAGAGAGAACACGAACCAGGGCCTTTTGCTACTGCAGATGAACTCTAAACACATGTGCCAATTTGTGTGTCTGGCTTTATGTGGGTACTGGGGAATTGAATCCAGGCCAGCAGGTTTTGCAAGCAACTGCCTTTAACTGCTGAGCCACTTATCCAACCCCAGACCTTGCACATTTTCAAAGTGTGATTTTATATTAATGAGTAGCCAGAGGCAAACTGGAATTGTGGGGTCAGTTTTCTCAATAAAACAGAGCTGATGTGAATGTCTTCAGTATTGGTTGTTTTGCTTTTTGTTTTGTTTTGGTTTGGTTTTTGGGTTTTTGAAGTAGGATCTCACTAGCTCAGCCTGACCTGGAAATCACTATGTTGTCTCAGGGTGGCCAACTCACGGCGACCCTCCTACCTCTGCCTCCTGAGTGCTGGGATTAAAGATGTGCACCACCTTGCCTGGCTCTGAGTATTGTTCTTGGTTAACACTGTCCAGTATAGGAGCCACTTGCTTTCTTGTTGTTGTGTTGTGTGTTTTTTTTTGTTGTTGTTATTGTTTTGAGACAAAAGCTTGCTGTATTGGCAAGGCTGGCCTTGAACTCAGGATACTCATGTCTTAATCTCTTGAGTGCTGGAACCAACATGTACAATATTAAGCCTGGCTCACATGTGGCCTTTTAAATTTAAATTCTTTGCTTGGGAATGTAGCTCAGTGGTAGAATACTATCTATCATGAATAGGACCCTGGGTTCAACTTCTACCATTGAAAAACTTATTTAAAATTAAATGACATTTTAAAACTCATTCCTTAGTCACACTAGTCAGATTTCAAGTGCTTGATAGTCTCATATGCTTAGTGACTATCAAACTCTGCAGCAGAGAAATAGAATATTTGCATTATTGGTTCTAGACTTTTCCATAGTAAGATGGATACCAGATAATATCAAGGTATATAAAATGAGAAATTTTGCCTGGTGTGGTGGCACATGCCTCTAATCCCAGCACTTGAGAGGCAGAGGTAGGAGGATTGCTGTGAGTTTGAGGCCAACCTGAGACTCCATAGTGAATTCCAGGTCAGCCTGAGCTAGAGTGAAACCCTACCTTGAAAAACAAAAAAAAAAAAAAAAATGAGAAATTTAAGTGGTAACCCCCTTTAGCCTTAGTATGTATGCTACAAACACTGTAATTCAAATATTGTGTCATTATTTATTATGAAATAACTGCTGTGATTAGATGCTTTTGATTATTATTTCTAGAATAATAAGTTCCATGCTTTGTATTGTTATGCTATAACTGTTAGATTGGAATCATGTGTTTGCCTGGATAATCATATAGCTAAGGCAGCTTTAGTTTTAAAAGAATTTTGTGTGTTTGTGTGTGTTGGTTTGAATATAAGATGTACCCCCCCCATGTGTTTGTGATTAAGCCTCATAATCTCCAGCGGGTAGAGCTTTGGGGAGGTGGAGCCTTACTTAACAGAGGAGGCATGTCACTGGAGCAGGCTTGGGATTTTATAGCTCAGCTCCACTGAGTACAGCTAGCTCAGTCTTGCTGCTTCTTCCCAGCTGATGTGACAAGATCTAATGTCCTGTTGTCTGTTCTTGACATGCTTTCCCCACCATGGAAACTTCCCCTCGAGACTGTAAGCCAAAACAAACGCTTTCCTTCTATGTGCTGCTTTGGTCGGGTGTTTTTTCCCAGCAACAAGAAGGTAACTGCAACAGAAAATTAGTACCCAGAAATGGGACCAGGACTGGGGAGATGGCTCTTGCTTGCAAAGCCTACCAGCCCAGGTTCAATTCCCTAGCCACCTACTTAAAGCCAGACAGGCATTTGTTTGCAGTGGCACAAACCATACATACTCTGGCACACCCCTATACACATATATCCAAATAAGTAAATAAATAAAACTTTAAAAAAGAAGTGGGGATGTTGGTACAATGAACCTGACCATGTGGAGGGAGCAAGGGGAAAGAGAAAGAAAAAAAAAAAGAGAGGAAAAGAAAAGAGAAGAGAAGAAAAGAAAGAGGGCTGGAGAAATGGCTTAGCAGTTGAGGCACTTGCCTACAAAGCCAAAGGACCCAGGTTCAATTCCCAGGACCCACGTAAGTCAGGTGACAAAGTGGCACATGCATCTAGAGTTCGTCTGTAGCAGTTAAAGGCCCTAGCACACCAAATTTCCCTCTCTTTCTTTTTCTCTCAAGTAAGTAAACAATTTATTTATTTATTTATTTATTTATTTATTTATTAGAGAGAGTGAGGGAGAGAGAGAGAATTGACAGGGGCCTCAGCCACTACAATTGAACTCCAGAGGCCTGTGCCGCCTAGTGGGCATGTGTGGCTTTGCGTTTGCCTCACCGTGCATCTGTGTGGGATCTGTGGAGTAGAACATGGGTCCTTAGGCTTCACAGGCAAACGCCTTAACCACTAAGCCATCTCTCCAGCCCAATAAAATTTAAAAAAAAAAATGAAAGAAAGGAAGGAAGAAAGAAAAAGAAAGGAGCTTTTGTGAAAAGTAGAAAGGAAGGAAGAAAGAAAAAGAAAGGAGCTTTTGTGAAAAGTGTCTGTAGAGCACTTTGGATGTGTTTGCATACAGTTAAGAACTCAGTAGATGGTTGGGCAGGATGGCGCACACCTTTAATCACAGCACTTGGGAGGCAGAAGTAGGAGGATTGCCATGAGTTCAAGGCCACCCTGAGACTACATAGTGAATTCCAGGTCAGCTACAGCGAAACCCTACCTTGAAAAACCAACCAAACAAACAAACAAAAAGAACTCAGTAGAGGGTGTTATTCACTCCAACTTGAATTTATACTACTTGAATTTATGAAACTTTTCTTCTAAAACTCTGACATAATCTTTGAATGTTTTTGACAACATAATTTATCTTTTTTGTTGTTGTTTTGGTTTTGTTTTGTTCAGGTAGGGTCTCACTCTAGCCCCAGGCTGACCTGGAATTCACAATGTAATCTCAGGGTGGCCTTGAACTCATGGTGATCCTCCTACCTCTACCTCTCAAGTACTTGGATTAAAGGCATGTGCCACCATGCCCAATTCATCATTTATTTTGTTTAATCATAGCTCTTGTGCATTTAATGTTTATAATCTGAGATGATAAAGCATATATTGAATGTCTACTCTGTATAAAACACTGTTTATGAGAAATAACCTATCTTTTCAATGCATGTGTGTTCATATGTGTGCAGGTACACATGCATGTGTGTGCACCTGGGTGTGGAGGCCACAGGACACCCTTGGGTGTCACCCTCAGGAACACCATCTACTTCCTTTGAGACAGGGTCTAGAGCTTACCAGTTAGGCTACACTACCTGACCAGTGAGCCCCAGGAATCCTCCTGTCTCTGCCTTCCAAACACTAGGATTACATGTACATGCCATCCTGTCTGGCATTTTTGTGAATGCTGGGAATCAAACTCGGGTCCTAATGTTTGTGACACAGCACTTTACAAGTTGAGAAGTTGAGCTATCTTCCTTTTCCCCTTTTTGAGATAGGGTCTCAGTATTTACTCCTGGATGTCTTGGTACTCACTATGTAAGTGAGGCTGGCCTCAAACCTGTGACACTCCTCCTGCCTTGGCCTCCTGAGAACTGTGATTACAGACATGTGTTCACTGTGTCTGGCAAGAATCTCTCTCTTTTACATGTGTATGTTTGTGTGATGTGCATGCTTGTGTACATATGTGTTTCTATGTGTGTGGGCATACATGGGTGTGTGCACACTTGCACAGAGGCCAGAGGTCACACCATTAAGTGCCTTCTTCAGTCACTTACCACTTTATTTATATATTGTTTTTTGGCGGGGGATGGTTTGAGGTTGGGTCTCACTCTAAACCAGGCTGACCTGGAATTCACTATGTAGTCTCAGGGTGGCCTTGAATTTACAGCGATCCTCCTACCTCTGCCTCCCAAGTGCTGGGATTAAAGGTGTGCACCACCATGTCTGGCTCACCACTTTATTTTTTGAGACAATCTCACTGAACCTAAAACTCACTGATCTGGCTAGACTAGCTGGCCAGCAAGCCCTAGGGATCCTCCTTTCTCTGCCTCCTCAACACTAGGATTACAGGTTTGTACTTCCATTGCCCAGTTTTTATATGGGTGCTGGGATCTGACAGAATATTTAAAGCATAAAAGTTGGGCTGGAGAGATTGCTCAGCAGTTAAGGTTCTTGCCTGCAAAGCCTAACAACCTGAGTTTGATTCCCCATGATCCTGTAAATGATCATGTAAAGCCTGATGCACATAATGGCATATGCATCTGGAGTTCATTTGCAGTGGCTGGAGACCCTGGTACAGCCTCTGTTTCTTCTCTCTCTCTCTTTCTCTGCTTGCAAATAAATAAATTAAAATATTAAAAAAATATTTTTGCTTATTTATTTGAGAGAGGGAGAGAGAAAGAAGCAGAAAGGAGGCAGTTACAGAATGGGTGCACCAGGGCCTCCAGCCACTGCAAATGAACTCCAGATGGATGTGCCACCTTGAGCATCTGGCTTACATGGGTCCTGGGAATCAAACCTAGGTCCTTTGGCTTTGCAGGCAAATGCCTTAACGGCTAAACCAATCCTCCAGCCCAATAAAAATATTTTTAAAAAACATAAGTGTAGTAGATGCTGAGTGGGCATGGTGGCCCCTTGGCAATCCCAGTGCTCGGGAGACAGAGACAGGGAATCCCTGAGGAAAGCTGGATAGCTAGAGGAGCTGAATCAGCACACTCTAGGTTCAAGCGAGAGAAACCATGTCAATAAGGTGGAACATGATCAGAGAAGACACCTGATGTTATCCTCTGGCCTCCACACATGTACCAGCACACGTGCACGCAGGCACATGCACACACACACACATACGCACATGCAAACACATACATATACACATACGCACATTCACATGCAAAAAAGACAAATCTAAAGGCAACAACTATTCTAGTCTTTTGCTTTAATATTAAAAATAATCTTGGAACTAGCTGGGCGTGGTGGTGCACGCCTTTAATCCCAGCACTTGGGAGGCACAGGTAGGAGGATTGCCGTGAGTTCAAGGCTACCCTGAGACTCCATAGTGAATTCCAGGTCAGCCTGGGCTAGAGTGAGACCCTTCCTCGAAAAAAAAAAAAAAAAAAAAAGAAAGAAAGAAAGAAAGAAAGAAAAGAAAAGAAAATAATCTTGGAACCAAAGGGCATGTGATATTCCATCCATTTTTCCCCAGGTCATTTGGCACAGAGTATCAGTACCACCCCTGAGTCTTTATAAAGATTGGTGGACTTATGAGCATCCTGTGTTTAGAATTTCCTTACTGCATTCCTTAAACAGTAAAGGTGATGTTTTTGTGTGTTAGCCTTTGTGGAAGAATTTGGTATATAGCTATTTTGTCAGCGAATAGATATTTGTGTACTATACCTTTTAAAAAAAGATTTTTTAACCCGGGTGTGGTGGCGCATGCCTTTAATCCCAGCACTCGGGAGGCAGAGGTAGGAGGATCGCCGTGAGTTCGAGGCCACCCTGGGACTCCATAGTGAATTCCAGGTCAGCCTGGGCTAGAGTGAGACCCTACCTCGAAAAAAAAAAAAAAGATTTTGTTTTTATTTATTTATTTGAGACAGAGGATTGAGGGGGAGAGAGAGAGAATGGGTGCACCAGGGCCTCTAGCCATTGCAAACGAACTCCAGATGCATGCGCTACCATGTGCATCTGGCTTATGTGGGTCCTGGGGAATCAAACCTGGGTCCTTAGGCTTCACAGACAAGTGCCTTAACTACTAAGTCATCTCTCCAGCTCCCTGTACTCCCTGTACAGGTTTTCAAAAAATGTGCTTATTTATTTATTTACACACGTGTGTGTGGGGGGGAGTGCAAGGTCTTTTACTACTTGGTACAAATGAATACTAGACGTTTGCAGCACCACTTTTTTTGTGTCTGGCTTTAGATGGATGCTGGGAAATTGAACCCAGAATACAGACTTTGCAAGCAAGTGCCTTTAACTGCTGAGCTATCTCCCCAGCCCCTACTATAGTCTTTTGATTTTGTATGCTTTAATCCTGAGACTTTGTTGCCCATTCTGGTATTAAACTTAACATAGTGGCTAATGTGCAATAGATACTGAGTAAATGTTAACAGCATGTTTAATGCTACCACTGCTGAAAGCAAATTAGCTTTCAGGTTTTCTTAGCTTTATTATATGTTTAGGATTCATGAGCCTAAGTTTTATTGCTTTCCTCTTTAATTTTATACTTGATTTTATATCCAAACAGTCCTATTTTCTCTTTTCCCAGAATCCTCCAATGCAATCTTCCTATCCAGTTGAATTTCTGCCTCCTAATTGGCCTTGCAGTACTACTGATGAAAATAAAAAGACAGAAGTAAACCTAGAGGCTGTCTTTCAAATAGTAGATGAGTTGCATTCCTCCCCTAAATTGGAAATGGTAAAGGTGGAGCCTGTTGAGAATCAGTGTCCATCATCTCAGTCTAACAGAGGCCAACATGTCTTACCTAATTCAAACAACAGCAATACATCTTCCACAAGTCAGGCCAGCCAGCTGGAGCCACTGACTCCTGTAGGCTCCGATATTACCTCTTTTGTGGTTGGAACAGAACAAGCAATTACCTGCTCTCTACCACAGTCACCTGAGTACATCTATACCATCCACACAGCTCAACCTTTGGAAAATAGCACAGTGCAGGAATCTGCAGCCATCCAACAAACTCACGTCAAGCTGAAGGACCAGCTAAACCACAGTCTATCTCCGTCTCCAGTAGTGTTTGTGCAGGAAGGGCTACCGTTCAGCACGGAACAGGTAAGGGAAACAAGTATCCTAACTAAGCTCAAAGCACCCAGTGCTTTTGAAAGACTTCTAGAGAAGAGTTTATGTAGATCTTAGTTGAGTTTAGTGTCAGTTCGTTCTCCAGGGCCCACAGAAGCCAGATTCACAAGATGTACAAGTCAAATTTGTTTGCAGTGGCTTGAGGCCCTGGCATGCCTATATGCTCTATCTGCCTCTCTGTCTCTTGAATAAATAAATAAATAAATAAATAAATAAATAAATATTTTTAGCGGGCTGTGGTGGTGCACTCCTGAGCACTCGGAAAGCAGAGGTAGGAAGATTGCTGTGAATTCAAGGCCACCCTGTGACTACATAGTGAATTCCAGGTCAGCCTGGGCTAGAGTGAGACCCTACCTCAAAAAACAAAACAAACAAAAACATCCAAATTAACCCAGTATTTGAAAGGCTGAGCCAGGAAGATTGCCACAAGTTCAAGGTTAGTCTGGACTACAGTGTGATATTCTATCTCAAAAAGAGAAGAAAAAACCAGGCATGGTGGTGCATACCTTTAATCCCAGCACTCTAGAGGCAGAGGTAGAAGGATTGCTATGAGTTTGAGGGCAGCCTGAGACTACAGAGTGAATTCCAGGTCAGCCTGGTCTAGAGTGAAAACCTATCTTAAAAAGCAAAAAAAAAAAAAAAAAAAAAAAAAAAAAAAAAAAAAACGGCAGGGTGCTGGAGAGCTGGCTTAGTGGTTAAGGCACATGCCTGTGAAGCCTAAGGACCCAGGTTAGATTCTCCAGGTCCCGTGTAAGCCAGATACACATAATAGTGCATGCGTCTGGAGTTCCCTTGCAGTAGCTTAGAGGCCCTGGTGCACCCATTCTCTCTCTCTCTCTCTCTCTCCCTCTCTAATAAATAAAAATCTTTAAAAAAATTAAAAAATATATCCTAGCATAGTGGAGCACACCTTTAATCCCAGCACTCGGGAGGCTGGGGTAGGAGGATCACCATGAGCTTGAGGTCAGCCTGGGCTAGAGAGTGACCCTGCCTAAAAAAAAAAAAGAACAATATCAACAACAATTAAAAAAAAAAAGCATATCCCAATCAAGGTGATTTTATGTGTTAATTTTTTAATATTATTTGGGGAGGTTATATTTTAATTTATTTATTTATTAGGGAGAGAATGGGTATGCCAAGGCCTCTGGACACTGCACATGAACTCCAGATGCATGTGCCACCTAGTGCATCTGGCTTATGTGGGTTCTGGAGAGTCAAACCTGGGTTCTTAGGCTTCACAGGCAAGCACCTTAACTGCTAATCCATCTCTCCAGACATTATGTGTTAATATTTTAAAATATTTTTATTTATTAATTTACTTGCAAGAAGAGAGAAAAAGAAAGAGAGAGAATGGATATGTTAGGGCCTCCAGCCACTACAAATGAACTCCAGATACATGTGCCCCCAGTGCATTTGGCTTTATGTGGGTACTGGGGAATCAAATCAGGGTCATTAGGCTTTGCAGGCAAGTACCTTAACTATTGAGCCATCTCTCCAGCCCCTGTGTTACTTTTTTGTTTTGTTTGTTTTCAGGCAGGTAGGCTGGCCTCACGCTCAGACTGTAATGGTATTACAGTTGTGCACTACTCATCACGCTTGTTTAGCTTTCTAACCACGGAACCATCATCCCAGCATCTTGTTTTGCATTCTAAAGCTAGGGTCTTGTTATGTAGCCTAGGATGGCCTTCAACTTATTATGTAGCTCAGGCTAGCCTCAAAATTCCTGCCTCAGTATTCCCAGTGGTAGGATTACAGGCATGCACCAACATATTTACTTGAATTAACTGTTGTGTTCAATTTTAACATCTTTAATAGTATTGAAAATCTTCTCATTGTTAGAGACTCACAAGGTAATTTTTAGCTTTTTAAAAAAGGTCTAATTGGATCTAATCTCCAGCTCTCTTAAGGTTTTGTCTTTCTTGCCTTTTGGGGGGTGGGGTGGTACTGATTGGGAATGGAACATGGGGCTTCACACAGCATTTGGCCACTAGGTAATACCTCCAGTCTAAATGTTTTAGATTATTATGAACTCAACATCCTTTTTATTTTTTTTAATGTCCTTTTGAGTCAATTGAAATGTGTTAAAACAACAATGTAATTTCAACAAGAAAGTCCCATTCTTTTAAATATACCTTTGGAAAGAAAATAGAATTTTTCCTTATATCTTCATAGCCACATATGGAATATTGGTTTTCATCTTAGAATTGCACACAAATGCACACAGAGTTACTGCTTCTTTAATATGTTTGAAATATGTTGTAGCAGACAGATTCAGGTTCACTGAGATGAACTTCCAGACCAGGCACAGTTATGGAGGAAGGGATTTAATGAAGCTTACAGATCCAGGGAAAGTTCCATAATAGCAGAAGAAACTGGCCTGCTTTCACAGGCCCAAGCAGAGAGAGAGAAGCACAAGCCTAAAAGCCAAAAGCCACAGCACACTTCAGGAACTCCAGCTAGGCACACTTTGCATATCTATAGATTGAAATCTGAAATCCACCACCACACCTTAAGATCCACCCAGTGACCTTGCCTCCAGCCAGGTGGCTATCTATTCTATTCAAACCACCACATTCAGCCCCTGGCCCCCAATAGATTTATAACCATTACACATTGTAAATTGTACTCAGTTCAATTTCAAAGGTCCCCATAGTTTTGACCAATTTAAGATATGAAGGCCTGTAAAATCAAACAAGTTAAACATTTCTAACATATAAAGGCACAGAGCAAACATTTTCAACTGGTATAAGGCATAGCAAGGAGAGACTAAAACAATGCAAACTCAACCACCATCAAACAAACATCAAACTTCTGCAATTCAAGTTCAATATACCCAGAGACTAACAGTCTCCAGACTTTCCAATTCCGCCCCTCCAGCTGGGCAGAGTACCCGGGGAACACTTCCATCCCAGGCCAACAGTGCGCTCTATGGTAGCCCTTGCACAGTCCTGGTATATACAAAACATCTTCAGGTCTTCATGCAAACCATGGTCCATCTTCCAAAGGCTCTTTCAGCCTATCAGGGCATCATGCCCTGCCTCATGCCACATCTCAGCAGCAGCTCCTGGAACCATGTGCAATTCATGACCACTCTTTACATTTTCCAAAGGCTCTTTCAGCCTATCAGGGCATCAGGCCCTACCTCATGCTGCATCTCAGCAGCAGCTCCTGGAAGCATGTGCAATTCACGGCCCCTCCATGCATTTTTCATGCTTCTGAAACCAATACCAGGTGTGCAGGACACAGTCATATTCTTAATTCAGGGACGAAACAAATCATAGCCTTGAAAAGCAGGTTCCTTCTCCAGTCAACTCTTTCCAAAAGTGTTTGCATTTCTATGATAGTCTTTCCTCAGGCATCCTTTCCATTGTTTTAATGTAAAGCAGTTGGAACATCTTCCTTAAGATTGCTAATGTGTTTGACAATAGCAGGTTCAGTAACCTAAAACCAGTATCAGTGCCTGTAATTTTAACTTGCTTGAGGTTTTCCAGCTTAAAATCTTAAATCTCTCAGTCCAATATCTCTAGCCAAGCACATCAGTCCATTACAAATTTAACCTTGATCAAACACTCTGGGCCTGGGCAGCAGCATGCAGCCAGCCCTTATGCCAGTAGCCCAGTTCCAACAAAGTCCTCTGCAGTCTTTCCTTCCCCTTAGAAAGCTCATAAGCCAAGCCTCAAAGTTCAGTGCTATCTGCACTTAGCATTCTCAGACTCTCACCAGAATAGTCCATAAAACTTGGCTTACCACTCCAGAAGACATCTTCAGTTGCAAGCACCAAGTCCATGCCTATTCCTCCAAAACAAAGGTTCCAAAACATCAACATGCACATGGCCAGGTACATCACACCCCACTCTTCGGTACCAAATTCTGTAGCAGACAGCTTCAAGTTCGCTGAGATGAACTTCCAGACCAGACACAGTTATGGAGGAAGGGATATTTATTGAAGCTTACAGATCCAGGGGAAGTTCCATAATAGCAGTAGAAGCTGTCCTGCCTTCACAGGACCAAGCAGAGAGAGAGAAGCACAAGCCTAAAAGCCAAAAGCCACAGCACACTTCAGGAACTCCAGCTAGGCACACTTTGCATATCTATAGATTGAAATCTGAAATCCACCACCACACCTTAAGATCCACCCAGTGACCTTGCCTCCAGCCAGGTGGCTAGAGATGCAAACTACAAACAAATAAACAACTGAATATATTGGGGGCTATCTATTCTATTCAAACCACCACATATGTCATAGCTCTTGAACACACTTTTGTTCTAAATAAATGTATAGAGTATAATTAAGTTGGGTACCTTGGTAAAGGGTTTTTTGTTTGTTTGCTTGTTGTTATTTATTTATTTATTTATTTTGATATTTCAAGGAAGGGTTTCACTGTAGTCCAGGCTGACCTGGAATTCACTATGTAGTCTCAGGGTAGCCTTGAACTCACAGTAATCCTCCCACCTCTGCATCCTGAGTGCTGTGATTAAAGGCGTGCACCACCATGGCAGTAGAGGGTTTTAACCTTCCAAAGAAAATTTAGAAACCAAAGAAAGAACATGTTATGAACAAGACAAATCCAGATTTTTTTTTTTTTTTTTTTGGTCTCTTGTTTTCAAGGTAGTCTCCCTGTAGCCCAGGATGAACTGGATCTATTCATTCTCTAGCTCCAAGCTAGCCTCAAACTCGGTGATCCTCCTACGTCTGCCTTCCGAGTGTTAGGATTAAAGATTTGTGCCACCATGAACAGCTTAAATACAGATTTTTATTTATTTTAATTTGTTTTTTCAGTTTTGGTTTTTCAAGGTAGGGTCTCACTCTAGCCCAGGCTGACCTGGAACTCACTATGTAGTCTCAGGGTGGTCTCAAACTCATGGTGATCCTTCTATCTCTGCCTCCTGAGTGCTGGGACTAAAGGTGTGCGCCACCATGTCGGGCTAATTTTTTATATTTTATTTATTTATTTATTTGAGAGAGATAATGGGCACACCAGGGCTTCCAACCACTGCAAGGCTTATGTGGGTCCTGGAGAACCGAACTGGGATCCTTTGGCTTTGCAGGCAAACGCCTTAACCGCTAAGCCATCTCTCCTAACCCAAATACAGATTTTTTTCATTTTTTTAAATTTTTATTTATTTATTTGAGAGCAACAGACAGAGAAAGAGGGAGAGAGAGAGAGAGAATGGTTGCGCCAGGGCCTCCAGCCACTGCAAATGAACTCCAGACGCATGCGCCACCTTGTGCATCTGGCTTATGTGGGTCCTGGGGAATCGAGTCTTCAACTGAGGTCCTTAGGCTTCACAGGCAAGCGCTTAGCTGCTAAGCCATCTCTCCAGCCCCTCAAATACAGATTTTTATTAGGAATGAAACATGCTATTTTGACTGCCTCATTAAGACAGAATATAAAATTAGTAAAATAAAGTGTTTATGCCTGATTGACTCCATCCAATAGGATTATGACTGTCCTAATATCACCAAAGTAGAAAAGACAGTGATCTTAGCCATGGTGCTTAAAGTGTCTTACTGTTGTAAGTTAAAAACTCATTAAGCTTCATGGTAAACTCTTCTTTGGTCATAAGTAAATGTTTTCACTCCATAGACATTTTAGTGCTTTGAGTATGGGAAAATGTTTATCTTACTACTGAACATTCATATAAGTCAACAAAGTCAAGGGTACTATTTAAGGATGGAAAACATGTTTGTTAGATCATATTCCTGGAATAGAACTCCTCTGATAACTATATTAACTTTTAGTTCTTACTTGGGGTGTATCCCAGAATAATAAGTGGGTTTAATTTTTTAGGTGGATTCCAGTATAAAATGCCAGCCCAATCCACCTGAGAATATCTTGCCTTCAGAACAGATGGGATTCCTTATATCAGAAATGGGGTCTGCTAGCAAGCCTAGTAAAGATACGGGTTTATCCACTCCAGCCAGATACAGAGAGCGAAGAAGCAACTCACAAGGAAAGTCCCCTGGTAAGGATTATGTGGTGGTGGTGGTGGTGGTGGTGGTGGGAGGAGTGTGTGTGTGTGTTGAGTATGCACGTCTTTGTGCAGACACATGTGCACGGGGAGGTCAGAGGAGAATATCAGGGGTCCTCCTCTATCGCTCTCCTGACTTACTTCCTTGAGACAGTCTCACTGAACCTGATATTTCCATTTTTTGGTAAAACTGGCTGATCAGTGAGCCTCAGAGATTCTCTTATCTCCTGCCCAACTTAGCACCAGAGTTACAAGCTTGCGAGACTGACTATGCCCGGCTTTTTACATGAATGCGGGGCTCAAACTCAGGTCCTCATGCTTGCACAGCAAGTGCTCTTACCCATTGAGCCAACTCCTCAGACCCAGATTACATAGTTTTATGCTATCAGATTTGGAGCCTCAAATGGTAGAAATGGAACTACAGTATAGAATTCATATATGAATGACATTTTATGAGTCTTCATTGATTATTCATAATTATGTCTATCATTGTGGTGGTTTGATTCAGGCGTCCCCCATAAACTTAGGTGTTCTGAATGCTAGGTTTCCAGCTGATGGACATTTGGGAATTAATGCCTCCTGGAGGCGGTGTATTGTTAGGGCGAGCTTATGAGTATTATAGCCAGTTTCCCTTTGCCAGTGTTTGGCACACTCTCCTGTTACTATTGTCCATGTGATGCTGGACAGGAGGTGATGTCCACCCTCTGCTCATGCCATAGTTTTCCCTTGTCATCATGGAGCTTCCCCTCGAGTCTGTAAGCCAAAATAAACCTCTTTTTTCCCACATGCTGCTCTTGGTCAGGTGATTTCTGCCACAATGCGAACCTAAGTGCAACAGTCATATTACTTTCTTACGTAACTATTTGTGTGTGTGTGTGTGTGTGTGTGTGTGTGTGTTTCATGCCAGTCTCTTGCTGCTGCAAGCAAACAACAGATGCTCACACCACTTTTTGCATCTGGCTTTACATGGGTGCTGAGGAATTAAACCCTGGCTGAAATGTTTTGCAATCAAGTACTGTTAACTACTGAGCCATTGCCCAGCGCCTGTAATTTCTTAGTTATCTTTGTAATATATGTAATGGTTATTTTCTTAATATCATATATAAGAATTGGAGCTTTCAAAAATATTGGACATATTATGAAAAAGCAAAGGATTTTAGGTTAACTTGGAGAAAATAGGATGAAGGGTGATTTAATAATTGTCTTTAAATGCCAATGACGATGATTATAGATGTACTCATTCTCTTCTTAACAAAAAATAGGACAAGAAGCCAGGCGTGGTGGCGCACGCCTTTAATCCCAGCACTCGGGAGGCAGAGGTAGGAGGATCACCGTGAGTTCGAGGCCACCCTGAGAGTACAGAATGAATTCCAGGTCAGCCTGGGCTAGAGTGAGACCCTACCTCGAGAAACCCAAAAAAAAAAAAAAAAAAAAAAAAAAAAATAGGACAAGAAGGGTATGCACTTAAGTTGATGCAAGAAAATCTGATATCAAAGATCATACTCTGAGCACATTACAAACATCCTGTAAAGCATGGTTATGTCAAGCAGTGTTGTCTCTGAGTATGCACATGTGATTTGTAGGAATCTAGAATAAGTGTTGGGACACATACATGTGGTTCTTCCTTTTTTAAGAAAATATTTTGAGCAGGAGAGATGGCTTAGCATTAAGACACTTGCCTGCAAAGCCTAAGAACTCATGTTTGAATCTCTGGGCCCCACATAAGCCAGACACTCAGTGATGCAAACACAGTGTCACACATGTGCACATGAGGGCACATATGTCTGGAGTTCATTTGCAGCATCTGAAGGCCCTGGTGCACCCATTCTCTCTCTCTCTCTCTCTCTTTCTCTCTTTCTCAAAAAAGTTAATTTAGAATGGAGTTTCAAAAGGGAAAGTGGGGGAGGGAGGGTATTGCCATGGGGTATTTTTTATAGTCATGGAAGTTGTTAATAAAAATTTGGAAGAAAAATAAAATAAAATTAATAAGTAACAAAGGTAAAAGAAATTATTTATTTACCCCCATTTAAGAGAGAGCGAGAAAGGGAGAGAATTGGTATGCCATGGCCTCCAGCCACTGCTAATGAACTCCAGACACATGAGCCACCTTGTTCATCTGGCTTACGTGGATCCTAGGGAATGGAACTTGGATCTTTTGGCTTAGCAGGCAAGCACTTTAACCGCTAGGCCATCTCTCCATCCCAGGTTCTTTCTTTTGAGATGGGATTATCCTATGTTGCCCAGGCTGGCATTGAATTTCTGGGTTTAAGTGATTCTTTTGCATCAGCCTTACTAGTACCTGGGACTGTAGGTACATGGCTACAGTCTAACTTTGTTTCATATGACTATATGTCATATCTAATATAATGTTTCTTCTTTAAATATTTTTATTTATTTATTTGCAAACAAAGAGAGATAGAAGAGAGGAGAGAGAGAATGGATGTGTCAGGCCTCTAACTACTACAAACAAACTCCAGATGCATGCACTACTTTGTGCATCTGGCTTACTTGGGTAATGAAAAATTGAACCTGGGTCAGGTCATTAGGCTTTTCAGACAAACATCTTAACTACTGAACCGTCTCTCCAACCCATTTTTTTGAGACTGGGTCTCGGTATGTAGCCCAGGCTGACCTTGAACTCAATACCTTCCTGCCTCTCAAATTAATGGGATTGTATATGTGCACTGCCGTAGCTTGTTTACATGGCAATTGTAATATTCTTTTCTTTTATTTATTAAAATACTTTTATTTATTTATTTTCAATCAGATAGATAGATAGAGAGCTAGAGATAGAATATGGGTGTGCCAGGGCCTCTTGCCACTACAAACTCCAGACACATGCACTACTTCATGCATCTGGCCTTATGTGGGTACTGGGGAATTGAATCTGGGTTGTTGGGCTTTCAGGGTTGGTAATCAAGCTCCTTTAACTGCTGAACCATCTCTCTAACCTGCACAGTCACTTTTAGTTGAGTATGTTTTTCAATCCATAATCATAGACTAAGATTTCTATAGAAGTTTAGAAGAGAGAAGGGCAGGGACTAATATTTACTGTGTACCTATTCTTATGCCATACAACAAACTTGATGAAGATATTACATTTTTAAAAATATCTGAACACTGGGGCTGGAGAGACTGCTCAGTGGATAGAGCACTTGATGAACAAGCATGCGTACCTGAGTTCAGATCCACAGACTCCACATAAAAGTTGGAAGCTGTGAAGATCTTCTGTAATCCCAGCACACCTACTGCAAGATGGGAGGCAGAGACAAGAGAACTTCCTGGAACCTCTTGGCCCAGCTAGCCTGGTGAATGGAGCAGTGAACAATGAACAAGGTGAGACCCTACCTCAAAGGAAGTGGAAGAAGGCGAGTTCCAACTCTGAGAGTTGTTCCCTGGCCTTAACACATGCACTGTGGCGTGCACATACCCACATTCATTCACATACATGAACACATACAAATCAGAAAACTTTAATACGGGGCTGGAGAGATGGCTTAGCGGTTAAGGCACTTGCCTGCCAAGCCAAAGGAGCCAGGTTCGATTCCCTAGGACCAACCTAAGCCAGATGTACAAGGTGACACATGTGCCTGGAGGCCCTAGCCCACCCATTCTCCCTCTCTCTCTCAAATAAAATAACTAAAAAAAAATTGTTTTAAAGATAACTAGGGGCTGGAGAGATGGCTTAGCACTTAAGGCATTTATCTGCAAAGCCAAAGGATCCTGGTTCGACTCTCCAGGACCCACGTAAGCCAGATGCACAAGGGGGTGCATGCATCTGGAATGTTTGCAGTGGCTGGAGGCCCTGGTGCAACCATTCTCTCTCTCTCTCTCTCTCTTTTTCTCTGCCTGTTTCTCTCAAATAAATAAATAAAAATAAAATATTTTTTTCAAAAAAGAGGGCTGGAGAGATGGCTTAGCAGTTAAAATGGTTGCCTGCCAAAGGACCCAGGTTCAACTCCCCTGGACCCACATAAGCCAGTTGCACAAGGTGGTGCATGTGTCCAGAGTTCGTTTGCAGCGTCTGCCCCTCTCTCTCTTCCTCTCTTTCTCAAATAAATAAAAAGAAAATATGTTTTAAAAAAGAAAAAGAAAAACAATACAAAAAAAGAAAACTAGGGCTGGAGAGATGGCTTAGCTGTTGAAATGCTTACCTGCAAAGCCAAAGGACCTCGGTTCAGTTCCTAAGGACCCACGTAAGCCAGATGCACAAGGTGGTGCATGCATCTGGAGTTCATTTGCAGTGGCTGAAGGCCCTGGCACGCTTATTCTCTCCCTTCCTCTTCCTCTCCCCCGTCTTTCTCTCAAATAAACAAAAATAAAATCTTAAAAAAAAAAAAAAACAATAATGTTTAGTTCTCCTGTAGCTCACTGAAGGGGTTCTCTGAAGTATGCAGATTTTGTTTATTGAGCAATAGACTTTATTTAAAAATCAAAAATATGAAGCCGGGCATGGTGGCACATGTCTTTAATCCCAGCACTTGGGAGGCAGAGGTAAGAGGATTGCCATGAGTTCGAGGCCACCCTGAGACTACATAGTGAATTCCAGGTTGGCCTGGGCTAGAGTGAGACCCTACCCCTGAAAAACCAAAAAAAAAAAAAAAAAAAAAGAAGAAAAAAAAAGCAAAAATATTAGCATGGTGGCACACACTTTTAGTACCAGCAGAGAAAGTTAGGAAAATCACTGTGAGTTCAAGGCCAGCCTGAGACTATATAGTGAATTCCAGGTCAACCTGGGCTAGAGCAAGACCCTACCTGGAGAAAAACAAAATAAAATAAAATAAAAACAAAGAATTGGGACTGGAGAGATGGATTAGCAATTTTGGCACCTGCCTGCAATGTCTTAACAACCCAGGTTCAATTCTTACAGTACCCACATAAAGTCTGCATGCATCTGTAGTTCCTGATTACTTCCTTGAGACAAGTCTCACTGAACCTGATAGTTCCATTTTTTGGTAAAACTGGCTGATTAGTGAGCCTCAGAGATTCTCTTATCTCCTGGCCAACGTAGCACCAGAGTTACAAGCTTGCAAAGACTGACTATGCCCGGCTTTTTACATGAATGCGGTGGCTCAACTCAGGTCCTCATGCTTGCACAGCAAGTGCTCTTACCAGTGAGCCAAACTCCACAGACCCAGAATTGCATAGTTTTCTGCTATCAGATTTTGGAAGCTCAAATGGTTAGAAATGGAACTACAGTATAGAATCATATATGAATGACATTTTTGAGTCTTCATTGCTTATCATAATTATGTCTTTCATGGTGGGTGTTGATTAGGCGTCCCCCATAAACTTAGGTGTTCTGAATGGCTAGTTTTCCAGCTGATGGACATTTGGGAATTAATGCCTCCTGGAGGCGGTGTATTGTTAGGGCGAGCTTATGAGTATTATAGCCAGTTTCCCTTTGCCAGTGTTTGGCACACTCTCCTGTTACTATTGTCCATGTGATGCTGGACAGGAGGTGATGTCCACCCTCTGCTCATGCCATAGTTTTCCCTTGTCATCATGGAGCTTCCCCTCGAGTCTGTAAGCCAAAATAAACCTCTTTTTTCCCACATGCTGCTCTTGGTCAGGTGATTTCTGCCACAATGCGAACCTAAGTGCAACAGTCATATTACTTTCTTACGTAACTATTTGTGTGTGTGTGTGTGTGTGTGTGTGTGTGTGTGTGTGTTTCATGCCAGTCTCTTGCTGCTGCAAGCAAACAACAGATGCTCACACCACTTTTTGCATCTGGCTTTACATGGGTGCTGAGGAATTAGACCCTGGCTGAAATGTTTTGCAATCAAGTACTGTTAACTACTGAGCCATTGCCCAGCGCCTGTAATTTCTTAGTTATCTTTGTAATATATGTAATGGTTATTTTCTTAATATCATATATAAGAATTTGAGCTTTCAAAAATATTGGACATATTATGAAAAAGCAAAGGATTTTAGGTTAACTTGGAGAAAATAGGATGAAGGGTGATTTAATAATTGTCTTTAAATGCCAATGACGATGATTATAGATGTACTCATTCTCTTCTTAACAAAAAATAGGACAAGAAGCCAGGCGTGGTGGCGCACGCCTTTAATCCCAGCACTCGGGAGGCAGAGGTAGGAGGATCACCGTGAGTTCGAGGCCACCCTGAGAGTACAGAATGAATTCCAGGTCAGCCTGGGCTAGAGTGAGACCCTACCTCGAGAAACCAAAAAAAAAAAAAAAAAAAAAAAAAAATAGGACAAGAAGGGTATGCACTTAAGTTGATGCAAGAAAATCTGATATCAAAGATCATACTCTGAGCACATTACAAACATCCTGTAAAGCATGGTTATGTCAAGCAGTGTTGTCTCTGAGTATGCACATGTGATTTGTAGGAATCTAGAATAAGTGTTGGGACACATACATGTGGTTCTTCCTTTTTTAAGAAAATATTTTGAGCAGGAGAGATGGCTTAGCATTTAAGACACTTGCCTGCAAAGCCTAAGAACTCATGTTTGAATCTCTGGGCCCCACATAAGCCAGACACTCAGTGATGCAAACACAGTGTCGCACATGTGCACACGAGGGCACATATGTCTGGAGTTCATTTGCAGCATCTGAAGGCCCTGGTGCACCCATTCTCTCTCTCTCTCTCTCTCTCTCTCTTTCTCAAAAAAGTAAATTTAGAATGGAGTTTCAAAGGGGAAAGTGGGGGAGGGAGGGTATTGCCATGGGGTATTTTTTATAGTCATGGAAGTTGTTAATAAAAATTTGGAAGAAAAATAAAATAAAATTAATAAGTAACAAAGGTAAAAGAAATTATTTATTTACCCCCATTTAAGAGAGAGCGAGAAAGGGAGAGAATTGGTATGCCATGGCCTCCAGCCACTGCTAATGAACTCCAGACACATGAGCCACCTTGTTCATCTGGCTTACGTGGATCCTAGGGAATGGAACTTGGATCTTTTGGCTTAGCAGGCAAGCACTTTAACCGCTAGGCCATCTCTCATCCCAGGTTCTTTCTTTTGAGATGGGATTATCCTATGTTGCCCAGGCTGGCATTGAATTTCTGGGTTTAAGTGATTCTTTTGCATCAGCCTTACTAGTACCTGGGACTGTAGGTACATGGCTACAGTCTAACTTTGTTTCATATGACTATATGTCATATCTAATATAATGTTTCTTCTTTAAATATTTTTATTTATTTATTTGCAAACAAAGAGAGATAGAAGAGAGGAGAGAGAGAATGGATGTGTCAGGCCTCCAACTACTACAAACAAACTCCAGATGCATGCACTACTTTGTGCATCTGGCTTACTTGGGTAATGAAAAATTGAACCTGGGTCAGGTCATTAGGCTTTTCAGACAAACATCTTAACTACTGAACCATCTCTCCAACCCATTTTTTTGAGACTGGGTCTCGGTATGTAGCCCAGGCTGACCTTGAACTCAATACTTTCCTGCCTCTCAAATTAATGGGATTGTATATGTGCACTGCCGTAGCTTGTTTACATGGCAATTGTAATATTCTTTTTCTTTTATTTATTAAAATACTTTTATTTATTTATTTTCAATCAGATAGATAGATAGAGAGCTAGAGTTAGAATATGGGTGTGCCAGAGCCTCTTGCCACTACAAACTCCAGACACATGCACTACTTCATGCATCTGGCCTTATGTGGGTACTGGGGAATTGAATCTGGGTTGTTGGGCTTTCAGGGTTGGTAATCAAGCTCCTTTAACTGCTGAACCATCTCTCTAACCTGCACAGTCACTTTTAGTTGAGTATGTTTTTCAATCCATAATCATAGACTAAGATTTCTATAGAAGTTTAGAAGAGAGAAGGGCAGGGACTAATATTTACTGTGTACCTATTCTTATGCCATACAACAAACTTGATGAAGATATTACATTTTTAAAAATATCTGAACACTGGGGCTGGAGAGACTGCTCAGTGGATAGAGCACTTGATGAACAAGCATGCGTACCTGAGTTCAGATCCACAGACTCCACATAAAAGTTGGAAGCTGTGAAGATCTTCTGTAATCCCAGCACACCTACTGCAAGATGGGAGGCAGAGACAAGAGAACTTCCTGGAACCTCTTGGCCCAGCTAGCCTGGTGAATGGAGCAGTGAACAATGAACAAGGTGAGACCCTACCTCAAAGGAAGTGGAAGAAGGCGAGTTCCAACTCTGAGAGTTGTTCCCTGGCCTTAACACATGCACTGTGGCGTGCACATACCCACATTCATTCACATACATGAACACATACAAATCAGAAAACTTTAATACGGGGCTGGAGAGATGGCTTAGCGGTTAAGGCACTTGCCTGCCAAGCCAAAGGAGCCAGGTTCGATTCCCTAGGACCAACCTAAGCCAGATGTACAAGGTGACACATGTGCCTGGAGGCCCTAGCCCACCCATTCTCCCTCTCTCTCTCAAATAAAATAACTAAAAAAAAATTGTTTTAAAGATAACTAGGGGCTGGAGAGATGGCTTAGCACTTAAGGCATTTATCTGCAAAGCCAAAGGATCCTGGTTCGACTCTCCAGGACCCACGTAAGCCAGATGCACAAGGGGGTGCATGCATCTGGAATGTTTGCAGTGGCTGGAGGCCCTGGTGCAACCATTCTCTCTCTCTCTCTCTCTCTCTTTCTCTGCCTGTTTCTCTCAAATAAATAAATAAAAATAAAATATTTTTTTTCAAAAAAGAGGGCTGGAGAGATGGCTTAGCAGTTAAAATGGTTGCCTGCCAAAGGACCCAGGTTCAACTCCCCTGGACCCACATAAGCCAGTTGCACAAGGTGGTGCATGTGTCCAGAGTTCGTTTGCAGCGTCTGCCCCTCTCTCTCTTCCTCTCTTTCTCAAATAAATAAAAAGAAAATATGTTTTAAAAAAGAAAAAGAAAAACAATACAAAAAAAGAAAACTAGGGCTGGAGAGATGGCTTAGCTGTTGAAATGCTTGCCTGCAAAGCCAAAGGACCTCGGTTCAATTCCTAAGGACCCACGTAAGCCAGATGCACAAGGTGGTGCATGCATCTGGAGTTCATTTGCAGTGGCTGAAGGCCCTGGCACGCTTATTCTCTCCCTTCCTCTTCCTCTCCCCTGTCTTTCTCTCAAATAAACAAAAATAAAATCTTTAAAAAAAAAACAATAATGTTTAGTTCTCCTGTAGCTCACTGAAGGGGTTCTCTGAAGTATGCAGATTTTGTTTATTGAGCAATAGACTTTATTTAAAAATCAAAAATATGAAGCCGGGCATGGTGGCACATGTCTTTAATCCCAGCACTTGGGAGGCAGAGGTAAGAGGATTGCCATGAGTTCGAGGCCACCCTGAGACTACATAGTGAATTCCAGGTTGGCCTGGGCTAGAGTGAGACCCTACCCTGAAAAACCAAAAAAAAAAAAAAAAGAAGAAAAAAAAAGAAAAAATATTAGCATGGTGGCACACACTTTTAGTACCAGCAGAGAAAGTTAGGAAAATCACTGTGAGTTCAAGGCCAGCCTGAGACTATATAGTGAATTCCAGGTCAACCTGGGCTAGAGCAAGACCCTACCTGGAGAAAAACAAAATAAAATAAAATAAAAACAAAGAATTGGGACTGGAGAGATGGATTAGCAATTTTGGCACCTGCCTGCAATGTCTTAACAACCCAGGTTCAATTCTTACAGTACCCACATAAAGTCTGCATGCATCTGTAGTTCAGTTGCAGTGGCTGGAGGCCCTGGCACAACCATCCTCCCCCCCCCCCCCCCGCTCTTTCTCTATCCTTGCAAATAATTTTTTTTTTCTTTTCAGTCAGTTTTATTTATTTATTTTGGTTTTTCATGGTAGGGTCTCGCTGCCTAGCCTAGGCTGACCTGGAATTCACTATGCAATCTCAGGGTGGCCTCAAACTCATGGTGATCCATCTACCTTTGCCTCCAAAGTGCTGGGATTAAAGGCATGTACCACCACGCCTGGCTCAATTTTATTAATATGTAAGCCTTTAGTACCACAAATAAGAGCCAGTTTGTAAAATTGGGCCATTTAACTTTTTGTTGTTGTTGTTGTTTGTATTTTTGTTTTTCAAGGTAGGGTCTCACTCTAGCTCAGGCTGACCTGGAATTCACTGTGTAGTCTCAGGGTGCCCTCAAACTCCTGGCGATTTTCTTACCTCTGCCTCCCAAGTGCTAGGATTAAAGGTGTGAGCCACCATGCCCAACTCATTTTCACTATTTATTGTATTCATTTATTTAAGAGAGAAAGAGAACGGGTTCACCAGGGCCTCTACTCACTGCAAAGGAACTCCATATACATGCACCACCTTATGCATCTGGCTTACATGGGTACTGGGGAATTGAACCTAGGTCTTTAGGCTTCACAGGCAAGTGTCTTGACCACTAAGCCATCTCTCCAGCCCTAACTTCTTCTTCTTCTTCTTTTTTTTTTTTTTTTACAATTAATACTTCTCTTTAAGACTATAGATACCAAGGCTACTTGGTAGTATTCAGAAACATTGTAGTCATGGTACTTTTCCTGATTTGCTTGTAGTCTTTGATAATGGTCAGGAGTTAGGTGTATGAGATGCTGTCAAACCAGCAAGACTGCATTTATGCACTCATCACTCTCAGGACTGTTGGTAACCTGTGCATATTTCCCCAAAATAACCTTGCCTCCTTGTGTCACCAGGTCCAACTTACTCACATTCACTTCAATAACTGTACCTTTGGTAATTATACCTAAAGTTGTATATAGTAGTTGTGGTGGTTTGAGCCAGGTGTTCCCCATAAGCTTAGGTAGTCTGAATGCTAGTCTCCCCAGCTGATGGCAATTAGAAATTAAAGCCTCCTGGAGGCAGTGCATTTGGGGGGGCAGGCTTATCGCTATTACAGCCAGTTTCCCCATGCCAGTGTTTGGCACACTCTCCTGTTGCTATTGTCCAACTTATGTTGGCCAGGGGGTGATGTCCACCCTCTGCTCATGCTGTCATTTTCCCTGCCATCATGGAGCTTCCCCTCGAGCCTGTAAGCCAAAAGCTGCTCTTGGTCGAGTGATTTTTTAAAAATATTTTTATTTTTTATTTATTAGAGAGAGAGAGAAAGAGAAAAAAGGAGAGAGAGAGAATCGGTGCACCAGGGCCTCTAACTACTGCAAATGAACTCCAGATGCATGTGCCACCATGTACATCTAGTTTATATGGGATCTGGAGAATCAAACCTGGATTTCTTAGGCTTTGCAGGCAAGCGCCTTAACCGCTAAGCCATTCCTCCGGCCCTGGTAGGGTAATTTCTGCCAGGAATGCAAACCTGACAGCAACAGTACTGATAAAGGAATTTTTTTGTTGTTGTTTTTGGAGGCAGGGTCTCACTCTGGCCCAGGATGATCTGGAATTCACTATGTAGTTTCAGGGTGGCCTTGAATTCACGGGGTTCATCCTACCTGTCCGGCTTATGAGGGATTCTTTTTGACACCACATATTAACAGGCAAAAGGTGGCTTTCAGCTCAGGATGTGTTACATGGGCCTTCTTGAAATGTATTGCTTAATGCCGTATTTAGGAGATTTTCTTGTAAAACCATCACCAACAAAGCAGACTTTAGCAACCATCCTATTCCATTCCTATTTTCTCTTTCCTGTTTGAATAACTTTTAATACTTGTTTCTCCCTGGACATGAACTTTGGGCGGAGGGACTTCTCATTTTCCTGCTTTCTCTTTTTGTTTTTGCTTAATCATGTTGGAAAGTGCTTTTGCTCTAGACTGTCCTCGGTCCAGCAGGTAGGCAGATACTGCTCCCTGTGGAGTCTTTCATTATTCTTTTGTTTGCTGCTTTTCTTTTCATGCATTCTGATAGTCTTCATTTGTATTTTTTCAGCATAGTGCTGTTTATGGTAGAGCTTAGCCTTCAGACCAGTCTTTTGTGTGTGTGTGCCTTCTTTGAACGTTCATGAGCCTCACGACTTTCTTTTTCTTTTTCTCATGGTAATCCAAATGATATCCGTAGCATTTATGGTATAATTCAATATAGTCATTTTGTGATATGGTGAGGCCACAGAGCCACAGGGGACAGTCTCTGGGACGCAAAGAAGTTGTTAACTTTTGGGTCATCAGAGACCCACAAACTGACTTCACACAACCTAAAACAGGAAAAAGCACATGAAATATTAAAAAAAAAATCAGTCAAATCAAGGCTGGATGTGATGGCACACACCTTTAATTCCAGCACTCAGCAGGCAGAGGTAGGAGGATTGTCATGAATTTGAGGCCACCCTAACTACATAGTAAATTCCAAGTCAGCCTGGGCTATAGCGAGAACTTACCTCAGAAAAAAAAAAATCAATCAAATCATAGATTTGAGTCATATGTACATTTTCCCTACTTTATCATCCTATCTAAAACAGCAGCTTTATGTGTGTTTGTGTGTGGGTAGATGCACATGTGTGTGCATGTGGAGGCCAGAGGACAACCTCTGTGTCATTACTCAGGTGCCATTCACCATTTTTTTAAGACATGGTCTCTCACTGTTCTATAACTTGCCAACTAGGCTAGACTAGCTAGCCCGCAAATCCTAGGTGTATGCCTCCACGTCCCCAGCACTGGGATGATAAGCATGCACCGCCACAGCTGGCTTCTTTCTGTGGTTCTGGTGAGCAACCTCAGATCCTCCTTCATGCTTGCAAGATAAGCACTTTATAGACTGTGCTGTGTCCACAGCCCTACATCTGTTTTTTTCCCCAAAAATATCAAATTCATTTTTGTTAGATTACTTATTACTTATTATTTTTAAAATATTTTATTTATTTGAGAGACAGACAGAGAGAGAGGCAGATAGAAAGACTGGGCACATCAGGGCCTCCATCCACTGCAAACAAACTCCAGATGCATGCACCCCCTTGTGCATCTGGCTTACGTGGGTCCTTAGGCTTCACAGGCAAGTGCCTTAATTGCTAAGTCATCTCTCAGCCCTTATTTATTTTTTTAATGATACTGAGTTATATAAGGTCATGGTCATCAATATACTGTATTTTAAGCATATTCCCCCATACCTAGCTACCATCCCTCTACCATATGAGTCCCCATTGTTTCCCTAGACAGCTTTGTTTCTCCACTTGTGTTATCTGCACTTATAATTTTATGTACCTATGTAAAATCTATGAGCCATAAATGAGAGAAAATATGTAATTTGTCTTCCTGAGCCTGACTTATTTGATTATTTCCAATTGTATCCATTTTCCTGCAAGCAGCATAACTTCATTCTTTGTGGCTGAAAAAAAAATTCCATTGTGTATATAAACCACATTTTTTTTTTTTTTTTGGTTTTTTGAAGTAGCGTTTCACTTTAGCCCAGGCTGACCTAGAATTTACTTTGTAGTCTCAGGCTGGCCTCAAACTCATAGCAATCTATGATCCTCCTACCTTTGCCTCCCAAATGCTGGGATTAAAGGCATGTGCCACCACTGCTGGCAAAATACCAGAGTTTTAATAACACTGTTCTGCTAATGTGTGGGATTATTCAGCCCCTAAAGTAATCCTCAGAGTCTAGATTTATTCTTGTAGGAAGCAGGCAACAAAAACTGGATTGGGTATCCATCAGTTGAGGAATGGATTAAGAAAATGTGGTTGAAGCCAGGCGTGGTGGTGCGTGCTGTTAGTCCCAGCACTTGGGAGGCAGAGGTAGGTGGATCACCATGAGTTCGAGGCCACTCTGAGACTACCTAGTGAATTCCAGGTCAGCCTGGGCTGGAGTGAGACCCTACCTCAAAAAAAAGAAAAAGAAAAAAAAAAAAGAAAGAAAATGTAGTTGAGGGATGGAGAAATGGCTTAGTGGTTAAGGCACTTGCCTACAAAGCCTAAGAACGCTTGTTCGAATCTCCAGGTCCCACATATAGCCAGACACAAAAGTGATGCAAGCATGCATCATTGCACATATGCACAAGGGGGCGCACGTGCCTGGAGTTCATTCACAGCCACTGAAAGACCCTAGTGCCCCCATTCTCTTATCTCTCTGGCCCTCTCTCTCCCTCAAAAATTAAAAAAAAAAAAAAAAAAGTAGCCGGGTGTGGTGGCACATGCCTTTAATCCCAGAACTTGGGAGGCAGAGGTAGGAGGATCGCCATGAGTTCCAGGCCACCCTGAGACTCCATAGTGAATTCCAGGTCAGCCTGGGCTAGAGTGAGACCCTACCAAAAAAAAAAAAAAAAAAAAAAAAGTGAAAAGAAAATTTGTTGAACTGGAAAGATGTCTCAGTGGTTAAAGGCGCTTGCTTGTAAAACCTGACAACCCTGGTTCAATTCCCAGTACTCATATAAAGCCAGATACAAGAAGAAGCACAAGCATCTGGTGTCTGTCTGCAGTGGCAAAAGATCTCGGCACCTGTGCATGTGCAAGTAAATAAATTGAAATAAACTAAAACAAACAAACAAACAAAAAACAGATCTCATTTAGATAATTTTAATCCTGAAAATTATAGTATTTGATTTGCTGTTATAATTTCTCCATTTCTTCCTTCAACCTAATGGCACCTATATTAGGTCATCTGAAAGAATGGGTTAGGTTAGGAAAATAACACCCTTAGCTGGATCTCTGCCATAGATTCTTAAAGGTGCTTGATCTCCACACACACACACACACACACCACACACACACCACACACACACCCCTCCTCCCCACCCCCACCCCCGTTTGACAAAAGCTTGAGGCTTGTTTATTTGAGAAAGGGTCTTAAGTCTAACCCAGGCTGACCTGGAACTCAAGTCTGGAGCCCAGACTGGCTTCCAGCTCATCACTGACTTAGCCTCTGACTGCTGGCATTGCAGGTGTGAACTATCACACCTTGACGAGGCTCTTTTTAAAGGTACTTCTTACTACCTCTTAAAATTGGGATTCTGAAAAGCCGGTATGGTTGCGCACACCTTTAATCCCAGCACTTAGGAGGCAGAGGTAGGAGGATCATCATGAGTTCGAGGCCACTCTGAGACTACATAGTGAATTCCAGGTCAGCCTGGGCTAGAGTGAGACCCTACCTCAAAACCACTCCCCCCTCGAAAAATTTTTTAAAAGTAGGAAAAACTGAAATATTCCCTTCAGTCCCACTTGCATACTAGGTGCCTCTGTTCCAAGTTTCTCTCTTAGTGCTTTTCTGAATGCAAGCAGTAAGTTGTTGGCCTTTCCCTCTGTGGTTGTATGTTCATTTGTTCTGTGGTTTGCCTCTCAGGGCTTCACAGGCAGTGACTGTATCCAATGTTTTGGCACGGGCACAAGGATGACTGACATTTAGCTCACTGTATCCTAGCCACTTGTTGCTGACTGCTCAGCCAGTACCCCTGTTTTTGTTTTGTTTGTTTGTGTTTCTTGGTACAGCACATTTAATTCAGGACTGTACACATTGCACCACCAGTCCACATACTCTTTTTGCATGCATGTGTGTGTTGAGATATGTGTGCTATATGCACATGATTGTGCATCTGCACATGTCCTTTGCACACTCAGACCAGAAGAGAATGTCCATTGTGTCCCCTCTATCATTTGTCTGCTTGTTTCTTTGAGATGGAGCCTCTCACTAGACCTGGTGCTGCTATTTTTTTGGTCAGACCAGCTGACCAGTAAGCCCCAGCAATTCTTGTCTTTATTCCCCACAGGACTGAGGTTACACATGTACATGGCCATGTCCAGCTGTTTATATGGGTGCTGGGAATTGAACTCAGGGCAGATCAGGCCCTCATGCTTGTGTTGCAAGAGCTCTTAACCTGTTGAACCATCCCCCAGCCCAGTCCACATATTTTAATTTAGATTATAACAGTACTTCATTTCTACACCTCAAATTCCAGATTAGGATATAAATTAGGCTACAATAATTATATGAATAATAAACTAGGGTAGCAATTATATATGCAAAACAGAACAGAAGGTTGTAGTATAGCACAGTGTTAGGGCCATTGGCTGGCATACATGAGGCTCTGGGTTTAATCTCCAGTACTGCAAAACAGACAAAAACAAGGACTTAAACAGGTTTATTTTTCTCTCATGAGGCAGACTGAATGTAAGCTGTCCAGAGTGGATATGGCAGTGTCACTTCTTTAAAAAAAAAATGTTTTAGCCGGGCGTGGTGGCGCACACCTTTAATCCCAGCACTCGGGAGACAGAGGTAGGACGATTGCCATGAGTTCGAGGCCACCTTGAGACTACATAGCAAATTCCAGGTCGGCCTGAGCTAGAGTGAGTCCCTACTTTGAAAAACAAAACAAAACAAAACAAAAAAGGATTTTGGGGGTTTTTTGTTTGTTTGTTTGTTTTCAAACTCGGATGTGATCCTCCTACCTCTGTCTCCCGAGTGCTGGGATTAAAGGTGTACACCACAACGTCCAGCACAAAAAAGTTTTTAGTTATTTATTTGAGAGTTAGAGAATGGGTATGTCAGGGCCTTTTGCCACTGCAAATGAACTCCAGGCATATGCACCACTTTATGCATCTGGATACTGAATCAAACCCAGGCCATCAGGACTTGCAGGCAAGTGCCTTCAGCCCTCACTTCTTTTCCAAGTTGTCTGTGACTGTGTGTGTCTGTGTGTGTATGGGTGTATGTGCCACAGTGTGCAAGTGGAGGTCAGTGGACAACTTTGAAGGACCTGTGTTCCACCTTCTTTGAGACAGGGTCTCTCACCAATGAAATGCAAAGGATTCTCCTGGCTCCACCTCCTGGCAACACCTTGTAAGTGTGTTGGGATCACAGATACAAGCATCATTTTCATCTAGTTTTCTGTGGATGCTAGGAAATTGAACCCTGGCTGGAAGGCTTTGCAAGCAAGCACCTTTAAACAGTGAGCCATCTCCCCAGCCCTGGCATTGTCATTTCTTTCTGGTAGACCTAGTGTATTGTATAATTAAAGATAGTTTCGAACTAGACAGATGGCTTAGTGGTTAAGGTGTTTGCCTGCAAAGCCAAAGGATCCCAGTTCAATTCTCCAGGACCCACATAAGCCAGGTGTACAAGGTGGCACATGCATCTGGAGTTCATTTGCAGTGGCTGGAGGCCCTGGCATGCCTATTCTCTCTTGCTTGCTCTCTCTGCCTCTTTTTCTCTCAAAATAAATAAATAAATAAATTATATATTTTAAAAAAATCTTTAAAGATAGTTTCAATAGGCTGCTATAAATACTTCTTCCTTATATGAGCATAATCACTACATATGTTCACTTTTTTTTTTTGTTGTTTTGTTTTTTTAAGGTAGGGTCTCACTCTAGCCCAGGCTGACCTAGAATTCACTATGGAGTCTCAGGGTGGCCTCTAACTCACGCAATCCTCCTACCTCTGCCTCCTGAGTGCTGGGATTAAAGGCGTGCACCACCATGCCTGGCTCTTATGTTCACTTTTTTTTTTTTTTTTTTTACCAGAACTTTCTTTAAAAAGATTTTTTGGTTGGGTATGGTGGCACATGCCTTTAATCCCAGCACGTGGGCACAGAGGTAGGAGGATCGGTGTGAGTTTGAGGCCAGTCTGGGACTATAGTGTAAGATCCAGGTCAGCCTGGGGCTAGAGTGAGACCCTACCTCGAAAACGTTTAAAAAAAAAGATTGGTGGGGGGGGACTTGTTGGTTTTTTTTTTTTTTTTTTTTGGTGGGAGAAAAAAGGTTTATTGTGGCTCAAAGACTCAAGGGGAAGCTCCATGATGGCAGGGAAAATGACAGCATGAGCAGAGGGTGGACATCACCCCCTGTCCAACATCAGGTGGACAACAGGAACGTGAGAGTATGCCAACACTAGCAAGGGGGAGCTGGCTATAAAACCCATAAGCTTGCCCCTAACAGTACACTCCCTCTTGTTGGTTTTTTTGAGGTAGGATCTCACTCTAACTCAAGATGACCTGGAACAAACTCTGTAGTCCCACCCAGCACTTGGGAGGCAAAAGTAGGAGGATCACCTTGAGTTTGAGGCCACCCTGAGACTACATAGTAAATTCCAGGTCAAACAAAATCAAAAACATATTTAAAAGGTCGATGGCAGAGCACTTTTCTAACATGTGTAAGCTTAGGTCCAATCCCCTGCACTACCAAAGAAGCAACAAAAGTAAATCTCTGATAGCAACTGACTTTTTATTATTATTATTTGCTTTTTCTTTTTTTTCTTTCTTTTTTTTTTTCTTTTTGGTTTTTCGAGGTAGGGTGTCACTCTGGCCCACGCTGACCTGGAATTAACTAGTCTCAGGATGGCCTCGAACTCACGGCAACCCTCCTACCTCTGCCTCCCAAGTGCTGGGATTAAAGGGATTAAAGGCATGCACCACTACGCCTGGCTGGTTTTTCGAGGTAGGGTCTCGCTCTAGCCCAGGCTGACCTAGAATTCACTATGTAGTCTCAGGGCGGCCTCAAACTCATGGTGATCCTCCTACCTCTGCCTCCCAAATGCTGGGACTAAAGGTGTGCACCACCACGCCCAACTAGCAACTGACTTTTAAGATTGACTCAAATTAACCTTACCTTACTTCAGTACTTTTTCCAGATTTTTAAGGCTCATGGCTGTTTAGAAATTTTTTTCAATGCAGAATCTCCCTGTAGTTCAGGCTGACCAGGATCTCACTCTGTAGTCCCATGCTAGCCTTGAACACACAGCATTCCTCCTACCTCTGCCTCCCTAGTGCTGGTAATACAGGCATGTGCCACCATACCCAGCCCACTTATGTATATTTTTAAAACAGGGTTTCATGTAGCCCAGACCAACCTCCAACTCAGTATATTTAGTGAGGATTACCTTTAACTCCTTTTTTATTAAATTTATCCTGAGCCGGGTGTGGTGGCATATGCCTTTAATCCCAGCACTTGGGAAGCAGAGGAAGGAGGATCACCATGAGTTCAAGGCCACCCTGAGACTATATAGTGAATTCCAGGTCAGCCTGGGCTAAAGTGAGACTCTACCTCAAAAAAGAAAATAAATAAATTAATTTATCTTGAGTTTTTAAAAATATATTTTATTTATTTATTTACTTGAGAGACAGAGAAAGACAGTGGGAGCACCAGGGCCTCCAGCCACTGCAAACGAACTCCAGATGCATGTGCCTCCTTGAGCATCTAGCTTACATGGGTCCTGGGAATTGAACAGGGGTCCTTTGGCTTTGCAGGCAAATGCCTTAATTGCTAAACCATCTCTCCAGCCCTGTCTTGAGTTTTTATTTATTTATTTTATTTACTTGCAAGCAGAGAGGAGGACCAAGGGACGAGAGAGAGAGAGAGAGAGAGAGAGAGAGAGAGAGCGCGAGCAGGCGGGGGCAGTCAGGTTCGCATTGCTGGCAGAAATCACCCAACCCCCCCTAGAGCAGCTTTTGGGAGAAAAAAAAGGTTTATTTTGGCTTACAGACTCGAGGGGAAGCTCCATGATGGCAGAGGAAAACGATGGCATGAGCAGAGGGTGGACATCACCCCTTGGCCAACATAAGGTGGACAATAGCAACAGGAGAATGTGCCAAACACTGGCATGGGGAAACTGGCTATAACACCCATAAGTCTGCCCCCAACAATGCTCCGCCTCCAGGAGGCTTTAATTTCCAATTGTCATCAGCTGGGGAGACTAGCATTCAGAATACCTAAATTTATGGGGGGGTCACCTGAATCAAACCACCACAGAGAGAGAGAGAGAGAGAGAATGGGTACACTTCTAGCCACTACAAACAAAACAAACTGTAGTTGCATGCGCCACTTTGTGCATCTGGTTTCACATGGATACTAAGGAATTGAACCTGGGTTGTCAGGTTTTGCAGGCAAGTGCCTGAAACACTGAGCCATCTCTCCAGCCCCTTTAACTCTTTTAATTAATTTGGAGTATATTCACTTGTGTGTGCATGTTCAGATGTGTGAGTGTGGGCACACATGTACCATGACACATGTGTAGAAGTCAGAAGACAACTTCTAGTGTTGGTCCTTGCCTTCTACCTTGTCAGGGTCTCACTATTATTCCCCATGATGTTTGCCAGGCTAGCTGCTTCCAGAAACTATTCCTGTCTCTACCTCCTCTCTCACAGTAGTCACACAGGGTTATAGATGCCTGCCACAGTTTTCAGCTTTTTATAAAAAGTATTTTTATTAATTATATTCAAGGAAAAAGAGGGGGGAGAGAAAGAGAATAGGCATGACAAGGCCTCCTGCCACTGCAAATGAACTCCAGACACATGCATCACTTTGTGCATCTGGCTTTACATGGGTACTGGGGAATTGAACCTGGGCCATCAAGCTTTGCAAGCAAGTACCTTTAACCACTGAGCTACCTCTCCAGCACCAGTTTTCAGCTTTTAAATGGGTTCTGGGAATCCAAATTCAAGTAATCATGTTTATGCAGCAAACATGTTATCCACTGAGGTCCCTAGGACATACCTTGAATTCTTTTTTTTTTCTTTTCAATTTTTTTTTATTAACAACTTCCATGATTATAAAAAATATCCCATAGTAATACCCTCCCTACCCCCACTTTCCCCTTTGAAACTCCATTCTCCATCATATCCCCTCCCCATCTCAATCAGTCTCTCTTTTATTTTGATGTCCTCCTATTATGATCTACCTTGAATTCTTGATCCTTCTCATCACAGGGACTATAGGCAATCACCACCATGCCCAGCTGATACCTCTTTTATTAATATTTAGTTATTTATTTATTTTAGTTTTTCGAGGTAGGATCTTGCTCTAGCCCAGGCTGACCTGGAGTTTTCCATGTAGTCTCAGGGTAGCCTCAAACTCACCGCGATCCTCCTACCTCTGCCTGCCAAGTGCTGAGATTAAAGGCATGAGCCACCACACCCAGCTAAAACCTTTTTTAAAAGGCCATGTGCCACTGTACTCTTTGTTACTTTTTCTTGTCATTAGTCATTATAGCCTTGTGCCATGTTACATTCTTTCTTTGTAGTATCTTGAGACTCTCTTTTCTGCTCTTTCCCCAGGCTCTGAAATCCTTGTCTCCTTAGAGACACTATTGATTCTGTTTTCTGACATCTTGTAGACCTGGTCTTCCATAACCAAAATAGCCATCATCCTCACAAAGACAGCCACCTCCCTAAGAAGAACTCTGGTGCCTGCTGTTAGAATAATAATCTCCCTTTTAGTACATATTATGGTTATAAATGTAACTGATAACATAATTAACACATTATCTTTATTAACTCTTCCTGTTGGCTTTCTCCAAGTGAAGCCATATCCTTTAGTTAATGATGGTGATAGATGAGTCTTAATTGGCCTTGACCTCCTGCTGTGAACACGAGAGTTGTGAAATAATAGCATCATTGTGACCCTCAGTCACATTTTTATCAGGAAAAGGGAGCAAAGGACTTATAATTAAGCTAGGACCTCTCTGCTTAAAAAAAAAAAAAGTTAGTTTTTACAATTAATGTTCAATCATAAAAATAATTCATGAAGTTGCAATTTTTTCTTCTGGCAGTTTAGGCTAATAATTGGACCGTGAAGATGTGAATAGAGCCAGGCGTGATGGCATATACCTCGAATTGTGACACTTGAAATCAGTCCCTGCCTCCACCTCTTTATTGCTGAGAAAAAATATAGATATATTCCTATAGCATTGAGAGACTTTATTATTTTTTTTATTTTTTTATTTTTTGGTTTTTCGAGGTAGGGTCTCACTCTAGCCCAGGCTGACCTGGAATTCACTATGTAGTCTCAGGGTGGCCTCGAAATCACGGTAATCCTCCTACCTCTGCCTCCCGAGTGCTGGGATCAAAGGTGTGCGCCACCACGCCCGGCGCATTGAGAGACTTTACACAAAACCAGTATAATGTTCATATGCTACCCCTTAGAAACAGTGCAGCAGAGTGAGTAGAAAGAAGACTTTTGGTGTTAGAAAAACCAAAATTGGCTTAGGATGTAGCTCAATTTTGTTGTCCTTGTTTCATTTTTTTTTTGTTTTATTTTTATCTTTTATTGTTTGTTTTTGAGGTAGGGTCTCACTATAGCCCAGGCTGACCTGGAATTCACTATGTAGTCTCAGGCTGGTCTTGAACTCACAGCAGTCCTCCTATGTCTGCCTCCTGAGTGCTGGGATTAAGGCCTATGCCACCATGCCTGGCTGTAGTTCAGTGTTTTTTTTAATGTATTTTTTTATTGACAGCTTCCATAATTGTAGACAATAACCCATGGTAATTTCCCTCCCTCCCCCCAGTTCAGTTTTTTTGTTTTGTTTTTCAAGGTATGGTCTCACTCTAGCACAGGCCGACCTGGAATAATTCACTATGTAGTCTCAGGGAGGCCTCGAACTCAGCAACCCTCCTACCTCTGCCTCCCAACTGCTAGAATTAAAGGCGTGCACCACTATGCCCAGCTTAAAATTTTTTAATTAAATAAATAAACCATCTACTGGCTTGGTTGCTTGGTATGATGTAATGGTAAATGGTAGGAAGAGAATTTTAGCTATAATTGCTATTATTTTCATAGTGCTTATCATTATGTTAATTACCACTAATTACTTTTTTTTTTGAGACAGTGACTCATGTATCCCAGGCTGGCCTCTAACTTGCTGTGTATAGCCAAGGATGAACCTGAGCTTCTGATTCTTTTGCCTCCACTTCCTAAGTACTGCAATTACAGGTGTACCCCATCATACTGAGTTTATGCTCTGCTGGGGATTGAAATGAGGGCTTCATGTATGCTAGGCAAGCATTCTACCAACCAACCTCCATTCCCAGCCCCTAGTACCACTAATGACTTTTCAGATGAGCATTTGTGCCTTAAATTTACATAGGTTTGGGCTGGGAATGTAGCTCAGTAATAGAGCACTTGTCTAGCACATATGAGGCTCTAGGTACAATTCATAGCAACAAAATAAAAATAATCTCCCATGAGCTCTCTGTCCTGTACTGAATCCTGTAATATTCCTTAGTCAATACATTCCCCGCTGTCCAAAGCTATTATCGTATCTTCTCTTTTCAGCCCTAACTTTCTACACCTTTCCTTGTTCTTCATTTACAGCTATGCCTTATTTTATTAATATGATAAAAAATGGCTGGACATGGTAGCACATTCCTTTAATCCCAGAATTCAGGAGGCTGAAGTAGTTTAAGGCCAGTCTGGGCTACAGAGGGAGGTAAAGTGAGACCCTGCTTAAAAAACAAAACAAACAAACAAACAAAAAAACAGCCAGCATCAAGAAGAGAATTTGGGGCTTAAGAAATGGCTTAGTGGTTAAGGCACTTTCCTGGAAAGCCAAAGGACCCAGGCTTGATTCCCCAGGACCCATGTAAGCTAGATGCACAAGGTGGCACATGCATTGGAGTTCGTTTGCAGAGGCTAGAAGCCCGGTGGGCCCATTTTTTTTCTCTCTCTCTCTCCTTCCCCCTTCCCTCCTTCTTTCTCTCTCAAATAAATAAAAATAAAATATTTTTTTTAAAAAAGAGAATTTGTTTAAGACAAGGTCTCACTAGGTGGCCTAGGCTGCCCTTTTACTCCTAGGCTCCAGCAATCTTGCCTCAGCTTTCTGAGTAAATGGGATGTCAGACATGTGCCACAACACCCAACAAAAAAGAAAACCAAAACACCAACACATCTGTTAGTTTCCCTCCAATTGTGCTCTGCTCCTATACTCTCACTCTAACTGTACCTCTACCCTCTGCTGTTCATCCTATTACAATGAAGGGAAGACTAGTCCTTGCACTTTTGTACAGAATCCTGCGCTGTTTGTGTACTTACAGAAATAGCATCGACTTCTATCCCTCTTACTCTTTGATAATCCATTCTGTTGGAAATAAGAATTGTATGTGTCTTCATGTCTTGGGCTGGGATGTAGCCCAGTGGTTTGAGCACAGTACCATGGAAGATAGGAAAGGAGGAGCCACTCTGAGACTACATAGTGAATTCCAGGTCAGCTTGAGCTAGAGTGAGACCCTACCTCCCAAAACCAAAAAAAAAAAAAAGATAGGAAAGGGGGGGGATGGAGGGACAGAGAAAAAGAGGGAAAGTAAAACAAAAACAAACAAAAAAAACCCTATGTGGTGGTGCACACCTGCAATACCAGTACTGGGAAGGAGGAAGCATGAGGATCAGGAGTTCAAGGTCATCTTTGGCTACACTAGGAGTTGGAGACCAGCCAGATGCAACATGAAACCTTGTCTCAAAAAAAGAAAATAAAAGCCAGGCATGGTGGTGCACGCCTTTAATCCCAGCACTCGGGAGGCAGAAGTAGGAGGATTGCCATGAGTTCAAGGCCACCCTGCGACTCCATATTCCAGGTCAGCCTGGGCTAGAGTGAGACCCTACCTTGAAAAACCAAAAAAAAGAAAATAAGAATGGAGAATTTTTTTTTCATCTGGTAATACAGATTTATGAAGGATGTTTTTCTTTTTTCATTTAGCTTTTAATAGGGTGCTTTTCTGACCTTCATTTGTTCAGATGCCAATAACTAAAGGCAAAACAAACAAGAGACTCTATGACTAAATCCTGTGGAAGATTTTAATAAACATACACCCAAGAGTTGAACCCCATCCCAGACCAGGTCATTCCTTAGACTTTTCCTAAGTAATTTAACAGTGTATTCAAAGATCTGATGAACCATTCTCTCTTATGTATTTATTTATTAGAGACAGAAAAAGAGAGTGAGTAAGAATGGGTGTGCCAGGGCCTATAGCCACTGCAAACGAACTCCAGACATGCGCAACCATGTGCATCTGGCTTACATGGGACCTGGAGAATATAACCTGGGTCCTTAGGCTTCATAGGCATGTGCCTTAACTGCTAAGCCACCTCTCCAGCCCCCCCCCCATTCTTTTTTTTGCCATTCTTATTTTTTAATATACCCTTCCAGATAGGAAGGAAGGAAGGGAGAAAGGGAGGGAGGAAGAGAAAGAGAAGTGGGAAGGTGGATTCCTGAGGGAGAATTGTAAATATCTTACTAAGGATACTCATATCTCATTCCTGATACTGGAAACTGAGATATGTTCAGGTATGAATTCTGTGTTTTATATTTCCTCTTCTTGTCTAGTACAATTTCTATTTGATAGAAAGATACTATTCCTAGGTAAAATTAATAAATTTGAAACAAGCAATTCAGTGGCATGTACTATATTCACAATGATGTTCAACTTCTACCTTTCTTTTTTAATATTTTATTTTTTTACTTATTTGAGAGAGACAGAGTCAGACAGAGGGAGAGAGAGAGAGAGAGAATGGGCACACCAGGGCATCCAGCCGCTGCAAATGAACTCCAGATGCATGTGCCATCTTGTGCATCTGGTTTACGTGGGTCCTGGGGAATCGAACCGAGGTCCTTTGGCTTTGTAGGCAAACGCCTTAACCGCTAAGCCATCTCTCCAGCCCTTCTACCTTTCTACTTCAAACTCTTGGCAATCCTCCTACCTCTGCCTCCCGAATGCTGGGATTAAAGCCGTGCACCACCACACCCAGCCTGTCTACTTGAAAACATTTTCATCACTCACAGTGAAAACCCCATGTTTATGAAGTGTTTTCATATCCCTTCCTTTCCTCTGGTCTTGGCAACTACCAATCTGCCTTTAAAAAAAAATTTAGGAAGTTGGGTGTGGTGGTGCACGCCTTTAATCCCAGCACTTGGGAGGCAGAGGTAGGAGGATTGCCATGAGCTCAAGACCACCCTGAGACTACATAGTGAATTCCAGATCAGCCTGGTCTAGAGTGAGACCTTATCTTGAAAAAAAAAATTGCATGTGTATGTCTGAGTGAGTGCATGCATGTTTGGACATACCAGAGTCTCTTGCCACTGCAAACAAATATCAGATTCTTGTGCCACTTTTTTCATCTGGCTTATATGGGTAGCTTGCTGTCTTTTGTCTCTGAGTTTCATTAAAATATTTCTTTTTTTTTTTTTTTTTTTTTTGGTTTTTCAAGGTAGGGTCTCACTCTAGCCCAGGCTGACCTGGAATTCACTATGGAGTCTCAGGGTGGCCTTGAACTCACGGCGATCCTCCTACCTCTGCCTCCCGAGTGCTGGGATTAAAGGCGTGCGCCACCACGCCCGGCTTTAAAATATTTCATATTTAATCCCAGCACTCGGGAGGCAGACGTAGGAGGATCACTGAGTTTGAGGCCACTCTGAGACTACATAGTGAATTCCAGGTCAGCCTGGGCTAGAGTGAAACCCAACCTCAACGCCCCCCCCCAAAAAAATCATATAAATTAAGTCATACAACATAAGACCTAGTGTGTCTAGCATGTTATACTTAGTGTTTATGAAGTTTATCCATATTGTAGCATATGTATCAGTACTTTTGTGTGTGTGTTATGGTATATGTGTGTGTTTGTTGTATCTACATGTGTGTGCCCATGTAGTGTCTGTCCTGTGTGCTCACCGACAGTGGCTGAAGGAGAACATCCACCCTCTGGAGTCTCTTACAACCTCCAAGTCCTGGAGCTTGCTGGTTTTTCATGAGTCCCAGCAGTTGTCTGGTCTCTGATCCCCTGTAGGACTGGGGTTACAGTTATTATGTGTGGCTACATCCAGCTGTTTTTATGTGGGCTCTGAGGATTGAACTCAAGCAGTCTCTCAGGCCTCCTCACGCCCGCCCTCATGCTTGCACAGGAAGTGATCTTAACTGCTGAGCCTTCTCTCCAGGCCACTTCATTCCTTCTTATGGCTGATACGACATTGCATGTATATGCCACAATTTGTTTATCTACCAGTAAACATTCAGCCTGTTTTTACTTTTTGCCTATTGTGAATGGTACTGCTATGAGCTGTGTATTTGACGTATTTGGTTGAGTGCTTGTTTTCACTTCTTCTAGGAATGTACCTAGGAATGGAATTGCTGAGTCATATGGTAATGCCATGTTTAACCACATTTATTTTCTGTAGTGGATGAACTATTTTGCATGCCTACCAGCAATGTACAAGGTTCTAATTTCTCCACACCCTTACTAACACCTGTTACTTTATATTTTTTTCAGATATTTTTATTTAATTACTTATTTGCAATCAGAGAGAGAGAGAGAGAGAGAAGAGACACAGAGAGAAAGGTGCACCAGGGCCTCTAGCCACTGCAGATGAACTAAAGATACATGTGCCACTTTGTGCATCTGACTTTACATGGGTACTGGGGAATCGAACCAGGGTTGTAAGGCTTTGCAGGCAAGTGCCTTAACTGCTCAGTCATTTCTCCAGCCCCTATTTTACTTTATTTTATTTTATTTTTTGTTTGGTTGTTTGTTTGTTTGAGGTAGGGTCTCACTGTAGCTCAGGCTGACCTGGAATTATATTTTATCTTGCCAGGCGTGGTGGCACACACCTTTAATCCCAGCACTCAGAAGGCAGAGGTAGGAGGATCATCGTGAGTTTGAGGCCAATCCTGAGACTACATAGTGAATTCCAGGTCAGCCTGAGCTACAGTGAGACCCTACCTCGAAAAATAAAAAAAAAAAAAAAAAAAAAAAAAAAATATATATATATATATATATATATATATATATATATCTTTTATTTATATTTGAGAGAGAGAGAAAGTGGCAGGTGCAGTATTTATATTTATATTATATTTTATTTTTTTTAATTTTTTTTGAGGTAGGATCCCACTCTAGCTCAGGCTGACCTGAAATTCACTATGTAGTCTCAGGGTGGCCTCGAACTCATGACAATCCTCCTACCTCTGCCTACTGAGTGCTAGGATTAAAGGCATGCGTCACCATGCCCAGCGAGTATTTTATATTTTTAAACTATTATTATAGCTATCTTAGCAGAGCAAAATGACACTGCATAATTTTTTTTTCAAGGTAGGGTCTCACTCTAGTCCAGGCTGACCTGGAATTCACTATGCAGTCTCAGTTCATAATTTTTAAAAATTTTAAATCTTTTTGTTTTATTTATTTATTTAAGAGAAAGAGGCAGGGAAAGAGAGAGAGAGAGAAAGAATGGCCACACCAGGGCCTTCAGTCTTTGCAAAAGAACTGTAGATGCATGTGTCACCTTGTGCATCTGTCTTACGTGGGTCCTGGGGAATCAAACCTGGATCTTTTGGCTTTGGCTTTGTAGGCAAGCGCCTTAACTGCTAAGCCATCTCTTCAGTCCAGTGTTTTGTTTCGTTTTGTTTTTTTTCTGTTGTTGTTGTTTGGTTGGTTGGTTTTTTGAGGTAGGGTCTCACTCTAGCCCAGGCTGACCTGGAATTCACTGTGTAGTCTCAGTGTGGCTTTGTACTCACAGTGATCCTCCTACCTCTGCCTCCCAAGTGCTGGGATTAAGGGTGTGCTTATTATTTTATTTTTATTTATTTATGACAGAGAGAGACAAAGAGAATGGGCATGCTAGGGCCTCTAGCCACTGCAAACAAACTCCAGATGCATGCACTACCATGTGCACCTATCTGACTTACATGGGTTCTGGGGAGTCGAACCTATGTCCTAAGGCTTTGCAGGCAAGCACCTTAACCACTAAGCCATTTCTCCAGTCCTCATAATGGTTTTGATTTGCATTTCCTTAATGACTAATTTTTTCTTGTGCTTATAGCCATTTGTATATCTTCTCTGGTGAAAAGGTAATGTTTTAAGGGGGAAAAAACTTATTTTCACTGATATTTTCTGAGAGTTCAATCCGTGGTCACTTGGCTCATGCCCTTGGGTGGGAGCATGTGCACAGAAGGGCAGCTCATATCATAGCAAATAGGAAGCAAGAGAGGGAATAGAGGAAGAGGCCAGGACAACAGTGAGATAGTCCTCAAGGGCACACCACAGTGACAGACTAGGCCCCACCTTCTTTCTTTTTCATTTGTACTGGTGCTTGAACTGGGGCCTTATCCGTGTTACTAGATAATATGGCCATCCCCCATCTCCTATTTTGCTCCTTCCTCCACTGATGCCATATTATAAATCCAGCAAGGTATTGGTCTCTTCATTAGGTCAAGGCTATTATGACTCGTTTACCTCTAGAACTGCTCTCACAGGCACACCCAGAAGTGTGCTTCTCTAATCTAAACAGTCCTCAATCCAACAAGGTGACAATGGAGATTAACTATCCCAAGTCCACTTCTTGTCAGTTTGGTACCCAAACACATCCCTCTTCTTAAAAAATATTTATGTACTTATGTGTGTATATGGTCACACTAGGGCCCTACTGCAAATGAACACCAAACACTTGTACCACTTTATTTGTCTGGCTTATGTGGGTATCTGGGAATTGAACCCCAGGCCAACTGGCTTTGCAAGCCAGTGGCTTTAACCACTGAGTCATCTTCTCAGCCCCTTTCTCTCTCTCTCTCTTTTTTAACTTTCTGATTGAGTTTTATTTCATATTTGAGCTTTTACAAAGGATAAAAAAAGGTAAACATTTTTGCATTTTTTATCTTTTGAGGTGTGGTCTTGCTCAGGCATGTGATGGCAGGATGTGTGTGTCATATCCTGACTCCTTTGCTATCTTGAAATTTCTTCCATTAAATGAATTAGTCCATTCCTTTTAAATTCAGGCTCAGTTAAGTTTAGAGACATGGACAAAATGTAGACAATGAATGTAACATGATCTCTAGTCCAGTTCCTAAGGTGACCGGGCATGGTGATACACGCTTTTAATCCCAGCACTCGGGAGGCCCAGGTAGGAAGATCACTGTGAGTTGAAGGTCAGTCTGAGACTACATAATGAACTCCAGATCAGCCTGGTCCACAGCAAGACCCTACCTTTAAAAAAATAAATAAATAAAGCTTGTGAGTATTGTTCAGTCTACTTCCTCATATACAGTAGGGTTACAAATGTATTGATTTGTATCTCAAAATTGTGTGTGTGGTTTGAGTTGGGGATCTCATTATATAATCCTACCCGACCTAGAACTTACTGTATAGACCAGGCTGGCCTCAAACTTGTGGCAATCCTCTTGCCTCTGCCTCCCAAGTACTGATATTATAGGCTTGTGCCACCATGCCCAGACATATCTCAAAATCTTATTTTAGTATTGTCTGTTACAATGTACCTTGTCCTGGTCCTAATATGGAGCTGAGGTGTTTGAAAAATGATCATAATTGAGTGCTACTCCCACATCTTTTGGTCAGCTTTCAAAAATCCTAAGCCTAGGTTGTACTCCACACCAATTAGATCAAAATGTGCGGAGGAGGAAGCCCCAGGCATCCGTTTTTCAAAGGCTGTCAAGTGGTTCCAGTGCACGGCAAGGTGTGGAAACCACTGGCTTTTCTTATTAGCCATGTAATAGGTTAGACGTCTATCTGATGCTCTACCTCCCAGTTGCCTACATACTCATTAGGGTTAATTAGATATCTTATAGTAATGCATTTAGGCACTTGAAAAATGTTTATGTGTTATATAAATACATTACAGTTATCATAAGATAACTGTAGAGAAGTTCTGAGCTCTTTTGTATTATAGAACCTGGTACCTGAGCTCATGTTTTACTACTTTCCATTCCTAATGAACCCCTCTTGTCTACTATTCTGTCAGGGTTTGCCTTCTTCCTTGGAGTTTGGCTGGTGTTTAAATATTTCATGTATTTATTTATTTGCTACAGAAAGAGACAAATAGAGTATGGACATGCAAGGGCCTCTAGCCACTGCAAATGAACTCCAGACACATGTGCCACCTTGTGCATCTGGCCTTATGTGGTACTGAGTAATCAAACCAGGAGCCTTTGGTTTTGCAGGCAGGTACCTTAACCGGTAAGCCATCTCTCTGGCCCAGGAAATGATTTTTTGTTTGCTTTTTGAGGTAGGGTCTCACTCTAGCTCAGGCTGACCTGGAATTCACTCTGTAGTCTCAAGATGACCTTGAACTCATGGCGATCCTCTTACCTCTGCCTCCCAAGTGCTGGGCCAGCTGAATTTTTATTTGTTTATTTCACTTTAAATCCCTTTATATTTTTGTTTTATGTTTATTTATTTATAAATATTTATTTGCGGGCTGGAGAGATGGCTTAGCGGTTAAGCGCTTGCCTGTGAAGCCAAAGGACCCCGGTTCGAGGCTCAATTCCCCAGGACCCACGTTAGCCAGATGCACAAGGGGGCGCACGCATCTGGAGTTCGTTTACAGAGGCTGGAAGCTCTGGCGCACCCATTCTCTCTCTCTCTCTCTCTCTCTCTCCTTCTCTCTGTTGCTCTCAAATAAATAAATAAACAAAAAAATTAAAAATAAATAAATTTATTTGCAAGGAGAAAGGGAGAGAATGGGTATGCCAGGCCTCTTGCCACTGCAAATAAACTCCAGATGCCTGTACCACTTTGTGCATTTGGCTTTACATGGATACTAGAGAATTGAACCTGAGTCATTAGGCATTGTGGGCAAGTACCTTAACCACTGAGCCATCTCTCTAGCCCTATTTATTTATTTTTGAGACTGAGTCTCAGTAGCTTCACTATATAGCTAAGGCTCACCTTGAATTCCTGATACTCCTGCCTCCACTTCCCAATTGTTAGGATTTCAAGCCACCATGACCAGCTGTGTCTTTTAAATTTATAATAAAAAGCAATTGGAGGGCTGGGGAAATGGCTTAGTGGTTAAGGCATTTGCTTGCGAAGCCAAAGGACCCAGGTTCAATTCCCCAGGACCCACATAAGCCAGATGCACAGGGTGTGCATGTGTCTGGAATTTGTTTGCAGTGGCTAGAGGCCTGGTGTGCCCATTCTCTCTCTTTCTCTCTGCCTCTTCCCATCTATCTCTCAAATAAATAAAAAAAATAAAATATTTTTTTAAAAAAGCAACTGGAGTGAAAAGAAGCTTGGAGAAAACTTTAAATTGCATTGGTCTCTTTGGGTTTATAGGTAGGTTTCATTGGTATGCTTCAAAGGGTTATAAAAATGCCCTAAGGGAACTGGAGAGATGGCTTAGCACTTAAGGTGCTTGCCTGCGAAGCCCAATAGACCCAAGGTTCGATTCCCCAGTACCCACTTGAGTTCATTTGCAGTGGCTAGAGAAGCCCTGGTGTGCTCATTCTCTCTCTCTCACTGTATTTGCCTCTTTCTCTTTTTCTCTCATATTTTCTCAAATAAATAAATACATAAAATATTTTTAAAAATTTTAAATGCCCTAAAATTGGGATTCTGGTGAGATAATTTTAGAGCCAATTATAGACAAGTTTTATTTTTGTCTGAAGACTTTCTGTAGAGCTGTGCAGTCTGCTGAGAGGCTAAGAGTGAGTAAACAACCCTTTCTTCCTAGATCTTCATCTGCTGGTGGACGTGGCCTGCAAGCAGGAGCACTTTCCCAAGGAGGAAGAATTGAAAGAGTGAGGAGGAGCGGATGACAAATGTGACATTGTGCACTAGCCATAGCTGGAGGCAGACCAGCCTTGCACATGGCACACTGTTGGGATTTTTTTCAGTTCTGTTAAGGAAAAAAAAATTTTTTTTGTTTTGTTAATTGAGAATTTTGTTAATTGAAAATTGGGAGTTTAGAATTTACCACGAGTGTTCAGATTATTTACCTTGACACATTACTAAATATCCAGTAGCCCTTTGTTTTTGCTGCCCAGATCCTCCCTTTCAAACGAAAAGTCCTGGCCTTCTTTTATAGTCAGGAAACGTCGATGGTGCTGGAGCAAAGCACGCATGCTAGCTTTGGGATGCCACTCTGAACTTACCTGTCTGAAGTCACACGTGATCCTTCAGAGAAGATTGTGCGAGGTCACCGAGATCACAAGACTCAATGTGTCAGAGATTCAAGGGAAGAAATTCTGGGGAAAAGCTAATTTTTGAAGTGATTAACCAGGAAATTCTCTTGCTTCCTAACTCAGCATTGTTTCAAGAGCAAGGCGTCAGACTTGGACTATCCATCACACTTAACAACCTCTGATTTTTTTATATTAATGGGAACATTTTCCCATTGTCATGTCTTTCTTTCATTTTAATTGTCATAAATAGAAAGTTTTGTTAATACCACTTACATAAATGTCTTCTAATGATAAATATTTAACTTGTTTAATGTAATTATATTTATAAATGCTGGTAGATTTAAAGGTTTTAAAGCTTTATATTTTTATTAATATTGCAAGATGGAAGGATAAAGGCTACATGTGTAATATTTTTATTTTGAAGGGAAAATGTACAATGTGTGCACAAAAGCATTAAGAGGTTTAACACAGTGTTTTCTTATTTTAGATTTTACTTCAGCAAGTACAAATTCTCATCTCTATAAGGTATTGTGTATAAATTTGGGGAAAAACTGATTAGTTATCATTTGCCAGACACTATACTTTGATTTTTTTAAAAAAATAGCTTATATCTGGCTTAAGCTTCTGAGAGAATTTTGAATAGTGGTATAGAGTAAAACATGTTTTTCTTATCCCCACCATAGGGTTCTAACATTGAGTAGGTTTGTGGGACTGTTTTTTAGAAAAGGAATACATTTTGGATGTCAGGTTTCTATAGTTGATCCTTGTCTATCCAATAACAGAAAAATATTTATGATTTAAAATCTTTTAAATTGACCAAAACTTTCTCATTGGATTCTGCATCAGTTTTCCTAATAAATAATGCAGAAACGAAATAAAAGCCTACAATATAAAGCTATTGAAAAAGAAGTGGTAGTGATATGACATGAATACTATTCTAGCCATTATGGATATAATAGTTCATTTGTTATATTGCATTGTGCCTTCCAATGATGTCAAACCTAGAAGTGTTAAAGGAATCTAGCTTTTCTGGAAAAGAATTAGCAGTAACAGTGTGGAAATGAAAGTAGATTCTGATTAGTCTAGCCAATGCCATGTTATGGGCATTCATTCATAGATATTTATCTGCAAGGCTTAAAGATGAACAGAATATCAAGACATCTATGTCTTTTGGCCAGGCTGCATATTTTGGAAGAGTATGTGGAGACCCAGTTTCCTAATGAAGAAACTTTGCCTTTTCTCTGTCATGTGGAAGAGCTGGTAAAATGTGTGGGTGATATTCCTCTCAAAATGCCTTTCTTAGCTTTATATATGTTGAAAGAGATACTATCTTTTGAGGAACATGTGTCAAGCAGGAAAATTGGCATAGATTTGGTTTTAGTGGTTTTAAGGCTTAGTTAATGAAATGCCTTGATCAGCTATCCAAAATTTTTGTATCTGAACACCAGAACAGGGAGCTGGATCTCCTGTGTGCATCTGCCTGGAAGCCTGTCCACTGCAGCTGCCAACGACCTGGGCAAAACTGCACGAAGTCAAATCAAACCTCCATGTGAACTAGTCAGTAGGTCTGACACATACTAACAAGGCTTCTGACTACCCTCTCAATATGTCAGCATCTCAGCACTGATCAATTTCAGTCAACAATAAAATGAATGTTCCAACTAGATTTTTGCCTTGCTTGTTTTTACTATCTTATTAATGACCAATAGAAAACTCAGCCATTATGAGTATTAATAATACTAATAACATTCTAAAAGAGAATATTCTGTTTTTTCAAAGAATCTGATTTTTTTTTTTTTTTGAGTTGCTGAGGACGAACCCAGAGCCTCATACCTTCTAGCCAAGTGCTCCACTCAGCTTTTTTTTTTTTTTTCTGAGGTAGGGTCTCACTGTAGCTCAGGCTGACCTGAAATTCAGTATACTATGTAGTCTCAGAGTGGCCTCGAACTCTCTTCTGCCTCTCGAGTGCTGATTAAAGGCGTGCACCACCATGCCTGGCTATGAATTTTTTTTTTTTTTTTTTTTTGAGGCAAGCCCAACAGACTGGCTTTTTTCATGAGAGAGAGAGAAAGAGCGAATTGGTGCATCAGGGTCTCCAGCCACTGTAATCAAGCTCCAGGTGCTTGCGCCCCCTTGTGCACATATGCAGTCTTGTGCGCTTGCATCACCTGATGCATCTGGCTTATGTGGTATATGAAGAGTCAAAGATGGGTCTTTAGGCTTTTCAGGCAAGTGCTTTAACTGCTAAGCCATCTCTCCAGCCCTTTTTGTTTTTAGCCTTTCTGTGTAGCTCTGGCTGGCCTTCTGCCTCTGCATCCCAATTGTTGAGATTATGGGCATTGGCCTTGGGGCTAGGAACATAGCTCAGTTGGTAAAGTCCTTACTTAGGATGCAGAAAGTCCTGGGTTCCAGCACTTGGAGGCAGAGGTAGGAGGGAGGATCACTGGGATTTCCAGGCCACCCTGAGACTACATAGTGAATTCCTGGGCAAGAGCAAGCGCCTACCTCAAAAAATAAATAAATAGGGCTGGAGAAATGGCTTCGTGGTTAAGGCACTTGCCTGCAAAGCCAAAGGACACAGGTTCAATTCCCCAGGACGCATATAAACCAGATGCACAGAGTGATGCTTGTGTCTGGAATTTGTAGCAGCTGGAGGCCCTGGCATTCCCATTCTTTCTCTGTTTCTCTCTCCCTCTTTCAAATAAATAAATAAAAATAACATATTTTTTAAAAATAATAAATAAATATGCATTGCTGCTTTCACCTCTGGTGTCATTCAGGGACATTTGTCCTTAGTTCTCATACATCTTAATTATCATAGTGCATTGATTGGCCTTATATTTGTTCATCCCTATCTTTAAGAATATTCTCACCTAAAAGATTGGTGAGTTCTGATCACAGCATGTGTCATTGCAGAGCTCTAAAGAAAGTGCCACTTTCAAATGCAGAAATTAACATTCTCATCAGGACCACACAACGTAGTGATCAAAAGATGTGTTATTTTAAAGACAAACAGATTTTGGTCACTTTTGCTTCCAGTAGTGAACTTGTTTGGAGGTTAGCTTTCAGTTTTCTTTTTACACATCCATTTGTGTCCCCGTCCAAAGCCTCCTCCTCCCACCTGGAGACTGTCATTGGAAGTAAGAACCTAAAGAGCGTGGAGGTCTCTCTGTACTCTGTTGATATACTTCAGCTGCTGTTTTCTCATTAAACATTCCTAGTTTTGTGCCTCAGTGGGAAGTATGAGTAGTGGTAATATTACCCTTAAGATTTAGCAATTTTCAAAGATCTTTTAACTTAATTAGAGGCATTTGTTGTAAATCGAATTAAACCTGTTAAAAGTGCAATGTGTGATATTAAAGGTATAATACCAAATTGGCTAAGGAGACATAATTTTCCAGTTTAAAAAATGCTAGCATGGCAATAAAGTGGTGAAGTTTTGCTTTTCATCCAATTTTCTAAATTTTATTTATTTATTTATTTTTTTGAGGTAGGGTCTCACTCTAGCCCAGGCTGACCTGCAATTCACTATGGAGTCTCAGGGTGGCCTCGAACTCATATGATCCTCCTACCTCTGCCTTCCAAGTGCTGAGATTAAAGGTGTGCGCCACCACACCTGGCTAATTTTCTAAATTTTGAAAGGACTTCAGAATATTTTGGAAAATGCACATGTACATACACTTTTGTGAAAATCAAATATTTTACATAAATGCTTGAAACAGATAAAATGAACATAATTATGAGTATCTTAGTAAGTGGTAAAAATAAAGATGATTCCATATGTTAAGAAAAAAAGAAAGAAAGAAAAATAACTAAGTCCTGGGTTCAATCCCCAGTACTGCATAAAAACCAGGTGTGGTAGTATACAACTGTAACACTAGCACTCGGAAGGTAGAGGTAGGAGGATCAAGGTCATCTTCTACTACATAATTTGAGGCCAACCTGGGCTACATTAGATCCTGTCTCAAAAAGAGAGAGAGAAAGAAAAAAAGAAGGGCCAGGTGTGGTGGCATAGGCCTTTTAATCCCAGCACTGGGAAGGCAGAGGTAGGAGGTCTACTTTGAGTTCAAGGCCAGTCTAAGACTATATAGTGAATTCCAGGTCAGCCTTGGTTAGCTCAAGATCCCACTCAAAAACCAAAAAAAAAAAAAAAAGAGAGAGAGAGAGAAAAGGCCAGTTGTAGTAGCACAGACTGGTCAGCAGTTACTGAAGGAAGAAGATGAGGCAGGAGAATCACAATCTTGAGGCCAGTGTAGGCTCTGCCATAAAGAACCTCCTTTCTCGGCCATACTTTCAGTCATGATATTCTTCCTCCCAAGCTCAGTGGCACCAAGCAACCTCAGGCTGAAGCCTCTGAACCCATCAGCCAAAATAAATCTTTTCTCCTTAAAAAAAAAAAAAAAAAAAAAAAAAAACAAGCTGGGTGTGGTGGCACATGCCTTTAATCCCAGCACTCAGGAGGCAGAAGTAGGAGGATCACTATGAGTTCAAGGCCACCCTTAAAGTTCAAGGCTAATTCAAGATCAGCCTGGGCCACAGTGAGACCCTACCTCGAAAAACAAAAAAACAAAAACTTTAAAAAAAAATACAAAGTTGAGGGCTAGAGAAATGGCTTAGAGGTTACGGCACTTGCCTGAACCCATGTTCAACTCTCCAAGTCCCATGCAAGCCAGACACAAAAAGTGATTCAAGTACGGAAGGTCACACATATGCACAAGGTGGTACACACGTCTGGAGTCCGATTGCAGTGGCTGGAGGCCCTGGCATGCCAATTCTCTCTCCCTCTCATTAAAAAAGGTCAGTCTGTTTGGCTTGCCTCAAACAAAAAAATACATGGGGTGAGGGAGGGAATTACCATGGGTTATTGTCTATAATTATAGAAGTTTTCAATAAAAAATTTAAAAAATACAAAGTTGGGATAGTTGGGTTAGAGAGATGGCTTAGAGGTTAAGGCACTTGCCTGCAAAGTCAAAGGACTCAGGTTCATTTCCCCAGTACCCACATAAAGCCAGATGCATAAGGTGGCATATATATCTGATTTCATTTGCAGTGACTGGAGGCCCTGATATGCCCATTCTCCTATTCTCTCTTCTCTCTCTCTCTCTGCCTCTCTCTCAAATAAATTAATTAATTAAAAAAATACAAAGTCTGGGTTAGGGAGATGACTCATCTGTTAAGGTGCTTGCCTACAAAGCCGAACAACCCGAGTTTAATTCCCAGTCTGGAGCTCATTTGCAAAATCTGGAGACCCTGGCAAGCCCATTCTTGGGTGGCAAAGGTAAGAGGATCACTGTGAATTTGAGGCCAGCCTGAGAGTACATAATGAATTCCAGGTCAATCCAGACAAGACCCTACCTCAGAAAAGCACAACAGCCGGGTGTGGTGGCGCATATCTTTAATCCTAGTGCTTGGGAGGCAGAGCTAGGAGGATCACCGTGAGTTCAAGCCCACCATGAGACTGAGACTACTGAGTGAATTCCAGGTCAGCCTGGGCTAGAGCGAGACCCTACCTTGAAAAACAAAAACAAAACAAAACAAAACAAAAAATACAGCCAGGCGTGGTGGTGCACGCCTTTAATCCCAGCACTCAGAAGGCAGAGGTAGGAGTATCGCTGAGTTAAGAGGCCAGTTTGAGAGTACTTAGTTAATTTCAGATCAGCCTGGGCTAGAGTGAGACCCTATCTGGAAAAGTAAAATAAAAAGCTGGGTGTGGTGGTGCACACCTTTAATCCCAGCACTCGGAGGCAGAGGTAGGAGGATCACCGTGAGTTCGAGGCCACCCTGAGACTCCATAGTGAATTCCAGGTCAGTCTGAGCTAGAGTGAGACCCTACCTCGGAAAACCAAAAAAAAAAAGAAAGAAAAGTAAAATAAAATAAAAATACAAAGTCAGTGTAAGACAGGCTTTTCATTACCAGAGCAATACCATCTTTATAACACCCAAGGAAGTGCTGTGACATATTAAACTGAATTTGAATTCTCGCTTGTCATTCTAGCGATCTAAATAAAACACAGAGTACTAGTAGAGGACTAGAGTACATAGAGTGCTATTTGGCTTGACCCTGAATCTTTCAAGGTCCCCAAGTTCATGATACATTTCATTATCATTTCTAGATTTCATAATGTTCTCAAGAGAGGGCAACTAAATTTGCAACTTTGTTTTTAATATTTTAGTTATTTATTTGACAGAGAGAAAGGGAAAGGAAGAGAGAATGGGCGTGCCAGGGCCTCCAGCCATTGCAAATGAACTCCAGATGCATGCACCACCTTGTGCAGCTGGCTAACGTGGCTCCTGGGGAATCAAACCTGGGTCCTTCAGCTTTGCAGACAAACGCCTTAACTGCTAAGCCATCCCTGCAGCCCACAACCTTATTTATTTATTTTTAATACTTTTTTCTGATTTATTTATTTATTTATTAGAGACAGAGAGAGAATGGGCACACCAGGGCCTCTAGCCACTGCAAACGAACTACAGATGCATGCGCTGGAGAAATGGCTGAGGTTAAGGCACTTGCCTGCAAAGCCTAATGACCAGAGCTTAATTCCCCAGTATCCATGTAAAGCTAGAGGCCTTGGAGTACCCATTCTCTTCCCCACCCTCTCTCCTCTCCCTGCTTGCAAATAAATAAAAATATTTTAACAAAAAATGTAAATAACAGATTAAAACAAAATTATCTCCAGCAGAATTAGAGCTCCTCTTAATCTTTGGGGTGGGAACTGGAAAGGTCTATATTGCGTTAAGGTACAACGAGAGAGATGTGCTAAATTAAGACTTCACCTGAGGGATGGCTTTGTAGTTAAGGCGCTTGCCTGCAAAGCCAAAGGAACCAGGTTCAATTCCTCAGGACCCACGTAAGCCAGATGCGCAAGGTGGCACGTGCATCTGGAGTTGGTCTGCAGTGGCTGGAGGCCCTGGCATACCCATTCTCTCTATCTCTCTCTGACTCTCTGAAAGAAATAAAGAAAAGAGAGAGAGAGAGAGAGAGAGAGAAAGGCAGGCTGGAGAGGTGGCTTAGCAGTTAGGGTGCTTGCCTGCAAAGCCTAAGAACTTAAGTTCAGATCTTCAGGTCCCACGTAGCCAGACGCACAGTGACACAAGTGGACAATGTCGCATATGTGCCACAAAGGGATACACGTATCTGGAATTCGTTCACAGCGGCTGAAGGCCCTGGCACACCCATTCTCTCTGTCTCAACACTAAGACTAACTAACACTGAGACTACTGAGTGAATTCCAGGTCTGCCTGGGCTAGAGTGAGACCCTACCTTGAAAAACCAAAATAAATAATAAAAAAAGAAAAGAAACAAAGGAAATTAAAAAAAGAAAAGAAAGAAGGTGGGCTGGAGGGATGGTTTAGCAGTTAAGGCACTTGCCTACAAAGCCAAAGGACCCAGGTTCGATTCCCCAGGACCCACATAAGCCAGATGCACAAGGTGGTACATGCTTCTGGAGTTCATTTGCAGTGGCTGAAGGCCCTGGCCCTCTCTATCTGCTGCTTTTATATATATACATATATCTATAATATCTATATTATAGATATATGTGTGTGTGTATATATATATATATATATATATATATATATATATATTTATATCTGTCTATATATCTGCCTTGGTCTCTTTCTTTCATATAAATAAATAAAATTTAAAACATTCAAAAAAAAAAGGAATTCACTTTAGGCTGGGAGTGGTGATGTATGTCTTTAATCCCAGCACTTGGGAGGCAGTGATTTCTGGGAATTCAAGGCCAGCCTGTGACTACAGAACAAGTTCCAAGTCAGTCTGGGATTGCTGGGATTATAGATATGAGGCACCATGCTCAGTTTATTATTCACATTTTGCTTATGATCAAACAGGTTCATTTGTACATAAAGACCGCATAATTTATCATAATCATTAAATATGCATAGATTGACTATTCACAATGTTCACAGGTATAATTTTCAAAAACGTATCAGCAGTTCAAAAATGAAATGTCCAGGGGCTTGAGGAATGGCTTAGTAGTTAAGGCACCTATCTGCAAAGCCAAAAGACCCAGGTTCGATTCCCCAAGTCCCACATAAACCAGATACATGAGGAGGAACACTTGCGGCAGCAGGAGGTTCTGGTGGGCCAATTCTCTCTCTGTGTCTCTCAAATAAATAAATATATAATTAAAAAAAAAAGAAATGGTGCACACCTTTAATCTCAGCACTCAGAGGCAAAGGCAGGAGGGTTGCTGTGAGTTCGAGGCCACCCTGAGACTATGTAGTGAATTCCAGGTCAGCCTGGACTACAGTGAAACCATACCTTAGAAAAAAAAGAAAAGCCTGGCTCTTAAAAACATTTTATTAGCTGGGCATGGTGACACATGCCTTTAATCCCAGTGCTTGAGAGGCAGAAGTAGGAGGATTACCAGGAGTTCAAGGCCACCCTGAGACTACATAGTGAATTCCAAGTCAGCCTGAGCTAGAGACCCTACCTAAAAAAAAAAAAAGTTTTTTAAATGAAATTCCTGGGTGTGGTGGCACACGCCTTTATTCCTAGCACTCTGGAGGCAGAGATAAGAGGAGGATCGCCTGAGTTCGAGGGCATCCTAAGACTATATAGTGAATTCCAGGTCAGCAAGCTAGAGCAAGACCCTACCTCGAAAAACAAAAAAACAAACAATGTCTGATTTATCAAATATGGAAACTTTGTTTGTTTGTTTTTCGAGGTAGGGTCTTGCTCTAGCCCAGGCTGATCTAGAATTCACTGTGTAGTCTCAGGCTGGCTTTTAACTCACAGCAATCCTCCTACCTCGGCCTCCCAAGTGCTGGGATTAAAGGCGTGTGCCACCATGCCACGCTAAATTTGAAAACTTTAATATTAGAATATTTAACTATTAGTTATTTCTAATGTCAAGGTTACTATAAAGAGTAGTAGTTTATGCAAGTGGCCACTAGCTGCAATTTGTTTTCTTTTTGCTGACACTGTTCTCATTAAACATATTTTAGTCTGCATTAATATATTAATGACATAGATTAACCAATCTTACAATACAATCTTACATTGAGATCTGACCTGTATTAGTATCTTACCTCCCAAAGATGTGAGAAGAAAAAAACAGTCAGTTGGATTCCCGACCTCGAACATCAACCTGATGTGAAAGATTCCCACAGACACAGTTTAGACAAGAACTACTAGGCTTAAATTGGTAAGAGCTGGAGCAGAACATGAGGAGTCCTTCCCAGGGTGGCAGACATACGCAGCAGTAAATCATGAGTGAGTGCCACAATCCAGGATCAACTCTTGCTGGCTTTGTGCCATGTATGGACACTAAAACCCAGAAAGAACAGAAATCCTTTGAACTTAACATTTGTCAGACCTTGTGATCATTTCTTTTATCTTTTGAATTCCTTTATTTATTTCACTTTATTTTTTTTCCCGTTTGCTTCCTCATACCACCACCTGTGCTCTGTTGCTTGCAGAATCATGTTTGAGTGGCCCTGATTTCTGTGTGGTAGCTGGCTTACCCAGAAAGAAGTTCTGAGGCTTCAACTGGCTGCAGTTGCGCTGTGGCCCGCTAGAGGGAGCAGAGGAGCCGAGCGCGGAGAGCGAGGAGGCTGCGGGTTAAGTGAGCGAGCGTGCTGTGCGCGCCGGGGGAGGAGGAGGAGGGCTTGGGGGTGGCAGCCTCGGGCTGCTCCACCCTCCCGCGGTCAGCAGGTAAAGGGCGTGATTGCAGTCCCTGGGGAAGGAGTCCGCGCTAGAACACCAATTACAAACCACAGGCTTCCTGCTCTAGGGAGGAGATCCCTAAGGAAGCGCTCGAATCCTTCCGAACTCTGCGAAGTCCATCCATGATTCAGAGATACTGCCTTCTCTGGGATCTGTCTGTTGCTGCCAGTAAATTGTTGCTGTTATATTTGCTACTCGGCTTCTTACCTCTTCCAAGAGCTGATCATTCACTATTCTATTCGGAGAGGAAAAAAAAAAAAAGAACCTCTGTTTAGGGGACTTCAGAAAGGATGTCGGATCTTCTGTAAATGGTTTTAGAGTGCTTGCGGACAGTAGCTCTCATCCTGGAATAAATTTCTGCGTTTGACCTGCATGGATTACTTTTTCGGGCTGCGGAATTTCTCGACCCCTACCTGTAGTGTGGGATACTTGGTTTGGTTGCAGAGTGAGAAGGTGGAAGAATGAGCTGTACTTGGTTAAGCAGTTCAAATCTTTTTTGAGCAGGATCTATAAAAGCATAATTGAATTCGGTTCACCCCCTACCCCGTGGATTCCTGTGGGCCCGACAGCGCAACAGGTTTGCAGATTTCTTTTGAAATTCTTTTATTTTTCCTCCTCCCTCAGCCTCAGCAAAAGAAAAGAATGTAAGAGGTTCATGTTCAGTTTTCAGCACGTATCCTGAAGACTTTAGAAGACTTTTACACTTGACCTCAGAATGCAGCAGGCTTTGTGGGTGAAGTGCATACTTATTTAAGGGTGCACATTTTTAAATCGTATTCTATGTTTTTATAAAGGCCCAGATTGTCACATGAGCCTAGGAATAATGCAAATCTATTCTACTCAGGCGTAATTGTATTTTTTTTTTTTCAGGGTGTTCTACTTAGAGCCTGTGACTAATCACCTTCCTACTCCCCCTATCTTTTACTCTCCACCCCCTCAAGGAATTTGAAAACGTGTTAGGAATAGTCCTTTGTTTTTCTTGTGGATCTGGAAGATTGCCGATAAGGTTTGGATATTAAAATAGTTTCCAAAAGCATGTTAGAGAAAACCAAAGTGCTTGGCATTCTCAAGCAGGAGAATCTAATCTGGAAACCCTAAGAGAAAAGGGGAAAATGGGTAGAAATATGAATTTTCACTGGGAAAAGTAACTGAAAAACCAACTTTTCCAAATATTCTAATTATGATACTTGGAAATGTTATGATACTTGCTGCCTCAGTTTACCCTGTAGTCTGTCAAAGATATATAGACTTGTGCCTCACTTATAGGCACTTTTGGTAGAACACACAAAAACAAGTTGAAGTTTAGGAAAAGTATATAAACTCAATGGGCCTGGAACTTGGGCTATGCTGAAATTCAACTTAATGTGGAAACTTTTATGACTATATGTGCTAGCATCTTCGGTCATCTCTCAAGGTGTGGCCTGAATTTTTTTAAAATTATCATTCCGTCTCTCCCCCGTATTAAAAAGAAAACTCCCTTGTGCTCTTTACTCGTTTACAGTTGACACATTTTGTGGCTCCCTAAATGCCATCTCTTCGTTTTCTGAGCCGGAGTTCTTCACTCTCTCCTCTGCTGCGTGGCCCTAGCTGTTTACCTGACAGTGTCTTTCATCAACATCGGGGTTAGTGCCTCGGCTACTTGATGCATATGGAAGACCAGCACCAAGTGATCTGACGTCGGAAACATTCCCATTCAGTCTCAAGTTTGGAAATTTCAAAGACAAGTGGTGGCATCTCTCTTCCCCGTGAAGATGGGAGCAGTTGACATACCCGCAGCTGAAGTGGGCTGAAAGCACCCTCTTCTCTGCCCAGTCAGGAATGCCACCCGGTCTTGGGGATATACCTGAGGAAAAAGAAGGACCAAACTATGACTTGGTTTTCTGAAACTGAAGCCTAAGTTCTCTTTCCTTTCCTTTCTCTGGATCTGAGAAGCTGCTTGTGGTGCCAGCTAGTGGAAGCAGTATGTATGGCCGCTTGCTGCAGCTGGTAGCATGAGTGGTGGCCACCAGCTGCAGCTGGCTGCCCTCTGGCCCTGGCTGCTGATGGCTACCCTGCATGCAGGCTTTGGACACACAGGACCGGTACTTGCAGCAGCGCTGGAGACCGAAAGATCAGCAGAACAGAAAGCTATTATCAGAGTGATCCCCTTAAAAATGGACCCCGCGGGAAAACTCAATCTCACTTTGGAAGGCGTATTTGCTGGTGTTGCAGAAATAACTCCAGCAGAAGGAAAATTAATGCAGGCAAGTATAACTTTATTATTTCACTTTCCATCTGTTTGTAGCATGTTGTCCTCTTGTCTGGCAAATCCAGTATCATACAAGTGCTTCTGTTTGTTTCTAGTTGTTTGGTCTGGTCAGGATATTGCCTTATTGGCACTCCATAGCAAATTCTTACAATCCAGAAGAAATACATAAATTCTGTATTTTAGTAGGTTGTTTGCTTATTTTTAACTGGTATTGCATAGTTTTGGTGTCTACATAATAAAATCTTTTCAAGTGATGTATTTTGGGTACTATTTTTTGATAGATGGAATATATAAGCTTATATTTAACTGACCTAAGGAATATAGTTTACATCCTGTTAAAATTTGAAGGCTGATTTTTAATGGTCAGTAGCACCCTGAAATTCTAGAATGCCCTTGGAGCATATTTGATTACAGTGTCACTTTTAAAATTCAGTCAAGCTTGAATGCTATGGCTGGCTTTATACCACGTGTGGCACCCTATTGCTAAGCCCAAAATGGAGAGGACTGGATTACAAAATGGACACAAACTATGAACCTGCCTCCTGGTCTTATCCTGTCTTATCTACACATAATTTTGTCGTTTTCAAAAAGTTAATTTAACATCTGTTTTTTTTTGTGTGTGTGTGTTGTTGTTTTTAATTGACCCTCAGAGTTTTTCTGACACATTTTCTTAAGCTTCCAGACACTGGATTTTGTCTGCAATGAAACCACAACCTATTCTTATGTGTTGAATTTGTGTACTGTCTGGGGCCATAGCCTTCCTTAGACCAAGTGTTTATTTCCCGTGGTGAAGACAGAGCTTTAGAGAGCTGATGAGTATCCTACAGCCTTACTTCATAAAATGGTGTTGCTTATGATTAAAATTCATTTTGTAAGATGGCACTTCTTGCAGGTCAAAATGTTGTAAAAGATGATCCATCCCAGCTTCCAAACTCAGAGTTTTGTTTTGTGATATGTATGGACTATGAGTTGAGCCAAACTACTATGTGAACTTAAACCTTTTCTTTACTTAGGGTAAGAAGGTAGGAAAATGAAATAAACTACATAATTACTTTTCAAATTAGTGGGGTTTTTTTTGTTTGTTTGTTTTTTGAGGTAGGGTCTCACTGTAGCCCAGGCTGGCCTTGACTCACAGTGATCCTCCTACCTCTGCCTCCTGAGTGCTGGGATTAAAGGTGTGTGCCACCAAGCCCGGCTCTTCATTATAGTTCTTTAGCTGTATTTGAAAGCTGGGATACATGAGGTAGCTGAAGAATTGGATGAAGTAGAAGGTTCTGCTGTTCAGAAAGGCAAACTAGAAAGAATATTTCTGAAAAATGGGGTAAGATTTCTTTGGATAGGAGTCCATCATTTAATAGAATCCTAGGATGTAATTAGGAATATTTAAAAGTTGAAATCACAAGTCATTTGAAGTATAACAATTGGAAAGGAATCTTGTCCCCTGAGCCTGTCCCATTAATTAATACCCTGAAGGATGAGGTGTGTTCTACATTTTAAATTTTAGGATAAGTAATTTTTCTATAAAGCCATATTTTGTTAGGGGCCAAATAAGCTTTGTGTTCTGTATCCTGTGATACTATGTTCAATGAGTTAATTATATGTTTCATAAAACATTTCCCTATTTATTTCACAGTTGTTGTCTTTTATTATCATAAAAGTCATGTAAAGTTAATGCAATTTCATAAAGGAAAAGCAAAATGACAAGTGTAAGTTGGCATTCTTGTTGCCATTCATTATTTTATAAATCTTTACCATATTTTCTCTTATTCTACCCTTTTTTCCACTTTGGCACATCTTTTTATTTATTTATTTATTATTTATTTGCAAGGAGAGAAAGTGAGAATGAATGGACATGCCAGGGCCTCCTGTTACTACAATTGAACTCCAGATGCATGTGCCACTTTTGCATCTGGCTTTACATGGGTACTGGGAAATAGAACCCAGGCTGTCGGGCTTTGCAAGCTAGCACCTTTCACTGATGAGCCATCTCTCCAGCCCCACCCTAGAAAATCCTGATAATCCCTTAAAGAAAAACAACTATTAACTTTGAGCTTATTTGTTTTGTGGTTTTTGTGTGTGTGTGTGTTCTTGTTGTGTTTTTCTGTTTAATTTTTATTTGTTTATTTATGAGAGAGAGAGAAAGCAGGAGACAGAAAGAGAGAGAGAGAGAGACAGAGAGAAAGAGAAAGAATGGGCACTCCAGGGCCTCCAGCCAATGCAAATGAACTCTAGATGCATGTGCCACCTTGTGTGTCTGGCTTATGTGGGTCCTAGAGTATTGAACCTGGTCCTTAGGCTTAACAGGAAAGCGCCTTAACTGTTAAACCATCTCTCCAGTCCCGTTTTTATTGTTTTTGGAGGTCGGATCTCACTCAAGCCCAGGCTGACCTGAAATTCACTCTATAGTCCAAGGCTGTCCTCAAACTCTCAGCGATCCCCCTACCTCTGCTTCCCAAGTGCTGTATTAAAGGCGTGTGCCACCACACCTAGCCTTTATCCATAATTTGATTAACTGTTCCAAAGAATTCCAGTGTGTTGGGGACACTTAGTCTATACATCTAGAGTCTATACACTGTATTTCAGGTTTACTCACCATGGCTAACCAAGCCTTCCATTTAGCTGACTGTTTATATCTCCTAGCTTTGTGCTTGGCTGAACTTTACTTTCTTGGTAGATAGCTATACCCTGATGACCCTGATGTCACAAGCAGGTAATCCCAGGCATGAGTCCACCTGTGAATTATTCTAGATGCATGTTAAACTTGGTTGTCTCTGAAGATGCAATTGGGTCTTTGTAAAATTGGGGTGCTGTGCACTGGAAAATTTAAAGGAATAAAAACAGTTCTGAAAAAAAAAATAACCTTACTATAGTTTCTAGACTTCCCTGAGAGAGTCTAAGTAACTGAGAATCCTTCATGTTATTCCCAGTTAATTCAGTACACATGCAATTTCATCCGGACCAAGTTAACTGGTCTTTCATGTGTATTACATTGTTAACTCTCCTTAGAGAGCGGGAGCCATCTCATAGCAATGTTTTCCCAGTATGCTTTCCTAGTGAAAAAGACCAACAGTTGCCTCTAAAATAATTTTGCAGAGCTGGAGAGATGGCCTAGTACTTAAGGCACTTACCTACAAAGCCTAAGAACCCAGGTTCAGTTCCCCAGAACCCACATAAGCCAGATGCACAGGGTGGCACATGTGTCTGGATTTCACTAGCAGTGGCTAGAAGCCCTGGCATGCCCATTCTCTCTCTCTCTTTCTCTAATAAACAAAATAAAATATTAAAATAAAATAATGTTGCTTGTCTCCACTCTATCTGATGGTTGCACACACAAGAGCTTCAAAGCCAAGCTGTGATGGATTTTTGTTCAGATTCTCATCCCTCCCCTCTTTATATTTAGATTTCTCTCTGCCAACAGAATCTGGCTTTTTCTTTTCCTTTCTTTTCTTTTCTTTTCTTTTCCTTTCTTTTCAAGGTAGGGTCGCACTCAAGCTCAGGCTGACCTGGAATTCACTATGTAGACTCAGGGTGGCCTCGAACTCATGGCTATCCTCCTACCTCTGCCTCCTGAGACCTGGAATTAAAGGCGTGCGCCACCACGCCCAGCTGGTTTTTCTTTGTTTTGTGTTTGGTTTTGTGTGGTGTGTATGCGTGCAGCTGGGGCTTGAAACTAGGGCCTTGCCTATGTGGGCAAGTGCATTACCTTTGAGCTGTATATATAGATCATAGTGTCTTCCTTGTGAGGAATGTTCAAAGTTTTAACTTGTAGTATTCTCAAAGGATTAGAAGAAAGTTCCAAGAGGAAATGTCTTTACTGCCATCTATTCCTCATGTCTTCTCTTTTCTATTCCATAATTTCTCATCTTAATTCTGACCAGTCTTGAAAAGTTACTATTTTGCTGGAGAATTATTTATTTGCATCACCATATTACTATTTCAAATCCTTGTACAGATTTGCTGTTGTCCTTGAATTGTCTAATTCTTATGTTTTTTCCTCTACTTGCCAAAATCTTCCTCTCTTCCCTTGAATAGTTTCTACCTTTTATTTCTTTTATTCTTCACTCAAAATGTGTGTTTAGGATAACCTCCCAATGATGTTCTGATCAGTTTTTCTTTTACTAGCTGTGGTGGTTTGATTCAGATGTTCCCTCCATAAACTTAGGTGTTCTGAATGCTAGGTTCCCAGGTGATGGAAATTTTGGGAATTAATGTCCCCTAGAGGGTGTGTATTGTTGGGGGCGGGCTTATGGGTGTCATAGCCAATTTCCCCAAGCCAGTGTTTGGCACACTGTCCTGTTGCTGTTGTCACCTTATATTGTCCAGGGGGTGATGTCCACCCTCTGCTCATGCCATCGTTTTCCCTGCCATCGTGGAGCTTCCCCCTCAAGCCTGTAAGCCAAAATAAACCTCTTTTTCCCACAAGCTACTCTTGGTTGGGTAATTTCTACCAGCAATGCAAACCTGACTGCAACACTAGCTATTTAAAAAACCAGGTCAAGCCAGGCGTGGTGTTGCACACTTTAATCCCAGCACTCGGGAGGCAGAGGTAGGAGGATCGCTGTGAGTTTGAGGCCACCCTGAGACTAAAGAGTGAATTTCAGGTCAGCCTGGGATAGAGTGAGACCCTACCTCAAAAAAAAAAAAAAAAAAAAAAGATAAAAAACCAGGTCAAAATCACGACTTGACCATCTTCCGAGCAAGAGTCTCTTACAAGTTCTCAGAACGAGGAGAGGTGGGATCTTGGTCCTGTGCAAGTGGGTTGCTGACTGGGCAGGCCAGCCTGTTTGCTGCCACAAGAAGATAATATTCTGTGTGTCCCCCACCAACATTTTGGGAAAGATGCTGTGGTGTCTGCCTTTCTTTTCATTAACCCCGCCTTCTGCCTGCAGGAGTAGCCACTGTTGTGCCTCTACTTCTCGCTGCAGATCTTTTTGGCACCATCTACATTAGCAAAACACATAGCTGATAACTTGAAAACCTAGTAAATTATAAGTTTATTTTGGTTCTTCCCTGTTGGTCTTTCCTAGAAAATAAGTTTAGGATGCCAGCGTTTTTCTTCATATACTCTGTTATGATTTTTAAAAAAATAAAGGTTGAAGCTCATGCTTAAAAACAAAACAATAACAACAACAACAACAACAAAAAAGGTCAAGAGCTGGAGAGATGGCTCAGTAGTTAGGGTATTTACCTGCAAAGCCTAGCAACCTGGGTTCTATTTCCCAGTATTCATGTAAAAGCCAGATGCACAAGGTGGCACATGTATCTGGAGTTCCTTTGCAGAGGTTAGAGGACCTGGCATGCCCATTCTCTCTGTCTCTCTCCTATCTCTCTCTACTTGCAAATAAATAAATAAAAATTTATAAAACAAGACAAACAAAAACAGGTCAAGAGCTGGGTATAGTGGTACAGTACTTTAATCCCAGCACTCAGGAGACTTAGGTAGGAGGATTGCTGAGTTTGAGGCCAGCCTGAGGCTGCAGAGTGAGTTTTAGGTCAGCCAGGGCTACAGTGAGACCCTGCCTGAAAACAAACAGCAACAAAAACCAGGTCCAGATAACTTTCTAGATCTCTTAATTACTTGGTCGTGAATTATGAAGAGGATCACACGATAGTGACTACAACTTGTTTTTATTCTCATTTGAATATATTCTGTTTACTGGTTTATATCATTGCAGATAGAGAATGTACTGGAATTTAGGTATTGTCTCACTTCCAATCCCAATTTTCTGGCTTGTTTATCTTTCATCAGTGTTCATTTCTATTACTGTTTGATTGTTTGTTTTTGTTTTTTGAGGTAGGGTCTCATATTATTGTTATCTACTAACTTTATTGGTGCCGCTTCTAATAATGACGGTTGTCCTATTTTCTTTCTAAGCATTACTTAGACAATGCAAAATCTTCTCAGAGCAAAGGAACAGGAGGATCTTAATGCAGCACAGGAGGGGAGTCACCAGTTCCCTAAGTATCACATTCTTCCTGCTCAGCTGGTTGTCCTGGATTTTCTTAGACTCCCAAGATAAAGTTATGATCTAGATTAGAATGCACTGCCTTGAGGCTTCAGACCTATAATGGGAGCAGTGAAAACCTCCTGGACTAATTCCCCTTTGTACAATATCTCTGCTTGCCACAGTTACCCCTTCTTGAATTTCCACTTTATTTGTAGTCAGCACCTGAAGACCAGTGACAGAGAAAACATCTGATGTGACTAAACTGCAACCCAAGGAACTGAGTTTTCATTCTGATGCCATCCCTAAGCAGCTGTGTGATTTGGGACAAATAGCTTTTACCTCTTTCTAGGTGTTAGATTCCTTGTCTGTGAGACTGAGGGATTTCAATATAGTATGTACAGCAGATGCCGGGCACTTTTCTTGTATTAGCTCGTTGAGTTCTCATAATCACGTTGCGAGAGAAAGAGCTCAGTACCTTTGTTTTTTCTATTTCATAGATAAGGCAGTAACTGCTGAGGTAATAACTAGTATTAACAAGTGGCATAGCTGGAGCTACAGAGCCATGGTTTTCCACCTCTAAAATTCCATACATCTAAAAATGCCACACACTACTAGAACACTAGAGTGACCTTTGTATAATCAATGTCCAAAGCAGAAGAAATGAAAATGCTGAGTACCATTTTCTGGTGGATCCAGAATACATATTATTCCACTACCTTCTAAGAATCTTTGCATGCCTTCTATGTTCTCTTGTTTGGTTTACTTTAGAAAGATGTGAGTCAATCAGAATCTGTATTCATTATCTCCTTTTCAGAATCTCCTTGTTTTAAAATGGTCTTATGAGCTGGAGAGATGGCTCATCAGTTAAGGTACTCCCCTGCAAAGCCTAAGGAACCAAGTTCAATTCCCCAGTACCCACATAAGCCAGATGCACAAAGTGGTACGTGTATCTGGAGTTTATCTGCAGTGGCTGGGGGCCCTGGTGTGCCCATTCTCTATCTGCTTCTTCCTCTCTCTCCCTCCCTCTCTCTCTCAAATAAATAAATAAAAGTTTTTTTAAAAAGAAGGGAAATAGTTTTATGGGCTGGAGAGATTGCTCAGCAGTTAAGTCACTTGCCTGCAAAACCTGAATTCAATTCCCCAGTACCCACATAAAGCCAGATGCATGGGATTGGAGAGGTGGCTCAGTGTTAAAGTGCTTACCTGTAAAGCCTAAGGACCCAGGTTTGATTCTCCAGTGCCAATGTAAAGCCAGATGTACAAGGTGGTACATGCATGTGTCTAGAGTTCATTTGCAGTGACTAGAGGCCCTACCTAGCACGCTCATTCTCTATCAACCTCTCTCTTTCTCTCTCAAATAAATAAATAAATATTGAAAGAAAAAAATAAAGCCAGATACACAAAGTGGCACATGAATTTGGAGTTCATTTGCAGAGGCTGGAGGCTCTGGTGCACTCATTCTCTCTCTCCTAATTCTCTTTGCTTGCAAATAAATAAAAATATATACATATATTTAAAGTCTTGGAGCCAGGCGTGGTGGTGCACACTTTTACTCCCAGCACTTGGGAGGCAGAGGTAGAAGGATCACCATGAGTTCACGGCCACCCTGAGACTACATAGTGAATTCCAGGTCAGCCTGAGCTAAAGTGAGACCCTACCTCAAACACCCCCCCCCCCCAAAAAAAAGTCTTGGGCTGGAGAGATGGCTTAGCAGTTAAGGTGCTTGCCTGCAAAGCCCAAGGACCTAGGTTCAATTCCTCAGTACCTACGTCAGCCAGATGCACATGGTAGCCCATGTGTCTGGAGTTTATGTGCAGTGGCTAGAGGCCCTGGCATGCCCATTCTCTCTGTGTCTCTCTCTCATAAATAAATAAATTAAAATTTAAAACATAGCCGGGTGTGGTGGTGCACGCCTTTAATCCCAGCACTCGGGAGGCAGAGGTAGGGGGATCGCCATGAATACAAGGCCACCCTGAGACTACATAGTGAATTGCGGGTTAGCCTGGGCTAGAGTGAAAACTTACCACGCCAAAAACATAAATAAAATAAAACAGTCTTACGATGATTCCCAATATCAGAACTTGAAATAGCATGAGTGTAATTGACATGGCCTTAAGCTTGAATTCTTTGGATACAGATTTCAGAGTAGATTTTGTTATTATGCTTTGATGGCAGCCTTTAAAAGAAGTACAGAGTAAACATTCAAGGTACAGTCAACTCTCAGTTATTTATGTTAATGAAGGTGCAGAAAATCCAATTAATTAATAATTGACTTTGGAATGAGTCAGAAGTACACCATCAGACAGAATGTGTGTTCAGATAAGATCCCTGCCAGAGCCTTCTACATTTGGCTTTGTTAGAAGCCTGGCATCCACAGGAGAGAAGCTGCAGGGCTTTTTTTTTTTTTTTGAGGTAGGGTCTCACTCTAGCCCAGGCTGGACTGGAACTCAAAGTGGTCCTCCTACCTATGACACCTGAGTGCAGGATTAAAGGTGTGCGTGCCACCAAGTCTGGCTGGAATATTTTTAATTAATTAATTAATTTATTTATTTATTTATGAGAAAGAGGCAGAGAGAGAGAGAGAATGGGCATACCAGGGCATCTAGCTCCTGCAAATGAACTCCAGATGCATGCCCTACCTTGTGCATCAGGTTTTAGATGGATACTGAGGAATTGAACCTGGGTCTGTAGGCTTTGCACGCAAGCACCTTAACTGCTGAGCCATCTCTCCAGGCCATACCTGGCTTTTAAATATAACTTTTGTTTACAAAACAACAACAACAAAAAAAGGTGGTGCATACCTTTAATCCCAGCACTCAGGAAGCAGAGGTAGGAGGATTGCCATGAGTTCAAGTCCACCCTGAGAATACAGAGTGAATTCCAGGTCAGCCTGGGCCAGAGTGAGACCCTACCTTGAACCCCCCCCCAAAAAAAAAATAAATAAAATTGGGGCTGGAGAGATGGCTTAGCGGTTAAGGTGTTTGCCTGCAAAGTCAAAAGATCCTGGTTCAACTCTCCAGGACCCATGTAAGCCGGATGCACAAGGGGGCGAATGCATGTGGAGTTCATTTGCAGTGGCTGAAGGCCTGGCGCGCACATTCTCTCCCTCTCTTTCTCTCTCTATCTCTCTCTCTCTCTCTGCCTCTTTCTTTCTCTCTCTCAAATAAATAAATAAAAATAAAGTTGAAAAAATAAATATTACTCTTTTTTTGAGGTTGTATCTTGCTCTAGCCTAGACTGATATGGAATTCACTATGTAGTCTCAGGGTGGCCTTAAACTCACAGAGATCCATCTGTCTTGGCTTCCCAAGCACTGGGATCAAAGACCTGTAGGTTTCACTCTAGTCCAGGCTGACCTGGAATTCACTATGAAGTCTCAGGGTGGCCTCAAACTCACGGTGATCCTCCTATCCCTGCCTCCCCAGTGCTGGGATTAAAGGTGTGCACCACCATGCCTGGATTAAAAATATTATTTATTTATTTATTTGAAAGAGAGAGGCAGACACAGAAAGAGAATGGGCATGCCAGGGCCTTTAGCTGCTACAAATGAATTCCAGATGCATGCGCCACCTTGTGCATCGGGCTTTATGTGGGTCCTGGGGAATTGAGCCTGGGTAAACAAAAAAGGTGATGAGCTACCATGCCCGGCTGATGATGCCTCATTTATAAGTTCCTATCAAGTAGATTTGTGCATACAATAGTGCTGTACTTCATGTACAAACCTAACAAAATGTTCAAATGCAGACTGGAGAGATGGCTTAGTGGCTAAGGTACTTGCATGCAAAGCCAAAGGACCCAGATTTGATCCTTCAGGTCCCACATAAGCCCGATGCACAAGGTGGCTCATAAGTCTGGAGTTCATTTGCAATGCCTGAAGGCCCTGACATGCCCATTCTGTATTCTGCTCCCCTCTAATAAATTAATAATAAAATAAAATAATTTTTTTAAAGTTCAAATTCATAAATCTCTGACTAGTAGGAAGTAATGAATAAGTTGTGCCTTAGATATTGCTTCTGTCAGGTTTATGAAGTATTCATTTAGCACAATCTGGGAGTAGACATTTCCTTGGTTTTGCACTAAAGTGTATGTGTGTGTTAATTTTCTTTACCTAATAGCCACTATTTATTTATTTTGCTTTGTTTTAAGATGAGGTCTCACTCTAGCCTAGGCTGACCTAGAACCCACTCTATAGTCTAGACTGGCCTTGAATTCCCAGCCTTGAATTCCCAGTGATCCTCCTAACTCATTGCTGGGATTATAAGCATGAGCCAACACACCTCTGATTAACGTCATATATTTTTCTTTTTCTTTTTCCTTTTCTTTTTCTTTTTTGAGGTAGGGTCTTGCTCTTGCTTAGGCTGACCTAGAATTCACTCCATGGTCTCAGGGTTGTCTTGAACTCACAGTGATCCTCCTACCTCTGCCTCCCAAGTGCTAGGATTAAAGGTGTGTGCCACCATACCTGACAACTCCATATTTTTTTTATTTGTACACCTTCTTTATTGCAGCAGTAGTCATAATATCTCATACATACATACATACATATATATATATGTATATACATATATATCTCTATGTATATATGTATTTTTATTTATATAGAAGACTAGGAAAATGAAGGACCCTGTGGAGAGGAGAAATATGGAGAAAGGAGAGCTTATGAAGGGCAAATTTGGTCAACCTGTGTGATATACTTGAATGAAAATGAAACCCAGGGCTGAAGAGATAGCTTAGCAGTTAAGGCACTTGCCTGCAAAGCCAAAGGACCCAGGTTTGGCTCCCCAAGATTCATGTAAGCCAAATGCACAACAGGGGTGCATGCATCTGGAGTTTGTTTCAGCAGCTGGAAACCCTAGTACACCCATTCTCTCTTTCTCTTTCTCTCTCTCTCCCTGCCTGTTTCTCTCAAGTAAATAAATAAAAATAAAATATTTTAAAAAGAAAATGAAACCCATAACTGGGTCCAGTGAATCTATAACAATACATTTAAAAAAACTTACTGGGGCGGGGGGTTGGAGAGAGATGGCTTAAAGGTGCTTGCCTGTGAAGCCTAAATACCCAGGTTCAATTCTCCAGGTCCCATGTAAGCCAGATGTACAAGATGGTGCATGTGTCTGGAGTTCATTTGCAGTGGCTAGAGGCCCTGGCATGACCATTCCCCCCTCCCCCACTTTCTTTCCCTTTCTCTGTCTTAAATAAAAATTAAAAACACTTACTGGGTAAACATAGCAAATAATGTTCAAGGCAGTATAAAGTGTATAACACAGGGTTTTACATGTTGTCAGGTTCCCTGGTGGGGGAGGAGGGAGCGGCCATGAGGACCTTTCAAGAACCAGTGATGTCTCCTCTAGGCTAGCAGAGGAGCAAAACGGCAAGGTTTACACGAGAAGTCCTTGGGTTTTTAGTTTTTCAAGACAGTGTCTTGTTCTATTCCAGGCTAACCTGGAATTTGCAAGCAGAGAGAGATAGAGAAGAGAGGCAGGTAGGCAGACAGAATAGGCATGACAGGGCTTCCAGCTGCTGCAAACAGCCTCCAGATGCATGTGCCACTTTGTGCATCTGGCTTCACATGGGTCCTGGGAAATGGAACCTGGGTCTTTGGCTTTGCAGGCAAGTGCCTTAACTGCTAAGCCATCTCTCCAGCCCTAAAATGTTATTTATTTATTTATTTATTTATTTTGGTTTTTTGAGGTAGGGTCTCACTCTAGCCCAGCCTGACCTGGGATTCACTATGGAGTCTCAGGGTGTCTTTGAACTCACGGCAATCCTCCTACCTCTGCATCCCGAGTGCTGGGATTAAAGGCGTGCGCCACCACGCCCGGCTTGTTTTTGTTTTTTGAGGTAGGGTCTCATTCTAGTCCAGGCTGACCTAGAATTCACTATGTAGTCTCAGGGCGGCCGCGAACTCATGACGATTCTCCTGCTTCCCGAGTGCTGGGATTAAAGGCATGCACCACCATGTCCAGCTCATTATTTATTTATTTGAGAGAGAGAGAATGGGCATACAAGAGCCTCCAGCCACTGCAAACGAACTCCAGTGCATGTGCCACTTTGTGTACTGGCTTTACATGGGTGCTGGGAAATTGAACCTGGGTCCTTTGGCTTTGCCTGTAATCACCTTATCTATTAAGCCATCTCCACAGCCCAACTCCATATTTTCTTTTTGCAGTACTAAAGATATTTCTAGAGCTTATGGTTTCATTTGTCTTTGTTTTTAATTTTTTTGTTTGTTTATTTTTATTTATTTATTTGAGAGCGACAGATAGAGAGAGAGAGAGGCAGAGAGAGAATGGGCATGTCAGGGCCTCCAGCCACTGCAAATGCTCCAGATGCGTGTGCCCCCTTGTGCATCTGGCTAACGTGGGTCCTGGGGAATCGAGCCTCGAACCAGGGTCCTTAGGCTTTACAGGCAAGCGCTTAACTGCTAAGCCATCTCTCCAGCCCTTGTCTTTGTTTTTTTGGTTTCCCTTCATTTGCTAAGTATGAGCGGGATAAACATGTTATAAATGAGCAGTATATTATAATCACAATGTTGGGATCCAAAGCTGATAGCAGGGTATTAGAGAAGAATGTGAGAATGATGTTCATTAAATTTAGGCAGCAATTTTCTTACAAAAAGCATAAAATGATTCACAGACACCTGCCAGCCAGATAAGAACAGGCAGTAATATTTACTCCATTTTACAGAACATATATTGGGATGGGGAGGCAAGAACAGAGGGCTGGAGAGATGGCTTAGCAGTTGAGGCACTTGCCTGCAAAGTCTGAGGATCCAGGTTTGATTCCCCAGACCCACATAAGCCAGATGCCCAAGGTAGTGCATGCATCTAGAATTTGTTTGCTGTGGCTGGAGACCATGGTGTGCCCATTCTCTATGTGCCTCTTTCTCTCTCAAATAAATAAATAAATAAATAAATAAATAAATAAATAAATAACAGAGTTGAAGCCGGGTGTGGTGGTGCACTCCTTTAATCCCAGTACTCAGCTTAGGAAACAGAGGTAGGAGGATTGCTGTGGGTTCGAGGCCAGCCTGAGACTACATAATGAATTCCAGGACAGTCTGGGCTAAAGGGAGACCCTACCTTGAAAAACAAAAAAAAAAAAAAAAAGAAAAAAAAGAAAAGAAAAAGAATTGCACAGAGGTAGACCCACCATGCTTATAGGAGATGGAAGAGAGTAGCCCATTTCTTTAAGGTATCTGAGAATATAAACTTTTTACAGGGTACATTTATATTGTGTGGAATTCCTAAATAGCTAAAATAGTACCTAAGATATCTTCCATGTGGCTTACATTGCTCAGTGTTTGGTCATAACTGTTGATGAAGCAGTTTACTAACTTTATGACTGAAAAAGCACTATAAAGGGGTTAGAGAGATGGCTCAGCAGTTATAGGTGGCTTTTTTTGCAAAGCATGACAACCTGGGTTTGATTCTGCAGTACCCACATAAAGCCAGATGCACTAAGTGGCACATGCGTCTGGAGTTCGTTTGCAATGGCAGGAAGCCCTGGCATGCCCATACTCATTCTCTCTCTCTCTCTCTTTTAATGAGAAAGTGTGAGAGAGAATTGGCACACCAGGGCCTCCAGCCACTGTAGTTGAATCCCAGGTGCATGCCATCTTGTGTGTATGTGCAACCTGCATGCTTGCATCACCTCGTGTGTCTCACATGGGATCTGGAGAATTGAACATGAGTCCTTAGGCTTCACAGGCAAGTGCTTTATTTAACTGCTAAGCCATCTCTCCAGCCCTCACTCTGTCTTTCTGTCTGTTTTCTCTCTGTGTCTCTCAAGTAAATTTTATATCTATTTAAAAGCACTATGAAATAATGCACTGGCCTGCACGAGTTACTCTTTTGAGAATTATCATGATCAAAACCAGTCTTACAGTGACCTGCAAGACTCATGATCTGCCCCTGCTCCTCTTCCTTTCCCCTGGACTCCTCGTCACTTGACTTTAGCCACAAGAGCCTCTTTGCTGTTCTTTTAAAGTTAGACCAGACAGAAGCTGGGGAGATGTCTCTGATGTTAAAGGCACTTGCTTGCAAAGCTTGCCAGCCCTGGTTTGATTGCCCAGTACCCACGTAACATCAGATACCCAAAGTGGTATATGCATCTCAAGTTTGTTTACAGTGGTGGGAGGCCCTGGTGCACCTCTCTCTCTCTCTCTTCCTCTCTCAAATAAATAAATAAACAAATACATTTTCAGAACAAAAGTTAGATCAAACGTTCCCACTGCAGGGCATATCTACCCCATGATCTTAATCATTTATGACCCAGATATTTTCTTCTTTTAGTCCCCCAAATGTCACCCCTAGGTGTCACTAAGGGCCTTAATGAAGACTTCCTACACCTTCCTGAAGGTCTCAAAGTTATAGTGAGACCCTACCTTGATAAAAGAAAAAAAGTAGAGCCGATCTGGTACATGCCCTTAATTCCAGAATTGGGGAGGCTGAGATAGAATCACCATGAGCTCAAGGCCAGCCTGGGCTAGAGTGACCCTGCTTCGAAATAATAAGTAGAAAACAGTTCAAGAAGACATTGATCTTGACCTCTCGTGCACATGCATATGTAGACATGTGCCTGTGTACCGTGCACATATGTATGCCCGCATACATAGGAACACACACACACCCCATATACATCTACACGCAAAAAAAGATTAAAATGAATTGGGGCTAAAGAGATGGGTTAGTGGTTAAGGCACCTGCAAAACCAAAGGACCCAGGTTCGATTCCCCAGGACCCACATAAGCCAGATGCACAAGGTGGTGCGTGTGTCTGGAGTTTGTTTATAGCAACTAGAGGCCCTCACACACCCATTCTCTCTCTCTCTTTCAAATAAATAAATGAATAATAAAATAAAAAAGAATTGTTTGGTCTTATATTCTCATGACCACATTTCTTTACCTATTAGCTATGTATTGGAATTAAGTTCTATGCAGTTTTCCATTGCTACAACAAAATAATTTTGGCAGGGGAGAGAAGTAGGTGGTATTCCATTACGAGAAATATATATAGTTGTCCATCAAAGTTCAATGTAGGAAAAAAAAAATCCAGCTCATTCTTTTTATTTTACAGATAAAGAAATGTGCCCAAAGAGATTAGTGCATCAGTTATCTGCTAATCTATTGCTGTTATTGGTCAGCATTTAAAAAAAAAATCCTTTCTTTATTTATTTGCAAGAGAGGGAGGGAGATATAATGGGCACACCAGGGCCTTTAACCACTGCAAACGAACTCCAGATGTGCCACCTTGTGCATCTGGCTTTATGTGGGTACTGGAGAATCGAACCTGGGTCCTTAGGCTTTGCAGGCAAACGCCTTAACTGCTAAGCCATTTCTCCGGCCCTTTTTTTGTTATTTTGAGGTAGGGTCATGCTCTAGCCCAGGCTGACCTGAAATTCACTATGTAGTCTCAGGCTGGACTCAAACTCCTACCTCAGCCTCCCATGTGCTCGAAGTAAAGGTGTGGGACACACCTGGCCAGAAAGCCTGTTTTAAAACAAGCAAACCACCACCAACAATAAAAACGCCTGGTCACAATTTAGAATTACCTTAAGTGGTTCATATGTCATTTATCCTGCCATTAAAAAACAAACAGACACTGCAGAGGCTTTCTGAAGTCTAGACCGAGACTCTCGAAGCTGTGGCTTCGCTGGATTCTAACACTGTGCTTCCCCTGCTATGCCCGTATGCTGCCGCAGGTGTTGAGTCGGACATGAGGAGATGCAAGTTAAATAACGGAAGGCAGCGTGTGATGAATGCCAAGGAGAGGTGCAGGCATGAAAGCATCAGAGCTGCAGGTTTTAGTTTCTCCAGGGTCCTTTAAAGTGTCTGTGATGGGCTGAAGATGGCTCAGTGGTAGAGCACATGCCTAGCATGCATGAGGCTCTAGGTTTAATCCCTAGCACCACAAGTAAGTAAAGGGAATACAAAATTAAACAAAGCAAAATGACTATGATAATTCAGTGTCAAATTCCCTGAGATTGAAAAAACAAACAAGGCACATTAACGGTTAACCCAAGTAACTAAGTAAATAGTTTGCAGATAGAGAACAACAGCCCAAGCAGCAGCCATATCTTTTTTTTTGTTTGTTTTATTTTATTTTTATTTTTATTTTTCATTTTTCCAGGCAAAGTCTCACTCTAGCCCAGATGGACCTGGAATTCACTATGTAGTCTCAGGTTGGTTTCAAGCTCATGGTGATCCTCCTACCTCTGCCTCCCAAGGGCTAGAATTAAAGGCGTGTGCCACCACACCTGGTTCCCCCCCAGTAGGGTCTCACTCTAGCCCAGGCTGACCTGGAATTCACCATGTAGTCTCAGTGTGGCCTCGAACAGTGATCTTCCTACCTCTACCTCCTGAGTGCTGGGATTAAAGGTGTGCACTAGTACTTTCAGCTCTAAAAATAATTTTTAAATTTTATTTATTTACTTATTTTCACATGTGTGTTTGTGTATGTCCATGCCAGAGCCTCGCTGCTGCAGTCAATGCCAGATGCATGCACTACTTTTTGCATTTGGCTTTAAGTGGGTGCTGGGGAATTGATCCCAGGCCTTTAACCACTAAGCAACCCCCCAACCCCCCCCCTTCTGGTGTTATATTTTAGTTTCTTTAGTTAGTTGAGAACCCTTGTTCTTTCATCAGGGCCCTCTCCTGCTCCTGTGATGGGACCATATTTACTTCAATCATTAACCAGTGCCTCAGGGAATCTAATCTAACCTTTAGAAAGTACTGGAAGATCCAGAGATAATCTAGAACCAGAGTGAGCCACAGGAGTAAAAGATGGATCTGATCCTAAACTAGTTGTGAACTTGGATGAGTGCAGATAAGCTGAATAATTACACAAGATTTCAGAGCAGTTGGTAGGTGCTCATGCATGGAACGCGGGGAATGGTGCGCAGGCATGACCGCATCGGAGAGAGTGGAAATGGGGCCATCTGATTAGTAACTGTGCCTTATTATTAAACCGTGACTTTCCGCATTGTGTATTCCCAGAGCTGGAAAACTTCCGCCCGCAGAAAAAGAGAAGGGCTGCCACGCAGTTGCCGAGGGCCCTGCAGTAGACACAAAAGCGCCTTCTGAGAGGCCTTGGGCAGAGCAGCCTGTACAGGCAGGCCTGCTCCTCTCAAAGACTGGGAATCAGATTCTTTCCCCAGGGGGTTTCCAACTAGTTTGCACTTCAGAAAAACCTTTTCTTTCTCCTGCTGTTCACGCCCTGCAAAGAATTTTCTTCTAACCAAAGAAATTGTTTTATAATCAAAGATCCTTGTCCTTAGTTGTTGGACATCAAAGGAAGCTTGGGGGAGACTGAGGGATTATGTGAGGGCCTAGAATTGATTTTGAATGCAAACTTGCAACATTAGCAAGTCCCCCAAAGCCTATACCAGGAGCTGAGGGAGAGCCTAATATAACTAAGTCTTTATTCTCCCTTGGTTTGGTGTTCTCCACTGTGGTACAAATGAGGTGAGTTCTTCTATCTGGTCTTAACTCATGAATATTTGGGTTTTTGGAGGTGTAGACTTAGCACCCTATGTTAATTGCCCTTTTAAAACTTGGTACTTGGAGACATAGATGTTAGGGATAAACTTAAGTCCAACAACAAAACCCCTCTTCTCTAATCTTAAGTACTTCAACTCTTGGGAACTTGGGTTTCAGGGCAGTTGATGATATCACCAAATGTTGGGAGCCACATTCTCTGCATTCCCTGCTGTCTCCGAGGTGTTGGTGATGTCATTTTCTCCCACAAAGGAAAACCTCAGCACCCTAAGGGCCTGAACTCGGGTCTTGGCAGGTGAATGAAGGAGGAACTTGCTTTTGAATTTAAACCAATTGAGTCAGGCGTAGAGGCCCATGGAGCTTCAGGCCTGGCATCAGCCTCATCTCAGTCATCAGTTAATAAGAATTAAGATGGGGGCTGGAGAAATGGCTTAGTGGTTAAGGTGCTTGCCTGTGAAGTCTAAGGACCTAGGTTCAATTCCTCAGTACCCACGTAAGCCAGATACACAAGGTGGTGCATGCATCTGGAGTTTACTTGGAGTAGCTAGAGGCCCTGGCATGTCCATTCTCTCTCTCTCTGTATCTGCCTCTTTCTCTCTCTCTCTTAAATAAATAAATAAAATATATTTTAGGGCTGGAGAGATGGCTTAGTGGTTAAGGCATTTGCCTGCAAAGCCAACGGGATCCCTGTTCGACTCTCCAGACCCACGTAAGCACAGATGCACAAAGGGACACATGCATCTGGAGTTCATCTGCGGTGGCTGGAGGCCCTAGCGTGCCCATTCTCTCTCTCAAAAATAAATTAAAAATATATTTTTTAAAAATATATATATTTAAAAAAATTTAGCCAGGTGTGGTGGCGCACGTCTTTAATCCTAGCACTTGGAAGGCAGTGGTAGGAGGATCTCTGTGAGTTCGAGGTCACCCTGAGACTACATAGTAATTCCAGGTCAGCCTGGGCCAGAGTGAGACCCTACCTCGAAAAAAACAAAAGAGAATTAAGAGAGACTTTTTCCCCTCCAAGTAACAAGTAAGAACAGAGATTCACTTCATATTTTGTTATATTACTTTGTAACATTTATGTAGGGCATTGTTCTCAGAGATTTCTGTTGCCTCTTAAATGTCCTCCTAGTCCATGAGTTTTCTTAGCTGTTTGGAAATCCATTTGTAGATTATCATCTCCTTCATGGAGCAGATCATCAACAACAAACAAGGCAAACACAACGACGGATGGAGCGGATTTAGTCAGAATTATTCCCAGAGCAAAGCACACTCATGTTATTTTCGTCTGGGCTCTGTGGTTATGAACTGAAGAGAGGATTTGCTCTAGAAGACAGAGTAGTGGTTGGACATAGAATTCCAGGGGCACCCATGACTGCTCACATGCCCGAGAGTGGCAGCTACCAAGGCTCCCCACAAGGGTTCTGGGAGCATTCTTCCCAGAGCCTTCTTGTGGCAACCTTGTGGTAGTGAGCCTACATTATCCCTCACAGAGGCTTGCCCTAAAGACTGACCTGGTCAGAATTGTGTCCGTCATTGCTACTAGAAATAATCTTTCATGTTTTTACTCTGTTCTGAACTAACATGGTGTAGATTTTGGTTTTATTTTAGAAAAAGTTTCTTTCATGGAATCTTCAGCTGACCATTCTCAGAAGTTTTCAATGTACTAGTTTGGTCCAGGAAAGTAATGCAGAATGTGTCAGGTAAACAGGATTTACCAGTTTCATTCTGCTCAGCAGTGAAAACTTGCCTATGCAGGCATTAGATTATAGGGTTCTATTTTGTACATTAGGAATATGTGCGTACAATTCCCTGAAATAAAAAGAGTTATCCCTTTCGTTGAGATGCGGACACAGGGATGTGAAGGAGGAGGGAAGAATCTTGCCAACCTTCAACTTTGCTTTCCTCCTCTCGTTTCTCCCAACTGTACACTGGAACCAAATTCACATTACAATATCAAACGCTTCAGTTTCTCAAGCAGCGTCAATCTCCAGGGCATGGGCCGGGATTTCACTTTGTGTTTCCATTTTGATTGTTTTGTTTTCTAAAGGGAAGTTGGAGTTGGAGACCATCTGGCAGGATTCCACACTTCTACCATACCACCTGCCCTGGCAGAGACAATGGACTCAAAAGTCAAGTTCTTTATGGCTGCACCTGCCTTGTAAATGCTGCCAGAAGAGCTGATTTTTCTCCTGTAGCTAAACTCCACAGAAACTGTAATAGTACTTGGCACCCAGACAGTAGGAGCATGCCTAAAAACGTAGACGTCCCAATTTCAGGTGGACTCCAGCAAAACTACTTCCCCAGTGGCTTCTTGGGTATGTTGGCGTGGCATGCAATGATTATTTTATTGTTTATCAAACAGAGGAGATGTAACTTTCTGGTTCACCTAGTCTTCAAGACTTATAAGGATCGACTAACGATGATGAATCATTTTTGTGTAGTTCTGTATCTGCTGAACATGACCAAGTGTGATCTACCCACTGTAGATTAGGCCCGTATTCCAAAGTCAGACCACCATGCAGGGTCCTCAGGGAAGAGGAGCCACTATTTTCCCTGATTCTTTTCTCTTTTCAGAAATGCAGGTTATCACCAGGTATGGTGGCGCACGCCTTTAAGCCCAGCACTCGGGAGGCAGAGGTAGGAGGATTGCCGTGAGTTCTAGGCCACCCTGAGACTACAGAGTGAATTCCAGGTCAGCCTGAGCTACAGTGAGACCCTACCTCAAAAAAACAAAAACAAAAGCCAAAAAAAAAAAAAAAAATGCAGGTTATTTTCTTGGCCTCCACTTGAAAGCTCTCTGGTTAGGCAGTTGTTTGGGAGGCAACAAAACCATTTTTCCCCCTTTTGAATTATCAGAGTGTTTCTTGGGTTCCCTCAGGGCAGAATTATCTCCTTATCTTCTAACTTTATACATAAATGGAAGCCTTCTGGGCTAAGAACATAATTTCTATCACCAATCAAATAACTGAAGATAATATGCCCTCCAAAATGGTGCTATTTGCATAGTATCCACATATAATGATATAATATGATAATAAGGCATGGAATGTGCTCTGAGTGAGTGGGGGCATCCTATAGTGAGCAGAGTGCTCAGTAGGTTTGTATTTTAATCTTATCTCTGATCCTTCTTAGTTTTATGACCTTAAGGAAAATTGTGTAACCCCTTTGAGTTGTGTCTTCATGAGTAAAAGTGGGATAGTAGTAAGAAATGGCCTGACAACCTAAAATAAAATAGTGTGTGAACCAGGCGTGGTGGGACACGCCTTTAATCCCAGCGCTTAGGAGGCAAAGGTAGGAGGATCACTGTGAGTTTGAGTCCAGTCTGTGACTATCTAGTCAGCCAGGGCTAGAGTGAGACTCTACCTAAAAAAAAAAAAAAGAAAAGAAAGGAAAGGAAAGAAAGAAAAGAAAAGAAAAGAAAAGAAAAGAAAAGAAAAACAAATAGTGTCTTTGAAAATTGTACTTGGAAAGTATTATTATTATTATTATTATTATTAAGATAGGATCTCACTCTAGCCCAGGCTGACCTGGACTTCACTGTGTAGTCTCAGGGTGGCCTTGAACTCATGGTGATCCTTCTACCTCTGCCTCCCGAGTGCTGGGATAAAAGGTATGCGCCACCATGCCTGGCTTCGTGTTTTTTTTTTTTTTAAACATTTTTATTTATTTGCTTGTAAGCAGAGAGAGATAGAGAGACAAAGAGAATGTGCACACCAGGGCCTGTAGCCACTGCAAACGCATGTGCCACTTTGTGCATCTAGCTTTATGTGAGTACTGAGGAATCAAACCCAGGTCATTAGGCTTTGCAGGCAAGTGCTTTAACCACTGAGCCATTTCTCCAGCCCCCACCTCGTGCTTTAATGTGGCTAAAAATAGTAAAGCTTTAGCTTCAATTTTTTGTGGGTCAAAAGACTGCTTGTGGATTGAAGAGATGGCTTAGCGGTTAAGGCACTTGCCTGCAAAGCCTAAGGGCCCAGGTTTGATTCCCCAGTACCCATGTAAGCATAAGGTGGCGCATGTGTTGAGTTCGTTTGCAGTGGCTAGAGGCCCTGGTGCACCAATTCTCTCTCTCTCTCTCTCTCTCTCTCTATATATATATATATATATATATATATGCCTCTCTCTCAAATAAATAAATAAATAACATATATATATATATATATATATATATATATATATATATATATATGTATGTATGTATATTTTTTTGAAGACTGCTTAAGAGTTACTGTACAGCAGTGCAGGTAAGCCTGGATAATGACTGATAGTGTGTGAGTTCTGGGGCGGGATGCCTGCATTGTGCTACCATGAATCACTTGTCTGCCTGGACCTTTGAACACATGGCTAGTCTGTAGTGCTAATGACCACCATCAGTGAGGTGATCACTCACTTGGAGACCTGCTGCTTTCTACCTGGGGGACCCTGGGCCCACATTAAGCTGCACTTTTACACCTCCCCCTTTTGAGATTCTAGAGTATTCCTCATCTTTGGTGCTCAGAAATTGCTTAAATTGGGCGTGGTAGTGCATGCCCCTTTAATCCTAACACTAGGGAGGTAGAGGTAGGTGGATTGCTGTGAGTTTGAGGCCACCCTGAAACTACATAGTGAATTCTAGTCTAGGTCAGCCTGGGCTAGAGCAAGACCCTAGCTCATACCAAAAAAAAAAAAGAGCCAGGCGTTGTGGCGCACACCTTTATTCCCAGCACTTGGGAGGCAGAGGTAGGAGGATCGCCGAGAGTTCAAGGCCACCCTGAGACTACATAGTGAAGTCCAGGTCAGCCTGGGCTAGAGTGAGACCCTGCCTCAGCCCCCCTCCCCCCACAAGAAAAGAAAGAAAGAAGAAAGATAGAGAGAAAGAGAGGAAGAAAAGAAACAACTACACAGAAGCTTGGGCTTCCTGTGTGTCCCCAAGGGCTGGAAGGGAGAGAGCTCAGAGCTGTGAAGGGGACTCATTCACCCAGTCCATTATGTGTGCTGGTCCCAACATGTTCTTTGAAAGTCGGCAGATAAATTTCTGTTGCCTGCTTGGAAATTATCTCAAGTCCCCGAGACTCTGAGTTCTCAGGAAAATTGAAGCAGAACGAGAATAAACAGAGTTCTAGTCAGTACCTATAAATATTTATGGCCTTAACCCCAAGTTTTAGTTAAGACCATCCTTTCTGCCATCCCTGAGATAATATTCTGCAAGATGAAAAATATGTATTCAGTGTTTTGTAACTTTACCAATTTGAAGCCTGTTCCCCAAACAGGTAAATAATGGGATAAAAGTAATTATGGGTTTCCTCATCTTTTCTACTTACCTGTTCCCTGTCATGATTAAACACACACATCTTAGAACTCTTTTGGAAACAAACTCAATTACCATTATTATCCTTTCAGCCCTTCATGGTATTATAACTCTTTTCAGTCACCTGTGGGAGTTGGGAGAGGTGTCAGGGTGGGGCAGAGCTGGGGGTGCGAATATTTTCCCTTTTATTGGTTTGGGGTTAGCAGCCTCCCTCGCTAAAGACACTTTTGGAGGAAAACTCTTTTTCTTCCTGAGGCCTAATAAAGCTTAGTGGACTCGGCTGCAGAGCATTTGGAGCTCTTTGAAATCAAGGCAGGGCCAAATATTCGGTATCACTGTTATTATCATGAAAAAGGAAAGCCCAGCATGTGATGTTCTGGGTCACTTCCAGCGGTCTTGTTTGATGTTTATGGTCCCTTTTTGGACCTTTACCTCTTGATATCTTTATGCATTTATTGAGATTGTTGGACAAAGTCTTGAGATCCTAAACCATAAGGTATTCAGAATGAATGACTCGTGGCTTCCATTTTATTCTTGTGTTTGTTTGTTTGGGTTTTGTTTTTTATTGAGGTAGAGTCTCACTCTAGCCCAGGCTGATCTGGAACTCACTCTGCAGTCCCAGACTGGCCTCAAACTCATGGCGATCCTCCTACCTCTGCCTCCCGAGTGCTGGAATTAAAGGCCTTTGCCACCACGTCTGGCTGATTTTTTTTTTTTGAGGTAGGGTCTCACTCTAGCCCAGGCTGACCTGGAATTCACTGTGTAGTCTCAGGGTGGCCTCGAACTCATGGTGATCCTCCTACCTCTGCCTCCCTAGTGCTGGGATTAAAGGCGTGCGCTACCATGCCCAGCTTTTTATTTTTTATTTTTTTTTTTTTGAGATAGGGTTTTACTATGGAAGGCCAGGCCTCCCTTGAATTCCAAACAAACCACTTGCCTTATCCTCCTCAGTGATGGAATACTGGTGTGTGCCATTAAACACTTGAGTGACATTTCTTATATATATACCTGAGAGAGAGGCAGAGAGAGAGAATGGGCACGCCAGGGCCTCCAGCCACTGCAAAGGAACTCCACATGCATGTGCCTACCTTGTGCATCTGGCTTATGTGGGACCTGAGGAATAGAACTTAGGTCCTTTGGCTTTGCAGGTAAGTGCCTTAACCGCTAAGCCATTTCCCCAGCCCCTGAGTGAGATTTTTTAAACTTTTTTTTTTTTTTTTGTCTTAATATATCCAGTTTTTCCAGTTTGGTAATTCTGGTGGCAAGGTTAATTCAATATCTGGTCATTTGAGTTTTTGTTTTCCACTGTTCCTTATCGGAGAATCAGCATTTTATAGAAAATTTTTCATTAAAAAAGTAAATGACACGGGAGCTGGACCTGAGGAGATAAACTACCCAGTGCACTCCACCCTGGCCCCAGCTGAAACCGCAGAGGAATTGAGCAAGAGTGCTGCTTTCTTAGTGAATCTGGTATCAGCACAAGGGTGAAGGAGATAGACACTGAGGACACTCGACACCTACCAAACCAGAGTTCCAGAGGCTCCTAAGTGCCCATTACTGAAGTAGACTTAAAATGCTCCCAGCATGGCTCAGGGAATTTTGCAGAAGAGGGGGCGGAAAGATTGTAAGAGCCACAAGTTGGTTCATTTTGCACAGAGACATTGCCTCCCCCCTGCCCATAATACATGACCCACAATCCCCATGGGGTTGACCTACATCCCCAATGAGGAAGGCCTCTTCAGAAAAGGGGCAGGGAGGAGGGAAAGGATGGTACCAACATGTGTTGTTTGCATACTAAATATGTCCATACTCATTAAAAAAAAAAAAAGGCCAGGCATGGCGGCACACATCTACATAGTGAATTCCAGGACAGGCTGGGCTAGAATGAGAGCATACCTCAAAAAACCAAAAAAATAAGTAAATAAATAAATACTAAATTGGCTAGAATTTTTTTTCTTACTATATTTATGAACTACAGATTAACTGAAAGAAGCAGATATAAGCCATCTCTCCAGCCCATACCTAGCTTTTAAATATAACTTTTGCTTGCCGGGAGTGGTGGCACACGCCTTTAATCCCAGCACTCGGGAGGCAGAGGTAGGAGGAGCACCGTGAGTTCGAGGCCACCCTGAGACTCTATAGTGAATTTCAGGTCAGCCTGGGCTAGAGTGAGACCCTACCTCGGGAAAAATAAAAAAAGATATAAAGGACTTAAAAAAATGTACGAGCCGGGCATGGTGGCGCACACCTTTAATCTCAGCACTCAGGAGGCAGAGGTAAGAGATCACCTTGAGTTTGAGGCCACCCTGAGACTACATAGAGGATTCCAGTTCCTGGACTAGACTGAAACCCAGCTGGGGAGATGGCTTAGCGGTTAAGCGCTTGCCTGTGAAGCCTAAGGACCCTGGTTCGAAGCTTGATTCCCCAGGACCCACGTTAGCCAGATGCACAAGGGGGCGCATGCATCTGGAGTTCGTTTGCAGTGGCTGGAAGCCCTGGCGTGCCCATTCTCTCTCTCTGTCTCTATCTGCCTCTTCCTCTCTCTGTCTGTCACTCTCAAATAAACAAATAAAAACAAAAAAATTAAAACAAACAAACAAACAAAACAACATAAGAACCTCTTACGTAGAGAATTCCAGGTCAGCCTGAGCTAAAGTGAGACCCTACCTCAAAAAACCAAAAAAAAAAAAAAAAAAAAAAAAAAAAAAAAGTGCAAACCACTGCTATTTCTTTGCAGTGGCAGAAGGCCCTGGTTTGCCCATATATACATACACATTTTGTTTTGATTTTCAAGGTGGGGTCTCACTCCAGCCCAGGTTGATTTGAACTCACTCTGTAGCTCTAGGATGGCCTCAGACTCATGGTGATCCTCCTACCTCTGCCTCCCAAGTGCTAGGATCTTTTAAAGGCATATGCCACCACGCCTGGCTATATATAATTTTTCAAAAACTTATACATAAGTAGTGCTGAGGAGATGAATTAGTGGTTAAGGTGCTTGCTTGCGAAGCCTAAGGACCCATGTTTGACTCTCTAGGTCCCACATAAGCCAGATGCCCAGTGACACAAGCATCCAAGGCCAAACATGCGCCCAGGGTGGTGCATGCGCCTGGAGTTTGATTGCAGTAGCTGGAGGCCCTGGCATGCCAATTCATACTTTCTCTCTCTCTCTCTCTCTTTTTTGCATTTAAAAAAAAAAAAGGCAAGTCTGTTGGGCTTGCCTCAAAAAAAAAAGTTGTAAATAAATAAATAAAATAAGTTATTAAGCTTTGCAGGGTGTAGTGGTGCACACCTTTAACCCCACCATTTGGGAGGCTGAGATAGGAGGATTACTATCAGTTCAAGGCCAGCCTGGGCTACACAGTGAATTCCAGGTCAGCCTGGGCTAGAGTGAGACCCTGCTTAAAAATATATATATGTATATTTTAAAAAGAGCCTTGGAATGGAGAGATGGCTTAGTGGTTAAGGTGGTTGCCTGCAAAGCCAAAGGACCTTGTTTCAATTCCCTAGGACCCACATAAGCCAGATGCACAGGGTGGTGCGTGCATCTGGAGTTTGTTTGCAGTGGCTAGAGGCCCTGCCACGCCCATTCTCTCTCTCTCAGTCTGCTTCTTTTCCTCGCTCGCTCTCTCAAATAAATAAAATTTTTAAGAAAGAACCACGTAGGTACTTTAGAAGTTAAGCCCATTTTTTAGTATGTAAATTATTTTGTACTAACAATGACCATAATGATAACCTTGTAATGTGATACCAAATAAAGGTTATGTTCAATGGGATACATGTAGGTAGGAAAATGTACTGATACATTTTCGAAAGTGTTTCAGCGCTACAGATTGAACTTAAAAGCACTTCCTGGTTCGCGGAAAGGTAAATAAACCACAATCTTCTATTATTAAAAGGCCTGTGCTAATCACAATATCCTATTCCCTGATTAGCAATTGTATTTGAGAATCAGGTAGAAGTTTCTGTCTGTTTCCCTCTGCTGCAACATGCTGGAGCTCAAACCCAGGACTCCTCTTTTTTTTCTTTTTCTTTCTTTTTTTTTTTTCAAGGTAGGGCCTCACTCTAGCTCAGGCTGACCTGGAATTAACTATGTAGTCTCAGGGTGGCCTCGAACTCACAGCCGTCCTCCTACCTGTACCTCCAAAGTGCTGGGATTAAAAGGCATGAGCCACCATGCCCAGCCGTCTTTTCTTTTTTCTTTCTTTCTTCTTCTTCTTTTTTTTTAATACTGTTTATTGCTTTTGAATTTGTAGTGTGTGTGTTTTATACAAAGGGTACACTTTTCATAATCCTAATTGCTGAATTATTTATTTTAAATTTTCAAATGGTTATCCTTACAATAAAGTGCTTATATACATGCACATATATTTTCCCTTATAATTTTTCATTTGAGTTATTTTTGTTTGTTTTTGTTTTCGAGCTAGGGTCTCCCTCTGGCCCTGGCTGACCTGGAATTCACTGAGTACTCTCAGTCTAGGATGGCCTAGGACTCATTATATAGACTGGGCTGCCTGTCTAACTCTGGTTGATCCTCCTGCCTCAGCCTCCAAAGTGCTGGGATTATAGGCAGGAACCAGCATGCCTGTCATAGAGACTATAAATTCTAAAATCTTATGTTCATTCCTTTAAAGGGGAAGATACTTCCTTTAGATAAATGTGGACCAAGCTCTAAAACTAGTTGCTTTTAGAGACTGTGGTCCAAAATTAATTATCTGGTCTTCGAAATTTTGCCTGAGAGAGAATTATCTATATAAAATATATAACCCTGGGACAGTACTCTCTCTGGTTCCTTCTACCCCTCAAGTTCCTTCTACCAGTCATAATTATTAGCTAATTTAATATGGTTTAAAAAAATTTTGGGCTGGAAAGATGGCTTAGTGGTTAAAGTGCTTGCCTGTGAAGCATAAGGACCAATGTTCAATCCCCAAGAACCCACGTAAACCAGATGCACAAGGTGTCTGTGCATGTGTCTTGAGTTTGTTTGCAGTGGCTAGAAGCCCTGGTACGCGCGCGCGCTCTCTCTTTGTCTTTCCCTCTCTCCCTTTCTATCTCTGTCTCATTAATAAAAATAAAGTATGTTTAAAAATCTGACTTTTTTAAGCTTTCTTTCTTTCTTTTGCAAGTACAGAGAAACAGAGAAGGGGTGCACCAGGACCACTAGTGGCTGCAAACAAGCTGCAGATGCATGCACCACCCTGTGCCCATGTAGGTAATGCGGAATCAAACTCTGGTTGTTAGGCTTTGCAGGCAAGCACCTTCATTGCTGAGCCATCTCTCTCTCTCTCTCTCTCTATATATATATATATATATATATATATTTTTTTTTTTTTTCGAGGTAGGGTCTCACTCTAGCCCAGACTGATGTGGAATTTACTATGTAGTCTCAGGATGACTTCAAACTCCAACCTCTGCCTCCTGAGTTCTGGAATTAAAGGCGTGCGCCACCATGCCTAGTGGTTCTGTCAAATTTTTTTAAATTTTTTTTTTTTTATTGACAACTTCCACAATTATAGACAGTAAATCATGAAAATTCCTTCCGCTCCCCCACTTTCCCCTTCACAGGTCTACTCTCCATCATATCTCCTCCCTCTCTGAATTAGTCTCTTTTTGTGTTTGTTTGTTTTTCTTCCTTTTTTCTCTTTTTTTGATGTCATCATCTTTTCCTCCTAATATGAGGGTCTTATGAAGGTAGTGCTAGGCACTGTGGGGTGTGTGTGTGTGTGTGTGTGTGTGTGTTTTGGTATTTCGAAGTAAGGTTTCACTCTAGTCAAGGCTGATCTGGAATTCACTATGTAGTCTCAGATTGGTCTCAAACTCCAGTGATCCTGCTACCTTGGCTTCCCAAGTGCTGGGATTAGTGTGTACCACCATGCCTGGCTCCCCTTAAGATTTTGTTTGTTTGTTTGTTTATCGAGGTAGGGTTTCACTCTAGCTCAGGCTGACCTGGAATTCACTATGGAGTCTCAGGGCGGCCTCGAACTCACGGCGATCCTCCTACCTCTGCCTCCCAAGTGCTGGGATTAAAGGAGTGCACCACCATGCCCGGCCTCCCCTTAAGAATTTTTAACCTACATAATGGTCCCTCTGTTTCTCATCATTCTGTTTCAGTTTAGGCCTTTTAACATTTTTTTGCCCACTGACAAATCAAATGTCTCTACTATGAAAACTCATGGCTTTTGTACGCTCCATGTTAGGTTGCGCCTATGTAGCTTGGGGCTTTGATGAGCAGGCCTGTTCCCTTGTAAGTCTGTGGTCTTGAATTTCAGTGAATGTTACAAAATATACATTATTTCATCAAGTTCTGCATTAGAGCTATTGTTCACCTAGAGACAGCTTTCTGGAGGTCGCAGCAGAAGGCAGCTGAGCTGCATGCCAGGCTACATGCTGACGGTCAACAGACCGTTCTCCCCTCGGTGAAATGAGAGCTTAGCTTTTAGTGAAAATTACAAAATCCAGAAAATGAAAGAGAAGTGAAATCCCAGCACCTGTGGTTTTCTCCATCCTTAATGTTTAGGCAGCTTCCTGGAGGATTTTGGAGTAATCTGTTGATGAAATGTTTATAGTCATCCCTTTGCAGGATGTTCAGGAAGGGTTCTAAGCAGCTGTTCCTACCTCATCTTGAAAACTTTCAGTCACGTTTCTTCCCCTCCAGCTGCACAGCCAGTGTGATGGTCTTAGTCTAACGCTTGATCTTTCTAGTGAGACCGTTACACAAGCTTTCTTCCAAAAAAATACTACCCACACATTTGAGCTTTGTAACTCTCTGACTTCATGTCATCTCTATTCACTTAGCAAGAAATTGGGACCATCTCTTGGAGTTCCAAGTGTATGTAATAATGAACCATCTTTTCTGGTACTAGGTTAGATGTAACTTAGCATGAAACTAGATCTCTCCAGATCTGAAATAATTGGATATGTATATTTCAATAAATTATTTATTTAGGGGTGGAGAGATGGCTTGGCGGTTGTCACTTGCCTGCAAAGCCTAAGGACCCAGGTTTGATTCCCCACTAGCCACATAAGCCAGATGCACAAAGTGGCACATGTCTGGAGTTCATTTGCAGTGGCTGGAAACCCTGGTGTGCCCATTCTCTCTCTCTCTCTCTCTCTCTCTCTCTCTCTCTCTCTCTCTCTCTGCCTCTTTCTCTCGCTCTCTCAAATAAATAAAAAATAAAGTATTTACAAAATTAATTATTTATTTGTAAGCAAAGAGAGAGAATGAGAGAGAGGGGGAATGGGTATATCAAGGCCTCCTGTAAATGGATCTCAGATGCATGCATCACTTTGTGCATTTGGCTTTATGTGGGTACTGGGGAGTACAACCTGGTCCATTAGGCTTTGCAAGCAAGTGCCTTTAACTGCTGAGCCCCTCCATAATCTTTCTTTATATTTATTTATAATAAATTAATGATAGTAAACAAGCTCTTGGTTATGCCTGTCCTATAGGAATTTTTTTTTTAGGCAGGGTCTTACTGTAGCTCAGGCTAACCTAGAATTCACTATGTATTCTCAGGGTGGCCTTGAACTCACGACGATCCTCCTATTTCTGCCTCCCCAGTGCTGGGATTAAAGGCATACGCCACCACACCAGGCTGAAATTCTTTTTTTTTTAAGGTTTTTTTTTTATTTTTATTTATTTATTTGAGAGCAACAGACAGAGAGAAAGAGGCAGAGAGAGAGAATGGGCACACCAGGGCCTCCAGCCACTGCTAATGAACTCCAGACGCGTGAGCCTCCTTGTGCATCTGGCTAACGTGGATCCTGGGGAATTGAGCCTTGAACCAGGGTCCTTAGGCTTCACCGGCAAGCACTTAATTGCTAAGCCATCTCTCCAGCCCCCCTTTTTTCAATATTTAAAAATTATTTATTTATTTTATTTATTTGAGAGAGAGAGGTAGGGTCTTACTCTAGCCAAGGCTGATCTGGAACTCACTCTGTAGTACCAGGTTGGCCTTGAACTCACAGTGATCCTCCCACCTCTACCTGCCAAATGTGGGGACTAAAGGTATGCACCACCCCACTCCGTGGTATTATTATCTTTTGGCTTTAGCAAAGCCATTACCTTATATTTTCCCCCAAAGGAATTTCAGATCATATTTAATATTTGCTAGTTTTGTTAGATACTCAAGGCAGAAAAAGAAAAAAGTTGTGGTAATCTTGTGAGGAAGGAAATCAATGTTTCTTATCTATTTTCCATATATTATCAATCTGTCCAAGTAAACCTGTTGTGTGGAATACTGATACGGAGCTTTGTTTTTCTCTTGATCCATTGGCCTGTGCAGCACCATGCCCCACTTCGGAGAACTCTCCCTGCGGGAGAGTTTCAGCTTGCTAGAAAAGGTGGAACATCTACAAAGTAGGTGACCACTGTGCTTCTCCATAGAGAAGAGTTGGGAGAATGAAAGGGGCTCTTTTCCCCACACGTGTCCTAAAGTTCAAAGACACAGAGGTGTTTCAGTGCGGTTCATCTGGGGCAGCCAGTCACTGCAGAGCTGAAGCTGCCCTCTAAAGCGCTCCTCCGGCGGCCCGTGCCCTTCCCAGTGGACCATCTGCTCGCATCCTGTCTTTTGGTTGGGCCGCTTTGAACTTCGTGGTACCGATCGCGTTTACAAAGTCAGTGCTCCCAGACAGCGCATGGTAAGTACTGCTTGCCAATGCTTGCGCACTCGGAGAGAGCGAGATTATTGCACTGTTTCGCTTCTGCATATTTCAGATATATAATATCATCACATTGTAGCTCACTTGACTCCTTCAATTTCCCTAATAACTTTCTAAATTCTATTTCACCATTTGTACAAAACCCAATGCACTGTGTTTCTCTGTTCTATCTGATAGCAAGTCATAAATTTGAGGCATCGTGTTCTAGGGGGGGGCGGGTATCCTGGGATTCTTATCTTATTAATTCAAAGAATTAAAATCACAGACCAGAGGGTAAAGTTCAAAGAGACTTTAATAGATTAAGAGAAGGAAAGAGGAGGGCTGTAAAGATGGCTTAGCGGGTAAGGTATTTGCCTGCGAAGCCTGAGGACCCAGGTTTGACTCCCTAGTACCCACATAAGCCAGATGCAGAAGGTGGTACATGCATGTGGAGTTTGTTTTGCAGTGGCTAGATGCCCTAACATGCCCATTTTCTCTATCTGTCTCTCTTTCATTCAAAATAAATACAGTAAAATAACTTTTTAAAAAAGAGAGAAGGATGGGCTGGAGGGATGGCTTAGTGGTTAAGGCATTTGCCTGCAAAGCCAAAGGACCCAGTTTCGATTCCCCAGGACCCACATTAGCCAGATGTACAACAGGGCACACATGTCTGGAGTTAGTTTGCAGTGGCTGGAGGCCCTGGCATGCTCATTCTCTCTCTTCCTGTCTCCCTCTTTCTCTGTCAAATAAATAAAAATAAAATATTTTTAAAGAAGAGAGAGAAGGAAAGCCAGGTGTGGTGGCGCACACCTTTAATCCCAGCACTCGGGAGGCAGAGGTAGGAGGATCACCATGAGTTTGAGGCCACCCTGAGGCTTTCCAGGTCAGCCTGGGCTAGAGTGAAACCCTACCTCAAAAAAAAAAAAAAGGAGAGAGAGTATCAAGAACTTCTGCCCATGAGAAGGTGGGAGGGGGTAAAGCCCTGAGGTCTAGTCTTCCTTCTTTTTTTACTGTTTTATTAAGAACATACTTTGTATGGGTACATCATGTGTTGGCACCATTTTTCCCTCATCCCTGCCCCCATTCCGCAGGGCCCCCTCCTCAGTGGGGTTGTGAGTTATGTATTGTGGGAACAGCAGTTAGTCATTGGGGGGCATTCTTCCTTCTTTGAAGCTCTTTTCTAGAAGGCTTCAGAGTCAAATTGTAAGATATCTCTGGAATTGCTTCTTAAATTCACCACCACTTTACAGGGTTTCCTTTTGTAGTATTCTTTCAAAGCTACTATCAATTCATATTCTTCCCACACTTTCAGTGTAATTTAGATTTCTCTTTTGGGCTGGAGAGATGGCTTAGTTGTTAAGGCGCTTGCCTGCAAAGCCTACGGACCCATGTTTGATTCTGTAGTACCCACATAAGCCAGATGCACAAGGTGGCACATGTGTCTGGAGTTTGTTTATAGTGGCTAGAGGTCCTGATGGCCATTCTGTCTCTATCTGCCCCCCCCCCTCAAATTAATAAATAAAACATATATATTTGTTTGTTTTGGTTTTTGTTTTTTTGAGGTAGGGTCTTACTCTGGTCCAGGCTGACCTGGAATTAACTATGTAGTCTCAGGATGGCCTCGAACTCAGAGCAATCCTCCTACCTCTGCCTCCTGAATGCTAGGATTAAAGGCGTGCGCCACCATGCCCAGCTAAAACATAGTTTTTTTTTTTAAAGATTTCTTGGGGCTGGAGAGATGGCTTAGTGGTTGCAGCATTTGCATGCAAAGCCAAAAGACCTCGGTTCAATTCCCCAGGACCCACGTAAGCCAGATGTACAAGGTGGCTCATGTGTCTGGAGTTCATTTGCAGTGGCTGGAGGCCCTGGCACGCCCATTCTCTTTCTCTCTCTCTCAATAAAATAAAACATTTAAAAAAAGATTTCTCTTTGTATTCTGAACAATCAAACTGACTTCAACCCAAGTTGAGAATCGCTAGCAGAGAGAAGTGTAGGGGATGTTGGAAGTGCTTCTTTGATACACCCTGACAGTATATAATTGTGTTTCCATTTATAGCATTGCTCATAGGTGTTTTTTTTTTAAGTTTTTTGTTTATTTTTATTTATTTATTTGAGAGCAACAGACAGACAGACAAAGAGGGAGAGAGAGAGGGGAAGAGAGAGAGAGAGAATGGGCGCGCCAGGGCCTCCAGCCACTGCAAATGAACTCCAGATGCATGTGCCCTCTTGTGCATCTGGCTTACGTGGGTCCTGGGGAATTGAGCCTTGAACTGGGGTCCTTAGGCTTCACAGGCAAGCGCTTAACTGCTAAGCCATCTCTCCAGCCTGCTCATAAGTTTTTAAAAATTTATTTATTATTATTTTTATTAACAACTTCCATGATTGTAAACAATATCCCATGGTAATGCCCTCCCTGCCCCCACTTTACCCTTTGAAACTCCATTCTCCATCATATCCCCTCCTCCTCTCAATCAATCTCTCTTTTATTTTGATGTCATCATCTTTTCTTCCTATTATGATGGTCTTGTGTATGTGGTGTCAGGCACTGTGAGGTCATGGATATCTAGGCCATTTTGTGTCTGGAGGAGCACATTGTAAGGAGTCCTACCCTTTCTTTGGCTCTTACATTCTTTCCACCACCTCTTCGGCAATGAACCCTGAGCCTTGGAAGGTGTGATAGAGATATTGCAGTGCTGAGCACTCCTGTCACTTCTTCCCAGCACCATGATGCCTTCTGAGTCATCCCAAGGTCTCTGCCATCTGAAAAGAGAAGGTTCTCTAAAAGTGAGAGTAGCATTAATATAAGGGTATGAACATTAAGAGAAGTGCTTACTGGACAGTTTGATGAGCATAGTATATACATTTAGCCAGATAGCAGCAGACATTACACCCCTAGGGCTCTTGACTACCCTTGTTTTAAGTTTTCAGTATCAGGGATGTGTTCCCTCCCTTGGAGCGGGCCTCCAGTCCAATTAGAGGGCAGTTGGTTTCCACCATGATAGATGTGCCACTATTGCACCCATTGGCTCATTTGGCCTGGCTGGCCAAATATAAGGATTGCAGTGTCCACTGTTGAGTATCTTCACTGGTGATTTCTCTTTCTCCCATTGAACTGCATGCAGAATGGCTTTTTCTAGCTTTCTGTCAGCTGGTCTACATGGAGGAGGTTATCAGCTCAGTTCCAACAGGATTTCTCAGTGGCCTTGCAGCCCAAGTATGTGGGAGTCTTCAGCAATAGGGTCTTACCATCTATTCCTGGTGGGAAACCCAGGGCCTTGGCAGTGGCCTATATGTTTTGGGGACCTCAGGGACCTCCCTGGCCAACAACTCACTGGAAGGTATCCCATTCCTGGCACTGAAAATTTTCTAGCAACAATCTATGGCTCCTGAGTGTTCCAGTGTCCAAAAACATAGGTTTCCATATGATTTATTTATATCCTCTTAGATTTTGATCAGCCCTCCCTCCACCTTTCCTTTACTCAATCTCTTCCCCTGACCTCACTTGGGTCTTTTCACCCCCATTCATCTATTGTTCTACTTACATATATAAAATACTATCCTATTAAATACCCCCCTCCCTTGCTTTCTCTTCCCTTTATATCTCTTTTCTAGCTTACTGGCCATTGCTACTGAGTTTTCTTCCTACTCACACAGAAGTCTAGTCATCTGTAGCTAGGATCCACATATGAGAGAGAGCATGCAACGTTTGGCTTTCTGTCCAGTCCCATTTAAAAAAATATTTTATTTTTATTTATTTGAGAGAGAGAGAGAGGGAGAGAGAGGGAGAGAATGGGCATGCCAGGGCCTCCAACAACTGAAAATGGAACTTCACATGCATGTGCTACCTTGCGCACCTGGCTTATGTGGGTTCTGGGGAATTGAACCTGGGTCTTTGGCTTTGCAGGCAAGCGCCTTAACCACTAAGCCATCTCTCCAGCCTTCCAGCCCCACTTTAAACTATTTTTTAAAATTTACTATTGTTTGATTTGTTTTGAAGCTTTCTATTCTGCCCTGGCATCAAGGTGTTTTCATAACTTGTACATTATCCTCGGGGAAGAAAATATACTTTCTTTTCTGTTCACTATAATACATCCATTCTTCCAGATCTTAGTCTTAGGGACTACTTGCTGGATCACGTGGTGTAGATTTCTGTTTTATCTCAGGGATCTTGTTTCTGTACCAGCTGCAAGATTTTTACGTATAGCTCCTAAACTGCTTAGCAAGGAATCTGGGTCTCCTAGCCCTAGCACTGACCTTGACCCTTCCCCTAGTCCTGAGCAGTCCTGGATACTGAAGAACTTCAGTGCCTCAGTCACATCTGATAGTCTAACTTTCTTGCTCTGACCTCAGGAGGGAAGGAAGGGAGGGAGGGAAGGAGAAAGAGAGAGAGAGAGAGAATTCTGAACACTCCTTTTGTGTCGGCATCTCTGTGAGGTGCTTTGGAAGGACTCCAGCCAGGCATGGAAGGGCTCTTTGATAATATCTGACGGGTGGGTAAGAATTTCGGGCACCTGGCCAAGATACACATCGCCTGTAATCGTTAACTCAGTCTGTAAACAGTTCAAACGGCACTGAGAGGCCGTCCTTTACTACTTTAGAAGCCTTTCATCTCTCTTACTCAGGAGCCAGGCGTCCAGTGCTGGCCCCCACGGTGGCAACTGGGGCCACAGTGCTCTGCATACGGCCACCAGGACCCAAGACACGCAGCCTATACAATGGAACCTGCTCCAAATGACTGGCTTTCAAGCTTGAAGCACTGGAGCAATAACCAAGTCATTAATTTTCTTTTATTTTATCCTGGCTTATGCTGGAAGGGAAAGGAGGGCGAGGCACCAAAAGACCTGACCAGGAATAAATAGTGCAGAAGGAATTAGACATTCATCTTTTATCTTCCTTTTTTGTTTGTTTGTTTTTTTTTTTTCGAGGTAGGGTGTCACTGTAGCCCAGGCTGACCTAAAATTCACTATATAGTCTCAGGGTGGCCTTGAACTCACAGGCGGTCCTCCTATGTCTGTCTCCAGAATGCTGGGATTAAAGGCGTTCATCTTTTATCTTAATTTTCCCATTTACATTCATGTTTAAAAACTTGGCAGCCTTTCCCCTCAGCCCCCTCCCCCCCCCATTTTTAAAAAATATTATTTGAGAGAGAGAAAGAGAGAGAATGGGCACTCCAGGGCCTCCATCCACTGCAAACGAACTCCAGATGCATGTGCCATCTTGTGCATCTGGCTTATGGGAGTTGGAGAATTGAACTTGGGTCCTTAGGCTTCACAGGCAAATGCCCTAACTGCTTAGTCACCTTTCTAGCCCTCCCTCATCCTTTTATTCTGCCCCTTTGCTCCACATTGATTCTGGATTTGTTCCTTAGAGTTCGCCACTCAATTAGCTTTACAATTACTCAATATTCCTAGACCTTAGCTTGAGGCACAACACCACGCCCTGGAGGGACCCAGAGAAGCATAAGATAACCAACATTCCTGCCCTGAAGGTGCATGCTGATACATTAGGATAATACTAGGTATATAGGAGCGATAACACCGGGAGAGTTTATAATTAGTGCTAAATAAGGTATACGATTTCTACGGAGTTAACAAAAAGGAAAAGGCAGCGACACACAGATGAGATATCAGGAAAACTTCTTTCCATTCTGTGGAAAAAAAATACAAAAGAAAGAAAGAAAAAGAAAAGCTTTTCATTGCTTTCTTTCTTTCTTTCTTTCTTTTTTTTTTTTTTAGGTTTTTCAAGGTAAATTCTCAATCTAGCCCAAGCTGACCTGGAATTCACTATGTAGTCTCAGAGTGGCCTTGAACTCATGGTGATCCTCCTACCTCTGCCTCCCAAGTGCCCAGCTACATTTTTTTTTTAAGCAGCATTTCACTCTGTAGCCCAAGCTGGTCTTGAACTCAGCAATCCTCTTACCTCAGCCTCTAAGTGTTAGGATTAAGGGCGTACTATACTCCTCCATACCCATCTGGTATTTGTTTTTTTTTTTTTTTAATTAATGTCTATGTTTCTTACCCATTTCTTTCTGTCTTTTAATAATGCGAATGACTAATTTTGCTAGACACATTGAGTGTTAAAGGCACTTAACAGAATCATTAAGCATGTTTTAGAATTTAGAAACTGGGCTAGAATTTTGCAGTGGTGGAATTCTGAGACCTGTTTTCTCATTGATATTCTTGTGCCAAAAAAATGATACAGGAAAACCAACTACATCTTATTCTAATCATTTTAACTGCAAAAGACCCTCCCCGCATTTTTTCCATTTTATTATTTTATTTTATTTATTTGAGAGAGATAGAGGCAGAGAGGGTAACAATGAGTACATCAGGGCCTCCTGCCACTACAGACAAACTCCAGATGCATGCACCACTTTGTGCATCTGGCTTTACATGGGTACTAGGGAATTGGACCCCGACCTGACAGGCTTTGCAAGTAAATGCCCAGCCCCCTCCATTTTAAAATAGTATTGGAGCTGGGTGTGGTGGCGCGCACCTTTAATCCCAGCACTCGGGAGGCAGAGGTAGGAGGATCACTGTGAGTTCAAGGCCACCCTGAGACTACATAGTGGATTCCAGGTCAGCCTGAGCCAGAGTGAGACCCTACCTCGGAAAACAAAAACAAAAACAAACAAAAAAAAAAAAAAATTAAAATAGAGTCTTGGGCTGGAGAAATGGCTTAGTGGTTAAGGTGCTTGCCTGCAAAGCCAAAGGACCCAGGTTCAGTTCCCCAGGACCCATATAAGCCAGATGCACAAGGGGGCACATGCATCTGGAGTTTGTTTGCAGCTGCTGGAGGCCCTGGCACACCCATTTTCTCTCTCTCTACCTAACTATTTCTCTCTCTCTCAAATAAACAATGATTAAATATTTTTTAAAAATTGTCTTTTTTAGCCGGGCGTGGTGGCGCACGCCTTTAATCCCAGCACTCGGGAGGCAGAGGTAGGAGGATCACCGTGAGTTCAAGGCCACCCTGAGACTCCATAGTGAATTCCAGGTCAGCCTGGGCTAGAGTGAAACCCTACCTTGAAAAACCAAACAAAAGCCGGGCTTGGTGGCGCATGCCTTTAATCCCAGCACTCGGGAGGCAGAGGTAGGAGGATCGCTGTGAGTTCGAGGCCACCCTGAGACTCCATAGTGAATTCCAGGTCAGCCTGAGCTAGAGTGAGACCCTACCTCAAAAAAAAAAAAAAAAAAAAAAAAAAAAAAAAAAAAAAGAAAAAAGAAAAACCAAACAAAATAAAAAAATTTAAAATTTGTCTTTTTTTTTCCCCCAGTAGGGTTTCACTCTAGCTCAGGCTGATCTGGAATTCACTATGTAGTCTCAGGGTAGCTTTGAACTCTGATCCTCTTACCCCTGCCTCCCGAGTGCTGGCATTAAAGGCCACCATGCTCAGCTTAAAGTCTTATTCTATAGCTCAGGCAGGTCTGGAACTCACTTTGTTGCCCAGGCTGGCCATAAACTCATGACAATCCTCCTGCTGAAGCCTCCCAAATGATGGGATTACAGATAGGAGACACCATGTCCAATGAAGTCTACTTTGGCAGAAGCAGTTTATTTCATGAACAGAATTTAGGTTAGGCCACAGGTTTTTTCTTTTTTTCTTTTTGGTTTTTCGAGGTAGGGTCTCACTCTAGCCCAGGCTGATGGTTTTTTATTTTTATTTTGCAATTTTTTTGTTGTTTTTTTTGAGGTAGGGTCTTGCTCTAGCTCAGGCTGACCTGGAATTCACTATGTTATCTCAGGGTGGCCTCGAACTCATGGCAATCCTCCTACCTCTGCCTCCCAAGTGCTGGGATTAAAGGCATGCATCACCACACCTTGCTTATTTTTCAAATATTTAATTAATTTATTTATGAAAGAGGCAGAAAGAGAGAGAGAATGCATGCGCCAGGGCCTCTAGCCCCTGCAAACGAACTCCAAGATGCACCACCTTGCATATCTGGTTTATGTGAGTACTGGAGAATAGAACCTGGGTCCTTAGGCTTCTCTGGCAAGCACCTTAACCACTAAACCATCTCTCAGCTCTAGGCCACGGGTTTTATTTGAGAAAGGATCTCTAGCCCAGGCTGCCCTTGAACTCTCTATGTAGCTAAGGTTGACCTTGAATTTCTGACCCTCCTGCCTATACTTCCCTAGTGTTGGGATTACAGGAATGTTTCACCAATGCCAGTTTTACGCAGTGCTGGAGATTGAACGAGGGTATTGAACAAACCAGGCAAGCACTTTACCAACTGAACTAGCCCTAGGCCTAGTTTTTGTTTTATTTTTCGAGGTAGGGTCTCACTCTAGCCCAGGCTGACTTGGAATTCACTATGTAGTCTCAGGTTGGCTTCAACTGACAGTGATCCTCCTACCTCTGCCTCCCAAGTGCTGGGATCAAAGGCATGTGCCACCACGCCCAGCTTTGCTTTGCTTCTTAGAGGTTAGGGTCTCACTCTTGCCCAGGCTGACCTGGAATTCACTATGTAGTTTCAGGCTGGTCTTGAATTTACAGTGATCCTCCTACCAAGTGCTGGGATTAAAGGTATGCACCACTAAGCCCTGCTAAATAATATTTCACATTTATTTTACTTTATTTTTCAAGGTAGAGTCTCACTCTAGCCCAGGCTGACCTGGAACTCATTCTGTGTTTCAGGCTGGCCTCGAACTCACAGAGATCCTCTTACCCCTGCTTCCCAAGTGGTAGGATTAAAGACATGCACTACCACTTCCGGTGGCCATAGATTTTAAATAAACATGTAAAATAAAATCCTACCTTATTATTATTCAAGGCGCCCTTTCTACCAATATCCCAAGTATTAGCATTTAGACTGTTTTCCTCTACCACACAATGTTTTAACATTTGCCTCACTTTCTTCAACTAAAGGAAAATGAGACCTTCTTCCAGGAAAAAGGAATGGACTGCCTTTTTAGACCTTGCCTAGAGCCCTCATAATTTATGGGTTAGAACGGCTGAACTGATGCTTCTATTTCATTTGTTTACTTTCCATTTTGCTCAAGTTTCTGGGTCACCTTTTCATTCCCTTTATGTATCTTGGATTTGAGGTTTGTATATTTCTCTCCATCTGGATTTTCTGTACTGATTCTAATACAGCTTTAGAGGGACCCAGATAAAAGAGAAGGCAGGGCTGGAGAGATGGCTTAGTGGTTAAGGTGCTTGTCTGCAAAGCCAAAAGGACCCAGGTTTGATTCCCTAGGACGCACGTAAGCCAGATGTACAAGGTGGCACATGCGTCTGGAGTTTGTTTGCAGAGTCTGAAGGCTTTGGCATGCCCATTCTCTCTCTGTTTGCCTCTCTCTCTCTCAAATAAATAAAAATTAAAAAGAGCTGAGGGTGGTGCTCTCACTACTTCCCAGCCCACTGTTACAGTCTATTCAATAAATCGTAGAGACAGAGAGGAAAAATGGGCCGAGCCTGAGAACGTGCAGCTTCTACACACAGTCCATCCTGGGCTCTGCTTCCAGCTTACTGGCTTGCTGAGGATGAGCCAAGTGACCTTCTTTCATTTAAGACTAATGTTTCCCTACTTCATGGAAAAAGGGATAGCTCAGGTCAGTCTTTAAAGAAAGACTTTCCTTTAGAAGAACACAGGCACTAAAGCAAACAAAATCGTTTGCCCAGCATTGTTATTTGTTCGTGGTAGACAGAAGAGTGGTTATTTGAAAGCATATGTTAGATCATATTTTTATAATGGAATTGTAGAAACACAGAATTTATAAGTAACCATTGAGGCTTGCTATCTGACTGGCTCAGTTCAATGCACTGGTTAATTCTGAGGTCACATGCAGTCTTACTGGAGGAAGCCTCTGGTTTTCTACTTGAATACAGAGTCTGTCCTTTGAGACATGACCAGTCTTGAATGTTGGCTTCCCACCCTGGGTGCTTTTCTTCTGTGTACAATAGAGAAAATGCCTAGAATTGTTTTGGTCCCTGGATCATTGTCTCCTGAGTTTAAGTGTGTATCAAGTCAGTTTGGAAGGTCTGCTAAAACATATATGCTGGGTCATACCTCAAGAATTTCTGATTCAGTGTATCTTCTGTAGGGTGTGGAAATTAGCCTTTTGAAAATTTCTCAGGGAGGGCTGGAGAGATGGCTTAGCGGTTAAGGTGTTTGCCTGTGAAGCCTAAGGACCCAGATTCGATTCTCCAGGTCCCACATAAGCCAGATGCATAATGGTGGCACATGCATCTGGAGTTTGTTTGGAGTGGCTAGAGGTCCTGGCGTGCCCATTCTCTTTCTCCCTCTCTCTGTCTCTGTAATAAATAAATTAATTAATTAAATTAAAAAAAATTCTCAGGGAGAGTTGGGTGTGGTGGCACATGTCTTTAATCCCAGCACTTGGGAGGCAGAGGTAGGAGGATTGCCAAGAATTCAAGGCCACCCTGAGACTACTAGTGAATTCTAGGTCAGCCTGGGCTAGAGTAAGACCCTACCTCGAAAAACAAAAACAAAAACAAAAACAAAAAAAAAAAAAGTTATCAGGGGCTGGAGAGATGGCTCAGCAGTTAAAGGTGCTTTCTTGCAAAGGCTGACAGCCCATTTGATTGTCTAAGACCGATGTAAAACCAGATGCACAAAATGGCTCATGGATCCAGAATTCACTATGTAGTCTCAGGAGGGCCTTGAACTTACAGTGATCCACCTACCTCTGCCTACCGAGTGCTGGGATTAAAGGCGTGTACTACCACGCCTGGCCCCATACTCTTTCTCTTAAATAAATATATAAAAATGTGTGTGGTGGCTCACACCTTTAATCCTAGTACTCAGGAGGCAGAGATAGGAGGACCGTTGTGAGTTAAAGACCAGCCTGAGACTACAAAGTGAATTCCAGGTCATCCTGGGCTAGAGGGAGACCAGATGATGTCAATGCTATTTGTCTGGGGACCACTTTTTTTTTTTTTTTTTTTTTTGGTTTTTCGAGGTAGGGTCTCACTCTGGTCCAGACTGACCTGGAATTAACTATGTAGTCTCAGGGTGGCCTTGAACTCTCAGGGATCCTCCTACCTATGCCTCCCGAGTACAGGGATTAAAGGCATGTGCCACCATGCCCGGCTGGGGACCACATTTTTGGAACCACTGCTGTAGGTTACTACTTGCTTTGTAATCATTATGACATCCAACTGTCTTCACAGGGCTAGAGCAGCCAACCTGAGGTGAAGTGTGGCGTTAATGTTTATAAGTGACTACCTGATGACAGGAGATTGATTCTGCTTGCAGAGATTAAGTACGACCTAAAGATCAAGACCTTTTAGCTAGTGGCCTGAGGCTAGGTTAGTTACCTCCCACCTCTAGGCATTAACTGGTTTATTGAAACAGCTGGGAGCAGGTGGGAGCTCGCTGTAGGACAAACTATTGGCTGGATTATAGAAATAATAATATCGCATAGGGAGAGTAAAACCAGTGCTTTTGATCAGTTTGTGTCATTTTCTTTTTCTTTTTTTCTTCTTGTTTTGGTTTTTCGAGATTGGGTCTCACTCCAGCCCAGACTGACCTGGAATTCACTATGTAGTTTTAGGCTGGCTGGCCTCAAACTCATGGCGATCCTCCTACCTCTGCCTCCCGAGTGCTGGGATTAAAGGCGTGCACCACCACGCCTGGCCTAGTCTGTGTCATTTTCAAAGACAAGATGGGCTGGAGAGATGGCTCAGCAGTTAAGGCACTTGCCTGCAAAAACTGATCTGCTCTCTCTCTCTTTTACTCTCTCTGTTTGCAAATAAATAAGTTTTTTTAAAGAGAAGATTTCACATTTGCTCTGCCTTTAGGAATTTCCATTTTTCTTCATGCCTTTTTGTTTGTTTGTTTGTTTTTTGAGGTAGGGTCTCACTCTAGCTCAGGCTGACCTGGAATTCACTATGTAGTCTCACGGTGGTCTCGAACTCATGGCAATCCTCCTACCTCTGCCTCCTGAGTGCTGAGATTAAAGGTGTGCATCACCACACCCGGCTTTTTGTTATTGTTATTTGTTTGTTTTTTGGTTTTTTGAGGTAGGATTTCACTCTAGCCCAGGCTGAACTGGATGGAATTCACTATGTAGTCTCAGGGTGACCACAAACTCATAGCGATCCCCCTACCTCTGCCTCCCAAGTGCTGGGATTAAAGGCGTGCATCACCACACCCAGCCTATGCCATTTTTTAGAGCTAGTGAACCTCTTGGGTTTTACATTAAATTATATTAAGAGCTAAGTGGCTCAAATTTCACTCTGGCATAGCATGCTGCAGAGCATCCCCTTGGATTGCTTGTGGTGGGACCCGCTCAAATGAACCAAGAGCCACATACTCTATTGCTTTGTTGTATTTTTTTTTTTTTATTACAATGGTACTTTAATAGTCACAAGACTTGACACTTCAAAACAAAAATCACTAACAAATAACAGAAGTGGAGTGCTTATCAATGTTACCATAGACATAATGTTTAGCCAAGAATCTCTTCACCAGAGTAAGGCCCCGGAGATAGCAGAGAAAGCAATACTTGCCGGAATCTTAATGTAGGTTACACAGGTGGCCCTGGTTCTTTAGAGTCAGTTATTGTCATAGACCAGTTTTGGCACAGCTGTGCTTCAGACTAAATTTTCAGTAGTTCTGAGCCGACACACGAGGCTGGATGCCTCCCTTCCCCAGCAAACAAAACTTGAAGACTGCCTTCTAGAATTTCCAGGAACCATGATATATTCTTACCTTCCTAAAAACAGCAACATGAAAGCTCATCACTATTTCCATCCCCACTTCATGTACCACGTTTACTTTATGACAAGCAGACCTGTTTCCAGATTTGGGGGTAGTTAGTATCAGCTGCACATTTTTTAGTATAATTTTTTTTCTAAGTAGAATGGAAGAAGTTAGGATCCAATGAGAATACATTCCTTAACTAATGTCAACCCTCAATTTCACAGGGAACGGGTAAGCCATCTAAACCAAGTTTGTACATTTTTTTTTTTTTTTCAAGGTAGGGTTTCACTCTAGCTCAGGCTGACCTAGAATTACTATGTATGTCAGGGTGGCCTCGAACTCACGGTGATCCTCCTACCTCTGCCTCCCAAGTGCTGGGATTAAAGGCGTGCGCCACCACGCCCGGCTTCCAAGTTTGTACATTTTGATATGCCTGCACACTCAAAACTACGTGGATACCTGACAGGTGGGGGCAGTGCGCAGGAATGCCCTGGCAGTTGAGCAGGACAGTGCCAGTCTCTCACATGGGTTTGTGTCTGCTTCATAGAGACTCCTTCCTCCCCCTGCTTCAAAAGCTTTGCTGTGTTTAACAGAATCTCACTGTATCTCTTAGGCTGGGCTCGAACTCACAATTATCCTGACTCTGCCTCCCAAGTGCTGGGATTAAATTCATTGAGTACACGTTCGTGCCTGGCTAAAATCTGTTTGTAATTAGTTTCATTTACTTAGCTACTTAAACTTTTCCTAAGCATTTTCACTTGTTAAAAACATATGAAGGCTGGAGGGATGGCTCAGAAGTTAAGAGCACTTCCTGCCCAAGCATGAAAGGACTGAAGGGGCCTGAGACTGTTCGTGTCTGATTCCCCAGCACCCATATGAATAGCTGGGCATGACCACACACATCTGTGGGGAGCAAAGATTGGACAATCCCCAGCCCTGTGGGGAGCAAAGATTGGACAATCGCTTGTACTTCCAAAAATGGCAAGTTCTGGAATCAGTAAGAGACTCTGTCCTAAGGAAAAACAGGTGGTTGGCCTATGGAAAGGAGACACATTTCTTCTTCTCTGGCCCTAGCAGGAGCGTGCACAGGGTGCCACATTCGCACCTACACACCACGCCACACCACATACACTACACTCATGCATGCTCCAAGAAAAAAAAATATTTTTATTTATTTATTTGAGAGAGAGGGAAAGAATGAGAATGGGCATGCCAGGACCTCCAGCCACGGCAAACAACTCCAGACATATGTGTCACCTTATGCATCTGGCTTACATGGGTCCTGGGAAATCAAACCTGGGTCCTTTGGCTTTGCAGGCAAGTGCCTTAAGTACTAAGCCATCTCTCCAACCCCACAAAAAATATTTAAAATGCTCTATTAATGCTACTATGTTCTAAATGCTATTTTGCAAATTTGTATCTCTAGCTTTGTCTTTTTCACTAAAACCTCTGTTTTTTTTTTTTTTTTTTGTATTTTTTTTTTATGAGAGAGAGAATTGGTGTGCCAGGGTATCCAGCTACTGCAATCAAAGTTCAGACACGTGCACCATCTTGTGCGCATGTTCAACCTTGCATGCTTGTGTCACCTTGTGTATCTGGCTGATGTGGGATCTAGAGAGTCAAACATGGGTCCTTAGGCTTCACAGCAAGCACCTTAACTGCTAAGCCATCTCTCCAGCCTTTTTTTTTTTGGAGACAGGGTCTCACTCTGTAGCCTAGGGTGACCTGGAACTCACTATGTCACTATGTAGTCCAGGCCTCAGAATCATAGCAATACTCATGAGTCAGCCCTAAGTACTAGGATTAGAGATGTGAGCCACCATGCCCTACTCAAACTCTGGTGTGCTTATTTGTTTGTTTATTATTTACTTATTTAAGTACAGAGAGAGGGGGTGGAGAAGGGGTGCACCAGGGTCTCTTGCCACTGCAAACTCCAGATGTATGTGCCGCTTTGTGCATCTGGCTTTATGTGGATACTAGGGGGATCAAACTCTGGCTATCAAGGCTTTGCAAGCAAGTACCTTTAACTGCTAAGCTATCTTTCCAGCCCCTCAACCTCCAGTTCTTGTCCCTTCCTTCCTCCCTTCCTTCCTTCCTTCCTTCCTTCCTTCCTTCCTTCCTTCCTTCCTTCTTCTTTCTTTCTTTCTTTCTTTCTTTTTTGAGTCAGGGTCTCACTCTAGCCTGGGCTGACCTGGAATTCACTCTGTAGTGTCAGGGTGGCCTCCAACTCATGGCGATCCTCCTACCTCTGCCTCATGAGTGCTGGGATTAATGATGTGTGCCACCGCGCCCAGCTTTTTTTTTGCTGTTTTAATTTTTATTTTATTATTATTTGTTTGTGTTTATATTTGTATGCATGTGTGTGTGTGTGAAGTGCAGGCATGTACATGCTATGGCACATATGTGGAAGTCAGAGGACAACCATTGCACCTTATTTGAGGCAGGGTTTCTCTCCATCTCACTCTGCTGTTCCTTTGCTGTGCTTTCTAAGAACTTCTGGAAAATTCTCCTATCTCCACCGTTCATCTTACTGTCAGAGTGCTGGGATTTTAGAAGTCTGCCATGGCTTCCAGCTTTCTGTGGGATCTGAGGATCAAATTCAGGGACTCAGGTTTGAGGGGTGAATGCTTTATCCACCGAACCATCGCCCTGTTTGTTTGCTTGTCTGTTTAATTATTTAATTATTTAATTTTTTGGTTTTTCAAGGGAGGGTCTCACTCTAGCCCAGGCTGAGCTGGAATTCACTATGTAGTCTCAGGGTGGCCTTGAACCCACAGCAATCCTCCTACCTCTGCTTCCTGAGTGCTGGGATTAAAGGCATGTGCCACCATGCCCAGTAATTTATTTATTTTGTTTTTTTGAGGTAGGGTCTCACTCTAGCCCAGGCTGACCTGGAATTCACTATGTAGTCTCAGGGTAGCCTTGAACTCATGGTGATCCTCCTACCTCTGCCTCCCAAGTGCTGGGATTAAAGGTGTGCGCCACCATGCCTGGCTTTATTTGTATTTATTTATTTATTTATTTATGAGAGGCGCAGATAGAGAGAATGGGAGAATGGGCATGCCAGTGCCTGTAGCTGCTGCAAACGAACTCTAGATGCATGCTCCACCTTGTTCATCTGAAAGCTTCTTTTATTTTTTATTTTATTTATTTATTTGAGAGAGAGAAAAAGACAGATATATATATATATATATGAGAGAGACAGAGAGAGAGGGCGAATAGGTGTGCCAGGGCCTCTAGCCAATGCAAAATAACTCCAGATGCATGCACCACCTTGTACATCTGGCTTATACGGGTACTGGGGAATCAAACCTGGGTCCTTAGGCTTTACAGGCAAACACCTTAACCGCTAAGCCGTCTCTCTAGCCCCTTGCCAACTTTATAAAAGGCCATAGTTTAGGCCCATTCTGATGTATCCATTAGGAAAATCTCTATGCACACTCATCTATCATCCTGCTCAGTGGTGGGATTTCCTGTCTTGACCAGGAACACTGGGGTCCACTGGTCTAGGGTTGGGAGGAAACGATGGCAGCTTTTATCTTAAGGAGAAAGCTTAAGCTCTGGAAACAGGCCCAATAGTGCCCATAGTCAGAGTCAACTTAGTGACAGACCATGGTTGGATGTTTGGCTAGCCTTTGAGGTGTTCAGGTAGGTGTTGGCTTAGCAATTAGATATGCTGCTGTTTTCTGAGGTCAGCTTCCCTAAAGACAAAAGCACGGCCCGATGACTGGGTGCTGCTCTTACACCATAAGAACGCGTTTACAGGCATCTACACAGAGGCACCCACCCGGGCGGAGAACAGACACTCAGGAGAAGCAGGGGAAAGTGCCTTGGGCACAGTCACTGTGTCAACAGAAGTACCAGATAAGGTGGTTTTTATGAAAGGGGACGTGAGGAAGGGGGGAGTAGATGCACCTGTGGTTGGTGATTCAGAAACTTGGTGCCACATTATATGGCACCATGAGGTCACTTTGTGTTCCAGCCACCCCATGGTGACTGGTGACATATAATCCATTGTTAACCGGGCCGGGAGGAAGCGTATTGGCGAAAAGCCAGAGCAAGATGTACTTGTGTCCTAGCTGAGGCATCCTCAGAACCTGTGGAACAAATGGCTTCTGGGGGGCTGAGGAGACAGCTCAGTTGGTAAAGTGCTAAGCAATGGGCCTGAGCTTGGACCCCCAGCACCCAGGTAAATGCCAGGTGGCATCTTTTATATGGGTATTGGGAATAGACTTTGTAGGCACGTGCCTTAACTGCTGAGGCATCTCTCCAGCCCCAGATTGCCAACTTTTAATAGCTCAGGTAGGAACAAGGTCTAGACAATCCTGTTGGCTGAAGTAGGACTGGATTTAATTCTAGACCCACTTAGCTTCATGGTTATTTGAAGCTTTGTTATTTATTCCTCCAGAGGTTGTTTTTTTCTTTATTAGTTAGTTTTGTATTCAGCAAATACAGTCAGTTTGGTACCATTATTAGGCTCATCCGTGACCTACCCCCTCCCCCTGGCCCCTCCTTGTTGAGGTATATGGGTCATGCATTGTGGAGTTAGCCCACAGTTATGGGTAAGATAAATGTCTCTGCATATCATGACCCAACATGTGGCTCTGACATTCTTTCCGCCCCCTCTTCCGCAAAATTTCCCTGAGCCATGTTGGGTTCATTTTTGGTCTGCTTCAGTGATGAGGTGTTGGGGGGCCTCTGAGGCTCTGGCTCTCTGATTTGGTAGGAGTAGTTTTTTCTTTTAAAAAAAAAAAGTGCTAAATATAAAGTACGAATCAAGCAAATTGACTCTTGGGAGACCAAATCTCCAGCTTTATTTATTTATTTTTTGTTTTTCAAGATAGGGTCTCAAAAAGAAAAAAAAAAAAAAAAAAAGATAGGGTCTCACTGTAAACCAGGCTGACCTGGAATTCACTATGTAGTCTCATGGTGGCCTTGAACTCACAGTGATCCTCTATCTGCCTTGGGAGTGCTGGGATTAAAGGTGTGTACCACCATGCCCAGTACAGTGAAAGAGAGAATGGGCACACTTGAGCCCCTAGCTACTGCAAACAACCTCCAGACACATGTGCCACTTTGTGCATCTGGCTTTACATGGAGCTGGGGAATTGAACTCAGGTCCTTAGGCTTTACCAGCAAGTGCCTTAACTGTAGAGTCATCTCTCCAGCCCAAACTCCAGCTTTTAATATTAATCCAGGGTGTCCATACTTACTCTCTCACTGTCTGCCTCTTTCTATCATCTCAAATAAGTAAATAAAAATGTTTAAAAAATATTAGGGGCTGAAGAGATTGCTCAGCAGTTAAGGTGCTTGCCTGCAAAGCCTAAGGATCCAAGTTCAATTCCCCAGTACTCACGTAAAGCCAAGTGCACATAGTGGTGCATGTGTCTGGAGTTGCAGAGGCTGGAGGCCCTGGCATACCTCTCTGTACCTCTTCTCTCTATTTATCTCTGCTTGCAAATGAATAACAAAAAAAAATATTTTTAGGGCTGGAGAGATGGTTTAGCAGTTAAGGCACTTGCCTGCAAAGCCAAAGGACCTAGGTTTGATTCCCCAGTATCCATGTAAAGCCAGATGCACAAGGTGGCACATGCATCTGGAGTTCGTTTGCAGTAGCTCTAGGTGTTGGTGCACCCATTCTCTCTATCTGCCCCCCTTCTCATAAATAAATAAAATATTTTAAGAGCATACTAATCCAGGGCTGGAGAGATGGCTTAGTGGTTAAGGCGCTTGCCTGCAAGGCCTAACGACCCAGGTTCGATTTCCTAGTACCCATGTAAAGCCAGATATACAAAATGGCACATGCATCTGGAGTTTGTTTGCAGTGGCTAGAGACCCTGGCATGCCCATTCTCTCTCTCTCTTTGTTTACAAATAAATTTTTTAAAAATATTAATCCAAAAAATATTAATCCAACACACATTAGGTTCTCATGTTAGAGCATTGTATATATAAGATAAGAAGACAGATCTCCCATTTATATTCTTACATAAGGCAGAAAGTAAAAAGTACTGTATAATAAAATAGATACAAAAAAGGGGATGCTGCTGGGTGTGGTGGCACACACCATAAATCCCAGTACCACCAAGGCCACCCTGAGACTACATAGTGAATTCCAGGTCAGCCTGGGCTAGAGCGAGACCCTACCTCGAAAAACCATGGACTGGAGAGATGGCTTAGCAGTTAAGGCACTTGCCTGTAAGACCAAAGGACCCAGGACCCACGTAAGCCAGAGGCACAAGGTGCTGCATGCATCCGGAGTTTGTTAGCAGTGGCTGGAGGCCCTGGTGCACCAATTCTCTCTATGTGCGCCTCTCTCTCTTTCTCTCTCTCAAGTAAATAAATAAAATTAAAAAAAAAAAAAAAAGAGGATGTTTGGGGCATTTTTCCCGAAGAGATTTTCCAGGAAAGAAGCATCACACGCACAAGTGGCACATTCATCTGCCTTTGTTTGCAGTGGCCAGAGGCCCTGGCTCACTCCATCTCTCTATCTCTCTTTCTGTCAAATAAATAAACAAACAAAATGCACCAAAAATAAATAAATAAATGCACTTGCTTGCAAAGCCTGCGGGCCCACGTTCAATTCCCCAGCACCCATGGAAAGTCATACACAAAGTGGAACGTGTGTCTGGCACGTGATTGCAGTGGCAAGAGATCCTCGCACACCCATACACGTGTGCACAGGCACACAAACTCAATACTTTTTTTTTTTTTAAAGAAAGGTTATTCTTACAATGAAGTGCAGAGAGCTATAGAATGGTGAGAGACCATTTCGAAGACTGTTGCAATGGCTCAGACCCCAGAGAGGCAGAAAAGGGAGTTTTCCAAAGAGTAGTGATTAGACCCAGGGAGGAGGATTCTTCGCGACTCTGAAGTGCTCAGCCTGAGTCTCTAAGTGAAGGGTGTCGCCCAGAACAAAGATCAGTCAGATAAGAGAGCTTATTAGTTTAGGGTGGGAGAAGGTGATCTTTAGGTTTCATATATTTGAGTTTTCCGTCCCAATAGGATAACAAAGAAATAATGTCTAATGGGCTTGTTGAAGTTCAGGGGGAATTTGACTTCGAAGACCAATTTGGGAATCATCACTGAAGATTCTGAAGTGTATAAGAACCCCAAATGGGGCTGTAGAGATGGCTTAGCAGTAAAGGAACTTGCCTGCAAAGCCTTTAGGACTCAGGTTCAATTCCCTAAAACCTACATAAGTCAGATGCACATGGTGGCACATGCATCTGGAGTGGCTAGAGGTCCTGGCACGCCCACATTCACATTCTCTCTCTTTCTCAAATAAATAAATAAAAATTTTTAAAAAAAGAACCCCAGATGATAGATAGTAGAGATCAGAGACTACATTTTTAGGAAACACGCACATATTTAAATAAGAGAGAAAGGGAGAGAAGAGGAAGAGCAACAAATGAAAGACAGAGGCCAGAAGACCTAACTGGCATTGTGCCACCAACAGAAAGTGAAGAGAATCAAGAAGGGTATTCAAGCCGGGCATGGTGGCACACGCCTTTAATCCCAGCACTCGGGAGGCAGAGGTAGGAGGATCACTGTGAGTTCGAGGCCACCCTGAGACTACATAGTGAATCCAGGTCAGCCTGAGCTACAGCGAGACCCTAACTTGAAAAAAGGAGGGGGGTGTATTTAGTGAGACAGTCATTGAGGGCTGTCATGATCTATCATCAGTTCCTTTCTTGGGAAATAACAGACACAATTAAGTTCACACACACTCTTTTCTCTATTACCTTTGTATGGCAGCAAGCAGTCAAGACAACTATTTTCCTATTACAGATATGTTTGAGGGTTGCAGAATTTGCTCAGCGGTTAAGGTGTTGGCCTGTAATGCCTAATGATCTGGGTTTGAGTCCCCAGTACCCACGTAAAGCCAGATTGACAAAGAGGCGCATGTGTCTGGAGTTTGTCTGTGGCAGCTGAGGCCCTGGTATGCCTATTCTCTCTCTCTCTCTTTCCTTGAAAATAAATAAAAATATTTTTTAAAAAGATTAAGGGTTGGAGAGATAGCTTAGTGGTTAAGGCCTTTGCCTGCAAAGCCTAAGGACGCATGTTCAACTCCCCAGATCCCACGTAAGCAAGATCACACATGCACACAAGGTGGTGCACGTGTCTGGAGTTCAATTACAGTGGCTGGTGGCCCTGGTGCCCCAATTCTCTCCCTCCCTCTCTCTCATAAAAAAAAAATTTAAAAAAGATTAAAAGAAAAAGAGAGCCAGGTGTAGTAGCGCACACCTTTAATCCCAGCACTAGGGAGGCAGAGGTAGGAGGATTGCCAGAAGTTTGAGGCCGCCCTGAGACTGCATAGTGAATTCCAGGTCAGTCTGGGCTAGAGTGAGACCCTATCTGGGGAGGGGGGGGGAGAGAAGCTGGGTGTGGTAGCACACACCTTTAATCCCAGCACTTGGGAGGCAAAGGTAAGAGGATTGCTGTGAGTTCGAGGCCACCCTGAGATTACATAGTGAATTTCAGGTCAGCCTGGGTTAGACTGAGACTCTACCTCAAAAAAAAAAAAAGAGAGAGAGAGAGAAAGAGCAAGAGCTGGGCATGGTGGCACACACCTTTAATCCTAGCACTTGGGAAGCAGAGGTAGGAGGATCGCCAGGAGTTTGAGGCCGCCCTGAGACTGCATAGTGAATTCCAGGTCAGTCTGGGCTAGAGTGAGACCTTACCTAGGAAATCAAAAAAAACAAAACAAAACAAAACAAAAAAGATGTGTTTGAGCTGGGTGTTGTGGCATGCCTTTAATACAAGCACTCAGAAGCAGAGATAGGAGGATCATGCGAGTTTGAGGCCAGACGGCCAGCCTGGGATAACAGAGTGAGTTCTAGATTAGCCTGGGCTAGAGAGTGAGACCTGCATCAAAATAAAACAAATAATGGCTGGAGATATGGTTTGGGAGTTAAGGCATTTGTCTGTGAAGCTCAAAGACCCAGGTTCAACTCCCCAGAACTCACATAAGTCAGATACACAAGATGGCACACATGTCTGGAGTTCATTTGCAGTGGCTAAGGCCCTGGCGTGCCAATTCTCTCTCTCTTTCTCATTAAAAATAAATAAATATCAGCCTGAGCTAGAGTGAGACCCTACCTCGAAAAACCAATAAATAAATAAATAATAAATTAAATGAACAAACCAAGAAACAAACAAACAAACAAACAAAAACCAAGATGGCTAGGCCTGGTGGTGCATACCTTTCATCCCAGCACTTGGAGGCAGAGGGATCGCTGTGAGTTTGAGGCCACCCTGAGACTACATAGTGAGTTCCAGGTTAGACTGAGCTACAGCAAGACCCTACCTCAAAAAACAACACAAAACAAAAAGATGTGCAGTGGTCAGATTTTTAACTGAAGCTAGAGAGAGCACTCAGTTTTTTTGTTTTGTTTTATTTGCAAGCAGAGAAAGAGAGAGAAGATGGGAACACCAGGGCCTCTTGCTGCTACATGAACTCAAAATGCATGTGCCACTTTGTGCATCTGCTTTTATGTGGGTGCTAGGGGAATCAAACCAGGCCTGGCAGGCCTTGCAAGCAAGGACCTTTAACCCCTGAGCCATCTCCCCAGCCCTAAGATCTCAGATTTTTATCAACATCAAACTTAAGTAAAAATGTGCAGGCTTTTACTAAATCATTGGAAGCCCCCACCCCCAACCCAAAGCGCTTATAATTTGGAAGCTTCTGTCATTTTACTTGTGTAGTTAAGTCTCCATTAGATTGAGTCCATGAAACCCATGCCCAGAATTCAGGTCCCAAGCCTGTTAGTTAGTGCACACTGTGTTGTCTCTTCAGTCCTTAGATACCTAATTCATAAAGGGGGTGGTGCTAATGAAAGGAGAATTAAATGGCTAATGAAGGATTGTAAAGCACTTTGTTCATGTAAAAGCAATATCAAAGCTGAATAATAATCTTAATTTAGGGTGAAGGGTTCATTAGCAGAGTGGAAACAAAAAGGACAAAGGGTAGTCTTGCCTTGTACCTTGATAACCGTGTACAGAAGGGCTGCTGCCACTGATCTCCATTGCCCTGTGAACTCTCAACCTAGGAATTTGGCTCCGCTCCCTAACTCTCTAAGTACTTCCCCACTCAGCGTGGTGATGGCATCTCCCCAATCTCCTGACCAGCGCAAACAGGAACTTCTGTTCCGTGGAGCCAACTTGATTACTGAGAAGTCTTCGTCCATTTATCAGCACTTTGATTATCTTTTCAGTATCTCTGACTCTCTGTGGAAAATAAAGAGGTTTGGGCAATTAGGAAATAACAAAGAGCTCATAGTTCACAAAAAGTAAGTCGGGGGATGTCTGGAATATTTGAACATACCACCTTTGGGATGAAGTGGCCTACAGACATCTTTAGGGGCAGGGTAGGCTGGCAAGCTGACCAAGCCCCTGGGATGCAGAAACAAAGAAGGGTGATGGTACCATTTGGGCCTCAGATACATCAGCTTTTCAGGGTATAAAAGCTGGTGGGAGGGCTGGAGAGATGGCTTAGCGGTTAAGGCGCTTGCCTGAGAAACCTAAGAACTCATATTCAAATCTCCAGGTCCCACGTAAGCCAGACGCATGGTGATACAAGCATGTAATGTTGCACATGCACACAAGGGGGCGCACATGTCTGGAGTTTGAAGCAGCTGGAGGCCCTGGCACACCCATTCTCTCTCTCCCTCTCTCAAAAAAAAAAAAAAAAAAAAAAAAAAAGGTTAAAAAAATAGCTGTTGGGAGGGCTGGAGGGATGGCTTAGTAATTAAGGCGCTTGCCTGTGAAGCCTAAGGACCCAGGCTCGATTTACCAGTACCCACATAAAGCCAGATGCACAAGGCAGTGCATATATCTGGAGTTCATTTGCAGTGGCTAGAGGTCTTGGCATGCCCATTCTCTCTTTTTCTATCTGCCTCTCTTTCTCACACACACATAAATAAATATTTTTTTTGTTTGTTTGTTTATTTATTTGAGAGTGACAGAGAGAAGGAGGCAGTGAGAGAGAGAGAGAGAGAATGGGCGCGCCAGAGCTTCCAGCTTCTGTAAACGAACTCCAGATGCGTGTGCCCCCTTGTGCATCTGGCTAACGTGGGTCCTGGGGAATTGAGCCTCGAACCGGGGTCCTTAGGCTTCACAGGCAAGCGCTTAACCGCTAAGCCATCTCTCCAGCCCAAATAAATATTTTTTAAAAGATGGAGAAAAGAAATGTAATTCAAGCCAGGCGTAGTGGTCCACATCTTTAATTCCAGCACTGAGGAGGTAGAGGTAGGAGGATCACTGTGAGTTTGAAGCCACCCTAAGACTACATATTGAGTTCCAGGCTAGAGTGCGACCCTACCTCAAAAAACAAAAAACAAACAAACAAATAAATGTAATTCATCTCTCATTTTACCGAAGGTGAGGAAAACAAAATCAGAATACTGTTGGGAAGGAATTGACTTTGAGTGCTCCCAGAACTTTTCCATGCAGATCACTGGGCCAAGTCCTCATAAAATCTTGGTGGGGATTGAAGTTCACTGGAGACACTCAGCCAACTACAGCCTAAAGCCAATGCCAGTAGGGAGCCAGTTCCTCTTAGGCAATACTAGAGGAATGTTTTCTTCAATTGATTTGAGTGGTCTCTAAATGGCTTCTCCCCCAAAATGCTTCCCATCAAATTTGGAGATTCACCTCCCAAAATGCTGAGAGTACTTCCAAGGCAATATGATGGGAACAAGTTAGTCTGTGTGTCCCTTCCACACTCTCCTCATCAGCAAGTCTGTGCTTTGTGGGCTCGCACTCCCCGTGTGTCACTTGGTACACAGCCTCAAGACGCTTCCTTGTTTGTGTGCACACTATAGACATAGGATCTGAGTTTTGTCTCCTGCGAACAGGAACCATTCCTGAGGGATGGGCAGTGCTGTTGCTTTCGTCTCCATTTAGGATTATGCTTGGCTCAGCACAGTGATATTGAGAAGGACAATAAACAGTATGTGGGAGCCAGGCGTGGTGGCGCACGCCTTTAATCCCAGCACTCGGGAGGCAGAGGTAGGAGGATTGCCGTGAGTTCAAGGCCACCCTGAGACTACATAGTGAATTCCAGGTCAGCCTGGGCTAGAGTGAGACCCTACCCCGAAAAAGAAAAAAAAAAAACCACAAAAACAAAACAAAAAATTAAATAAATAAATAGTATGTGGGAAATGGGTTATCAAGTAGGGAGATTTTTCTGGAAGAAGTGAATTTTGTTCAAAATTATAGAGGAGATTGTGGCATGACAGTTAAAAGGAAGGAAGGAAAGTTTTGGGGTTTTTTGTTTTGTTTTGTTTTTGAGGTAGGGTCTCACTCTAGCCCAGGCTGACCTGGAATTCACTGTGTAGTCTCAGGCTGGACTCAAAATACAGAGATCCTCCTACCTCTGCCTCCCAAGCACCACCACACCTGACAGGAAAGATTTTTTTTTCCATATTTTATTTGTTTATTTGAAAGAGAGAATGGGCATGCCAGGGCCTCCAACCGCTGCAGACGGACTCCAGACACGTGTGCCGTATTGTATATCTGGCTTACTTGGATCTTGGGGAATCAAACCTGGATCCTTTGGCTTTGCAGGTAAGTGCCTTAAACACTAAGCCATCTCTCCAGTCCAGGAAAGATTTTTTTTTTTTTTTAATGAGGTCAAAATTCTGTAAAGCTGACTTTACATTTTAAGTCTATAAAGAGTATGGAGAGCTGGGTGTGATGGCATATGCCAGGCAAGATGACCAGGATTTCAAGGACAGTCTTAGCTCTATAGCATGTTCAAGGCCAGCTTGGGCTATTGAGTCCTGTTTAAAAAAAAAAAAAAAAAAAGCTGGAAAGCTGTCTTAGCAGTTAAGGTGCTTGCCTGTGAAGCCTAAGGACTGAGTTTCTATTCCCCAGGACCCACGTAAGCCAGATGCACAAGGTGGCACATGTGTCTGGAGTTTGATTGCAGTGGCTGGAGGCCCTGGCATGCCCATATTTTTCTCTCTCTCTCTTTCTCTACTTCTTTTTCTCTCTAATAAATACATTAAATTAATAAAAATTTAAAAAACTAAACAGGAAGAAAGAGAAAGAGAAAAAGAAAGAGAAGTGGAAATCTGAAAATAACCATTTCCTGGTCAAATGACAAGAAACCGTCTCATTTATTTTATCTCATATTTGTTCAGTAAAACATGATTCAACCTGCATTTTTCTTAGCATCTGCTTGTGCTTGGCCTTATGCAAGCGATGAATAAGACCATGTCCCTGACCTCAAGGTACTCAGAATGTACTTTGCAGGAAGGAGAAAATGACTAATATTTTATTGAACATCTACTAAAAACCATGCCCTCTGCTAGAGGAAATGAATGAGGGTGGGTCGCAGTGGAATACTGATTAATAATAATTGCCAAGTAAGAATTTTAAATAGATGACTTCAGAGAAATATAAGGGAGAAAGTGTTTAAATCTAAGGACTTTTGGGAGCTGGTGAAAGGGTTAGAAAAGGACCTTGTTTTGAGGAGTTGAAGGCAAGAAGAGGTGGAGAGCTGTAAGACTGAAGAGTTTGGAGCCCGGCTCATGGGACAAAGGAAAAGAAACGAGATAGGGAAAGTAACTGGGAAGAGAAAGAACACGGAATCGAGCACAAGATAAACTACTCTTCCATCGCACATTTTCTGATTTCCTTAGTGCCTAGAATTCTATTGTAAAAAAAACAAAAACAAAAGCCAAAAAACTGCTTATGTAGATTACTTTTTAGTTCCTGGGAGCTGAAGAGATGCTACCATTAGGAATTACTCAAATATTTGGAAGATTAAAAATACCAGTTGGCACCATGCTGATATCCAGGCACCATCCACAGAGACCCAGTGAAGTGCTGAATCCAAATGGCAACTCCACTGGGCTCTCCCAACACCATCTCACTTTTCCTTTAATCCCCTGCCTGGAAGGTTACACCGTGGGTGGGAATAAAAATCTACTCTCCTGTTGCATCCAGGCAGCTGCCAGCAGTCTGTTTGCCTTGTTCTTTGCTGGCAAATCATTAAACAGTCCCCCCAAAGCCGGCCTCTTCCCCAGGGCCACCCCATGGACAAGGACTCAGAGCTGTGGTCAAAGGGCTGTCAGCAGTCATGCCGGAGCCCCTGGGTTGTCTCCAACACAACCCTGGCCTGGCCGTTGCCGCTTTAGAACAGAAGCCTCTTTGGCCTGATGTCAACCCCCCAATGGCTTCTGAGAGGAGACTGGGCATCTGAGTTGACTGGCGGTTTGAATAATTATATCAATTTCTTTCTGATGTAATTTCTAGATGCACCCATCCCTGTCCTGTCTATTGTTTCTTTGAAGCACAGGCCCATCCTTCATATATTTTTTTTTCCCATTTTGCAATGTAAATGTAATGTGCGTTATACCCAGGAGCTGGGGACTGGGGTAAGCCAAGCAAAACGCACAGCTTCACCCCACCCCTCCTCACAAGGTGCTGTTTCAAACCCGAGCAGGGAAGACTCAGTTGAGCTGGCCCTGTTGGAGACAGTATCTGCTCTCAGGACAAGCCAGCTGTGGAGGCCAGCAGCATGGAACAGAATTTGCAGGACTGCTTGGAGTTACCCGGTGTCTGGGTGAGAGACTAGGCTGAACAACATGGAATGTATGTGAAGTAACCAGGCTAATTAAGCCCTCTCACACTCTTGCATTGAAATCACCACACTCAGCAGTGCTAAGTAGCGTGACTGGTAGTCCAGATGGGTCTCTGGCATATTTAAATAAGTACACTGTTTTCCTCGACTTTCATTCCTTTGGTATTTTCATAAGCACTGTCTGTCTGGCTTTAGTCTTGGGCTTTTTAAACATCCAAATCTTAACTTAAATAATAACTTAGAAGCAAACACAACCTGCCTCCAGCAGGTTTCTAAAATCCTACTGTCTTGAGCATGGCTTTGGCTGAAACAAGGACAGCACAAGTGCAAGCAGACTGAGTCAAGGCCATTTCCAAGTGCGTGAAAGGGTCATCGGTACCTCACTGTGGAAAGAGTTAATAAAGGCTGTGCCTCATAAGGGCCTTGGCCAAAGCTTCCCGAAACCCTCATCTAGGAATGAGGGGATTAAGTATTATTCCTAAAATAACCATTTTTTTTCTCTAGACCTTAGCCTTCTGCAGGCGACCTCTTGGGATAAGAGTTAGGTGGCAGACCTCAGTGACACCTCCTCTAGGAGAGAGCCCCAGGACAGTGGTCAGAATGCAGATGACCTTTCAGGAGATGTCAAGATTCTTGGATGGTTGAGCCTTGATATCTTCATCTGATGGAGAGGAGCAGTTGAAACCACACGACTGGGGTGTCTTCTAAGAGCTTTGTGTGCATTTAAAACATTTTTTTCCCTTTAAATTTTTATTTATTTGTGTTTGTTTTTTTATTTTTTTAATTTTTATTTTATGTTTTTTTATTGGCAACTTTCATAATTACAAACAATATCCCATGGTAATTCCCTTCCTCCCCCCTACTTTCCCCTTTGAAACTCCACTCTCCATCATATCCCCTCTCCCTCTCAATCAGTCTCTCTTTTATTTTGATGTCATCATCTTTTCCTCCAATTATGATGGTCTTGTGTAGGTAGTGTCAGGCACTGTGAGGTCATGGATATACAGGTCATTTTGTGTCTGGAGGAGCATGTTGTAAGGAGTCCTAACCCTTCCTTTGGCTCTTACATTCTTTCCACCACCTTTTCCGCAATGGACCCTGAGCCATGGAAGGTGTGATTGAGATATGTCAGTGCTAAGCACTCCTCTGTCATTTCTTCTCAGCACCATGGTGCCTTCTGAGTCATCCCAAGGTCTCTGCCATCTGAAAAGAGAAGGTTCTTTAATAAAAAGTGAGAGTAGCATTAATATATGGGTATGAACATTAAGAGAAGTACTTACTGGGAAGTTTGGGGAGCACAGTATATACATTTAGTCAGACAGCAGGAGACGTTACACCCCTAGGGCTCATGACTACCCCTGTTGTAGGTTTTCAGTATCAGGGATGTATTCCCTCCCATGGAGCGGGCCTCCAGTCCAATTAGAAAGCAGTTGGTTTCACCCATAACAAACATGCCACTATTGCACCCATTGGCTCATTTGGCCTGGCTGGCCAAATATAAGGTTTGCAGTGTCCACTGTTCAGTATCTTCACTGGTGATTTCTCTCTCTCCCACTTAACTGCATGCAGCATGGCTATTTCCAGCTTTCTGTCAGCTGGTCTACATGGAGGAGGTTATCAGCTCAGTTCCAACAGGATTTCTCAGTGACCTTGCAGCCCAAGTATGTGGAGTCTTCAGCAATAGGGTCTTACCATCTGTTACTGGTGGGAAACCAAGAGTCTTGGCAATGGCCTGTAATGTTTTGGGGGCATCAGGGACCTCCGTGGCCAACAACTCACTGGAAGATATCCCATCCCTGGCACTGAAAATTTTGCAGTAACAATCTATGGCTCCTGTGTGTTCCATTGCCCAGAAAAGTAGGTTTCCATATGACTTATTTATATCCTCTTAGATTTTGATTAACCCTCTCTCCACCTTTCCTTTACTCAATCTCTTCCCCTGACCTCACTTTTCACCCCCATTAATCTGTTCTTTTTTTTTTTTTTTTGCTTTTTCGAGGTAGGGTTTCACTCTAGCTCAGGCTGACCTGGAAATCACTCTGTAGTCTCAGGGTGGCCTCGAACTTCATGGTGATCCTCCTACCTCTGCCTCCCAAGTGCTGGGATTAAAGGTCTGCGCCACCACACCCGGCTTAATCTGTTCTTCTACTTACTTCTTCTTCTTACTTCTTCTCTTTCTATTCCCTTTATATATCCTTTCTAGCTTACTGGCCTCTGCTACTGAGTTTTATTTCTACTCACATAGAAGTCCAATCATTTGTAGCTAGGATCCACATATGAAAGAGAACATGTGACGTTTGGCTTTCTGGGCCTGGGTTACCTCACTAGTATAATCCTTTCCAGATCCATCCATTTTCCTGCAAATTTCATAACCTCATTTTTCTTTACCACGGAATAGAACTTTATTGTGTAATGTACCACCACATCTTCATTATCCACTCATCAGTTGAAGGACATCTAGGCTGGCTCCATTTCCCAGCTATTGTGAATAGAGTGGCAATAAACATGGTTGAGCAAGTATTTCTAAGGTAGTGAGGCGAGTCCTTCAGATATATGCCTAGAAATGCTATAGCTGGGTCATATGGTAGATCTACTTTTAGCTGTCTTAGGAACCTCCACACTGATTTCCACAATGGCTGGACCAGATTGCATTCCCACCAACAGTGCAGAAGGGTTCCTCTTTTACCGCATCCTCGCCAGCATTTATGGTCGTTAGTTTTCATGATGGTAACCAATCTGACAGGAGTGAGATGGAATCTCAAGGTAGTTTTAATCTGCATTTCCCTAATGACTAGGGATATAGAACATTTTTTTTTAATTTTTTTTGTTATTTTTATTTATTTATTTGAGAGCGACAGACAAAGTGAGAAAGAGGCAGATAGAGAGAGGGAGAGAGAATGGGCGCGCCAGGGCCTCCAGCCACTGCAAACGAATTCCAGACGCGTGCGCCCCCTTGTGCATCGGGCTAAAGTGGGTCCTGGGGAGTCGAGCCTCGAACTGGGGTCCTTAGGCTTCACAGGCCAGCGCTTAACCGCTAAGCCATCTCTCCAGCCCTGGATATAGAACATTTTTTAGGTATTTATATGCCACCTGTATTTCTTCTTTTGAGAATTATCAAAAGAAGAAATTTTGTTTATTTTGTTATTTAAGAGAGAGATAGAAAGAAAGAGAGGCAGATAAAGAAAGAGAGAATGGGCACACTAGAGCCTTCAGCCACCGCAATTGAACTCCAGACACATGTGCCACCTTATGCATCTGGCTTACATGGGTCCTGCAGAATTGAACTTGGGTCATTTGGCTTTGCAGGAAAGTACCTTAACCACTAAGCAAGCACTCTAGTCTGCATTTAATTTTTTTTATTTGTATTTTAGACACAGAGAGAGGAACAGAGAGAGAAAGGATGGGCACACCAGGGCCTCTAGCCACTGCAAACAAACTCCAGACGCATGTGCCATCTTGTACATCTGGCTTATGTGGGACCTGGAGAATTGAACCTGGGTCCTTAGGCTTCATAGGCAAGCACTTTAACCTCTAAGCCATCTCTTCAGCCCCATTATTATTTTTTATTTTTTGGTTTTTTGGTTTTTCGAGTTAGGGTCTCACTCTAGCCCAGGCTGACCTGGAATTCACTATGTAGTATCAGGGTAGCCTTGAACTCATGCAATCCTCTTACCTCTTACCAGCCTCCTGAGTGCTGGAATTAAAGGCGTGTGCCACCATGCCCGGCTCCCATTTTTAATTTAAAAAAAAATCTTATTTATCTGTAAGCAGACAAAGAGAATGAGAATAGGAGTGCCGGGGCTTCTCGCTGCAAATGAACTCCAGATACATGTGCCACTTTGTGTATCTGGATTTACGTTGGTACTGGGGGATTAACCTTGAGGTGTCAGGCTTTGCAAGGAAATGTCTTTAACCTCTGAGCCATCTCTCCAGACCCCACCCCCCTTTTTCTTGTTTTATTGAGGTAGGGTCTCACTGTAGCTCAGGCTGACCTGGAATTCACTATGTAGTCTCAGGATGGCCTCAAACTCAAGGCAATCCACCTACCTCTGCCTCCCAAGTGCTGGGATTAAAGGCGTGCGCCACCATGCCTGGCCCAGTTTTTTTTTAAATTTATGAGTTTATTTGTATATTTTTGTTTATTTTCAAGCAGAGAGAGATAGAAGAGAGACAGACTTAGAGAATGGGCGCACCAGGGCCTCTAGGAGCTCCAGATGCATGCACCACTGTGCATCTGGCTTTACATGGATCCTGGAGAATCAAACCCAGGTTGTTAGGGTTTGCAGGCAAGTGCCTTAACTGCTGATCCATCTCTCCAGCCCATTTTCAATTTATTTAACAATTTCATACCTGCATATAATGTATCTCCCATATTCTCCCTCTATTACCCTCTCATCCTCCTCCTGCTTCTACTAAACTCCTTCTTCCCAACTAATCTATTTTCTACTTTCATGTCTTTTTTAGTGTGTGTGTGTGTGCATGTGTGTGTGTGTGTCCCTGAGTTAAACTAGGGTTGCTTGCATGAGCGTGGGTTCAGGGTTATTTGCTGTAATACAGGCTTCTGACCAGCAGCTACACACTGACAAATATGTGCCCCCCATCCCAGCAACGATTTATTTATTTATTTTTGTTTGTTGGTTTTTCAAGGTAGGGTCTCGCTCTAGCCCAGGCTGACCTGGAATTCACTATGTAGTTTCAGGGTGGCCTCGAACTCATGGCAATCTGCCTCCCAAGTGCTGGGATAAAAGACAGGAGCTACCACACCCAGCCCTTTATTTATTTATTTTTTTGTTTTTTTCCAGGTAGGGTCTCACTCTAACCCAGACTAACCTAGAATTCACTATGTACTCTCAGGCAGGCCTCAAATTCATTGCATCCTCCTACCTTGAAAAGGCATGGCCACCACACCCTGTATCCAGCAACCTTTAACTGACAAGACCTTCTTCTCTGGAAGAAGTGGGAATGTCATGAGGGCCCCCTCCGCAGTCTGTGATGGAGTGCTGATGGATTCAACCCTGTGCAGGAAACCACAGCTGCCCTGAGCTTTTGAATGTCAAACCATGTCATGACCTGAAGACAACCTTACACAGCCCTCCTCCCCATCCTCCTGTTCTTCACATTCTAACCCTCCCCCCCCCCGCCCCCGTCTTCCACAATATTCCCTGAACCTTGGGGATGGGGTGGTGATATAGATGCCCTGTTTAGTGTGTGGTGTTTTTTTTTAATTTTATTTTGTTTTTTTGAGGTAAGGTCTCACTCTAGCCCAGGCTGACCTGGAATTCACTATGTAGTCTCAGGGTGGCCTCGAACTCTTGGCGATCCTCTTACTCTGCCTCCTGAGTGCTGGGATTAAAGGCATATGCCACGACACCTGGCTTTAGTGTGTCTGTTTTGAGACAAGGTTTTACTATGTAGTCCACACTGGCCTGGACCTTACAATATACACTAGGCTGGCCTCGAACTTCTAATCCTCTAACCTTAGTCCTCAAGTGCTAGTGTTATAAGTTTGCACTACTATGCCTGGCATCTTCTAAGAGTCTGACCTTTGTGGGTTCAAAAGGGGTATTCTATCTCACGGCTTTCTTTCCAAAGGTCCCTGATATAGCTAATGGTTTTTGGACAGGTTATTCTTTGCACATTGCTTCATGAGTGATTTTCCGGTGATCCTGTAAGTAAGGGGTGTTCTGGGCTGAGTCAGTGCAAAACTTGGCTTTACCTAACAATGAAGATACATCCTAAAAAATTCCATAAACACAAACCTACGGAGTATAGGTCAGTCTTTTTATTTTTTTTATTTTTAAGGTCAATCCTTGACGAAGCTTCTTTCCTCTTACCTTTCTCTCTCTCTCTCTCTCTCTCTCTCTCTCTCTCTCTCTCTGTGTGTGTGTGTGTGTGTGTGTGTGTGTGTGTGATTTTTTGTTTGTTTTGGTTTTGTTTTTTGAGGTGGGGGTCTCACTCTAGCCCAGACTGACCTGGAATTCACTATGTAGTCTCAGGGAGGCCTCGACATCCATGGCGATCCTCCTACCTCTGCCTCCCAAGTGCTGGAATTAAAGGCATGTGCCATCATGCCAGGCTCCTCCTACCCTTTAAAAAATTTATACATATATATATATATATATATATATATGTTTTTTTTTTTTTTTTTTTTTTTTTTTGGTTTTTCGAGGTAGGGTTTCACTCTAGCCCAGGCTGACCTGGAATTCACTATGGAGTCTCAGGGTGGCCTCGAACTCACGGCAATCCTCCTATCTCTGCCTCCCGAGTGCTGGGATTAAAGGCATGCGCCACCACGCCCGGCTCTATTTTTTATTTATTTATTTGAGAGAGAGAGAGAATGGGTGTGCCAGGGCCTGTAGCCACTGTAAACAAACTCCATATGCATGCGCCACCTTGTGTATCTGGCTTTCGTGGAAACTGGGAATCGAATCTGGGTCCTTAGGTTTTGCAGGCAAGGGTCTTAACTGCTAAGCCATCTCTCCAGTCCCATTTTTATTTTTTTTAGTTTTTTTTTTTTCCAAGGTAGGGTCTCACTGTAGCCCTCTCCTGCCCTTGACACAGATGGTTTCTTTTTTTTTGTTTTTTCAAGGTAGGGTCTCACTCTAGCCCAGGCTGACCTGGAATTCACTCTGTAGTCTCAGGGTGGCCTTGAACTCATGGCGATCCTCCTACCTCTGCCTCCCATGTGCTGGGATTAAAGGCATGCGCCACCATGCTCGGCTTGACACAGATGGTTTCTTGATGCACTCAAGAGATAATAGTAAACACAGGATGTAAGAAGCCAGCATCACACGGAGTGATTTTATAGTAAACCTTGTTCTTTAAGTAGAAAACATTAAAATAATGATAATAAGTGTGGCATAGTAAGTACTTGAACCCTTAGCATAGCTGTTTATCGTCACTGTGAAGGACCCTGTGCTGTATATACTTATATGTGTTACACTTTTTAGGACTGGCAAGTGTAGAAGGTTTGTTTAACAGCAGCATCACAACAAACACATACGTCATTGCTGTGCGCCAACATAGTCACCTGTGACATCAGTAGGCAGTGGGAAATTTTTAGCTCCTTTATAGTTTCCCCCCGCCCCCCGCCCCCCAAGGTAGGGTCTTACTCTAGCACAGGCTGGCCTCAAACTCACAGCGATCCTCCTACGTCTGCCTCTTGAGTGCTGGGATTACAGACCTGTACCACCACACCCGGCTCAGCTCCTTAAGAGTCTTACTGGACCACTGTCACAACAGAGTCACTGACTGAAGCATTTTTGAATGGTGCATGACCGCATAATGGTATGAAAGCTTGACATTTTGAGTGGAAGCTGAGATTTTCCCCTTCTGTCTGTCTGCTACTGACAGAACACCACTTTCTTCTTCCTTCTCAAGCAGCTTGGTAATTACCTCTCGTTTCTCCTTGCTTTTCTTCTGCTTATGACCCTGAATCTCCCATACAAAAGAGGCTAACAGAGTTTAGGGTCAGGAAAATCCCACCATGGAGGCCGTTTCCACGTAAAATCGTCTAAGTATGTCATGCAATCTGAGGCAGGACAGGTAACTTCTCAGACTGAAGAATGAAGCCTTTCCTGAGGGCCGAGGGAGCAAGGGAGAGATCTGGCTGAAGGACTATTATTTGGGTCTGGGCTTCTAGACCTTTCATTTCTGGACACACCTTCTCATCCCAAAGCAACAGGGACTATTCGCTGGACAAGCATCTCTATCCCGTGTCTGGTTGCTTTGTTGTGGCTAGAAGAGATGAGATAAATCCTGGGGGGTTGGGGGGGATGCTAAAGCTGGGAAGCAGAGAGCAGAGGCCGAGGATCAAAGGCTTGCTAAGATGATTTGAGTTGAGAATCCTAGAAAAAGGGTCATGAAGCCTTCCGCCACATTTCCGCACGATACCTTTCCACTGATGTCAGTGGTCTTCATAGAATACCTCTCCAACATGGATTCCTGGAGGCATGACCATGTAAATAGGGTAGTGAGATCTAGGTAGTGAATCCAGGTGACTAGGTTGTTCTAACTAGTTGTATGACCCTAGGCAGTCTGTAACTTGAGTCTCACTTTCCTCATCTGTACAACGCAAGTTTATTTATTTATTTATGTATGAGACAGAGAGAGGGAGGTAGATATATAGAGAGAATAGGCACACCAGTGCCTCTAGCCAATGCAAATGAACTCCACATACATGTGCCACTTTGTGCATCTGGCTTTATGTGGGTACTGGGGAATTGAACCTGGGTCCTTAGATTTTGTAGGAAAGTGCCTTAACTGCTGAGCCCATCCTCCAGCCTCTAAAAAGAAAGCTTTTGAAAGCTAGGCATGATGGTACACGCCATTAATCACAACACTCTGGAGGCAGAGGTAGGAGGATCCCTGTGAGTTCCAGGCCACCTGAGACTACATAGCAAATTCCAGGTCAGTCTGAGCCAGAGCTTGCCCTACCTCACCCCCCCACACACCAAAAAAAAGTTTTGAAGTTTTTTGTTTTTTGGGGGGTTTGTTGTTGTTGTTGCTGCTGCTGCTGTTGTTTTTCTAGGTAGGATCTTGTTCTGGCTCAGCTCTGACCTGGAATTCACTAAGTAGTCTCAGGAGGCTGGCTTTGAACTCATGACAATCCTCATACTTCTCTACCTCCTGAGTACTGGATTAAAGGCATGTGCCACCATGCCTGGCTTGAGGGTTTTTTTGTTTGTTTGTTTTGGTTTTTCTAGGTAGGGTCTCACTCTAGCCCAGGCTGACCTGGAAGTCACTATGTAGTCTCAGGGTGGCCTTGAACTCACAGCAATCCTCCCTCCTCTGCCTCCAGAGTGTTGCGATTAATGCCTCCCAAGTGCTGGGATTAAAGGCGTGAGCCATCACGCCTGGCTTGGCTTGAGTTTTATTTTTGAGATGTGGTCTTACCATATTGCCCACTTAAACCTCCCAGGAATTTGCCACCACACCCAGCTATAAGCAAGTTTTGAAGGTCCCTGAAAGGTATGATCCAGGCTCAGTGGTTAGCAGCATTCATCTCTTTTACAAACTGTATGGCAGCTGGCTCCAGATCGAGTTTAATTATTATTATTATTTTTTAATTTTTTTGGTTTTCCGAGGCAGGGCCTCACTGTAGCCGAGGCTGACCTGGAATTCACTATGGAGTCTCAGGCTGGCCTTGAACTCATGGCGATCCTCCTACCTCAGCCTCCCGAGTGCTGGGATTAAAGGCGTGTGCCACCACGCCTGGCCTGTTTGTTTTTTTGAGGTAGGGTCTCACTCTAGCCTAGGTTGACCTGGAATTCACTATGTAGTGTCAGGGTGTCCTTGAACTCATGGTAATCCTTCTGCCTCTGCTTCCTAAATGTTAGGATTAAAGGAGTGTGCCACCATACCCAGCTCCAGTTTAGTTCTTTCATCAAATACTAAGGGCCTGTGATATGCAAAGACCCAAACTAGACGTTCCGTGAACTCAGTTTTTCCCCTCAGTCTTTTCCACATTGTTTCTAGTTACATTTGAGCACATTAGTTGTCTTGTTAGCCTTCTTGGTCACTGGCAGCCCTGTCCCCCAGGAAGGCTCCCCAGATCCCGTCACCTGTGTTGGTCCACTCCCATCAGGCCTATGGTTATACTTTCTCCCTTTCCACCAACATGATCCTCTTTTGTCCCTTAAAATATTACACAATGAAGTTGAAACACACTTTCTTTGTAAAAGAAAATTTAACAAAATAATCTCTTCTTGGCGTTTCCCCAGCATCCCAGCTCATTTATTAAAAACTCTGCTATCTGGCAGTCATTACTTGCTAAAGACTTACCTAGCATTGAGCCCATTGACATAGATGATGGGGGGGGGTGGTGGAGAATTTCAAATGAGAAGATGGGGGATGGAGAAATGGCTTTGCTGTTAAGGTGCTTGCCAGCAAAGCCAAAGGACCAAAGTTCAGTTTCCCAGTACCCAGGTAAAGCCAGATGCACAAGGTGGCACAAGTGTCTGGAGTTGGTTTGGAGTGGCTAGAGGCCCTGCCCTGCCCCTTCCTATCTCTGCCTCTCTCTCTCTTTTAAATAAATAAATAAATAAAAAGAAAGAAAAGGGATTAGTTGGAAAGAAGAAAGGGTTTATTGAAAGGGGGTGGAGGGGGAGACAAAAGGAAGTAATGGGAAGGGATTATGATCAAAGTATATTATGTACATTATAAAAATTGTCAATTAAAAGAAAGAAGCCAGGCTTTGTGGCACATGACTTTATTCCCAGCACAAGAGAAGCAGAGGTAAGAGGATTGCTGTGACTAGCCTGGGACTACCCAGTGAGTTCCAGATCAGTCTGGGCTAAAGTGAGACCCTACCTCAAAAAACAACATCAGAAAAATAATAAAAGAAAAGAAAAAGAAAAAGAGACAGGTTAATGTGAGGGTGGGAACAGGTTTCAAAGTTTCCAAGTTCACGCCCAAACAATCTCTACTAGAATCTAATCTGGAGCTGCCAAGCCTCGACCTCTTTAAATAGAGGGCAAGGTGACCAACTGGGGGCCCCAGAGAGGCCGTTGGAGTGCTGGGAGCCGGAAGCAGAAACGTGAGGCCAGTCTGCTTTTTCCCAACCCCCTAGCAGCAGGGGCTTTACTTTATGATGCTGGTGTGTCCTGTTGCCTGAGATTAAAAAAAAAAAAAAAAAAGTCAGGTAGTTCTAAGTTCAAGTAATGGAGCAGCATCAAGTAATGGAGAGCATGGTTATAAAATCTGCAAAGAGGAAATGGAGAGAAGGGCGCCTTTGATGTCTCGCCAGTGCTCCTGATTACAAAGGCAAAATTGTAGCAGGCAGTCAGGTTACCTGTCCAAGGCCCGGGTGAAGGTCTCTGTGTGGAATCAGAGAACTGGAAGATTATTGCAGGAGAGGCGGGGGAGGAGAGTGCTGGGAAACAGGAGATAGCGAGGCCCGGCTTGCAAGAGCACACAGCCCAGGAGGAGGAGATGCCAGGGATAAGTAAGACCAGCATTAAGTTCGGGGCTCACTTGAGCCCTGGAATGCCCTTTGTGAGGAGGTAATGAGATCACATGGGAAGGAGGCGGGCTGAGAACTGGAAGAGCTTGTTCAGTGGGGTTTGGAGGGCTGAGAACAGGAGGGAAGTGACCGTGGATAACGAGCCGAGCCGTCCCAGACTGTGTCTTGCGGAATGCTGGCATTTAGAGGCACTGTTGACCGCCTCCGAGGGAGGAAGGAGTCAGAAAGGGCTTTGTCTCTTCCAGGAATAAGAAGAGATTTATTGTAGGTGCAAAAATAAAACCAGCTCCCATTTAATGAGCACTTGCTAAGTGTTGGTCTCTTTGCTAGGCACTTACTATCCATTATCCCTAGCCATTAGGATAATGGGGAATCTTTTTTTTTTTTTTTGTTCCCATCCTGAAAATAAAGAATAAGAGGTTCAGAAAGGTTAAGTAATTTAGCTTACAGGTAAATGATGGAGTCATTTGAATTTGAATCTTAGGGGAGTAGAATTAAATTAGAACAACAAAGAAAACCAAATTAGGGCTGGAGAGACGGCTTAGCAGTTAAGGCATTTGCCTGAAAAGCATAAGGACCCAGGTTCAATTCCCCAGTACCCGTGTAAGTCAGATGCGCAAGGTGGCACATGCATCTCGAGTTTGTTTGCAGCACCTGGAGGACCTGGTGCACCCATTCTCTCTCTGTGTGTCTGCCTCCAGCCGCTGCAAACAAACTCCAGATGCATGTGCCCCCTTGTGTGCATGTGCAGTATTGTATCACTGTGTGTCTGGCTTTCGTGGGACCTGGAGATTTGGACATGAGTTCTTAGGCTTCACAGGCAAATGCTTTAACTGCTAAGCCATCTCTCCAGCCCCAAATATTTTTTAAAAAGAAAGAAAATCAACCTAAAAATGTCAAATCTGGGGCCAAGCATGGCCCAGCACTCAGGAAGCAGAGGTAGGAGAATCACTGTGAGTTTGAGGCCAGCCTGAAACTACATAGTGAATTCCAGGTCAGTCTGGCTGGAGTGAGAAACTACCTCAACCACTTCCCACCTCCCCCTCCCCAAAAATGAAATCCAGTTAAGTGGTGCAGGTGGCACAGGCCTGTAATCCCTGCACTGGGAAACTAGAAGCAGGAAGATCATGGTTTAAGGCTAATCTGTGCTACACAGCAAGACCCTGTCTCAAAACCAAAACAAAATAACGAAAGTATGAGCTAGGGTTGCCATGGTTCATACCTACAGTCCCAGCTGCTTGGGTGGCTGAGGCAGAAAGATCACTTGAGCCTAGAAGTTCAGGACAACCCTAGATAACATAGCAAGGCCCTGTCTATTAGAAAGAAAGGGTCACAGCATATGCTACACAGTGCAGTTTATATGTCTTTACCTAGGTGTAAAGTGGGTGCAAGGCCAGTTCTGAACTTGAGGGAGCTGGGCAGAGAAGACAAGCTCCTCTTTTTTTTTTTTTAATTGTTTTTTGTTTGTTTATTTATTTGAGAGCGACAAAGAGGCAGAGAGAGAGAGAGACACAGAGAGAATGGGCGCGCCAGGGCCTCCAGCCACTGCAAACAAACTCCAGATGTGTGCGCCCCCTTGTGCATCTGGCTAACGTGGGTTCTGGGGAGTCGAGCCTCGAACCGGGGTCCTTAGGCTTCACAGGCAAGCGCTTAACCGCTAAGCCATTTCTCCAGCCCGACAAGCTCCTCTTGATTTGCCTTCATGGTACCTCTGGGACAGTAGTATTCCAGGAAGATGGGGATTGCCAGTCCTTAAACTCCACCAATTTCTAAGGTCCCTCCTCCCCATATAGCACAGCCTCACTGGATTCCAGAAGCCCATTCCTTGCTCTTTGGGTATCACTAAGAGGACAGATGGACTCTATGGCCCTATCACCCTCAGCGTACCCAATCTCGTCTGCTAGGCCAGATGGCACAGGGCAGGGATCATGGCTGCATCTTCGTCATGAGGAGACCTTATACCTAGAGACAGATGCACCTCAGTCTGTTTTACCCTCGGGAGCACTGTTCCTGGCTGAAGCAACTGGAAGGAGGAGAGCAAGGCCTGCCCCCTGTTACTTACACCGAGGACTAGCCCTACCCTGCTAGGTAATGAACAGTTTGGGTTACAGTGACTAGTTTTTGTTTTCAGTCTGCAAATACTTGAAAAGCTTTCATTGTAACAATACAAAATGTAGTGTGGTTCTCATGCTGATACTTTGTATAAGAAATGTCACTAGATTTTCTATCCAATTACATCTGACTCCAAGCCTTATCTTTTTAAAATTTTTTTTTTTTTTTTTTTTTTTTTTTTTTTTTGGTTTTTCAAGGTAGGGTCTCGCTCTAGTCCAGGCTGACCTGAAACTCACTATGCAGTCTCAGGGTGGCCTTGAACTCACAGCGATCCTCCTACCTCTGCCTCCCGAGTGCTGGGATTAAAGGTGTGCGCCACCACACCTGGCAGAAAATTTTTAAATTTTTATTTATTTATTATTTGAGAGAGGGAAAGAGGCAGAGAGAGAGAATGGGCACGCCAGGGCTTCCAGCCACTGCAAACAAATTCCAGATGCTTGCACCCCCTTGTGCATCTGGCTTACGTGGGTCCTGTAGAATTGAACCTGGGTCCTTTGGCTTTGAAGGCAAGCGCCTTAACTGCTAAGCCATTTCTCTAGCCCTCCAAGCCTTATCTTATTAGGTGGGGAGAAATTTTTTCAAGGGACGTTCTCCTCACAGAGTAGCATAAAAATCCCAGGCTTTATGAAAACTAGAGAGCCCATAGAATCCCGTTATCCAGACACAAGCGTTTACTTTAGATCTGAGGAGGCACATCCTGTCTGCCAGGTCCCAGCCTGCCACTGTCTGTCACTCAGTCATTCGGACAGGGGCTGATCTCCACTACTTAGCGTCTCCTAGACCTCTCCCCCAGTCCTCAAGGTTCCAGAGACTGGGTCTTCCTCCTCCCTCCATTCTCACACTCCCACTCCTTTCTAATTTCAAGACACTAAGATACTTATTTTTATTTATTTGAGAGAGAGAAAGAAAGATGCAGATAGAGGGGCTGGAGAGATGGCTTAGTGGATAAGGCATCTGCCTGGGAAGCCTAAGGACCCAGGTTTGATTCCCCAATACTCACATAAGCCAAATGCACAAGGTGGCACATGCATCTGGAGTTTGTTCTCTCTCTCTCCTTCTTCTCCCTCTCTGTCTACCTCTCTCTCTAACTCTCAAATAAGTAAAAAAAAAAAAAAAGAAAGAAAGAAAAAGAAAAAAGAAAGAAAGAAAGATGCAGATAGAGTGAAAGAGAATGGGCATGCCCAGGCCTCTAGGCACTGCAAACAAACTCCAGATGCATGCACCACTTTGTGCATCTGGCTTTATGTGTGTACTGGGAAATTGAACCTGGGTCCTTTGGCTTTGCAGACAAGTGCCGTAACCGCTAAGCAATCTCTCCAGTCCAACACTTACATATTCTTGATGAGTTCAGTTTTAAATAGCAGCCAGAAAGGAGGTTTTTGTTTTGTTTTCTTTTCAAGATAGGGTCTCACTCTAGCCCACGCTGACCTGAAATTCACAACGTAGTCTCAGGGTGGCTTCAAACTCATGGCGATCCTCCTACCTCTGCCTCCCAAGTGCTGGGACTAAAGGCATGTGCCACCACGTCCGGCTTTAGAAAGAAGGTCTGTTGCAGTCAGGTTCACATTGCTGGCAGAAATCACCCAACCAAGAGCATCTTGTGGGAAAAAAAGAGGTTTATTTTGACTTATAGGCTTGAGGGGAAGCTCCATGATGGCGGGGGGAAATCATGGCATGAGCAGAGGGTGGACATCACTTCCTGGCCAACATCAGGCAGACTACAGGAACAGGAGAGAGTGCTAAACACTGGCATGGGGAAACTGGCTATAACACCAATAGGCACACCCCCAACAATACACGGCCTCTAGGAGGTTTTAATTTCCAATTGCCATCAACTGGGAAACCTAGCATTCAGAACACCTAAGTTTATGGGGGACACTTGAATCAAATCACCACACGGTCTTTAATCAGTATTTGCTTTTGGCAACTGTTCCTGAAGCAGAGATGGAAGGAGAAGCTACCTTCTTGGAGTGGAAAGAAGGGCAAAACAACACAAAATGTAAATGGATGCCATTCTTTTTTTTTTTTTTTTTTACATTTTTATTTATTTATTTGTTTTTGTTTTTGGAGGTAGGGTTTCACTGTAGCCCAGGCTGACGTGGAATTCACTATGTATTCTCAGGGTAGCCTCGAACTCACAGTGATCCTCCTACCTCTGCCTCCCAAGTGCTGGGATTAAAGGTGTGTGCCACCGCACCCAGCCTTTTAAAAATTATTATTATTATTATTATTTCACATGGCAAAAGACTCAGTTTCTCAGTTTTCCTCTGATGTCATTGACAGCAAAGCACTATAGTCTGTCATGCCTATTTCCTCTCCCAGAAATTTGGCGCACATTGTGTTATTTTTAAAAATATTTTTAAAAATTAATTATTTTGAGAGAAAGAAAGAGGCAGATAGAGAGAAAGGATGGGCACACCAGGGCCTCTAGGCACATGTGCCACCTTGTGCATCTGGCTTATGTGGGTTGTAAGGAATCAAACCTGGGTCCTTAGGCTTCACAGGCAAGTGCCTTAACCACTAAGCCAACTAACTCTCTAGCCCCTAAATTTTATTTATTTATTTATTTATTTATTGGTTTTTCAAGGTAGGGTCACACTCTAGCTCAGGCTGACCTGGAATTCATTATGTAGTCTCAAGGTGGCCCTGAACTCACAGCGATCCTCGTACCTCTGCCTCCCGAGTGCTGGGATTAAAGGCGTGCGCCACCACGCCCGACTATTTTTATTTATTTATTTGAGAGACAGCAATCAGTAGCTTGTGTACATCCAGGCCTCCTACTGATTCACACAAAATCCAGACACACTCTCCACTTTTGTGCATCTGGGTGCTGGGGAATCAAACCTGTACGCTTTGCAAGCAAGCGCCTTTCACCTCTGAGCCATGTCCCCAGCTCTGTATTATGTTTATAGTTTACTCTCAGTTATCTGGTTGTAGATCATTGATAGTTAGTCACCACATACTAGCCAAGTACTCCACATATAGCAGGTACTGAATGGGTGGGGGAGCAGATGGCCTGGGGGGTGGGGTAGATGAGGAAAGAGAGCAGACAGTGTCCAATACAGTGGGATACATACATCTGTGATTAGGGAAATGCAGGACAGATTGGCAAGTGCTAAAAGTGTGTTTAAGGAAATGAAGCAGGTTGTTATTTCTGGACATGAGTTTCAAGAGGGGGGTGGGGGAGGTGCATGAGAAGAAAAAGGAAGCCACAAAACAAGCCCAGTCCAGGCAAGCCCCCCCACTCCCCCCCCTTTAACAGGCAGGCCCTTTTAAGCTATGTTTAAGAGTACAGACTTCATCTCACAAGCTGTGAGGAGTCTTCTAAGAGCTTTAAATAGAGAATAATAACACGTCCAAGATAGCATTTTAGGCCACTTTGGCTGCAATATAGAGAAACGAGTGGGACGAAGTGGCCCTGGTTAGGGAGCTATTTCAGTGCCTCAGCACAGAAACGACAGCGGCAAGTGTCAGAATCGCCACAGTGAGAACGGGGGTAAAGTGGAGAGATACTTAGACCGCTCAGCCACGCTGCCTGCCCGGAAAATGGAGAAATCCTTAGATGGATAGAATTTGATGACTGCTTGAGTGCTGGTGTTTGGAGAGGGGTGGGAAGGAGATAGAGGAGACAAGCAGGGTCCCATCCGGCTTGGGCAACAGTGGACAGTGGTGCTAATCTCTGAGGTAGGGCACACTGCAGGAGCAGTTGTAGAGGGTAGTGTTTTTTTTTGTTGTTGTTTCGTTTTTTTTTTGACACAGACAGAGAGAGAGAGAGAATGGATACACCAGGGGCTCCAGCTGCTGCAGATGGACTTCAGAAGCATGTGCCACCTTGTGCAGCTGGCTTATGTGGGTCCTGGGGACTCAAACCTGGGTCCTTTGGCTTTGCAGGCAAGCACTTTAACCACTAAGCCATCTCTCCAGTCCAAGAGGGTAATTTTTTTTCTAATTTTATTTTATTTTTTGTTTTTTCGAGGTAGGGTTTCACTCTAGCTCAGGCTCTCCTGGAATTCACTATGTAGTCTCAGGGTGGCCTCGAAATCACGGCGATATTCCTACCTCTGCCTCCCGAGTGCTGGGTTTAAAGGCGTGCGCCACCATGCCCGGCTTTATTTTTTAATTTTTTTTCAAATTTTTATTAACAACTTCCATGATTATAAAATATATCCCATGGTAATACCCTCCCTCCCCCCCCCACTTTCCCCTTTGAAACTCCATTCTCCATCATATCCCCTCCCCATCTCAATCAGTCTCTCTTTTATTTTGATGTCATGATCTTTTCCTCCTCTTATGATGGTCTTGTGTAGGTAGTGTCAGGCACTGTGAGGTCATGGATATCCAGGCCATTTTATGTCTGAGGGGAGCACTTTGTAAGGAGTCCTACCCTTCCTTTGGCTCTTACATTAAGAGGGTAATTTTGAACAGGCTGACTTTGATGCATTTTATGTGAAGGATCTTCACATAGGAGGTCCCAGGGAGCAGGTGGGCATATGGGTCTGGAACTCAAGAAAAGACTAGACTAGACTGAGCCTGGTGTGGTGGCGCATGCCTTTAATCCCAGCACTCGGGAGGCAGAGGTAGGAGGATCGCCCTGTGTTCAAGGCCACCCTGAGACTACATAGTGAATTCCAAGTCAGCCTGGACTAGAGCAAGGCTTCAATTTTTTTTAAATAATTGTTAATTTTACTTATTTATTTATTTAGACATTGTCTCACACATTGTACCTCAGGCTGGCCTGGAGCTCACTATGTATTACAGGCTAGCCTTGAATTTGTGGTAGTCCTCCTCTCCTATCTCAGCCTTCTGAGTGCTTTGACTACAGGCTTGTGCCTTCACACCCAGCTCTTCGATTTTTTTCTTCACCTTGTCTTATTCTCCTGTCTTTTTTTCCCCCCATTTCTTTGGAATCTTGAGCATATCATTTAACCTTTTAGTGCCTCAGTCCATCATCTTCAAAGGGGGACAATTATAATTTCTGCCTTATAGAATGAGGATTAAAAAGGTTTATTACACAAAAATGCTAAGAACAATCGGTGAGCTATGCTATTTCCTTAGTAAACATAAACTCTTATTTACTCCATCCCCATTATTCTCATGTGGACCATGGAGGGTTGAGTCGGTGTCAGTGTGAGCTCAGTGACTGCAGGGGATGGAGTGAGACAAGCTAAGTTCTAATCTTGTGTGACCTTAGCTTCTCTGAGCTTCAAGCTCATCTTTATAAGGGGATGACAACACTGACCTCATGGTGAGATAATGCCTCAAGCCCTGGCATGCAGGGACACTTAAAATGACTCATCTACTCTCCTCTCAGTTTTCCACCCTTGGTTGCTGGTTCAGAACCAGCCAAATCTGCCAACTCAGACACCGGGGTTTCCCCTTTTACCTCGCCAGAGACATTCTACAGCGGCATTGCTGGTATCCTGTTAAGTAAGGCGCAGGGGCAGAGTGGTGAGTAAATATTTACAAGTCCTTCTGAACAGACTGCTGTTACCCAAAGTGACCTTCCCTTTCCCCCGCTGGTCAGTGAGGGGTCTTCATGAGAAAGCTGGCCTGTGGAGGACGGGCAAGCAAACACGGCAGTGGACCTGTGTGGCCGAAGGTCTCTGTTGTGTGAACAGGGATTTCTGGCGTCCCACCACACTGACTGTCCTTTCCAGTCTCTAGGAGAATCCTTCTCACAAGCAAGTCTTGTGATCCCTGCTGCATGGCCTGGCTCTTCCCGGTCTTTCCAGATTCGTCTTCTGCCTTCCCTCTCGTGCCAGCCCTATCTTCCTGCAGACCCATCTCAACCTGGTACTTTGGCATGGGTGGCGTCCTGTACCAGAAACTTTATCCCTCTACCCCTACACCTTTTGATGGTCCCCTAGGTGAAGATATATTTCTTCATCCTTCAAAGAAATTCAAATCACCTCATATGATAAATTCGTTGCCTGCTCCCCAATGTGGGATTATCGGTTTCCCACTCCTGAGCATTCTCGTAGGCCCTTGAACGAGATAAAAGCACAGTGCAATGGCGCTACAAGCTTGCTTTCTGGCCTTCGTCAGGGCAAGGAGCCTCTCTTATTCGTCACTGACATCTCCAGGCATTTCACAATGTCTGGCACCATGCAGGCTTTCAGGGTTGGTAGAATTTTAAAAATGAATGGATATGTGGTTGGATGGACAGCCAGGTAGCGACAGATGACAAGAGCTCGCTGATCCAGGGGCTTCACTGAAGAGAGAACATACCAGCCTTCTTCTGGAGATAAGGACACCTAACTTTGATCACCATCACTTTTTTGTTTTTGTTTTTGTTTTGTTTTGTTCCAGGCACTGTTTCACTCTAGCCCAGACTGACCTGGAATTTACTATATAGTCTCAGTGTGGCCTCGAACTCGTGTGGCCTCGAACTCACAGCAATCCTTCTGTCTCTGCCTCCCAAGTGCTGGGATGAAAGGCGTGCACCACTACTTAAAAGATCAACATCATTTTGAAGGATTAATAATCTTTAAAAGTTTGGAAATAGGGCTGGAGAAATGGCTTAGTGGTTAGGCTTTGCAAACAAGGGCCTTAACTGCTGAGCCATCTCTCCAGTCCCTCATTCTTTCTTTAAAAAAGAAAAAGGGCTGGAGAGCTTGCTTAGTGGTTAAGGTGCTTGCCTGCAAAGCCTAAGGACCTGAGTTCGATTCGCCAGTACCCACATAACACCAAATGTACAAAGTGGTGCATGTGTCTGAAGTTCATTTGCAGTGGCTAAAGGCCCTGGCATGCCCATTTTCTGTCTGCTTCTTCTTCTTCTCTCTCTCTCTCAAAATAAATGAATAAAATAAAATATTAAAAAACCCACAACTTTTTATTGACAGTCTCCATAAAAATAGACAATAAACCGTGATAATTCCCATGTCCATTTTTATTTTCCCCTCCCAAATCCACCCTCCATTGAATCCCTTCTTCTTTCCAATTAGTCTCTCTTCTGTTTTGATGTCATCATCTTTTCCTCCTATTATGAAGGTCATGAATATCAAGGCCATTTTGTATCTGAAAGACAGCATTGTAAACAGTCCTACCCTTCCTTTGGCTCTCACATTCTTTCTACCACCTCTTCTTCAATGGACCTGAGCCTTGGAGGGTGTGACAGAGATGTCTCAGTGCTGAATGCTCCACTGTCACTTTCCTCTTAGCACTATGGTGAGTTCTAGGTCACTGAAGTAGTCACCGCCTTCTGAAAAGAGAAGCTTCTCTAACCCATAGTGAGAGTAGCATTAATATAGGTATAAACATAAACATTAAAAGTGCTCAGAGGGCCTGGAGAGATGGCTTAGTGGTTAAGCACTTGTCTGTGAAGCCTAAGGACCCCAGTTTGAGGCTCGATTCCCCAGGACCCACGTTAGCCAGATGCACAAGGGGGCGCACGCATCTGGAGTTCGTTTGCAGTGGCTGGAGGCCCTGTCACGCCCATTCTCTCTCTCTTTCTATCTTTCTCTTTCTCTCTCTGTCTGTCACTCTCAAATAAATAAATACATAAAAATGAACAAAAATTAAAAAAAAAAAGTGCTTAGAGGCCGGGCGTGTTGGTATACACTAATCCTAGCACTGGGAAAGCAGAGGTAGGAGGATCGCCATGAGTTCAAAGCCACCCAGAGACTGCAGAGTTAATTCCAGGTCAGTCTGAGCTAAAGTGAGACTCAACCTCGAAAAACCAAAATAAATAAATTAATTAATTTATTAATTAAAAGTGCTTAAAGAGCAGTTTGATGGGTATAATATATGCATTTAGCCAGACAACAGTAGTCGTTACTCCCCTAGGGCTCATGATCTCCCCAACTTTTGACTAGGTTTTCAGTACCAGGAATGTATTCCCCTCCCATAGAGCAGGCCTCCAGTCCAGTCAGAAAGCAGTTGGTTCCCCCCATAACAGACATGCTATTATTACACCAATTGGCACATTTGGCTTACCTGGCCAGCTACAAGGCTTTTGGGATCCACTGCTCTCAGGGTGGCCTCGAACTCATGGTGATCCTCCTACCTCTGCCTCCCTAGTGCTGGGATCAAAGGCGTGCACCACCATGCCCAGCTTTAAAACCGTTGATCACTTCTCTCACCCAAAAGGCTGCATGCTGCAGGCTGGCTCTTTCCTGAAGTCCTTCTGACTTTAGCATCAGTAGAAGGGGAAATGTGGACAGCTTTCGAGTAAGAAATCCCTTTTTATTTTTTTGTCAGGATACATTGGGTTTCCACCACATAGAAGTCCCTGGCCCACAGGATTATCCAAGGCCAAATAAATAGTCATCATTCAGCACCAGCTGGGCTTAGAGGACTGGACCTGCCACAACCCCAGAACAGTTTGCTGAGCTGGCTCCATCGCAACCACATGGTTCCTGGGGGCAGGAGTTACGCTGGGCAAGGCTGAAATCTTAGCTAAGCTTCATCCCAAGATAGTCACTTCTCCCTGCCAGCACCTTGCTTGATCACAGGATGGGCACAGGGTGTGAGCAAAGTAAGGGCAGCAGGGAGCATCGAATCAGAAGACATGGGCCAGAGTCCACAGTGACATTTAAAAAAATATTTTATTTATTTATTAGAGGGAGAGAAAGAGGCAGATAGAGAATGGGTACGCCAGGGCCTCCAGCCACTGCAACAGACGAACTCCCGACTCATGCGTCACCTTGTGCATCTGGCTTTACATGAGTATTGGGGAATCAAGCTAGGACCCTTAGGCTTTGCAGGCAAGTGCCTTAACCACTGAGCAATCTCTTCAGCATCTACAGGCACATTTTAAAGTAAATATTTATATTTATTTATTTGCAAGGGGGAGAGAGTGAATAAATGAGCATGCCAGGACCTCTTATCATGGCAAACAAACTTAAGACACATGCACCACTTTATGCAGCATCTGGTTTTACATGGGTACTTGGGAATCAAACCCAGGCTGTCAGGCTTTGCAAGCGAGTGCCTGAATTGCTGAGCCATCTCTCCAACCCCACTACAGGGAAATTTGCTGCTGGGAGCATCCCAAGGAGGTATCGGCATCACCTGGCACTGCCCTTAGGAGCAAGAAGGGCAGGCACTTGTGCAGGGGCACATGGATACTCTCTCAGTCTCACTCCCTTGAAGTGACAAACTATGGTCACAAATTTACTATGAAGCTATGCAGTAATAAGATCCACTGTGTTTGTTGTTGAGATAGGGTCTCACCCAGGCTAGTGTCCTAGCTTAATCATGAGAGTGGCTACCATGCATGAAGCCTTGGGTTCTATCCCCAGCATCTCATAAAACCAGTGGCACAGCACTTGGGAGGTAGATAGGAGGATTAGAAGTTCAAAACAGCTACACAGTGAGGCCAGCTTGGGCAACAGGAGACCCTGTCTCAAAAAAGAAGAGTGAGAGAGTCTCAACACTGTTGCCTCAAGCTAGCCTGGAAGTCACAGTGTAGTCCAGGCTGATGGTGATCCTCCTACTTCACCTCCTGAGTGCTGGGGTGTAGGCATGAGCCACCACACACCCATCTGAGGCACCCAGAGACCTACCTAGAACAGCATAGAAGTACTTGGTTCTCATAGCTCACACCTGCTTCTCTAACCCGGGTCTTTGTCTCCCTCTCTCTCTGCAGTCCCACCCCCTGTACCTATGCAATGCCAGTGATGACGACAATCTGGAACCTGGGTTCATCAGCATCGTCAAGCTGGAGAGTCCTCGACGGTCCCCTCGCCCCTGCCTGTCACTGGCCAGTAAGGTAGATTCACACTTGACCCTACACATGTCCTGAACTGCACCCAGCTCCTGTCTTCCAAGAGTGATATATAAGCCTGATGGTCTTAGGTTTTCCTAACCCCTGGCTGGTTGAAGAGAGGTAGAAATTCATACTTCTTTTATTTCTTCACTGAACAGCAACAGCAGAATTTTCTGAGTTTTATTCCAGCATGAGCCCCACCCCCACTTCCTCCTTTACCACTTAGGTGTTCCTAAGTCCCTACCCACCAACTGAGCAAAGAGGAGGCCACTTTGAAGGTTCTTCCATGCTTAAGAAATATTTACCAAACAGGGCTGGAGAGATGGCTTAGTGGTTAAGGCGTTTGCCTGCAAAGCCAAAGGATCCCCATTCAGTTCTCCAGGACCCATGTAAGCCAGATGCACAAGGGGGCGCATGCGTCTGGAGTTTGCAGTGGCTGGAGGCCCTGGAGTGCCCATTCTCTCTCTCTCTCAAATAAATAAATAAATAACATATTTTTTTTAAAAAAAAGAAATATTTACCAAGCACGTTCACAAGAACAGCAAAACAGAGCCAGGCGTGGTGGCTCATGCCTGTAATACCAGCACTTGGAGGGCTGAGTCAGGAAGATTACCTCAAGTTTGAGGCAAGTCTGGGCTACATAGTGACTACCAGGCGACTCTAGGCTACATAGCAGGACCTTGACTCAAAAAGAAATTTAAAAATAGACCAGCAAAGTAGAAAGGTTCCATGTTTCCTCTGAGGTTGCAAACTGCAAGATAGCCTTGGCTTGCACAAGTGTTGTATTTTCAAAATATAAGTTAATTGCTACACTTCAAAACTAAAGATGTTAGGCGGGCATGGTGGCACATGCCTGTCATCCCAGAACCTGTAGGAGTGTGAGTTGGATGCCAGCCTGGGTTTCATATAGAGACCTTGTCTCTTTTCAAAAACAAAACAAAACAAATTGAAAATGCACTTCGAAAAGTTCACATTTTGAACTTGCCTGGAAGAAAACTCAGACAGTCCAGTAGCATTTGCCTCACACTTAGTGGAAACCGAGCTGGAGTTGGCCCTTTCCTGGACTTTCCATTTCGCCATGCTCCACTCTGACCTGCCAGCTCCAGCTCTGTGAGTATTTGTTTGTAACCCCTGCTTTCGTTTACCTATTAGTTTCTCTTTGTGGTGCTGGGGACGGAATGTAGGGCCTTGCATATACTGGGCGGGCACTTTGCCACTGAGCTGTATCTTCAGCTCCTCTGCTTTAACTTCTCTGTACCCAGTGGGGTGTGGGGCAGATTGTGTGTGTGTCTGTGTGTGTGTGAGTGTGAGTTGTCTCACTTACTTTTCACAGTAGTCCAGAAAGGCAGCCATAATTGCTCTCTCCAGTAGGGATAGGAGGCAGAGGCGAGGACTAGAAAAATTAGTAACTTGCCTTAATGACATGATTCAGAAGGAGTAGAGCCAAGATCTGAATCCAGCCCTATCTGGTTCTCAAGCCTGGGCTTTTCTGCCTCTCATTCTGCCTGGGAAAACTGGACATATGTGCATAGTGTAGCTAGGTTGTGTGTGGCACAAATGGGCGGCCTTAGGGGAGAGGGTCCTGGTCTCAAGGGTGGTAAGAGGGGCAGGTTCTGACTGTGGCTGGCCCGAGGCTATAGCCCATTTACCTGGCACACATGAGGCCCTAAATTTGATCCCCAGAATTGTCAAAGGAAAAAGAAAAAAAAAAAGAGAATGTGGCACCGAAACACAGATCCTCCTAGCCTGGCCATGCTGATGCAGAAGGGAGTTCAAAAGGAGCTGGAAGACGCCGAAGAGGTGGAGAGAGTGGGATCACTTTACAGTCATAGGGGCCCTATTGGTAGCAGAATGTTTTTTAGGCTGAAACTACCCTACTTAATTGGGCATTTGATTGCCCCTGCTTTTCAAATTTGAGGAAAATGTTATTCATTTGGTGAGTGTGGGTTCAGTGCCTGGTCTTTATTAGGTGTAGTGTGAATGTTTGAGTAGAAAGGGAGGGAGGGAGGGGGAAGGAGGTAGCTGGAGAGATGGCTTAGTGGTTAAGGTGCTTGCCTGTGAAGCCTAAGGACCCAGGTTCAGTTCCCCAGTACCCATATAAGCCAGATGCACAAGGTGACGCATGTGTCTGGAGTTCGTTTGCAGTGGCTAGAGGTCCTGGTGCATCCATTTTCTCCCTCTCTTTCTCTCCTTGTTAAAATAAATAAATACGAGGAGAGGCTAGAGGAGAAGGGTTCAGAGAAGTTCTGGTGATAACCCCCTCCCTTCTGCTCTTTACCTAATATAAAAGCAACATATATTCAGCCTGTAAATTTTATAGCAAAGTGGAATATCTAATTCTAACTCTCCCCCAGAGTTCCTGATGTTCTTTGCTGTTATGGTTTGAGAGAGTCTTACTTTGCAGCCTGAGCTGGCTTTGAACTCACAATCTGTCTGCCCTTACTTCCCAAGTGTTGGGATTGCAGGTGTGCACCATCACGCCCAGCTTCCTACTGTTCTTTAAGCACAGTATGTGGGGGCTGGAGAGATGGCTCAGTGGTTAAAGGCACTCACTTACATAGTGTTAAGGCCCGGGTTTGATTCCCCAGTACCCACATAAAGCCAGATGCACAAGGTTGCCCATACATCTACAGCTTGTTTCTGGTGGCAGGAGGTACTGGCATGCCTATTCTCTCTCTCTCCTCTCTCAAATAAATAATGAATAAAAAATAAGAATAAAAACAAGATGAGTGTGGTGGCACATGCCTTTAATCCCAGCACTCGAGAGGCAGGGGTAAGAGGATCGCCATGAGTTCAAGGCCACCCTGAGACTACATAGTGAATTCCTGGTCAGCCTGGACTAGAGTTAAACCTTACCTCGAAAACAAAACAAACAAAAGAATAAAAAGGAAACAAGGGCTGGAGAGATTGCTTAGCAGTTAAGGTGCTTGCCTGCAAAGCCAAAGGACCCAGGTTCAATTCCCCAGGACCCATGTAAGCCAGATGCATAAGGTGGTACATGCATCTGGAGTTTGTTTTCAGTGGCTAGAGGCCCTGGTTCACCCATTCTCTCTCTCTCTTCCTCTCTCTCTCTCTCTGTGTATGTGTGTGTGTGTGTGTGTGTGTGTGTGTGTCTGCATCTTTCCCTCTCTCAAATAAAATAATTCTAGAGTTGGAAGGAACCATTAAAAAAAACTGGGGGCTGGAGGGATTGCTTAGTGGTTAAGGCATTAGCCTGCAAAGCCAAAGGACCCAGGTTCGATTCCCCAGGACCCACGTTAGCCAGATGCACAAGGGCGCACACGTGTCTGGAGTTTGATTGCAGTGGCTATAGGCCCTGATGTGCCCATATCCTCTCTCTCTTTCTCTCTCTCTCTCCCCCCTCACCCTTTCTCTGTCAAATAAATAAATAAAAATTTAAAAAAAAACTGGGCTGGCTGGAAGGATGGCTTACTGGTTAAGCTGTTTGCCTGCAAAGCCAAAGGACCCAGGTTCAGTTCCCCAGGAGGACCCATGTTACCCAGATGCACAAGGGGGCACATGCGTCTGGAGTTCGTTTGCAGTGGCTGGAGGTCCTGGCACGGCCACTCTTTCTCTATCTCTCTCTCACTCTCTCTCCCTCTTTCTCTGTCAAATAAGTAAAAATAAAACCCCCAGGATGTGATCTCACTGCTTGTGGACATCTGGCACTCTGTGAAGGTGCACCTACACGGGTTGCTTCCTCCTCGCCCTCTGCAGGCTCGCACAGCTGTACAGTGGGATGTGCACACAGACACTGCAGCAAGAAACATGTGGGCAGTGCCCATGGAGATGCATATTGCTCTGTTTATGTCATGAAATAGAACTTTTTCTATGCCAGTAGTTATTGTAAGGATAAAAATAATGTGTAGCCAAGCATGGTGGTGCACACCTTTAGTCCTAGCACTTGGGAGGCAGAGGTAGGAGGATCACCATGAGTTCGAGGCCACCTTGAGACTACATAATGAATTCCAGGTCAGTCTGGGCTAGAGTGAGACCCCACCTTGAAAAACCAAAAAAGAAAAAAAGTGTGTTAGGATTGGCTGGAGAGATAGCTCAGCCATTAAGGCACTTGCCTGCAAAGCCTGACAGCCTGGGTTTGATTCCCCAGTACCCATGTAAAGCCAGATGCACAAAGTGATGCATGCATCTGGAACTCGTTTATAGTGTCTAGAGGCCCTGATGCACCTATTCTCCCTCTCTCTATCTCTCTGCCTCTTTCTCACTGTCTCTCTCTTTGCAAATAAATAATAATAATAAATACTGTTTAGTAAGTGCGCTCTAGTGCCTGAGCTAAGACAAACACAAAACCAAAAGATGTGGGGGCTTAAGAGTAGTAGCTTGGCTTTGTGACCATAGCCCTTATTTCCTCCCTGCACTTAGTCCCTGTGTGGTATGTTAGACTTTTTGTTGCTGTGACGGAATAGCTGAGACGATAATTTGAGGGAGGAAGGATTTACTTTGGCTCCTGGGTTCAGAGGCTTCCGTTCAATGTCTGTGGTGAGGTGGTACATCATAGTGGGCAAGCATGGCCGAAGTGAAGTGTATATCATTATAGCCGGGGGAGGGGGGTTGAATATGCCTGTTGAGAGAATATGCCTGTTGTAATAGGCTTGCTCTTTTTTCATTCCAACTGTGGCTACAGCCAGCCTGTAGGATGGCACTGTTTAGACGCAAGGTAGCTCTCCCAAACATCCTCATGGACATACCCAGAAATGTGCTTTGGCAATCTTCTAGGTGCTTCTCAGTCCAATCAAGTTGACAATGAACAATAACCATCACATCTGGCTTCTCCACCATGGCTCTGGAAGTTGCTGGAGATCTAAGCTCACCAACTGCCAGATGCACAAGGTGGCGCATGTGTCTGGGGTTCACTTGCAGTGGCTAGAGAACCTGGCATGCCCATTCACTCCCCCACCCCTTCCCTACCTACCTACCTATCTCCCCCACCCCCTCTCTCTCTAATAAATAATTCCAGCACTTAGGAGGCAGAGGTAGGAGGATCACAGTGAGCTCAAGGCTGGGTCCTTAGGCATTGCAGGCAAGTGCCTTAACTGTTAAGCCATCTCTCCAGCCCTGGGTTGGGTTTTTTTTTTTTTTCTATTTATTTATTTGACAGGAAGAGAGAGAGAGAAAATGGGCGCACCAGGGCCTCCAGACGCATGCGCCACCTTGTGCGTTTGGCTAACATGGGTCCTAGGGAATCGAACCTGGGTCCTTTGGCTTTGCAGGCAAACACCTTAACTGCTAAGTCATCCCTCCAGCCCCTGGGTTGGGGTTTTTGATGGCAGGGGTTAAACCCAGGGCTTTGCACATGCTAAGCATGTGTTCTAGCATGTGAACTACACCCTCATCCTTGCTCCCATAATTGTATAGTTCACAAAAATGTCTCTCTCTCTCTCTCTCTGTTATCTCTCTCGTTCTTCTCTGAACCTTCACCATAACTGCTGGATTTTTCCATTCCCATAACCACACCCACCCAGTTGCCCAAATTGGTCTCTGTTTCTTCATTAGCAGTTCCGCATTTATTCTAGTGATAAGCCGGACCCCTGTGACCTCATGCAAGAGCAAGTGTAGTGACCTTTTGCCTAGTGGAAGGAGTTAGATCTGGAGAAAGCAGGTGGCTACCAAATTGCCCACTCCTCAGCGGTTAAGAGCAGGTACTGTCAAGCTGGACGTGGTGGCACATCCCTGTAATCCCAGGATCGGAGAGGTTGAGGCAATAGAATTGTGACTTTGAGACCCACAGAGCAAGTCCAAGACGAAGCTGTGTTATCTAATATAACAGACCTGGCCTCAGAGTAGGCATTCTGGAGGCTGAACTATTAGATGATGGAGTCCAGCCACCAATGTTTATCAAGTTACTCAGCCTCTCTGAGTCTTGGCTTCCTCAACTCAACACTGGGGCTGCTAACTGCCTTGTGAACTATAAAGGAATCAATGAACTTATGTATGCAAATGATATGGTAAGAATTTGTATATTAATAACAACGAATGCTATATGCCAGGCACAATGACAAGTACTTTATATGGATTCACTTCTGTAGTCCCCAGAACCGCTCTGTGAAGCAGGTTCTATTATTATCCCAGTTTACAGAAAGGAATGCCGAAGCATGGAGTAGTTGATCAAAGTCTCACAGTTAGTATTTGTGAGCAGACCTGGGATTCATACTTAAGCAGTCTGGGAAGGATGGATCTCAAGTCATTGTTAACCTTCTCTTCTCCCTCCTTCCTTCCACCCTTGCTGTCAAGCACAGAGGAATCGCCTCTCCTGTTGCATCTTTCCTGCCTGGCCTAGCCTAGCAGGGCCGAATTGGCTCCCTGTGGCACTGCTCTACCAGATGGGGTCTGTGCTCATAAGAATTGTCTTTCCTTCTTTTTTCAAATCTAAACATCGCCTTATTTTTTTTTAATATTTTTATTTAAGCCAGACGTGATGGCACACACCTTTAATCTCAGCACTTGGGAGGCAGAGGTAGGAGGATCGCTGCCACCATGAGACTACATAGTGAATTCCAGATCAGCCTGGGCTAGAGTGAGACCCTACCTCAAAAAAAGGAAAAAATAAATAAATTTTTTGTTTTTCAAGGTAGGGTATCACTCTAGTCCAGGCTGACTGGAATTTACTATGTAGTCTCAGGGTAGCCTTGAATTCACGGCGTGTGCCACCACACCTGGCTTAATTTTTTATTTAATTTATTTGAGAGAGCGTGAGAGAATATGGGTACACCAGGGCCTCTTGTTACATTTGGCTTTTGAGAAATCATACCTAGGCCTATAGGCTTTGCAAGCAAGTGCCTTTAACCACTTAGCAAATCTCCCCAGCCACACTTTATTTAATTTTTTCGACATAGGGTCTTGTTCTAGCCCAGGCTATTTACTTTGTAGTCTCAGCTGGCCTCGAACTCACAGCGACCTCCTACCTCTGCCTCCCAAGTTCTGGAATTAAAGGTGTGTACCACCATACCTGGTGACACTTTATTTTATTTATTTACTTATTTACTTATTTTTGAGGTAGGGTCTCACCCTAGTCCAGGCTGACCTGGAATTCACTATGTAGTCTCAGGGTACTCATGGTGATTCTTCTACCTCTGCCTCAGAAGTGCTGGTATTAAAGGTGTGAGCCACCACACCCGGTTTTTAAATTTTTATTTATTTATTTGAGAGAGAGAGAAAGAATGGGTGCACCAGGGTTTCTAGCCACTGCAAACCAACTCTAGATGCACGCGCCACATTGTGCATCAGGCTTACGTGGGCCCTGAGGAATCAGAACTGGGTCCTTAGGCTTCACAGGCAAGCACCTTAACCACTAAGCCATCTTTCCAGCCCTCTTGGTAGGATATTATGGATTTTCAACACTATGTTTTGCTAAATTGAGTTTCACGGAGGTATATCTGAGGACAGAGAAGGAAGGGGGTTTCCCCTCTCTATCCTCACCCTAAAGGGTAGCTGCCTCCCATCTGTCTGTTTTGTATAGTGAATATTTGTGTCAGATTTGGGGCAGATAGTAGAGAAAAAGGTATCTTGAAGTGAAAAAGAGTTGGACTATTAGTCTGATTTTTTTCATTTATGCTCTAGAAAATTGTGAAAATTACAATGTTAGGTACATAGGGGTTTGGCCTTCCCTGGCTGGGTCCCCGGGGCACAGTAGGTACTCCCTCATGTCAATGAGCAGGAGGTGCACAGAAACTTCCACCGTGACCAGCAAAGGAAAAGCTAAGGCCCAGAAAAGTGAAGCAGCTGAGCAATGAAGCAAGAAGCCACATTGTAGCTCCTTCTTCTGCGCGCTTTGTAGTGGCCCCTGATGTAACCTTGCTGATTGCCCCAGGGACTAGCCTGCCCTGCAACGCTCAAGGAGGTGCTGGCCTTGTTTCTCTGAAGCCACCTTCTGGTCCTATGGGTCTACTGTCCTCTCTGTCTTCCTGATTCCAGTCCCCAAAGAAGCACTTTTTCTCTCTGTATCTTCTGGTTTCAAGTGCAAGTGGACAGTAGGTACAGAGAGCCCCAGATTGGGCTGCCTTCTATTCCTGAATCTTCCTTCCTTTTCCTAGAACTCTGGACACTGGAATCCACTGCTTGAAAGTCCTGCTTGTTTTCTCCTGTTGGCCAACTCTCTGGGCTCTTTGATCACGTTTACAACTTTGTAATTATGGGCTGTAATGGGCTAGGGTGTTTGAACATGACAGCAATTGCTTTCTACTGTTCCAACCCAAATTCTTCAAAGAACTGGTAGTAGAGAAGTAAAAAATCTCCAAAGAAGTGAGTCTTTGCCCTCTCTCATGCTCGTCTAGGCTATACCGAGTCTAGACTCTTGTTTCAAAATTGGAAAGCTTGAGTCCCCAGGAATCCGAGGTCTGTAACTGTTGGGGTACCCACTCATCAAGTCCTTGGAATATGAGGTTTCCAGTAGGGTTCCCCTACGAGGGGTTCCTCTCGTGCCACTGCTCCCACATACCCTTTCGTGGAGGTGCCCCAGTGGGGTGGACTTCTAGCTGAGGGAGCAGTGGAAGGTGTGATTTCTCAATTTCTCCTACAGTTTATTCCAAAGTGCTGTGAATTCCCTGAGTGTCTGGGTAGGAGTCAATTATCCAGCTCCCTGGAGCAGGAGAGAAGAAAGAAAGAAGTTATCCTCCTGACCAAAATGGGGCCCCACTTGAGTGTCTCACTGCCCCCTCCCCCTGCAGGCAGCTGGTACTGAGGGGCCCCCTAGCCCCGGCCACTGCTTGGGGACTGGGAAACAGAGCAGGGCAAGGAGCTCCTCCCAGCCTACCTGGCAGGAGACCTGCCCTGACAGGCTCACTGGGGGAGACAAGCTGAGATCAAAGCCCTCGGAGTGTGAGTAAGTCCCAGCACTGGCTTCTCTTCCTGCCACCGTGACTTGCAGAAGGATTAACTCCTTCACTGCCTGCAGGAAGGCCCTAGAGACTGAACTGGCCTCTGGGTGGGAGATGAGATGGGAGGTGGCAGGCTGATGCCCTGAACCTGTTCCCCTGGAGAGCAGACAGCAGGCCAGGAGCAGCAGCCAAGTGCCTGTCGGTTGGTTGGTGCTGTTGTTCATCCACCTAATCCTTGGCCCTTCCTCCTCTTCCTCCTCCTCCTCCTCCTCCTCCTCCTTCTTCTTCTCTCTCTCTCTCTCTCTCTCTCTCTCTCTCTCTCTCTCTCACACACACACACACACACAGATTACTGCTTCCTGTTCTCTCTGGCTCTGCTGTGTGTTCTGCCTGACTGGCAAGATTCGGTTGCTCCCAAGTGTGTGCTTTTGGAGCCTGGTGAACATGCGTGTACATACGTGCACAGTTGTGTCCTTGAGGAACCAGCCCATCCAGCCCCTTCCCACTTCAGTCACCCTAAGGGAAAGAGTGAAGGGCTCAAGCACTGGACAAGGACTCCTTCCCGAGTCCTTGCATTGGAGCCAGAGGGCACTGGTAAGCTAGAGTGGCAGGGAGGGAGGTTTGGGAGGGGTCTGCCCTGGAAGGCTTGGATGACACAGTTTCCCAGTCTCTGAGCACTTTACCTGAGGTGAGGGAATATGCCACAAGCGCCTCTGGTCAGGCAGGGCTGGGCCCTGCGATTCCAGCTCTGAAGGAGTTTTCTCCTCTGCTCCACCCTGCCTTTCTCGGTGCCCTCCTGTAAGGTTCTGGTTAACTCTCCACCCTTTGATCTCACACTGCTTGAACCCTGAACAGGGGCTTTGTGGCATGTTTTATCTGTCCTATGTCCATGTTTTATAGTCCTAGATCCAAAGCACCTGGCACCCAGGGAACCCTAGAAAAGAGTTTGCTCCAGGGCTGGAGAGATGGCGGTTGAGGTGCATGCCTGCGAAGCCTAAGGACCCCGCTTCGATTCTTCAGGTTCCATGTAAACCAGATGCACATGTTGGCGCATGCATCTGGAATTCATTTGCAGTGGCTGGAGGCCCTGGTGCGCCCATTCTCACTCTCTGTCTCTCTCTTTCTGTCTCTGATAAATAAATAAATAAATAAAAATCTTTTAAAAAAATTCTAATAAGGGCTTGAGAGATGGCTTAGCTGTTAAGACACTTGCCTGCAAAGCCCCAGGACCCAGGTTCGATTCTCCAGGTCCCACATAAGCCAGATGCACATGGTGGCACACGCATCTGGAGTTCATTTGCAGTGGCTAGAGGCCCTGGTGTGCCCATTCTCTCTCTCTCTCTCTCCCCCTCCCATCCCTCTCTCTGTCTCTAATAAATAAATAAATAAATATCTTTAAAAAAAAAACTCTAATAAAATTTTAAAAAAGAGGTTGTTCCATTATAAAAGGAAAGACTGACTAGTGTCCTTTGAAGGCTGCAGGCTGGGTGAGCTCAGGCATGCAGGAACCCAAGTCTCACTCCCCATACCCTTACATGTGAGAAGTACAGAGCATGCGTGTGTGTTTGGGGGGTGGGGGTGCGACCCAGCCATGGCTGAGCTGTGTCCTTCTCTGACTCCAGACAAGCCTCTGCTATGTCTCTGCAGGCCCGGATGGCTGGAGAGCGAGGAGCCAGTGCAGTCCTCTTTGACATCACGGAGGATCGAGCTGCCGCTGAGCAGGTGCCTAGGGGCCCTGTGGTGTTCGTTCCCGGGAGGGGCTGGATGGAGGAAGGTAGGGCTCCCAGGGGAAGCTGCAGTCACAGCAGCCCTTGTGGCGCTTTCTTCTCTGCAGCTGCAGCAGCCCCTGGGGCTGACGTGGCCCGTGGTGCTGATCTGGGGCAATGATGCTGAGAAGCTAATGGAGTTTGTGTACAAGAACCGGAAGGCCCACGTGAGGATTGAGCTGAAGGAGCCCCCGGCCTGGGTAAGCTCAGCAGACCTCCAGTCTTGCCTCAGCACCTGCTGTCAGTCACCTCCATGGTGCTTATCACCTCCCAACCAAAGCCCTCAGACTTCTGGAGTGGAAAATAAATAAATAAATAAATAAATAAAAAACACTAGAAATGCTCTAGTGACTAGGTGTGTCCAACCTACAGCCTGCGGATCACAGGAGGCCGAGCATAGCTGTGAATGCAGCCCAACACAGAATCATAAACTTACTTAGAACATGACATTTTTGGGTGATTATTTTTGTAATGCTATTATGTGGCTCTCGAGCATGAACTCTGTAGGTGACGACAGTGTCGCAGCGTCAGGAGTTTGGACATGCTTGCTAGTCCATCTTCACTCCTCAGCTGTGTGTCTTTGGGAGTTTCTTCTCTCTGGGTTTTCATGTGCACTCTCAAAAGATTGAGTCCTCCCGAGCCGGGCGTGGTGGCGCACGCCTTTAATCCCAACACTCGGGAGGCAGAGGTAGGAGGATCGCTGTGAGTTCGAGGCCACTCTGAGACTCCATAGTGAATTTCAGGTCAGCCTGAGCTAGAGTGAGACCCTACCTCGAAAACCCCAAAATTTTTAAAAATAAAAATAAAAAGATTGAGTCCTGAAACTGTTTTCAGTGCTGTGGTTTCATGGCATGGAGTAGCTGAGCCTGCCTGCCTGCTTCCCTGACCCCTGACCCCTGACCCCTGCTCACCAGCAAGTAGCTCCCACGTTGCAGAGTTCTTTACTCACCTCTCCCCCTCCCTCCTCAAACACATGGGTTTTCAGGCAGAATTTTTTTTTTCATAGCTACATGTGAAGATCCCTCTCCTGCAGCCCCAGGTCAGAGAGGGACCACCTTGCCCCCCTTCCAGGTTCATCCCCACCTTGTCCCTCGTCCCTCCCTTGGGCGAGAGACTCCCCGTCTCTTTCTTCCTTTGTTTCCTCCCAAATTGGCCCACCTGTTTTCAGAATGTGACCCTTTTCCTCTCTGCTTCCTCCCTCCCCAGCCAGATTACGACGTGTGGATCCTCTTGACTGTGGTGGGCACCATCTTTGTGGTCATCCTGGCTTCAGTGCTGCGCATCCGGTGCCGTCCCCGCCACAGCAGGCCTGTGAGTGCTTTGGGTTTCCTGGTACATGGGGACCGATGTGGGAGAGGGGCAGGAAGAAGAAAGTGAAGAAGGCAGGTAGGTACCTTGATGTCCATGAAACAATCTACCTTTAACCACTCTAGCCCCTGTCGGTTTCAGGCAGCCTCTCCCAAATTGCCCACTCATTCATTCATTCAGCAAATATACTGAGCAACAACTATACTTTAGGCACTCACTGTTCCAGGTGCTGGGAATAATCCTATGAGGAAAAAACGATAAAACCTTTACTCCTTTTCTTTCTTTCTTTCTTTCTTTTTTTTGGTTTTTCGAGGTAGGGTCTCTAGCTCAGGCTGACCTGGAATTCACTATGGAGTCTCAGGGTGGTCTTGAACTCCTCCTACCTCTGCCTCTTGAGTGCTGGATACAGGCATGCACCACCACGCCCGCCTGGCAAAACCTCTACTCTTGAGAGGTTTTCATTCTCGTGGGAGGAGCCAGACAAAAAAAAAAAAGTAAAATACGGCTGGAGAGATGTCTTAGCTGTTAAGGTGTTTGCCTGCAAAGCCAAAGGACCTAGGTTCGATTCCCCAGGACCCACGTAAGCCAGATGCACAAGGGGTCGCATGCATCTGAAGTTTGTTTGCAGCAGCCAAGGACCCTTGCACACCCATTCCCTCCCTCTCTCTCTCTTAAAAAAGGATAAGACTGAGCTGGGCTTGGTGGCGCATGCCTTTAATCCCAGCACTTGGGAGGCCAAGGTAAATGGATTGCCGTGAGTTGGATAAAAACTCTACTCTTGAGAGGTTTTCACTCTTGTGGGTGGAGCTAGACAATAAAAAAATAAATAAACTGAGCCAGGCTGAGCTGGGCATGGTGCACACCTTTAATCCCAGCAGAGGTAGGAGGATCGCTGTAATTTCCAGGCCACCCTTAGACTACATAGTGAATTCCAGGTCAACCTGGGCTAGAGTAAAACCCTACCTCGAAAAAAAAAAAAAAAAGTAAAATAGGGCTGGAGAGATGGCTTAGTGGTTAAGGCGCTCGCCTGCAAAGCCAGAGTATCCAGGTTTGACTCCCCAGGACCCATGTAAGCCAGATGCACAAGGTGGCTCATGCATCTGGAGTTCATTTGCAGCTACTAAAGACCCTGGTGCATCCATTCTCCCTCTCTCTATCTACCTCTTTCTCTCTCAAATAAAATAAATAAGTAAATACATAGTATTTTTGACGGCAGTATGATTTGACAGAGAAACATAAGATAGTAAAGAGAAAAGGGAAAGAAGGTGCGTCAGGTTAACTTATTTTTGCTTGTGTGTGTGGTGTGTGCATGCGTGTGCCCAAGGGTGGCCATTGGCTGTGTGATCTAACAGGGTGGTGGAACTGAGCCCATCCTGAGGCCCAGGGCTGAGGGAAGCAGAGCTCTTGCTCCATTCCGAGTCCTACTCTTCTTCCCAGGACCCTCTTCAGCAACGAACAGCCTGGGCCATCAGCCAGCTGGCCACCAGGAGGTACCAAGCCAGCTGCAGGAGGGCCCGAGCCGAGTGGCCAGACTCGGGCAGCAGCTGCAGCTCAGCCCCCATGTGTGCCATCTGCCTGGAGGAATTCTCCGAGGGACAGGTAAGGCAGGCTTCAGTAACCTCCGCAACCAAGCTAGAAAGGGGAATGGAAGCTGGGAGATTGGTGGGCAGGCCTAAAGCTGGAATGGGCACCCTGACTACATCTGTGTCCTCTGGGGGACAGAGGCAGGGGTCACCCTGAGATTTGGTCACTTCTGCGGCCTTCCAGGAAAAGGCAGTACTGTTGAGGGAGACGTGTGGGTAAGGTCACAGTTATGCTCTGGACATATTATCTCATCTTTTAGCCCCATGGCAGGGAAGGGTGGGGGTAGATTAGGCTTTTATCCACACTTTACAGCAGAAGACTGTTAGGAAACTCAGGCTAGGCATAGTGGTGCACGCCTTATCTAGCACTTTGAAGGGGAGACAGGAGGATCAAGAGTTCAAGGCCGGCCTAGGCTACATGAGACTGTCTTAAACAACAAAACAAACTCCTCAAAACTATTGGCAGGATCCAAAGCCCATACCTTTTGAAGTCTCTTATGAGGGCTTTTGCAAATTGGTGAATGCAAGAAAGACCAGTGAGAGTCAGGTAGATGTAACTGAAACCTTTGGACACCTTTATTTTCTCCAGGAGCTACGAGTCATTTCCTGCCTCCATGAGTTCCATCGTAGCTGTGTGGACCCGTGGCTACATCAGCACCGGACTTGCCCTCTCTGCATGTTCAACATCGTAGGTAGGAGGTGGACCGAAGACTCCCTTGTGTGCAGGCTGATGGGTCTAGAACTTGGCTGCCTTCTGGGCATGGGCTTCCTGTGAAATTGAGGAGAAGGAGCTGCTGCCATTGTGATTGCAGCTGTGCACTGCTCCAGAGCAACCTTGTCTGCTGGGGAGGAGCAGACATCTTTACTATGTTAAGAAGTGTCTGGGGCTGGAGAGATGGCTTAGCGGTTGGGCGCTTGCCTGTGAAGCCTAAGGACCCCGGTTCGAGGCTCGACTCCCCAGGACCCACGTTAGCCAGATGCACAAGGGGGCACACGCATCTGGAGTTCGTTTTCAGTGGCTGGAGGCCCTGGCGTGCCCATTCTCTCTCCCTCTCTCTATCTGCCCCTTTCTCTCTGTCTGTCACTCTCAAACAAATAAATAAAAATAACAAAAAAAAATTTTTTTTAAAAAAAAAAGAAGTGTCTGAACTGGGGCTCGGGAGACAGCTCAACCAGTAGAAGCATTTGCTTTGCAAGTGTGCAGACCTGAGTTTGGTCCCCACAACTACATACTAATGTTGGGCATGGTGGCACACACTGACAATCCTAGTGCTGAGGAATCAGAGACAAGTGGATCCTTCTAGCTCTCTAGTCAGCCCAGCCAATCTAGCCTACTTGATGAGTTCCAGGCCAGTGAGACCCAGACTCAAATTTTAAAAGGGGGGAGGGGCTGAAGAGCTGGCTTAGCAGTTAAGGCGTGCCTGCCTGTGAAGCCTCATGACCCAGGTTCAATTCCCCAGAAACTACTGGTGGCACATGCATCTGGAGTTTGCTTGCAGTGGCTAAAGGCCTTGGTGCGCCCATTCTCTCTCCCTCTCTCTGTCTTTCTCTCTCACAAATATTTTTCTTTCTTTATTTATTATTTTGTTTTTTTTTTTGAGGTGGGGTCTCAATCTAGCCCAGGCTGACCTGGAATTCACTATGTAGTCTCAGGGTGGTCTTGAACTCTTGGTGATACTCCTGCCTCTGCCTCCTCAGTGCTGGGATTAAAAGCATGCATCACCATGCCTGGCTCTCTCATAAATAAATAAATAAGTAAGTAAAAGATGGCACCTGAGATCATCCTCTGCCTCCCTTCGCAAACACATGCACACACGTGCAAGTGCATACACATACACAGTTTGCATTTTTTTTTTTTATCATCCGAAGTAGGGTCTTACACTGGCCCATGCTGACCTGGAATTCACTGTGTAGTCTCAGGGTGGCTTCCAACTCACAGCGATCCTCCTTCCTGTGCCTTCCAAGTGCTGGGATTAAAGGTGTGCACCACCACACCCAGCTAGTGGTATTTTGTGACAACTTTGTTGATCCTAAATATGGATTACTTATATATTTATTACTCTAATTTTCTGGCAAGAAAGCATCCTATTCTATAAACTGGCATATGCAGGTTTTCTAAAAGGTGAAAGTGAAATATCTTGAGGGAAGAGAATCTTTGCTAATGCACAAAAGGTGCAAATGGGCTAATGCTGGCCCTGGGTGAAAGAGCCCCAAATGGCTGGTGGCGGAGGCTGAGAGGAGTAGTTGCACTTCACACAGCAAACTGAGCAGTGACTTTAACCCCTCGGTATAGTCCAGCTTCCAGCCTGACTGGAGGTAGCAAGGAAGTCCCAGGCATGTACAAGTTTGCGATGCCCTAGGTCCCCAAACTCTGATCTCAGGAGCAAATCAAGGTGAAATGGGATAGCGACAGCTACACCTTTTTGAATGCATTCTCCATATTTGCAGAACTAAATACCCATGCTCTTCATTCTTTTTTTTTTTTTTTTTTCTTTCCCAGAGGGAGATTCGTTTTCCCACGCCCTGGGATCCTCTCCGTCTTACCAGGAACCAGGCAGGAGACTGCACCTCATTCGCCAGCATCCCGGCCATGCGCACTACCATCTTCCTGCTGCCTACTTATTGGGCCCTTCTAGGGATCCAGTGGCTCGGCCCCCACGACCCAGACCCTTCCTGCCATCCCAGGAGCCGGGCACGGGCTCTCGGCACCAACGCCTCCCCAGAGCTGCGCATCTCCGGGCTCTGGGTGAGCAGCAGCACGTGGCAGTGGCCCAGCACCCCTATGCACAGGGCTGGGGGCTGAGCCACCTCCGCTGTACCTCTCAGCACCCCCCAGTGTGTCCAGTGCCCCTGCGCCGGGTTCGGCCTCATGACAGCAGTGGCTCTGGAGAAAGCTACCGCACGGAACGCAGTGGCTACCTGGCAGACGGGCCAGCCAGCGACTCCAGCTCAGGGCCGTGTCATGGTTCTTCCAGTGACTCGGTGGTCAACTGCACGGACATCAGCCTGCAGGGCATCCACGGCAGCAGTTCTACCTTCCGCAGCTCCCTGAGCAGCGACTTTGACCCCTTGGTCTACTGCAGCCCTGAAGGGGATCTCCAGGGAAAGGGAGTGCAGCCTACCGTGACCTCTCGACCCCGTTCCCTGGACTCAGTGGTGCCCACAGGGGAAACCCAGGTTTCCAGCCATGTCCACTACCACCGGCATAGGCACCACCACTACAAAAAGAGGTTCCAGTGGCATGGTAGAAAGCCTGGCCCAGAAACTGGGACCCCCCAGTCGAGGCCTGTTGTTTCTCGGACTCAGCTCCAGCCAGAGTCACCTGTTCCTGACCAGCATGTCACCAGATCCAACTCAACAGCCCTTACAGGACAGCTTCCCAGCCCACAGCGGCCCAGGGCCCTTACAGAGCCAGCCCCTGGTCCAGCTGAAGCTGCCAGCCCTAGCCCCAGTCCCAACAATCTTTTGAACTTGCAGAAATCCAGCCTCCTTGTCCGACACCCACAGAGAAAACGGCGAGGTGGCCCCTCAGAACCCACGCCGGCTTCTCGGCCCCAAGACTTAACTGTGCATCCGGCCTGTCAGATTTTCCCCCACTGCAGCCCCAGTCTGGCATACCCTTGGTCCCCTGAGGCCCACCCATTGATCTTCAGACCTCCAGCCCTGGATAGGAGCCTGCTATCAGAAGCCCCAGTCCCCTGTTACTCAAGTTCACAGCCAATGTGGTTATATCTGACTCCTCGCCGGCCCTTGGGACCACACCCACCTGGAGAGGGCCTTTCTGAATGGAGTTGTGACACCCCGGAGGGCAGGTCATGCCCTTTCCCACACTGCCAGGTGCTGCCAGCTCAGCCTGGTGAGTATTCAGGAAAAGCGGATATGATGGGGAGAGGAGACTAGAACTGGATATTGTAAGGCTTGTGAAAGCAGCCAACAGGGGGGTTGATGGAAGCTGGTATTAGAAAGTGCAGAAATCAAAGGTGGTTCCCAGCTGTTCTTGGGCTTTGGTACAAGAACCACTAGGACTTCTCTTCCAAGCTCCCTCACCAACAAGACCAACCACATTTTCTTGAGAATTTACTGCATCTCCATATCACAAGCAGTGGTGACACTATCAATTCTCAGCTTTAACCCAAAACTTGGGGCATTTATCTGCTCAAATAAGACTTTTCCGGCTGGGCATGGTGGTGCACGCCTTTAGTCCCAGCACTGGGGAGGCACAGGTAGGAGGATCACCGTGAGTTCAAGGCCACCCTGAGACTCCATAGTGAATTCCAGGTCAGCCTGGGCTAGAGTGAGACCCTACCTCGAAAAACCAAAAAAAAAAAAAAAAGACTCTTCCAGGTCAGCTCTTTGTTTATAGTCATTACTAGAAGAACCTTTCTACTCCCCAAAAGAGGGCCCAAAGGTTCTGTAATACGAGGCCAGGAATCCTACAGGCAGGACTTGAGAGCTGCTGTTCATTCATTCATTCATTTCTTCCCTCTGATTGCATGCTTGCCATGTGCTAGGTTCCAGGCTGGCCTCTGAGGTCATGAAGCCTGCCAGCCAAGAGATCCAGGTTCATGGCGAGACAGGCGTGCGTACAGTTAGTGTGTAGCTGCTCCCAGAGTCATGTGTCTGGTGTCCGGTAGTCCCCTTTGGACCTGTCATGTATGCATTTTATTCCCCCAGGGCTGCCACCAGCTCCCGCTACTCCCGGCCTCAGAACTAGCTTTAGCCTTCCCTTTTCCTTGTTCCTCACACCTGCGAGTGTCAGATTCGCTTACCTATATCTCTGCTAGCTGTGTCACATTCTCTTCATGCCTGCTGCTGATGGCCCCTGCCCATGTGACGTACAGCCTGTGCCTCTTACAGGGCCATGAAGGCAGGGAGCTGCACATCCAGCATGTCCCACACAGTTGTGCTGCAAAGCTCCCCTGCCCTCCCTACTGATGCTGGGGTCAGCAGCCTCACAAGGAATCATCTAGAAATCTTCACATGCTCTGTTCCGTCCACAGTAACACAAAATCCAATGTGGTTTGGCCTATAAGGCTCCAATATTGGTAGTCCTATCTTCCTTCCCAACCTGATTTTCCCCGATTCCCTTCCCTTCCCCTGCCCCCTGCTTTATGCAAACTAGGTAAATACTTATTGTAATTCCAGTAACCACTGCCTTTTCTGTCCCTATAAGTCCAGTTCTTGCCTTTTCCTGTAAGAACAAGTGTATCCTTACTTCCAGGACATGATTGCTGTATCTGGACATATCTTCTTCCTTGGTCCATCTCTTATGTCCCTAGTTTTGCCCCACTGTTATAAGAGCCATTTGCATGCATGCCCTGTCTCCTACAAGGTTGTTGGGTCCCTGCTTAGTCTTTTGGATCTTCTATTTGGCAAAGGGGAGTAGGCCAAATTCCCAATGAAAGCTTAATAAATATTGATTGGGTGGATGAGTAAGTCCTATTTGTTTTCCTGTCCAGATTCCCAGTGATGCCCCTCTCAGCTTTCAACCTTTCCTCCCTTATTTCCTGCTCCTCCCTCTCTGGGGTGCCCTCCCAGCTACACTCTCCACAGGAGGGAGAAGCAGGAGCCCTGCTGGACCCTCAGTGATCTCTTTCCTCCCTTCTCATCACTTGCAGGCTCAGAAGAGGAGCTGGAGGAGCTGTGTGAACAGGCCGTGTGAGCTGTTTAGGACAAGCTGCAACCAAGAGTGTGCTCCAGATGACTCAGGGCTCTACGCATAGAGTCCTGCTCTTGAAAGAAGAAAGGACCTCAGGAAACACCCCTCTTTTGCCATACTTCCTGGACCACTGGAAGAAGAATGGTGATGGTGGGTGGTGGGAGGTGGTTTCCTGCCCCAGCTTCTGATCTTGTCTGCAGCATGCCCCTGCAGTACAGCAAAGTCAGTGTCCGGCCAGCCAGCCTGCCTGCCTGCATTTTGGGGCTGAGTCGTTGAGGACAGGAAGCTAGGTATGGAGAGCTAGGTGTTACAAGGTGCTGCTCCTTCTCCCAGCCTTACTAGGTCTCCTTCGCCTCAGGCCTCATGTTACACCAGCCCATGGGTTTGGCTGAATGGCATGATCATGTCTCACCTCCTACCTTGGGTGAGTTCTTCACACCAGCTTTGGCCCCACCCTGGGGAAGGCTTCATCAGGGACAACCCCAGCTTTTATCATTTTCCTTTTTCACGAAAGGCCTGGGAGCGTAGGTGAATCCTGATCCCTGAAGAGACGTCCCTGCAGCTTTTCCAAGCAGTGCCTGCCATGCTGCACACAGAGCTGTGGTTTCCCCCTTCCTGTCCTTCGGTTGCTCTTAACTTGTCAGGTCTGTGATACTAAGTCAGAGGAGGAGGCTCTGGGAAGCCAGGGTGTGACGTTCTGTCCCTTAGATGGGGACCAGTACCTTGGCAAACCTGGAATAAAGCCTATGATTGTCGAGCTCCTTGTCAGTCACACCAGCAGCTCCAGTTGCTCTGAGATCAAAGAAGGAGCAGTGGGAATAGCTCTTCCTTGAAGACCTTTCTGTCTCAGAGTTCCAGATCAGGAAGAGAGAATTTCTGTTAGACTTCATCCGGGAAGGGGGAAGGTGGGATGGAGGCGGGCAAGGCGACATTACACCTGAGCAAGGATAGCAAAGAGCTGTTCTCTGAGAGGTGATTTCTCAGTGCAGGGATTTGGAACAATAACGTGTGACCTCTGGGGTTTGCAGGGCCCAGAGGCCCACCTACCCAGTATAAGCCATACCAGGACCCAGCAGAAGGTGTGTACCTGGAGTGGAGTTGGAGCAAGACATTGGCTTGCACAGCTTGTACCAAGTAGGCAAGGGCTGAGGGGCCCCTGCAACCCTTGGTCCCAGGACATCCTGACCATTGTGAGCCCCTCAGGTGTTATCCTCACCTGGAATGTGAATGTGGGGGCAAAGTGGGCACAGGATCCTACTTGAGAACCTTCTTCCCTCAATGTCAGTGGGGAGACTGGAACCCAGGCACCCACATGGGTATTTATATCTGAACCAGACAGAAAGATGCTTGAATCAGGCATTATGTTGAGAAATGTATTTATTTACTAATATATTTATCCATAAATATGGTCTGGTCTTGTGATTTTCTTTTGTACTGTCTGTTACTCAGGGTAACAACTTCACCTTTCTACATTGAGAGAAATGGATTGCGGAAACTGTCCTTGAACTCCTGATCTTCCTTCCTTTCTCCACTTCCACACACTGGGGTTCAAGCATGGGCCATCACGCTGGGTTTTATAGATTACTTATGCTATCAGAGGCTAGCCTGGATGGGGTGGATTTAGGTCCCTAAAACTTGGCTTGGTGAAATCTGGAAAAGGAGCATCTGTGGATCCACATTTGTTCCCTGTGTTATTGTACTCTCTTTTTTATTTTTATTTTTTTTTGTTTGTTTTTGTTTTTATTTTTCAAGGTAGGGTCTCACTCTAGCTCAGGCTGACCTGGAATTTACTCTGTATTCTCAGGGTGGCCTTGAACTCTTGTCAATCTGCCTACCTCTGCCTCCCAAGTGCTGGGACTAAAGGCGTGCGCCACTACACCCAGCTCTTTTTTAATTTTTTCTTTTTTCAAGGTAGGGTCTTGCTCTAGCCCAGGCTGATCTGGAATTCACTATGTAGTCTTAGGGTGGCCTCGAACTCATGGCAATCCTTTTACCTTTGCCTCCCCAGTGCTGGGATTAAAGGCGTGTACCACCACGCCCGACCCCTGTATTATTGTACTCTTCATTGCTCATTTTAAGATGCTTTTGTGACTTTGTGACCTTTGGCAAAAACTGTCTTTTATCATTCATAAGTTATTTTACCTTTCAGAATTGATACAGGGCCTACTTGACATAGCACAGAGTGAAAATGTGTTGCAAAGTGGAAAGTTATTCAGTGATAGGAAACATTCACTATGTAATCTCAGGGTGGCCTTGAACTCAGGGCTGTTCTCCTACTTCTGCCTCCCGAGTGCTGGGATTAAAGGTGTGCGTCACCACGCTCAGCCCAGCTCAAGGTTTTAAAACCCTCAGGCAACTCAAGCATAATGGTACAAGCCTGTATTCTGAGAGTTTGGGAGGCTGAGAAGCATCACAACAGAATTCCAGACTAGACTGGACAGCACAGGGAATTCAAAGCCAGCCATGTCTCAAAGACAAACACCAAATCAACAACAGCAATAACCCCAGCACTACATGGGAGAAAGGCGCAAGAGGCAGGCCTGCCTTGAGGAAGTTCAGTTTCAATTAGGAGAAGGACTACAAGGATAGAGCAGCTGGGACTAAAACTATTTATATCCCAAAGCGCCAATTCAGATAAACACATGACTGGGCTCCACCCACACCACACAGCAAAGAGGCTGGTGCTTTCTTGGAATTCCGTGGGGTCAAGAGGGGCCTCGGCGCTCTTCACACTGCGTGGTAATTTTTCTTGATTCTCCTGGAAGGTGTGTTCTGTGGTTTGGTCGTCCAGTGCCCAGCTTAGAAAGAGCAAGACATTTTGCTTCCTATACAGTGCAGTGGTGGGTGTGAGCATTAAGAGAAGCACACAGTATAAATTATCAGCTGCGACTTGAAAATGTGAAATGTTATTTTATTTCATACATGTCTACAGCACATCTTGATCATATTCACCCCATGATGTGTTTAAGAATTTTTTAAGACGTTTTTAAGAATGCCTATTTCCCACCTAGCATTCCTGTGGCTAGCAAATGCAAACTCGGTAATGCTCTTGCAGTTACAAGGAGGGGTGGATTTACTTGATTCTTCTCTACTCTAGAGATAATCCAGAGACAGAACTGACTCAAATCTCTTGCTCCATATATGTGTATGTATATATATATATGTATACATACACATATACATATGTATGTATGTGTGTGAGTGAGTGAGGAGGGAGGGAAGGAGAGAGAATGAGCGTGCAGGGGTCCTCTTGCAAAGAAAACTCCAGGCGTGTACACCACTTGGTACATCTGGCTTTACATGAGTACTGGAGAACTGACCCTTGGCAGGCAGGCTTTGCAAGCCAGCACCTTTACTAACCCACCTTTCCCACTCTCCCAGCTCTTACTCAGGTGTGTTTTTGTTGTTGTTTTGTTTTTGTTTTTCCAGGCTGACCTGGAATTCACTATGTAATCTCAGGGTGGCCTTGAACTCAGGGCTGTTCTCCTACTTCTGCCTCCCGAGTTCTGGGATTAAAGGTGTGTGTCACCACGCCCAGCCCAGCTCAAGGTTTTAAAACCCTCAACTCAACTCAAGCATAATGGTACAAGCCTGTATTCTGAGAGTTTGGGAGGCTGAGAAGCATCACAACAGAATTCCAGACTAGAGTGGACAACACAGGGAATTCAAAGCCAGCCATGTCTCAAATCAACAACAGCAATAACCAAAAATGGAGGCTTGGGAGATGGCTTAGCAAGCAGTTAATGGTACTTACTTGCAAAGCTACAGGCCCAGTTCTATTTCCCAATGTCCAGTAAAGCCAGATGCACAAAGTGGCACACACATCTGGAATTTCTTTTTTTTTCTGGAAGGGGGTGGTTTCAAGGTAGGTTCTCACTCTAGCCCAGGCTGACCTAGAATTCAGTAGTCTCAGGCTGGCCTCCAACTCACAGAGTTCCTCCTACCTCTGCCCCGAGTGCTGAGATTTAAGGTGTGTGCCACCATGCCTGGCTTGGAGTTCTTTTGCAGTAGCAAGAGGCCCTGGTATGCTCATTTTCTCTCCCTACTTGCAAATAAATAATAATTAAAATGGGGTGGTGAATGCCTATAATCACAGCACTTTGGGCTGTGAAGGCAGGAGGATCAGACCAAAGTCACCCTTGACTACACAGCAAGTTCAAGGCCAGCCTGGGATGCACGACAGTGTCAAAATTAAAAGTGAATGAAGCTGGGCGTGGTTGCGCACGCCTTTAATCCCAGCACTCAGGAGGCAGAGGTGGGTTCCAGGCCACCCTGAGTATACAGAGTGAATTCCAGGTCAGCCTGGGCTAGTGCGAAACCTTATCTCAAAATACCAAAAAAAAAAAAAAAAAAAAAAAAAAAAAAATTAAGTGAATGAATATATAAACAAATTAAAATTTTTTTTAGGCAGGGCTGGAGAGATTGCTCAGTAGTTAAGGCGCTTCCCTGCAAAGCCTAAGGACTCTCACTTGGATTCCCCAGTACCAACGTAAACTCAGATGCATAAAGTGGCAGATGTGTCTCGAGTCTGCAGTGGCTAAAGACTATGGCGCACCCATTCTCTTTCTCTCATAAATAAATAAGTTTAAAAAAAAAATATATATATATATATTTTTTTTTTTTTTTTACAAAATTTAAATGGAAAAAAAAGAATCTAGGTTCTCGTGGGGAGCCTTCTAAAGGAGCCCACGGCCTGGAACCAGCGGTTTCCATCAAACGGCCTGGTCGCCGCGTCCCGCGCAGGCGCCGTCGCCCCGTCCCGCCCCCCACCCGCCCATCTGCAGCTCCGCCTCCCGGTCGCCGGGGCCCAGGTAGCAGGCGCGAGGTCCAGGTGGCTGCCGCGGCGCCGCCTCCGCGGCCGGCGGGACAAACCATCTCCGCAGGCAGGGGGGGAGGAGGCGCGGGGCGGGGCGGCTGCCTTCCCGCACCGGAAGAGGAAGCCGGGTACCGGAAGTGCCGGGCATTCTGGGTAACGGACTGTTTACTTCCGGCGGCTGTGGCGGCTGCGACGGCAGCTGCTGGTCTCGTTCCGGGGCTGCGGGAAGATGGCCCTGGAGACGGTGCCGAAGGATCTGCGGCATCTGCGGGCCTGCTTGCTGTGCTCGCTGGTGAAGGTGCGTGTCGGGGCCCGGGTGTAGGAGCGATCGGGGAGGCGGGATGGGAGGAAGCGGGCGGAGGAGAGAAGAAAGATCTGCGACTCTGGCGGTAACCAGCGGAGCGGGAGGCCGAAGGAAGGCGTCGCTCAGGTAGCGACGCGAGCTGCTCTGCAAGTCGTACATGCCTTTGAGTCCTCAGCTTTTCCTTGGCTCCCCGTGGGAATCAGGAGGGTGGGAGTCTGAAGCTGAGAGCAGTTGGAGAGGACACTAGAGGAAGAACGTGAAATGGCACCTGTGATGAGACAAAGAAGTATGGGCTTTAGGAATGGAGTTTGGGGGAGCAGTAGATGTTGAAACACAGACCACACAGAGAGCCGAGAGGGTTACTGCTCTGAAATACTGAGAAAGCTCTGTTCATGCCCATCCCCTTTCGGCTTTGTTTTCGCTCCTCAGACTATAGACCAGTTCGAATATGATGGTTGTGACAATTGTGACGCATACCTGCAGATGAAGGGTAACAGAGAGATGGTATATGACTGCACCAGTTCATCTTTTGATGGGTAAGCCCTTCAGAGTCCATTCACTTCTGCATATCTTGCCCTATTCAAGAAGTCGACGGGATATGCACCCCCCCCCTCTCTTTTCTCGAGGTAGGGTCTTGCTCTAACACAGGCTGATCTGGAATTTCACTATGTAGTCTCAGAGTGGCCTTGAACTCATGGCGATCTTCCTACTTCTGCCTCCCAAGTGCTAGGATTAAAGGCGTGTGCCGCCAATCCCGGCAGAAACAGACTTTTTTTTTTTTTTTTTTGGTTTTTCTTTTTGGTTTTTCGAGGTAGGGTCTCACTCTAGCCCAGGCTGACCTGGAATTCACTATGGAGTCTCAGGGTAGCCTGGAACTCACGGCGATCCTCCTACCTCTGCCTCCTGAGTGCTGGGATTAAAGGCGTGCACCACCACGCCCGGCAGAAACAGACTTTTTTAGATCATAATGCTAGTTGGTATCAGTAGCTATTTTGAGATCTGCCAGTCCAATGGATGCACTCTAGAAACCACAAGCTTATAGCATTGTTGAGCCCTTGACATATGGCTAGTTCAAATTGAGATATCCTTAGGGGGAGAAGGGGAGATGGCTCAGCATTAAAGTTGCTTGCTTGCAAGCATGCTGGCCAGGGTTCAACTCCCCAGTATCCATGTAATGATGGTTCCAAAGTGGCACATGGCGTCTGTAATCCCAACATACATAATGGCCATGGAAGGCAAAGCTAGAAGAATCCAGAAGTTCATGGACCAGGTAGACTGGGGGCTTTATCAAGGTAGGGTCTCGCTCTAGGCCAGACAGGCTGACCTGGAATTCACTATGCAGTCTCAGGGTGGCCTTAAATTCACAGCAGTCCTCCTCCCTTTGCCTCTCAAATGCTGGGATTAAAGGCATGTGCCACCACACCCGGCTTGAGCCCTAGTTGTAATTCCTAGTACTCCTCCAAAAATGTTGAATGTCTGAATGTACTTTTTGAAAATAAAGCAAAGGGGGCCTGTGGAGATTGCTTAGAGGTTAAAGATGATTGCTTGCAAAGCCTGTTGTCCCGGGTTCAATTCTCCCAGCATCCATGTAAAGTCAGATGTAGAGTACTGCAACCATCTGGCATTGATTTGCAGTGGCAAAAGACCCTGGGCTGGAGAAATGGCTTAGAGGTTAAGATACTTGGCCTGCAATGCCAAAGAACCCAGGCTCAATTCCCCAGGACTCAATGTAAGTTAGATGCACAAGGTGGGACATGCATCAAGTTTATGGTAGTGGCTAGAAACCTTGGTATACCCATTTTCTCTCTCCCTCCCCTCTCTCTACCTCTCTCAAGTAAATAAATACAAACAAAATATTAACAAAAAGACCCGTTGCCCCTTCATATACATGCATGTTGCAGTTAGGTTTGCATTGCTGGTAAAAATCACCCAACCAAGAGCAGCTTGTGGGAAAAAGAGGTTTATTTTGGCTTATAGGCTTGAAGAGAAGCTCCATGATGGCAGGGAAAACGATGGCATGAGCCAGAGGGTGGACATCACCTTCTGGCCAACATAAGGTGGATAATAGCAACAGAGAGTGTGCCAAACACTGGCATGGGGAAACTGGCTATAACACCCATAAGCCTGCCCTCAACAATACACTGCCTCCAGAAGGTGTTAATTCCCAAATCTCCATCAGCTGGGAACCTAGCATTCCGAACACCTAAGTTTATGGGGGACACCTGACTCAAACCACCACAATGCATAAACAAATAAAATTAAAAACAAAAAGAAAGTGAAAGGAAGATACAGATACTGATGATCTTAGCTGAGTGTGGTGGCTCAAGGCCTGTAGTTCCAGCACTTTGGAGGTGGAAGCAAGATAATCAGAAGTTCTAATGCTAGCCTAGGCTACAGAAGACAGTATCTTTAAAAAAGGGGAGGGGATAGAGAGATGGCTTAAGGTGCTTGCCTGCAAAGCCTTCAGACCCAGGTTCAATTCCCCAGGACCCACATAATCTAGATGCACAAGGTGGTACATGCATCTGGAGTTCATTTGCAATGTCTAGTGGCCCTGGCATGCCCATTCTGTCTCTCTGCCTGCCCACCCCATATATATATACACACACACATACATACATACATGTGTGTATGTATAAAGCTATTTTACTTATTTATTTGGTTTTTTGAGGTAGGGTCTCACTCTAGCCCAGACTGACCTGGAATTCACTATGTAGTCTCAGGGTCTCAGGGTGGCCTCGAACTCAGAGCAGTTCTCCTACCTCTGCCTCCCCTGTGCTGGGTTTAAAGGCGTTCACCACCACGCCTGGCCATAAATAAAATACTTTAAAAAAAAAAAAAAACAACAAAAAACAGTGGTGGTACACAGCTCTGAATGCTGAGGTAGGTTGGTTGGTTGAGGTGAGCCTCGGGCTTTAGAGTGATTTCCTGGTCAGCCTGCACTAGAGTGAGACCATACTTCGGAAAACCAAAAAACAAAAAATTTTAAAACAGCTGAGGGGCTGGAGAGATGGCTTAGCAGTTAAGGCACTTGTCTACAAAGCCAAAGGACCCGGTTCAAATCCCGGGGACCCACATAAGCCAGATGTACAAGGTGGTGCATGCATCTGCAGTTTGTTAGCAGCAGCTGGAGGCCCTGGCATGTCCATTCTTTTTCTCTCTGTCTGCCTCTTATTCTCTCTCTCTCAAATAAATAAATAAATTTGTTAACAAAAAGGGGAGGGGGCTAGAGAGGTGGCTTAGTGGTTAAGGCTCTTGCCTGCAAAGCCAAAAGACTTTGGTTTGATTCCCCAGGACCCACATAAACCAGATGCACAAGGTGGTACATGTATCTGGAGTTTGTTTGTAGTGGCTGGAAGCCCTGGCACACCCATTCATATTCTCATTCATTCATTCATTCTCTCTCTCTCTCTCTCTCTCTCTGCTTCTTTCATGCTCTCAAATAAATAAGTAAAAATAAAATATTTTTTTAAAAAAGCCAGGCGTGGTGGTGCATGCCTTTAATCCCAACACTCAGGAGGCAGAGGTAGGAGGATCCCTGTGAGTTTGAGGCCACCTTGAGACTACATAGTGAATTCCAGGTCAGCCTGAGACCCTATCTTGAAAAACTTAAAAAAAAAACTTTAAAAAAAAAAAGCCAAGAACCATCCTGATACAGGTTTTTTTTTTTGTTTGTTTGTTTGTTTTTTTGTTTTTTTTTGGTTTTTTGAGGTAGGGTCTTGCTCTAGCCTAGGCTGACCTGGAATTCACTCTGTAGTCTCAGGGTGGCCTTGAACTCGTGGCAATCCTCCTACCTCTGCCTCCCGAGTGCTGGGTGGCATGCGCCACCATGCCTAGCTCGATGTTGAACTTTTTTTTTTTAATTGACAATTCCATAATTGTAGACAATAACCCATGGTAATTCCCTCCCTCCCCCCACTTTCGCCTTTGAAATTCCACTCTCCATCATGTCCCCTCCCCGTCTCAATCAGTCTCTCTTTTATCTTGATGATGTCATGATCTTTTCCTCCTATTATGATGGTCTTGTGTAGGTAGTGTCAGGCACTGTGAGGTCTTGGATATCCAGGCCATTTTGTGTCTGGAGGAGCACATTGTAAGGAGTCCTACCCTTCCTTTGGCTCTTACATTCTTTCCACCACCTCTTCCACAATGGACCCTGAGCCATGGAAGGTGTGATTGAGATATTGCAGTGCTGAGCACTCCTCTGTCAGTTCTTCTTAGCACCGTGGTGCCTTCTGAGTTATCCCAAGGTCATTGCCATCTGAAAAGAAGGTTCTCTAACCAAAAGTGAGAGTAGCATTAATATATGGGCATGTCAGCTTTGAACATTTTTTACTATTCCTTTTAAAGCTTTTGTTGTTGTTGTTTTTGTTGTTTTTCAAAGTAGGGTCTCACTCTAATTCAGGTTGACCTGGAATTCACTCTGGAATCTCAGGGTGGCCTCGAACTCTCAGTGATCCTCCTACGTCTGCCTCCCGAGTGTTGGGATTAAAGGCTACCACACCAGGCTTATTAAAGCTATTTTAAAAAATTATTTTACAGTGCTGCAGATTGAGTCCAGGGTCTCACCCATGTTAGGCAAGCGCTAGCACTAAGCTACATATCAAGTCCAGTGTTACACATATTGTGTACCAGTCGTTTGCAGAGTGTGGTATAGGCTTACAGTGTCAGCATTTTGGAGCTGGAGGCAGGAGGATCAAGAGTTTGAGGCCATCCTGAACTATATGGGAAGACCTTGTCTCCAAAACAAACAAAAAATATCTTTTACCTTCTTTTAATTTAATTTTACTTATTTGCAAGCAGAGAGAGGAGATAGAGAATAGGTGATCCAGGGCCTCCAGCCACTGCAAACGAACTCCAGATGCATGCGCCCCCTTGTGCATGTGGCTTATGTGGGTCCTGGGGAATCGAACCTGAGTTCTTTAGCTTCACAGGCAAACACCATAACTGCTAAGCCATTTCTCCAGCCCCCTCCCCCCCCCCTTTTTTTTTGAGACAAGGTCTCCGGTGGCTCAGGCAAACTCATTATGTAGCCAAGGATGACTGAATTTCTGATCCTCCTGCCTCATCTCCACATTGCTGGGATTACAGGCATGCATCACCACACCTGGTTTTATGCAGTGCTGCAGATCAAACCCTAACTGCAAGCACTCTGCATAGTAGGTTTTAGAGAGCAAGCAAGTCAAAGGCTAATGGATTATTAGATCAAAGGAAGGCTAAGTGACCTCAGCTAGAAATGGAGGCAACAATCTTTTTCTTAAAAAGCCAAAGCTGGGCATGGTGGCACCTCAAAACAAACAAACAAACAAAAATAGCGGGACTAGAGAGATGGCTTAACAGTTAAGGCATTTGCCAGCAATGCCTGAAGGACCCAGGTTCAATTCCCCAGGACCCATGTAAGCAAATACGCAAGGCGGCTCATGCATCTGGGGTTTGTTTTGCCGTGGCTAGAGCGCCCATTCTCTCTATCTTCCTCCCGATTTCTCTCTCCTGCTGTCTCTCTTAAATAAATAAGGCCAGAGGTTGGCTGGCACCGGGTGTCTTTCCTGGATTCCTCTCTCTTGAGGCAAGGTCTCTCAGTTGAGCCCAGAGCTCACTGTTTGGGCTTGCCTAGCTAGCCAGCTTGTCCTGGAGACCCTGTCTCTGCCCTGAGTGCTGGGATTACAGGCAGGCCACCATGCCTACCTGGCACTTACCTGGATGCTGGGGATCTAGATTCTGGTGCTCCCACACTTGGATGACGAGGGCTGTATCTACTGAGCCCACTACCCAGACTTTTGTTTTGCTTATTTTAGAGACAGGGTCTTATTCTGTAGCCCAGGTTCTCATGAATTCATTGTGTAGACTATGCTGGCCTTGACCTAATGGTGATTCTTCTTCCTCAGCCTCCCAAGTGTTGAGATTATAAGCATGAGCCACCACACCCACCTCTACTTTTTATTTTTATTTATTATTTATTTATTTATTTTGGTTTTTCGAAGTAGGGTCTCGCTCTAGCCCAGGCTGACCTGGAATTCAGTACGTAGTCTCAGGGTGGCCTTGAGCTCACAGCGAGCCTCCCACCTCTGCCTCCTGAGTGCTGGAATTAAAGGTGTGCGCCACCACGCCTGGCACCAGCTCTACTTTTTATTTTAGTTTAGTTTTTGTTTCTTTTTGAGATAGGGTCTCATTCTAGCTGAGGCTGACCTAGCATTCACTCTATCCCAGGCTGGTGTCAAACTCATGGCAGTCCTCTTACCTCTTCATCCTAGGTGCTGGCAGTAAAGGCCTGTGCCACCACGCCCAGCTACTTTTATGTTCTGAGGCAGAATCTTACTAAGTTTCCCAGGCTGATTGAGCATGCTCTGTGGCTTGAGGCAAACTTTTAACTTGCTTGGCTACAACTATAGAATTTTCGAGGAAGTTGAGGTGAGGTAGAAGGAACATTTCAAGTAGAAGGGAGTGACTGGAGTAAAAGCATGAGGTGGGGAAAACCAGGGTATGTTTGGAGAGCAGTGAGAATTATGTTTAGACTTAATCTGTTGAGTAGTAGGGACTATATAAAAGGATAGATTATGAGGACAGAAAGTATAGTCATGATTGGAGGATGACCTTCATCTGTGCCTATCCTAGGTTAGCATCATCTTGTCACTACTGGAAAGGTCCATTCTCAAAACAGGATTTGGATGGGAAGAGAATCCAAGACTATGGCCAGGGAAGTGAACACAGTGGGGGCAATCCACACATGTCAGTTCCTAGTGCAGCCCTAGGACACAGTAGCCAGCAGGCGTTTGATTAAATGGGTGAATAACAAAAATAACTTTGGGCTGGAGAGATGGCTTAGCAATCGACTCCACAGATCCTATGTTAGCCAGATGCAGGGTCGTGCATGCGCACAAGGTGGTGCGTGCATCTGGAGTCAATTGCAGTGGATGGAAGCCCTAGTGCACCAATTCATATTCATTCTTCCTCTCCTCCCCTCTCCTCCCTCCCTCCCTCCCTCCCTCCCTCCCTCCCTCCCTCCCTCCTTCTCTCTTTCTTTGTCTCCCCCCCCCATACACACACACACACACACTCTGTAGCTTGTGATAGCACCTGATGCTGATCACCTTGCTCAAGATAGTATCTTCCTAGACCTTAAATAACCTTTCTGTTGCCCAGAATTGAATGTAACTGGGAGAGGATTATTGGAATAAGAAGAAACAACACTTACTTAGAACCTACTGAGTGTTTTTTGTGTATTAGCTCAGCCTGAGTCCCAGCTTACTGGTGAAAATCTGTCACGTCTCCATCTATACAGCACATTAGAAGAAGAGTGCTTTAACTTGGGAGAGGGGGAGCTGGGGGGATGGCTCAGAGGTTCAAGGCACTCGTTTGCAAAGCTTTCTGACCTGAGTTTCATCCTCCCAGCACACATATAAAGCCAGAGACAATAGCAAAGTGATGCATGTGTCTGTGATCCCAGCGCACCTACGACGGTGGGGACAGGAGGTGGCATAGCCAGGAGTGTCCAAAGCCTATGGGCCAGCTACATTGGTATTCATTAGCAGTGGCCAGGTACCTCAAAGTTGTCCTCTGGCCTTCACATGTGCACTGTGACATGCATGCACCATATGCAAACATTTACACACACAGATAAATAGGCCTTAAATAAATAAATTCTAAAGTTTTTGGTGTGAATGTAGTATGTGTGGTGAATGCACCACACATGTATATGCAAATACGCTTAACATGTATATGCAAATGTGTGTCTCTGCTTACATGTGGGAACCAGAGGAACATGTTACATGGCTCCCTCCATTGCTCATCTGACTTATTTCCTTGACACAGAGTCTCTGGCTGAACCTAAAGTTGCCATTCACCAGTCAGCAATCTTCAGTGGTTTTCCTGTCTGTCCCCCTCAGTACTAGAGTTACAGAAATGTATGACCATGTCTGGCCTGGTGCTGGGGCTTGATTAAACTCAGGTCCTCCTGCTTGTTGAGTGAGTATTCTCAGTAGCCAGCCCCCAACCCCAAGAAACACTTGTTTTGATTTTACCCCTTTGCACTAGGCTCCAGGCTACTCCTGGTTGTAACCAGTACTGGCTATCCACTGCTAAATCCATCTACATGTTCAATTTTTTTTTTTTTTTCCTGAGGTAGGGTCTTACTCTAGCCCAAGCTGGCCTCAAACTCAAAGCAATCCTCCTACCTCTGCCTCCTGAGCACTAGAATTAAAGACTTTTTTAAAACATTTATTATTTGAGAAAGACAGAATGGGTACACTAGGGCCTCTAGCCACTGCAAACAAACACATGCGCCATCTTGTGCAGCTGGCTTTACGTAGGTACTGGGGAATTGAACTTGGGTCCTATAGCATTGCAGGCAAGCATCTTAAACACTAAGCCATTTCTAGCCCCTGGCTAATTTTTAAAAAATACTTTTTGTTATATTTGAGAGAGAATATCGGCAGTACCAGGACCTCTTGCCACTGCAAATGAACTCTAAATACATGTGCCACTTTCTGTGTGTGGCTTTACATGGGTGCTGTGGAATCAAACCCTGGGCCAGCAGGTTTTGCAAGCCTTTAACAAACCCTGAGCCATCTCCCAAACCCACTGCAGGCTGACATTTTTTAGCCTAGGGAAATAATCTTTTGTGAGTGGTAATTGAATTTATTGACAATCCAAGGACATAAGAAGGAAAACCTCTTTGTTAGTCATAACTTTGAGTCAGCTGCTTCCTGCATTAGAACTGTTTACCAGGTTTCCAGTCGAGATCCAATATCTGACTTTATTCTAGGATTCCTCCCCTAGAACTGTTTGGTTTGCTGAGCAGGTCTCTTAGTTTTCCTTCTCTACAGCAGAGTAGGCTCAGGCTGACCGATGCTCTTTCTTTTCCCTCCCTAGAATCATTGCAATGATGAGTCCAGAAGACAGCTGGGTCTCTAAGTGGCAGCGAGTCAGTAAGTGTCTCCCAGCCTCCTTATCCTGATCTGTGCCATATTGGCTCTGAGCCTCAGGTGTAGCAGAGGTATGTAACCGGGGTGGGAAAGATGGAGTTATAGAAAAGCAAGCCATGCCCTGGGCCCTGTGGCCAAGGTAAGTGATGGGTTTTCCCTTGGAGTTATAGTGCTTCTTTCATTTGTGGCCTAAGCCTCCATTTGGTCTTCAGTCTTAACACACTGCTATTGTATTCTCTTTTCTTCTTTTTCAGGTAACTTTAAGCCAGGTGTGTATGCAGTATCAGTCACTGGTCGCCTGCCCCAAGGTACTAATTATAGCAGCTAACAGTCTCTGACTTAACAGGCCTTTAGGAAGCCAGTCTTCTGTGAATTAATGCCAATCCTCACGATTTCATGAAGTTATACATTTTGTAGATGAGGGAAGTAAGGTACAGAGAAGTTAAATAACTTGAGTGCTAGAATTAAAGGTATATACCACTACACCCAGCTAGAATCCTTGGTTGGTTGGTTGGTTTTTTTTTTTTGGCCAGGGGCGGGGCCCCCGGGGAGTGGGAGGTAGAGTCTTGCTCTCTAGGCTGACCTGGACCTGGAATTCACTATGTAGTCTCAGGCTGGCCTCAAACTCAAGTGATTCTCCTACCTCAGCCTCCCAAGTGCTGAGATTAAAGGCATGTGCCACCATGCCTGGCTCAAGAATCCTTGTGTTTGTTCATTTGAGAGAGGATGGGCGCACCAGGGCCTTCTTGCCACTGCAGAAGAACTCCAGATACATGCACCACTTAGTGCATCTGGCTTTATATGAGTACTGAGGAATCAAACTTGGGTCCTTAGGCTTTGCAGGCAAGTAAGTGCCTTAACTGCTGAGCCATCTCTAGCTCAAGAATCCTTGTTTTTGGTAATTGTATGAGTTCCACTTTTTCTTCTCAACCTGGTTAACTGCCAGACACTTGACTGGATCTTCAGCGATCACAAGGCAACCACACAGGGCTTTGATAAGAAGTCTAGGAACTCAATTTTGCTTATAATCCTACTTGAAGGTGGCAAGTGAGGGCCTGCCTTATCCTTGTGAATATTCCCTATGGAACTGTTTATCTTCCTGCTACAGGAATCGTGCGGGAGCTGAAAAGTCGAGGAGTGGCGTACAAATCCAGAGACACAGCTATAAAGACCTAGTGAGATGCAGGGCTGCGGCACCTCTGCTCTCCACCTCCTGCCTCTGCTTGTCTTCGGGAAGGAACTGCACGGGCAGAACTTCACACCTCCTGCCCTCGAGCTCAGAGCTTTGGCAGACAGCTGAGAAAGCAGCACATCATCTCCCTGGGCCATTTCACTTTCTGTGCACTGCAGGTGGAGGTGGAGGTGGAAGGGTTTGGGCTGGATTCTCAGACTAAAGGGACAAGAGGTTTTCCTCCCTGTGCCCAGGGCTGTGCCTTTGTCCATGGGCAAGACTTTGGGTCAAATGCCAATAAACATGAACCCCTGGGAAGATCTGAAAGCTGTGACGCATTCTTTGCCTCTCTCGCCCTTTCACAGTAAGGGATTGCCGGCCTTGTGAACACTGCCAGCTCAGCAGAGGCCCTTCTTCCTTTGGCCCGTCTTTGGGGCTGCCAGTTGAAGGCTTTCTGGAGTCTCACTGTAAGGTCTGCTGCCTGAGGTGTGGCTACCTCTGATCGGTAGCCCAGTTCCTGTCCTCTGGACTGGGCAGAGCACTCCTGTGAAGGAATCCTGAGGCTTCTTTTTCTTCCTTAGCTCCTTAATTGCTAGTCCTCTACCTTAGCCAGTCTCCCACATTCCTATTCCTTTAACTGGAGTCCTTCAGTTAAGAAGGTCACTGTTAGGTCTTGGTTTGGGTTATCTGTTCTTCCGTGGGAAGTGAGCCCTTCTGTGGCCTAGGAGGGGCCTTGGGTAATGGTTACTGGCCAAGTTGTTTTTGTTTTAGAATAAAGTCACCTTATAGTCTCAGTTACTTACATTACAGAATCCTGTTAGTAACCCCATTTTGGTTTCTCTCAAGTTTTCCATCTTTAACATAAACAGAAAATCACTCCTATTCACCTTGCTGGTTTACCTCAGGATTGTGATGAGAAATGAAGCAATGTGAATATCCTTTAACAAGTCTTATAAAAGGGCTGGGTGTGGCGGCACATGTCTGCAGTTTTAACATTCAAGAAGCCAAGGTAGGGGGACAGCTCAAGGACCAGTGTGGACTACATAGCAAGACCTGGTCTCAAAAGGCAATACACAGGCAGGCATGATGGTGCATGTTTTAATCTCCCCACTCGGAGGCAGAGGTAGGAAGACCGCTGTGAGTTTGAGGCCAGCTTGAGACTACACAGAAAGTTCCAGGCCAGTTGGGGCTAGAGCATGACTCTACCTCGAAAAACCAAAAAGGAAAGGAAAAAACACACTGCATACATGCCTGCAGCAGGTTTTGTGTTCTGTAACCACCTGGTGTTGCTAGTGAGTCAGTTTCACATTACCTGTGTGGGAGTGTGAGCCGGAAGAGATGCTGACTCTCCAGTGCCTTCCCCATCCTCCCCTCTCTCTTCAGGGCCATGGGAGGGAGGGGAAAGCTGGGGCTGGCCAGGCTGCTTACGTTCATGGGTCCTGAAACTAGAACCAGTTCCCAATTTCACTGGTACCTTCAAACTGAGGGTGGATTGTTAACCATAATTCCAAACAGTTTTTCTAGGTTTACCATAGCCAGCCAACTAAAAGAGCACTTGTTGAATATCCGTTAGAAAGGGGCTTTGATCAGTAGCTGTTGCAGCCCAGCTAGGCTAGAACTTACTTCCTGGAGGGAAGAAGTAGGTTTCCGCAAGAGTGCCTAGACTGTGCAGCCAAGGCCCAAACTTTCACTGGCTTTCTCAAAAGTCCCTTGGAAAGCCCCAGCGGCTGTCCTGTGTGTCTGACCCGGACGTGGCTGCTTGGTGAGAATGGAAACAGTTGTGGGGAGGGGAAGCAAGAGGAGTCTGCACAAATAACCACATGGGCTGCTAGGCCCCACACTTAGCTGGGCCCCAACTGCCAGCCTTGCAGGAAGTGAAAGACACAGGCGCTGGTGGTCACGGAGGAGGGGGCTTGTTGCCGCTGCCTCCACATGGAAGCTTCCTACTCTTGCCTTGTCCAGTTCCCTACATGTGCTACCCACTTAGCACCCAGACAGGAAGTACGATGCTGAAGTCCATCCAGATGCTATGATGGGAGTTTGGTTCCAAGCTGTCTGAGAGTGAGTGTGTGTGTACTTGCATACACGTGCACAGGGGGATCTTTAAGCACTGGTACTGCTACCTGCATCTGCAAGGCCTCTGCCTGTCAAAGTTTAACCCCATTCTTTTTTTAATTTTTTTTTTTTTTTGAGAGAGAAAGAAGCTGATAGAGAATGGATACATCAGGGCCTCCAGCCACTGCAAACAAACTTCAGATACATGGGCCACTTTGTGCATCTGGTTTCATGTGGATACTGGAGAGTTGAACTCAGGTCCTTAGGCTTCACAGGCCTTAACCACTGAGCCATCTCTTCAGCCTCCCCCCCCCCCCAACCCATACATAACTTTTAAAAATAGTTTTTCTTTGGGGGGGGGCGGGGTTTGAGGTAGGGTCTCACTCTGGCCCAGGCTGACCTGGAATTCACTATGTAGTCTCAGGGTGGCCTCGAACTCATGCCGATCCTCTTCTGCCTCCTGAGTGCTGGGACTAAAGGCATGTGCCACCACGCCCGGCATGTTTGTTTTTGAGTGAGAGTTTCAGTAAGTTGCAGACTGGTCTTGAACTCACAACTCACTCTGTACCCAGGCTGGTGATCAACTAGCCTCCACCTCCCGAGTTGCTGGGATTACAGTTGTGTACCACCAGGCCTGCTCCTCTTGGTCTTTTGCTCATGATTTTGCTCCTCCTCAGGGACAAGGCTCTTCTGCAGTGCAACAGGACCGACAACTCAGACAGACAGCTGGAAACAGCAACCAGGCTGCTGCTGCTTTCCCTTTGCCTGCCTATTCCTAGTTTTGGGAGGGGGGAGTGTTGTTTTTTTCAAGGCGGTGTCTCACTCTAGCCCAGGCTGGCCTCAAATTCACAGGGATCCTTCTACCTCTGCCTTCTGTGTTCTGGGACTAACGGTGTTTGCCCGGCTCTTTTCCTCATTTTCTACTCTGCCTACTAAGTGCTGTGAGGTGAGGATCTCAGAAACTGGGGACCTAAGTGACACTTGAAGTGATGACTGACAGCTGACAGAGCAAGGTCGAGATGTTCTGGTTTCAGAATAACAGTGATGGGCTGGCAAGGGCCCCAGCCTAGACCGGGCCCGGCAGGTTTGGGGACTGAGGCCTTGCTCTTGCTGTGGCTACTACTTTGTTACTCTCGTCTTTCTGCAGCCTGCTACTTAGCTCTCAGACCAGGCCCCTCCCAGACATCAGATTTCTCTGTGTATGTAAAAGAGACAAGTCGGTAACACTGAGAGTAAGCTAATATTATCTTACTTTGTCTGGAAGTCTTGTTCTTGTGAATTGTATTTTGCAAGTTGACAACAGGCTTTGACATCCATTATCTCATTTGATCCTCACAAAACCCCTGGGACATAGTTGATGTCCTTATTTAGCAATGAGGAGACAAGTTCAGAGAGTTCAAGTAGCTTGGCTGTGATTGAGCAGTGGAGCCTCAGCTGAAGAAACACAGTACTGGGGCTGGAGAGATGACCCAGTGGTTAAGGCACTTGTCTAAAAAGCCTGAAGGCTCTAGTTCGATTCCCCAGTATCCACTTGAAGCCAGATGCTCAAGATGATGCATACGTCTGGAGTTCGTTTGAAGTGGCTAGAGACCCTGGCATTCCATTCCTTGCCCCCCTCTCTTCTCTGTCTCCCTCTGCTTGCAAATAGATAAAAATTAAAAAGCCAGGCCTGGTGGCTCACGCCTTTAATCCCAGCACTCGGGAGTCAGAGGTAGGAGGATTGCTGTGAGTTCAAGGCCACCCTGAGACTCCATAGTGAATTCCAGGTCAGCCTGGGCTAGAGTGAGACCCTACCTTGAAAAACAAAAAAAACAAAACAAAACAAAAAAAATTAAAAAAGAAAAGAGCCGGGAGTGGTGGCATACACCTTTAATCCCAGCACTTGGGAGGCACAGTAGGGGGATCTCCATGAGTTAGTTCAAGGCCATGCTGAGACTGCAGAGTGAGCTCCGGGTCAGCCTTGGCTAGAGCGAGACCCTACCTTGACAAAAAGAAAAAGGAAAAAGAAATAATACTCACACCCGGGTTAGCACTGCTGCTTCCCGCGGGTTCTCAAACAAGCATTGTGTGTAGCCGAGAGGAAGCTTTCTGCTCAGTAAAGTCACAACGCATTGTCCTTACACACTGGACCCCGCTAGCCACAATACACTTAACACTTCTAGTCCCCAAAGTCTAAATTTAGCCAAAGAGCATGAGGCAATGGGTGATGATCCGAGGAAGAGGCCCATGAGGCTTATTCAAGGGCCCTTGCCCAGAACAAAGCCATAGGGGCCCAGCCCTTCAGTTCCCTCCAGCTGCACCTTCTCCAACAACTCCCAAGCACCTGACAACCTGTGCCTCACACTTCCCAACCTCTGCTGCATTTCTCTGCCCCCACTTCCTCCACCTACAGCCGATTATGGCACTGGCACACCCCAGAACACAGATGAAAGCATGTGGCTACAGCTAAAGGCAGAGTCCCTGCCCTGCTGCCTCTGCATGCCACTATTCCTGTGACTTTTCATTTTTCTTTTTTTTTTCCTTGGAGGGGGGAGGGGGCTTTGAGGTAGGGTTCAGGCTGACCTGGAATTCATTGACTATGTAGTCTCAGGCTAGCTTCAAACTCACAGCAATCCTCCTACCTGGTCTCCCAAGTCAAGTACTAGGATTAAAGGTGTGTGCCACTACACCCTGCCTTAGTCCTGTGACTTTCTTTCCCGTGACTTTTATTTATTTGCTTAAGAGAGAGAGAGAGATACAGAAATAGGCAGGTAGAGAGAGAGAATGGGCACACCAGGGCCTCCAACCACCACAAACGAACTCCAGATGCGTACGCCCCTTGTGCACCTGGTTACTTGGGTCCTGGGGAGTCGAACCTAAGTCCTTTGGCTTTGCAGGCAAGTGCCTTAACCACTAATCCATCTCTCCAGCCCTCCTGTGACTTTTTAAGTCACCTTGTCTAAACAAAGTTTCTTTACAAAATGTCGTTGACAACATTGCAGTGCTAGTTGGCAAGATAGTGATATCTATGACAGATGTGGGTAATAGAGGGCATGAGAGATGCCTAAAGTGGTGGCTAATTTCTGTCTCTTCTTGCTTTCTACTTTCCCTCTCTGTCCTTCTCCCCTCTCTGCTTTCCCCTCTCCCCACACACTCTTTTTGGATTTTCTTTTTTTGTTTTGTTTTGTTTTGTTTTGTTTTGTTTCTTAAGGTAGGGTCTCACTCTAGCTCAGGCTGAACTGGAATTCACTGTGTAGTCTCAGGCTGGCCTCAAACTCATGGTGATCCTCTGATCTCTGCCTCCTGAGTGCTGGGGTTAAAGGCGTGCGCCACCATGCCTGGCTTATTTTTTGTGGGGGGGGGATTTTTTTTAATAAAATATCTTTATTTATTATTTATTTGCAAGCAGAGAGAGACAGAATGGTGCACCAGGGCCTCTAGCCACTGCAAACGAACTCCAGAAGCATGTGACATTTTGTGCATCTGGCTTACATGGGTACTGGGAAATTGAACTTGAGTCCTTAGGGTTTGCAGGCAAGTGCCTTAACCATCTCTCCAACCCTAAAATATCTTTATTTATTATTTTCAAACACAGAGAGAGAATGGGCATACCAGGGCCTCCAGCCACTGCAAACAAATTCCAGATGCATGTGCCAGTCTGGCTTATGTGGGTCCTGGTGAATTGAAGCTGGATCCTTTGGCTCGGCAGGCAGGTGCCTTAACCACTAAGCCATCCCCCCAGCTCTTTTTGGAGTTTTTTTTTTTTTTTTTTTTAAGGTAGACTCTCAGATGGGCATGGTGGTGCATGTCTTTAATCCCAGCACTTGGGAGCAGAGGTAGGAGGATCACTGTGAGTTCATGGCTAGCCTGAGATGACATAGTGAATTCCAGGTCAGCCTGGGCTAGAGTGAGACCCTACCTTGGGGGGGAGGGCCGGGGGAATCTTCAAGGTAGGGTCTCATTCTAGCCCAGACTGACCTGGAATTCACTATGTTGTCTCAGCGTGGCCTCGAACTCACAGCAGTCCTCCTGAGTGCTGGGGTTGAAGGTGTGTGCCACCACACCCAGCTTTTTTTTTTTTTTTTGGACTTTTTAAGATAGAACCTCATGTAGCTCAGGCTACCCTGGAAGTCACTAAGTAACAAGGCTATCCTTGAACTCCTGGTCCTCCTGTTTCCACCTTCTAAGTGCTGGGATTACAGGCTCACACCACCATGTTTGGAAATACTGTTTCTTGAGCTGGATGCTAGTTATATGGGTCAATTCACTGAAAATTCTGAATACTTGTGATTTGTTCACTTTTGTGTTTATATGTTGTGCTTCAAATAAAGTTTGCTTAAAGTCATTAATTCCTGCCTTGGGGTGGTTGTGAAAATCAAATACGATAATTTAGGAAAAAGCAATTTGCAAGCTAGGTACCACAACTAACTGCAAGGGATTGCCTGTTTCTATGTAAGTTTTAAGTAATATGGCAAGAATTTTATCCAACACTGTTGGATTATTAGGATTCCAGTCTATCATACATAAATATATCAAAACAAATGTTTCAAGTACCAAAGCTTTTTATTTTAATCTTTCTGGATTTTTTTTTTCACAGTGCCAGAGATCAAACCCATCATATGGTAGATAAGCACTCTACCTCTGAGCTACAGACCCACCAACTTTTAAACTTTATTTATTTATGTATTTTGGTTTTTCAAGGTAGAATCTTGCTCTAGTCCAGGCTGACCTGGAATTCACTATGTAGTCTCAGGGTGGCCTTACTCAAAGCAATCCTCCTACCTCTGCCTCCCAAGTACTGGGATTAAAGGTGTGCCCTACCATGCTCAGCAACTTTTTTTTTTTTTTTTTTCTGAAACTGGGTCTCATGAAGCCCAGGATGTAGGTGAGGATGAGCTTGTGTTCTGATCCTCCTACCTCTACCTCCCAAGTGCTAGGATTACAGGCGCGTGTCGCCATGCCTGGTTTATATGTTATTAGGAATTAAACTCAGGGCTCCATACAGGCCTTCTACTCACAGAGCCACATGCCCAGCCTTCCTTTTAAAACTTTGACACAGGGTCTCATCACATTACTTAAGCTGACCTATAACTCATTTTGTAACTCAAGCAGTCCTTGAACTCTGCATTGTTTTGTTTTGTTTTTGTGAGACAAGGTCTCATGTATCCCAAACTGGCCTTGAACACAATAGGCAGTCTAGGATGACCAAGAGGGAAGTAATTTTGCTGCCTCTACCTCCCAAGGGTTGGCATTGCAAGCTTGGCTTTCCGAATTTCTCATTATTGGTGTGTACAAAAGCTACCGAATGTCAGACATCATGCCACATACCTGCAACCCCAGAACTCGGCTGACACAGGAAGACCACTGCAAATTCAAGGCCAGCCAAGGCTATAGAGCAAAATCTTGTCTCAAAAAATAATAATAAATGAAATTTTTTAAAAAAGGAAGGAAGGAACTGACTTTTGTATGTAGGTCAGACTTGTAGCCTTTAGCACTTTGTACCCAAATGTTCACCAGATCTAAGTGTTTTCTGGTAGAGGCTTTAGGTGTGAGATTGTATCATCTCCAAATAGGGATAATTTTACTTCTTCCTTCCCATTTGTACCCTTAGGCCTTGAACTCTCTCTATCCCTCTGTCTCAGCCTCCTGAGTAGTTGGCATTCCAGACTTACACCACCAGGCCCTCCTGTTCTCATTTTTTTATGGGATAACTTTGTGTGTGTGTTTTGTTAGAGATTGAACCAAGGGCCTCATGCATATAAAACAAATCCTCTACCACTACGATATGTCCCCAGTGGGCTGGAGAGATGGCTTAGCGGTTAAGCGCTTGCCTGTGAAGCCTGACTCAGGTTCAAGACTCGATTCCCCAGGACCCACATTAGCCAGATGCACAAGGGGGCGCACGCATCTGGAATGCGTTTGCAGAGGCTGGAGGCCCTGGCATGCCCATTCTCTCTCTCACACTCTTTCTCTCTCTCTGCCTTTTTCTCTGTCTGTTGCTCTCAAATAAATAAATAAAAGTAACCAAAAAAAATTTTTTAAAGATATGTCCCCAGCCTTATTTTTTAAAATTACATTCTTCTTTGCTATCTGTATACAAGAGTCTGAATTTAATTTATCCTCTGCTTAGTTCAAAGTCACTGTCATGAACCTCCATCTTGTGGTGAAATGGTTCAAGTTTGATTGATTTCCTACCTTTTGAATACATAGCCTGTCAGCTATCATATGTGGCTATCTTCCTCCCAGTCTTGCTTGATTGAGCCAGGGGAATAGATAGTTATGCTTGGTACATGCTGCAGTATGATAGCTGACCCAGTAAGGCTTACACTGAGGAAAGCATATGACTGCTTGCGAGGGCCTTGGGCTGTGTGGAGACCTTACCTCGTGGGAGGGGAAGCTCCAGAGTGCTGAGGCTATGGGGAATGAAGTTAGATCATAGGACACTGAGTCTGGTGGGGGGGGGAGGGGGTCATGAGTTAGGCTGGCCTTCCATGTTATAATAAGTAGCAGAGACAGTGTCAGCCTGACTTCAAGAGGAATCACGCTACGTAATGTGTCTACACTGCCTAGCTCAGTGCTTTTGACATCCAGGTGCTGGCTCTGTCCCAATGACCCAGGAAGCAACAACTGACTACGTACCGAACTGCCCTGTGCTGTTGGTACCAAAGTGCTAGGTCCTGAGGACTGTGGTGGAAAATCTCACCAGTCTGCATGTTAGCACTTCTCAACAGTCCCCTTCAAGGTACAGGGCAGGCAGTATGGTGTCATGAACACAGTACTTGAAGCTCGCGGGGCTTTCCTTGGGATCCATCTCATGGCGGGTGAAGGCCTAGGCCTGTGAGAAATTATAGAGTTTGCCGGCCCATTTCTGGAGTTTTTTTGTGCTAAACTTATGTCTGTTACCTCCTTCCTGCTAATTGAGGCCTTGTACTACCCTGAGATCTTGAGGGAAGGGAAGGGTCAGCTTCCAGTATCAAGGCAGGGGACCCCAGCTGCTCTCCAGAAGGCATTCCTCATTTCTTCTTCCCCAAACCCAGCACCTGCTACCGTTTGCAACCTCCACCCTCTTCAGGAAAATTCCCAGGAAGGAAATGAGCCCTGTTGAGGCCACTAAAAGGAAGTGGGGGATTAACTGTCACTTCTTCCCTGGGGGCTTGAGTGTCAGAAGGCCAGCAAGAGAACTGCAAACCGGTCACTGACACAAAGGAGCCACCAAAAGCCCCATACAAGCCAGCAGTTGCCCCACCCTGTGAAGACAGTTGGAGCACTTTCTCTGGGCAGCTGAGTAGACTCACTTCCTCCGCCTGGCTGGTGCCCATGAGAAGCAGGCAGGTGGAGGGCAGGGTCTCAGATGGGACAGATGGGGTGTGATCAGGCTTTTGCTGGGGAAGCTGGGGGCACAGAGAGGTGGACATGTCCCTGGGGAGTGAGCTGGGGATGGGCTGGGTCTCTTCTGCTTTTACTACCCTCTGGTAGGTAGCAGGACAGAATGGAACTGCAAGGTGTCCTGGCAGAGGGGTCTTTTCTGTGACCTGAGGCAAGCACGTGAACAAGCAGCAGCTGATGGCCCTGTGTTTCTACAATAATTACTATGAGCCGGGCGTGGTGGCGCACGCCTTTAATCCCAGCACTCGGGAGGCAGAGGTAGGGGGATCTTCATGAATTCGAGGCCACCCTGAGACTACATAGTGAATTCCAGGTCAGCCTGGGCTAGGGTGAGACCTTACCTCGAAAAACCACACACACACAAAATAATAATAATTAACTATGCCCGGATGACAATTTCTAGGTTCAAAACCGGGCACGATGACATCCTGTGAGGCACGACCAATGCGAACACTGGGCTCCAGTGGTGTTTCAAGCCCTTCCCTTTACACAATTCAGCTGTCCTTATGCCCTCCATAGGGGCAGGGGCAGGAACAGGGGAGTCCTGGCTTTCCCGTTGCCTCTGTGAGCTTCAGCCTGCAGGTGGAGTCCCCTGGGTGCCAGGTCCACTGACCTCAGCACTAAGTTCTCTTTGGGAGCAAGCACCACCTCATTGCCCCTCTCTGCTCACTCTTCCTGGTGCCCTTTGAAGAAGGCCGGGCTCCCCCGCCCCCACCTCCCACCCCAGTTGTCTCCAGACCTCACCTCCTCTCTGGGAGCCATAGCCCCATGACGCTAAGGCCGCCGCCCCATTGGTCTAGGGGGAAAGCATTTGCCCTTATTTGGCCAGGCCAGCATCAGGCCGGGCCTCCACCCCCCCCCCCCAGCCCCCACAGGCCTGACTCTCTCACTTCATCTTTTTGAGGTTTGGCTTTGGGGCCCAGTGGGCGTCGCTTCAAACGCACTTTCTGGTTGAGTCACTTTTAACGGCTCCATTGTCGTGAACTGGGGCTGCTGCTTGCTCCACCTCGGCACCCTCAGTCCTGGTGGCCAACTTTCCCACACCTGACAGCCTGAGGAGGCTCTAAAAGAAGGGACTGGGGGGGGGGGTCACTGGCCTGGAAGAGATTCTGCAGACCACCTGGTTACCCATTCGCCGCCCCCCACCCACAAACCTGAAGGGGGGACTAGGGCCCTTGGGTCCCTCCCAGCTCCCTTCTCAGATTCTGAGGAGAGACAGGGCCTCGCCAAAGATCTGCTGCTTTCGAGGCACTTTGCAACAGGCTTCCTTGGGAGAACAGACACGTAGGATATGTTGGCCAATGTTCAGGACGGTGAAACAACCTGGCCGAACTTCCGGTTCCTCATGTCAGAGCTGAGGACACCGTCGTTTGCCTCACTGGGTCGGCATCAAACGAGATTCAGGCTGAATTGTGCTTGTCACGTTCCCTGGTAGAACCCATGTGGGAACGGGGAGGGGAACAGGCAACATATTGAGCCCCAGGTGGCTTCCGCACAGATCAGTCAGTCTCCTCTTTCTACTTCTCACCCTCTGTGGTTCCATCTGTGCCTGGGATGAGAGAAATCCTGTGGAGGACAGGAGGCTGGCAAGAGGGACTAGGTAACACCTTACCCCTCGTTCCTAGGTAAAGGGAGAGCTCTGCTAAAGGTCACCCCATCCCCTCTGCCGTGAAGCCAGTTAGGCAGATTTTAGAACATGGTCCCTGGGCCCCACTGTCCTTCCAAACATCCTAGAGTACAAACAGGCACTTTGGTCAACTCCCTCCCGGATTCTACAGATAAAGAGACAAAGTTGGTGGCGGTTCAGGGGCAGATTCAGTGACTAGCCCAAAGTGACATTAAAAAAACCACAAGGTCTTTGGGAGGCCCCAAGACACTTGTCTCCCAGTTTTATCCTCTTGACTGGCCTGATAAGGGAATTGGGTTGATAAGAGTTCACAGTGAGTTCCAGGCAAGGAGTTCTCCTCTCTCTCTCTCTCTCTCTCTTTCTATACACACACACACACACACACACACACACACACACACACACGTTTATTTGATGCAGTTAAAATTGGAGCCAGGTGCAGTTATGCAAGTTAAGCCTGACATCAGGCCTGCGGAGATGGCTTAGCAGTTAAAGCCTGACACCCATACATGGAGGGAACTTTCATTTCCCTGCTTGTGTTCCAAGAAGATCCCAAAGGAAAATGTTTCTGGTTTCACAATGACTCCTATAGTGGTCAGGGTAGCTGCCTTCTCCCCACCACAGCCCCCTTACCCGGTTCATCTGCCTCTTCCCAGATGCTGTGGAAAGAACCCTTAACTTGTCCTTTACTAGCTTTGTAACCCCAGGCTGCCTTCGGTCTCTCTGTGCTTGCAAGCTTAGCTTCCTGACTAAGAGCCGGTTTGCTGCTTTGCAGTCCCTGGTCTTTTGATGCCAGGGCAGCTGAGGCAGAACCCTGCAAAATGGCTTCCCAAGGGTCGGCCATTTACTGGAGCTACCCTTTGTCAGAGAGAGGGCAGGAAAGCATGAGGCTGAATGTGGAGGGCTCCAGAACAGAGCAGGCAGGCTGAGAGACGGAGACCCTGCCCTATGTCCTTGTCTGTGCTCCCAAGACGCTAGGATGAGACAGGGGATCTTGGGTGCAGAAATGACCTCTATTGGGGACCTCGCTATCTTGGATCCTTGAGGTACTTTCCTTCCACATACCTGCTTCCTTTTGATGCCCCTCTAAGGAGGTTAGGAAGGGCCTGTGACATTTGTGACCATTGTTTGCAATGGACTTTAGCCCCGTTTCACAACGCTGGGGGCTCACTCTCCCTCCTTTGTCTCAGGCCTGCCCCAATGCGAGCTAGCTCCCTGAAGGGCGGGCCTCTCAGACTTCCTGTTTGTTAGTGGTTAGGCCCTGTGGCTTCTCTCCTGTTGTCTCTTCACTAGGCAGGTTATCTGAGCTGTCATCTCAGCCTGCCTGCCTACTGGGTGAGGGCCCCAGTCCCATGCAGCTGGAAGGAAAGTCTTCATTTTCTTTCTTTTTTTTTTCATCCCCTGGGCCTGCTCTGCTTATAGACTTGGAGCTTTAGAAGACCCTATTCTCCTTGCCCAGTCTCTCCTTCCAAACTCTCTTCCACTTGGGCTCTCTCCAGCATACCTTTTCTGACGCCTCTCCCCTCTGCACACACTCTCCATGACTCCGGGCTAACCACTGTAGCATCTAGCTACCAGTCCAATGGGCCCCTCAGCACCCAGGGAGGACTGTTTGGTACTTGTGCCGCAATGCCGTAAGAAGCCGATGTGTGAGGTTGCGTGTGTCCTGCTTCACCAGATTCCTGGCTCACTAGAAGTAGGAGCCAGATGTCCTCACCAGCCTGCTCACACACACCAACACACAAATTCCCTTACATTGGCTGTCAAACTGGGAGCATCAAGACAATAAATAGGTCCTGTGTTGTCTTCTCAGGTTCACCTTACCTACCAGCGGCCTCAGGGTCAGTGAGGAGGGGGAAGGAGATAGTAATGGAGGATTATGAGCCAGGATCCCAAATCCAGATTCTAGGCTCACCCTCCCAGCTGGGAAAGGTCTATTTCCACCTTGTTTCTGTCACCACTGAACCCTACTTCCACTGAACAGGAATATGATCTCAGGAAATAAATGTCAGACCCAGAAAAGACCTCGGAGGACATTTTACATTTTATAGTAGAATCTAAGTGAGTGTCGACTACTCTGAGAACGCAGGCTACACAGGGACATACTGCCAAGGAACAGAGATTGAAGTATCAACTCCCCTAGATCAAGGAAGGCTGCCTCTTCTCTCAGCCCCAGGCCACCATCGAGGGTTCAGTTTCTCTCATGCTGAGGAACTCAGGCAACAGGAGTCTTTGAGGGCAGGAATGGAGTCTCTCTTGGAGACTTCCCCACACTCAAAGGATTCCTGCCAGTCACTCTCAAACTCTGGTCCAGAGTCCCAAGTGAGGCTTTCTGTGACCTTCACAGAGGGGCAAGTGTGTCTAGGAGTGTGCAGTGGGCCTTCCTCAAAGTGTGTGTGTTGGCCTGAGCTGGCTGTGTTCACACTGTGTGTGTGTGGCTCCGGGCCTTCTGCGTCTCTGAAAAGGAATCTTTCGGGCACTTTGGGCAGTGTGTGTGTGTGTGTGTCTGTATGTCTGTCCTGCTACTCTTCCCTGAGGTACCTGTTAGTCAGTTACACAAATACATATATGATTTGAACCACTGTAGGATTAGACTTTCAGACCAGGGCTGGGGAGATGGTTCAGTGGTTAAAGTCTCTTACTTGCAAAGCCTGAAGGCTCGGGTTTGATTCCCCCAGTACCCATGTAAAGCCAGATGCACAATGTGGCACATGGGTCTGGAATTCCTTTGCAGTGCCCAGAGGCCCTGTTGCACTCATTTTCAATCTCTCTCTCTATCTATCTATCTATCTATCTATCTATATATATATATATAAATAATTTTCTTTTGAGGTAGGATTTCACTCTAGCCCAGGCTGACCTGGAATTCACTATGTAGTCTCAGGGTGGCCTTGAACTCACAATGATCCTTCTACCTCTGCCTCCCAAGTGCTGGCATGCATGCACTACCATACCCGGCTAAAAAAAAAGTTTTTTTTTTAATTAAAATACTTCCCCTGCAGCATCCTCAACCACTCATAACACCCCACCCTACACATCACATACCCATTCTTCCACTACTCCTCACTGTCTTTGTGTTCTTGACTCTGCCCCTTCCCTGTGTCTTTGGTTTGGTCCTTCCTCTGGTCTTGCCCCATCACTTCAGGGTTGAGGCTCTGCAGAGCTGAAACCCAGGCACAGCGCCCCTCCCTGAGCTCTTCTCAATTCCATCCTTCCCAGCCCCAGTCTCTGGATAGAAAATACAGAAAGCTCCAGGCCCTTGAAGAAACCTGATCCCAGAAGCTCTGTGGGTAGAGAGGCCCGGTACCAGGTACTCTCTTCCAAAAAATAAACAACCAAATTACTGGTGGGCTTTAGGCAGTAAGGAGTGCTAGGGTAGCCTCTTGTCACACAGGAGGAGGCATCAGTGACGACACGCCCTGGTTTGTAGGTTTTTGGAGTGATGAGTCCCTTGGACACTCTGGTTTAACTTGTGGTAGGTCACATATCGAGGGTATCTGTGGCACAATTGGGGCCAGAAACCAGGTCCCTTGGCTCCCATTCCACGGGCACATCTTCTCTAGGCAGAATGGTTCTTTAGTGATAGCTACAGGGTGTCCTAAGGAGGAGAGGGGTTCAGGAGCCCAGGTTACTGCACAACTTCGATATTCTTATCCTCTTATCACCAGGGGCAGCCGCTTCCCCTCCACCCAGGTCTGAGGCTGGGGTTGGTGGTCTCTTAAAGGAGCACTGTCCCTTTCTTGGCCAGCCAGCCTTACAAGGCTGCTTACCTCTGTTTCTTCAGATCTGAGGGGGTAAGGACCCTGCACTCCCTTCCTCTGTTCCATTTTAGGGGTCTGGGAATGGATAACGATTTTCTAGGTTGACAGTCTCCTTTCCTACCAGGAAGGATGTGAGGCAATTGCTTCTCTTTACCCACCTCCCCTCCCCAACCTATTTTCTTCTGGGCCCTAAATCTGCCACCCTAAAGCCTTGTGTGGGCCTTGAGCCTACAAGGGGGATTCAGAGAAGAAGCCCATGGCTTTCTGCAAAGGAGTTACTAATGGCTCTCACCCACTCCTTCCTCTCGTACTGCCTCTCAAACCCATTCTTTTTTCTAGATCCAAGCCCACAGACACTTGGGGTCAATGTGTGATCCAAACCCAGTCCCCAAACCCCTGCCCAGATCCACACTCTGCTCCCCTCCCCCAGCCAGGGGCCCTAGACTTGGCAGCTTCCTGTCTTCCCCATGGGGAAAGGTGGGGGTGTGTGACATGCAGGTGGGTGGGCCCCATGCCCACATCCGGTGGCCACTAGAACCTCTTTACCCTTTGCACCCCAAGCTTTCATGATACCCATGTTCTGCCCAAGTTACCCAGTCCTCACCGCACCGCCATGTCCTCTTGTCCTTATAAGCCTTATAGGAAGCGCCAAGACCCGGCCTAACGGAACAGGCCCATGGTCTGAGCGTGACTCCCACACTGTGCTGAGCGGCCAGGCTGGGGCTGGCAAAGGAGGGGGGGGGAGGCTCTGGGGAGTGTTGGGAACCCTGGCTCTTAGGAGAATTACTAGAGTGTGTGGGTTTAGAGCTCCCTTCATAATCCAAATCTCCATGACTCTCAGGAGAACATAGAGAACAGCCTTGAAAGTCGACAGGGAAGAGCTGGGGTCAGTGAGGGTGCGGGAAGTCCTAGAAAGTGACCATTTTGTGCGCTGGAATTCAGGCTCCCTTTTTGGGCACTCATTGAGGGCCTTGTCAGGAAGCTCTTGTCTATCCCTTGGTGCTGGCGCCATTGGGAAAGAAGGTCAGGCCTGGAGTCCAGGAAGCCACCTGCCTAAGGCATTATGAGATGGTGTCTTCAGCCTCCTCCCGCCAATACCCAGCCTCGTTTCTGGTTTCCTGTCAGTCTGTCCTCCCCAGGGAGGGGAGGGGTGGCTAATCTCCAGTGTGGTGTGGGGGCGGGCCCCAAGACCGTTGGGCGCCCTGAGATCTGGCCCACGTGGCCTCGGGGTTATAAGCCCTGCCCACCCTGAAGGGAACCCCACTTTGGAGCCTGGAGCACAGGGCTTGCTCCCCTCAGCTCTGCAGCATCAGGTAAGTGCCTGAACCTCCTTCGCTTCAGCCCCAACCAGGGTTTTCCTGAACCCTGGTCCTAAGGCCCTCGAAGAGATTTAGTTGCAGGTTTAGGGTGGAGACACTGTGGGGGCAGGAAGCCAGGAGCCTGGGCGCTAGGACTCCCTCGAAAAGCGCTAGGGCCTAGAGTTTCGGCAGAGACGCAGTGACACTCAGACCTTGGCCTTCTTGGAGGACAGCTCCTGCCCGGAATCCTTTCAGTCCTCCATAGGCCGGGTTACAAGGTGAAATGGCTTCTGTCCCTCAGATGTAGGAAGAGGCATCTAGGGCTCTGAGGGTGGAGGCTGGAGAGTAGAGTGGGGATGGCAGAGAGTGGGCAAAAGCTGAAAAATGGGACCAGTGTCAACAACTGGCACTGAGCCGTTTTTTTTTTTTTTTTCTTTCTTTTTTTTCTGTCCAACAGGGCCACCATTTCTATTAAGATAGTCTTAGGCCCCTGCTTGTGAGCAGCTAGCAGTAAAGGAGTCAGAGCCTTTGGTGGGTGGGAAGGCTGGGGACCCAGGAGTCTGAACACTAGACCTTGGGTGGGTGGGAAGGCTGGGGACCCAGGAGTCTGAACACTAGACCTTGGGTGGGTGGGAAGGCTGGGACCCCTGACACTGACTTGGGTGGGTGGGAAGGCTGGGGGCCCAGGAGTCTGAACACTAGACCTTGGGTGGGTGGGAAGGCTGGGGGCCCAGGAGTCTGAACACTAGACCTTGGGTGGGTGGGAAGGCTGGGGACCCAGGAGTCTGAGCGCCAAGACCTTGATCTGGTCAGGAGGCTAGGAGCTGAGACCTTGAAGGAAAGGGACTGTGGCCTCTTCTGGTGGATTCTAGGAGGCACCAGCCAGGGGGTCACAGGACTAAGGATTGGGGGGGGGATGTGTGAAGCCTTCAGAGTAGTTACAGTCTCTACCTGAGTGTGTGTGTGGCTGGGGGAAATGGGGTGGAGGCCCAGGGGGGGAAGGGAAGAGAGACTCAAAGAGGAAGTGGGGGAGGGATGTAGAAGAGGCGCCATGCTGAGTCACCACCCACAGGCCTAGGGCGGGCCCTGTAGGGGGCTTTGGACAGGGTGCAGGGGTCCTTAGGAAACTACCCGGAGGGTGGGGGAAGGGGCTCTCTTGAAGCAGGAGTTGAAGGAAAAGCAGGTGGCCTGAAGAGTAACGGAGGACGGACAGACAGACAGTGCAGTCACCCATAAAGTAGAAAGCACTACTAACAGCACTGGAGGGTGTAGTGTTTCCTACTTTATGGATGAGTGTACTGTGGGCTTCGGAGACCACGCCACGCCGCGGCCACCTGCCACCATCTTCCTCCACCTCAGGACCATGTGAGACAGGTGAGCACCTACCCTACCCGCCCCTTGAAGGGCCTTCGCTACGCCCCGGCGCAGCGCGTCCCGGTCCCAGACAACGGGAAATTCAGCAGCTCTCCTGCACCCAAGGCCGCCGGCATGTGGGGTGCGCTGGATGCGCAGGTCCTGGCGCTGCAGCTGGAGGCAGATGGAGGGGAATGGGCTGGGGCCCTAGGGACTCCCAAAACGAATAAAGAATGGACTCTTTCTCTTTTGTCTGATACTTTGTCGCTGGGGTGTGGGGAGGGCTTAGTAGGAACATCGACTGTGCGGACGCCCAGGTGCCTGGGAGGGGAATGCTCTCACCCAAGAGAAAGGGAAGGGTTGGTACGACTAACAAGATCAGAAAGGGACTCTGCTCAGTCAGGTCACAGCCTGGGGATTGGAAGGCCTGGGCCACCTGGGATAGATATCCTGGAAACCTGAAATAGGACATACAGGCGTAGGAGTATGAGGAGTCCTCCCACCTTAGACTGCTCCCCACTCACAAACTGAAGGCTGCTTGCCACTGATTTTGGTCTAAGAAAGTCTAGAGGAGCCGTGATAGTATAAGAATTAAGGCACTTGCCTGCAAAGCCAAAGGACCCAGGTTCAATTCCCCAGGACCCACGTAAGCCAGATGAACAAGGGGGCTCACGCATCTGGAGTTCATTTGCAGTGGCTGTCTCTCTGCCTATTTCTCTCTCTCTCAAATAAATAAAATAAAAAATAAAAGAATTGGAGCCGGGTGTGGTGGTGCACGCCTTTAATCCCAGCACTCGGGAGGCAGAGGTAGGAGGATCGCTGTGAGTTCAAGGTCACTCTGAGACTACATAGTGAATTGCAGGTCAGCCTGGACTAGAGTGAAACCCTACCTCGAAAAAAAAAAAAAAAAAAAAGGAAAAAAACCTGCTATGGTATGCGGCATGCACACCAGTGTCTTGTACATAGAAAGGACAAAGGTGCTAATAAGCAAAGTACACATGTATCACCATTCACATGCATCCATCCCAGGCCTGGTACATGCACATACAGTGATATGCATAAGACCATGAATGTGGCTGGCATATTGCACAGTGATACATACATATAGTCACCCAGTGTGTGTGTGTGTGTACTTAATACATGCAATGGGATAAACATGACATGTCATACTGAAGAATATATATGATATGTGAGTATAATGATATTCACATAAACACAGTGGCCCCATACAAAGTGACTTTTTTTTTTTTTTTTTTGAGGCAGGGTCTCACTCTAGCCCAGGCTGATCTGAAATTCACTATGTAGTCTCAGGTTGCCCTTGTACTCACAGTAATCCTCCTACCTCTACCTCTGCCTCCCAAGTGCTGGGGTTAAAGGTATGTGCCACTACTTTCTTTAATTTTTTTGTCTCTAGCCCAGGCTGACCTGGAATTCACTATGTAGTCTCAGGCTGACCTTGTGACCTTGAACTCACAGTGATCCTCTTTCCATACCCAGCGATAGTGACACTTTAACCCATGATGATATATATAAAATACACATAGAATAGACACATGCAGATGTAGTCAGTCTTTTGTGTCAGTCTGGATTCCACAACCTTGGATTGAAAATATTTTTTTTAAAAAAGGCTGGAGGGTTTGTTCAGTGGTTAAAGGCACTTGCTTGCAAAGTTTGACAGTCCAAGTTTAATTCCTCAGTGCCCACCTAAAGTCAGATGTACAAAGGGTGCATGCATTTGGAATTTTTTTGTTTTTCAGTGGCAGACGCCCTGGCGTAACATACTCTTTCTGTCTCTCTTGAGTAAATTTTTAAAAAGATAATTTTTAAAATGTTTAATTTTTTTTTTTTTAAAGCCAGGTGTGGCGGCACACACCTTTAATCCTAGCACTCAGGAGGTAGAGGTAGGAGGATCGCCATGAGTTCAAGACCAGCCTGGGACTACAAAGTGAGTTCCAGGTCAGCCTGGGTTAGAGTGAGACCCTGCCTCGAAAATACAAAAAATAAAATAATAATATGTTAATAATAATAAATATAATAATAAATGTTGCAGTTAGGGTCGCATTGCTGCTAGAAATCACCCAACCAAGAGCAGCTGGTGAGGAAAAAAGAGGTTTATTTTGGCTTATAGGCTCGAGAGGGAAGCTCCATGATGGCAGGGGTAAACGATGGCATGAGCCGAGTGTGGATATCACCCCCTGGCCAACATAAGGTGGACAACAGGAACAGGAAAGTGTGCCAAACACTGGCATGGGGAAACTGGCTATAACACCCATAAGCCCGACCCCAACAATACACTGCCTCCAGGAGGTGTTAATTCCTAAATCTCCATCAGCTGGGAACCTAGCATTCAGAACACCTAAGTTTATGGGGGACACCTGAATCAAACTACCACGTAATAATAATAAAGACCAAAAAAGTCAGCTTGGGCTAGAGCGAGACCCTACCTTGAAAAACCAAAAAAAAAAAAAAAAAAAAAAAAAAAAAAAAAAAAAAAAAAAGAAAAAGAAAAAGGGCTGGGCATGGTGGTTTACACCTTTAATCCCAGCACTCGGGTGTGAGTTCAAGGCCACCTGAGACTACAGAGTGAATTCTAAGTCAGCCTGGGATAGAACTCGAAAAACCAAAATAAATAAAGAATTTAGCCGGGCGTGGTGGCGCACGCCTTTAATCCCAGCACTCGGGAGGCAGAGGTAGGAGGATCGCCATGAGTTCAAGGCCACCCTGAGATGACAGAGTTAATTCCAGGTCAGCCTGGACCAGAGTGAAACCCTACCTCGAAAAAAAAAAAAAGAAAAAAAAAAAAAAAGAATTTATGACCAGCCTTGATTACATACTGAGTTTGAGTCCAGCCTGAGCTACATAAGACCCTATGTCAAAGAGAGATAGGAAAGAAAAAAAATATTTAAAAATATTTTAATTTTTATCCAGGTGTGGTGGCGCACGCCTTTAATCCCAGCACTCGGGAGGCAAAGGTAGGAGGATTGCTGTGAGTTCGAGGCCACCCTGAGACTACATAGTGAATTCCAGGTCAACCTGGACCAGAGTGAGACCCTACCTTGAAAAACCAAAAAAAAAAAAAAAAAAATTAATTTTAGGCTGGGTGTGGTGGCGCACGCCTTTAATCCCAGCACTCGGGAGGCAGAGGTAGGAGAATGGCTGTGAGTTTGAGGCCACTCTGAAACAACATAGTAAATTCCAGGTCAACCTGGGCTAGAGCAAGACCGTACCTAGAAAAATAATAATAATAATAATAATAATTTTTAGTTACTTATCAGAGAGGGAGAAGTAAGGAGAGAATGGGCATGTCTCCAGCTGCTGCAAGTGAACTCCAGGCGAGTGTGCCATTTTGTGCATCTGGCTTATGTGGGTTCTGGGGAATCCAGCCTGGTCCTTGGGCTTTGCAGGCAAGCACTTTAACTGGTAAACCAGCTCTCCAGCCCCAAGAGAAAAAAATATTTTAGCCAGACATGGTGGCACGTACCTTTAATCCCAGCACTTGGGAGGCAGAGTTAGGAAGATTGCTGTGAATTCGAGGACACCCTGAGACTACATAGTGATTTCTGGGTCAGCCTGAGCTAGAGTGAGGCCTTACTTTGAAAAACCAAAATAAATAAATAAATGAATGAATAAAAATTCATAAATATCTTTACTTACAAAGCATAGACTTCTTGTCATAAGTCCCTAAATAATACATTGTAATATAAATAGGCATTATAAATAATATAGAGGTTAGCTGGGCGTAGTGGCGCATGCCTTTAATCCCAGCACTCGGGAGGCAGAGGTAGGATGATCACCGTGAGTTCAAGACCACCCTGAGACTACATAGTGAATTCCAGATCAGCCTGGGCTAGAGTGAGACCTTACCTTGAAGAAACCAAAATAATAATAACAATAATCTAGAGGTGGTTTTAAGTATACATACAGAAGGATGTAGTTCACTAGTAGTACCTGCTTGCCATTTGAAAAGAACTAGGTTCAAGGGTTTGAAGTAGTATAAGGGAGGATGTGTACAGGTTGTACCACATCATTTTATTTTATTTTGTTTTGTTTTAGTTTTTCAAGGTAAGGTCTCACTCTAGCCCAGGTTGACCTGGAATTCACGCTATGTAGTCTCAGGGTGGCCTCGAACTCATAGCGATCCTTCTACCTCTGCCTCCCGAGTGCTGGGACTAAAGGCGTGCGCCACCATGCCTGGCTTATTTTATTTTATTTTGAGGTAGAGTGTCATTTTAGCCCAGGCTGACCTGGGACTCACTCTGTAGGCCCAGGCTGGCCTCGAACTCACAGTGATCATCCTACCTTTGTTTCCCAAGTGCTGGGATTAAAGATGTGTGCCACCACATCCAGTTTAAATTTTTTTATTTAATTGTGGAGAGAGAATGTGAAAAAAACCAATGGACGTGCCAAGGCCTCTTGCTGCTGCAAATGAATTCCAGACATATGCACCACTTCCTGTTCCTGGCTTTATGTGGGTGCTGGGGAATTGAGCCCAGTCCAGCAAATTTTTCAAGCAAGTACCTTTAACTGCTAAGCCATCTCCCCAACCCTACACAACTATTTTATATAAGAAATTTGAGCCGGGTGTAGTGGTGCATGCCTTTAATCCCAGCATTTGGGAGGCAGAGGTAGGAAGATTGCCCTGAGTTCGAGGCTACCCAGAGACTATGTAGTGAATTTCCAGGTCAGTCTGGGATAGAGAGAAACCCTAACTCGAAAAACAAAAAAAAAAAAAAAAAAAAAAAAAAAAAAAAGAAAAGAAAAGAAAAAAGAAAGAGCCGGGCATGGTGGTGCACGCCTTTAATCCCAGCACTCGGGAGGCAGAGGTAGGAGGATTGCCGAGAGTTCCAGGCCACCCTGAGACTACATAGTGAATTCCAGTTCAGCCTGAGCCAGAGTGAGACCCTACCTTCGAAAAACGAAAAAAAAAAAAAAAAAAAAAAAGAAAAGAAATTTGAGTGAGAACTTGGGAAGCATCCTGACTGGGGGGGGGGTTGTCCTAGGACCAATCTCCCTTAGATATAGAGGGGTGAATATATAAGTATATATCTCCATATTATATATGCTTGCCATTACATTCCATTACACCTATTACATGACTACTGGCTTGTCATTATTATTATTAATGACATATAATGGCATACACATATATATTTCATGACAAGGCATTGTGATTTATGAACGTATAATGGTAGCCTCACATGCAGGTAACTGTACACGTGGACATTGTGGCGAAGAGTTTTCTGTATATGTGTATATGCATACTGTACACATCCTGGCATGCGTCCATGTCCTGCCTAAAGTTCTGCGACACACATCATGCGGTGGCGTGCACACTGCTTTAGGGAAGTGAAGATGTCCTCTCCACTCCCCCCTCCCCCGAGTTCCACATTCTGGCTCAGCGGAGCGCACAGCCAGGGGCTCTGGTTTAAAGCTATTGCTGCTATTCCACAGGGGTGCCACATGAGGGCCCCTGACCTTGACCGAGACTGGCTTGTCTGCTGAGGCCAGGTTCTAAGGGGAGAGGAGCTGCCCTCCAAGGCTCCTCCCAACATTCTTATCTCTGGGGAGCCCATCTTGACCCATGCCCCACATACAGGCTGGCACCCGAGTGCGGGAGATCCCGTGTCCTCGTTCTAAAGAGCCATTTAACTCATAGCAAAAGAGCCTAAGGCTGGACAGATGATGAACTTCCTGACAGTTCAGGACAAAACCAGCCCGAAAGCTCCCATGGCCTTCTCCGCTAGTTGCCCGCACTCCTCCGATGTGGCCCCGACAAGAGGAAGCTGAAACAATCTTCCCAGCTCATTTGTACCTCTTGTCTCTTTCTGTTTTCATCTTCTTATTTCTCTTTGGTTCTTCTCAAATCCTGTCTTTGCCAGTGCTGCTTTGTGGTTGGATCTCTGTCACCTTGCCCCGGCTCTATTTCCACCAGCCTCACCTGGTGTGCATTTGTGTTGTGTGTGTGTGTGTGAGACTATGTTCAGCCCCTTTTCCTCTGGGCCTTGGAAGTGTCAGGACGTGTGGGGACAAGGGCTGGGGAGGCCACATGTAGGGCCACCGTGCGCTGCCATCCAGTGAGAAACCTGCTCTTCCCTCCGTCCTGTCTGACTCTGCCAGCCGGTCCAGCCCACCAGTCCAGCGCCATCACCATGGAAACTAGCAGCTGACTTCCTATTGGTGGGTGGGAGGGGAGGAGGAGGGGGAGGGGAGGGCTGATTCTCCCTTGCTCCCCCCCACCACCATTCTGAGGCTCAGCCCTTCCTTCTTCGTGCCCACCATCTCATCTCCGGGACGGTGAGGGACCCCTGCAGTCCCCTGAGCGGAGGCTAGCAGGGACAGAGACTATGAGGCAAGCAGCCCATCGACCCAGGCCTCCTTAGGACCAGCCCTGGCACCCAGCAAGCAAGTGAACGTCAGCGGGAGAGAAGATAAAAGGACCACAGATAAAGGACCACAGCGGTTCATCGGGGGGGATCACTTCCAGCACTGCCTGAAGACCCTAGCTACGCTGAGGGGACATGATGGATGGCCAGATTTGCAGATGCTGACACACACCACCTTGGATGCGTGGCGCTGCCCAACACTGACAGGCTCGGGCACGATCCGTGACAGCATCACACGCTGCCACAGCCCGCAATACAGACACCCCTCCGCACGCAGAAACAACTGGTAACTCTGAAACAGGCACGGTGACACACAGCACCACCCTCCTCAACACACACGAGTGGGGACACCCATCCTCCAAATACAAAATACACACAAGACAGCACTGACCTGTGGGGACTCCTGGAGACACACACACACACACACACACACACACACACACACCCTCAGCCAAGCACTGCCGTTGGTGGCCTCTGTACACGCTTCCCCACCCCCTCGGGGACACCCTGCCTCTCCACATGCTCACGCATGCACACAATCACGAGCAAACATAGCTGACATACCCCCAGCTCCAGCTCCGGCAGCCCGACGCTTCCTGCAGCCTCCTTCGTGGGTGGGAAGAACTCAGCCTCAGATGGAGCCTCTTTAAAGCCAAGCACTCCGAGGGGAAGGGGTCTGGCCTGGCATGACCCTCGCCAGACCCTTTATTTGGCTGGGTGATGTCCCCTAGTCCGGATTCTGAGGCCCCCGGGCTACACCATGGAGCAACTGACAACCCTCCCGCGGCCTGGAGACCTTGGAACTACGGAACCCTGGGTACTGCCTGCCTGGCAGAGCTGGATTCCAGGCCAGGGGGGCGAACCTGGAGACACAGCCCCAAGCATTGCTGATACTCCCACAGCTCTTCAGGTTAGAAGACTGAGGCCTGAGGAGAGTTCTGAGCCCGAGGGAACCCAGAGCCCTGGGCCTGTTGGGAACACTGACCCTGAAGGACCAGAGGCTGGGCTGCCCAGCCTAGGGCAGGAAGCAGCAGGCTTTGGATGCAGTTGCCCCAGGCTGGAGGATGAGGAGGTACAAGCTTTGCGTAAGGTAAGGGAGGTAGGGAGGGCTGGCTAGGGTCTACAAGATAGTCCGGGCATGGCACATAGCCCACTGCCCACCTCTCCCCGCTGGGCCTGTCTCTCTGTGACTATCTGTCCTGTCTTCACTGGATAAGAATCTTAGTGGCTTCATTTTCCCCGTGTGTGTCTCTCTTCTCTCTGCTTGTCTGGCCCTGCCCCTCAGTGTGTCTATCTCTGACAGTCTGTCTGTGGTGTCTCCTCCTCCATGAGCCTGTCTGTTTTAGGAGACTGGGGGGTGTTGGGGGTGTGGAGGTGAGTTCGGTGCTGAGTTGAGCCCAGGGAGGGCAAAGTGTGGGTGGGTGTGAGCGGTGTCCTGGAGAGGATAGAGAAAGCAGGACTTTGGGGGGGAGCGCAGGGCACCCCGTGGGTCACAAGGAATCTGGAGAGGTAGGATCAGGGATGGAGTTCATGAGCTGACATTGTCCAAAAGATGGACAGGACTGGAAAGATAAGGGAGTAGCAAGGAAGACCCCAGGCTGTGAGGGGGCCACCATATTACTGAAGAGGTTGGGGGAACATTGTTACTGACAGGCGAACCCTTTCACCTAGGCTCCAGAGCCCCGCTCTCTGATGATATGAGATAGGAGCTAGAACTTTCTCGTCTCTGTAGCCTTAGACTGTGGAGAGGAAATCCTCCCACATGGAAGTTTCTGACTGGGTTGGTTGAATGGGTCCCTGAGGCACTATACCTGGTCCTTTCCCATGCCAGGCCAAGCTGAACATGGGCCTCGGGGACAGGCCCAATCTGGAGCTGCTGAAGGCCCTGAGGGACTTGCAGCAGCGCTGTGCCGTCCTTAAGGAGGAAAACCAGATGCTGGTGAGGCCTGGAGAGTGGGGTTTTGTCTCAGGCCCCTGCTCACCCCTGAAACATCTTTCTAAGAAGGGATTACATGGGATGGGGTGGAGGATGTGACATAATCTCAAGACCCAGGCACGGTGAACCCTTGCCGAGTGTTACCGAGGACCCCACCTGTGAGCATGGGCTTTAACCCAAGACCTAGGCAGTCGGACTCTCTACCCTGTGTTCCAATTCTGGCTAACCCCTTGTCAGAGAAAGAGCAGTTTCCCTGAGACCGAGGAGAAGGTGCGGAGGTTGAAGAGGAAGAACGCCGAGCTGGCGGTCATTGCCAAGCGCCTGGAGGAGAGGGCTCAGAAGCTGCAGGAGACGAACCTGAGGGTGGTGAGGATAGGCGGCTGCTGAGTGGAAGCTTGGGGTGACCAGGGAAGAGGGAGAACCAGGGCTGGGCCTCAGGCTGGGTTTGAGGGTCACCAACGCTTACTATGCAAGGAGACAGGAATCCAGGGGCTGAGGGTAGGGAGGGCAAAAGCTGGTCTGGATGAGGCTACTGGAGACGGGAGAAGGTGGGTAGGGAGGTTCCTGAGAAGACAGGGAACAGAATTCTGAAATACCACGTGCTGGTGCTGCCTGAAGCCTCCTGCTGAGCTCATCTGGGGTGTAGAGCTGGAGTGGAGGCAGGGAGAAGAGCCATCCCAGTGGCTCTCCTGAATTGGCAGCATCCTTTGGGCCTAAACTAAGATGCGGTGTTAACCCTTAGGATACTGCTTGGGGACTGCTAGGTTGGGGGTGAGTGAGGATGCTGTTGGTCCCTCAGAGGCCCCCAGACTGGATTTCATTCTTACTCCTTCTTTGGGAGCTAAGGAGTGGGAGATGTGGTCCAGCCCACAGGTGACACATTGGCCTTGTCCTTCCTCTGGCTAGGTGAGTGCCCCTGTGCCCCGGCCAGGGGCCAGCTTGGAGTTGTGCCGGAAGGCCCTAGCCCGCCAGCGAGCCCGGGACCTCAGTGAGACAGCCAGTGCATTGCTAGCCAAGGACAAACAGATTGCTACCTTACAGCGGGAGTGCAGGGAGCTGCAAGCCAGGCTGTCCCTGGTAGGAAAGGTGCGAGGAGTGTCTTCCCTTCCAACTCAGCCCTACAGCCAGGGCCGGCTGCCTGGAGTGTGGGATGTGGTCCAGATGTTTAATGAGATGCAAATGAAATGAAAAGGTGGAGGCTGCTGGGGAGTAGGTTCCCTTGGCAACAGCCCAGGTGGGAGGGGGAGGGGGAGGAGCCGGATGGGAAGAGACTGGAGTCATGAGTACCAGACTTGGACATTTCTGTGCTCCAGGCTTAAGGCTAGGTGCCAGTAGTGTGGCTGTTAAGAATGCACACACATCTCACACTTGTGTGAAGGAATGTGCACAAGTCACTTAGCAAGCGCTCAGTAAACGAGTGGTGAATGTCTGCACCAGGGCTAGAGGAGGCGTGTGGCTGCACAGGCATGCACACATGACCAGGCATGTATGCATGGAAGGATGGGCACTTTCCCCTGCATCCGAGCCCCTACAGAGTGGTGGGAGGTCGGGTTCTCCCGAGGATGGCGAGGGGGCAGGCAAGCGTTTGGTCCGACTCCGTTCCTAGTCACCCTATCCCGCAGGAGGGTCCCCAGTGGCTCCACGTGCGGGACTTTGACCGGTTGCTGCGTGAGTCCCAGCGTGAGGTGCTGAGGCTTCAAAGACAGATCGCCCTGCGCAACCAGAGGGAGCCGCCCCCACCACCCCGGCCCCCGGGCTCCACTGTCCCCTCCAGAGCTGGGGCCCCGGCCCCCGGGGCCCCGGGAGAGGTGAGAGCCGGCCTCGAGGGCAGGTGTGTGGGTATTCGCAGATGAAGGGTTGGGACGATCCTGGGATCTTCCCTCCTTGGCCCCCCCCAAAACTCCTTGCACGGTGGTCAAAGTGGGACTCCCCTGGTGATGGGCGCACTTCCAGGGGCCACAAGTCAGGGTCCCTCCCCAAGTCCCCGCGCGCGTACCTGAGCCGCGCCCTACGCCGGGGCTTGTGGGGATGCGCTCCCCGCAGGCCTGCGCCCCCACGGGGCCAGCGCGGCCGCCCCTGCCTGGTCGCCAATGGTACAGCCCGGCTGCAAATCCCTGGTTGCCCAGGCAGCCGCCCGGGGCCCAGCGCGCGCCGCCGCCTCCTCCCGCCGCCGCCGCCCGAGAGCGGGGACGCCCCCTTCTGCGTGCGCCGGGCGGGCTAGGCCTGGTCCCGGGCATCCCCAACCCCGGGGGGTCGGTACGTCTGACCGGGCTCCAGGTATGGGTGATCTGGACTGAGAGCAGGGCTTAGGCCTCCCCTGCCCCGAGGGCCAGGGACCCACTTTGGACACCCCCCCCCCCGAACCTAATTCTCCCATCCTTAAGCGGGCTGCATTCCGGCTCACCTCGTTTTGGGGAGAGGAGAGGGAGGAGGGAATCTGGGAGTGACGACAACCCGGAGGAGGGGAAGAGTGGGACGCTGAGGCGGCTTGCTCGGGTTCTGCCCCGTCTGTCTGATCTATTCCGGGAGATGCAGCTCCCATCGAGACCCGTCTTCTTTTAAAGTTTGCAGGGATGAATGAGAGGTTGGGATGAGGTGGGCTTCGGGGAAGCCAAGAAGAAGGGGTATCTGAGCCAGGCTTACACTTCTCTAGGCCAAGCCCAGATCCGGAACGGTAGCTCTGGGAACACCACATCCCCGGGGAGGTTGGGGGGGGGGGGGAACCAAGCAAGACTCCTAATTCTCTGCTCCTTGCTGAAGGACACCCAGGACAGTAATTGAGTGCAGAGCAGGGCAGCTGCTGAAGCTAAAAAGGGAAAGCTGTGGCCTGGATAAAGGACCCATCTCCCAGGGCACACGTGGGTCCCAGGATCTCAAAGCACTTAACTTGGGGAATAAAGGGGTGCGGCCTCTATCCTTCCACTCCTCTCCCCCTTCCTAGGCAGAGATCTCACTGCTCAGCCTGACCATGAGGTGGGAACCTCCCCATGGGCCAGCTGGGCTTGGGGCCGGTGGCCCTGGGGCCCAGCCTGTTGTCTCAAATGCCAGCCCCCTGTCCCTGGGCATTTCTAGGTCACACCCCAGGAGGATGTGGACACCCCACCCGTGGTCCTAGAGGAGCCAGAGAAACGGCAGAGAGTGCAGCAGCTGGTAAGTGTCTGGTCCAGGGCTGGAGGCAGCCCGCTGTGGGCAGCCCTGCCTTCCCCCATGAGAAACCCTTGGTTTCTGACTCTGCAGGAGTCTGAGCTCAGCAAGAAACGGAAGAAATGTGAGAATCTGGAACTGGAAGCCCGGAAAAAGCAGAGGCGATGTGAGGAGCTGGTAAGCTCTAGAGGGGACCAGCTCCCCGTTTCCTCCAAGGCCAGCCCGGTGGTAGACTCCCTAAGCTCTCCAGCTGTTGCCCACCCCCCCTCCTTAAAAGTACACTTTCCCTCTTGTTCTCACACTTCCCTTTCCTGGCCATCCTTACGTGAGAGGACAGAGTCCTATATTTGAGGAGGAGAGGAAGGTGGGTGCTGGACCCTTCCCTATATAGTCCCTTTGCCTCCCCCTCACCCACCCCAGGAGCTGCAGCTGAGAGAGGCCCAGAATGCGAATGCCCGCCTTGTGGAGGAGAACTCCAGGCTCAGTGGGAGAGCCACCGAGAAGGAGCAGGTTCGACTCTTAGCTCCGCTGCCAGAGAGAGGCCTGCCTTGTGGCCTGTTCCTGGGCAAGGGGATTTTGAAGGGACCTGTACCCTCTTGGGAAGTTGAGGGTGGGGCAAAGCTCACAACCTCAGCTCCCTGCTAACACACCCTCTTCAGGTGGAATGGGAAAATGCGGAGCTGAGGGGCCAGCTCCTGGGGGTGACACGGGAGAGGGACTCAGCCCTTCGGAAGAGCCAGGGCCTGCAGAGCAAGCTGGAGAGCCTGGAGCAGGCGCTAAAGGTGAGAGGACTGTGTAGGTGCGGAACGTGTTGGGTCTTGGTACGGGGCGCAGGTGGGACCCTACACTAGGCCTGTGTGGAGCAGTAGAGATCGAGGTATAGTCCTGGTGCTGGCAGCCCCTGCCTTCTCCAACATTAGTTTCCTTTTTTATTTGATTATTATTATTATTAATTATTGTTATTTTTCTTTTTGTTTATTTATTTATTTATTTTGAGGTAGGGTCTCCCTCTAGTCTAGGCTGTCCTGGAATTCACTATGTAGTCTCAGAGTGGCCTTGAACTCACAGTGATCCTCCTAACTCTGCTTCCCAAATGCTAGGATTGAAGCCATGCACCACCATGCCTGGCTTATTTTAATTTTTTAAAAATACATTACTTATTTATTTACTTAATTGAGAGAGAGAGAGGGGGAGAGAGAGAGGGAGAGAATGGGCACACCAGGGCCTCCAGCCACTGGCAAACGAACTCCAGATGTGTGTGCCGCCTTGTGCATCTGGCTTACTTGGGTCCTGGGGAATCGAACCTGGGTCCTTAGACTTTGCAGGCAAGTGCTTTAACTTCTAAGCCATTTCTCCAGCCCTTATTTTATTTTATTTTTTTTTCTAACTTTATTGACAACCTGCGTACATATAACAATATACCATAAATTAAAAAAAATTATTTGTTTGAGAGCGTATGGGTATACCAGGGCCTCTGCTGCAAATGAACTCTAGATGCATGCAGCAAATTGTACACCTGGCTGCACGTAGGTACTGGGGAATTACACCCTGGCTGGCAGGCATTGCAAGCAAGTGCCTTTAACCACTGAGTAATCTCTCCTGCCCTCAGTTTCCTTTCTATGTTTTAAATTTTTATTTATTTGACAGAGAAAGAGGGGGGAGAGAGAGAGAGAGAGAGAGAGAGAGAGAGAAATGGTCACACCAGGGCCTCCAGCCACTGCAAACGAACTCCAGCCACGTGCGCCCCCTTGTGCATCTAGCTGATGTGGGTCCTGGGGAATCGGACCTGGGTCCTTTGGCTTCGCAGGCAAATGCCTTAACCGCTAAGCCATCCCTCCAGCTCTCAGTTTCCTTTTTAATAGAGGGCATGTGGAGCAGGTGGTGGCTGAGGCTCCCTCATCTTAAGTCTTAAATGGATGTGGTGGAGTGGAGGTCTCTGGCCTTGACTCAGAGTTCTGTGTTTCAGCACATGCGGGAGGTGGCCCAGAGGAGGCAGCAGCTGGAGGTGGAGCATGAGCAGGCTCGCCTCAGCCTGTTGGAGAAGCAGGAGGAAGTCCGGAGACTGCAGCAGGTGGGGGCAGGGACGAGGGAAGGCCAGTGTTAGGCGGCTGCACCCCGGCTTCGCTGTCCACTCACCCGCCAAGCATGTACTATGCACCCACTGTGTGCCAGCCACTGGGGAACAGAGTCCCAGTCCCTGATAAGGAGCCAAGTCAGGAGTCAAAGGATTTCAGATATTGACAAGCACAGTGAGGGGAGGTGAACAGGGCAACGTGACAGGAAGTGACTGACATGGGAGTAAGGAGCCACCTTGGAGAGGTCATTAGGGAAAGCTTTTCCGAAGAAGCGGCAGTGGTGAGAAGGAGCGGGTCAGGAGAGCCAGGGCAGAGCAGGTGAGGATGTGCACATGCTCTGTGGCACGGACAAGCTGGGGCCCGGAGCGAAACAAGGGATGGGCACTAATCTTAAAGGCCATGGGTAGTTTGGCTGATCTGCTTTGTGAGCAGTTAGAAAATGACCAACGATTCTAGGCCAGCATGGTGGCAACGTACCTGGAATTCCAGCATTCTTGGGAGCCAGAGACAGGAAGCTCCCAAGCTGGCCTGGGTTACAGAATGACCTCCAAAAACCAGAGGTGAGGGAGACTAAGTAGAGGAGTGATGTGGTATGGTTCATAGTTTCGCAAGATAACATTGGCAGGATGGATAGCAGGCTTGGCACTGAGCAGGCAGCCAGATGTTTGCACTGTGGCGATGGTCCACGAGGGTGCAGGTGGCCGTGGAAGTGGAAACGAGCGTATGGATTTGAAATAGAGTTTGAAGAGAGCGTTGTGGAGTCCCAGCGGAATCCTTACACCGTAGCCCTTTGGCTGTATGAATTCAGGGTTAGGGAGGGCTTTCCCAACTCCCAAGAGATGAAGAATGAAGAACAGCTAGTGGAGGCGGGGCACCCTCAGTTCAAAGTTCTGATTCTGCCTGAGCAAGTTGGGGTGACGTGCCAAACACTCCAGCGGAGACGTCACAGGGTATTGGGCATACGAATCTGGACATATGAGAAAAGTTGACCCTGGAGATATTTGCAGTCATTGATAGGATGCAACCCCTCAGGAGAGAGCAGAGAGGATAAAGTGTCCAAGGGTACCTAGACACCCCAAAGGGTAAAAGGGCCCAGAAAGAACAGAATACAGGAGGGAATCTATCCACTAGGAGGATAATATTGTAGAGACAGAGAAACTGCACTAGGCCCCGCCTCTTCTTGACCCTTTTGCCTACTACGCTAAGGTATGACTTGGGAAGAACTTGAGAAAAACCCTCCTGCTTCCCAGTTCCCCTCTTCTCTCCCTACCCTCTCTTTCTTCACTACCCTCCTTCCCTTCCTCATACTTCCCTCTTCTCCATCCTGTTCTGCATCCTTCCCCTCCAGCATTTTATTTTTTTGTTGTTGTTGTTTGTTTTTCAATGTTTTACAAGGGTCTCACTCTGGTCCAGGCTGACCTGGAATTAATTATGTAGTCTCAGGGCGGCCTTGAACTTTCAGCGATCCTCCTACCTCTGCCTCCCAAGTGCTGGGATTAAAGGCGTGTGCCGCCACGCCTGGCTCCCTCCAGCATTTTTCTTTCTTTCTTTCTCTCTTTTTTTCCTAGATTTTATTTATTAGAGACAGAGAGAGGGAGAGACAGACAGAATGGGCATGCTAGGGCCTCTAGCCACTGCAAACAAACTCCAGACACATGCGCCACCATGTGCATATGGCTTACGTGGGACCTGGAGAATCGAACCTGGGTCCTTAGGCTTCGCAGACATGAGCCTTAACCGCTAAGCCATCTCTCCAGCCCCCTCTAGCATTTTTGTCTCTTCCTGTCTGTAGGCCCAAGCAGAGGCTAAGAGGGAACATGAAGGGGCCGTGCAGCTGCTGGAGGTGAGTCCCTGGACTGGCCACCATTCTCACCTTGGGAGGAAGGCAGGGCGCTTCCGACGGAATGTAAAATGTGTGGGTGGGAAAATGCTTTGGGGTCTGGAAGAATCCCCTCCGTCACTGGCCTGGTTTTCAGGTTTCAGTGCATGTGGTGGGAACTCCCATGTCTGGTGTAGTAGTTTCCCATTACCACCCACCCCAGAGGCTGACCTTACCTTAAAATGTCCTTCCCTTAGGAGCGGCTCAGTCAGCCCAGGCTCTGACTGGCATGTGCCCACCTAGGGAACTCTTTTTCCCCACTCTTTTCTTCCCTCTCTGGGTTAGTGCTGGACAAGACTAAGAATTCTAACCTCTCATCTGTGCTTTTCTTCCCTTCCAGTCTACCTTGGATTCCATGCAGGTACAACCTCCTTACCCTCTGCTCTGCACCTTCCTGGGTGCCCCTCGCCCAGGCCTCCCCCATATCCCTTCCCTCAGGATCCAAATCCCGTCTCCCAACAGGGAGGGGGCATCACTGGTGGTAGGCCTGAGACTTCATAGGTGGGATGGGCTTCTTGTAGGACATGTGGGCTGGGCCCTCATCCCAGACCTTTACTGAGCCTGCCAGACATGGGGGCCTTCCCTCCTGTGGTCTCAGACCACGAGGAAGCTTTCACCATCACTGACTCACGCTGCCCGTGGCATGGTCAGTGGGAAAGTCTCTGATCTGGGGACTCTCCTGCTACCTAAGGAAAGGTCTTGAGATGTGGCCCATCCTATCACAGGCATACCGATCTTCCCATCTCTCTGAGGGCAGCCTCACTCCTGTGGGAGGGTGACAAGGGTCAGAGATGAGAAACCTCCTGAGGTGGTGGTGCTGACGGGCTGGGAAGATCACTTTTGGTGTAAAAAGTGTGCTGAAGCAGAGTGTCACTGCTCTGAGCCTGAGGGTTGTGCCCAGGCTGGGGTATGTGCACATTCATAAGAGCGAGCGGTCTGAAGCCCGACATAGGGCTGTGTGGAGGTGGCTAGCTCTGAGCAACTCTGCTGGGCCTGATGACTCATGGTGGGTCTTGGCCCAGGCCCGGGTTCGAGAGCTCGAGGGGCAGTGCCGCAGTCAAACAGAGCGCTTCAGTCTTCTGGCTCAGGAGCTTCAGGCCTTCCGTCTGCACCCAGGCCCCCTGGATCTGCTTACTTCTGCCCTGGGCTGCAGTGCCCTCGGGGACCACCCACCACCCCCTTGTTGCTGCTCTACCCCTCAGCCCTGCCGGGGGTCTGGCCCCAAAGGTAAGGCATACCTTAGTGACATTAGCCTGGATCCTCAGGCCTATGCCTCTTTTGTTTGTTTGTTTGTTTTCTGGTTTTTCGAGGTAGGGTGTCACTCTGGCCCAGGCTGACCTGGAATTCACTCTGTAGTCTCAGGGTGGCCTCGAACTCATGGCGATCCTCCTACCTCTGCCTCCTGAGTGCTGGGATTAAAGGTATGTGCCACAACGCTCGGCTGCTTGTGGCTTTTGTATAGTGCAAGGAGTTCAGGATCCAAGAAGGCTAGCCACTCACTGAAAGTCACAAAGCAAGATAAAGTCAACCTGATTCGAACCAAGTTCTGATGGAGGAAAAATAATGCCCACAGGAATGACCATCCCAGGCCTCTCAGGCCACTATTCCTTTCCCTCTGAGAGTTGGATTTTGAAGTCATAGGGCCTTGAGAAGAGTCAGGGTTTAGGGGTCAGTCAGATCTGGTGGCCCTACCCAGCTCCACTCCCTAACCAGCCAGTGTGAATTTGAGTGTGTCACTTAACCCCCCCGGCCATAGTTTCCTAACCGTAATCCAGAAATAACTCAATGCATTTGGTCAAGTTGCTTGGAGGACCTGTGTAACTATATATATATATATATATATATATATATATATATATATATATATATATATATATATGAATCACCTCTACTTAGTGAGTTTCCCCCAAGAGACTTCTTTTTTTTCCTATTTTTTAAAGACTTTAAAATTTTTTTTAATTAATTAATTAATTTATTTGAGAGTGACAGAGAGGAGGCAGAGAGAGAGAGAGGGAATGGGCGCTCCAGAGCTTCCAGCCTCTGTAAACGAACTCCAGATGCGTGCGCCCCCTTGTGCATCTGGCTAACATGGGTCCTGGGGAAGTGAGCCTTGAACCGGGGTCCTTAGGCTTCACAGGCAAGCGCTTAACCGCTAAGCCATCTCTCCAGCCCTTTTTTCCTATTTTTAAAAACTTTTTATTGACAACTTCCATAATTATAAACAATAAACCATGATAATTCCCTCCCCTCTCCCACTTTCCCCTTCACAAATCCCACCCTCCACCATATCCCCTCCCCTCTCAATTAGTCTCTCTTCCTTGTAAGAAAATCTGGCTATAGAGGGCCAGTCGCCCATATCCAGGAGGCTCTACCCTATCTTTCCCAGTCACTCTTCCGGGCCATCGATCCCACGCCCACATATTACCATCTTCTCTTCAGATCCTGACCTCCCGCCAGGCTCCCCTGGGCGCTGCACTCAGAAGTCTTCTGAGCCTGCCCCTGCCACCCTTACTGGGGTCCCTCGAAGGACAGCCAAGAAGGCAGAGTCTCTCTCCAACTCCTCTCGCTCAGAGTCCTGTCCACAACAGCCCCAAATCATGCCCTACACCAGAGGTCAGTCCTGGGGAGGGGCTTTGGGATTGGGGTGTTGGACTGGGAAAAGGGGGGCCTCTGATCTCTTGTGGGAGAAGTTGGGTGGCCACTGATCCGAAGCTGGGAGCTGAAAGGTCTGTAGATTCCTCCTGTGTCAGGAAAGCACATGGAACCTGTTCTCCAAGGGCTTGCCTGCCAGTCTCACCTCCAGTTCACCCAGGCTACCCCTCAGGGATCTAGGGAGGCCCCTAATGTCCTGGGCTGGATAGAAGAGACACTTTGGTGTCGGGGGTCTATATAATGAGCCTGTTCATGTGGCAGAAGCAATTGTTTGTGTGAGAAAACGCACAGATTCTGGGATTTCCATTCCAGCTGTGTCTCAGGAAAGTAATGCCCACTGTGTCTGGGCTTTGGCTTCCTCATCTGAATATTGGGAATAATAAAACCTGTCTTCTTAGCTGGGTGTGATGGTGCACACCTTTAATCCCAGCACTCAGAGTTCGAGGCCAGCCTGGGTCTACAGAGTGAGTTCCAGGTCTGCCTGAGCTAGAGTGAGACCCTTCCTAACAACAAAACATCAAAACAAAACAAAGCACCCCTGTCTTCTGAGATTGTTGTGAGGATTCCAGGAAAAGTAAAGTCTCTGTGCAGGGCACCCAGGAGCTGCAAACATATGGTATCTTTTGTCATTACTAAGTTTTTGGGCACCACTCACAGATCTTGTCTTGTCATGTGCCCCTTTCTACCCATGAACCCCAGAAAGAGGAATGGGCAGGCCTGCCACAGCCCTGCTTGGTAGGGTTTCAGAAAGTGGTAGAACCCAGCCCCCGCCCTCTGCTGCCACCTCGTGGGATGGAATGGTGGTGCTAGTTTAGAATGAGATCCCTGAGTGGGTCGCCTGCTCCCCCTGGACAGGAAGCTCATAGGCTGAAGCCCAAAAGGCATCGGTAGCTTGGCTGGGGGAGGGGGTTTCTACAGCCCCCTCTGCCTCCTTGCTTCCACCTCTTTGCAATCGAGATGCTTTGCTGAGTTTTTACCTTAAGGAGCCGAAACTACCCTTGATGCCCGCTCCTCACACCGGCGTGACCCAGCCGCCTCTCAGCTGGGGGAACGTGGCTGTATTTCCCGGGTTGGCGCAGTAAAGGCTAGGTGGGACTCAGGGAGGGTCCCTGTTGTCCCCAGACCTTCTGCCCGCGAGATCTGGGTGCTTCCCAGACCTGCTGGCTCAGGGACTGGTTCTCAGGTAGTCAGGCCTCATTGTCACTGGCCTTCCAGTGCGCTCACTTTCCCTTCTCAGGGCCCTGGGGTCCTCTGACCCCTGCCTACTGTGCCTTTGGCCTTGGGCCCTGGAGAGGAACCAGCTCTTTCTGCCTGCCTCAGGTGGACACAGCCAGTGAGGTGGAGGAGCTGGAGGTAGACAGCATCTCTCTGCTCCCAGCAGCACCAGAGGGGAACCCAGGAGGAGCCAGAATCCAGGTCTTCCTAGCACGCTATAGGTGGGTCCCTCCTGTCTCACCCCACCCCCCAACACTGAGCTATGTAGGGAGGATGGGGCTGGGAGGAAAAGATAGAGACCTCTGGAAGTCGTGGTGGTGGCCGTAGGGTACAAGGACCCAAGCTGAACTGTGATTGGAACCCAGCGGAGCCACTGTGGGCGTAGTCAATGCGCTCCTTGGCTACAATGGAAATCAGTTCTCCATGAAGACTTGGTGCAGGGAGGAGAGACGCCAGGCATGAAAATGCAATGTCCACCACTATGTCCCTCCTCCTCTGACCTCCTCCACCAGCTACAACCCCTTTGAAGGTCCCAATGAGAATCCAGAGGCGGAGCTTCCACTGACAGCTGGCGAATACATCTACATCTATGGCAACATGGACGAGGATGGCTTTTTTGAAGGTAAAATAGTAGTAAGGCTCATTCTGTCCATTCTCCTGCTTTAAGTCCCTGGTCCCAAAGACCTCATCCATCCATTCCTGCTCCCTAACATGCGCAGTTCACTCCAACTTTTCATTCTCTCCTAAGGGGCATTCTAAAACCCAATAGCCAGTGGGGAAAGAGAAAGAAAATGTTTGGTCTAAGCAGGCCAAGCCAGGGTATATGTAGTTCAGATGATGGGCAGGAATTTTGATTTGATTCTTTTTTTTAGAATTAAAAAAAAGTTTGTGTTCATTTTTATTTATTTATTTGAGAGCGACAGATAGGCAGAGAGAGAAAGAGGCTGAGAGAGAGAGAGAGAGGGAGAGAGAGAGAGAGAGAGAGAGAGGAGAGAGAATGGGCATGCCAGGGCCTCCAGCCACTGCAAACAAACTCCAGATGCATGCGCCCCTGTGTGCATCTTGCTAACATGGTCCTGGGGAATCGAGTCTCGAACCGGGGTCCTTAGGCTTCACAGGCAAGTGCTTAACTGCTAAGCCATCTCTCCAGCCTAGAATTGTTTTTAATTTATATGTTTATTAATTTATTTATTAGAGATATATAAAGAGGCATATATAGAGAGCATGGGCACAACAGGACCTCCAGCCACTGAAAACAAAACTCCAGTTGCATGCACCACCTTGTGCCTCTGGCTTACATGGGTACTGAGGAATTGAACCTGGATCCTTAGGCCTCGCAAGCAAATGCCTTAAATGCTCAGCCATCTCTCTGGCCTTTTTTTATTTTTTTGAGGCATAGTCTCACTCTAGCCCAGGCTGACCTGGAATTTACAATGTAGTCTTGGGCTGACTTCAAACTCACAGTGATCCTTCTACCTCTGCCTCCTGAGTGCTGGAATTAAAGGCATGTGTCACCACACCTGGCTGATTCATTTACTTTTAATTAATTAATTAATTTTGGTCTTTTCGAGGTAGGGTCTCACTGTAGCCCAGGCTGACCTGGAATTAACTATGTAGTCTCAGGCTGGCCTTGACCACACAGTGATTCTCCAACCTCTGCTTCCTGAGTGTTGGAATTAAAGGTGTGTGCCACCACACCTGGCATATTTTTTATGTTATTTATTTGTTAGAGAGAGAAAGAATGGGCTCACCAGGGCCTCTAGCCACTGCAAATGAACTCCAGATGCATGTGTCATCTTGTGCATCTGGTTTACGTGGGTAATGGAGAATCAAACCTGGGTCCTTAGGCTTCACAGGCAAGCGCTTAACCACTAAGCCATCTCTCCAGCCCAGCATTTGCTTTTAATTCCAGCATTTGGGAGGTAGAAGTAGGAGGATTACCACAAGTTCAAATATAACCTGAGAGTACATAATGAATTGAAGATCAGCCTGGGCTAAAGCAAGACCCTATCTTGAAAAACCAACATTATATATATATATGATGTTTGCAAGCAGAGAGGGAGGGAGGGAAGGAGGGAAAGAGGAGAGAGAGAGAATGGGTGTGTCATGGCCTCTTGCCACTGCAAAGTACAGATGGCTGTGTCACTTTGTGCATCTGACTTTACATGGGAATCGAACCCAGACTGTCAGGCACTTGCGTGCCTTTAACCGCTGAGCCATCTCCCCAGCCCTAGAGTAATTTTTGTGCTAATAGAGCGTGGCAGTATTTAACACAGGTGGTAGTCAGACATGTGGTCTGTATTTAATACTGGGCTCCACTCAGAAAGTTGAGGAGGGACCAGCTCCAGATCCTAGAAGAAGGTCTGAGTAGGTGGTAAACAAGGTGCCAGGGGCTCCAGCTACTGTAAATGAATTCCAGATGCATGTGCCACTTTGTGTATCTGGCTTTATGTGGGTACTAGGGAACTGAACCTGGGTCCTTTGGCTTTGCCCTGCAAGCACCTTAACTGCTAAGCCATAGCTTCAGCCCTTTCCTTCCTTCCTTCTTTCTTCCTTCCTTCCTTCCTTATTATTTATTTATTTATTTGAGAGAGAGAGAGAGAGAGAGAGAGAGAGGAGAGAATATGGGTGCACCAGGGCCTCCAGCCACAGCAAACAAACTCCAGATGCATGCGCCACCTTGTGCATCTGGCTTATGTGGGTCCTGGGGAATCGAACCGAGGTCCTTTGGTTTTGTAGGCAAACGCCTTAACCACTAAGCCATCACTTCAGCCCTGTCCTGGCTAAATATATACCTTGTTTTTTTTTTTGAGGTAGGAGTTTGCTCTAGCCCAGGCTGACCTGGCCTGGCATTCACTATATAGTTTCAGGGTAGCCTTGAACTCACGGCAATCCTCCTACCTCTGCCTCCTCAGCGCTGGGATTAAAGACGTGCGCCACCACACCTGGCATATTAAAAATACTTTTATTTATTTATTTGCAAGCAGTGAGACAGAAAGTGAGTTGGGCATGCCAGGGCCTCCTGCCACTGCAAACGAACTCCAAATGCACGTGCCACTTTGTGCATCTGGCTTTATGTAGGTACTGGGGAACTAAACCAGGGCCATCAGGCTTTGCAAGTAAGTGCCTTTAACTGCTGAACCATTTCTCCAGCCCAACTTTTCTTGGTATTTTATGTGTGTAGACAATGTGTGTGATGTATTATGTATGGTAGATGATGTAAATGTGGGTGTGTGCATGCCATGGCACATGTAGGGTAGTCAGAAGTAAACCTCAGGTGTCGATCCTTGCCTTCCACCTGACCGAGGCGTGGTCTCATTATTGTTCTCTGCTGTGCCCACCAGTCTAGCTGGCCCATGAGCGTCCAGAGATTGCCTGCCTCCCATGTCACCACAGGCACATTGGGATTACAGATGCTTGCTGTTGTGTCTGGCTTTATGTGGGTTTTGGCGATCTGAACTAGGTTCTCGTTCTTATGAAGCAAGTGCTTTATCCACTAAGCTACTCTATATCCTCAATTTTTTTTGTTTTTTAGTTATTTATTTGCAAGGAGAGAGAGAGAGATTGAGAGAGAGAGAGAGAGAGAGAGAGAGAGAGAGAGAGAGAGAGAATATGGGCACGCCAGGGCCTCCAGCCACTGCAAATGAACTCCAGATGCATGCTCCACTTTGTGCATCTGCCTTTACATGGGTACTGGGGAATTGAACCAGGGTCCTTAGGCTTTGCAGGCAAGTCCCTTAACCGCAGAGCCATCTCTGCAGCCCAACAAATATTTTTTAAAATCTCTAGCTAAGTCTTCAGGAGAACTGACACAGGTAAAGGTCACACCGGTCACTTCCTGGGTTGATGCCAGCCCTGTTCCTGGACTGTGTGTCCTTACCTTTTCTAGAACCCATAAGTAACTCTTCTCTGGCATTTACTTCTTGCCTGGATGAAGTGATTGCTTGTTCTCCCTTTGAGGATGTCTGTTTTCCACAAAGGGAAGGTAAGAGGTATCCCAGCCCCTATTCCTCAGGTCTGTAAAATCTACAACAGTGGAATGTTTTCTTCCCTTCCCATCCCGTCTCTTCCCTCCCCTCCCCTCCCTTCCCTTCCCCTCTTCAGGCTCCTTCCCTTCCCAGTATGGTGTTGAACTCACTATGTAAACAAGGCTGGTTTTGAACTTCTGAACCTTCTGTTACTACCTCCCAAGTGCTGGATTTTAAGCATTTATTTTTATTTATTTATTTACTTTGCTTTTCAAGGTAGGGCCTCACTCTAGTCCAGGCTGACCTGAAATTTACTCTGCAGTCTCAGAGTGGCCTTGAATTTATGGAGATCCTTCTACCTCAGCCTCCTAAATTCTGGGATTAAAGTCATGTGCTACCACACCCCAGCCTATTTTTATTTTATTTTATTTATTTATTTTGGTTTTTCAAGGTAGGGTCTCACTCTAGCTCAGACTGACCTGGGAGATACTATGTAGTCTCAGGATGACCCTGAACTCACAGCGATCCTCCTCCTCTGCCTCCCAAGTGCTGGCATTAAAAGCGTGCGCCACCATGCTCGGCCCCCTATTTTTTTAAATTAAATTTTTTTTTTTTTTTTTTTGGTTTTTCGAGGTAGGGTCTCACTTTAGCTCAGGCTGACCTGGAATTTACTATGTAGTCTCAGGGTAGCCTCGAACTCATGGTGATCCTCCTACCTCTGCCTCCTGAGTGCTGGGATTAAAGGCGTGCACCACCACGCCCGGCTAAATAAATATATTTTTAAAAAAATAAAAAAATAATAGAACCAAAATAATAAAATAGGCATGGTGGCACACGCCTTTAATCCCAGCACTCGGGAGGCAGAGGTAGGAGGATTGCCGTGAGTTCAAGGCCACCCTGAGACTCCATAGTGAATTCCAGGTCAGCCTGGGCTAGAGTGAGACCCTACCTCAAAAAACCAAAAAAAAAAAAAAAAAATATATATATATATATATATATATATATATATATATATATACACGCACACACATATATATGTATGTATATTTGACAGAGAAAGAGGGAGAGAGAGAATGGGTGCACCAGGGCCTCCAGCCACTGCGAACGAACTCCAGATGCATGCGCCCCCTTGTGCATCTGGCTTACGTGGGTCCTGGGGAATCAAACCTGTGTCCTTAGGCTTTGTAGGCAAACACCTTAACCGTTAAGCCATCCCTCCAGCCCTCTATTTTTTTTTTTAAAGGGAGGGTCTCACTCTAGCCCAGACTAACCTGGAATTCACCATGTAGTCTCAAGGTGACCTCAAACTCACAGAGATCCTCCTACCTTTGCCTCCCGAGTGCTGCGATTAAAGGCGAGCGCCACCACGCCTGGCTTGGAAAGTTTTAGTTGTATAGAAAATTTCAAAGGGGCTCCGTCAGTAGTGTGCTTGCCTAGCATGCACCAAACCCTGGGTTGGATCCCCAGCACAGCATAAGCTGAGCATGACGGTATACACCTGTAATTCCAGCACTTGGGAGGAGAATCAGAACTTCAAGGCCAGCCTTGGCTGCATGAGACCTTGTTTGATAGATGGATAGATGATAGATAGGTTCAAAATGATTCTAAGTTGAAGTGCAGGCATCATGGCATTTTACTTAGAGATTCTTCTACATCCATTGCCTTAGAACATGAGTGTTCTCCTACATCCTTAGCAGCCACCACCGCCGCAGCAGCACCTGGGAGGCCTGTTGGAAACACAGATGCTTGCCCAGATCAGACTGAATTAGAATCTGCATTTTTAAAAGTCTGCAGGTGACTCATATGCACATGAAATTTAAAGAAGCACTGTCCTATATGACAAAAATACCGTCACCACACCTGCAAAAGCCAACACTGGTTCTCTAATCCTGACTGTTCTTGTCAGGTAGATGTTGATTTGAATCAAGTCCTTATCAAAATCGCAGCCAGCCATTGCGGAAAGTGCATTCATTGGGTCAGCTTTTCTTTACCTCCTCTCTGTCTTCCCCTTCCCTGCCTTTTTTTTTTTTTTTTTTTTTTTTTCCCCTGCTGTCCCTCTACCAGGAGAGCTCATGGATGGCCGAAGGGGCCTGGTCCCCTCCAATTTTGTAGAGCGAGTATCTGATGACGACCTCCTGACCTCTCTCCCCGCGGAGCTGGCCGATTTGTCACACAGCTCGGGCCCTGAACTCAGTTTTATGAGCGGAGGTGGGGGTGGCAGCAGTAGCGGGGGCCAGAGCAGCAGGGGACACAGCCAGCCCAGGTCAGAGGAGGCTGCAGCGGAAGAGCTCAGTCTGAGCCCCCCACCCGAGGGCCTGGGCGAGTCTCTGACTGCGCCTTATCCCCGTCATCTCACGGTCCTCAAGCAGCTAGCCCACAGCGTGGTGCTGGCCTGGGAGCTGCCTCCCGAGAAAGCCGACCTCCGCGGCTTTCACGTCTGTGTCAACGGGGAACTGCGTCAGACGCTGGGACCTGGGGCGCCCCCGAAGGCTGTGCTTGAAAACTTGGACCTGCGGGCCGGGCCTCTCCGTGTCTCTGTTCAGGCGTTGACCAGCAGGGGCAGCTCTGATCCTCTTCGCTGTTGCCTGGCTGTGGGTGTGGGGGCGGGGGTTGTACCCAGCCAGCTGCGGATCCACCGGTTGACAGCCACGTCTGCTGAGATCACCTGGGTGCCTGGCAATAGCAACTTGGCCCATGCCATCTACCTCAATGGGGAAGAGTGTCCACTTGCCCGCCCCAGCACCTACTGGGCCACCTTCTGCCATCTGCGGCCTGGAACACTCTATCAGGCTCGAGTGGAGGCTCAGCTCCCACCCTGGGGGTCCTGGCAATCAGGCTGCGAGAGGCCAGAGCAGCGGTCTGCCACCCTCCAGTTTACCACACTTCCAGCAGGTATGCAGGTGTGGCTGTTTATGTCCACAGCACATAGGATGCCAGGCCATGAGTATATTGTCAGGGAAGTAGCTCATGGGGCTGCTGTCTCTGGCACGGGGTATCCCGCATTGCTTTGTCTTCTATCCCACTTCCCCCAGGTCCCCCCGATGCCCCTCTGGATGTACAGATTGAACCAGGGCCTTCCCCTGGAATCCTGACGATCAGTTGGCTCCCTGTCACCATTGATGCTGCTGGTACCTCCAATGGAGTCCGGGTCACAGGCTACGCCATCTATGCCGACGGGCAGAAGGTATCATCTGGGGGGGCTCCAGCTGTCCACATGCTGGACGCGGGGCCATGGGTCCTTCCTAGCCATGCTCAGAGGCCTAGTCTCCCTGACCTGGCAGAGATGTCCAGCCACTGGCCTTTGGGCACATGTGGCAGATTGGTTAAGAGCATGGGCTTTGGCAGCATGTGAGGGACTGAAGAACTGACTCCTCAAAGCCATGTGGCCAGGAGGACTGAGTGGAATAAGGCGTGTGAGAAGGGCTTGGCACAGCGCCTGCCAGGATGCTAGAAGCTGCTGTTGTCATGGTGTCCTCACACTCCCCGATCTCAGACTCCCCTCCTGCTGTGTTCCTTTTCCCCCTTCCGCTCCCAGATCATGGAGGTGGCTTCCCCCACAGCAGGCAGCGTGCTGGTGGAGGTGTCCCAGCTGCAGCTGCTCCAGGAGTGCCGTGAGGTGACCGTACGCACCATGTCCTGCCATGGCGAGTCGGCTGACTCCATCCCAGCTCCTGTTGCTCCAGCCCTGCTTCCAGCCTGCCAGTTAGCCAGGGTCTCCTGCCCCTCACCACGAGCAAGCCCAGAGGTCAGAACACCCCTTGCTCCAGCCTCTCCAGGGCCTGGGGACCCCAGCTCTCCCCTCCGGTATCTTTCTTCCCATGGAATTCAAGATCCTCCGGCAAGCCCTTCCATGGAGACACCCAAAGGACCTCAACAAGAACCTCCAGTCCCTTGCCCTCAGGTGCTCAGACTGGATCGAGGGGAGCAGGGGCAAGCTTGGAGACAGCCTGGGGTTCGGGCCTTTACTCAATGCCATTCATTGCAGGAAGAGGCCAGGGCAGCTGTGCCGGGTGCCTCGCAGGAGAGGAGGACTAGTGAGCCAACCCTGGGCGAGGGAGGCCCTGGCCCTGAAGTTCCCTCCCTGGCCAAGCAGGAGGCTGAGTGGACTTCAGGAGAGGCCAGCCCCACTCAAGGAGCACTGGCCCCGAGGGCACCAAGTGCTGAGGTGTGCCATGGAGAAGATCTGGGCTCAGGCTTGCGACCCACAGCTGAGGTAGGAGGCACACCTCACAGCATCGAGGTTTTACCTTCCGACCCCTCGTCAGCTCCTGTCCAGTGGTACCATCTGCTAACCCTCTGCTTTGGTCTGGCTCTGACACCTCTCTGTTGTGTTTGCTTCTCTGTTAAAGTTTTCTTTCCTGATTTCCCTTTTCTGTTTGGCTCCTTCCCCTTCCCCACCCCTACTTGTTTTGTGTTTTTTGTTTGTTTGTTTGTTTGTTTGTTATTTTGATTTTTCGAGGTAGGGTCTAGCTGTAGCCCAGGCTGATCTGAAATCCACTATATACTCTCAGGCTGGCCTCAAACTCACATTGATCCTCCTACCCCTGCCTCCCCAGTGCTGGGGTTAAAGGTGTGCACCACCATGCCCAGCACCCACCCCTATTTTGGTCAGAATTTTTCTTCCTCTGTGAAGGGACCATTTCTGGTTCTGGGTAGAGCTGAACCTGTCTAGATCCCTTCCTGTCTTTCCTCTCTGTTCTCCCTCCCCCCCCTTTTATTTTTCTGTTTTTGGAGGTAGGGTCTCACTCTAGCCCAGGCTGACCTGGAATTCACTATGTAGTCTCGGGCTGGTCTTGAACTCAAAACAATCCTCCTACCTTGGTCTCCTGAGTGCTGGGATTAAAGGCATGCATCACCATGCCAGCTCCCTTCCCCTTTTTATTTTATTATTTTATTTTATATTTTGGTTTTTGGAGGTAGGGTCTCACTCTAGCCCAGGACAATCTAGAATTAACTATGTAGTCTCAGGGTGGCTTCGAACCCATGACAATCCTCCTACCTCTGCCTCCCAAGTAGGATTAAAGGCGTGTGCCATCACGCCTGACTATTTTTAATTTTTAAAAAATATTTTATCTAAGAGAGAGAGAAAGAAAGAGGCAGATTAAGAGAAAATGGGCACATCAGGGTCTCTAGCCACTGCAAATGAACTCCAGACACATGTGTCACTTTGTGCATCTGGTTTTACGTGGTCCTTAGGCTTTGTAGGCAAGTACCTTAGCTGCTGAGCCATCTCTCCAGCCCTATTTTTAATGTTTTACTTGTGAGATAAGAGTCTCACTCTGTAGCCCAGGCTGGCTTCCATCCTGCAGTCTTCCTCCTCAGCTATCCTAGGGATTATATTTGAACTCCTATCTTCTCTCTCTCTCTTTTTGTTTCAAGGTAGGGTCTCACTCTAGCTCAGGCTGATCTGGAATTCACTATGTACTCAGGGTAGTCTCGAACTCACAGCAGTTCTCCTACCTCTGCCTCCCAAGTGCTGGGATTAAAGGTGTGCGCCACCATGCCCGGCTTCTGTCTTGTCTCGTATAGAAAGAGGAGACAACAGAGCTTGGGGTTCGCTTGGTGAACTCCATTGTGGACCACAGCCGCAACTCAGATCTATCAGACATCCAGGAGGAAGAAGAGGAGGAAGAGGAAGAGGACCTAGGTTCTGGGACTTGTTCCTTCCAGAAGCAGGTTGCTGGCAACAGCATCAGGGAGAATGGGACCAAGGTAACGGGGTGAGGAGAGGCTGGCGGGTCCCAGACCTCAAGCTGCAAGGGTCTCGACCTCATGTATCAGCAGCTGTTCCAGTCACCACTTGAGTGCCAGCAACAGTGTAGGTGTGTGGCCTGGGCCCTGTCCTAAGCAATGAATGTGAAGAGGCCCCCGTGTGTGGGCCTTTGCCCTGCTTGGAAAGAAGGAAGGAAGGAGGACAGATCTTTCCACACCTTCTCTCCACCCACTAGATGCACTACCCCAGCCAGGGAAGCCGGTGCCTGGTGCTGGGAGTATCTGGGGAAGGAATGGGGTGTCCTCCCTCTATGACAGGCATGGCTCCTCCCTGCTGCTTCTGCCCCACAGGGGTTGGTGCCCGAGTCTCAGTCCTGCCAAGATAGATGTGTAACTTTGGGCCAGCCACTATCTGGTCCTTTCCCCTTGGAGGAAGCTAAGGGAGGGCTGGGAGTGTGGCCCCAATCCCTGCCCTCGCTTGAGGGCACAGGTTACAGACCTCTCCTCTTCCCCACGGACGGACCTCTCTTCCCTGCCGCTCTCTTCTCCCCACTCCCAGCCTGACCCCTTTTGTGAGACTGACAGCGATGAGGAGATCTTGGAGCAGATCCTGGAACTGCCCCTCCAGCAGTTCTGCAGCAAGAAGCTCTTCAGCATCCCGGAGGAGGAGGAGGAGGAAGAGGAGGATAAGGAAGAGGAGGCAGAGGAGAAGCCAGGGGCTAGCTCTTCTCCCCAAGACCCTGGCCAGCCTGAACTTGCATTGCTGGAGCTAGGCTGTGACAGTGGCCAGCCCCAGGGACCTGGCCCATGTCCCTTGTCTCCTGAGCCCTCCATGGCCAGGGACTACCCGGAAGAAACGCCGGGAACACTACTACTTGGTGGAAGCAGCCGTAGGAGAGGAGGTGGCTCCCCTGAGAAGCCACCAAACCGCAAGCGGCCGCCAGATCCCCGTGAACACTGTAGCCGGCTTCTTAGCAATGGCGGGCCCCAGGCCTCTGCCCGGCCAAGCAGCACCCCGCGGGAGAGGGGTGGCCTCCCTGTGGTTGAGGGCACCAGGGGTGGACTGGAGGCTGGTGGGAGAGGGCGTCCGGGCCTTTCTCGGAGGTGTCCCCGTGGCCCGGCTCCAGAATCCAGCCTGGTCAGCTGCCTTTCCCCCAAGTGCTTAGAGATCAGCGTCGAATATGATTCTGAGGATGAGCAGGAGCCCGGCCTCAGCATCACGAGCTCCTGTTACCCCGCAGATGGGGAGGCCTGGGACACAGCACCTCTGAGAAGGCCCAGGGCCCCTCTGAAGGTCAATTCAGGCCCCAACCCCTACCTGCACCTCCCAGCCTGGGAGAAAGGGGAACCCGAGCGGAGAGGCCGCAGTACCACTGGCAGAACCAAGGAGCCACCCTCCCGGGTCTGTGCCCACTCCCTACCCTGGGCAGCCTCCTGCCTGCTGCCGCCTGGTGGTCCTGCTTGCTGCCCACCAACCACTCCCATTCCACGCTGCCACCTCCATCGGCAGAGGTGGGGCCGGCCTCGGGCTCCCTCACCCGCCTCCTCCCACCCACATTCCACTGCTTTGCTGCTGCTTCCGCTGACTGGAACTGGGATGCACAATATTCTCCTGTCACTGGCCACCAGGGGCCGCCCTGGGCAGGGTGGCCCTCTCCCTCTGAGTAGCTAGTTGTCTTCAGGACACTGACTGTGATGCCATGTCGAGTCACCGGCCCCGATGCTGACGGGCCACCTTCCTCTCACGTGCTTCTTGGCCACCTCAGACCCCTCCACCGCACTCATGTACTAGGGGGAGTCAGGGCCCCGGGGCCTCCTGCCCTTCCTCCCCCTGTGAGGGGTGTCTGGTGTCTAGAGGAGGCTGGGCCAGGCCCCTGGAGAGGAATGCTGTGCTCCTGTTCCGTGTTGCTTACGCTGCTGACGGGGCAGAGCCGGGGAGTGTGGGCCACCGAGGGGATGGTGGGTCACTTCTGCCATCTGTTGCCCTCTCTCTTTGTAGGCAACAGAGACTGGGGAGCCCAGAGGGCAGGACAACTCTGGGCGGAGGGGACCCCAGAGGAGAGGGGCCCGGGCACCCAGGCTTGGTGTCACTGAGCTGGGTGAGCATGTAATCGGGGCTGGGCCAAGCTGAAGGGACTTCTGTCTCCCACGCCCTGCTTTGAGTGGAGCTCACCGAGTCACTGCTCTGTCTCCAACCCTCTTCACAGGCCCTCCGAGGAACACTCCAGAAACACCAGCTCATCAGGACTTACCTGTGAGGGTCTTTGTGGCTCTGTTTGACTATGACCCTGTGTCAATGTCACCCAACCCTGACGCTGGAGAAGAGGAGCTTCCTTTCCGGGAGGGCCAGATCCTAAAGGTGACTGACTGACTGTCTCAGCCCCATACTCTGTCCCCTAGCCAGCTTCCTGCCTCCTCCCTTCTTCCTCCACTGGAGGCAGCATAGAGCTGGGGCAGAGACCAAGGACATTACTTCTAGAACCAGATGGAGTCTGGCCCTGCCGCTTCTAGCTGTGCAACTTTGAGTAGATTACACCTTTCTGGGCCTCAGTCTCCTCACTGGTAGAATGGGAATAATCTTGTGACCAGTTCACAGAGTTGCGTGTGGAGCAAGGCTTCAAGGTACACACCACACTTGTGCTTAGCACATGCTCAGTGCAGTGGGACTGGTTGCTGTTAACATTACCTTTTTTTTTTTAATCCCTCCAAGTATTTTTGTTGTTGTTTGCATGTGTATGGTGTGTGTACATATGTACCTGTGTGTGAGGGCATATCTGTGTGGATGCGTATGGCGGCCAGAGGACAACCTTGGGTGTTGTCTTCCAGGAACATGGTCCATCTCCTTTGAGACAGGATCTCTCATTGGCCTGGGGCTCAGCAATTAGGCTAGGCTGGTTGACCACTAAGCCCCAGGGATCTGCCTTTCCACTTCCCTCCCCAGTGCTGAGATCACAGGCCAGGCCACCATGCCAGGCATTTATGTAGGTACTGGGGATATAACTCGGGTCCTTGTGCTTGAGGGATAAGCCCTTTATTGACTGAACTATCTTCCCAGCCCCTTCATTATTCCTGTAGTTTTATTTATTTATTTAAGAGAGAGATAAAGAGGCAGATAGAATGGATGCTCCAGGAACCTCCAGCCACTGCAAATGCACTCCAGGCACATGTGCCACCTTATGTATCTGGTTCATGTGGGTCCTGGGGAAACAATCCTGGGTCCTTTGACTTTGCAGGCAAGCACCTTGACTGCTTAGCCATCTCTCCAGCCCTATTCCTGCAATATTGATGGCAGGCTTTTTGTGGTTCTCTGAGGCCCAATCTAGCCCTGAGTGGAAGGCCACATACATAGTGGATAATAATGATACAGAAAGGATTGTTTTTGTCTTAAAAAATTGTTTTTGTTCATTTTTATTTATTTATTTGAGAGCAACAGACAGAGAGAGAAAGAGAGAGAGAGAGAGGAGAGAGAATGGGCGCGCCAGGGCCTCCAGCCACTGCAAATGAACTCCAGCAGATGCATGCACCCCCTGTGCATCTGGCTAACGTGGGTCTTGGGGAAAGGAGCCTCGAACTGGGGTCCTTAGGCTTCATAGGCAAGTGCTTAACCGCTAAGCCATCTCTCCAGCACAGGACTGTTTTCTCATGTTTCACCACCTATCTCAAGTCTTTACTATTTCCCCCCCCTTTTTTTTCCCATTGCATGGTGCACAGAAGACATGTTCTTCTGTTGTTCCAAGTGGCCCTGGGCTTCAGGGCTGGAGGCACAGGGGTGGGCTGAGTTGGCCTTGAGGTAACTGCCTTTTGCCTCAAGGTGTTTGGAGAGAAGGATGCGGATGGCTTCTACCGGGGTGAAGGTGGGGGCCGTGTAGGCTACATCCCCTGCAACATGGTGGCTGAGGTGGCTGTGGACAGTCCAGCGGGGAGACAGCAGCTGCTACAGCGAGGTTTCTTGTCTCCAGACGTTCTCACTGAGGGTCCAGGTATGCTGCTGTTGTCCCTCACCTATTCCTGGCCACTCTGCTTGTAACCCACCCCTATCCTAGGGGATTTGGGGTCTGCATCTAGCAGAGCCACTGGAGCTTGGCAGAGTAGGATAGCATGCTCCCCACCCCTACCAGGCTGGCTACAGAGTGTGGGCTATTTAAGAGAATACAATGATGCTGGCTGTATTTTTGGATTGTTGGGGTCAGCATGGCTTTTGTTAGAGATGTGAGACAAAGACCCTTAAATGAGCTCAGAGCCGGGTGTGGTGGTGCACGCCTTTGGTCCCACCACTCAGGAGGTAGAGGTAGGAGGATTGCCTTGAGTTTGAGGACACCCTGAGACTACACAGGGAATTCCAGGTCAGCCTGGGCTAGAGTGAGACCTTACCTCGAAAAAAAAAAGATAAAGAAATGAGCTCAGTGGTTGGGAAGTGTGGCTTAGCAGTAGAGCATTTTTCTCGTATGATCAAAGCCCTGGGTTTGATTCCCAGCACCACAAAACAGCACCCCCCCCCCCAACACAAACCACTACAGGAACCCTGGGAAGAACCTTTAGTTTGTCCCATTCCTCTGCTTCTTGCCTCAGTTTCTTTTTCTTTTTCTTTTCTTTGTTTGTTTTTCTCTTTGCCTTTCTGGATCAGGGAATAGTCCCTTGGTGTACTCCACAGCCCGGGCAACTGGGCCTCCTCCCAAGCCCCGCCGCTCCAAAAAGGGTAAGAGGCACGCTTACATGATGGCCGTGCGCGCTGGGAGCGGGGTGGCACTGCCTGGCTCTGTGAGGAGACACCTGAGGGATTCTGAGCAGACCTCCACTCGCACCCACCCCCTCTAGGGAAGGAGAGGGCTTTGTTCTGGCTGTGCATTCTGTGCACCCTGAAGCATGTATGTCACCTACCCGTTCTGGGCCTTAGTTCACTACTAAACCAAAGGGTTATGCTGATGTGATTTCTGAGCACCCTGCATGCTCCGTGGGAGGGTGAGCACCCTGCCTTCCCCAGCCTGGCATGAAGAGGGAAGAGCAGGCAGGGCTCAGATGAGCATTTTCTCCACAGTAGAGTTAGAAGACCCTGCTCAGCTCTGTCCAGGTGAGGGGCCAGCTGTGGGTGAGGGTATCTGGGGAGAGAGGTAGGGTGGGGGTGGGGGAGCCCCTATGGCCTCTCTTCAGGTGCTACAGCTGGGGGGAGGGGTCATTAGGCTTCAGTTCAGAAGACAGCATGGAGCCTTCACCTCTTTCTTGACAGGCCCTCCCAAGCTGATCACCTCTGCTAGCCTGAAGGTTCCCCGGCCCATGGTGGCTGCATTTGACTACAACCCACGGGAGAATTCCCCCAATATGGACGTGGAGGTGAGGACCCCCAGACAATGCCGAGTAATAGGGGTGGTGGTGGTGGTGGTGGCCGTGTCTTCCCAGGTCTGACACGTGCCTCTTGTTCTCTCTACAGGCAGAGCTGACCTTCAAGGCAGGGGATGTCATTACTGTGTTTGGGAACATGGACGATGATGGCTTTTACTATGTGAGAACATTGTAGTGGAGGGTGCACAGTACTGTATGTACTCAGTGTTGTCAGCTGGCCAGGGGGAAGGACAGAGAATCCTGACAGAAGTTTGGAGGACTGGACCAGGTCACCTCCCTTGACAATGCTGTTTCCCAGGGGCCTCAGGATCAAGGGACAGGGCTGGGACCTCTTTCCTGTTCTCAGTCTCATGATCATCTCTTCCCTAGGGAGAACTGAATGGACAGAGGGGCCTGGTTCCATCCAACTTCCTGGAGGGCCCTGGGCCTGAGGTGGGTGGCCCAGAGAGGGAGCCTGGGTTATCACAGGCTGAGAATCAGGTCAGTGAGGAGCTGGGCTCCCAACTCACCATTTGGTTTCTACTCTGCTGGAGTGGTAGGGCCAGGGTGGTGTGGTGGGAGGGACTCAGGAAGCTAAGTCCATAATCCAGAGGGGCAGTGTGTGACCCACCGAAAGGGAGCTCGACTGGGCCATCCCCACCCAGTGTATGCCCCTGTGTGCAGAGCGGTGATGGTAGACACTGTGATCCTCAGGCCTTTTGATTCAGCTGCCAGTACCCCGGGGCTGACACAAGAGAGGGGCCCTATAGAAAAGGAGCTCTGCTACTAGCTAGTTATGTAGGGTGCTCCCAGTCTGCTGGATCTTCCTGCCCAACGGTCCCTCCCCTTGTCCAGCTGGTGCCTTTTGAAATCAGTTGTCCAGCAAGGTCCCACTTCCTGGGTTCTCATTACTTGCCTCCTAGTAGGGTGGGATGGGGGACAATTAAGCCTCTAGCCTCAGAGATCAGGGAAGCAGGTGAAGAGGCCAAGCCCCAACCAGAAAGCCCAGGTCTTCCACACGAAGTAGCTCTAAACATGAGGGCTGTACCTCCACATACCTGGGCCACTTGGTGACTGGTGGAGAGCATGTGGGTCTGTCGGTAATCCTTCTCCTCTCTTTGTTCCCTGTTCTCAGAGAACGAGGAGGAGAAGAGTCCAGTGCTAGATGGAGATAGATATTTGTAGAGAGAGCAACATGTAAGTGGGGGGACTGGCCCCCGTGTTCTGTGTAACCCCAGTCCCCACCTCACCATAATCAGACAGCACCTCTGCCTGGGAGCTCACCTGGCTTTTCCACTTTCCTCCAGGGAATAGGGGAGGGAGTCTTGCCATGAGCCAGATTTGGATGTGGGATCACCCTTCCTGTCTTCCTTCCCCCTGCCTTGTCATTACCCTGGGCAGAGCCAGCCAACTGTCATAGGGGTACATGTCATCTTAGCACATGACATTTCACTTTAGCTGACTTGCCATATTCTATAATCTATGGATCTTATAGAATATGATGCTCATATTATGACTCAACAGTGGTATTATGATACCATATGACTATGGTACTATAATGCTGTGATTATTATTGGTGACAGAGAAATGACAGACATAGTAATGTCACCAGTAATAATGATCTCCCCACCCTGGTCTTCTACATTTTGACCTGTGAGACTGTTCAGATACATGCTTTTACTTCTGGCTCCTAAATTTCTGTGCTTAGAGGATACAAGGGAGAGCTGTTGAAATCTATAGGCATCCTCAAGTTATTCTTTGGGGCTCAGAGAATTCTTGGTTTCATTGACCCTGAACCCTTCCCCCTGGGGAAAGGCTTGGGACTTCCCTGTGGTTATGAGCCTTTGCAGTAGATATGTTCACCTTTAGGTCTAGACTCTCTCTTCAGCCAGGTCTTGCCACCTCACCCTGGACCGGGACAGTGATGGTGGTGATGGGTTTGGCTGTGGACCAAGTCCTTCTTTTCTGGGCACTCTGGTTGGTTCTGGCTGGGAGCTTGCCAGGCTGTGGGCAGCAGTGGAGGCTGGATGGAGGGAAAGAGGACATGTGATTTGGCAAGAGCTGACAAGCTATATCAGATCCATATAGGGATGTGATGGCTCTGTTTTGGGTGGCTTTCTGGTAGATCCCCTGTCCTTAGGTCACCAAACAGCACTGTCTAAGGAAAAAGGAGCAACTCGAAGGTGTAAATGGAGCTAGGAGGAGATTGTTCAAGAGCAGATGCTCAAGGAGGACTACCTTTTCAGTGATACTCCTGCCTGGGGTTCCCTCCAGGTCTCGCCTCTTCAGGGATACTCCTGCCTGGGGTTTCCTCCGGGTCTGGACTCTTCAGGGATACTCCTGCCTGGGGTTCCCTCCGGGTCTGGTCTCTTCAGGGATACTCCTGCCTGGGGTTCCCTCTGGGTCTGGCCTCTTCAGGGATACTCCTGCCTGGGGTTCCCTCTGGGACTGGTCTCTTCAGGGATACTCCTGCCTGGGGTTCCCTCTGGGTCTGGACTCTTCAGGGATACTCCTGCCTGGGGTTCCCTCCGGGTCTGGCCTCTTCAGGGATACTCCTGCCTGGGGTTCCCTCTGGGTCTGGACTCTTCAGGGATACTCCTGCCTGGGGTTCCCTCTGGGTCTGGACTCTTCAGGGATACTCCTGCCTGGGGTTCCCTCCGGGTCTGGTCTCTTCAGGGATACTCCTGCCTGGGGTTCCCATCCGGATCTGGTCTGGACTCTTCAGGGATACTCCTGCCTGGGGTTCCCTCCGGGTCTGGACTCTTCAGGGATACTCCTGCCTGGGGTTCCCTCGGGGTCTGGTCTCTTCAGGGATACTCCTGCCTGGGGTTCCCTCCGGGTCTGGTCTCTTCAGGGATACTCCTGCCTGGGGTTCCCTCCGGGTCTGGCCTCTTCAGGGATACTCCTGCCTGGGGTTCCCTCTGGGACTGGTCTCTTCAGGGATACTCCTGCTTGGGGTTCCCTCGGGGTCTGGACTCTTCAGGGATACTCCTGCCTGGGGTTCCCTCTGGGTCTGGACTCTTCAGGGATACTCCTGCCTGGGGTTCCCTCCGGGTCTGGTCTCTTCAGGGATACTCCTGCCTGGGGTTCCCTCCGGGTCTGGCCTCTTCAGGGATACTCCTGCCTGGGGTTCCCTCTGGGTCTGGCCTCTTCAGGGATACTCCTGCCTGGGGTTCCCTCTGGGACTGGTCTCTTCAGGGATACTCCTGCCTGGGGTTCCCTCCGGGTCTGGACTCTTCAGGGATACTCCTGCCTGGGGTTCCCTCGGGGTCTGGTCTCTTCAGGGATACTCCTGCCTGGGGTTCCCTCCGGGTCTGGTCTCTTCAGGGATACTCCTGCCTGGGGTTCCCTCTGGGTCTGGCCTCTTCAGGGATACTCCTGCCTGGGGTTCCCTCCGGGTCTGGCCTCTTCAGGGATACTCCTGCCTGGGCTTCCCTCTGGGACTGGTCTCTTCAGGGATACTCCTGCCTGGGGTTCCCTCGGGGTCTGGCCTCTTCAGGGATACTCCTGCCTGGGGTTCCCTCGGGGTCTGGTCTCTTCAGGGATACTCCTGCCTGGGGTTCCCTCCGGGTCTGGACTCTTCAGGGATACTCCTGCCTGGGGTTCCCTCTGGGTCTGGCCTCTTCAGGGATACTCCTGCCTGGGCTTCCTCCGGGTCTGGCTCTTCAGGGATACTCCTGCCTGGGGTTCCTCCGGGTCTGGTCTCTTCAGGGATACTCCTGCCTGGGGTTCCCTCCGGGTCTGGTCTCTTCAGGGATACTCCTGCCTGGGGTTCCCTCTGGGTCTGGCCTCTTCAGGGATACTCCTGCCTGGGGTTCCCTCTGGGTCTGGTCTCTTCAGGGATACTCCTGCCTGGGGTTCCCTCCGGGTCTGGTCTCTTCAGGGATACTCTTGCCTGGGGTTCCCTTGGGGTCTGGTCTCTTCAGGGATACTCCTGCCTGGGGTTCCCTCCGGGTCTGGCCTCTTCAGGGATACTCCTGCCTGGGGTTCCCTCCGGGTCTGGTCTCTTCAGGGATACTCTTGCCTGGGGTTCCCTTGGGGTCTGGTCTCTTCAGGGATACTCCTGCCTGGGGTTCCCTCTGGGTCTGGCCTCTTCAGGGATACTCCTGCCTGGGGTTCCCTCCGGGTCTGGTCTGTCCTCACGTGGAGAGCTTCATACTCTGTCTCCATGGAGTGGGCCCTGGCTTGGCTCCTTGAAAATCCCTGGGGTACCATGTCCATCGGATTGGTGAGGATGATCCATCTTTGTACCTATGGGTGCTGTAGGTACTGTCTTCCCAGAAGGGGACAGCTGCCTTTAAGTGTCATTGTCCTTGAGTTTCCTTCCTGGGAAGGGAGATGACATGTAGGAAGTTGAGGGCCTATCTGAGGTCAGGTTCTGAAAGCTCTGTTAGCTCAGCACCTCTTGTGAGGCCCTGAGAAGGAAAGGGGCTTGCGGAGGGCCACAAGTAACAAAACCGATATGAAACTCTGTTCCATGGGACTCCCGGGCAGTGCCCCTTCAGCATCATCCCCCGTCACCTCAGTGCTTTGTGGGGGGAGGCAGCAGCAAGGTGGTGAGACTTGATGCTTACCCACTTGTCGCTGGCATCAGTGAAAAGAGCAGAAGTTTCAGGTGGAGGGAGTGACCCTAACCTTACTCTTCTTTCTCACATTCCAGGACTGGGGCAGCACAACACAAGGGTCCCCAGTGCCCTCAGGCTGGCACTGTGCCCCCAGCCCACACAGCTCCTCCAGGACCGAACTGGGGGAGCCACAGGGCACAGTCGAAAAGGTGCGAGGCCTCCTCTCCAAGGGGAAGGAGCTCCTTAGAAAGCTGGGTTCTGGAAAGAAGGAGTGAAGCCACTGCGCCCATCCTGCAGGCAGAAGTGGCTTGGTCCCTGGAGGCTCCCTGGTCACCACGGTGACTGGGCAGGGAAGCCCGGTGGGCTCAGAGCTCCTGTTCTCTGAGTGAACACTGTGGCACTCAGAAGAATCCAAGGGACTAGGTGAGGGGGTCTACGTTGGGTCCTTAAGGATGAGTCCTCTAGATGGGTCTGCTCCTCTTCAGGGAGGGGAACTGAGCCCCCGAGTAACTTAAGCAGGGTCATCAAGCATCTGATCAGACCAGAACTGGACCCATGATTCTTGACTCTCAGTCCACCCTCGTAGTCCAATCCTAGTTCCTACCACTATACTGGCCCCTTCTTTGGCCCTCCCTTCTCCCGGGACAGGACCTGGGTGGAGATAAGGGCCACTCTTCTAATGGCTCTGGCTGTCTTGAACATGTCTTCCCTCCCTCGAATGAACATTTGCACTGGAGTCTCCCCCCTCCACCCCCACTGGGGCAGTGGGCAGAGCCGTGTATATATGTGTACATACTCAGTGCCTCAGTCCAGCTCCTCCATCTCGCTTCCACCGCACAGGCCCCGGGAAGGAGAAAGGTCATGCCAAAGCGGGCCTGACCCCGCCCCACAGTGCTCCACCCCCTCCCTGCCCGGGCCACCTGGCCCCTGAGTCATCCCATCTCCCTCAAGCCCAGGGGGCCAGGGAGCAGAAAGCAGGAGTTGGGGTTGCCTTATTTTGCTCATTGGATTCAACTTTCTCTTTTGCATCATTTTCTTCTGGCCCCTGTTGGAGTCCGGGGGCTAAGGGAAAGGACAGATTTTTGCAGCTATTTTCATACATTTCCCTGTTCAGAGCGGGTAGGGAGTTCTCTATCCTTATCCTCACCACCCCATTCCCTCACCCTCCGGTTGGGTGGGACTCTGCATGTTTCCTTTGCTGTGGTTGGAGATTGTTTGACTGAACCCCCGCCCCTACCTTAGTCTCCAGGGTTGTGCAATGGTTGGGGCATTTGTTTAAAAAGACATTTTATTATAATAAAGTCTATTTTCACAAAATCTATGCTGGACTCTGCCTGGGCAAAGGGGTAGGTTATGCTGGTGGTTTTGGATTCTAAATATATATGAATACAGATGTGGACGTGCCAGCACCTCTTGTTAGTGCAGACAAACTCCAGACACGTGCACCGCTTTGTGAATCTGGCTTGACATGGATACTGGGAAATCAAGCCTGTGCCAGCAGGCTTTGCTAGCAAGCATCCACCTTTCATTACTGAGGCATCTCCCCAGCCCTGGATTTCTGACTTTCATACCCAGAAGTTATACTCGAAGGGTGACTGGAGCAGAAACTAATTAATAGTAAGTGGCTCTTGAATTCCTTTTTCTGAGATGGTTTTGCAGCTCCTGAGGCCCTGGGCCAAGTATTTGGAGTCAAGGTAAGCTAGTTGAGGGGCGACACCTGGGAAAGTGGACAGAGGAAATAGAGAAGGCACTAGTTTCAAGATGGCGGACTGGCTACCTCCAGTGTCTTTCTTCTGCTGTACCAAATCCATAGAAAAACAGAACAAGGAGCTGGGTATGGTGGCGTCCGCCTTTAATCCCAGCACTTGGGAGGCAGAGGTACGAGGATCACCATGAGTTCAAGACTTCAAGGCCACCCTGAGACTACAGAGTGAATTCCAGGTCAGCCTGGGCTACAGTGAGACCCTACCTTAAAAAAAAAAAAAAAAAACAAGGGCTGGAGAAATGGCTTAGTGTTTAAGGTGCTTGCCTGCAAAGCCAAAGGACCTAGGTTGGATTCCCCAGGACCCACGTAAGCCAGCTGCACAAGGGGGCACATGCATCTGGTGTTCGTTTGCAGCAGCTGGAGGCCCTGGTACACCCATTCTGTCTGTCTCTCTCCTTGCCTATTTCTCTCTATCAAATTAAAAAATCAAACAAAACAAAACAAAAAACAGAACAAGGGCTGGAGAGATGGCTTAGTGGTTAAGGCATTTGCTTGCCAAGCCAAAGGACCCAGATTCAGCTTCTCAGGACCCACGTAAGCCAGATGCACAAAGGGGGGGACGCATGCATCTGGAGTTTGTTTGCAGTGGCTGAAGGCCCTGACGTGCCCATTCTCTCTCTGCCTCTTTCTCCCTCCTTTCTCTCTCTCTCAAATAAATAAATAAGTAAATAAATATTCTTTTTTAAAGGGCTGGAGGGATGGCTTAGGGAACAAAGGTGTGTGCCTACAAAGACAAAGGACCCAGGTTTGATTTCCCAGGACCCACTTTAGCCAGATGCACAAAGGGGCGCACACATCCGGAATTCATTTGCAGTGGCTGAAGGCCCTGGTGTGCCCATTCTCTCTCTCTGTGCCAAATAAATAAATAAATAAAAATAAAATATTAAAACAAACAAATAGGAGCTGGACATGGTGGTGCATGCCTTTAATCCCAGCACTTGGGAGGAAGAGGTAAGATGATCACCATGAATGAATGTGAGGCCACCCTGAGACTACCTAATGAATTCCTGGTCAGCCTGGGCTAGAGTGAAACCCTACCTCAAAGAAACAAAAGAAAAGAAAAGAAAAGAAAAATAAATAAATAAATAAATACTTTCCTACTGGGATAGGGAGATGGGTCAGTGGTTAAAGAAATTTGCTTGCAAAGTCTCTCAGCCAGGGTTCAATTCCCCAGTACCCACATAAAGCCATAAGCACCAAGTGGCACATGGGTCTGTAGGCCCTGACACGTCCATTATCTCTATCTGCCTTTCTCTCTCTCTCTCAAATAAATAAATAAATAAATATAAAACAGGAAAAAAGGTACCCGAGGAACATCACTTGAGAATGTTCTCTGGCCTACACACACACACACACACACACGCACACACACACACTCACACACTTACATATACCTAGGAACCTAGTGGGAAGAGACCAAAGTGACTGATCACCGAACAGCCTCATCTTGCAGAGGCTGAGGAGCCTCTGAGTGGGCTGACAAAAGGCAAGCTGTCTGCCTGTAGATGAGAACAGTGGGGGTGATATTTTGGATCAGAGACCTGGTGGTAACCTAGGTGGCTGGCAACACTAGGCAGAAACAAGAAGCATTCCTGCTCAGGGGAGGAGCCCTGGACTACCATTATTGTGCCTTCCTCCCGGCCTCCCCCAAACCCTCCAAGTCAAAGCAGCAGCTCCTACCCTGTTGTCTGAAAGACTCTCAACCACATCGAGCACAGTGAAGACTTATCTTTTTTATTTTATTTATTTTTTTTTATATTTTGGTTTTTCGAGGTAGGGTTTCACTCTAGCTCAGGCTGACCTGGAATTTACTATGTCATCTCAGGGTGTCCTTGAACTCATGACGGTCCTCCTACCTCTGCCTCCCAAGTGCTGGAAACAAAGGTGTATGCCATCACAGCTGGCCCTTTTTCTTTATAAAGCATACAAATGAGAGAAACATTCAGCTCTACCTGAAGATATCTTCCACTTCTGATGCTCTTTCTTCTTTCCTGATTGCTGAAGTTTTCTTCTGGTGTCAATTTGAAGGTATGAGATGAGTGATGTAGTGATTGAGAATGTCAGAACCTTTCTCAGCTCATATGGGCTTAACAAAAAGGTCTAAGGCAGGGCTGGAGAGATGGCTTAGCGGTTAAGGCATTTGCCTGCAAAGCCAAAGGACCCTGGATCAATTATCCAGGACCCACGTAAGCCAGATGCACAAGGGGGCGCATGCATCTGGAGTCCCTGGTGTGCCCATTCTCTCTCTCTCTCTCTCTCTCTCTCTCAATCCCTCTTTCTCAAATAAACTAAGTAAATAAAAATTAAAAAAAATAAAAACAAAATATTTTTTAAAAAGGTCTAAGGTGCTGGACAAGTCACTGGTCATGAGATTCATGCCCTGAGCCAATGGCTCTCAACTTTGTCATACTGAAGTGGAACTAAGGGGTCCAGACAAGGGATGAGCAAGCTAAAGTAGATTTACCAATTAGATGGTTAGGAGGACTCCCAAGAAGGAGGGGCAATGAGAGAGAGAGACAGAGGTGACTGACTTGTAATTCACTATGGACCTCCTCACCCTTACTGCCTACAGGCAGCTAACTCGTATCTTAATAGCAATAAATTCTCTTAGTTGTTTCTCATCTGAGAATGTCTTTATTTCACCTTCGCCCCTGAAGGATACTTTACTAGGTAAAGGATTATTTTGGGAGGGGAAAAAGGAAGGGTTGTAGGAGGGGGTTATTATCATGGTATACTGCTTATACTTATGGAAGTTTTCTTTAAAAAATTTTTTATCTTTATTTATTTATTTGAGAGTGACAGAGAGAGAGAGAGAGGGAGAGAGGGAGAGAGAGAATGAGCACGCTTGGGCCTCCAGCCACTGCAAACGAACTCCAGATGCGTGCGTCCCCTTGTGCATCTGGCTAACGTGGGTCCTGGGGAATTGAGCCTTAAACCAGGGTCCTTAGGCTTCACAGGCAAGCACTTAACCACTAAGCCATCTCTCCAGTCCTGGAAGTTTTCAATAAAACATTAAAAAAATAAAAAGGAACAATAAAAAATTATGGCTGACAGTTATTTTAGTACTTTATTATTTTACTTCCTTGTGTTGCATAATTTCAATATTGTTTTCTTTTTAAAATTTTATTTATTTATTTATGAAAGAGAAGCAGAGAGAGAGAGGGAAGGAGAGAATGGGTGTTCCAGGGTCTCCAGCCACTGCAAATGAACTCCAGATGCATGTACCACCTTGTGCATCTGGCTTTATGTGGGTACTGGAGAATCAAACCTGGGTCCTTAGATTTTGCAGGCAAGTGCCTTAACCATTAAGCCATCTCTCCAGCTCATCATGTATTTTTTTTTCAAGGTAAGGTTTTGCTGCAGACCAGGCAGACCTAGAATTCACTATGTAGTCTCAGGGTGACCTCAAACTCACGGTGATCCTTCCACCTCTGCCTCCTGAGTGCTGGGATTAAAGGCATGTGCCACCACATCTGGCTGATTTTTGTCTTTTAAAAAAAATTTATTTATTTATTTATTTATTTGGGAGAGAGATAGAGGCAGATAGAAATGCTAAAGTGTTTATGTCTAAAGATGAGAAGAATGCAATTGTAGTTGGGGATGATACAAAAAACGTAATTCACAGGAGAACTTGACCTCATCTGTAATTTAAAATCTTATTTATTATTATTATTTGGCTTTTCGAGGTAGTGTCTTCCTCTAGCCCAGGCTGACCTGGAACTCAATATGTAGTCTCAGGGTGGCCTCGAAGTTTATGGCAGTCCTCCTACCTCTATGTCCTAAGTACTGGGATTAAAGGCGTGCACCACCGTGCCCAGCACCTTTCCTTAATTTTTTAAAAAAAATTTATTATGAGAGAGAGAATTGATGCACCTTAACCACTGCCAACAAACTCCAGACACGTGTGCCATTTTGGGCGCATGCATCACCTTGTGCATCTGGCTTACATGGGTTCTGGAGAGTCAAACCTGGGTCCTTAGGCTTTGCAGGCAAGCGCCTTAACAGCTAAGCCATGTCTCCAGCCTTTAAATCTTTTTTTTGTTTTTTTATTATTTTATTATTTTTATTTTATTTATGAGAGAGGGAAAGAATTGGCGTGCCAGGGCCTCTAGCCACTGCAATCAAATTCTAGATGCATGCGCCATCTTGTGCACATGCGTCACCTTGTGCATGTGGCTTATGTGGGTTCTGGGGAGGCGAACCTATGTCCTTAGACTTCTCAGGCAAGTAACTTAACTGCTAAGCCATCTGTCCAGTCCTTGATTTTTTAAAAACTTATTTATTTAGTTAGTTACTTAGTTAGTTAAAGGGTGAAAGAGAGAGAGAGAGAATGGGCGCAGCAGAGCCTCCAGCCACCACAAACGAACTCCAGATACGTATGCCACCTTGTGCACCTGGCTTTATGTGGATACTGGGGAGTCAAGACTGGGTCCTTTGGCTTTACTGGCAAGCGCCTTAACCATTGAGCCATCTCTCCAGCACTATAATTTAAAATCTTATTCAATATATCACCACCTGTAGAATCCAGAATTAAATTAAAACAAAAAAATATTTTGAAGAAAGTTAAGGCAAAATCTATCTTTGGGTTGGATGCACCTGGTATGTCCACACAGTCACTGTCCTTACTGGTTCCCAGCTGTCAAAGCCTTATGGAGGTGCCTCCTTCTCTACACACACACACACCTAACATACATCTCCCTGAAATTCAAACTGAATTGTTTCCTAAACAGCATTAAGAAAGACCAAGCTGTTTTGCAAGCAGTAGCTGAGGGCCCGTTATCCCACAGGAAGTTGGGTCAAACCCTGGGGGCAGAGATGTTTTGGAAAACTGGGGAGAAGGGAAGACAGAAAGAACGGTCTTGGGCTGCTCCTCTTCCATCAGTGAGCTCCAGAGGCTAGCCCTGGGGCCGGGAGCCTGAACCCGACTGTTTGTTTGGGAGCCATCTTTTCTTCCTCGTTCCTCTGCATCCTCAGCCCTTGAAGTCTCAAGCACACATAGGGCTTGGGGGGAAGGGTTAACCGAGGTGCAGATGGGGCCAGCTGCACACTCAGGCCTACAGCCGCAGCCCTGAGGAACAGGTCAGGGTTTAGAGAGCTACTCCTTGAGACTTCTCCCCTCCCCAAGAATAGAGATCTACAGGCATGTGCTTTAGCTTTCCCGGCATCCCTTGCTTCCTTGCTGCCCAAGGGAAGTCAGGGCCGCCCTCCTGACCATCAAGTTGCAAGATGCGCTTGGCTTGTGGGGAGGGGGTGTGTGAGGCTGCCCTTCTGTGCATGCGGGCTGTTCACTCCCTCCACTCACAGCCCACTTGTTTGCCTGTCTGCTCCAGGCGCCAGTGCGCTCCTTGAGGGCTCCTTGAGGACAAGGGTCATACTTTGCTCCACAGAGTGTGCCCACTGCACAGCCCAGCCCAGCCCAGCACCTAGCACATGCCAGGGCTCGGTCAGTAATTGCTGAATAAGTGATTGGACTAAGATCAGAGGATGGTTTGGAAGTCAGGGGTCCTGATATGGAGATTATTTTGAATTGGGAATATTGATACTCTTGGCCAAGTCATTTCCCTCCCACACTCCCTCTTTATCACTCTGTAAGGAGATGTTTGTACTAAATCAGGGCTAACGAGAGCAACTGGCACAGGTCTCTCATACATGATTGATGGAGGGTGAAGTACAATCTTCATGAGGCCACTTGGTAATAAATATTACGAAGTCCTAGGGCTGGAGAGATGGCTTAGCAGTTAAGGTGCTTGCCTGCAAAGCCAAAGGACCATGGTTCGATTCCTCAGGACACCTGTCAGCCAGATGCACAAGGTGGTGCATGCGTCTGGAGTTTGTAGCTGTTGGAGGCCATGGAGGCCCTGACATGTGCCCCCCCCCACCGCCTCTTTCTCTCTCTTAAATAAATAAATAAAGGGCTGGAGAGATGGCTTGACAGTTAAGGCACTTGCCTGCAAAGCCAAAGGACCAAGGTTCGATTCCCCAGGACCCATGTAAGCCAGATGCACAAGGGGGCCGCATGTGTCTGGAGTTCATTTGCAGTGGCTGGAGGCCCTGGCATGCCCAATCTCTCTGTCTCTCTCTTTCTCTCTCTCTCCCTGCCTATTTCTGCATCTCTCTCAAATAAATAAATGAAATAATAAATAAAAATAAAATATAAATAATAAAGTGGTTCTTTAAAAGAATTAAGAAGTCCTAAAAATGTACATTCAGCAATTTCACTGCTAACACTTAAAAATATTTTTTAATTCATTTATTTGGAAGAGAGAAAGTATGGATGCACCAGGGCCTCTTGCACTACAAACTCCAGATATGCCACTTTGCATAATTGGATTTATGTGGGTACTGGGGAATCGAACCCAGGGCTACTAGGCTTTGCAAGCAAGTGCTTTAACTTAGAAGCCATCTCCCCAGCCCATGCTAACACTTAAAAAATAATTTGAAGGCTGGGTATGGTGGCGCATGCCTTTAATCCCAGCACTTGGGAGGCAGAGGTAGGAGGATTGCTATGAGTTGGAGGCCACCCTGAGACTACATAATGAATTCCAGGTCAGCCTGGGCTAGAGTGAGACCCTACCTTGAAACACCAAAAAAAAAAAAATAATAATAATAATAATAATTTTTTTTTGAAAATAAATCTTGCTATGTCACACAAGTTGGTCTCAAGCTTGGGATACACCTGACTCAGCCTCCCCAGTTCTGGGGTTATAGGCATGCACTATTGCCCTCAGCTCAAGACTTCTTCTTTTTTGTTTTTTCGAGGTAGTGGCTTGTTTTAGCCCAGGCTGACTTGGAATTCACTATGTAGTCTCAGGCTGGCCTCAAACTCACAATGGTCCTCCTACCTCAGCCTCCCAAGTGCTAAGATTAAATGCATGTGCCATCTTTTTAATCTTGTTTGTTTGTTGATTTTAGTTTTTCAAGGTAGGGTCTCGCCCTAGTCCAGGCTGATCTGGAATTCACCATGTAGTCTCAGGCTGGCTTCGAACTCACAGTAATCCCCTATCCTTCCTGAGTGCTGGGATTAAAGGTGTGCACCATCACACCTGGCAAGATTTCTTATTTCATTTTATTTTTTTTTTTTATTTATTTTTTTTTTTTAAATTTTTTTGTTTGTTTATTTATTTATTTGAGAGCGACGGAGAGAAGGAGGCAGAGAGAGAGAGAGAGAGAGAGAGAGAGAATGGGCACGCCAGAGCTTCCAGCCTCTGTAAACGAACTCCAGATGCATGCGCCCCCTTGTGCATCTAGCTAACGTGGGTCCTGGGGAATTGAGCCTCGAACCGGGGTCCTTAGGCTTCACAGGCAAACGCTCAACCGCTAAGCCATCTCTCCAGCCCTCATTTTATTTTTTAAAAAATATGTTATTTATTTATTTATTTGACAGAGAAAGAAGGAAAGAGAGTGAGAGAATGGGCATGTCAGGGCCTCCAGCTACTGAAAATGAACTCTAGATGCATCTGGCTAACGTGGGTCCTGGGGAATTGGCTTTGCAGGCAAATACCTTAACCGTTAAGTCACCCCTCCAACCCTATTTTATTTTATTTTATTTTTAGTTTTCTGAGGTATGATCTTACTCTAGCTCAGGCTGACCTGGAATTCACTATGTAATCTCAGGGTGGCTTCAAACTCATGACAATTCTCCTACCTCTGCCTTCCAAGTGCTGAGATTAAAGGTGTGTGCCACCAAGCACAGCTAAGACTTCTTAGTTGTTTTTTTTTTTTAATATATATTTTTTTGGTTTTCCAAGGTAGGGTCTTACTCTAGCTCAGGCAGACCTGGAATTCACTATGTAGTCTCAGGGTGGCCTTGAACTCATGGCTATGCCTCCTGAGTGCTGGGATTAAAGGCATGTACCACCATGGCCGGCCTTTAAAGATATTTTTGTTTTTATTTATTTATTTGAGAGAGAGAAAGAAGCAGAGAGAGAGAGAGAGAGAGAGAGAGACAGATAGAGTGAGAGTGGGTGCGCCAGGGCCTCCAACTGTGCAAACAAATTCCACATAACTGCGCCGCCTTGTGCATCTGGCTTACATGGGTCCTGAAGAATTGAACCTGGGTCCTTTGGTTTTGCAGGCAAGCACCTTAACTGCTAAGCCATCTCTCCAACTCAGACTTCTTATTTTTAAAAAGCATTTAATGTATTTATTTCTTTATGAGTGAGTGAGAGAGAGGGGTTGGGGAGGGAGAAAGGGAAAGCACGTGTGCACAACCAGGGCCTCCTGTGGCTTCAGATGAACTCCAGACCCATGTGCCACATTGTGCATCCGGTTTTACTGAGTACTGGGGAATCAAACCCAGCTAGGTAGGCTTTGCAAGCAAGCACCTTTAACCACTCAACTATCTTCCCAGCCCAGCTTAAGACTTCTTGCATAAGCAAACTACTGAAGAGATAGCTAGAGATTTAATTCCATGAATGTTCCTTCAAATGCTGTTATAACAAGAAAGGGCTAGTTTGTAAGTCAATCAAAATATGCAGTGCTGGGTGTGGTGGCACACAGCTTCAATCCCAGCACTCAGAAGGTAGAAGAAGGAGGATCGCCGAGAGTTCAAGGCCACCCTGAGACTACATAGTGAATTCCAGGTCAGCCTGAGTTAGAGTGAGATCCTGCCTGGAAAAAACAAAAAAATAAACAAAATATGCAAACGCAAAGATGAGGCAAATCTATATTATTGACAGGGAGATGTGTCAAAAGAAAGTTGTAACAACCTGAGTGTGGCGGTGCCTGCCTATAATCATATGCAGCACTTCAAAGACTGAGGCAGATCTCAACTTTGAGGCTTGTCTAGGTAATTATAAGACCTTGTCTCAAAAAAAGTCTTAAAATAATATTTAAAGTTGCTCTTAACATTATTTCAAAATTGCTATGATTTCTATACAAAGATACCAAATTATTAAATAGGTATTGGTGAGCAGTAGTGAGATTATAGAAATAATATTTTCCTTCCTACTATTTATTTATGTGTAGACTAGTGACAAACTTGAAAGAAAATCACCCACAATCTCACCTGATTATAACTAGGGTGGCTTATATGAGGGAATTGAACCCAGGCAGGCAGGCTTTGTAAGCAAGTGCCTTTAACTGTTGATTCATCTTTTAAGCCCTATTTTTTTAAAAAAAATATATTTTAAAATATTTAATTAATGAGAGAGAGAGAGAGAGAGAGAGAGAGAGAGAGCAAGAGGGAGGGAGAGACTGGGCCTCTAGCCATTGCAAATGAACTCCAGATGTGCCACATTGTGCATCTAGCTTACATGGGTACTGGGGAACTGATCCTGGGTGCCTAGGCTTTGCAGGCAAGTGCCTTAACTGTTAAGCTGTCTCTCCAGCCCCTCAAGCCCTATTTTTATTTATTTATTTTTTTGGTTTGTTGAGGTAGGGTCTTGCTTTAGATCAGGCTGACCTGGAATTCACTATGTCGTCTCAGGGTGGCCTTGAGCTCATGGCGATTCTCCTACCTCTGCCTCTCAAGTGCTGGGATTAAAGGCACGTACCACCACACCTGACCCTCAAGCCCTATTTTGTTTTTTTAAAAATTTTATTTCTATTTATTTATTTATTAGAGACAGGGGGGAGAGAGAGAGACAGAATGGGCATGTGAGGGCTTCTAGCCACTGCAAATGAACTCCAGATGTATGTGCCACCATCTACATCTGGCTTACATCGGACCTGGAGAATCGAACCTGGGTCCTTGGGCTTTGTAGGCATGTGCTTTATCTACTAAGCCATCTCTCCAGCCCCTCAAGCCCTATTTTTTAAAAAAGTATTTTTTCAGAGGGCATTACCATGGGACTTTTTTTATAATCATGGAAGATGTTAATTAAAAAAATTTTGAAGAAAAAAATATTTTTCAGAGCTGGAGGGATGGCATAGCAGTTAAGGCATTTGCCTGCAAAGCCAAAGGACCCAGGTTCGATTCTCCAGAACCCACATTAGCTAGAGGCACAAGGGGGGTGCATGCATCTGGAGCTCATTTGCAGTGGCTAGAGGCCCTGGCATGTCCATTCTCTCACTATCTCTCCCTCTTTCTCTGTCAAATAAGTAAATAAATAAGTAAACAAAATATATAAACAAATATTTTTCAAAGCCAGGTGTGGTGGCACATGCCTTTAATCCCAGCACTTGGGAGGCAGAGGTAGGAGGATCATCATGAGTTTGAGGCCAGCCTAAGACTACATAGTGAATTCCAGGTCAGCCTAGGCTATAGCAAGACCCTACCTTGAAAAATCAATATATATGTATGTTTTTTTCCCCCAAATTTAAGATGTTATGAGAAAGCCATATGGAAACTTACTTTTTTGGACAATGGCACAGCCAGAAGCCATAGATTGTTACTAGAAAAATTTCAGTGCCAGGGATGGGATACCTTCCAGTGAGTTGTTGGCCAGAGAGGTCCCTGATGCCCCCAAAACATTACAGACCATCGCCAAGGCTCTTGGTTTCCCACCAGAAATAGATAATAAAGACGCTATTGCTAAAGACTCCATATGCTTGGGCTGCAAGGTCACTGAGAAAACAAGCTGGAGCTGAGCTGAAAACCCCCCTCTGTAGACCATCTGACAGAAAATTGGAAAAAGTTATACTGCATACAGCTCTATGGGAGAGAGAAGTCATCAGAGGTGATAAACAACAACAGACACTGCAAAATTTAAGTTTGGCCAGCCAGGCCAAATGAGCCAACAGGTGCAATAGTGGCATGTCTGTTGTAATGGAAACCAACCGCTCTCTAATAGGACTGGAGGCGCACTCTACGGGAAGTAATACATGGTTGGTAATGAAAACCTAGTCAAAAGCCTATGGTGGGGGAGGTCATGAGACCTAGGGGTGTAATGCCTGCTGTTGTCTGGCTAAATGTATATACTATGCTCACCAAACTGCCCTGTAAGCACTTTTATTAATGTTTATACCCATATATTAATGCTACTCTCACTTTAAAAAATATTTTATTTATATTTATTTTATTTGAGAGAAGAGAGAATGGGTGCACCAGAGTCTCCAGCCACTGCAAACAAACCTCCAACGCATGCACCCCCTTGTGCATCTGGCTTATGTGGGTCTTGGGGAGTCGAACCTGGGTCTTTTGGCTTTGCAGGCAAGTGCATTAACAGCTAAGCCATCTCTCCCAGCCCTACTCTCACTTTTAATTAAAGAAGCTTCCCTTTTCAGATGACAGTGACCACTGGGATGACTCAAAAGGCACCATAGTGCTGAGAAGTGACAGGGGAGTGTTCGGCACTGAGACATCTCTATCATACTTTCAAAGGCTCAGAGTCCATTTGGGAAGAGGTGGTGGAAAGAATGTAAAAGCCAAAGGAAGCTAGGTAGGTCTGCTTACAATGCACTTAAAAATATATTTATTTTAGAGAGAGAGAGAAAAGAGAGGGAGAGAAAGACTCAGATAGAGAATGGGCGTGCCAGGGCCTCTAGCTGCTGCTTATGAACTCTAGATGCATGCGTCACCTTGTGCATCTGGGTGGGTCCTGGGGAATCAAACCTGGATCCTTTGGTTTTGCAGACAAGCACCTTAACCACTAAACCATCTCTCTAGCCCTACAGTGCACTTTTCCAGATACAAAATGGCTTGGATATCCATGACCTTGCAGTGCCTGGTGTTACCTACACAAGACCCTCACACTAGGAGGAAAAGATTATGACATCAAAATAAAAGAGAGACTAATTGAGAGAGGGAGGGGTATAATGGAGGATGTATATGTGAAGGGGAAAATAGGGTAGGGTAGGGAATTACAGTGGTTTATTGTCTGTAATTATGGAAGTTGTCAATAAAAAAGTTTTAAAAATATTTTTATTTAGTTATTTGAGAGAGAGAGAGAAAGAGACAGATAGAAAGCTAGAGAATGGGTGCCCCAGGGCCTCTAGCCACTACAAATGAACTCCAGAGGCATGTGCCACCATGTGCATCTGGCTTATGTGGGTATTGGGGAACTTGGATCCTTAGGCTTCACAGGCAAGTACCCTAACTGCTAAGCCATCTCCCCAGCCCCTATTTTTTTTTAAACTACTGATTTTTAAATTTTTTTGTATCCTGCAACTTCTACTGAAAGTGTTTATCAGCTCTGTAAATTTTCTTTTTTTAAAAATTTGTTTATTTTATTCATTAGAGAGAGGCCGATAGAGAGTGAGAATGATGGGCATGCCAGGGCCTTTAGCTGCTGTAAACAAATTCCAGATGCATGCGCCACCTTGTGCATCTGGCTTACGTGTTTCCTGGGGAATTGAACCTGGGTCTTTTGGCTTGGCAGGCAAATGCCTTAACCACTAAGCCATCTCTCTAGCCCCCCATTTTTTTGAGAAAGTGTCCCATGTAGGTCCCATGGAGCTCAAATTAGCCATATAGCTGAAGCTGGCTCTTAACTTCTGATTCTCCTGCCTTTGCCTCCCACATTGCTGAGATTACAGTCATGCGCCACCACACCTAGCTCAATTTATTTTAATTTTTGCTAATTCATGTTTTCATAATTTCTCACCAATGAAAATATATTACGTATAGGCTTAAAATATTTCTAAAATCCTAATAAATAAAGTATAAAAAATGAAAGATGTGGCTTCCTTGGCAACAAGGTGGCAGAAAATCAGAGGTGTGGCCAGACCAAAACAGGACTGTCCCAGGAGGTAGCAGAGTCCCAAGTACTTTTCCTGGCTGAGCATGGCAGCCCCACTGCCAGCCTTTTTCAAGGGAGCAACTGCCCCTCTTCTATTTCAGAATAACCCGAAACCTCCTAACTGACTAGTCTTGTACCAGAGGTGCTCTGGGCTGCGTCACCAACTGACCACTAACCACAACCAGCTCCACTCTTCCCTGGTCCTGAAAACCAGGTGCAGAAGACAGCCCTCTACCATAAGCCAAGAAGAAGGGTCTGGGTAGAGACAGAGGAAGTTGCTTTGCTTCTTAGCTTGCAGCCCACCCCCTCCATCCAGGGTCCTCCTTCCTGTGAAGCCCAACTGTCTCCAACCAGATTTCCTGTTCCTTTGTGCCCACTGAGAACTCGGGGCTGTGCACTAAGGTTGGTCATAGGGGTCAGGTGACTGTTGATGTCGTCCTGAGACCCCCCTGAGGGTTCAATATTTGCTCCAGTTTTTTAAAAAAAATATTTATTTTTTATTTATTTGAGAAACAGAGAAAGAGGCAGATAGGGGCTGGAGAGATGGTTTAGTGCTTTTAAGGCACTTGCCTGAGACGCCAAAGAACCCAGGTTTGATTCCCCAGGACCCGCTAAGCCTGATACACAAGGTGGCACCTGCATCTGGAGCTCGTTTGCAGCAGCTGAAGGCTCTGGAGCACCCATTCTCCATCTGATTCTTTCTCTCTCATATAAATAAACAAATAGATAATTAAAAACAAAGAAAGTGGCCTCCAGCCACTGCAAATGAACTCCAGACACATGTGCCACCTTGTGCATCTGGCTTTACTCGGATACTGGGGAATCGAACCTGGGTCTTTTGGCTTTGTTGGCAAGCACCTTAACCACTAAGTCATCTCTCCAGCCCTGCTCCAGTTTTCACATCATGCTCCCTTCTTCCTGAGGTCCATAATCCTCATAATTCCTTATCTGATTTTTCTTTTTTTTTTTTCAACACAGTTTAATCAGAAATTTGAGGGTTAGCTGTCTGTACCCTCTGGGTGCAGATCAGGTCCAGGCACTCCACAGGGAGCTGAGAAGCCCTGGGGGCAAATGTGCTTCAGTCAAAAGCTGGGGAAAGCTCTGGTGCCTTCTCTTGCCCTGGTCTCCCATTCCAAGGGCCCATCACTGTACACCCCCGACCCCATTGTGGGAGGAGAAAGTTCAGTCTTGGGACAGACCCCACCCCCAGTTTAGAGGACATAAAAGCCCAGCTTCAGCAATCGGAGCTGTCAGTGTCAAGTGAGCGGCTGCAGTTGAGCTCTTGGGGACTGCTAACTGCGACTGAAGGTGGTGGTGCGCTGTGGACACCTCCCTCCCGGAGGTCCCAGCTTTGTCCTGAGAACGGGCTCATCGAGGTGCAGTTGTGTGTGAAGGCGGGACTAGGGGGAGGCTGGGAAGAGAGGGACTGTGGGCTTTCTTTTAAGTGCTCAGGGCACGTCCTGGGCTGGGGTCTCATTGCAGATGAGGCTGTTCCTGGCCTTAGCAGGCCTCCTGGTCCCTCTGGCCACGTCTCAGCCCTCTGAAAGCGCCACTCCAGGTAATGGTGCAGAACAAAGCTGGGGGAGGGAGGTTCTGCCTTCCGCGCTCGCTCCTTCCTCCCTGCGCGGTGAGGGGCTTTAGGGACATTCACTTACCTTGTGATTCCTGCTCTGGGCAGCTGTCCTGGGGGAAGTGGAGACTTCGGTGGTGCTGACCTGTATGGAGGAGGCCAAGCAGCTAGTGGACAAGGCCTACAAAGAACGGCGGGAGAGGTGGGGGCGCCAGGCATTGGGCAAAACTACCTCAGACTTTTTTTTTTTTTGAAAACGGAGAAAGCAGTAGGTTGTGGAGGGAGGTGGGGGTGTTGGTCTACAGAGAGGCTTACATGTCTGGGTGTGAGAATATCTTCAAAGCCATTCTCTGATGGGTTTGCTTTGGGGTGTGTGTGTCTTCTCATCGGTGGATTTATCTGCATGGTCCTGCCTGCTCACCTCTGGGCTGGGGCTCTGCTGAGCCTCCCTGAACCCCTTCTCTGGTCCTGTCGTATCCAAACAGCATCAAGCTCCGGCTTCGCAGCGGCTCTGCCAGCCCCATGGAGCTCCTGTCCTACTTCAAGCAGCCGGTGGCGGCCACCCGGACTGCGGTGAGAGCTGCGGACTATCTGCATGTGGCGCTGGACCTGCTGAAGAGGAAGTTGCGACCCTTGTGGCCAAGGCCTTTCAATGTCACTGGTGACCGCAGCTTTTCCCACCTGCCCCAAGTGCACCGTCCTCCCGACGCCTCCCTCTAACGAGTTTCGGGGGGGGGGCATCCCCTCCACTTCTTACCTAGCACCCCGACATCCAGGCCTCTTTAGCCCTCGGGTTCCCTAGGATAGGCAATGGGGAAGCTGAACTCGCGCACCCTCATTCTCCTTCACAGACGTGCTGACGCCAGCTCAGCTGAATCTGCTGTCCACATCGAGTGGCTGCGCCTACCAGGACGTGGGCGTGAGGTGCCCTGAGCAGGACAAGTATCGTACCATCACCGGGCATTGCAACAACAGGTGCAGGCCCAGCCAGGGCGGGGGCTCAGGGAGATGTGATCCTCAGTCCAGCCGGGGCTGTCCCCTAATGTCCATGCCCTGTGCTCCCTCCATCCCCACGCAGACGTAGCCCCACGCTGGGGGCCTCCAACCGGGCTTTTGCGCGCTGGCTGCCGGCAGAGTACGAGGACGGCTTCTCGCTGCCCTTCGGCTGGACGCCGGGGGTCAGGCGCGCGGGCTTCCCGGTGCCCCTGGTGAGCGCGCGGCACAGACGGCGGCGGGGGCCCCCCAGGCTGGGCGGCGCGGGCACGCGAGCGCCCCCTGACGTCCCGCCCCGCGTCCTGCAGGCTCGCGCGGTCTCCAATGCCATCGTGCGCTTCCCCACCGAGCAGCTGACCCCGGACCAGGAGCGCTCGCTCATGTTCATGCAGTGGGGACAGTTGATCGACCACGACCTGGACTTCACCCCGGAGCCAGCCGCCCGGGCTGCCTTCCTCACTGGCCTCAACTGCGAGATCAGTTGCCTGCAGCAGCCACCTTGCTTCCCCCTCAAGGTGTTGCCAAACGTGGTCGCCTCCCTTCTGTGCCTCGGTTTCGTCACTAACCCCCTCCTCCCCGCCCCCCCCCTCGCAGGAAAGATGACCCTGTCTCCTGGGGTCTCAGGGAGTCTGTCTGGTTCCACAGAGTCAGCTGTCGATCAAGGCGTCCCATTTGTTTTCTGTGCTCCCAGGCTGAGGAAAGAGTAATGGTCACGTCGTTGGGTGGGGCGTGGTGGCGCACGCCTTTAATCCCAGCATTTGGGAGGCAGAAGTAGGAAGATTGCTGTGAGTTCGAGGCCAGCCTGAGATTACATAGTGAATTCCAGGTCAGCCTGGGCTAGAGCAGAGACCCTACCTCAAAAACAACCACCCACCCACCCACCAAACAACAAGCAAACATTGCCCTGGTTGGTAGAATGACTGGCTTTTGTGAGGCTGGAAGAGTCCTGGGAGGAGAACTTCGTCAATGTTCTTCACACTGCCATCCTAGGAACCCTGTGCGCATGCCTCCTGTTTCCTCTCCATTGAGGGGCCTTTCCTCACCCACATCACACAAAGGAGAAGTGTGTATGTGTGTGTCAGGCTTCCCAGTGGGTAAGGCTAAGTAAGGCCTGAGTAGGGAGGGAAGTAGAGAGAAAACAGAGAGAGTCTGCCAGGGAGGGAGAGAAAGGGACAGGAGACTGTCAGGGCCAGAGTGACAGACAGAGAAGGGACTAGGGGGAAGTAGGAAGAGAATGTAGAGAGTGAGAGTGTAGGAATACAATCCACAGAAGAGAGAAGGGAAGAAAGAGAGAGAGAAGAGAGAGAGAGGAGAATTTAGTGAGGACCCTTGCCCAACCCCAGGGGACTTCCTGCATTCCAAGTTTGGTATACTGTGGGTCACTCCTAAACCTCAGAGGTGCCCAGCGGGCTCAGACCCAGACAGTGATGCCACTGGCACTTGAGAGGCCTCCCTGCAGGTTACAGGGCCAGAGGTCCTTGGAGCCACTCGTGCCCACTGTCCCTAGCCTCACGAGCCAGCCTTGCCTCTCTCTGTACCACAGATCCCACCTAATGACCCTCGCATCAAGAACCAACAGGACTGCATTCCCTTCTTCCGCTCCTGCCCAGCCTGCCCCGGGGGCAATATCACCATCCGCAACCAGATCAACGCGCTCACGTCCTTCGTGGACGCCAGCATGGTGTACGGCAGCGAGGGCCCCTTGGCCATGAAGCTGCGCAACCTGACCAACCAGCGAGGGCTGCTGGCCGTCAACACCCGCTTCCACGACCACGGCCGGGCCCTGCTGCCCTTCGACAACCTGCACGACGACCCCTGTCTCCTCACCAACCGCTCGGCGCGCATCCCCTGCTTCCTGGCAGGTCAGCTTGCAGCTTGGACCTGAGGTGGCGCAGAGGTGCTTGCTCTCTGTGGGAGCTGCAGTAAACCATGGGTGTGAGCACTTGGTGGGTTAATGATGAGAGATGCTGGCCTCACCAACTTCATGTTAGTCTGGTTGCCTTGGCAACAAGTTGGCTGGAGATAGAAAGGCAAAAAAAAAAAAAAAAAAAAAAAAAGCCACCCCCCCTCCCCAACCTAAAATGGAGATGCAGGGCTGGCCAGAGAGCCTTTGTTCATCTATCCATCCTTTCCTCTGTTGAAGAGAGGAGAGCCGAGTCTCTCAGGGGCAGGGAACTAAAGAGACAGAGGGCATTTCGGTACCCTTACCTCCTGCGGCCACGATGTCCAATCTGCATCCAGTAGACTATTTTAATTTGAGTTTAAATTAAATAATCTGGTGTCTTGGCTGCAGTAGCCACATATCAAGTGTCCAGTAGCCTCGTAGGTTAGTGGTTCCCCTTCTGGGCAGTGAAGAAGTGTTTGTTTTAATCATCCTAGAAAGTTCTAGTAGGCTACAGCGTCACTCCTGCCCAGCCTGGTTACCTGTAAAGATAGAGGGCGGGGTTTCAAATGCAGACACCTGGCTCTTTGGGCATAGAATGGGGCCAAAAACTGTGTTCAAATGGTAGTGGGTTTCTGAGGTCTTGAGTGGGAAGAGTCTGAGGTTGCGTCCAATTTTAGCAGGAAAGAGTGTTGTGATTATTAGCCGTGTCTGCAGTGGGCATATAAATAAGCTGTGCCAACATGTCTGCTACTTTTTGGCTTTCTCTGAATCAAGACAATCTGCTAACTAGCTAGTGTTCATAGATCTCCTGTTTTGTACCAGGCATGGTGTTGAGCTGTGTGTGTGTGTGTGTGTGTGTGTGTGTGTGTGTGTGTTGCAAAGGGTAAAATACAGAAAAGCACAAGCCTTGGACCTTGTCCTCAACGAGCTCCTGGTTTGAGCTAGAGCGAGGTGAAGGTGGTAAGACAGGGTTTGGACCTAATGTTGAGACAGCCTGAGAGCCAGCAGTGTCCCCGAGCCAGGGACGACACGTGTGGGAGTCTTGGGGCACCCTCGTGTACTTGGTCCTAATATGGGAAGTGGGTGGAGTGGTGACAGGTAGAAGACCTTGCGGGCCTTGGCTGGGCGTGGTGTACCAGTGGATCAGATGTTTCCTGGGGTAGAGGACAAAGAAGTGACAGTGGCTTCACTTCCCTAAGGGGACACACGCTCCAGTGAGATGCCTGAGCTCACCTCCATGCACACCCTCTTTGTTCGTGAGCACAACCGGCTGGCCACACACCTCAAGCGTCTGAACCCTAGATGGAACGGGGAGACGCTCTATCAGGAGGCCCGGAAGATTGTGGGGGCCATGGTCCAGGTAGGCTGTCCTGAGTGTCGGATAGACTTGGCATGCAGGCGGGCTGCAGCACCTGGTGTTGTGGCCTTAGGCAGGATGCTAACCCCACTGACCCTTGGTTCCTTCATCCACAATGCTGTAAGGATTCAAGGATCCCACATGAAAATATATGACAGATATGAAATGCTTGACGAAGTGCACTTCCCTTCCCTCCCCGGGCTTTCTTTCTTTTATTTTATTATTTTATTTTTTTGGTTTTTTTTTTTTTTTTGAGGTAAGGTCTCACTCCAGTCCAGGCTGACCTGGAATTCACTATGTAATCTCAGGGTGGCCTCGAATTCATGGTGATCCTCCCATCTCTGCTTCCAGAATGCTGGGATTAAAGGTGTGTGCCACCACGCCCAGCTCTTTTTTTAAAAAAAATATTTTAATTTATTTCTTTCCAAGCATAGAGAGAAAACAGAGAGAGAGAGAGAGAGAGAGAGAGAGAGAGAATATGAGTATACCAGAGCCTCTAGCTGCTGCAAATGAACTCCAGATGCATGTGTGACTTTGTGCATCTGGCTTTATGTGGGTACTGGGGAATTGAACCCTGGTCACTAGGCTTTGCAGGCAATCACCTTAACCACTGAGCAATCTCTCCAGCCCCCAGGCTTTCTTCTTTCCTGAGGGTCCGGAAATGGTGTTGAGAGAGTTCATCTGAGGCCGATGTATAACAAGTGTAATGCACAACTGCTCAGCGAATCACTCTTGGCTCCTTTACCCTCTCCTCTCTTCTTATGACCTTTGTCACCACCTACCCACCCTCCTGGGTATCATTCTTCCCTGGAGCAGTGCTTTTGGATATCTTTCCCAACTCTGGATGCTCCTCAAGAAGTAAACACACACACACACACACACACACACACACACACACACTCACACACCCCTCTGCTGGATTCTGGAAAGGGAGAGAGGTGAAGGGGCTGAGGGTGACCTCTTAATTTGCACGAAGACCACAAATGGGACTCATTTCAGCTTTGGAGACAAATCTAGTCTAGAATCCAGTACGAGACTGTTCCATAGGCTTCCTTTTCCACTGGGGGACATCACGCCCAAGCAGACCCCTTTCCTGTCTTCCCCTTCCATAAACTTCTGTTGATCCCTACTGTGAGCCAGGTGCTAGCTGGGCACTGTGACTCATCATCTCAATCATTTCCATTTCCCTGCTTTCAAGGAGAAATGAGACATTAGTATACTCAAGGGCAAGAGAGGTATTACAATGACTAACAATGTGCTGTTATTTAATTCTTTAAGGGAACGGGCCAATATAATTATTCCTAATTTACATTTGCTGTCCAGAGAGGTTCATAAGTGCCGCAAGATCACACTAACAGTGTCAATAGAGCTCCGTTTGTACCCTTTAGTGCTGCTCTGTTAGGTTCAAATCCAAGACTATGGAGGACCCCTGACTCTGGACAGATGGGAGGGACCCCCTATCCCCGTCATGAACGAGCATGCAGAGGCTGCCGGGAGGAGTGAGGCTGTTCCAATACCTTTCCTGTAGATTATCACTTACCGGGACTACCTGCCCCTGGTGCTGGGGCCAGCAGCCATGAGGAAGTACCTACCCAGGTATCGCTGCTACAATGACTCCGTGGACCCACGCATCTCCAACGTCTTCACGAATGCCTTCCGCTATGGTCACACCCTCATCCAGCCCTTCATGTTCCGCTTGGACAATCAGTACCGGCCCACAGGGCCCAACCCCCGAGTCCCACTCAGCAAGGTCTTTTTTGCCAGCTGGAGGGTGGTGCTGGAAGGTGAGTGGAAGCTAGGCCAGGAGAGAGCAGTGGGCAGCCGAGGGTGAGGTGGGGTGGGAGAGATTGCAGAGAGATCTTTCTTTTCTGCTTTGGGAATCTAGTTTTGCTTTGTGATTTCACTGCACCTACCTGTGCATCTGAATCTGAGAGAATATGGAGTGGTGGGCTCTGAGAAGCTGGCTTTTCCTGTGCGTGGTGATCTGGGAAGCTGGGGCTGGGACCATCATCTCCTATCATCATCAGGAGATGGGATCACTCACTAGGGCCACCTTGGCACTGAGTGTGGCATGTGCCCAGCTTTCCAATCCACAGGACTCCATCCGACTTAATTCACTCTGGTACCAACCTTGCTCTTTTGCTCTCAGGAGGCATTGACCCAATCCTCAGGGGTCTCATGGCCACCCCTGCCAAGCTGAATCGCCAGAACCAAATTGTGGTGGATGAGATCCGCGAGCGACTGTTTGAGCAGGTCATGAGGATCGGCCTGGACCTGCCGGCTCTGAACATGCAGCGCAGCAGGGACCATGGCCTCCCAGGTAGCCTATAGCTCCCTTCTCATGTGGGGCCCTCTCCCTGAGGTACCCCAACCGCCCCAACCTTCCCCCACTCCAGCACTTTGCTCCCAGGAAGTACCTGAGGTCAGGCCTTACCTTTCCCTCTGGTCAACTTGCGGCTTCTCTTGGCTCCTTCGAAAGCTGGGTCCTCCTAACCTACAGCTGAAGTTGGTAACCCCACAGTCTGAAAATCCTTCTCCACCATCATTTATTCCCACTCACTCATGAGTTCTGGGGGAGAAGATTATCACCTCCGTTTTACTGAGGAGGAATCTGAAGGTGGGAGGGGTGCAGGGCCTGGCTAGGAGCTGTAGCTACGTCAGCGACAGATCTGAAGTTCAGACTCGGGTGGACCAACCTAACCCAAAATCCTGTGCCCGTGTTATGGTCGAGTGGCCAAGCCTTGTCCAAGGCACACTTCACCCCTCACATTTGCTCCAGGGGACAATATGATGCCCCTGTTTGTTTGTCTGTTTCTTTAAGATGGAGATAGATAGAGAGATAGAGAGAGAGAGAGAGAGAGAGAGAGAATGGGCATGCCAGGGCCTCCAGCTGCTGCAAACTAACTCCAGATGCACGCATCATCTTGTGCATCTGGCTTACGTGGGTCCTGGGGAATCGAACCTAGGTCCTTTTGCTTTGTAGACAAGTGCCTTAACCACCATGCCATCTCTCTAGCCCTGATGCCCCTGTGTTTTAACCTGGTAGGAGTTATGGCAACTTAAGGTTTGTTTCGAGGAGAGGTGGGAAAGATAGTGAGTACCTCCAGAGGCCCAGCTGTCCCACTTGGTCTGAGTGGAGCCTTCTGGTTCCCCCCCCCCTGACTACAGCCTAGATGTATTGAGAATGCTGACTTCCAGGGCTGACGGCTACTACGTAGATCTTCCCTGCTGTCCCCAGGGCTCTCCACACTTTGCGGCAGAGGTCCCTACCCACAGCTAGCTGTCTTCTCCCCAACGTAGGGTACAATGCCTGGAGGCGCTTCTGTGGGCTCCCGCAGCCCAGCACAGTGGGAGAACTGGGCACAGGTGCTAAAGAACCTGGACCTGGCAAGAAAGCTGATGGCACAGTATGGCACACCCAACAACATCGACATCTGGATGGGCGGCGTGGCAGAGCCCCTGGAGCCCAACGGCCGCGTAGGACGGCTCCTGGCCTGTCTCATTGGCACGCAGTTCAGGAAGCTACGTGATGGTGATCGGTAAGGAAGCGGTGGGGTAGCTCAGGCCTGCAAGGTGGCCATGGGTCTATCCCGGCACCTCTAGGGCCTCGCTTTCCTCCTGCAAATGAAGGACTGCGGAGTTGGTGATTATCCACTGTGTTCCAGGGAGGCCCCAGGTCACCCCCAGTGTCCTCTGAACCTGTTGGGGTACAGCAGGGAGAAAACTGGGACCCTAGTTATAAAGGAAGGAAGACAGAAAAATGACCACTCTTAGTACTTGTTCCTCGGGGTTTCTGTGCGTCGGCCACCACCAAGCAGTTCCGGTTTAGTCCCCCTCTGTCTCATTGCATCATGGCCCTGACAGCTTCATGTCTAATTCTTACATAGCCTGGGTTGCACCTTCAGGAATATTAGGGAAAGGTGTCCCACTCAAAGTAAACAAATTATAAGTGATCTTAAGGTTTTCTTCCACTACCGTAAATGTGTGAGCTAGGGTAAGTCTGGGAGGCCCCTGGGCTGGGGCGGGGGACGCACCCAGGCAGTTGTACTCTTTATCGTTTCCTGAGTAGGGACGTGCTGGAGTACTCCTGTGCTTCCGGGAGGAGACTTTTCACATCCAGGGAGCAGCTCAAGCTGGGTGACGTTCTCCCAGCCCAGGGAACTCTTAGGCATATGGTCCGCGGTACTCCCATGCAGGTTTTGGTGGGAGAACCCAGGCGTGTTCAGCACACAGCAGCGGCAGGCCCTGGCCAGGATCTCCTTGCCCCGCATCATCTGTGACAACACTGGCATCACCACTGTGTCCAAGAACAACATCTTCATGTCCAACTCATTCCCCCGAGACTTTGTCAGCTGTAACTCTCTCCCTGGGCTGGATCTGTCTGCCTGGAGGAGCACGTAGAGGCCGGGTAAGGGCATGCCACCATGCAGGGTCTACTTGACTGGCTGGTGGGAACCGTCGAGAATGCTCTTTTCTGGGCCAACCTATTCCTGCTCTGGGTGCCAGCTAAGAACATGACTTGACTTGTTGATTTGTGTGTGCATGGGGGTGAATGTTTGTCTGCATGTCTGTATATGTAACATGTAAATCAGCATTTCATTTGCATGTTACCTGTGAACATGGGTAATATCTGATGTGCCGGGCATGTGTGGCATTCACATGAGGGTGTGCTTGCTGCTCATGTGAGTATTAAGTACATGGGAGGCAGCAGGACTCAGGACAGAACTGCCTGGGTTTGAGTCCTGCCTCTGCAGCTTTACTACTGAGTAACCTTGGGCAAATGGATCTCCCTAAGCCTGAGTGTTCTTCCCTGTAAACCACAGCGATCATGGATCCTTATGTATACATTTTCTTGCTCTATGTTTATGGAGTGTCTATTATATCCCAGGCATTGTATTTGGTGTGGGAAACATTTACAGGCCAAAAAAAAAGAGACTGAAGCTGGGTGTGGAGGTGTACGCCTTTAATCCCAGTACTAGGAGACAGAGGTAGGAGGATCACCGTGAGTTCAAAGCCACCCTGAGACTGCATAGTGAATTCCAGGTCAGCCTGGACTAGCGGAAGACCCTGCCTTGAAAAACGAAAACAACAACAACAAAAAACCCTGATATCATTTGTGCTGTCAAGGATTCAAGGCCTTGATCATGTTCTAGGTGGCAGAGGTGAAATAGTGGCCAGCCCGGCTCATCTCAGGCCTCCCTTGTGTGTCTGCCTTACTCTGTTCTCTTGCTTATTCACAGGAGCCTGTCTGGAGAGGAACTGGGGCCGGTGGCTTTTTGTACCATTTGTATTTACCCGAGATTGACAGTAATAAAGCGCTGTGGATGGGGATCTGCTCTTTGTGTTTGTGAAGGGGCCAGAGCCTCAGCGAGTGGCTCCCTCTGGGCCACTGTGGTCTGTGCCTCAGGGCACTGTGTTTCTGGGCACGGGTGATGGCACTGGGGAGTCTTCCTATGGCCTGTCCATACAGGGAGGGCAGTTAGCTTGCTGAACAGACCTCTCTCACCTCTCTGCGGAACAGGAGCATGGGCACTAAGCTTTGGCATTTGCGCGTTGCTTTGGCAAACATTGGCTACTTGCTCATTGTGTCTAGGGCTGGGAAAGAGAGTGGGGGGGCGGGAGGGCGGGGTGCGAGCACTGTCCTGACAGCCAAGATCTGGCAGGAAGACCGTCCACACACGCACTCCCACGGCCTGCACGGGGAGCAAGTGGCCCGGAGGCCTCAAGATGGTAGGCCCTTTTGGGACGGGGATGGCTGGGCCCTGAGAGCCGAGCTAGGGCTGAGGGGTGGGGAGGAGTGCATGTCTCCGTGGTCTTGCCTGCAGCTAGCCCGCTGACGATTGGTGGACTCCCTCCTCTTCTCTTTCACCTTTCCATACACGGGGAGAGGACCCCAGGGCTGGAAGCTGAAGGGGTGTGGTGGGATAATGCTGTGCCTTCACTGTGGGGAGCAGCCAGAGCTGCGCCACTTGTCCTTCCCTCACCGAGAAGGACGCTCAGGAAGGGGAAGGCCGAGAGAGTGGGTACCTGAGCAAGCCTGCAGTTCAGGACTGTCCCAGGAGGTCTCCAGGATGATTCCCCTCCACACCGACCGGCAGGGAATCTGGAATCTCTGGCTGTGTTGGCCTTACCTGGAGCATATTTTCTTTTTTCAGTGCTGGAATTAGTATTTATTTATTTATTTATTCATTTATTTATTAGAGAGACACAGAGAGAGAATGGGTACGCCAGGGCATCCCGCCACTGCAAACGAACTCTAGATGCCTGAACAACCTTGTGCATCTGGCTTACATGAGTCCTGGGGAACTGAACCTGGGTCCTTTGACTTTGCACGCAAGTGCTTTAACTGCTAAGTCAGCTCTCCTGCCCCCAGTGCTGGAATTAAAGTCAAGGCCTTGCACATGCTAGGCAAGTGCTCCACCACTAAGCTACCTTTCCAATCCTTGTTGTTTTTTTTTTTTTAGACAAGGTCTTGCTAAGTTGCCCAGGCTGGCCTTGAACTTGCTCTGTAGCCTACAAATGTGCCTTGAGTTTGTGATCTTCCTGCTCAGACTCTTAAGTAGTTGGGATTATGGACTTGTACCAATAGTGCAAGTGTTATGGTGCTGGGGTCTAGGCCCAGGGCCTTGTGCAGTGGAGTGTCATTTGCTTATTTTTTTGGAGACAGGGTCTCATGTAGCCCAGGCTGGTCTCAAAATCACTGTGTGGTCAAGGATGATGTTGATTCTCCTGCCTCCACCTCCCAAGTGCTGGGATTATAGGCATGCATCACCATGCTTGGTTTATGTATTGGGTGCTGTATTGAACCCAGGACTTTGTGAATGCCAGATAAGCAAGCTATAAACTGAGCTACATCCCCAATCCTGGAGAGTTAGTTTCAAAGAAGAATGTAGGCTGGACATGGTAGGACTCACTCGTAATCCCAGCAGTAGGGAGGTTAAAGCCTTCTAGGAGGATAGAGAATTTGAAGCCAGCCTAGGCTATATAGAGAGTTCAAGTCCATCCTGGGCTGCATTGTAAGGTCCTGTCTCAAAAAAATAAAATTCACCCTGGGCGTGGTGGCGCACGCCTTTAATCCCAGCACTCGGGAGGCAGAGGTAGGAGGATCGCCATGAGTTCGAGGGCACCCTGAGACTACATAGTTAATTCCAGGTCAGCCTGGACCAGAGTGAGACCCTACCTCAAAAAAACAAACAAACAAAAAAAATTCAATATAAAGAATGTATGAATATGCGCACTGGGCAGCAACAGCCCAAGGAATGTTCTGGAGCTTCCTCTTTGGATACTTGACAGGCTCTGAGGACTTCTCAGGAAGAAGAGGGTATTTCCTAGAGGGCTGGAAGAGAGGTTAATTTTCACACCAGAAAACCCAGGTTTGGTTTGCTAAGGCACCAATCAGCATTGTCACCCCAGGTTCCCTCTCTTCTACTCTAGAGCATCTGTGTCTTTCCCTAGAAGCCCCTTGTCTCTTCCCTGCTTTGAGAGCTCTTGGACCTCCCATTAGTCACTCCCCTCACAGACTGGTACCCAGGGCATCTTAGCAGTAAGCCATATCTGGACTGTAAACCTCTACTTATGTGAAGTGACCCCAAGGCCTGATTCTGAGAAGGAACGATGCCATCACTAGCATCTTTAGTCAATCATCAGATGTTTTTTTGGGCACTTTGTATGCTGAAGGCCATGCAGTGGGCCACGGGGCATACTCAGAAGCAGGCAGAAGTCTCTGGCTCAGGATGCTTGCAGTCGAGTCTGGGCAGACTGGAGGAAAGATAAGAGTCAGAAGTCACAGCCTCAGCCAAGGCTGTTCAGGGGAAAGATGAGTGACCTTTGGTGAGCTGGACTGGACAAGTATCTTGGAAGGTCTAAGTCTTGCTGGAGAGGTTGGTTTCCTCAGGCTGAGAGGGTGAGGTGGAAGCAGTGAGGGCCCAGTGGAGGAGCTGGAAAGGCTGAAGGGGTTGCCCTTGGCCTTGAGTGAGCCATTCTTCTGTCAAGTGCAAGAGAAGCCTAGCTGCAAGAAAGGCCTGAACTAGGGTGTGGAGGTCTAAGGGGGCTTGTTTGAAATGACATCATGCACCAAAGACATGTACAACATAGAAGGTTGTGGAACCCAGGCCCCTAATTATTTTTTGTTTTATTTATTTATTTATTTATTTACTTACTTATTTATTTATTTTATTTAGTTGAGAGAGAAAGAGAGGCAGGTAGAGAGAAAGACAGAATGGGCACACCAAGACCTTCAGCCTCTGCAAATGAGCTCCAGACGAATGTACTACCTTGTGCATCTGGCTTACATGGGTCCTGGAGAATTGAACCTGGGTCCTTTGGCTTTGCAGGCAAGCACCTTAACAACTAAGCCAGTTCTCCGGCCCCAGGCCCCCTAATTCTTCACCGAGGCCCAGGGTGAGAGATCCAGCTTATCAATGGCTGAGCAGTTCACAAAGCCTTGGGGATAGCTGTTGGCCTGGAATGGGTTCAGTGGGACCTTGGTGATGTGGGTGTTGTCACAGACAAGGCGTGAGAAGGACATCTTCCGCAGAGACTCACGCTGCTTCTCCGTGAAGACCCCTGGGTTTTCCCACCAGAATCTACAGAGACAGATCAGGGTCACACCACACAGTCCGGCTGTCAGCTCCTCCCCATACTGCTCAAGGAGGTCACTGGAAAAGTCCCACCTGTGCTGAGGCTTGGAGTCAGTCCTCACATAGGATGTTGGGATCCCCACCTTGGAAAGGGGTGTCACCTCCTGCCCTCTCAGGTAGAGGTTTCACTTACCTGTCTCCATCACGGATCCGCTGGAACTGCTGGCCTAGGAGGCAGGTCAGGAGAGGTCCCACTCGGCCCCTGGCTACCAGGGGTTCGGCAGTGGCCCCTATCCAGATGTCGATGTTGTCAGGGGTCCCGTAGAGGCCTAGCAGCTTCTTGGCTAGCTCCTCGTTCCTCAGCACGGTGCTCAGCTCCTCCACTGTCCGTGGCTGCGAGAGGCCACAGAAACTTCTCCATGCGTTGTACCCTAGGGTGAGGAGACTGGGGCTGTCTCATCCCTGCTTGTGTTCCCCTTTGGGGTCATACCCCCTCCACCTCCAGATGCCCCAGCGTATCTGGGCTTAGACCTTTGGGACAGCAGAGGTACCGGTGCATTGCTTTACATGTGTGGCACTGCAGACTTAGGGAAGGGCTAGTAGCTTACCTGATACTTACTGTGGGTCCAGACACTACCATAAGCACGTTACAAACAGGTAAAAAGAAGAGCCAAAATCTTGAGTAGGTCACCCAAAGTCAGTTCCATAACCAGCAAAATGGCATAGCAGGGATTTGATCTCAGGCAGTCTGGCTTTTTATTTTTTATGTAGGGTTTCACTCTAGCCCAGGCTGACCTGGAATTCACTATGGAGTCTCAGGGTGGCCTCAAACTCATGGTGATCCTCCTACCTCTGTCTCTCAAGTGCTGGGATTAAAGGTATGTACCACCATGCCTGGCAGACTGGCTCTTAATTACATAAAATTGGCTTTCATGGTGTGGTGGTTTGATTCAGGTGTCCCCCATAAACTTAGGTGTTCTGAATTCTAGGTTCCCCAGCTGATGGCAGCTGGAAATTGAAGCCTCCTGGAGGCAGTGTATTGTTGGGGGCGGGCTTATGAATGTTATAGCCAATGTCCCCTTGCCAATGTTTGGCACACTTTCCTCTTCCGTTGTCCACTTTATATGGGCCACGGGGTGATGTCCACCCTCTACTCATGCCATCATTTTCCCCTGCCATTGTGGAGCTTCCCCTTAAGTCTGTAAGCCAAAATAAACCTCTTTTTCCTACAAGCTGCTCTTGGTTGGGTGATTTCTACCAGCAATGTGAACCTGACTGCAACACATGGGTAAACAGGAAAGTTCAAAGAGCCATTGTTTTCTCCGTATTCTTTCCTACCTTCCTCTTCCTTCTCCCTTCCACTCTCTGGCAAGCTCCCTCTAGTTTCAGGCTGGCCTTGAACTCGCAATCCTCCTGCCTCAGCCTTCCAAGTGCTGGTATTACAGGCCTGTGCCACTATACCTGACTCATCTTAATCTTTTCTGAGCTTGTAACTGTTTTAATAAGTTATTTGTTGACCTCTTTTTTTTAAATCTGAGGAACAAAGATAATACCAGATATGTTTTCATGTCTCTGCATTAGGAAAATGGAAGAAAATTCTATTTCATGGATGGATGGGTTTTAAAAACAGCCTGCCCCCAGTATCAGGATTGATCAGCCCCTCAAAGATCTAAAAGAGAGTGTCTAGGAGCTTCCTAAGGTAGCTAAAAGTTCTCCAGACGAGGCCAGACCCTAGACCCACTCACCAGGCTGCCCATGGTCCCGGGAGCGCTGTATGTTGATGGAAGCCAGGTCAAAGCCATGGATGGTGTGAGTTTGCTGGAAAAGCTTGTTGCGCAGTTCTCCTGTCATCATTGTGTTCTGAGTCATCAACTTGGCCTTCGTAGCCAGCAGGCCCCTCACCAGGGGATCAATTCCACCTGCAAAGGGAGACCGAGCGGCCATCCTTAGGGTGAACACAGGGTGGGGACATCTTCCATGCTGGCCCCTTCTTCCTCCAAGACATCATCTGTCAGTTGGAAGTGAGGCCAACATATCACCTCCGACTGGAGGCCAGGAGAGAAGAGCACAGTGCAGCCTGTAAGAGTGTGTACGTGCAGGGGAAAGGGAGGCTGCCCCTTCCGGGGTGGCAGAAAGGGCACTTGTTGGCTGACGGTATGCCTATTAAGAGTAGTTCTGGGAGTCAACTCCTTCTCCTTCCATGGGAGCCGTGCAGCGTGGGAACAGGTACTATAAATCTTCAGGAAATTAGGCTGGAGAGATGATGGCTCAGTGGTTAAAGGTGCTTGTTCGCAAAGCCTGACAGCCCAGGTTCGATTCCCCAGTACCACATAAAGCCAGATGCCCAAAGTGGTGCAAATGTCTGGAGTTTGTTTTCAGTGGCAAGAGGCCCTATTCCCTTACTTTCTTTCCTTCCCTCCCTCTCTCCTCATAAATAAAAACAGTTTTTAAAATAAATCTTCAGGGGGCTGGAGAGATGGCTCAGCAGATTCTAATGAGCCAAATTTGATTCCCCAGTCCCCACATAAAGCCAGATGCACGTGTCACTTTGCATGCTGTTGGCAGTGGCTGGAGGCCCTGGCACACCCATTCTCGATGTCTGTCTCTCTTCTATCTCCCTCTGCTTTCATATAAATACAAAAAATTTAAACAAACAAATAAATCTTCAGGAAATGACCTAACTTGCTAATCCTGGAGCAAAGTCCATCTTGACACGGGCCAGCCCAGGAATAAAAGATTGTTGCACCCACCCTCTCCCACTTCATGGAGGTAGAAGACTATAGAGAGGGGCGGGAAAAACTTACCCAGGCTGGAGAGATGGCTCAGGGGTTAAGTGTGCTTCCTGCACAAGCAGGAGGGCCTGAGGGGGCCTCAAACTGCCAGAGTTTGAATCTCCACAGCCCACAGAAATAGCTGGGCGTGGCCACTTGCACCGGTAACCCTGGTCCTGCACAGGGGAGCAGAGACCAGGGAATCGCTCCGTCTCGCAGTAGACGGCAAGCTTTGGTGCCATAAGAGACTCTGGCTCAAACAAGAGCAGACAGAAGACTGATGGGGAGGGACACCCTGCCTTCTGCTCTGGCCACCACAGGTGAGCGTCCCCTTGTGGCAGGAAAGAGCATGGGGTGCCCAAGGGGAATATACATGTGCCCATACCACACACAGTGCATACAACACATACACACGCCATTACATAAACACAAGCCTCCCCCCCAAAGAGTTATTTACTAAGCCCACAAATTCTCTCTCTATAAGTTAGAGAAGCCTATGGTAGAGAGAAATGTAGGGGGCTCCCAGGCACCATGAAAGCCAGAAAGAAACTATTTATCGATCACTTCCTGTGTATTAGGAACCATTGTAGGGTGCTCTGCACATCTATTTCATTTAATTCACTGTGGTGTCCTTATTTTACAAAGAAAACGAGAGAATCAGAGAGATGCAGTTGCTTGCCCAAAGTCACACAGGAGATGCTTGAACTGGAACTCTGGAGCTAGGTTTCCCTACAAGCAGGTTGCAGAGTGGCCGGGCTGGGTAGGAGCACTTTCCTGAGAGGACTTACCATCTTTGACCATCCTCCAGGTATTGAAGAAGACGGTGTGCAGGGGGAGCTCGGGCTCTGGACCCCACGGTTGGTAATTCTCATCCAGGCGGGACACGGTCGAGGGGACCTCCAAGTGGCCAAAGCGGAAAGCAAAGGTAAAGACATTGGAAATTCGAGGGTCCACAGATTCATTGTAGCCTTGGTATGGGGGTATCCACTTCTGCATCTCGTCACCCAGCACAATGGGTAGGTAGTCCTTAAAGGTGATGACCTGAAGAAAGAAACAAGCCACGAGGAAAGGTTTATGCCTCTGCAGAGGGAGGCTGGAGACAAACCACTGCCAAGAGGCACAAGCAGTCAAAATTCAAGGATGATAAATGGGCAGTGTTTGTACCCAGTTTCTGTTCCTATGACCATACAGGCATTGCTGGTCGTTCATTACATTATTATTACTACTTTTCGTTTTTCAGGTAGGGTCTCACTCTAGCCCAGGCTGACCTGGAATTCACTCCGTATTCTCAGGGTGGCCTTGGACTCACAGCGATATTCCTACCTCTGTCTCTCGAGAGCTGGGATTAAAGGTGTAGGCCACCATGCCTGGCTCATGACATTATCTTTTTTTAAAGAAATCTGAAACTTGCCTCTTTTCATTTTTTATTTATTCATTTGAGAGAGAGAAAGAGGCAGATAGGTAGAGATAGAAAGAGAGAGAGAGATAGAGAGAGAGAATGGGCACACTGGGGCCTTTAGCTACTGCAAAAGAACTCTAGACACGTGCTCCACCTTGTGCATCTGGCTTACATGGGTCCTGGGGAATTGAACCTAGGTCCTTGGCCTTAACTGCTAAGCCATCCCTCCAGCCCCATGACATTCTTTATGTTATCTCTCATGTCTTCACATAGGTCCTACTAATGGGCTATTTGAATTTGCCATGTAGGATATACTCACTGCTCTATGCAGCAAGATTTCTGCCTCTACTACATTTATGTGGAAATTAGTTACCTTGGTGATTAAAAATAATTGCGTGCAACTTCTAGCTTTAGAACAAGGTGTTGCAGGCTGATTTCTCTCTCTCTCTCTCTTTCTTCTTTTTATTGTGGTAGCGTTTCACTCTAGCCCAGGCTGACCTGGAATTCACTATGTAGTTGCAGGCCTCAAACTCATGACAATCCTCCTACCTCTGCCTCCCAAGTACTGGGATAAAAGGCATGCGCCACCACACCTGGCTCATGATTTCTTTTTCCTCTCCATTCACTGAAACTAGACATTCTGGAAAATATTCAACAGGCAATAATACAAGGGCTCTGAGCCAGATATAGTGACAAATTCCTCTAATCCCAGCACTCCAGAGACTGAGGCAGGAGGTTTGCAAGTTTGAGGCCATCCTAAACTACATAGTGAGACCCTGTCCCAAAACAACATAAAAAACAACAAAAATCTGGATGCAGAGGCACTTGGGAGGTAGAGGCAGGAGGGTTAGGAGTTCAAGGCCATCCTCAGCTATATAGTGAGTTTGAAGCCAGCCTGGGCAACATGAGACCCTGTCTCATAAACAAAACAAAGACTCTGAAGGCTAGGAAAAAATAATATGGGGCTGGAGAGATGGCTTAGTGGTTAAGGCACTTGTCTGCGAAGCCTAAGGACCCATGTTCAACTCTCCAGATCTCACATAAGCCAGACTCACAAAGGTGAGGCAAGCTCAAGGTCACACATGCCCACTGGGTGGCACAAGCTTCTGGAGTTCCATCTCAGTGGCTGAGGCCCCGGTGTGCCAATTCTCCGCCCCCCCCCCCCAAAATAATAATATGTACTGGTTGAGGACCTCAGGATTTGAGGAATGACAGTATGGTGAGTTCTTACATACTACGTACAGTCAGACTGGGATGGGTGCAAGAGAAACTGGCAGTCTGAAGTCTCCTACAGGAACAGGCAGAAGCAGCCAAGAAGAGCCTGCTTTCTCCCTTCAAAGGATTTAGGGTGAGGAGAGCCCAATACAGGCCTTGCTGAGCTCCCCAGTCCTCACCTCACGCCCCAGCCCTCGGGAGTCCCTGACTGCTCCGTTGCAGCCTTCCCTTCCTGCCAGCTGGGGAGCCCTGTGTCTGTCTGCCCTTCACCCTCGGCTCTTCATCAAGGAGACCCAGGCACAGTGGCTCTGCTTCTCTAGAAGGTTGCTTAGTAACAGCACGCAGCCAGAAAACACTCTGGTGCCCTGCAGACAGCATCAGCTGGGACTGAGTGAGAAGCTCAGGAGCATGAAGTGGACCAGAACAGCAGTGGAAGGACTCAGGGAAATTCACCGGCATGGGAACTAAAAGTCACAAAAGTAGGTCAGAACCTGCTTGCTACACCTAAGCAAGTAACTACAGGCTAGAATAGACAATTGAAACAGAGTCATAATACCAAGACCCATAATATCAAGCACCCTTTATTTGCATGTGTGAGGGGGGTGAGGAGGGTATGCCGGGGGCTCTTGCTGATGCATGTTGGTAGGATTTGCAAGTGAGTGCCTTTAACCATTGGGCCATCTCCCTAGCCCTGAAACCCACATTTTGATTGAAAAAGGCAACTGATATCAATACCAATATGAATCAGGCATTGGAATTTACTGATACTTTAAAGTTGCTACCTTAGTAATCAAGTTAGAATTTTAAAGTGCCTCCAAAATCAAGTTCAGATTTTCCTGAAAACAAGTGGGGGGGGGGTGTGGAGAGAACGATCTCAAACAAAGAAATCAAAGTTGTAAAAAAGAAATGAAATTAAATTATGGAATTGAAAATACACTATTTGAAATAACAATAACAACTTGAATAGACTCAGCAATACAGTGGAAATGACAGAGGACAAACAGATCAATTAGGATTTACTCAGTTGGTACAACAGAGAGAAAACAGACTAATAGGAGACCACCAGCAAAACAGAGCCTAATAGTCAATAACAAAAGAGCTACCATTCATATCAGTAGAGTCCCAGAAGTAGAGGAGAAGAGATGGAACAGGAAAAGTACTTAAGAAATAATGCTTGTAAGTGTCCCCAAATTGGTGAAAGACATACATTTATAGATTCATGATGAATGAACCTCAAATCAGAGAAACCCAAAGTTCACTCCACCATGTATTATAATTAGGTTTCTGAGAACTAAACACAATGAAAAAAAAATTTTAAGTCAAAAAGAAATAACATTACTCAACAGAAATAGCAATTCAAATAACAGTAAATTTCTCATCTGAAATGAGAGAGACCAGAAGGAAGTTACACAACATTTTTCATGTGATGGAAGAAGAAGGGACAACCCTGAATTTAGTATCTGGCGAAATATTGTTGTGGAGGAAAAGAGAAAGGAAGACATTCTCAGGCAAAGGAGAACAAAGAGGATGGATCGTGAGCTGATCCATCGCTGGCATGCTAAAGAAAATGCTGAACACAAAGAAAGGATAATGCAAGAAGACACTCCTTTAGGAAAGGCAAGAAACATGCAATGGGTAAATATGAAAGTAAACGTTGTTGTGTTCTACCTTAAGAGTTTATTTAAACAAGTGTATGGTTCAATCACCATCTTACAAAATGGTGATAAATAAGTGGGGCATATTTAATATTATGCTAATTGAAAAGAGCCCATCTCCAAAGGATACATGGGATATCACTCCATGCATACAACCTTCATGAAATGGCATAGTGACAACATAACGACAGGAAGGGGGAACAAATTAGTGTTTTCCAGGGGTTAGGGATCTAAGAGTGACGGTGGGCCTCACTATAAAGGGTAGCAGGAGGGCTCTTTGACAATACAGCTAAGTCTCTTTATTGTGCTGGTGGTTATGTAAACTACACCTGACATAAATTGCACAAAGCTGTACCCGCACATACATGTACACATGCAGATGATTGCATTTAAAACTGGTGAAGTTGGAATAAACTATATGGTTTTCATCAATATTACCTTCCTGGTTTTGCTTTGAACCACAGTTATGCAAGATGTTAGCACTGTACTAGGCACTGTGTGTAGAAGGACACGCAGACTTCTCTGTCACTTTTTGTGTAACTTCTTGAGAAGTTATTATTATTTTTGTTTTTTTTGAGGTAGGATCTCACTCTAGCCCAGGCTGACCTGGAATTCACTGTGTAGTCTCAGGTTGGCCTCAAACTCACAGCAATCCTCCTACCACCTCTGTCCCCCAAGTGCTGGGATTAAATGCCACCACACCTGGTTGTAATTATTTTAAAATAAAATGTTCACGGCTGGGAATAGAGCTTAGTGGTAGACTACTTTCCACATATGCACGAGGCCCTAGATTTGATTGGCAGTGCTGGAAAAAAAAAAAACAAAAAACAGAAAACTTGTTGGGATGGTGGCATTTAGCTATAATCCCAGCACCTAGGAGGTGTAGGAGGATCTTGAATTCAAAATCATTTTCAGCTACAAAAATTTGAGACTGTAGGGCTGGAGTGATGGCTCAGCTGTTAAAGGCACTTGCTTATAAAGCCTGCTGACCTGGGTTTGATTCCCCAGTACTCACGTAAAACCAGACACGTGCATGGCACATGTGTCTGGAGTTCATTTGCAATGGCAAGAGGCCCTGGTGTGTCCCTCCTTTCTGTCTCTGTCTCTGCCATTTTCTCTCTCTCTAAGTAAATAAATAAAAACATTTAAAAAATGATAGACCAGTTTGGGTTACATGAGACCGTGTCTCAAAAAAATGTTTAAAATGTATGTGTATAGTTTGCCTCGAACTCACGGCGATCCTCCTACCTCTGCCTCCCGAGTGCTGGGATTAAAGGCGTGCGCCACCACGCCCGGCTACCATTGAGTATATTTATGCAGTGAATTCGAAAGGAAGAGAAGTGATCCAAGGTAGCTCAAGTCATTGTCAGGAAGCAGTCTAGGAGCGAGAGGGCTTGTAGTCCCCCATGATGGCATCGGGGCAGGCACACCGGAGGGTACCACACATGGGTGGATGACCCTCTCACATTCTGAACCTAGGGCTTCATTTTGAGACACAGAAGCAGAACGAACAACGGAGGGTTTAAAAGAATGAAGGCGGCATGGGAGAGAAGTGGCAGCAGAGAGAAAGGAGAGCGTGAAAACCGGGGGCAGCCAGAGGTGAGCAGCGAGCGGAGGACAGAGGTGGGCATGGGAGCCAAGTGGCCATGGCAGGTGTCTTGTCTCCAAACCTGCATGAAGGCTCCTAGGATTTTCCGGGCTTCCTGGTAGAGCTTCTCTCCATCCCACTGAGGGTTGAGTCTCTTCAGTTCTCTGGCCAGCCGGTTGTGCTCCCGGACAAAGAGGGTGTGGGTCGCGGCCAGCAGGATCTGCTCAGAGGCGCGGGAATCTCCTGGAAGTCAGGAAGTCAGCAAGGTGGGCTCTCCCTGAGCGGAACTGGGGCTGGGCTACACAGAAAAAGGTGACCCCCCCAGAGATCCTTTCCCAAGTCCCTCCTTCTAGGCACCCTAAGAATGTCAGGTGAAGGTGGGGGGGGGGGCGATCGTAGGTTTGCATCTCAGTTTTGTACATGTCTTTTTCAGCTGTGTGACCTTAGCAGGTCACTTCCATTTCTAAGCCTCAGGGTCCTTATCTGGGAAAATGGGGACAAAACAGGTACCACACAGGATTGTTGTAAAGGCCACAAGTGAAGTAATAAAAAATTTTGTTGTATCCCCAGGCTGGCCTTGAACTCACAGTGATCCTTCTACTTCAGCCTCTCAGAGGCCAGAGATTAAAAGCATGTACCACTGCCTGGCGTGGTGGCGCACGCCTTTAATCCCAGCACTCGGGGGCCAGAGGTAGGAGGATCACTGTGTGTTCTAGGCCAGCCTGAGACTACATAGTGAATTCCAGGTCAGCCTGGGCTAGAGCGAGACCGTACCTTGAAAAACAAAAACAAATAAACAACAACAACAACAAAAGAATATGTTATAGGATACCAGACAACCATTGAAAATCATATTATAGAAGAGTTGATGGCATAAGGCATGTTAAGTGAAGACATTGGTTTATAGCATGCATTATTTACAGTATGAACCCAATTACATAAAACAATGTAGAATTATACACTGTGTTTCCTTTTTTTTGTTTGTTTGTTTTTCGAGGTAAGGTATTGCTGTAGCCCAGGCTGACCTGGAATTTCCTATGTAGTCTCAGGGTGGCCTCGAACTCATGGAGATCCTTCTACCACTGCCTCCTGAGTGCTGGGATTAAAGGCGTGAGTCATCTCGCCCTGCTCCTTTTTTTTTTTTCTACTGAGGATTAAACCCAGTGCTCCCAAATGCTAGGTAGCACTCAACCATTGAGCTATACACCCTCAGCCCTTATGTCACTTTTGGACACATGGTCTCACTAATTTTCCCATGTTGGTCTTCAACTCCCTCTGTAGCCCAAGAAAGCCTTGAACTTGTGATCCTCCTGTCTCAGCTCTCTAGTAGCCATGATTACCACCCTGTGCCACTGAGACTAGCGAGAACTGTACCTGTGATAGACAATACGGGAAAGATTGGCATTTAAAATGTTAATAATGAGGGCTGGAGAGATGGTTGAAGTGGTTAAAGGCACTTGCTTGCACAACCTGATGGTTTGGGTTCAATGTTCCAGGACCCTTGTAAACTCACATGCACAAAGTGGCACCTGTATCTGGAGTTCATTTTGAAGTGGCAGGAGTCCTGGTGCCCTTATTCTTCATCACAGGTAAATAAAAAAGTTTCTTTTTGATGTAGGGTTTCACTTTAGCCCAGGCTGACCTGGAATTCACTATGTAGTCTCAGGGTGACCTCAAACTCAGGGCAATCTTCCTACCTCTGCCTCCCGAGTGCTGGGATTAAAGGTGTGTGCCACCATGCCTGGCATAAATAACAAATTTTAAAATGATAATAATGAATATTGGTGAGTGGTAGGATTATGTGACTTTTCTGGACTTCCTTATTTAAAATTATTATTATTGGCCAGGGAGAGATGGCTTAATGGTTAAGGTGCTTGCTTGTGATGCTTAAGGACCCAGGTTCAATTCCCCAGAATCCATGTAAGTCAAATGCACCTGCATCTGGAGTTCATTCATAGTAGCTAGAGGCCCTGGTACACCCATTCTCTCTCTCATAAATTAGTAAATAAATATAAAATATTTAAAATTATTATTATTGTGTGTGCCATTGTGCATGTGTGGAGGTCAAAAGATAATCTTAGCCAGGTGTGGTGGCACACGCCTTTAATCCCAGCACTTGGGAGAGGCAGAGGTAGAAGGATCGCCATGAGTTCAAGGCCACTCTGAGACTATACATAATGAATTCCAGGTCCAAGTCAGCCTGGGCTACACTGAGACCCTACCTCGAAAAACCAAAAAGAAAAGACAATCTTAAGGTGTTGGTTCTCTCCTTCCACCTTTTTTTTTTTTTTTTTTTTTAAGTATGGTTTCACTCTAGCCCAAGCTAACCTGAAATTCACTATATAGTCTCAGGGTGGCCTCGAACTCACAGTGATCCTCCTACTTCTCCTTCCATCTTTTTTTTGAGACAGGGTCTCTCTTGTGTTTTTGTCAGTGGGAAAGCGGGCCTAGCCGGCCCATGGGCTTCAGGATTCTCCTGGCTCTGCCTCTCAATGCTGTAGGTGCATTGGCATCAAGGACACATGCACCACTTTTGCATCCAGCTTTATGTGAGTGTCAGGGATTTGAACTCTGTTTGGCAGGATTGTGGAGCAAGTGCCTTCAACTGCTGAGCCATCTTCCCAGCCCCCTTATTCTTATAGTACACGTATGTTCTTAGTCTTTTCACACGTGGGCCCTTCTGCCACTCCCAGTCCAGTGCCACAGTGGTGATTTTAAAATGATAATAATATAATGTAATGATAACAATAAGGACCCATGGCAAAGCCTGGCTTGGTGATTTTCTTTTCTCTGGGCCCCTGTCCTCCTCCGTAGCCCAGACCCACCTGCCAGGAAGCAGGGAACGCCCGCTGTGGTGTTGATGAACTCGCAGGGGCTGGGTTTCCTAGTGACAAAGGGTAGGTAGGGCAGCCCGTGGTCCGAGACCTCTTGATTGACAGCCAAGAGGCCCAGGGGACTGCTGAGGTTGCGTAGGCGGCCAGCCAGGCTTGGCTCAGGGCCGTACACCAAACTGGCATCCAGGAAAGAGGTGAGAGCATTGATTTGCTCTCGGGCCAGAGACTTGTAGGGCTGTGTGGGGCAGACGAACCCAGCTCTGAAGAAAGGCATGCATTTCCCTTGAGTCTTCACCTTGGAGTCACCGGGTGGAAACTGCAGAGAGAGAGTGGGGGATGGGGTGTGTGACTGCACGGGCAGCACATCTGGGCCCTGGCAACATTTCCCAGGGTCACGCTGGATGCCAAGATGATGATGTCCTCCCGGACTCATGCCAGACACTAGCTCCAGATGCCGCCTGCTGACATTACCCAACCTGGGCCCACAACACCCCAAAGTTCATCACATCCTGCTATGCAAAGGAGCAAGGGCTCTTAATTTTTAGTGGAGCAGATGTCCCGAGAACCCTAGACAGGGAAGCAGCGTACCAGATGGAAAAGGGTTGATTAGTAATAATGACTAAAAATATCAACCCTCTATTTATTTTGGAACTGCTGCATGCCAGGCATTTTGCACACTTTATCATACTTTGACCCTCAGAAAGTCTGAAAGATAGATAATTTTACACGTGAGAAAACTGAGGCTCAAATAGCTTCAATAACTTGCCTAAACACTTACAAAACTAGAAAGGAAAGTTGTGAGATTCAATTCCAGATCAGCCTTAACCCATGAAATCTCTCTCTCTCTCTTTCTCTCTCTCTCTCTCTTTTGTTTTTTCTAGGTAGGGTCTCACTCTAGCCCAGGCTGACCTGGAATTCACTATGTAGTCTCAGGGTGGCCTCGAACTCACGGCAATCCTCCTACCTCTGCCTCCTGAGTGCTGGGATTAAAGGCGTGCGCCACCACGCCCGGCTTAACCCATGAAATCTCTTTATGTCATAGCACGTAGTCTTGATTTGCTGGTTTTTTTTTTTGTTTTTTTTTTTTTTGTTTTTTTTGAGACAGAGGGAGGGTGAGTGAGTGAGAATGGGCGCACCAGGGCCTCTAGCCACTGCAAACAAACTCCAGATGTATGCACCACCATGTACATCTGGCTTATGTGGGACCTGGAGAATCGAACCTGGGTCCTTAGGCTTTGCAGCCATGCCCCTTAACCGCTAAGCCATCTCTCCAGCCCTTGATTTGCTGTTTGAGTGAATAAATAACTCTCTAATGGCAAAATCCTTAATGAAGGAAAAGTGGGGCTGGGGAGACAGCTCAGTGGAGAAAAGCGCTCAGCACTCATGCCTGAATTCCCGAGTTCAATCCTCAGACCCCACATAAAAAGCTAGAAGCCATGGCAGGCTTCTGTAATGCCAGCATGCTCATGGTGAGATGGGAGATGAGTGCGAGAGAACTTCTCAGAAGCTCTTGCGGAGCACAGCAGGAAGAACAGCAGCACAGCAAGGTGCAGAGAAGCCCTCAGCTGGATGGGTGGATGAGTACATGAATGGATGGGAGAGATGTGGGACACTAACAAGTCAGCCTCCACAGCTATTAGGAGACCCCGGCCTTTGGGCTGGGGATGTGGGCTGCATCGGGAAGGTGGGACATTTGGCTGCGGAGCCTACCATGATGGGGAAGCAGTTGTCGCCCTGGACACAGAACTCATCACACTGGGCTTTGGAGTAGTTGCTGCTCCCCAGCTCGGTGTCAGGGGCAAAGTCCAGGTCATGGTCCACAATTTGACCCCACTGCATGAAGAGCAGGGACCTGTTTTGGTCTAGGACGCCCTCCTCGTTCAGGTATCCGGCAATCTTGTTGGAGACTTCACGGGCCTGCGCGTGGAGAGGAGAGGGCACATTGGAAGAAAACACGCTTAGAGGATTCAGCTTAAACCACAGTTTTTAAATGTGTATGTGATGTGCGTGCATGTATCTATGCATGTGCAGATGTGTGTGGGTTCACATGTGTGCACAGGTAGATGTGCATATGTGTATGTGTGATTGTGGAGGTCAGAGGTTGGTGTCAGGTGTCTCCCTCAGTGGCTCTTTACCTTATTATTATTTTTAATTATTATTTACTTATGAGAGAGAGAGAGAGAGAGAGAATGAGCATGCCAGGGCCTCCAGCCACTACAAATGAACTCCAGACATGTGCACCACCTTGTCCATCTGGCCTATATGGGTTCTGGGCAATGGAATCTTGGTCCTTTGGCCCCACGTGCAACTGTCTTAAGTGCTAAGCCATCTCTCTAGCCCCTCTTTTACTTTATTTTTTTTTCAAGGTAGGGTCTTGCTCTAGCCCAGGCTGACCTGGAATTTACTATGTAGTCTCAGGCTAGCCTAGAACTCACAGTGATTCCCCTACCTCTGCCTCCTGAGTGCTGGGATTGAAGGGATGTGCCATCATGCCTGGATACCTTACACACTGAACCTACAGCTCACCCATTCAGCTAGACTAGTTAGCCAGAGGGCCCTTGGGATTCACCTGTCTCTGCCTCCTTAGTGCTGGGATTAAAGGTGTGTGCCACCACGCCTGGCATTTTAGGTGGGTGCTGGGGATCCAAACGCGTGTCCTCATGCTTGTGCAGAGAGCTCTACCCACTGAACAATCCCCTCAGCTCTCAAGCACAGTTTACTGAGGATCTGTGATGGAACAGGTGCACTTAATCCCACGAGGAGCTTGTCCGCTTTGTAGATGAGGACAGAGCTGAAGTCTGCTCGTAGGTCCTGCAGCTACAAAAGGGCAGGCACGGGACTGATGCCAGGTCTGTTTGACTCGATGACATGCAACACCAGTGTCCTTTCCGCCACGGAGAGGAAAAACAGAGACAGGCTGCCTCTGAAGTTAGCGCCAGGTGTCTGGGCATAAGAGATGGGCCCTGGGGAGGGGCTGCCAACACAGATAAGGCCAACAGTTCAGACCTCCAGGAAAATGACAGCTGATCCGCTCCAGGGGCTAGGGCAGGGAAAGCGTAAGTAGGATGGGGCAGGGAAGCCATCTGTCAGGGAGACCCCAGGGTATCAGGCTTGTGACGGTTGGGACAAGACCATCACCTGGCTGGGCCTCTGGGGCTCTGCTGCCCTCTGGTGGCATTTTGGGGAAACATCACTAAGGAGGTAGTGCAAATCTTCGTTCCATTCGTGTGTGTGTGTGTGTGTGTGTGTGTGCGTGCGTGTGCTGTGTGTTGACAGACTCCCCTTCCCGCACCCCGCCTGCCCTCACCAGCGGGAGAGGGAAGCCGTTCCGCTTCTTCCCCGGCGTCCACCCGAAGGGGAGGGAGAGCCCATCCTCATACTCAGCAGGCAGCCATCGAGCCAGCGCCCTGTTGGCAGCGCCCAGAGCTGGCTTCTTCCTGAAACCCAGCAAGACTGCCCTCAACCTCAGACTGTCGCCTCCAGGGCTTGCCACCCCACACAGTCCCAGCTACCCTGAGCTCTGTGCGAGGGAAAGGGGACATGGAAAGAGGGGCCTGTCCACTGTGGGGTTCTGACTTCCTCCAAACCCCAAGGCACGAGGCTGTAGGCACTGGTGAAAGAGACCGCTTCCAGGGTGCCAGTGTAGCCTCCCTGGAGACACGTGATCTTTTGGAAGGATCTAGAGGGCCCGCAGCAGGAATTCTGCCTGGAATGCCTATGGCGTAAGGTGGGGGTGGTGCCTGGGGCTATCACCTGTTGTTACAGTCTCCAGTGATGGTTCGGTAAGGGCTACTCATGTTACAGGTCACCGTGGGGACAGAGGCACCACAGCCCACCTCCCAAGACAGTGAGGCCAAGTCCAGGCTGGGACCTGAAACAGAAGGCACCCCAAAGTGACTGAGTTCTGAGGCAGCAGGCAAGAAATCAAAGTAGCACTCGGGGGACAGAGGTAGGAGGATCACTGTGAGTTCGAGGCCACCCTGAGACTCCATAGTGAATTCCAGGTCAGCCTGGGCTAGAGTGAGACCCTACCTCGAAAAACCAAAAAGAAATCAAACTAGAGGGGACAGCTCAATGTTACCTGGAATAAGATGAAAATCTCCTATCTTTCGACATATTCCCAACAAATACTCCTGACACAGGTGGCTTGGATGTCACTTCCACTTACAGAAGTGATAACACTATATGGTTTGGGACAGGATGCTCAAGTTTATTGATCTCGGCACTTTCTTCAGGCAGAGGCCCTCCAGACAGTTTTATACAAAATGCACATATAACCCCTTACTAAGAGTTGGCAATATGATCTTGCCACAGAAAGTTCTTTCATCTACAAACAAATGACATTGGCCTAGCAGGTCCCTGAGGCCCTCTGGGTTCTGCTGGTCTATGGGGGTCTAAGAAGGGAGACAGAAGTCCCTCTCTGTACAGTCTCGCTGTAGCCCAGGCTGTCCTGGAATTCACTATGGAGTCTCAGGGTGGCCTCAAACTCATGGCAATCCTCCTACCTCTGCCTCCCGAGTGCTGGGATTAAAGATGTGCGCCACCACGCCTGGCCAGAGGACAGTTTTTGGTGGCTTCTGCTCTGTTCCCATTCTGTCATCAGAGGGTCAGAGAGTTTTCTGTACCTGTGACATTGGTTAAAGCCACCTGCCCCAGCTTCTTCAAGGATTCCTCCCAGACCTGCCCACTGCGAATGACTGTGCGAGTCCGGCCTTTGGCATGTTTGAGATACTCTGACAACTGGCGGGTGGTGGGACTCTGGGAACTCATGGCAGTCTTCAGCCTGTGGTGGGGACAGTGGAGATCAAGAGCTGGTGTGGTGGCCCACTAGAGGGGCATAAGGTTCTGTGTGAATAGGAAGAAGCCACGGTGGGTGTGGGAAGCACACAGGAGACAAACTCTGGACTCTCAGGACTGTGCCCTCATTTCTGATGCTGATGGAGAAAACTCTTCTGCAGGGGGAAACATAGTGGCCACTGGACTTTGTTGGGTCTGGCCCTAAAGGTGGGCAAATGGATGGGCTCAAGGTTCCTGAATCCCAACTAGAGGCTGCACCTGGGCTAGCTATGGCAGAACTAACTGGGAATCTTAAAATCCCGCAGGCCCTATGACCAACCGATCCAGACTTGAGGAGCCCCTGGCATATAACTAGCATGTCATGAAGCCTTGTAGAGCTGGAGTAGTTCTAGGAATAAGATAGTTCTACCCATGAAAACAGCCTTCGTTGCGTCCACCCTTAGAGCTAGTGTGGTTTGTGACCTGAAGTATCTAGCTTATTGCTGAACATCTTGGACAAGATGCTCAGGCCTTAACTTTCATGGGCAAACCAGACACCCCAAAGCCTTCTCTTCTGAAGGCTGCAACAGTTCGGGACTGAGGCCCGGGACCCTATCCCTTCACTATTGCACATGAGCCGACGTGCAAGATGATCTCTATGTCTTTAAGCCTCTGAAATACTGGAAACGACCCAGTCTCACAAGAGTCAGTGTTCCATTTGGGTACAGTTCACTGACTGTACTTGTGTGGCCTGTCACTGTGCTCTGTTTAACTCTATTTAACACACTAGCAGGTGTGAGCCTGAGGCACTACTGAGGTGAAGGGGCAGACACGAGGAAAACCGCGGTGGTTGGGATCTTATGGCCAGGTCTAGCCCCACCTCTCCAAAAGGAAGCCAGGAAATAAGTCACACTGTCTTTTTGCTGCTCTTGCGAGAGACAGCAGAGCCCAATAGCCCAGAGTGGGGTAGTGACGAGAGAGGGAGACAGCTATATACGTCAGGAAGGGTTGTCAGCTCAGAGCAAGAATTTTCCAACTTTGGAGATGACAGCAGATTCTATAAGAAACCAGAAAAGTGCCCAAGGAGAGGCACCGAGTTGTCCAGTGGAGTTGAACTTCGCATCCCTTATCCCTGTCGGCTCCTACCTCAGCTCAGTTCCCGAGGAGGAGGCTAGAGAAGCCCAGGAAAGAGGGAGGGGACCTCTCCGTTCTCTGCTGTCACCACAGGGCCCAAGCTGTTCTGAGCCAAGAAAAGTGAGTAACTTAGGACTTTTTCTTCTTTGGTCAACCTTTGAATTCCTGAAATAAAACTGTTTCTGGGGTCTCGAAGTGACCAGAGCATGAGTTAACATTTGAAAGTTATCACAAGAGTAATGGGGCTGGGTGAGACTTCACTCGGATTAGGCTGAGAGAAGCCCCCCCCCCATCTAGTATTAGAGATGGAACGAGAGGAAAGACTAAGGCTGCTTTCTGCTCAATGCCATGATGGCCAGGGCTTTGCACAAGCTAGGCAAGTGCTCCTCCACTGAGCTATATCCTCAGCCCTCTTTTTACTTTTTCTTTTGAGACAGGGTCTCGCTAATTGCCTAAACTGTCCTTGAACTCACTCTGTAGCCCAATTGGACTTTTATGTGTGTGTGTGTGTGTGTGTGTGTGTGTGTGTGTGTTTCCAGGTAGGGTCTCACTCTAGCCCCGGATGACCTGGAACTCACTCTATAGTCTCAGTCTGGTCTTGAACTCACAGCGATCCTCCTACTTCTGCCTCCCAAGTGTTGGGATTAAAGCTGTGTGCCACCATATCTGGCTGCTTCCTCTGCTCCCGCTGTCTTTTTTATTTATTTGCAAGCAGAGAGAAAGACAGACAGAGAGAGAGAGAGAGAGAGAGAGGAGAGAATGGGCACATCAGGGGCTCTTGACACTGTAAATGAACTCCAGACACTTGTGCCACTTTGTGCATCTGGCTTTATGTGGGTACTGAGGAATCAAACCTGGGCTGTCAGGATTTTCAAGCAATTATCTTTAACCTCTGAGTGAACTCTCCTGCCGCGAGCTGGCTTTGACATCTGCCATTCTCCTGCCTCAGACTCCTGAGTACAAGGCCTGCACTGCCAGGCCTGGCTCCACAGTTGCTCTGGCTTTCAGGCAACTCTCTTGATGGAGGGAGTGTGGGCTTCCGGGGCAGGGACCCAGTCTGCACTGCTTATTTCATGAGTCTCTGCCCTGCCTCTTCACTGGGTGGATGGCGGCTGGCTCTGTTGGTGCCCTGGGGGTCTCTGACCTTCTCAGATGTTTTAAGAGGGTTGTGGGTTTATTTTAAGAGTGACTAAGGCACTTGCTTGCAAAGCCTAATGACCCAAGTTCAATTCTTCAGTACCCATGTACCAGATGCACAAAGTGGCGCATGTATCTGGAGTTCGTTTGCAGTGGCTAGAGGCCCTGGAAGGCCTATGTTCTCTCTTTCTCTCTCTCTCTCCCTGTATTTCTCTGCTTGCAAATAAGTAAAAAATAAAATACATTTACAAAAAAAGAGGCTTCAAGGCTGGAGCGATTGCTCAGTGGTTAAGGCACTTGCCTAAGAAACCAAGGACCCAGGTTCAAGTTTCCCAGTACCCATGTAAAGCCAGATGCATCAAGTGGTGCATGCATCTGGAGTTTGTTTTGCAGCGGCTAGAGGCCATGTTGCTTCCATTCTCGCTCTCTCTCCCTCCCTCTGCTTGCAAATAAATATTTTTTTAAAAAGCACACAGGAGCCATAGATTGTTACCAGAAAAATTTCAGTGCCAGGGATGGGATATCTTCCAGTGAGTTGTTGGCCAGGGAGGTCCCTGATGCCCCAAAACACTACAGCTATTGCTGAGACCTTGGTTTCCCACCAGGAATAGATGGTAAGACCCTATTGCTGAAGACTGCACATACTTGGGCTGTAAGGTCACTGAGGAATGAATCCTGCTGGAGCTGAGCTGAAAACCTCCTCCATGTAGACCAGTTGACAGAAAGCCAGATAAAGCCATGCTGCATGCAGTTCAATGGGGGAGAGAGAGAAATCAACAGTGAAGATACCCAACAGTGGACACTGCAAGCCTTATATTTGGCCAGCCAGGCCAAATGAGCTAACTGGTGCAATAGTGGCACGTCTGTTATGGGGGAAACCAACCGCCCTCTAATTTGACTGGAGGCCCACTCCATGGGAGGGAATGCATCCCTGATACTGAAAACCTACAACAGAGGTAGTCATGAGCCCTAGGGGTGTAATGTCTGTTGCTGTCTGGCTAAATGTATATACTATGCTCACCAAACTGCCCAGTAAGCACTTCTCTTAATGTTTATACCATATATTAAAGCCACTCTAACTTTTGGTTAGAGAACTTTCTCTTTTCAGATGGCAGTGACCTTGGGATGACTCAGATGGCACCATGGTGCTGAGAAGAACTGACAGAGGAGTGCTCAGCACTGCAGTATCTCTATCACACCTTCCAAGGCTTAGGGTCCATTGCAGAAGAGGTGGCGGAAAGAATGTAAGGGCCAAAGGAAGGGCAGGACTCCTATCAACATGCTCCTCCAGACACCAAATGGCCTGGATATCCATGACCTTACAGTGCCTGGCAATACCTACACAAGACCATCATAACAGGAGGAAAAGATCATGACATCAAAATAAAAGAGAGACTGATTGAGATGGGGAGGGGATATGATGGAGGGTGGAGCTTCAAAGGGGAAAGTGGGGGGGGGGAGGGCATTACCATGGGATATTGTTTACAATTATGGAAGTTGTCAATAAAAAAAGGTTTCAAATGCTTAAAAAAGAGCATTTGTGTGCTGCTTACCCCTAAGGGTTCACCCCTGTGATCTTGTTGGGTATTTGCTCTGGGCGATTAGAGCTCCTGGCTGGAGTGCCAGGGGTAACAAGTTTGGGGGTCACATCTGGGGCCCGATGCGAGCATATGAAAGCTCCTTTCCTTACTCCACATGAGACAGCCTTTGAAGTGTGCCTCACACTACAGGTCTCCTTGAGGAGGGCAGAATCAGGCTCAGGTTAGACCAGAAACCACATCCCCATTTAACATCCTGTGATAACTTCTCTGAGAACACTCCTCTGGTAAATCACCTATACTGACTGGTTCTGCCTTGGGGAAACCTGACTCAAGTCAGGTCATATTAGTTGAATGAAAGAAGCTTTCTGAGGCTGACACACATGACCCACCTGGGCCACATGGGGGCAAGTCCTTATGGGATTAGGTTAGAGGTCCCTTCAACCTTAGAGTTTGGGGATTTTAGCAGTTGGGACTATTGCTCCTGTGGCCACATACTTGGGGATGTTTGGTAACTGGGGCAAGTTTGATAATTGCTTTGGCTCACCGGCTTGTTGGAGCTGGTCTAGGGGTGCTTATCGATAACAGGACGGCTGTGAAGGGAAGTATACACATATATGTATGTGAATACCACTTACCTGGTCCGGGACTCCAGGAAGGCCTTGTTGACACGGACCTTGACCTGACTCACAGCGTCACAGATGGCGGCAGTCTTGGTGGTCTGAGCTTAGAGAAGAGCAAGCAGGAAGCAGGGTGTCAGACATCACTCCTCTGAGGTGACCTCTGAGATGATCGTTGCTTCTGTCTCTCTTTCTCAGCCATCATCCCTATCTCTCAAGCCTGAGCACGAGATTGGGAAATTTTACAAAAGCTCTTGTGGGATTGAAAAAAATAAAGGATAGAGCTGGGTGTGGTGGCATATGCCTTTAATTCTAGCACTTGAGAGGCAGAGGTTGGAGGATTGCTGAGAGTTCGAGGCCACCCTGAGACTACATAGTTAATTTCAGGTCAAGCTGGGCTACAGCAAGACTGTACCTCAAAAAACAAACAAACAAAAAACAAGGCTGGAGAGGTGGCTTAGCAGTTAAGGTGCTTGCTTACAAGGGCAAACGATCCAGGTTCGATTCCCCAGTACCCACATAAAGCCAGATGTATAAAGTGGCACATGTGTCTGGAGTTTGTTTGCGGTGTCTAGAGGCCTTGGTGCACCCATTCTCTCTCTCTCAAACAAATAAATAAAATCTTAAACAAAGGACAGAATGGGAAGAGCCCTCTCTGATCTTCAACAAGATATTAAAATGGCCTTTCAGAATTCCACCAGAATACTCAGGGATCTGACTTCTGGGTGTCCAATTGGCATGGGCGACTTGGTTCCTGGTGAGATGGATCCACGGACCCTCGCCAAGCTCAGCAAAAAGCATGCCAGTTGCCAGGACCCCAGCAGTGAAGTTGAGGGCATGAAGGGAGAGGTAGGGTTCTTTGTTTTCCCTCCTGTTGGGGTGTGGAGCATGAGGGGCAGGCCCCATTTACAGAACAGGGAGCTCGTTTGTGGATTGAACATCTGCATGGAACTTCAGCATGTATCTTCATTTCCAAACAGTGTTTGCAGATGTAATTACTTTAGATGAAGTCATGCTGGAGTAGGGTGGACCCTAAGTCCAATAGCTGGTGGGTTTTGTAGCTAAGGAAAGAATGCACAGTGAAGGCATGTGAAGGCTGAGGCAGTTAGGGACAGTTGCCTGGAGCTACAGGAAGCCTGAAGAGCTTCCCTTTAGGGCCTTCAGAGGGAGCACAGCCCTGCCATTGCCTTGATCTTGGGCTTCCAGCCTCCCGGGCTGTGTGAGAATGAATCGCTGTGGTCTTCAGTCACCAGTTTATGGAAACCAGTCCAGCGTGGCACTTACCATTTGTAGCAGGTGCTGCACTCAGTAGCAAGACCAGGAAAGCCAGGAGAGCTGGGAGATGGAGAAGGCCCCTCATCACTGCAATGAGACCCCGGGTCATGCTGTGAGCCTCAGTGGAGCCCCAGTAAAAGAGATGGAATTGCAGAAAGCAGAAAAGGCCCGGAGGACACCAGATGCCTCTGCCACATAAAGTCTCCAGGAATCTATTGAACACACGGGCCTAAGCCTGTCCTGCGAGAGCTGTAAAAGAGACAGGGTGGGAGGGAAAGAACTTGGGCTCCAGGGTCCGATGCCCTAAATTAGAGCTCTGCATTTGTTCTACTGCTCTGTGATCTTGGGCAAGTTGCTTAGCATTTCTGGGCCACTGACTGCCAGGAAAGGGACGGGATCGATTGATCCAGGTGTCCTCATTCCGCTTTGTTTCATCACAGGTGGGAGAAATGCTGTTTCCAAGCCTTTGGAGTTCTCCTCCCTCCTCGGCGGGATGTCTCTGCTTCCTGCCGGCCAGGCCGTGGCACAGCGCAGGGTGTGGGCCTGCGAGGAGGCCACCACACCTCTCCCCAGAACCCTACAGGGTTTCCCCCTCCCTCCAAGAAGCAATCTGATGGGAACATATACAAGAAAGTTGTGGCAATGCTGAGATCCCTGAGTTCACAGCTGTGTCCCAGGCTGCCGGGAGAGATCCCAGCCACTAATTTAATGCCTTCATCATGACCTTTAACTCTGAACCTACATCATGACACTAGAGTCCTGACTGCTTTTGCCCCCCTTTCTCTCTCTCCCCACCCACCAATGGGAATTGACTCCTACGGCCTTGCCTATGTTAGCCGCATGCTCTTCTATTGAACCATATCTCCAACCCTCCCTGACTTTTTTTCTTGTTGAATGCTTTTTTTGGGGGGGGGGGTTTAAGGTAGGGTTTCACTCTAGCCCAGGCTGACCTGGAATTCACTATGTAGTCTCAGGGTAGCCTCAAACTCACAGCTATCCTCCTACCTCTGCCTCCCGAGTGCTGGGATTAAAGGCGTGCGTCACCATGAACGGCTTGAATGTGGTTTTTGTAAGGTAAATTTAGAAAAAAAGTTAGGATATGAGTAACTGTCTCACTGGATGAGACTTTTTCTTTCTTTTTTTGGTTTGGTTTTTCGAGATAGGGTCCTCTTCTAGCCCAGGCTGACCTGGAATTCACTATGTAGTCTCAGGATGGCCTTGAACTCTTTGTCTATCCTACATCTCCCTCCCAAGTGCTGGGATTAAAGGTATGTGCCACCATGCCCAGCTTTAAATTTTAATTTATTTACTTTTTCCGTGTGTGTGTGTGGCTGAGGATTGAGCTCAGGGCCTCACATATGCCAGGTAAGTGTTCTGTCATTGAGCTACATCCCACCCCCAAGCTGTGTGCCACCACACCCTTCTGCTACCCTTTCTCTGTGACTGCAGGAGAACCATTGCAGGGTCTATTGATTCAACAGAAATCTGCCCTTTCAGGCAAACATAAGCAGTGGCTATCTATAGCTATTTAAAGTGTATGTAGTACAGAAATGTTAAGTATACCCATACTGTTGTGCAACCACTCTCTAGACTATTTCCATCTTGCAAAACTGAGACTCTGGCCAGGCACGGTGGCCCACTCCTTTAATCCCAGCACTCGGGAGGCAGAGGTAGGAGGGTCACTGTGAGTTCGAGGCCACCTTGAGATTACATAGTGAATTCCAGGCCAGCCTGGACTAGAGCAAGACCCTACCTTGAAAAATAAAACAAAACAAACTGAGACTATCTATCCACTGAATTCTACCTCCACATTTCCTCCTCCAGTCCTGGCAACCACCACATCTGAATAGAAAGCAAAATTTAGCTATTTGCTTCTCTACTATTTTGCTTTGAGACAGTCTTCACACTCTCCTCACTGGGAAGGAAGGAAGGGAGAAATTCAAGACCAAAGCTAAATTATTCTCCATGTCATGTCCAAGATTCCTGGATGGTGTGAGGAAAGGGCATTGGGGCTGAAAGAATAGCCAGGAAAATCAGAGATCATGGCACTAGAAAACTTGTGTGCAGAGAGTTCTGGAAAGATACTGTCTGCAGTCAGGACCACACAGGTCAAAGAGCAGAGAGCACGGAGATCAGAGTGTGGGCCAGCGGGGGCCTCTGTGATGTTTGGGAGTGTACCACATTCTTATCTTCACGGTAATGTCATGTCTTCAGCCCCCTTGGGTTTTCAGCCCAGCCGAGAGCCTTCCCTGGAACACAGAGCATGCTCTGTAGACAGGGCTGCAGCCTCTGCCCCTCCAGTGCCAGACTGATCCGCAGTCCCACTCTCCATTTATGCAATTCCCTCTCTGCTTCCTAAACTTCTATGTAGTCTCGCAAACCCAGGCCCGTGCCACGTCCTTTGTGAAGTCCATCAGATCTCTCAGAGCAAAATCCTCATTTTTCTTCCTCCCTCAGCACTGTACTCATTAATATATATATATATATATTTGCAAATAGAGAGAAGAGATATAGACAGAGAGAATGGGCATGGGCATGCTAGGGCCTCCAGCTACTGCAAAGAAACTTCACATGCCTGTGCCACTTTGTGCATCTGGCTTTACATGTGTACTGGGAAACCCGGGTCATCAGGCTTTGTAGGTAAGCACTAAACTGCTGAGCCAGCTCTCCAGCCCTTCACATTTTTTTTTGTTTTGAGATAGAGATAGATAGATAGATAGAGAGAGATAGGGAGAAAGAGAGCAAGCAATAGGGCCTCTTGCCACTGCAAATGAGCTACAAATGCACGTATCACTTTGTGCATATGGCTTTATGTGGGTACTGGGGAATCAAACCTGGGCCATCAGGCTTTGCAAACAAGTGATCCATCTCTCCAGCCCTTCATGCATATGTCTAAAGTACATTTGCAGTGGCTAGAGGCCCTGGTGCACCCATTCTTTCCTTCCTCCTCTCTCTAATAAATAAATAAATTAATTAATTAAAAGAAAAACATGCAGGGCTGGAGAGATGGCTTAGTGGTTAAGGCACTTGCTTGATAAGCCTAAGGACCCAGGTTCAATACCCACTTAAGCCAGATGCACAGGGTAGCACATGCGTCTGGAGTTTGTTTGCAGTGGCTGGAAGCCCTGGCTTACCCATTCTCTTTCTATCTGCCTCTTTCTCTCTCTCTTAAATAAATAAATAAAAGATAAAAAAAAATTTTAAACAACTTTTTGTTCATTTTTATTTATTTATTTGAGAGTGACAGAGAAAGAGAGAGAAAGAAGGAGAGAGAGAGAGAGAGAGAGAGAGAGAGAAAGAATGGGCGCTCCAGGGTTTCCAGCCATTGCAAACAAACTCCAGACACAGGGAATCGAGCCTTGAACCGGGGTCCTTAGGCTTCACAGGCAAGTGCTTAACCGCTAAGCCATCTGTCCAGCCCCAATTAAAAAAAAAACAAAAAACTTGCAATAATAGGCCAGGCATGGTGCACACGCCTTTAATCTCGGCACTCAGGAGGCAGAGGTAGGAGGATCACCACGAGTTCAAGGCCACGCTGAGACTACATAGTGAATTCCAGGTCAGCCTGAGCTAGAGTGAGATCCTACCCCGAAAAATCAAAAACAAACAAAAAATTAAAAAGTACAATAATGCCCATCTATATTCCCAGTGTTCCTATGATGAGATGAAAGGCAGAGACAGGAGAATCCCCGGAAGTCCTCCGCCCAGCTAGCCTGGTGTACACAGCAGTAAACAGCCCCTATGTCAAGCAAGGTGAGAGGCAAGGCCTCCGACTTTCAAACTTGTGTTGTGGCATGTGCATGCCCACACAATGAACACACAAACACACAGCATATCGCAACAGTTTTACAAGAGAGAAGTCCTATTATTTCACATCAGCTTTAAGAATACCATATAGGGGGCTGGAGAGATGGCTTAATGGTTAAGCGCTTGCCTGTGAAGCCTAAGGACCCTGGTTCGAGGCTCAATTCCCCAGGATCCACGTTAGCCAGATGCACAAGGGGGCACACACGTCTGGAGTTCGTTTGCAGAGGCTGGAGGCCCTGGCATGCCCATTTTCTCTCTCTCTCTCTCTCTCTCTCCCTCTTTCTCTCTCTGTCATTCTCAACTAAATTAATTTAAAAAAAAAAAAAGAATACCATATAGGGCTGGAGAGCTGGCTTAGCGGTTAAAGGTACTTGCCTGCAAAGCCCAACAACCCAGGTTTGATACCCCAGTACGCATGTAAAGCCAGATGCATGGAGTAGTGCATACATGTGGAGTTTGTTTGCAGCAGTCTCAGCACACCCATTCTATCTGTGTCTGTCTCTCTCTGCTTGCAAATAAATAAAATATTAAAAAATAATACTATCTGAATATGATTTAGTTACTGTCTCCCCCAAGTGTTCTGAACGACAGCTGTCTTGTGCTTTGTTCCTAAACACACAGGTAAGAGCAGTCTCTGGCACTTTCCTAGCCCTGAGAGTTGTGCTGAGATGAAAGGCATTTTTATGTGTGTGTTCACCTGCTGCATATTTCAGGAGCAAAACTGCCGCTGCCAGGCAGGGTTTTCCAGTCATTCTCTCTCACTACCAGTGGGAATAACTTGCCCTGTAGTAGCCAAATCTGGTACCAGAAAATGCCCCAGGAAGACAAGTTTGAATCCAGTACTAAGTATTCCGAGAAACCCTTAGGAAATTTCATCACCCACTTTGCAAGAACCAGGAAAGGTTCCTGAGAGCCTTACCTGCCTTGTGCCCTGGCCTCCTGTGGCAGCTAGAGAGTTGCTCTGCTCAGAGGAGTTGGTCTTTTATACCTCCCCACAAGAATTTACTTATGGGAAAGGCCCAGAGGGAAGGATTTTGAGAGGCTGGAGTGACTTGGAGGACACGCTCAGGCTTGGTAGGAAACACCCCGTGACTCCAGGCAGATGCAGAGAGGAAACTATAGAGTGGCAAGGAGCACTTGATGCCAGGTCACTGACTGGGCAGAGTAGCTCCTCTTCTTCCCATTGTCCAGCTTAAATCTGCCATCCCAGTCTAACCATGGAAGGCAAAACTCCCAGCCCCTGTCAACGTGCTTAACTCAGAATCCCCAGTGGGTTCTGAAGAGCTCTTGAAATTAGGTCTCCTTCCCGTTCCTGTGTTCATCACCTTGGATTTCTCCCTTACCTCCAATCCATTTTAGAATCATGGAATTCACCTTGTGGGTTTATAGCGATTAAAAATGTCAGCTGGTATATATCCTAAGGACTCATCTCATTTCCTTAGAAGTACGTGCTCAACCATGTTTATTGCTGCTCAATTTATAATAGCTGGGAAATGGAACTAGCCTAGATGTCCCTCAACTGATGAGTGGATAATGAAGATATGGCACGTTTATACAATGGAGTTCTACTCAGCAGTAAAGAAAAATGAAGTTATGAAATTTGCAGAAAAGTGGATGGATCTGGAAAGGATTATACTAAGTGAGGTAACCCAGGTCCAGAAAGCCAAGCGCCACATGTTCTCCCTCATATGTGGATCCTAGCTACAGATGGTTGGGCTTCTGTGCGAGAAGGAAACAACTGAGTAGCAGAGGCCAGTAAGTTAAAAAGGAGATAGAAAGGGAAGAGAAAGGAAGGGAGGAGGGCATGTATTAGGTTGGTATTGTATATATGTAAGTAGAAAGATTGAGATGGGGAGGGGATATGATGGAGAATGGAATTTCAAAGGGGAAAGTGTGGGGGGGAGGGCACTACCATGGGATATTTTTTATAATCATGGAAAATATTAATAAAAATTAAGAAAATAAAAAAATGAATAAATTAATTTTAAAAAATTAAAAAAAAATATCAGCTGGGCTGTGGTGGCACCCTGCCTTTAATCCCAGCACTCAGGAGGCAGAGGTAGGAGGATTGCTGTGAGTTCGAGACCACCCTGAGACTGCATAGTGAATTCCAGGTTAGCCTGAGCTAGAGGGAGACCCTACCTCAAAAAACCAAAACAAACAAAAAACAAATTAACTTTTTTGGGTCAAAATCCCCGAAGACTTATATTTTGGAAGAAGCCACCATAGAGGTAAGAAGGGTCCTGGACTTGCCGCTGGGACGGTGGGTTGCAGTCCCCGCGAGTCACTTCACCTCTGGTGCCTTAACTTTTCTAGTAGTGAAATCAGTGGTTAGCTTTGATGATTGTAATGATTCCTCAACTTCATGCCTTCTATAGGGAGTGCCATTAAAAACACCAAGCTCACAGAAATTATTGTTCTAAAGCCAAGGGATTAGTATTATATAGCTTCTACTCCAATGACCTGGAAATTTCAAGTTCACTAAGAGTCATATGAGAAGGAAATAAGGGGCTGGAGAGATGGCTTAGTGGTTAAGCACTTGCCTGTGAAGCCTAAGGACCCTGGTTGGAGGCTTGATTCCCCAGGACCCACATTAGCCAGATGCACAAGGGGGCGCATGCATCTGGAGTTTGCAGTGGCTGGAGGCATGCCCATTCTCTCTCTCTCTCTATCTGCCTTTCTCTCTGTGTCTGTCACTCTCAAATAAATAAATAAATAAATAAATAAATAAATAAAGGAAGGACAAAAAGAAGGGGGCTGGAGAGATGGCTTAGTGGTTAAGGCACTTGCCCTGTGAAGCCTAAGGATCCATGTTTGACTCTCCAGGTCTCACGTAGGCCAGACACAGAAGGTGATGCAAGTGCACAAGGTGGCACATGCCCACAGGGTGGTCCAAGCGTCTGGCATTTGATTGCAGTGGCTGGAGGCCGTGGTGCACCAATTCTCTCTCTCTCTCTCTCTCTCTCTCTCTGTCGTATATATAAAAAGAAGGAAATAAGAAGAGGAAGTGAAAAGAAAACTTAGCAAAAGCATATTTTACAAGATAAAAAAATTTTAAATATGGGCCTCTATGAAATTATACTTTATTTTTATTTAGTTACTTATTTTTGTTTTTTTGAGGTAGGGTCTCACTCTAGCCCAGGCTAACCTGGAATTCACTATGTAGTCTCAGGGTGGCCTCAAACTCACAGCGATCCTCCTACCTCTGCCTCCCGAGTTCTGGGATTAAAGGCGTGCGCCACCATGCCTGACTTATACTTTATTTTTTTGGAAATTTTATTTTTATTTATTCATTTGAAAGAGACAAGAGAGAGAGAGAGAGAGAGAGAGAGAGAATGAGAATGGGCATGCCAGGGCCTCCAGCCTCTGAAACCGAACTCCATCCAGACTCATGCACCACCTTGTACATCTGGCTTATGTGGGTTCTGGGGAATTGAACCTGGGTCTTTTGGCTTTGCAGGCAAGCGCCTTAACTGTTAAGTCAGCTCTTCAGCACAGTACTTTATTTTCCTAAATATTATTATTTGTTTATTTATTTGAATGAGAGAGAGAAAGCGAGAGAGAGAGAGAGAATGAGCATACTAGGGCCTCTAGCCACTGCAAACAAACTCCAGACACATGAGCCATCTTGTGCATCTGGCTTACGTGGGTACTGGGGAATCAAACCTGGGTCCTCAGGCTTCACACACAAGTACCTTAACTACTAAGCCATCTCTCCAGCCCTGAAATAATCTTTAAATTGGAGGTACTCAAAGAGGACATTCACCTTCAAAAACCCAGACCTCTTGGTTTAGCTTCAAAAGAAAGAAGTGACATCTGAGCTGGAGAGCTGGCTCAGTGGCTAAAGGCACTTGTTTCAGAGCCTGATGGCTCCAGCTTGGACTCTCCAGTACGTACATAAAGCCAGATGTACAAAGTGGCACATACATCTGGAGTTTATATGCAGTGGCAAGAAGCCAGGTGCACCCATTGTCTCCCTCATCTATCTCGTTCTTTCTCTCTCTATCAAATAAATGAATAAATGTTTTAAAAGACTGACATCCCTTCTCTAGTGGCTGAAATGTATTTGAAGACTATTTCTCTTTTTCTTCAATTATTTTTTCAAGACAGGGCCTCCTCTTACTATAGCCCACAATGTCCTGAACCTTACAATGTGCTCCAGGCTGGCCTCAAACTCATGGCAATCCTCCTGCATCAGTCTCCCGAGTGCAGGGATTGTAGGCATAAACTACCAGGCCAGGCTTAAAGACTGTTTCTCTTATGAAGAATCCAGGCAAATGATCCAGCCATCTCAGAAGTAGGCTGCCATCCAGGAAGGGAACAGACATCAGGCTCTTCTTGTTTTCTTTGAAATAAATTTCATCTCCCTAAGCACACACTGTTTGGTTGTTGTCTGTATCTAACTATTCCTGAATGTCAGAGCTTGTCTCTGGGTTTCATGCTTATGGTTCAGGAAGCTATGTCATCAGATGGCCTTTTATTTATTTATTTATTTTTGTGATACTGAAAATCAATCCCAGGCCTGATGCATGCAAGCGCTCTACTACTGAGCTACACCCTACCTCTTAGATGGATATTGATCTACTTGGTTCTGAATGATTTCAAGACAGAAATTCCTTCTAGAAGGGTCCATGGAATAACCACGGCTTCCTATGTGCAATATACAGTGAGCCACAGCAAATACAAAGTAGGTGTGCAAAGGCAGGTCTGAGGATCTCTAGGTCTTCGTCATGCTACGATTTGATGCGGTATGCCCTAGGCTTACCCTTCCTGCAATGGCCAGGCCTGGAGCAATATCAGCTCCATCCCAGCAGGGCCCATCCTCTGATGTTAATATGAATCAACTGCTAGCAGGAGGATCACTCAGCTATTTGGTGACTGGGTGTGAGGCATGCCTATGAACATACATTGCCCTAAAGCAAATTGGTATTTCCACAGCATCATTGACAGGTTTTCACGGATTCTGTATCCAGATCTGTTTAGCACAGGTAGAGAGTCGGAGAATTGGCCAACTAGCCTGGGAAATGATAATTAGGGGACAGGAAGCTGCTCATCAGTCAGTGCAGAGATTCGAGGATATTTTAGCAGTCGCAGCAGCATCAGTAACAACTGAGAGAGACCAGCAAAGACAGAGCACCCCTGCATCGCTGGCAACTGGCCATGTGCACATATGGATGCAGACAGACACACAGACACATTCCAGGAATTCACAGGTTTATAAATGAAGCTGACTTCAGACATTGTCTCTCTTACCTTTGCTGTCTTCCAGGATTAGAAGGCTGCCTGGTCACACGTGACCTTTGCCCAATCACGGGGACCCCCACGATCAGTGGCAGGGTGACTAGTTTGCTTGAGGTGATTGTGGCCCTCACACTGGTGCCATCTCCTTTGGAAGCCAGCTGGTCTCTTCCCTGGCTGTCTGTTTCACCCTTTTCCTCACTGGCTTGGCAGTCATCAGTGGTTGAGCAAGTTATTATTTTTTCCTTTCATGTTAAAATGCATTTCCTCTTGTTAGTTTCCTAGAATAACAAACAAATGAACTTCTTGTCCCCAGGAGGGCTCCACCTGCCAACATAACCTTTTTGGGACTCACCCACTTGTTCTACCTTAGAGAATGGAGGGTCCTGGGTGCTCTGGCTTATGTCATCCTGGTGCCACTGGAACAATAGGTAACTGCTGTCCTAGACCAACACGAGCCCTAGGGACAGACAGAAACTGTCAGACAGATCTCTTCAGAAACGGAATTTGCGGAACAAGAAAAGTGTCCATCATGAATTGTGTATTTCCATTGGTAATCAGAAAGAGACTCTATTGTCTTCTCTGAATTTTTTTTAGTTGCTTTTTTTTTTTTTTTTTTTTTTTGGTTTTTCAAGGTAGGGTTTCACTCTAGCTCAGGCTGACCTGGAATTCACTATGTAGTCTCAGAGTGGCCTTGGATGCATGGCAATCCTCTTACCTCTGTCTCCCAAGTGCTGGGACTAAAGGCATGAGCTACTATTCCTGGCTTGTTTTGTGTTTTAGTGGAATGATTGATCAGCTATTTGGTTGCTTCTGAGATTGGCATAATATAACAAACATAATATAACATAACAAAAACATAACATCATGACTATGAGCAGGAAATTCCTTATCAGTGAGTTTTTCCAGCTAATCACAGCCTAGTGATACTTAAGGGCCATTCTTGTTCAGGGACTTCCTGGGAACCAACCTATCAGGGCAGGCAGGGGGAATTCCAAAGAACCACTTTGGTGGGTGGGAAGAATCTGTCCCTTCCTGCTCTTCATGGGAAATGCCGCCCCCCAAGGCTACTCTCCCACGTCTCATCGATGTGTTTCTCCTTCCTTCCTCTTAAATATTTATTGCGCTCATAGTGTGATGTGCTTTCTATTTTTAATTCTATTCCTTCCTCCCCATAGCTAATTTACAAATTATGAATTCTGATAAGTTTACTTCAGATGAAAAAGGCGTCAGATCTGTTCCTAGTTTTGGCATGGTAATGCACACGCATGGCTGGGAAAGAACAGAGCTCGGCTCTTAGCCAAGACAGCTTGCCCCAAATAAGTCCTGAGTTGATAGACGTGAAGTGCTATGCTAGCTATCATACAAGTCACAAGTGAACATAGAATTTTATTATTTTAATAATTTCTTTAATTTTTTTTCCAAGACAAGGTCCCATTCTATCCCAGGCTGGACTGGGAACTTACTTTTTACCCTTAGACTGGCCTGAAAATCATGGGCAATCCTTCTACCTCAACCTCCCCAGGGCTGGGATTAAAGGCATCTTTCACCACACCTGCTTTCCATTTTATTTACTTTATATTTCATTTCATTTATTTATTTTGGTTTTTTGAGGTAGGGTCTTGCTCTAGCCCAGAATGACCTGAAATTCACTATGTAGTCTCAGGGTGGCCTTGAACTCACAGTTCTACCTCCCAAGTGCTGGGATTAGAGATGTGTGCCACGATGCCCGGCTTTACTTATTTATTTATTTTGGTTTTTCGAGGTAGGGTCTCACTCTAGTCCAGGCTGACCTGGAATTCACTGTGCATTCTCAGGCTGGCCTCGAACTCACAGCAATCCTTCTACCTCTACCTCCCGAGTGCTGGGATTAAAGGGGTGCTCCACCACGCCCGGATTTTTTAATTAATTAATTTTTATTTATCTTTGAGACAGGGTCTCGTGTGGCCCATGCTTATCTCAAACTTGATATGCACCTGAGGTTGACCTTGAATTTCTGATCCTGTTGTCTCTGTCTCCAGAGTGCTCGGATTTATAGGCCTGCACTATCACACCCAGTTTACGTGGTGCTAAGGATCAAATTCAGGGCTTTGCGCATGCTAGGCAGGCACTCTACTAACTGAGCCACATTCCCTGCCCTTAGTTTATTTGTGTGTGTGTGTGTGTGTGTACATGTGGAAGGCAGAGGATAATTTCAGAGGTTAACCTCAGGAACATAGTCTCTCTCTCTCTCTCTTTTGATGCAAGCTCAACAGACTGGCATTTTTTTTTTTTTTTTTTAATGAAAGAGAGCAACACTGAGAGTGAGAGAGAGAGTGAATTGGTGTGCTAGGACCTCCAGCCACTATAATAGAACTCCAGATGTGTGTGCCACCTTGTGCACATGTATGACATTATGCATGTGTCACCTTGTGCATCTGGTTTATGTGAGATCTGGGGAGTTGAACATGGGTCCATAGGCTTTGCAGGCAAGCGCCTTAACTGCTAAGCCATCTCTCCAACCCATCTCTTTCTCTCTTCTTTTAATTTTTATTTTTTTATTTATTTGAGAGAGCGATTGAGGAAAAGAAGCAGAGAGAGAGAGAGAGAGAGAGAGAGAGAAAATGGGCACACCAGGGCCTCCAGCCACTGCAAACGAACTTCAGACACATGCACCACTTTGTGCATCTGGTTTACGTGGGTCCTGGGGAATCGAACTGAGGTCCTTTGCTTTGCAGGCAAACACCTTAACCACTAAGCAATCTCTCCAGTCCCCATCTCTCTCTCTTTCTCTCTCTCTCTCTCTTTGAGGTAAGGTCTCACTCTAGCACAAGCTGACCTGGAATTCTCAAGCTGGCCTAGAACTCACGATGATCCTCCTACCTCTGCCTCCCAAGTGCTGGGATTAAAGGTGTGCGCCACCACACCTGGATATTTGTTTGTTTTGACTGTATAGTTCCAAGCTGGCCTTGAATTTACAGTGATCCTCCTACCTCTGCCTCTTGAGTGCTGAGATTAAAGGTGTGTTTCACCAGGTCTAGCTTTGTCCGTCTCTTCTTGAAACAGGATCTCTCTTTGGTCTGAAACTCACCAATTAGGCCAGATTATCTGACCAGCAAGCTGCAGGAATCCTCCTGTCTCTGTCTCCCCTCTGGGATTACAGGCATGTGCTGCCATACCCAGATTTTTATTTATTTGTTTGTTTTATTTATTATTCATTTATTTTGGTTTTCTGAGGTAGGGCCTTACTCTAGCTCAGGCTGACCTGGAATTCACTATGTAGTCTCAGGGTGGCCTTGAACTCTTGGCAATCCTCCTATCTCTGCTTCCCGAGTGCTGGGATTAAAGGCGTGCCCCACCACGCCCGGCTAGCTTTTTCAATTTGGTACTGGGGAATTGAACTCAGCTCTTCATACTTGAGAGGCAAAGCACTTTATCAATTGAACTACCTCTCCAACCCCATCACAGGATTTTAAACAAGAAAATGCTATTATTATTGCTATTGTCATTCTCTGGGGCATCTGATGACGTATGCTTGTGGAAAACCCATAGAGAAGATCTGGGATTACTGGTGTGCATCAGCACGGTTGGAACCTGGGGCTTCAAGCATACTAGGCAAGCCCTCTACTAAGTGAGCTGCATCCCAGCCCTCCTCTTTCTTTCTTTCTTTCTTTCTTTTTTTTTTTTTTGAGTGTGTGTGTGTGTGTGTGTGTGTGTGTGTGTGTGTGTGTGATAAATCTCCTTATTAGGCAGCTTGAGGGAGGGAGGGGCTGGAGAGGTCAACTGAATCTGACATCCTTAACAGATCTCCATGGCCTCCTTGTCACTGAAAGCCTATTTATTTCTTTACTCAACATTCTCATTGATCCAATTAGATCAAAAACCTCTGCCGAGGCTGTAAGCAATGCAGAACACTCCATCACATTTGTCTTTGATGATCAGGATGATGCCACTGTATAGAAAGTAGCTTTTCTTAACCTACTTCCTCACGTCCTGACTGTCGGTTCTAAAGCTGCTCCTGGAAGCCAGTTCTCTAGCTTAACTGACACAATGCGGCTATTCAAAACGTAGCTAGAGGCTGTGCTCTCTGTATCTTTCCTTGCTTTTCCTTTGTTCCTGACTCAGAGTCTCTGCTGCCCATCACAAGTGGCACAGAATCAGAGAGCCCACTGATCAGGAGAACACCCACTTGCAGCCGGGAGAAAGGGAGCTGCCTGGTCACCCTGCTCCCAGGTGCCCAGAGAGTGCTTCAGAAGCAACAAACCCGCGAGCCCTGAGTGTGGGGCAGCTGCGTTCCTCCGTCTCTGTGCCAGCTAGAGTGAGAGTCCCAAGTGGACATCTCCGAGGAGGCCTCCTGCTCCCCTGCCGACTAACCCGTGGACCAACTGGGTGCCACGGTGCATGCCCACTGGAACGTACCTCAAGTGGCTGAGTTCTCCCTTCTTCCCTCCTGGGGCTCCACCCAGATTACGGGGAATATATAAGGATGGTGGATGCTCTGGAAGACTGTGGTGAAGGCTGGAATGAGGTGAGGTCTGGAACGGAATTCCTTCTTCTCTGGTGGAAACCTCCCTTTTCTTTGTGCCAAGAAGGGGGCAGAGCCCAGGATGAGAATCTTCACTGTCCTGCACGCTTGTACTCTTTTTTTAAAAATTTAAATTAAATTTATTTATTTCAGAGAGAGAGAGAAAGGAATGGGTATACCAGGACCTCCAACCACTGCAAACAAACTCCAGATGCATGTGTTACCTTGTGAATCTGGCTTACATGGGTATTGGAGAATTGAACCTAGGTCTTTGGGCTTCATAGGCAAGTGCCTTAACTGCTAAGCCATCTCTCTACTTTCCTCTTTTTTTTTTTTTTAAAAAAAAACTTTTTATTATTGACAACTTCCATAGTTATAGATAATAACTGCTCAATCAGCCTCTCTTTTTTTTTTTCCTTTGGTTTTTGAGGTAGGGTCTCACTCTGGCCCAGGCTGACCTGGAATTCACTCTGTAGTCTCAGGGTAGCCTCGAACTCATGGCGATCCTCCTACCTCTGCCTCCCGAGTGGTGGGATTAAAGGCGTGCGCCACCATTCCCGGCCTCAGCCTCTCTTTTGTTTTGATATCATGATCTTTTCCTCCTATTATGATGGTCTTGAGTAGGTAGTGTCAGGCACTGTGAGGTCATGGATATCCAGGCCATTTTGTGTCTGGAGGAGCACATTGTAAGGAGTCCTACACTTCCTTTGGTCCTTACATTCTTTCCACCACCTCTTCTGCAATGGACCCCAAGCCTTGGAAGGTGTGATAGAGATACTGCAGTGCTGAGCACTCCTCTGTCATTTCTTCTCAGCACCATATTGCCTTCTGAGTCATCCCAAGGTCACTGCCACCTGAAAAGAGAAGGTTCTCTAATAAAAAGTGAGAGTAGCATTAATATATGGGTATGAACATTAAGAGAAGTGCATACTGGGAAATTTGGTGAGCATAGTATATACACTTAGCCAGACAGCAGGAGACATTACACCCCTAGGGATCTTGACTACCCCTGTTGTAGGTTTTCAGTATCAGGGATGTGTTCCCTACCGTGGAGCGGGCCTCCAGTGAAATTAGAGGGCAGGTGGTTTCCCCCATAACAAACGTGCCACTATTGCACCCGTTGGCTCATTTGGCCTGGCTGGCCAAATATAAGGCTTGTAGTGTCCACTGTTGAGTATCTCTACTGGTGATTTCTCTCTTTCCCATTTAACTGCATACAGCATAGCCTTTTCCAGATTTCTGTCAGCTGATCTACATGGAGGAGGTTTATCAGCTCAGCTCCAGAAGGATTTCTCAGTGACCTTGCAGCCCAAGTATGTGGAGTCTTCAGCAATAGGGTCTTACCATCTATTACTGGTGGAAACCAAGGGCCTCGGCAATGGCCTGTAATGTTTTGAGGGTATCAGGGACCTCCCTGGCCAACAACTCATAGGAAGGTATCCCATCCCTGGCACTGAAAATTTTCTAGTAACAGTTTATGTATGGCTCCTGTGTGTTCAATTGTCCAAAAAAGTGGGTTTCCATATGACTTATTTATATCCTCTTAGATTTTGATTAACCCTCTTCACCTTTCCTTTACTCAATCTCTTCCTCTGACCTCACTTAGGCCTTTTCACCCCCATTAATCTGTTCTACTTACATATATACAATACCATCCTATTAAGTCCCCCCTCCCTCCCTTTCTATTCCCTTTATATCTCCCTTCTAGCTTACTGGCCTCTGCTACTGAGTTTTCTTCCTACTCACACAGAAGTCCAGTCATGTGTAGCTAGGATTCACATATGAGTGAGAACATGTGATGTTTGGCTTTCCGGGCCTGGGTTTTTTCTAGAATTTTTTTTTTTTTTTTTCGAGGTAGGATCTCACTCTAGCCCAGGCTGACCTGGGATTCACTATGGAGTCTCAGGGTGGCCTTGAACTCATGGCGATCCTCCTACCTCTGCCTCCCGAGTGCCGGCTTTTTCTAGAATTTTTAAGTCTCGAATTTGTAAGAGAAAGTGGATAGCTCTTGTTGGAGGAGGAGGGGCCATAGGAACCAATATCATCTGAGACCTAGTCTTTGGAACACTCCTATTGCTCCACGTCGTGACATGCTCATGGAAACCTGGGCTAACCTGTTGGGACACCCTGTAGGGAAAATGGAACTACTCAAGACAAAAAGCTATTCATCACCAAAGCTCAGTATGTTTCTTGGGAAAAGGCATTTGCGATCTGCCTGGGACATCTAAGCAAACGGCTGAACTTCTGGGTGCTGCTGGCCTATTTAATTTTCCTACTGACCCCAGTAATATCAGTGGTAATGTTCATGTAGTCTCATCTGTGCTACCTGCGGCCACATTGGTAGGGGTGATGTTCACTCTCTTGGTACTCTGGGTAAGTTGACCTGGTACATGAGTGACTTTTGTGTAGCTGTAACAAAAATACTTGAGAGAATAACTTAAAGCAAGAAACTTTAAATAACTTAAAGAAACCATGGATGACTTATGGTCTCAGAGTTTTCAGCCCATCATGGTGGGGAGGGTGTGGCAGAGTAGCTCGCTTTATGGTGGGCAAGATCAGAGCAGTAACAGGAAGGGGCTGGGGTAAGAAGTGGCTCCCAAAGGCACCTCCTCAGCCATCTACTTCCTCCAACCAAGCTCCACCTCCCAACAGTCTGCTCAACATTCGAATTAATCAATAGTTTAATTTGCTCAATAGGCCAGAGCTATCATGATGTGATCATCTTTGAAAACATGCTCACAGACACATCCTAAGTGTGTTTTACTAATCTCCCAGGCATTGCTCAATCCAATCAAGTTGAAAATCAAGATTAATGGTCACACCTGGGTTTGATCCCCCATACATTGTTTCCTGGGATCACTGTCCCCAAATGTACTTGTAGCAGATGCTGCTCATGCATCTCCAAATCTTCTACCAGCCCCGAGCATATGGATTATTAACCACACATACCCGCACCTTTATTAGGACTGACCTTGGCTAATGGGAGCTACCTCACCAACAGGTGTGTAAGAGGTTCCATTCTGGGGCTGGAGTGGCTTAGCAGTTAAGGAGCTTGCCTATGAATCCTTAGGACCTAGGTTCAATTCCCCGGGACCCACAGAAAGTCATATGCAAAGGTGGCACATGTGTCTGGGAGTTTGTTTGCAGTGGCTGGAGGCCCTGGCACACCCATTCATTTCTCTCTCTCAAATAAATAAAGAAAATATTTTAAAAAGCCATTAAAAAAAAGAGGTTCCAATGACTCTTCTCACTACCTTAGAGATACTTGCACAACCATGTTTATTGTTGCTCTATTCACAATAGTGAGGAAATGGAACCAGCCTAGATGTCCATCCACAGATGAATGGATAATAAAGATGTGGTCCATCTACACAATGGAGTTCTATTCAGCAGTAAAGAAAAATGAAATTATGAAACTTACAGGGAAATGGATGTATCTGGAAAGGATTATACTAAGTGAGGTAACCCAGGCCCAGAAAGCCAAATGTCGCATGTTCTCTTTTATATGTGGATCCTAGCTACAAATATATAGACTTGTGTGTGATCTGGAACCAAAAATCAGTAGCAGAGGCCCATGGGCTAGAAAAAGGCTATAAGGGAGGGAGGAGAGGGAAGGTCTTAAGAGGATGGTATTGTATATATGTAAGTAGAAGAACAGATTACAGGGTGGGGAAAGGCCTAACCGAGGTCAGGGGAAGAGATTGTATAAAAGAAAGGTTGGGGGGGAGGGTCAATCAAAATTCAAGATATTCTGAATAAGACATATGAAAATCTACTTTCTTAAATAATGGCACATCCAGAAGCCATAGCTTGTGATTAGAAAATTTTCAGTGCCTGGGATGGGATACCTTCCAGTGAGTTGTTGGCCAGGGAGGTCCCTGTTGCCTCCAAAACATTATAGGCTATTGCCAAGGACCTTGGTTCCCTGTGAGAAAGAGATGGTAAGACCCTATTGCTGAAGACTTCACATGCCTGAGAGGCAAAGTCACTGAGAAATCAAGTTGGTGCTGAGCAGAAAACCTTCTCCCTGTAGCCCAGGCAACTGAAAGCTGGAAAAAGCCACACTGTATGCAGTCTTATGGGAGACAGAAGTCATCAGCGGTGAAAACAGTGGACACTGGAAACCTCAAGTTTGGCCAGACAGGTCAAATGTCTGAACGAGTGCAATAGTGGCATGTCTGCTCTGTGGGAAACCAACTGCTCTCTAATTGGACTGAAGGCCCACTCTATGGGAGGGAATACATGTCTGGTACTGAAAACTTAATCAAAAGCCTATGGCAGGGAGGTCATGAGCCTTAGGGGTATAAAGCCTGCTCTTGTCTGGATAAATGCATAGATTACTCTCACCAAATTGCCCTGAAAGCACTACATTTAATGTTCATACTCATATATTAATGCTACTCTCACTTCTGATTAGAGAAGCTTCTCTTTTCAGATGGCGATGACCACTGGGATGACCCAAAAGGCAACAGAGTGCTGAGAAGAAGGGATGGAGGAGTGTCCAGCACTGAAACATCTCTATCACAACCTCCAAGGCTCAGGGTCCATTGTGGAAGAGATGGCAGAAAGAATGTAAGAGCCAAAGGAAGGGTATCACTCCTTACATACAACTGTCTGGACCGAATTTGACCTCGATATCCAAGACCTCACAGTGCCTAGAAATACCCACACAAGACCCTCATAATAGGAGAAAAAGATGATGACATCAAATTAAAAGAGAGACTAATGGAGAGAGGAAGGGGATATAATGGACAGCAGAGTTATGAAGGGGAAAGTGGGGGAGGGGAGGGAAATACCATGGTTTGTTGTCTGGAAGTATAGAAGTTGTCAATAAAATATATATATATATATACATATATATATATATTAAAAATAGAGGTTCCATTCTGATCCTATGGAGTCAATCAATTTCCCCAAGAGCTCTGATTCCCCTGTAATAGAGAATATCTGAAAATTAAGGTCTATGTGCTAAGTTGTCCTTACTTCTGCTGGGGAAGACTGTCTAGGCTCTGTCAGTGGACAGAGCTAGGAAGTGCATATATGTATATTAACTCATGCACACATATTCACATAGCTATACTAATTTCTGACTCTGTCTTTATACTTTACAATAAACATCCATGGGTTTTTATTTCCAACTCCAATTTCAAGCAAGCATCTTTAACCACTAAGTTATCTTCCCAGACCCACCCCTTTTTTTAGTTGGGGGCGGGGGTAGGGTCTCGTTCTCTAACCCAGGCTGACCTGGAATTCGCTATGTGGTCTCAGAGTGACCTCAAACTCACAGTAATCCATCTACCTCTGCCTCCTGAGTTCTGGGATTACAGGCATGCACCACCACACCCAGCCCCAGACACCTTCTAAATCCAACTTCAATCCAACATCACTGGGTCCATTCTTGTTGTAACTCCTTTATTTACTTTATAACTTCTTTTCTAAGAAAAATGGCTCCCATCATCTACTACATATTTGGTTATTTTCAACCTTACTATGCATATAAAGTAGTTTCAAAATTTCTGACCTAAGGCTAGGCATGGTGGCACACACCTTTAATCCCAGCACTTGGGAGGCCAAGGTAGGAGGATTGCCATGAGTTCGAGTTCACCCTGAGACTACATAGTGAATTCCAGGTAAGCCTGGGCTAGAGTAATATCCTACTTCAAAAAAAAAAAAAAAAAAAAACAGAACAAAAAAATTTCTAACCTAAGTCTGCTGAAAAAGAAAAAAAAATTATTTTATTTTTTGAGGCAAGCCCAACAGAAATTTAACTAGGGTACAGAGCTGGCAGGCAATTCATTTTGGGTTTAGCTTGCACACAATTTTCCATATTTTCTTAGTTGGTTCCCTTCTTCCTTAATCCCTTCAGTGTGGCTATAAGATTCATGTATAACACAATTATATTCATCTAGCAGAGTGTGCATTCTACTTTAAGTACTTCAATACCTGGTAAGTAGCTAAAAACTTACATGTAATAGAATTCACTCATTGTTGTGGGACCTTAGGAGGTGATTGGATCATTAAAACGTCACACTTTTTTTTTTTTTTTTTTTCGAAGTAGGGTCTCACTCTAGCCTGGGCTGACCTGGAACTTACTCTGTAGTCTCAGGCTGCCTTCAAACTCACAGCGATCCTCCTATGTCTGCCTCCCAATTATTGGGATTAAAGATGTGTACTACCACACCTTGCATTCTGTATGTTTTTCTTCACATTCCCTTTCTTCTTTTATTATTTATTTATTTGCAAGCAGAGAGAGAGAGAGAGACAGAGAGAGAGAGAGAGAGAGAGAGAGAGAGACAGAGAGAGAGAGAATGGGCATGACAGGGCCTCTAGCCACTGTAAACAAACTCCAGATGCATGTGCTCCCTTGTGCATCTGGCTTATGTGGGTCTTGGGGAATCCAACCTGGGTCCTTTGGCTTCCCAGGTAAATTCCCTAATCACTAAGCCTTCTCTCCAGCCCCATGAATAAAATTTCTGTTCACATTCACAGACATTATCATTTCTCTTGAATAAGTGAATGGGAGTGCTAGATAATATGATATATCAATGTTTCACTTTATAGGAAATTTCCAGTTTTCCCAGAAGGCTGCACTATTTTGCATTCTGACCAGCAGTTGTGAGAGTTCCAGTAGCTCCACATCCTCACCAGCATTCAGTGTTGTCTACCTTCTAAATGTTAGCCATTGCAATTGTGCATGGTGATATCTTTTTTATGTGTATGTGTAGCATGTGTGGTTTGAAAGCAATATGTGGGGTGTGTGTGTGTGTATGTGCTATGCATGTGTGTGCAGTGAATCCCAGCAACCTCTGTCTCTGCCCTTCTCAGTGCTGAGATTACAGGCATGCAAGGCCATGTCTTCTGGCTTTTTAAATGGATGTTGAAGATCAAACTCAGGTCCCGATGCTTACACAGCAAGTGCTCTTACCCACTGAGCCATCTTCCCAGACCCATGCTGTCATATCTCTGTCTGTCTGTCTGTCTATCTATCTATCTATCTATCTATCTATCCATCCATCCATCTATCTATCTATCTATCTATCTATCTATCTATCATTTGAGAGAAAGAGAGAGAGAGAGAGAGAGAGAGAGAGAGAGAGGGAACTAGCATGCCAGGGCCTCAGCCACCTAGTGGTCATGTGCGACCTTACACTTACCTCACCTTTGTGCATCTGGCTTACATGGGATCTGGAGAGTAGAACGTGGGTCCTTGGGCTTTGCAGGCAAGCCCCTTACCCACTAAGCCATCTCTCCAGCCCCATGCTGTCTTTTTAATATGTAATTTCCTGCCAGGCATGGTGGCGCACACCTTTGATAGCAACACTCTGGAGGCAGAGGTAAGAGAATATCTGTGAGCTCAAGGCCAGCCTAAGACTACATAGTGAATTCTAGGTCAGCCTAGGCTAGATTGAGACCATACCTCAAAAACCCACATCTTAACAGTGTCTTTCAAAAGATCAAAGTTTGGGCTGGAGAGATGGCTCAGCAGTTAAAGGCACATTCTTGCAAAGCCTGATGGCTCAGATTCAATTCTCCAGGGCCCATGTAAAGCCAGGTGCAACTTGTTTGCAGTGCCAAGAGCCATACTCTCTTCCTTTCTCCTTGCAAATAAGTAAAAAAAAAATTTTTTTTAAAGATAAAAGTTTCCATCTTGATGAAAGCAAAATGTTTTATAGTCCATACATTTGAGTCCTATCTAAGAATATATTTATGAGACTCAGCATCTTAAGTTGTTTTCTAGATGTAGGCTATTACTGTCATATAAATTATATCATTTATTTATTTATTTTTGAGGTAGGGTCTCACTGCAACCCAGATTGACCTGGAACTGACTTTGCAGCTCCAGGCTGGCCTCAGACTCATGGTGTTTCTCTTACCTCAGCCTCTGGAGTGCTGAGATTAAAGCCACACTACACCATGACCATCTACAAATATCTTTATTCAATATAAACCCATCAGTACATTTTTAGTTCATTTCATTTTATTTTATTTTAGAGACAGGGTTTTGCTGTGTGACCCAGGTTGGTCTCGAACTACTACTGATGCTTCTGTACCCACCTCCCAGGTACTGGGATTAAAGGTGTGTGCCACAGCCCCCCTGCCCCCAGATGCCCAAACGTCTATAAGCCAGGCAAGCACCCAAGTGGCATTCTTTCACCCTGTAAGCTTGCAAACAGGTTGTTGGGTGCTGCTTAGCGGGAGGAAGGGTAGGAGTGGCACCTGTGGAGACCCGTCTTTAAATCAGGCCAGCGCTTAGGGTAGGAGGCATTACTGTCTCTGGTCTAGTGTTCATAGATTGAGTACCTTTCCTTCCCCTGTGTCTATGAGGCCTTGGGCAGACAGAACAAAGATGGAGTTCTTTCCCAGTCACCTCTGGCGCCAGATAAATAGCAAAGAAAGTCAACTTAATCCCCTGGGGGCTTCAGATGTCTCAGTGCAAACTGCTGGTGCATGGGACAAGGATGAATTCCATGCTTGTTTTGGTGGGTCCTTTTAGTAACCCCTTACAGTGACCAGTAAATGAGAGTTCTCACAGATATAAAATGTATTTAATACAAAACGTTTGGTATAACGCAACTGTATTTAAAGAGTTCACGTGTTTGCTGGTTTGCTGGTTCAGACATCCTCCCAGTTTCCCCCTAGCTCTGCTAGTAACCCCTTATCTGCACTTCAAATGCGGACCTCAGCGCTCCACCAACTCCTGAGTCCCAAAGGGGCTATTATGAACTTCATCCTTCACAAAAGGCTGCTGAGAATCTAAACCCATCAATACATTTTTAAATCATTGTTTTTATGCCATTATCTTTCAAATTAGGGAAAAGACTCTTATGAGAAAAATACAGTTATATTGCCTTTTATGTTTTCGTATGTAAATATTCTTACTATATGTAAATGTTCTTTACTTTTTCACGTGGATTTGTTGGTTTTTTAAATTTTTTTGTTTATTTTTGTATATTTATTTGAGAGTGACAGACAGAGAGAGAGAGAGAAAGAGAGAGAATGGGCCCATCAGGGCCTCCAGCCACTGCAAATGAACTCCAGATGCATGCGCCACCTTGTGCATCTGTCTTACGTGGGTACTGGGGAATCGAGCCTCGAACCGGGATCCTTAGGCTTCACAAGCAACATTTAACCGCTAAGCCATCCCTCCAGCCCGATTTGTTGTTGTTGTTTTTTTTAACTTATTATTGACAACCTGCATATACATGCACAGTGTACCCTGAACATAATCCCCTCCTAGCACCCTCTCATGTGAGGTGGAATTATTGTGCCATTTTATTTTAGTTGGAAGGTTTCCCTTAACTTAATTCAGGGAAGGTATGCTAAGAATCAATTTGATCAAGTTTGGGGGAGGGAGGGATGGGAAGGAGGTAGACAATGCTTTAATTTTTCATGTTTTTTTTTTTTATGTTCTGACGCAGGATCTCGCTCAAGCCCAGATTGACCTGGAACTCACTGCATAGTCTAGGTTGGCCTCAAACACATGTTGATCCTCCTACTTCAGCAGTTAAACATATTTGCTTGAAAAGCCTGCATGCCTGAGTTCAATTCCCCAGTACCCTCATAAAGGCAGATACACAAAGTCATATATATATATTTGAGGTAGAGTATCACTCTAGTCCCGCTGACCTGGAATTCACTATGTAGTCTCAGGCTGGCCTCAAACTCACTGCAATCCTCCTACTTCTGACTCCTGAGTGTTGGCATTAAAGGTGTGCACCACCACGCCCAGCTAGTTGTGTCTGATATCCATTTGCAGTGACAAAAGATCCTGGTGTGCTTATTCTTTCTCTCAAACACACACACACACACACACACACACACACACACACACACACACACTTAAAAGGCTCAGCAGTTAATCAACAGACAGATGAACCTAGGTTGGAATATCAGGGCTTTTACTCCTTTAGAGTACAACCTTACAAGTCCTTTAATTCCAGGCCTTCACTAACTCCATCTTTCAGATGGCAATAAAACACCCACTTGGAGGCGCTTTCATGAAGATTAGGGACAATGCAAACAAACTGCCCAGGCAGAACTAGATCCTAAATAAATGGTGCTATTGATGGCGAATGCTTACTGTTACAAAACTAGTACCCACAGTGCCCAGGGCTTCTAATGTCATATAATCAGTGTGACATGCGGTTCCTGAATTCAGGGGACAATTACTTCCTCTGTTAGGGGAGTAGCAGATGTCAAAGGCTGACAAGCGTTTGCATCAAGATGCCAAGGTGAGGTTCTATTGTGCTCTTCCTTCAATAGTCCAATGAACCGTGGCTTCTGAGGGTCATTTTGTTGGCTTTCAGGGGCCAGTGCTGCATCTAGACTGGTTTAATCCAGAGCTCACACACCCTGGGCAAGAACCAGTTCTTAAAAACCTCTTTTCCTTCCTTGCAGCTGGCTTTCTTGGTTTTAAATTTTCTCTGTTTCAATGAATGCCAACACAACGACTAATAAATCGGCCACATTTTTTTTTTCCATCCAAGAATATGTTTACGTGTCTGCCTGGACGTCACCTTCTCTGAGTCCTTTGAGAGTAATAGGTGCATCTGTCAGTCATATCCCCTGATTTTTCAAGGTTTCCGTGGGTTAGGTGGAAGGCAGTGTGGGCTATCGGGAAAGGGAAGCAGAGGACTGTCCGCCCATCACCACTTCTGCATTTACACGAGCTAAATGCAGGTTGTTTCCCGTTGGATGTGAGCGCGTGAGCTGCAGAGAAGAGCGAGTTGCGCGCGCAGCGTCTCGGTTGCCTTGGGAACCGGGGCGCCGCCGCGCTTTCCGGCGCAGTCGTGCAGAGAAGCGGCTGTCATGGCGGAGGCCGTGTGGAGCACTGACACCGGCGAGGCCGTGTATCGCTCCCGGGACCCCGTGCGCAACCTGCGCATCCGGTAGTCGCACCACCCCATCGCCGGGTCCCTGTGATTTTATGCTCTCAGATAATTCCAGGCTACGCTTTTCGGTGCTCTGAAGTCCCCATTTGCGCTTACCATCCCCACGACTACCTCCTCCCGGATCTCTGCACATCTTTCTCTATTCACAGCTTCCAAGCATGCACACCTCTCAGAACCACCCAAGTCTTTTCTAGTCCTTGCCGCCCCCAAATCCCTAACGTTCCTGGGTCCCTAACACACCCACTCTCTGACTTCCCTGCAGGGCCCCGCGCCCCACCCACCTCCTCTCAGGCAACCTTAGCCACCCCACCTCTGTGACTTGCTTCTCTTGTTCTTGCTGTGTACACCTCCTGGTTGTGCGTCTTTCAAACGTGTATTTTGGGCCTCTCTTTTCTTGACAGAGTTCACCTGCAAAGAATCACATCCAGCAAGTTCCTTCATTACCAGCCTGTTGCTCAGCCCGGGAAGGACCTCATAGACTTGGCCACTTTTAGGCCTCACCCAACTGCTAGTGGGTGTTATGGTGATGCTGTGTCCCCTTGGGGGTTGGGGAAAGGGTCTGGGCAGTAGAGTTACTTATTGAAACAGTAGATCTGGGGTCTGGAGAGATGGCTCAGCGACTAAGGGGCTTGCCTGCAAAGCCTAATGACCCAGATTGGATTTCCCAGTACCCATATAAAGTCAGATGAACCAAGTGGCGCATGCATCTGCAGTGGCTAGAGGCTCTGCCTGGCATGCCTATTCTCGCTCCCTGTCTCTCTTCTCTTTCTTTCTCTCTGTGGGAAAGTAAGTAAACTTTTAAAAAAAGTAGATATAGGTCTGTGGTCTAAAAACCCATAACCTTTTTACATACAGAGGAAGAATGGAAGGCTTTAAGAGGTTCAGTTCCTTGTCCCATGTCACATAGCTGTCAAATGTTCGAGCCAGGATTTGTACTAGGCACCTTTAACTACTACATTGTATCATGTATGAAAATTGAGTACTGTATTATTTCTGTCCTCAAGATACTGATCTGAATTGTGGTTGTATGTACTGAAGTAACAGATACCATACCTTTGGTATGTTATAAATTTGTCTAGAAATCTAAATATGAATTGTGACTTTTTTCTCAGAGAAAATATGCTCTAGACTCTTAATTGTACATGTAAACACATTTATAAACAATTTCACATGAGAATGTGCATATATATGAGCACCACCTGTGATTTTCCTTATCTGGAAAGCCAAAAGAATGAAGAAGACAGGACGGGGCAATTATTTGGGGTTACTGGTCTTTCATCTTTTTTTTTTTTTTTTCAGTGTTTTGAGGGTAGGGTCTCACTCTAGTTCAGGCTGACCTGTATCTTTCATCCTTTTGTTATTTCCCTGAATGTAGTGCCAAAGACCACTTGGCCATCCTGCCTTCCGTGTTATTTCTCTTTCTATTTAGAAATATTCCTGGACAAAATGGCGAACTGGTGGGTTGTAAAAATATATATGTGAGAAAGACATTCAGCTTGGAGTGTATTACATGTTGGGTTTTTAAAAATAGGTTTATTTATTTGAGAGAGAGACAGAAAGTGTGGACTTGGCAGGGCCTCGTGCTGCTACAAACAAACTGCAGACTCATGCACCACTCTATGCATCTGGCTTTATGTGGTGCTGGGGAATTGTTACCAGGTCAACAGGAGTTGCAAGCAAGCCCCTTTAACTGCTGAACCATCTCCACAGTCGCAATATTTTTTTCTTCATTGTTTTTTTTTTTGTTGTTGTTCTTTGAGGTAGGGTCTCACTCTAGCCCATGCTGACCTAGAACTCACTCTGTAGCCCCAGACTGGCCTTGAACTCATGATGATCCTCCTACCTCAGCTTCCTGAGTGCTAGGATTAAAGGTGTGCCCAGCTAAAAGTTTGGTTCTTTAACAAATTATATTTTCCTTCCCTGTTCTCTCTTGATGCTTGATTTCCTAAATTACAATGTTGATGCTTCTGCCTGTGGCTTCAAGAATAAGAGAGATAAAAATGTCAAGTTCTTATCTAGCAAATGCAGACAGGATTGAGGCAGGGATGGCCCTTCCACCTATATCTAAATTTCAGTTCCTAGAACTGAGTTAGATAAAATATTTCCTAAAAGGCAGGACTATTTTTTTTTTCAAATTAACGATTAAGATTTCTTTGATCCTCAAATCTTGGATTCTGCTCATAGTAGCCAGACTGTATCCACAGCCCCACTAGTCTCTGCCTAAACGGAGTAGTTAATATATCTCTGAACTCCAGCAGTAACTTTGAAGTGGGGCCTGCTGCCATACACCTGTAATCCCAGTGTGTGGGAGGCCAAGACAGATTGAGGCAGCAAACCTCTGTCTCAAACAACTCCTCCCCCCCGCCCCAGCCAAAAACAAGTAAATAAGAGCAGGGAGTTCAGTTATAACCAGCCACAAAGCAAGAAGTGGTGCTGGTTTGACTCATTCTGATGTGTTTGGAGGTGGACACCGCCCAGAGGAAGAAGAGGAGGAAGAGGTCGTGATTGGATGGCAGGAGAAGCTCTTTAGCCAGGTGAGCCAGCAGAACTCTTGGTCTACTCTAGCTCCACCAACTGGTGATACATACTATCGAACTGGCTTCCTGGCAAGCCCCAGGCAGTTTATACTTTCGCCTTGTTGTGTTTATGGAGGACATGTAACATAATGACTGCCTCTTCTCAGCTTAATGCCCTGGGTAAGGCACTTTGTGCCTCGGGGCTCTATACCATCCGTAACAACAGAAGTGGGTTCATCAGACCATCTCTATGGCTCCTTTCAGTGCTAACAGTCTTAGATCCCCTGCCCACCGTTATTGAAGCAAGTGAGAGTTGGTTATGCAAACATGTCAAATAGCATCAACTCTGTAGAAGTGATTTGATTAAACGGTTATAGGAACCACCGTTTGATGACCTGTGTTCTTGTGGTGACCTCAGTTTGAAGTAGATCTGTACCAAAATGAAGGCGCATGTCAGAGTCCTTTGGATTATCAGTACCACCAGGAGATTCTGAAGCTGGAGCGTTCTGGTGGCAGGAAGAACCAGCGGATCTTTACCTACACTGACTCGGACAGATACACCGATGTGGAGGAGGTATTGTTTTTCCTGGGGCACCATAACTTTGGCCTCCCCTTAACACTTAAAGCAAGTTAAGGCTTCACCTTAACACTTAAAGTGGTTAAAACAAGTGCCTTTAACCACTGAGACTGATGTTTGAGTCTATGATCCTGTAGGTCTCTGCAAGGAGCAAAGGTATTAGCAGAATGCTTTAAAAAATATATATTTAATTAATTTATTTGAGAGAGAAAGGGATAGAGAGGCAGATACAGAGAGAGAATGGGTATTCCAGGGCCACTAGCCACTGCTAACAAACTTCAGGGATATGCGCCACCTTGTACATCTGGCTTGCTTGAGTACTAGGGACTCGAACCTTGGTCCTTAGGCTTCTCACACAAATGCCTTACCTGCTAAGCCATCTCTCCAGCACCAGCAGAATGCTTTTGAAAGATTGGACTGCTTTCTTCAGAAGAGCTGTGTGCTGGTAACGTACATTTTGGACTGTCTGTCTTGGAAAAAAAAAATTACGGCTGGTGCTCATATACCCATTCAGTTTTCCACAGAATACTGTTGTTCCATTTGCCATTTTCCAACCAGCTAGCTAACTTAAATACGAATCAGGCACAGCCACTCAAGTTTTTGTCGGCATATGCTTAGAGAGCGAAGACTGATGCTACTATTAGCAGAACTCATTTCAATAACCCTAGGACACGGTAGGCGTCTTCTTTGGGTTGGTCATGCCACGGCCCCTCCATCAGCACGTGAACAGTGAGGCTGTGTCTTTTAGATTCAAGTCTCGGAGGTTTCAGACGTTTCCCGTCAGGTGTTTGGCCCCGTGTGGCCTGACCAGGTTGCATTCACAGGGCTGTTTTCTTTTCCCAGTACTGTCAGAAAATAACTACCGCAGCCAGCGAAGTGCCATCGTTTTTGGTTGAGCGAATGGCAAATGTCAGGCGGCGACGGCAGGACAGGCGAGGGATGTGAGTGCGAGGGGCAGGGAGTCTCTGTGGTCCTCTCATGCCGGTGTTCATGGTAGTTCTACTGACCTGAGCTCCCCATTCTCCTATGAACTCCCCGGGGGGAGTGGGGCTTTTCCCTGTAATCCCCTTCAGGCTCTTCATGGGGTGTCAGGGAAGTGACCCTTCCTCTGGCTCCTCCCAGGGAGGGCAGCAAACTCAAGTCACGCATCATCACCTGGGAACCCTCAGAAGACTTCATCAGGAACAACCATGCCATTAACACCCCTCTTCAGACAATGTACATCATGGCTGACCTGGGGCCCTGTGGAGAGTGAGTCACAGCTTAGATCTCCCTCCTCTTCTCCCGTCGCTGACCAGCACTTGCCTGTTGCAGTCATCGGGTATACAGAAGGGAGGTCAGAAGAAAGCATGTTCCCATGATTGTTCTCACTGGATCCTGTGTCCTCTCCTGGAAGTGGCTGACTCCCTCTTTCCCCTGGTGACCCTGAACCTTGTGGTGATTTCCTGGTTCCTAGGCTTGGCTATAAGATGTATGAACACGTCCTCTGTACTCTGAAGGTGGACAGCAATGGCGTGATCACAGTGAAGCCTGACTTTACTGGCCTCAAGGGACCCTACAGGTAGGGACACTGGTGTATCTTCCTGGGCTTTCCATTTTGCCTATCGTTGAGCAAATTCCCAGAAACCCCTTTATTCCCAAACTTTTACATTCCCAGGCAGCGGTTGATACTCTCTTCTGGGCTCATAGGCCCTTAGGTAACTGTCAGGAAAGGTGCAGCTGAGTTGAAAGGAGTCACTTCAGCAGTCTGGTTAAGTGAAATGGAGTCTCTGCTCTGCTGAGTGTACGGGACGGGGAGGTGAACTGGGTGGACTGGTCCTCACCTCTGTGGCTGAGGTGACAGCACTGAGAGCCAGAAATCACCTGAACCAACCTGTCCCTTTTTCAGATGAGATCTGGGTGCTTTAGGGTTTCCCCTGACTTCGAGGTGGAAATGGGCCAGACCTACATGCTCTGAGTATTGGCCTATTGCCTTTGTACTCTGCCCCTTTGCTTCCCTCCCCTGACCATCCTTCTGGTGTTTTCCTCATCATATACTTCAAGTGGACCATGGTCACCAGTGATGACGAACCCCTGGATCAGGTCTGGAAAGCCGCCTCTTCCCACCGAAGTGATACTTCTGTGGCTTTGTCCTTCAGAATCGAGACTGAGGGAGAGAAGCAGGAGCTCTGGAAGTACACGATTGACAACGTGTCGTCCCTCGCACAGCCGGAGGAGGAGGAGCGGGAACGGCGTGTGTTCAAGGACGTAAGAGCCAGTTCACGCCACGGCCCAGAGGGAGCATCCCCGTCTGTGGAGCAGGGGCCATGTCTGAGGTGGTTGCTGAGGAAGAGCTTTGCCCTTCACAGCACCTCAAACCTTCCAGAAAGCACAGCTGGCCTAGCAGGTGGTGGCCTTTGATTAATTACAACAGTGTCCACTCATTTGTCCGTGCTGTATCCCAGGCCCGTCACATACATTTCACTCAGATCTTACCGCCCTGTGAGAGGAGCAGTATTACCGTTTTATACATGAGGATACTGAGGTTGAAGAGCCAAGGAGACACAGAGCTTATAAGCACGAGAGCCAGGATTCAGCCCCAGGCCAGCCATCATTCTATTTAGTTTATTGATTTGGGGGTGCTGGGGTTTGATATGGTTTTTTCCTCTGTAGCCCAGGCTGGCTTGAACTCGCAGCAAACCTCCTACCTCAGCCTCCCAAGTGTTGGGATTACAGGCATGAGTTACCAACCTGGTTTGTACATCCCTTCAAAATGTCAGTGGCTGGGATGCTTAGGCCTCTAACCTGCCCTGGGCCTTTGCAAGTATTGCTTCATTTCTCCCTCCCATTCAGACCTGAACCCTGGTCTGGCTTGAGCTGCATTTCTTTAAAAAAATTTTTTTTTTAATTTATTTGAGAGCAACAGACAGAGAGAGAAAGAGGCAGATAGAGATAGAGAATGGGCGCTGCCAGGGCCTCCAGCCACTGCAAACGAACTCCAGATGCTTGTGCCCCCTTGTGCATCTGGCTAACGTGGGTCCTGGGGAATCAAGCCTCAAACCTGGGGTCCTCAGACTTCACAGGCAAGCACTTAACCACTAAGCCATCTCTCCAGCCCTTGAGCTGCATTTTGAGAGTTGGTTTGCTTTGTTTCCTCAGCTTTATGGCCGACACAAGGAGTACCTCAGCAGCCTCGTGGGCACGGACTTTGAGATGGTGGGTAGCTCGGCTTCTTGCAGCGCTGTGAGCGCCCAGGATTCTAACTGTAGACAAGCACTAGTGCCTCTCTTAAAGGTCTCTGGGACATACTCTGCAGTGTAAAAGGAAGTTCTGAGACACAGAATATTGACAGAGAACTGTTAATGCATAGGACGGGGCCTAAGAGTCCATAAGTGCTATGTGGGGCTTTCTCTGGGGACAAGTGGGATGGCTGGTGGCAAATGGGTATCGGGTGGTGAAAAGAATATTTTGACGTCTTATTCCCCAAACTTTGGGATGCTTTCAATTTTTTTTTTTTTTTTTTGAGGTAGGGTCTCACTCTAGTCCAGGTTGACCTGGAATTCACTATGTAGTCTTAGGGTGGCCTTGAACTCAAGGCAATCTTCCTACCTCTGCCCCCCAAGTGCTGGGATTAAAGGTGTGTACCACCATGCTCAGCTGGGTTTTCAATTTTTATCAACAGTAATACACTGTTTATTAATTTATAATTAATTCAAACATAAATGTAAAGATGAAAATTGTCTTTCACACCTTTCACGTTAGTATTTTTCCAAAGCACCCCATAGAAGAGGATGAGGTGTCCTTTCTGCTGATTATATATTTTGGTCCTTATAAAAAAAAAAAAAAAAACAGGACTAGGAAAATGGCTTGGTGACAAGTGGCACTTGCTTGTAAAGCCTTCTAGCCCAGGTTCAGTTCCCTAGCATTCAGTAAAGCTGGACGCAAAGTGGTGTATGCCTCTGTGATCCCAAAACACCCACTGCAACGGGAGGCAGAGCCGGGAGGCTCTGAAGCTCATGGCCAATTACCCTGATGTTCGTTTGCAGTCTGCAGCTCGTTTGCAGCAACAAGAGACTTTGAAGAAGGTGGAGCGCAGACACCTCGAAGTCGTCCTCTGACCTCCACACACCCACCGCGGTGTGCGTTCCACATGCGTACACACACGTAGATAAAGTTTATTTATGTATTTATTTATTTATTTAAAGAAACAGTTTCAGTCAGTTATTGCAGGGTCCTGTTCTAGGTCTTCCTTCCTTTTAGGAGTTGTTTCAATATCTGCAAACAGTGATGGAAGTGCTCATTAGTTTCCCTCTCTCTGCTCTAAGACATTATCTTGTGTCATTTTCAAATTGCATAAGCAGTAGACGGTCATGTTAAAGAGTTAGATAAGGCCGATACACAAATAATTTAAAAAGAAAACCACAGGCATCTGAAGGAACCTTGCCATCAGGTACCGTACTGCATTATCCACCCCCCACCACCACCACCATTTAAACCGTGCACTTTTGGTCGATGGATTTTATAAAGCGTTCCATAGGGAGATGTCAGGGTGGGGAGAAAGTCCAGTAGAGTAGCCCTGAGTCGGATGTCCAGTGTCAGGTCTGCTGACTCAGGGGCGGAGCTGGAGGAAAAGCGCGGGTCCCTCCAGGCCTGACATGTCCCCACTTCTCTCTAATGTAGACTGCTCCAGGTGCCCTCCGGCTGTTTGTAAATGGAGAGGTAGGTAAGTGTCTTCCCGGAGAGAGATCTCTTGATGCCAGGCATGAATCTTAGGAGGTGTGAGTGACCTAGTTCACCTTGGCTTACCTCACACCTTGGGCTGTTTGTGGTAAGGAAACAGTGACGAGTCATTTTTGGAAACACAGACAGTCTGGGTCCTCAAAGAGCTTGTTTTAAAAAATTAAGTTAAAATAAATAGTAAATAGCCAGGTGTGGTGGCACATGTCTCAAAAAAAAAAAAAAAAAAAAAAAAAGGCTTGTTTCCAGAACATGTGGGCCCCTCGGGACTGGCCTGGACTGGGTGGTAAGGGTAACATGAAAATAAGCTAAAATAATCTCTTGCTTTCTCTGTTAAGTTTCCGCCCAAGGCTACGAGTATGATAATCTGTACATCCATTTCTTTGTGGAATTACCAGCTAGTAAGTAATATTCTTTGTTTGTTTGTTTTTCAAGGCAGGGTTTTGTTCTAGCTCAGGCTGACCTGGAATTCATTTTGTAGTCTCAGGGTGGCCTCAAACTCATGGTGATCCTCCTACCTCAGCCTCCCTAGTGCTGGGATTAAAGGTGTGCACCACCACTCCCAGCAGTAATATTCTTATGTCTGTTCTTTTATACCCATTATGACAATTCTTTTTGTAACGAATGTTTTTGTACGTATATGTTGTGGTGTGTATGCTTCTTCATGTGTGTGAGTGTGAGCATATGCATGTGCCACAGTGTGTATGTGGATGTCAGAAAACAACTCTCAGGTATCAGTCTTTGTCTTCCACCTTGCTTGAGACAGGGTCCCTTGTTCACCACTCGTTCACCAGGCTAGGTGGTCCGTTTCTGGGTGATTCTCTGTCTCTACCTCCCTTCTTCCCCAGACTGATGCTAGCCCTACAGCATCCAGCTTTATGTGGGACCTGGGGATCCAAACTCTTACCTGGCAAGTGCTTTATCCGCTGAGCCGTCTCCTCAGCCCCGTTCTGACAGTTCTAAAGACATTTAGTCGAGCTTCCTTCCCCACTCCCATGAGGCTGGTACTGTTCTTTTCAAGGTCATAGATCATTTCCACATTGTCGAATCTAGTGGTGACTTCTGTTTTTGTCTTACTTGACCTCTCTGAAGCATCTTACATGACTCACTTTTCTTCATGAAATAGTTCTCTTGGCATCTGGCTCCACATTTTTTTTTTCTCTCAGAAATGCAAAGCTCACTGGGGGCTCACCAGGCTCTTGGTGGATTCTTCCTCTTCTGTTTATCTTAAGTTGTGAGAGTGTCTGAGGCTGGACCTAGGCCTGTGTTCATCTCTTCTATAGTCTTCCTAGGACATCACACTCACCCCGTGGCTGAGTACCATCATGTCTCTCAGACACTCATTTTCCTGTTTTTAAAAAGCCTTAACTTCTCCCCTATCTCTAGATTCATATCCAGTTACCTGTTGGTCATTTTTGGCCAAGAAGGACTCTAAATCCCCCCCTCTTCTTTCAAACCTCCCCTCCCTGGTTCTTCCCCATCCTAGCTAAATGCCAGTGTCCGCCACTTAGTTGCTGATTCCAGAACTCTAGGAGACAACCTCCAGTGTTCATTTTCTATAGTTCCCTACAGCTGGGCAGTTCACTATCCTGAACCTGTCTCCTGGGTATCCCCTGCCACCAATCCACCACCATCTGGTCTTGAGACTGAGTCAAAACATTAGGTTTCTGGCTTATCCTCTTGTTGCTTCCTGCTCCCCACTCACAGTTCAGTTAAACATGTTCCATAGCCACAGTGAGCTTTGAGAAATGCAAACCAGGCTGAGCATGGTGGCTCACACCTATATATAGTCCCAGTACTCAGGAGGATAAGGCAGGAGGGTTGCAAGCTTGAGTCCAACTTGGGCTACATAGCAAGTTCTAGGCCATCTGGGCTATATAGTGAGACTGTGTCTCAAAACAAATAATTGAATACAGAGAGTGAGCAAGTGCGAGAGAGCCAGAGAGTGAGCTCTGTCTCTCTTTCACTGGGTAAAATAAAATCCAGCCCCCACACCGAAATGAGCTGGCCTCTGCCAGTTATTCTTTTTGTTCTCAGTGCTGCCAATTTCATTCTGACCTTCAACCTTTCCAGGACCATTTGTTTTGTGTGAAACCCTTTCTGCCACATGTCTGCATGGCTACTTCTTTTTTTTATTTTTTTTTTTTTTTTAGGGTAGGCTCTTGCTTTAGCTCAGGCTGACCTGGAATTCTCTCTGTAGTCTCAGGGTGGCCTCGAACTCATAGCATTCCTCCTGCCTCTGCCTCCCGAGTGCTGGGATTAAAGGTGTGCACCGCCACGCCAGCCTGCATGGCTGCTTCTTGAGTTTAGGTTCTCAGGCTGTGCTGCTTCTCTCACCCGCAACGTAAATGAGCCTCCAAGCCACTCATGATATCACCCTGCCCTATTTTTAGGTCTTGTAGGTTTTAAAAAAGTGTGTATGTGGGGCTGAAGAGATGGCTTAGCAGTTAAGGCACTTGCCTGTGAAGCCAAAGGACCCAGGCTTGATTCCCCAGGACCCACGTAAACCAGATGTACAAGGGGGCACATGCGTCTGGAGTTTGTTTGCATTGGCTGGAGGCCCTGGCATGCCCATTCTCTCTCTGACTGTCTCCTTTCTCTATCTCTTTCTCAGTCTGCTAGCAAATAAATAAATAAAATAAAGTTTAAAAGATGTGTATGTGAGCCAGGTGTGGTGGTGCACGCCTTTAATCCCAGCACTCGGGAGGCAGAGGTAGGAGGATCGCTGTGAGTTCAAGGCCACCCTGAGAATACAGAGTGAATTCCAGGTCAGCCTGGGCTAGAGTGAGACCCTACCTCAACAAACAAAACAAAAAAAAGGTGTATTGCGTATTACATATGTGTTTTTGGTGTGGAGATACTCGTGTATATAAGTGTGTGTGTGCATGTTATATATGTTTTTGTATGTGTGTAGGTACATGTGTATAAATGTATGTGGGGGGGGCTGTCTTTGTCAGAGGATTTGACTCCACATAATAATAGTTATTATTGTTATTTGTTTCTTTTTTTTGAGGTAGGGTCTCACTCTAGCCCAGGCTGAGCTGGAATTCATGATATAGTCTCAGGTTGGCCTCAAACTCACAGCATCCTCTTCCCTCAACCTCCCGAGTGCTGGGATTAAAGGCATGTGCCACCTTATTTTTTGAGACAGGGTCTCTCACTGAACCTCTAGCTCACCAAGTTGGTTAGACTAGCTAGCCAGTGAGCCCTAGAGATCCTCCTCTGCACACTGAGATTAAAGGCATGCATACCAGCATTTTCCATGGGGCTGAGGCTCTGAACTCAGGTCCTTATGCTCATGCAGCACACGCTATACCTACTGGGCCTTCTCCCCTGGCTGCTTTTTATAGGTTTGCTGTCTCCTTGCCCCCAGGCACACTAGAATATTGTCCCCATAAGAGATATCTGGTCACCAACATATCCTCAGAACCTATGAGCACATTGCAGGCACTCAGTCCGTGGCACTCACGTGACACTGAGTGAGTGAGTGAACAAAGAAGGAACTTTGTGTTGTTCTCAGTGGCTGGCAGGCGTCTGTGGCGAGCTGACTGTGTCTGGTCTTTGGCTTTCAGACTGGACAAGCCCAGCATTTCCGCAGCTCTCAGGAGTAACCCAGACCTGCGCCACCAAGTCCCTGGGAAGGGTATGAAGGAGGAGAGGGTGTCTGGAAGGGAGTGGCAGTCTGCTCCTGCATTTGAAGCTTCCCCAGATCAACCCCTGTGCACTCCAGAGGAGTCCTAGCTGGGCAACTCCTGGGAGCCTCTGCACAGCTGCCTGGCCAGGGCCAGCATGGATTTGGGTGTCTCTTTGCCTCTCAGCTTCTTATGTCCCACCAGGCAAGAAGGTGACCTTGTCGCTGACCGCAAGCAGAACAAGTTCCAGGTGGGGCTTTGCCCACCCTATGACACTCCTCTTTTTTAGGACAAAGTGGCTTACTTCTCCTACCCATTCACGTTTGAAGCCTTCTTCCTTCATGAGGATGAATCTTCTGGTGAGTGCCTGGGCAGTTGGTGGGCCTTGCTTCTCCTCAGCCGGCGTCCTCTCTTACCCAGGCCCCTCTTACGCAGGCTGCTTCCTCCCTTGCCCCAGGTCCCCTCCTGGAGTGGCCCGTGCTCTACTGCCAGGTCCTCTCACTGGACTTCTGGCAGAGGTATCGCGTGGAAGGCTACGGGGCTGTGGTACTGCCAGCCACCCCAGGTAACCCCTTGTTGCTAACCTTCAGTGGCCCACGTGCCCTAAGGTCCTAGGAAGCAGACTATACTTCCAAAAGATTCAAGTTGCCTGCTGATACGAGCATGATTAGGATTAGGGGATTGGACTCACAGATCCCTTGCTCCTTTGAGGAGGGCCTCCTTTCCCCTCAGAGACAAGAGAGAAGCTACGATTGACTTCCTAAAGCTGAGCAGCTTGATGGTCTCTCATGTGCTCTGAACTCCCCTGCTCGGACTGAGCGCCTTGAGGGAGCAGCTGCGTGGGCACTGGGCTCTCAGCACACGTGTGTTGAAGGAGCCGTCGTTCAGTTGGCAGTAGAAACTGCAGGTCCATCACTGTGTGTCAGGCATTGTGCTGACTGCCCCTCACCTAATTCTCCCAGCCACCACTCTGTGAGGTCTCAGGCAGTGGCTACGGCCATCTTCCTAGGAAAAAGCACAAGGAGGCTCATGGAGGTGAACACGCTTGCCCTGAGCACACAGGTGATCGCTGGCAGAGCTAAGATTAGAATTTCTGTCCTATCAACCTGCAAACAGGTGCCCTTCACCAGTTTGGTAACCTTCACCAGGGTCGGGTCGTCTCCAGACCTGTTATAATAGCATTGGAGCCTATGTCATGGCCAGGAAGTCTGTGCGGGAACCTGTCCCTTCCTCCTTTTCCCCATGCAGGCTCACACACCCTGACTGTCTCCACATGGAGGCCTGTGGAACTGGGCCTGGTGGCTGAGCTAAGGAGGTTCTTCATCGGTGGTGCTCTGGAGCTAGAAGACCTTTCCTATGTGAGGATACCAGGAACCTTCAAGGTGACTTGTCTCCATGGAGAATATGCTCCTATTTCTGTCTTGTATGAGAGACCTTAATCAAGGCCCTCCCTCAGTTGTTTGTAGCGTTAGTGTTAGGTAGCCCTTTCTTGCCGGGGCCTTAGCTGGAACTCATGCCCGTATTTTGGATCTGTACTGCTATTGTAGGAGATCTCTGGGAAATAACGTACTTGAGATTTCCCTGTCCCAGGCAGAATCATTGGCCTCTTCTTTCTCTCACACCGAAGGACTCTGTAACCAGATCAGGGTGGAGGAGCCCCAGGCAGCATGTAGGCCTGCTTAGCTTCAAATGAGGCTGGCAGGGTCCCTGAGTTATAGTTGGGAGCCCAGTGGTGATGAGGTCTCTGTTTCCCCCACAGAGCTGCAGCCCCCTAGAGTAAGAATGTCAGCAAGGCCAGCATGGTGCCTGGTCTAGGGGCTGCAGAAACTGATGCTGTCTCCACTGTCTGCCCCAGGGGGAGCGCCTGAGCCGCTTTGGATTCCGCACAGAGACCACAGGCACTGTCACCTTCCGCTTGTACTGTCTGCAGCAGTCCAGGTGAGTGACCTTGGCCCCCTGCCTTTGACGCCTTGTCCCTCAGGGAGGGGGACAGCACCTGTGACCACATGGTGGGCTTCCCTGCAGAGCCTTCATGGAATCGAATTCCCTTCGGAGAAGGATGCGCAGTGTGTTGGACCGTCTGGAGGGATTTAGCCAGCAGAGTTCCACGCACAATGTGCTGGGTAGGTTCTCCCTTCCCCAGCTGGTCACCCACAGCCATCTTCCTCCCCACGGCACAGGCACCTGACTACATGGCACTGTCTCCCTCCCCCGCAGAGGCCTTCCGTCGAGCCCGGCGCCGCATGCAGGAGGCCCGAGAGAGCCTCCCCCAGGACCTCGTGAGCCCCTCAGGAACCTTGGCCTGACTCACTGCAGTCCTGGCCGGTGGGACTAGAGAACAAGATGAAGGACACGAGGCCAGCACTTCATCTTTCCCATTAGAGACGACATTGGTCGGCTGAGCACCGGAAGCCCTGGGGACCTCTGGCTCTTCCATCCAGCCTTTGGCAGGGCTTCCTTCCTGCCGTGTAGAAGTAAAGCCAGAGACCCTGGAGCCTCCTCAAGCGGCCCCTCTTCCTATTTCAGCTACGATACCTGGGCAGCATAACAAGGCGGCTTGTTGGTCTGCAACTAGTCTGGGCTGAGCCCATGTTTGGCCTGTCCACACACCGCCTCTCCTCTGGCTCGTCACATGGTCTCAGTAGCAGAGGGCTACAGGAACTCCACCTGTTCCACAGCCTGGAAAGATGGACTTTGCTTTCTTCCAAGAAAGAAGGAATGCGAGCAAGATCTCAAATCCTGCCTGCTTCCAAGACAGTGGGGAGGGGATGAGGAGAAAGACCTCAGGTTTCTGGCGTGAGTCTCTGCGCCCTTCTTTCCAGGGAGGCTTTGTTCTACTGCTTGGGCCTTGATGAGTTTGGAACATGGCCAGAGGTGGTTCCCAGTCCTTCCTGTTAGCTGGGCAGTGATTTTATTGTGGGGTATTTTTTTTCTTTTTGCACATAAAAAGTATTTATATTGTCTGATGTTCTGTGGATTGTTCTTCCTAACGCTGCCTGCACTCTGTCCTTTTCCTTCTCTGCCCTCCCTTCCTCCAGTGTTTCTTATGGTTTTCTTTCTTTTTTAAGTGTTTGGTCTTTTATTAGACAGAGAGAGAGAGAAAGAGAGAGTGGGCTCACCAGGGCCTCTTATCACTGCAAATGAACTCCAGATGCATATGCCACCTTGTGCATCTGGCTGTGTGAGTCCTTAGGCTTTACAGGCAATTACCTTAACCACTAACCTTTCTCTCCACCTTTATATCTATTTTATTTTATTTATTTTATCTATTTATTTGCAAGCAGATAAAGAGAGACTGGGCTTGCCAGGGCCTCCAGACACTGCAAATGAACTTTGGATGCATGTCCCACTTTGTGCATATGGTTTTATGTGGGTATTGGGGAACCAAACCTGGATCATTAAGCTTTTGTTGGCAAGTGCCTTAACCGCTGAGCCATCTCTCCTGCCCCTCTTGGCTTTTTTTCTTTTTTTAAGCCCCCAGAAAAGATGCCAAGTTGAAAGCCAGCTTGCATCTTTTTTTTTTAAAAGTAATGAAATGTATTCTTTATTTTTATTTATTTATTTGACAGAGAATCTGAATGGGTGCGCCAGGGCCTTCAGCCGATGCAAACGAACTCCAGACGCATGTGCCACCTTGTGCCTCAGGCTTACGTGGGTCCTGGGGAATCGAACCTGGCTTCTTTGGCTTTGCAGGCAAGCACCTTAACTGCTAAGCCATCCCTCCAGCTCCCAGCTTGCATCGTAAGCAGCATTCTTCTTCAACATCTGTGGCAAAGCAGGGGACAGAGGCCACCCCCTCCCCAGCCCAGTATGGAAACAGTGGCTCCCGCCCTCAGTGGTGTTTTTATTGGTAGAAGCAGAGCGCGCTGCTCAGCCTGCAGGCCCAGAGGAAGATTACAGGATGGCTAGAAGACTGGGACTCTGTGGGCCTGCGCTCATGGGTGGGGAAGCAGAAGCAAGGGCTAGAATCTCTCCAGCTGTCTCTTGCTGGGACCTCAAGGCCTCATGGCTTGGCTCACAAGTCTTTGCACCTGATGCTGATTCGTAACCTCACACCTAAGAGGCTCCTCAAGTGGATCCCTCGCCACTAGCGTCTGTCTCCCACGGACAATGACGCGGCGTGAAGCCAGCTCTGGGCTATATACAGCAAAAGTGCAGGAAACAGCTGCTGCAGAGCAGAAAGCAACCCCCATCTCCACGGTTTGGGGCTGGGCGCAGAATCCTGTGGAAACAGCGAAAGTGGGTGTGGTGGCTTGAATGTAAAACACCTGCACCCCTGCCCCCGGGGGCTCAAGGTTTTGAATACTTGGTCACCAGTACAGTGACCACAGTTGAGGAAGGTGGTAGAAGCTTTAGAGGCAGGGCCTTTCTGGAGAGAGTGGGTCACTTGGGGGTGGGCCTTGAGGTGTGATAGTGGTTCTGTTTCCTGTGTGCTGGGATGGCTCCAGCTTCTTGCCCTGGCAGGCTTACCATGCCTTCCCCACCACGGAGGACTCTACCCTTGGGAACCGGTGGCTAAATTAAACCCTTCTTCTTCCATAAGCTGTTTATGATTGGGCATTTTGCCTCAGCAAGAAGAAGGTAACTAATACAATGGGTAAGTGAGGGGTTTGCTGGACCTCCAGAAAAGGGACTGTTTTTTAAGGTCACTAGTGATCAATTGAGGGCAGTTGCACACTCCTAGTTGTCCCCAAAAGTCCTACGCCTTGGGACTGACTCTCAGCCCCAAAGCCAGCATACCGGGAAGATACTAGGGAAGAGTACCATGTCCCCTGAGATAAATTCTGTTGTCTCAGCCATGTATCCAGGGGGCCATGTGAGGAGCTCACCTCCCCCCCCCGCCAGGACCCCCTTACCTGCAGAAGCTTCACCTGCCTCGCCAGGCTGACAGGTCCAACTTGGGAACACAGCCACAGCTCACAAAGCCCTTGGGGTAGGTGTTGGCCCTAAAAATGTCCCTGGAAACAGTGGTGATGCCTGTATTGTCACACACGATTCGAGACAGAGAAATCCGGCTCAGGGCTCTACGTTGTCTCTTGGTGAAAACACCCCGTTTCTGCCACCAGAACCTATCAGATGGTCAAGAGAAGCAGAAGGTTGAGGAGGGATTACCTTCCACTGAGCACCTGCCATGGGCCAGACTCATCCGAGTCCCAGAAACCTCTGGCAAGTTTTATGAATGAAGAAATGGGGTCGGTGGTTAAATACATTGCCTGGAAGGGAGCACACAGTCATTGAGTGTCTTTGAACCACGTGATAGTTCTCAACCAGGGAAATGCTACATCCAAGTAGTCAGGTCTTAAAGCACAAGCTTACTAGAGAGAAAGCAGACGTAGTCCCTCTGCTCACATCCTCTGCGAATAGATCTGCTAGCCCAGAACAATGAGCTGAGAAGTCTCTGTTCGGGCTAAGACCAGCTGAGGCAGCACTACCCTTGCTTAGGGCAGCATTTCCTACCGCCCCACAGACCCACTTCCAGTCTTAGGTCCTGTGATCATGGGAGAAGTGAAACTTTAAAAAATGCTTTCCCGGGCTGAAGAGATGGCTTAGCAGTTGAGGCGCTTTGTAGGCGCTTGTCAGATGCACAAGGTGGCACATGCATCTGGAGTTTGTTCACAGGGGCTGGAGGCCCTGGTGGGCCTATTCTCTCTCTCTCTTTCTCTCTCTCTCCTTCTTTTCCTCTCTCAAATAAATAAACATAAATAAAATATTTTAAGAGCCGGGCGTGGTGGCGCACGCCTTTAATCCCAGCACTCGGGAGGCAGAGGTAGGAGGATCATCAAGAGTTTGAGGCCACCCTGAGACTAGAATGAATTCCAGGTCAGCCTGAGCTAGAGTGTGACCCTACCTCGAAAAACCAAAAAAAAAAAAAAAATTTTTTTTTTTAAATGCTCTCCCCATTGGTCAGTCATGCAATGCTAGTTAGTGTGTTTCTGCCTTGCCCTCTGCCGCTGGTGTCTTTTATGATGGCATCGCTTACCTGTCTCCATCTCGGGCTCTTCTGAACTGGTTCTCAAAGAGACAAGCTAGAAGAGGCCCCACTCGGGCCCCTGGTAGAAGAGGCTCCGCAATGGCCCCAACCCAGATGTCAATGTTATCTGGTGTCCCATACAGATTCAGGAACTTCCTCGCCAGATCCCGGTTCTTTAGCACCCGGCTGAGCTGAGCCAAGTCCCGGGGCTGGGAGAGCCCACAGAAGCGCCTCCAGGCATTGTACCCTGCAGAGGGGCCGGGGAGGGGAAGCAGCTGCAGTCAGTGAGTTTCCCACTAGCTTCTGCTCCGCAAGTCCTCCAGAGAACGTGATGTGGCCCGTATTGGATGAACAAGAAGACCCCTACTGGTTCAAACGCCACATCATGGTCCTCTCTTCTCAACTTCAAGCCCACAAGCTTGTTTTGTGCATATCAGACTAGGGAGAGTATATCTATCTATGAGGCTGTAACCAAAACCCACAACCACAGATATGACATTTAATGATGCCATTGGACTCATTTGCATTTGATAGGCACAGTACTTAGAACATTTAAAAAATCACATTTGGGGACTGGAGATATTGTTTAGCGATTAAGGAGCTTGCCTGCAAAGCCAAAGGACCCAGGTTCAATTCCCCAGGACCCACATAAGCCAGACGCACAAGGTGGCACATGTATCTGGAGTTTGTTTGCAGTGGCTGAAGGCCCTGGTGTGCCCATTCTCATTCTCTAGCTCTCTCAAATAAGTTAAAAAAAATAAAAAATATCTTTAAATAGAATTTTTTTAAAAAATTACGTTTGGGCTGGAGAGGTGGATGAGCAGTTAAGGTGCCTGCCTGCAAAGCCTAAGGACTCAGGTTCAATTCTCTAGGACCCACGTAAGCCAGATGCATAAAGTGGCACATGCATCTGGAGGTTTTTTTTTTTTTTTGCAGTGGCTAGAGGCCCTTGCGTGCCCATTCTCTCTCTCTCATTCTCTCTACCTCTTTCTTTCTCTCAAATAAATAAAGACAATTTTAAAAAAAAAGATATTTAAAAATCACATTTGAAGAATGAATGGGTGAGCGGGCTGGGGAAATGGCTCATGAGTAAAGTGCTTTCCACGTAGACATGAGGAGCTGAGTTCAGATCCCCAGCACCCACACAAAATGCCAGGCCATGGCAGCACCCATCTGTAATGCCAGCACTGGTGAGGCAGAGATAGGGTCTCTGGGAGTCAATACATCAGTGAGCTCTGGGTTTAGCAAGAAACCCTGTCTAAAAAGAATAAAATGGGAGTCAGTCTCTGGACTCTACACACACACATACCAACATGCATACACACTCATGCCACTCACACACACACAAAAGAAGTGATTGAAGGAGAGGGTGATACATGAATAAATCACCAAAAAACGGAGGGCATGGACGAAATTCATCTCAACAGGACCACACACTGCATGACTACATCTTAGGAGAGATCCAGAATGGACAAACAGACAACCACAAACAATAGTGCTCATGAGAGGCTAGGCTAGGGAGGGGAGTAACCATCATTATAGTTTTTCTTTTGAGGGTTATGAAAATGTTCAGATAATCATTATGATTGCTGTACAGCTCTAAATATATTGAAATTAATTCACATGGATGGATTTTATGGTATGTTAATTATATCTCAACAAAACTGTTTCTAAAAAGACATCTCAGGGCTGGAGAGATGGCTTAGTGGTTAAAGCACTTTCCTGCGAAGCCCAAGGACCCAGGTTCAATTCCCCAGAACCCACATAAAGCCATGATGGCACACATACATGTGTTTGGAGTTCTTTTGCAGTGGCTCAAGGCCCTGGCATGCCATTCTCTCTCTCTCTCTCCAGTAAATGAATAGAAATAAAATATTAAAAAAGACATCTCAGAAACACCATACTGATTTCTTGGCTATGAACATCCGACAGAAGGACCAAGGCATGTGATACACCATGGGCAAGGTAACAGATAATTTTTCCAGAACTTGAAGAAACACCATCCCTGTATCATATCTGTTGAATTATACACCTCACAAACACTACCTCAAGCTAGCACAGGACAATGCTACCATGTTTTATCATTATGGAGCACTGTTGTGTACTTTTGTGGTAGTTATTATATCTAGTATATTAAAATTTGACTTGTCATGACTTGACCAAGGTCATTTCAGTACTTTGTTTTTTTTCAAAGTAGGGTCTCACTCTAGCCAAGGCTGACCTGGACTTCACTATGGAGTCTCAGAGTGGCCTTGAACTCATGGTGATCCTCCTACCTCTGCCTCCCGAGTGCTGGATTAAAGGCATGCACCACTACACCTGGCTTTCATTTCAGTGTTAAGTGAAGTTCAAAACAGATTCCCAGCTCCAAAATCTACTGTTGGACTTGAGAAGAGATTAGAGGAGACTGCAATAGCCAGTATCCAAGAAATGGTTCTGGAGGGAATGTATTTGCAGGAATGGAAAGTTACTGTGTGGCAATTTGGGTAGGTGGCAATCTTAGTTTTCCAGCAGGGGTGCTCACAGCTCCTTAGCTGTCAGGTGCATCCAAGTTTAAGAAGGAAAGAAATTCTGAATTCTGGCTGGGCATGGTGGTCCACACCTTTAGTCCCAGCACTCAAGGGAGGCAGAGGTAGGAGGGATTGCCATGAGTTCAAGGCCACCCTGAGACTACAAACTGAATTCCAGGTCAGCCTGGGCTACAGTGAGACCCTACCTCAGAAACAAACAAACAAACAAAAAATTCTGAATTCTGAATGCCTGCTGTGTGTTTGGGAGGTGCTGTATTAAGCAGAGGAGACAGTGGGAAGTCCCCTGTCTCCTTTATACAAGAGTGAAGATCAGCTGGGCAGACGGGACGTGGGCAAGAAGGAAGGTGGCAAGACCGGGCTGAAACCTTCGCCTAATGGTGTTGAGTGGAGCTGAACAAGAAGGGAGATGTTTTGAATTCAGATTTTTTACTACTTCATTCTTTTGGGATCTTGGCAAATGACTTGCTGCCCTAACCTTATTTTCCAATCTACAAAGTGCCTATAATAATAGTTTCTTTTTAAAAAGATTTTAAAAAATGTATTTACTTATTTATTTATTAGAAACAGAGAGAGAGAGAGAGAGAGAGAGAGAGAATGGGTGTGCCAGGGCCTCTAGCCACTGCAAAAGAACTCCAGACGCATGCGCCACCATGTGCATGTGGCTCAGTGGGACCTCGAGAATCGAATCAGGGTCCTTAGGCTCCGTAGGCATGCGCCTTAACCGCTAAACCATCTCTCCAGCCCAATAATACTTTCTTAAGGTTACTGGAAGAACGCAATGAATTGTGCTCAAAGGTGCGTACTCTTTCTTTCCTGAAATAAGGTCTTTTGTGCCCTCACCAACAGCCTCATGCAGCTTAGCATTGTCCCCCTGGCCCCCCACCTCTAAAGCTCTTTGCAGTCTACTCTCCTCACAGCAAGGAGTCCTGTCATTTCTACAGCCCTGGAAATGGTATCCTTCTTCCTTGAACTTGCCAGTGAGGTGGGGAGTGGGACTTCCTGCCTTTTAAGCCTATTGCTTTTCGCTCCTAAGAGTTGTGATGTCTCCTTAGCTCCCATGCCCATGCCCTGGTCCTCTGGTGACGCTGAGGCTGAGGGGAAGGAAGACCTAGGGGAAGGCAGCCGAGGATCCTAGGGGACCTGGCTTGCTCTTTACTACTGCACATGCCCCGGTCAGAAAGGAGGCTCCGGGTCTTCTCTGAACCCCTGGCATCAGCTCAGCTTGAGCAGGCCTGGGAGGGGGGTCAGGCTCCTCTCACCTGGAAGGCCGTGGTCGCGGCTGCGCTGCATGTTGAGAGCGGCCAGGTCAAGCCCGATCCTTCTCACTTGTCGGAAGAGCCGGTCCCGGAGCTCATCCACCAGCATGGAATCTTGCCGGTTCAGCTTGGCTGGGGTGGCCATGAGGCCCCGCAGAATGGGGTCGATGCCACCTGGTGGCAAGGAAGAGAATAGCACTGGTAAAACCAACCTCTGAGAAATTCCTTAAACTGTGATGCCAAGCTAGCTCAGGGCGGGACTAGCGGGTCATTTGCATTCTCTGGTGTCTGTTAGAACACGAGGGAGCTGGAGCTTGGAGGCAAAGGGGCACCCAGCCTCTTCAAGGAGTGGGAGAGGGGGCCCCTTGGCCTACAATACCCTGCTCTGACATGAGCCTCAATCTTGCTAGAAATGCCACGCATCCCTTTTTGAGCCTGGTGATGCAAGCCAGTAATTTCAGCTACTTAAGAGGCCAAGGCAGGAGAATCACAAGTTCAAGGCTTGCCTGGGCTACTTAGTATTAAAATTAATGCATGCACAAGGCCCTCAGTTCAATCCCCAGTACCACAAATGAAAGAAAGGAAGGAAGGAGAGGGGAAACCGGGGGGGGGGGGGGGCACAAAGTGTCCTTTATGCTGGAGAATCTTGCAGGTTCTGTTTTCTTTGCAGTGTCTGGAGAGGCAATTCACAAAGGCCCATGTGGCAGCCAGGGCCACACTCTGAAAGGGGTGCTTGAACCCTCACTCCCTTTGCCTCTGGGAAGCCGGTCACCTTCATATACAATTCGCCAGCTGGCAAAGAAGGCGGAGCTAAGCGGAACTTGGGAGTTGGGTGCTGAGGCCCGGTACTGGCCGTCCAAGCGGAACATGAAAGGCTGCAGCATGGTGTGACCGAAGCGGAAGGCCAGGGTGAAGACATTGGCCACACGTGGGTCCACCTTGGAGCTGTAACCCCTGTAGGGTCCCAAGGTCCTTTTGGCCCGGGCCTTCCCCAGAACCAGGGGCAGGAAGTCTCGGTATGTGATGATCTGAAAGAAAGGGCAGGGGAGGAGCCACACCTGAGTGCCACGCCCCTCACCTTCCTTTACACAGACTCCTGCTTTTCAATGGCTGCTCGGACATCGTCCAGCATGGCTCTTGTGGCAAAGCTAATCTCCCGTTGATTGACGAGATACTGAGGTCCAGAGAGACCGTCATGGACCAGGTCACAGTTAGTGACAAAATCAGGGATAGAAAAAGCCAGGTGTGGTGACACACACCTTTAATCATTTAATCACTTGGGGAGGCAGAGGTAGGGAGAATCACCGTGAGTTCAAGGCCACCCTGAGACTATATAGTGAATTCCAGGTCAGCCTGGACTAGAGTGAAACCCTACCTCGTAAAACCAAAATAAATAAATAAATAATAAAATAAAATTGCCGGGCATGCTGGCGCACGCCTTTAATCCCAGCACTCGGGAGGCAGAGGTAGGAGGATCACCGTGAGTTCAAGGCCACCCTGAGACTATATAGTGAATTCCAGGTCAGCCTGGACTAGAGTGAAAAACCAAACAACAACAAAAAAAATCAGTGATAGAGAGAGGTGCACCCCTAATCACCCAGACGCAGCTGCCTTGAGGCACATATTCCCAATCACGCGTTAAGGAACATGGGAGCTTCTCCCTCAGATGGCGCCTCACGCGGGCACCCGGGCTCCCTACCTGGACCATGGCCCCGATGATCTTCCGGGCCTCGTTGTACAACTTGTCTCCGCTCCAGCGGGGATTCAGGCTTCTCAGCTCGGTGGCCAGCCGGTTGTGTTCTCGCATAAAGAGGGTGTGCATGGCTGCCAGTTTGGGGGTTTCACTTGACCGGGAGTCACCTTGAAAAACCCCAGGTTCAAGCTTGTCACAGACCTTCCGGGACAAGCTCCACCCTCACTGTTTCCATCTCCTGGGCTGTGCCACGAGGCTGCTTCCTGACCCGCCCTCCTCTCCAGGACCACAGCCCTGCAGGGGGGCATAGTGGGGTCTTGGGTCTCTAAGTGGACCAAGCCGGCAAGGCCTAGGTGGGAGTTGCTGGTCTCAAGACAGAGAAATCTTCACTCCGTGATTCTACTCTATAAGAAGACCAGATGGGCTGCAGAGATGTCTCAGCAGTTAAGCGCTTGCCTGTGAAGCCTAAAGATCCCGGTTCGAGGCTCGATTCCCCAGGACCCACGTTAGCCAGATGCACAAGGGGGCGTACGCATCTGGAGTTCGTTTACAGTAGCTGCAGGCCCTGGCGCACCCATTCTCTCGCTCTCTCTTTCTCTGTCTCTCTCAAATAAATAAATAAAAATAAAACAAAAATTTAGAGAAAAAACAAAAGACCAGACCCACAGCCCAGACCACCTGATGGTGGTGGTGGGGGGGGGGGGTCTGGATGGCTCTGGGAACCTTGATCTTGTGACTACATAGCACCTATCTGCATCTATCCTTTCTCATGCTCTTTAGGAAGGGTGGTACCTTTGCCCATCTTTGGAGTCGGTGTCAGGCTGCTCTCCCTAGGTAACCAGGGGGAGAGAGAAAGGGAAGGAAAGTGGGGCAGGGTCCATTCCTGCCCCTAGACCTTCTCCTGAGGGCAGGCCAGGAAAGCAAGTTCAGTCACCTGCTCGCTCCTCGCCCAGCCCTTCTCTTGGAGGTATGCACTGCCCTTGGCGGACACACAGGGGGTACAATCCTTACAAAGGGAACCCACACTGAAGATAGTCCAGCCAGGGGCTCTAGCCACACACAGGTCCCCCGAGACTATGCCCAGCCCTGTACCTGCAGTGGGCCTCATGTTGAGGCCCCAAACCATATTCCCTCACCACATGCCCCCCCACCCCACCCCCAGGCTGACCTGCCAGGAAGCAGGGGATGCGCGCCGAGCGGTTGGTGAGGAGACAGGGGTCATCTCGCAGGTTGTCGAAGGGCAGCAGAGCCCGGCCGTGGTCGTGGAAGCGCTGGTTGGTGGCCAGCAGTCCTAGGTGGTTGGTGCGGTTGCGGAGCCGCAGGGCGAGGGACACTTCGCTGCCGTACACCATGCTGGCGTCCACGAAGGAGGTGAGCGCGTTGATCTGGTCGCGGACCCTGTTCCTGTTTTGGGGGCAGGAGGGCGCCGAGCGGAAGAAGGGGATGCAGTCACTCTGGTTCTTGATGCGGGGGTCACTGGGAGGTATCTGAGGCGGAAGAACAGTCGGTGAGTCTGGGGCCCCTCAACAGCAGGCTCTCTTATGTTGGGCACTAGCTCCTCCTCTCCCACCAAAAAAAAGAAAAGAAAAAAAATATCTTACTCAAAGATGGCTTAGCCGTTAAGATATTTGCCTGCAAAGCCTAAGGACCCAGATTGGATTCCGCAGTACCCACATAAGCCAGATGCACAAGGTGGCGCATGCTTCTGGAGTTCATTTGCAGTGGCTAGAGTCCCTGGCATGCCCGTTGTCTCTCATTCTCTCTCTCTCAAATAAATAAATTAATTTAATTGAATAATAATTAAAAAAAACACCCTTACTCAAAAGTGCTCTCTTCCAGAAAGCCCTCCAGCCATCACCCAGGCTCAAACCCAGGGTTCTGTGCATTCTAGGTCAAAGTTCTCTACCCCTGAGATCCTGAGATGCATCCCCAGGCCTGGAAAAGGCTTTCAAAATAGTCAGTGAACTGAAGGATTGGGCGTCTAAGAGGAGTGAGAAGTGATTGGTGGAAGAGATGGACTTAGAAGTTAGTTCTGACATTTAGGCCTGTGTTCCTTTAATTCTGTTCAGTTGTAGAGACTGGACTTCTTCTTTGCTGGGTGCTTTGGAGACTATGAAGGTCAAAGAATGCACTGTAGGATGCAAGACAGTGGCAGCACAAGAAAAATGGACACACACACACACACACACACACACATACAAGTTAAGTAACACTAAAAGGAGGGGCATTTGTTGCACTTGCTATGAAAGCCAAAATGCTAATGGGGTACTAAGAAGGCCTGGAAAATTGCACCAAGGAAATACTCTGCACCAGGGCTGAAGGAAGGAATAAGATGGCAATGAGGGGCGGGGGGGTGGGGGCTGGAGGTGGCCATTGCATGTGATGAGTGCTGCCCTACCTGTTGCAGGCACGTACTATGTAGGCATATGCACATATGTCCACCCCCCCCCCGCCCCCCCGCTTTGTCCTCAGCCAAGACTCTGCTCCATGGATTCAGTCTTTTTTCTTACCTAGTGCCTCGCACCATCCTTGCCTTCCAGACTGGAGGCTATGACCCCATGCACAGCTCTACCTCAGGAGTTGGTAAGAGCTTCAGGGCCCTTGGACCATACCGAGGAGAGGAAGGTAAGAGCTGAGACCTTGAGGCTTCTAAAAGGAAAGGCCCAGAGGATTCCCCTTTTGCACTTAAACCTATGAGTCAAGGTCTGTCTCTGATGCCTCCCCTCCACGAAGCTCCAAACTAAGCCTCTGGCCAATTGTCCCACCTCCAACCTCTCAACCATGCACAGAAGAATGTTTCTCGATCTCTACATGGGGCCTCCATCTTCTACATTCTCCACCACAGTCTTCTTCCTGAGGTACAGGCTACCCCAGAGGTCCAAAAGGTTGATTGAGGGTACCTTGATAGGGAAACAGGGGGGCAGCTGGGCACAAGTCTTCTCACAGTCCACACCCACTGTGAAGGCCACTCTGGCTGGGGACTCCGGGGAGAAGTCCAGGTCATGGTCGATGAACTGGCCCCACTGCATGAACATGAGGGCCCGGCCTCTGTCGGAAGCCAGCCTGTTGCTGGGGAAGCGCACGATCTGATTGGAGACAGCCCGGACCTGTCAACGCAGCCAATACAGTCCTGGGCTCATGAACCATGTGAGGTGCTGGGGACCAGTACAGGACTCGGGGAGGGGGTGCTAGGGTGGACCCCAGTCTCCTGCTAAAAGTGACATTCTCTTCTCTTCGGCCCTCTTCCCCCCTCCTGCCTTTTCTTCCTTTGTCCTATAAATGCAGTCCCCTCTTATGGTGGCTGTCATTCTCAGAATGGTCTGTAGCCTGGCCTGACGCTTCCAGCAGCAAAAAGAAGGCCAGACATGAAGGCATGTTCTTGTAATCCCAGCATGGGATTGTGAGTTTGAGGCCAGCCTGGGTTAGGTAGCACATTCCAGGCCAATCTGAGCTACATAGCAAGATAGGGAGAGGAGAAGTGATCAGCTGGCTCAGACCCGCAGCTCTTCTAGAAAGGTGAAGAGATAAAATTGCTAGATCAGTGCATAGACTGACAGGTGATAGAACTGACTCTCAAATACAGGGAATGATTGATTTCAAGTGGTAGATAATAAATAGAGAGCTGGTTTGATAACTGAACAGAAGAAAAATAACATATTAATGGGAAAATAGATACTTGTTACATTGACATGTCAATAGAAAATTGGTAAGTGTGAAATTGCATAGTACAATAGATTCAGCCTGATTAAGAGACTGGAGATATATAGCTCTTTATAGTTTGCAAGCTACCTTGAACTGAGTATGGTGGCTCACACCTTCAATCCCAACCCTGGGAAGCTGAGGCAGGAGAACTGCTGTAAATCTGAGGCCAACATGTGTTACATAGTGAGCTCCAGGCCTGTCTGGACTAGAGTAAGATGTCTCAAACAAAACATAAAAATCCTTTGATCACTGTGTGTGTGTGTGTGTGTGTGTGTGTGTGTGCGCACATGTGCGCCTGTGTATGCGCACGTGATCTGTGTGTATATACATTGGGCACATATGTGTCTGAGCATACATGCACATGTATTTAAATGTGGAGGTGAGAGGTTGATGGCAAGTGTCTTCCTCGATTGCTTTGCCCTTTATTTTACTGAGAGAGGGCACTCACTGGAGCCCAGAGCTCACCCACCCAACTAGTCTGACTAGCTAGTTCGCCCCAGGTACACCCCTATCTCTGCCTTCCACACTGGGTTGACAGGTGGCCATCAAGCCTATTGAGCATTTACACAGGTGCAGGGGACCCAAACTCCAGTCCTCACCTTAGCACCCCAAAAGATGCTTTGAGATTTACTCTTTCAGGAAAGCAAGACGACTCCAATCTTAGGTAGCATTAAGAAATCACGGTTCATTCCACTGCCTTTATCACACACTTTGCTTACCAGTCACAGTAGCTCGACAAGGCAGCCTTTTCTGCCATTATAGAGGTGAAAAACTAAGACTCAGAAAGTGATCTTTTCTACCCAAAGTTACCCAGCAGGTCAGTGGGAGAGCCTGGATTTGAGTCCTATCTGGCTGGCTCTGGGCTGTGTTTCACTCTCCGTATTTAAAAGAGATCAAGCACCCTGCAGACCCTCTACCCCACTCACAAGAGGGAGGAGGAAGCCATTGCGCTTCTTGCTGGGAGTCCAGCCAAAGGGGAGTGACCGCTGGTCCTCATACTCGGCTGGCAGCCAGCGGGCCAGGGCCTGGTTGGAGGCCCCCAGCCAGGGTCTCCTCCTGTGGCAGTGAATGGGTGAACATTAGCAGGGTCTGGAGACTGAGGGAGGGATGGTGAGGGAAGAGAGAGGCCCCGGTACCCACCTGTTGTTGCATCGCCCTGTGATGGTGCGGTACTTGTGGCCGCATTTCTCAGCCTCATCCTGAAGAACACAGCCACTGGCCTGGGACAGCAGATGTGACTGGGTTTCTGTGAGTGTGTCTGTGGGGACCGGGGGGGGGGGCAGGTGGTCAGCGATCTGAGTCCAGGTCTTAGCTGCTTTTCTGGGCTGGCATGTTCCATCCCTTTAACATTTCTTTGTTTTCTTTGGCAGGGGGTTGGTTGAGGTAGGATCGCACCCTAACCCCAGGCTGACCTGGAATTCACTCAGGGTGGCCTTGACCTCAAGGCGATCCTCCTTCCTCTGCCTCCCAAGGGCTGGGATTAAAGGCATGCACCACCAAGCCTGGCTTAACATTCCTTTACCATCTATCCTCCCAGCATTCCCCAGGCTGGGCACCCTGTCTCCAGCTATCGGCTCCCTTGCACTCCCCAGACGGGCAACACAGTACCAGTGACATTGAAGGGTGTGTGTCCTCGGGTCTGCAGCTTCTCCTCCAGAAGGCCCAAGGCCACGTGCATGTAGTCAGCTGCCTGAACAACACTCTTGGTGGTTGCTATGGGCTGCTTGAAGTAAGCCAGGAGGTCGGTGGGGCTGGCAGAGCCACTACGGAGGCGCTGCTTCATGCTGCCCCAGGGAGGAAGAGGAGGAGGTTTGAGAAGGGTACAGACAACAGTAGACCCCCCCCCAGCCCACCAGGTAGACCCACAGAGCCCAAGGGTGGGGATTAGGTAAAATGACTGGCTGGAGTCTATTCCTCCCAGGCCCACGCAGCTCCAATCCCAGAGTTTACCTCCTTTGGGTCCGATTGTAGGCAGCATCCACCAGCAACTTGGCCTCTGCTATGCAATCCCGAAGGACTGAAGTCTCCACTGACCTCGGGGATACTGTTCAAAGGGAAAAGGGGGAGAGACTCAATATCTAAGGGAGCAACAAGACTCCCTCAAATCCAAGTGATTTCCCCTCCCCCAACACTCCCCTTGTCTTGGGCCAGTCTTCTCCTTTGGTGCTCAAGGGGCTATTACCTGGAATAGTGACCTCTGAGGGCTGAGCAAGGGTGAGTGCGGCTACCATAACTGCCAGGACCAGGAGCCACTGCATCTTGTAGCTGGACAGGCAGGCGGGCCGCTCAGCCTCTACAAGTGGGTCCCCTGTTCCCTTCTCACCCAGAGCGCCTGAGATGATCTCTGTCCTCTGACTCTTCTCTGGAAGTAGTGGACTTTATATCCTGTCCTGGGGTTAGAGGAGGGGAGCTCTGGGCCGCAGAAGCCCAGCCCCTAAGGCGGAGTTCTGAAACCTCCCTCTGGTTTTCAGGGAAGCTGTGGGACTGACACACCCCAGCCCCCCATTCCCCTTACCAGACAGCAGACATCTTCCTTTCTACTTTACTCACTCCTTACCCTACACCTTTGTTCCAGCCTCACCTCTACTGTTGAGCCCACAGATTCGTTTTTTGTTTAAATATTTTATTCTTATTTTTATTTTTTGTTTTTTTGAGGTAGGGTCTCACTCTAGCTCAGGCTGACCTGGAATTCACTCTGCATTCTCAGGGTGGCCTCGAACTCACAGCGATCCTCCTACCTCTCCCTCCTGAGTGCTGGGATTAAAGGCATGCACCACCACACCTGGCTTAAATATTTTATTTTTATTTATTTATTTATTAGAGACAGACAGAGGGAGAGAGAGAAAGAATGGGCACACCAGGGCCTCCAGCCACTGCAAACGAACTCCAGATGCATGCGCCACCTTGTGCATCTGGCTTACGTGGGACCCGGAGAATCGAACCTGGGTCCTTAGGTTTCATAAGCATGCACCTTGACACATCTCATGCACCTCGTTGAGTGAATGAATAATGTGTGATCAGTGGTTTGGCTCTTTCCCTTATCTCCCTAGACCTACTGGTTTCTTCCAAGCTGCCAGGGGATGATTGTTGGCTCAGGAGAGCCTAGTAGTGAGATGCTTCAGGGGGCACATGCGGCCTCAGTGAGGTGTCACTGGTAAAGCACACAACAAGTGAGCTGCTGGAAGCAGCCTGTATAACAGCACAGGCCCCACTGAGGCTCTAGGGGTTTCCTCACTGCACAGCAGGGGCGGGTTCACCCAGCAGGAGGTGTCAATTCTGTCTTCCTATGCCCTTGCTGCAGTGGACTCAGAGTGACTTCAATCCCTCTGTCGCTGGTGGTGTGACCTTGGGTGGGCTCCATTCCCACATCTTCAGATGGCACCTCGCTCACTTGGTCCCATCCCCCTCACGCCTCCACGTCGTTCCTCTTTCTGTGTCCTTCTCTGGATGGACCTGCTGACCCTATCCCCGCCTGCCCAGAGGGGATGTGCTCGTCTCTGCACTCAGCTTCAGAGCTGTCACCACTGCCCACAGCTGGCCTATCCTAGTCCTTTCTTGGGGCATCGATGTCCATTCCTGCTCAGCGCACACCTTGTGCGTTCTTCAGACCCTGCTAGGGCCCTTCCACTCACCCACTGTTCTCCCTCGATCCCTGCCCTACCTCAGCGTGTACCACATCCTCCCGTGCCCCTCCCCTCACAGCATCGCCACTGCCATGGGCCTCAACAGTTGCTCTTCAAACAGCCGCTTCGCTTTGGCAACCCCTTTCACAAGCTCCCGTTGAAGGGGCCCTCCTATCTTATCTCCTATCTTCAGCAGAGGCCCCTGGTGCGTGTGACAGAGGATGGAACATCCTAGGCTAGGATCTGAAAGTCCACTGGATTCCTGCCTGGCACACAGTGTCACTTGGAGCCAATCACTCCCTGCGCCTCAGTTTCCAAACCTGTGACAGGGACAGTGAGCCTCACGAAGGAAACTTTGCAGGGTGCTCGCTTGGGCTCTATCTCCCCTGTCCTCAGGAGGGCAGCTGGCCCAGCTTTGGAGCCAGGTGGTCTGTATGTACCCAGATTGTCCTTCTTCCAGAGTTCCTGTGCCCCACATGGGCCTGCCCTGCCCCGCAGCCAGCGCGACTTCAGCAGCAGGGGTTGAGCAAGGGTGAGCTGCGGCTGCGGATCGCTGCTGGCGGCAGAACCCTGAGCCCTAGAACCAGTCCTGCCTGCCATGTTAACAGTTTTGGGATTTCTTGGGGACGCGGGACCCCTTGATTGCTCAGAGTGGCCGTGACAGGCAAGCAGATGGGCAGGAACCTCCGAGGGGCGTCACAGCAGACCATGGATGGCAGGGTCTGGCATGTTGCTGCAGCAGGCCCTTGAATCTGGACTGGCAAGTAGAAGTTCAGGCAGGGAGACTGCAAGAGAAATGGGGCCTGTCACAGGACAGTGAGACCCTACTCATGTCATGTCACACAGGTGCTCTCTCTTTCACCCTACACTCAGCTGCCCTCCTATGAGACCCTGTCCCTAGCCTCCAGCCACACCTATTTTCTATCTATGGACCCCACACTTTTGACCTTTTCCAGCCCCCCCTTTCCTCCTGGCTCCTTCTGAGAGGGCCATCTTTGACCCTACCCCACAGCCATGCTGGGGGCAGCATAGCACCCACTGAGAGCAGTACAGAGAGGTGACCAGGAACTCCCAAGTCGCCCCATCATCCCACCAGGCAGGCTGCCCTGGAATGGATATGCCCACCCCAGGAAGGGACCGCAGAGGTCAGCCATGAGCACAGTGAGTCCAGAGGTTAGCACAGGGCCCCCAGGGAATGGGGTCAGTAGGCCCACATGGAGGAGGACAGGGCAGGAGCCCATCCTCTCATCAGACCGACTTCTCACGGGCAGCGCGGGCGTTCCCTAGCTGCCTGGTAGAGCTGGGAGGGCTGGGCAGCGCATGTGAGATGCTAGGACCATGCCCGCCGCAGCTGCTGCTCGGCAGTGCCCTTGAAGACCTCTTGTTGCCCTGCCCTCCTGCTGCTTCTTTGCTGAGCTCACTTCAGGTCGTCCCTCAAGGGCCTTCAGCTTGAATGAAGGGCGGGCACCAAGTACAAAGGCTTTGCAGGCCCTTCGGGGAGGAAGGGAAGGAGGTTGTTGGCCTTGCCTTTCTGGGGCAGGGGCCTGGGGAAGGAGCAGTGATGGAGGATAGAACCCCTCCAGGATCTCCAGTTCAAGCACTTGCTTTGGTCTTTACGAAGGCGCAAGCCTGATGGTCAAGGTCCTCACATGCTCATGCTGGTCTGCCTTGACATAGGCTTTTTCTGTGGCCAAAGCAAGTACAAGGGACCAGAAGAGAGGGGTGGACCAAAGCCCTGTTTCCTGCTACCTCTCCCAGTGGGTGTTTTCTTATGCCCACTGGGACCTCACTGGAGAGATTTTGTCCAGTGGTAAGACGGCTGAGAGCAATCAGACACTGGGGACAGATGATGATGATGATGACTCTTGTTTCTGCTCTTTTTTTTTTTTGTCATTTGTTGAGGTAGGGTCTCTCTAGCCCATGCTGACCTGGAATTCACTATGTAATATCAGGGTGGCCGCGAACTCATGGTAATCCTCCTACCTCTGCAAGTAAAATCAGAAGTTCAAGGTCATCTTCAGCTACATAGCAAGTTCAAGGCCAGCCTGAACTACATGAGACACTGTTTCAAAAACAAAACAAAAAGTTACAGAAATGGCTCAGTGGTTAAGGTGCTCGCCTGAAAAACCTAAAAACCTGTGTTTGATTCCCCAGTACCCACATAAGCCAGCTGCACAATGTGGCACATGCATCTGGAGTTTGTTTGCAGTGGCTGGAGGCCCTGGTGTGCCCATTCTCTCTATCTGCCTCTTTCTGCCTTTCTGAAATAAATAAATAAATACAATAAAATATTTTGTTTAAAAAAACCTTCAGCCGGGTGTGATGGCGCATGCCTTTAATCCCAGCACTCGGGAGGCAGAAGTAGGAGGATCGCCATGAGTTCGAGGCCACCCTGAAACTCCATAGTGAATTCCAGGTCAGCCTGGGCTAGAGCGAGACCCTACCTCGAAACACCCCCCCAAAAAAAACCTTCACTCTTGATATAGAACAGCAGAATTAAAAGAAATCAAGTTCTGTTTCTTCATCTTTACAATCACTGTGCTATCATCATTTATAGCAAGTCAAGTTTTCATTATTTTTATTCTTTTTTCTTTTTTGGGGGGGGGGTCTCACTGTAGCAGCCCAGGCTGACCTGGAATTCACTATGTAGTTTCAGGATGGCCTCGAACTCACAGTGATCCTCCTACCTCTACCTCCCAAGTGTTGGGATTAAAGGCGTGTACCACCACACCTGGCTGGTTTTATTTTTAAATATTTTATTTATTTATTTGCAAGCAGAGAGATGGAGGGAGAGAGAGAGAGAGAGAGAGTGTATAGGCACCCCAGGGCCTACAGCCTCTGCAAATGAGCTCCAAATGTATGTGCCATATTGTGCAGCTGGCTTATATGGATACTGGAGAATCAAACCCAGGTTGTTAGGCTTTGCAGGCAGTGCCTTAACCACTGAGCAATTTCTCCAGCTCTTTGTTTTGTTTTTAAGACAGAGTCTCATGTAATCCAGGCTGGCCTTGACCTTGCTATGTAGCTGAGGATGACCTTGAACTTCTAATTTTCCTGTCTCTACCCCACAAGTACTGGGATTACGTATGCACACTGCCTTATGTGGTTTATTCAGCCCTGGGGGATCAAACCCAGAGCCTCATACCTGCCAGGCAAGTACTCTACCAACTGAGCTGCATCCTCAGCTAAATCAAGCACTAAATGTGAGAGTATACAGAGCACTGGGGAGGGAAGCCTGAATCTGCTCAGATGGTTCTGGAACATTAGTCCTTACTCTCGAAGCCAATGCACACAGCTGAGGGAGCCATTGTCTAAGTGGGAATTTTCCAAATTAACCACAGTACTTATAAGCAATAAAAATCCAACTAACTTGGGGCTTATACTATTTATTAAAGCTAAACGGTACTTGCAGCACAACACGAGATCTCTTTGGAGAATTTTATTGCTGAAATTGTTTAGAATTGCCACTGCAGGATGATCATCGCAAACAGTTTGACCTGTTATCGGTGCTATGATGACATGTCAGTTCCCTACAGAGGCACCCCTTATCTGCTGGGCAAGGGTAGACAGCTTGCTGGGCTCTGTCCGTGATTCTGGCATGCTGACCCTTCCTGTCACCTTCAAGACAAAAGACTTCCAAGTCCCTCCACATCCGGTTCCTACACACAGCTTGGGCCCCTGGGAAGAGGGAGGGGGGAACCCTGGGCTCTGAGCACCTGAGGAGGAAAGGGGGATGCTTGCCCGTCCAGGGAGGCGCAAGGTCCTAATGACAGTGTCACTCACACTGTCTCTTCAGCAGCAACTCAGATGCTTCCATGGCGCCTGACCTTGTGGCCCCTCTCCAGTCTCCAGCCTTACTCCTCACCGCCCATCACAGCCCCGCCTTGATGGATGTACCGCGTTCCCCCAGCTCTGGGACCTTGTATACACTCCCTTGCCATACTAACCCTACTTATCCTTCCCCCCGCTTCTTCCAGGAAGCCTAATAGCCTCCCTTTCCTACTCAGGCCCAAATATGATCTCAGATAGTTGCCAGCCCTTGGTCTATGGGACACGTGACGCTCATGCTTCTCACGGCATATATCAATCGCGCTTTACTAAACGAACACTGACACTGTATCCACCTCCTGGACAGGTGCCACTCACTTTAGTGGGACCTGGGGCCAGATCTTATTTATAGCAGTGTGCCCAGCACCCAACATAGGGCCACGCTAGGGCTCAGAGATGATACGTGAATGACTCCCTAAGTCCACACACCCTTTTCTACCCTGGGAAGGGAAGTCCCCCTCCCAATCTAGCCTTTCCTTCTTCGGGACCAGTCAGGCCATGTTCAATGATGGAGGATGGAGCTTCCAGACGGAGGCGAGGATGGACAGCCCACGTTAGGAACAGCAAGTGGGTCATCTCACGGGTTGGATGTTTGAGAAGCTTGGCTCCCTGTGAGGCCTGTGTGAGCGCTTTCCTCATCAAGTGTCATCCAGAATCTGCTTTTGGGCATGAGTGAGGTGAGTCTCCTTCCGGGCTTGACTGGGTCCCAGAGGCTGAGGTCTTTCTCAGAAAAGGGAAATTCCAAAACCAAACGCCAATGCTGACCACACAGGACCTAACTAGAAGGCCATTCTTAGGGTGGGGGATGTGGCTGAGTGACTCAATCCCTAGCATGGAGAGGAGGAAGTGACTACTCTTGGGTCACAGGAGGTGACACAGCTACTTGGAATCCTCAGGGATTTGAGCTCTGACCAACCAGCTCTTCAACTACCTGCCTTCTGTCTCTCCCTCCCAGCACTGCAGGAGCATGAGGTCTTGGCAAAGTGGGCACTATAGACTCCACCAGCATCTAGACCCAGCTACTACTTTATTCTGGGCTCTCAGGCAGCATCTCGGAAGGAAAGGTGTCTGGGGGAGGGGGTCACATGATCTGGTTCCTGCCCCACCCCCAGAGTCCATTTCCCCATCTCTATTCCTCTGCCGTCGAAATTTGCTGGCTTTCAGCTCCTGAGCAGGGCCTATCAGCTTCCAGCTGTGGTTTTCAACCACGAAGGTTCTTCCCATCTGCCTGAACTAGCCCTCCTGAGTGTCCAGGTCCCACTCACAGGGAGCTTTTCCCTTCTGTCCTCAGACAGACCATGTCTGAAGTGTGTTGGGTCTTCCTGTCTTCAATCTTGCGGCTCATTCCTTAGAAGGTAACATCATGGCCAGGCGTGGTGGCGCACACCTTTAATCCCAGCACTTGGGAGGCAGAGGTAGTAGGATCGTCATGAGTTCGAGGCCACCCTGAGACTACATAGTGAATTCCAGGTCAGCCTGGGCCAGAGTGAGACCCTATCTCAAAAAAAAAAAAAAAAAAAAAAAAAAAGAAGGTAAAATCATTATAAGAATGGATTGATTAAACTCCTCCAGCTGTGCATAGGTCTATGAGTGCCACACAAAAAAGGCATGGGGGGAGGGGTCTGGGTGATGACTCTGGGTAAAAAGCACTTGTACAAGTGTGAAGACCAGAGTTCGGATCCCCAGAACCCACATAAAAGCTAGAAGCTGGCTGGGAGTGGTGGCGCACGCTTTAATCCCAGCACTCAGGAGGCAGAGGTAGGAGGATTGCAGTGAGTTTGAGGCCACCCTGAGACTACATAGTGAATTCTAGGTCAGCCTGGGCCAGAGTGAGACCCTTCCTCGAAAAAAAAAATGCTAGAAGCTGTAGCAGGCTTCTGTAATCCCAGCCTTCCTAAGGCAAGATGGGAGGTGGAGACAGAATCCTGGAAGCTTGCAGGCTAGCTAGCAGTACACAACAAAAGAGACCCTGCTTCAAACACCGCGAAAGGCCAAGCCCAACACCTGAAGTTGTCCTCTGACCTCCACACATGTGCTGTAGCATGCACGACCCCCCCACATCCATCCATCCATCCACACACACACATACGCACACACACACAAAGATTTAATAAGTGGTGTGTCTTATTTTGTTGCTCACGATAACCTCGATATCTAACAAAGCCTTCCAGGGACGAATACAATTAATAGAATGAAGGTATTTGCCATGATGTTTCCTGCCAAGGCTTTTAAAGGTGAGGCAATAGAGTTGTGCCTGCACATCTGTAGAGACCAGGTGCCTCTGGTGAGGGCTGTGGTTGCCCTGGGCCAGTCCAACTGTGGGTCAGTGGATCCTGGGCCACAAAGGTGGCTTCCTTCTCAGGCATCTTTCAGCTACAGCAGCCAAGAACCTTCCCTGCTATCTACCCCAAGCCAGCCCCAAACCTCACATTTCTGTAAGCACTTTCACAAGAACCGTCCACCAGCCCTGGTGGGGCTGCTGGCCACAGGCTTGATTGGATCTCTTTATCTGCTCCTCTCCAACCGCTTCCATCAGGACAGACGAGCAGAGGGCTCAGGGCCTGGCAGATCTGCCTCTGCCCCTTGGGAAGAAGTCCCAGCCTCATGATGAGAATCCTAAAGTGGGGAGGGAGAAAGGACTTGGCTAAACTTTATTGGCTCCACACTGTGCCACAGGCCAGGGGTTCGTGCGTGTGTGTGTGTGTGTGTGTGTGTGTGTGTGTGTGTGTGTGTATCCATTTCTGTGTGTATGCTCCAGAGCAGAGGACTGTCCTGACAGAACAACTTCAAGTTCTCTGCTTTTATTTAGCAAATCTAGAGAAAATGCATCTTGGGACTCTGGAGAAATGGCTTAGAAATCTAGTGCCACCCTACCCTAGTGACATTAAGTAAGGACTTGACCTCTGTGCTCTGCTAACCAAGGCAACAAGGGACAGGAAGTTTCAGGGGGCAGGATGTCTCTTTGATGATCACTTGAGGGGTACACAAGTCCAGGCTTGGGGGTCAGCTGAGAGCAAGTTCTCCCTGTCTTCTCCCTGCCCCCTTCCCTGACCTTATGTGCATACTAATTATACCTTACCTTCTCCATCACTTACAGGGACTACTGGTGGCATGGGAGGGGGGTCATGGGCTTGTAGACAGAGCATACCCTACTTTGACTCCACGGCATTATAAGTGAAAAGGTTCATGAGGCATGACTAATAGGGCACTGCGGTTTATAGTCACTGGAGTCCTAGTGGTGCTTCCGTCCAGCAGGAAGGGCTGTGTCTGGCCTGGATCGTTTTTTTGCTCTTGTCACATGCCTGCCCAGTGCCTGGACTCTCCCGCACGCTTCCACATCATTGCCACCATCCTCCAAAACAGGTGCTGCTTGAGGGACTCGTGGTTTTATAATTGAGATCGTGAGAAAAGAATGAACGTGTCACGGTGTCTGGGAAGGGCTGGCTCTACAAGACAAGCTCCCAAGGGCACCTATACAACTAGGTGGGGAGAGGCCTTCCTTTGTAAGTTAGGGAAACGCTTGGATCTGAGCAGGCCAAGGCAGTCCTGGGGTCCCTGTGTGGGCACTCGAGGGGAGTGTGGCATGCCACACAGCTGCTCTAGTGGTAGGAACTCTGCCTCCTGGATGAAACGCTCACGGACTCGCTGCCCAGCTGGAGGGCTAGACGCCAGCCTGGAGCAGGGCTTGGTGGCCCTGAAATTTCCTGAAATGGAAATTGCATCCTTCCTCAGCAACCCTGGGCCCACATACTTTTAATTAAAGCCCAATGTTGTCTTTCCACATTAAAAACGGCTCTTTTTTTTCATGCTAGCATCTCAAAACATCTAAAAAGAATGAATGAATGATGGTTGTAGAAATTCAGACACGCTGTTGAATGAAACAATCTCTTGTCTTGGCACCGAGAACCTGGCAGAGTCCAAAGCGCTCCCTTGTCACAGTTTCCCCAGCATCTCTTCACAGCAGTGGTAAGTAAGCATGTGGGTTGTTAGTGGTCCCGGTCCCTTGGTGGCCCTGGGAGTGGCCAATGTCAAGGGTCGGAGCCCACTGACTGGAACCCTTTGTACACGAGCTTTCTCCTCCTCCTGTCCTCACAATGTAGTCCACTGGTGGTTTCACGGGAAAGGGTGAGGCATCATGTAGGAGGCTGGGGTGGATGGTGGGGTAGGGGACAGAGAGCAGAGAATCACTGGAGCTCACCGGCCTTTGTTGTTAAGTTCTGTTAAGTGAGTGGTGAGACACACCAATTCAAGCAAACAGGCAAATGAGGAAAAGAGGATGCCTGATGTCTTGTGCCCCTGAACACATGTGCATATGTCACACCCACACCACATCATACACTACATACAGAGAGAGAGAAAGAGAGAGATTAAGGCAGTTTGCAAGAGCCTCAGTCCATAACGAGGCTCTGAGAAGATTCAGTCAGCCATATAGAGTCCTGATGAAAAAAAAAAATAGCCAGAAATGACAAACCCTTGACCCACCACTGTGCTCAGTTACCGACTGGGAAGCACCTGGCCTCAGCTTGAAAGCTGGGGAAGATCCTGGAGTCACTGCACTAAGAAGGGGCCAGATGACTACCTTCCTTCAGGGAGATCGGGGCGGCACTCCTCCACGCTGGCCACAAGGGCACTAGAAGGAAGCAGAGATGCTCTTCTATGTCGGTTTTTCAGCCCAAACCAAGGTGGCTCTAGTCTGTAGCATCTGGTAGTACTTGTCATGTACATTGGAATAGTTACATGTATTAAGCCATTGCTGTGCCCTGGGAGCTGCTGGGATGACCTATCAACTGATGAGAGGGGTATTGAAGCTCACCCACCACAGTTGTGTTTTATGTTAACTGTGACCTTAATTCTAATAGTGTTTGTTTTATGAAATTGGTAGCCCCCATGTTAGGTGCATATATGTTTAGAATTGTAATGTCCTCCTGTTGGAGTGTTCCTTTAATCAATATAAAGTGACCTTCTTTTTTTTTAATTTTTTGTTTATTTTTATTTATTTATTTGTGAGCAACAGACAGAGAGAGAAGCAGATACAGAGAGAGAGAATGGGTGCGCCAGGGCCTCCAGCCACTGCAAACGAACTCCAGATGCATGCGCCCCCTTGTGCATCTGGCTAACGTGGGTCCTGGAGAATCGAGCCTCGAACCGGGGTCCTCAGGCTTCACAGGCAAGCGCTTAACCGCTAAGCCATCTCTCCAGCCCTAAAGTGACCTTCTTTATCTTTCCTCACTAATGTTGCTTTGAAGTCTATCCTATCAGATATTAGGATAGCGACACCTGCTTGTTCTCTAGGCTAATTTACTTGAAATATTATTTTCTATCCTTTCACCCTAAGATAGTGTCCATCTTTTATGGAAAGGTGAGTTTCAACCCAGTCTCCAAACCTGTGTCTTTTGGTTGGGGCATTGAGGCCATTGATACTAGGAGTTATTATTGAAAGATGTGCATTTCTTCTTGCCATTTTTCTTGTTTTGTGGTTCTGGTAATTCCTTTATTCTCTTGTATTAACTAGTATTTGAGTATGGTTTATTTTTCCTGTTCCTTATGTGTATGCTTTTCTTTCTCTTCAGCATGAGGGATCCCTTCAAGTATTTTCTGTAGAGCTGGTTTAGTGTTCATATATTCCTTTAGCCTGTTTTCTTATGGAATGTCCTTTTGTCTCTGTCAATTGAATGGATAGCTTTGCTGAGTAAAGTAATCTTGGTTGACAGTTGTTATCTTTCAGAACTTGGCATAAATCATTCCAGGCCCTTCTGGCTTTTAAAGTGTGTGTTGAGTAATCTGTTGTTATCTTGATGGGGTTGCCTTTGTATATGACTTGATTTTTCTCTCTAACTGCTTTCAATATAATTTCTTTGGTTTGTATGTTTGTAGTTAGGTTTACACGGCTAAGAGCACTGCAGATAATTAGAAAACCCAAACATCAAATTAACTTAAGATGCCAGGCATGATGGCGTACACTTTTAATCCCAGAACTTGGGAGGCAGAGGTAGGAGGATTTCTGTGAGTTCAAGGCCACCATGAGACTACATGGTGAGTACCAGGTCAGCGTGAGCTAGAGTGAGACCCAACCTTGAAAAACCAAAAATGACAGTGAGAAGCTCTTTCCTGATTTTATATGTTTGGCATTCTAAAGGCTTCCTGTACCTGTACTGGCATTGCTATTTGAGGGAAGTTTTCTTCTATGAGTGTTGAAAATACCTACTATGACTTTGGAGTGAAATTCTTCTCCTACTATGCCCTGAATTCTTATGTTTGGTCTCTTCATAGTATCCCAAATGTTTTGAAATTCCCATTCATGCCTTCCTATTAGTTTGTCCTTCTCTTTGTTGGACTGTATTAGATCTGCTGCCTGGTCTTCTAGTTTAGATATTCTGTCCTCTCCTTCATCCATTCTACTGGTTAGATGTTCTACATTTTTCTATTTGACTTACTCTGTTTTTCATTTCTAGTATTTATGATTGGTATTTTTTCATTATTTTTATTTTCTTACTCATGTCTTGTATTGAGCTCCTTATTTCATTAAGCTGGTTTCCTGTGTTCTTTTGGGATTATTTTAGGAGTTTGTTTTCTTCTTTGATTCCTTTGATTTCTTTGAGCATAGATATAATCTTTGTTTTTCAAAATCTTTGTCAGGCATTTCATCTAAATCAGCTTCACTAGAAGTCATTTCTGATGGATTTATAATTTTTTGTTTTTGGTTTTTTGAGATAAGGTCTCACTCTAGTCCAGACTAACCTGGAATTCACTATGTAGTCTCTGGGTGACCTCAAACTCACAGCAATCCTCCTACCTCTGCCTTCTGAGTGCTGAGATTAAAGGTGTGCACCACCATACCCAGCCTTGGCTTTATATTTTTTGGTGGGCTTTTATCCTTGATGTTTTTTGTGTTCCTTGTATTATAATGTAGACATTTTTGCATCTTGAGTTAATTTTTTTTTTTTTTTTTTGGTTTTTCAAGATAGGGTCTCACTCTAGCTCAGGCTGACCTAGAATTCACTATGCAGTCTCAGGGTGGCCTTGAACTCACAGAGATCTTCCTACCTCTGCCTCCCAAGTTCTGGGATTAAGAGTGTGCGCCACCATGCCTGGCATCTTAAGTTAATTTGATGTTTGGGTTTTCTAATTATCTGCAGTGTTCTTAGCCATGTAAACCCGACTTAATATATTATCTTCAGGGTAGGAGTACTCCCAGGATAACAGCAGAAGTGACCCTAGGTGTTAAGTTTGTCTACTATCCAAGTACTGTAGTAGGATGGATGGAGCAAATTACTGGTAAATTCTAAAATTCAACTGAGCAATATACACATTCATTCAAAACCAGCACAGAGTATGTATGAAAGAGTACACATATCATCTAATAAAGCCAAAGTCCTTATGGGTGTGTGTTGCCCCACACCCTTAACCTGTCAACTGGGAGGTTGAGATTTCTGGTCTGAAACGGGTTCCGGGTCAGCCTGGAGCCACGTCAGACCCTGTCCCCAATAATGACAGAAGAAAAAGACAGAGGTCCTATAAATCAGGAAACATCAAAGGTAACAACAAACACCAAAACACTGCTTATTTGAGAATGGTAAAACCAACCAAGAATATATCAGTGAAATGTAACACATAGCCTGCCCTGACGTAGAAGGAGAGATTATTAGCACTTCCAGTGCAGGCCTGTGTACCTGGCTTTGCGTAAGAAGGTCCTGTTAGCTTTTGGGATGTCTTCCAATCTCACCAATGCTGAGTGCCCCCTTTGATCCCACTCTGTTGCTCTGTGGACTCCGTTAGGCTGCTTGGGTCACTGGATCTGGTGTTCTGATTGGCTGTGCTGGATGCTGGGGTGGGAGGTGTGTGGATGAGCTCTACTGTGGTTCGTGGCATTGATGACTGGGGGATGGGAGGCTGTGCAGGGTGCCTGGAGTTGTATTGGAGCCGCTCAGCTGCTCCTGTTTGTCTTCTCCCTCAGCAGCTGCTCAGCTGGTCCCTGCTGTCTTCTCCTTCAGGTTTCTTGACTTTGTGAGGGGGCTGATATGAGTAGAAAATCCCTTCACCTGGTTTCTTCTCCTGCAGCCCCGCACCGGCTGGCTGCGTGGGTGCATGGATAGGGGCTGCCAGGGCCTTGGTGGGATTCTGGTAGATTTCCTCCTTTCTAGAAGATCTTGGTCCTTCCTGATTCTCTGCTGTGGTTCATAATAACTTATACACCTGTACTTTTCAGCAGAAGAGTGTATTTTGCTGCTTTTCTGTTTATTTCCCTCCCTAGGCTGCTTTGGTGTGGCTCCTATACCACCATCTTACCTGGTAGTCCCTCTGTCTTCAGGTTTTTAAAAACGTTTTTGTGCATGTCAGTGTGCATGTGTAGTAGGCATGTTTGTAGTGTTCACGTATGTGTGGACAAGTGTGTGTATGTGTGCAGAGGCCAGAGTGGACATCCAGTGTCTTCTGTCTTCCTCAATCACTCTCCACCTTGGTTTTTGAGACTGGTCTCTGACTAAACCTGGAGCTCACTAATGAGGCTATTCAAGCTACGCAGCTTGTCCCAGTGATCTTTCTGTCTCCACCTCCCCAGCTAGCACTGGGATTACAGGCACATTCCACCTTACCTGGCATTTGTTTGTTTGTGTTTTTCAAGGCAAAGTCTCACTCTAGCCTGGGCTGACCTGGAAATCACTCTATAGTCTCAAGCTGGCCTTTAACTCTGCTTCCCAAGTGCTGGGATTAAAGGTGTACACCACCATGCCTGGCATTACCTGGCAATTTTACATGGGTGTTAAGGATCTGAACTTGGGTCTTTATGGTTGTAGTCAAGCACTTTATCCATTGAGCCACCTCATTGGCACTCCATTGTTTTTTTTTCTTAGTGTCCAAGTACTATGACATGATTTCAGTGTTCAATCTGTCATATAAAATTACTCCACAGCTTTTGAGAGATATAATGGAGTTCAAGAGTACCAGTTACCTGTTGTGACTTTGTGGTTGGGTTTATAAGTAGAGCTGGCCTTAAACAGTCCTACCTTGTCAAAAATGCTATACATAACTATGTAGCCTATTTGGGGGAAAAGGTCATCGAGGGTCTTAACTTGCAGTAGATTCTGCAAGCTTTACAGCTGGTCAGCCAGGCCAAATGTGTCAACTGGTACAATGGTGGCATGTCTATTATGGGGAAAACCAACTGCTTTCTGGACTTGAGGACTGCTCCACTGGAGGGAATTCCCACCTCATCAGAAAACCTCATCAAAAGCTTATGGCTTGGAGGTCACAAGCCCTAGTGGGGAAATTACTACTGTTGTCTGGCTAAATGGATATATTGTGCCACCATGCCCTCTAAATACTTATGTTTATGCCATATATATATGAGTATTGCTGTGAGTTCAAGGCCACCCTGAGATGACATAGTGACTTTCAGGTCAGCCTGAGCTAGAGCAAGACCCTACCTCAAAAAAAAAGAAAAAGAAAGGATCATGATTAGTTGGAAAGAAGGGATTCAGTGGATCAGTGGAGAGGACGTTTGGGAGAGAGAAATGGGAGGGAGGTGTGAGGGGATTATGAACATGATATATTGTCTATATGTATGGAAATTGTCAAAAAAATTTTAATGTAGGCTGCAGAGATTGCTTAGTGGTTAAGGTGATTACCTACGAAGCCTAAGAACCCAGGTTCAATTCCCCAATACCCACATAAGCCAGATGCACATGCTTCTGGAGTTCATTTGCAGGGGTTAGAGTCCCTGGCATGCCCATTCTCTCTCATTCTCTCTCTCTCTCTCTCTCCCTCTTTCTCTCTCTCAAATAAATAAATAAAATATTTTAAAAAGTTAAAAATGGTACATATACATATATCACTTCCCTGTCAAGTGAAGTATTGTTTGAATGAAGGATCTAGTGCAGAATAGTAGTAAGGAGTCCAAACCCTGGACATGTTGCAGAAAAGGCAGGCTGTGTGCAAAAGAGTTACCAGAGCATTTACTACAGAACTGTTGCTGTCAGCAATGAATTGTTTTGTTTTGTTTCGTTTTGTTTTTCCAGGTAGGGTCTCACTCTAGCTCAGGCTGACCTGGAATTCACTATGTAGTCTCAGGGTGACCCTGAACTTGTGGTGATCCTCCTACCTCTGCCTCCCGAGTGCTGGGATTAAAGGTGTGCACCACCACACCTGGCTTATGAATTGGGCTTTTAAAATTTGGTTTATACTTTATGCATACATTCATTTGCTTTTGTAGTCCCAGAAGAGAGAATTTAAAAAAAAAAATCACACCTATTTTTGTGCTTTTGTTTGAGAAACACCATGTAATCTACTTAGTAAGTTGTCACTGCTCACTGAAGAATAAGCAAGAAAAGGGTTCTGTTTTTCCCAAACTGCTCCCAACTGTGCCTTGTCAACTTCCCCCTTCCTGTTGGGTGACTCTCCCTTAGCAACATCCCTTCCTGATTCTATAACTCTCCTGCACGTTTGTTTATTCCAAGTCAACAGTCTGTTCTGGTGAAGATCATCCTATTTATTAAAATGCCTTTCTTGGGCTGGAGAGATAGTTTAGAGGTTAAGGTGCTTGCCTGTGAAGCCTAAGGACCTATGTTCAAGTCTCCAGATCCCACATAAGTCCAAAGCACAGGTGAGGCAAGCACAAGGTCGCATATGTGCACTAGATTGTGCATGCATCTGGAGTTCAATTGCAGTGGCTGAGGCCCTAGTATGCAAATTCTCTCTCTTTCTATATATATATATATATATATATATATATATATATATATATATATAAACTTAAAAATGCCTTTCTCACATTTGATTGCAAGTCCTTCCCAATCCTCAGGGAAGCTTGTGGTATCACAGAGTGAGACATGGAGGGATCTGCTCTCCCATAGTTCTTCCACCCTCTTTGCAACACGTGATGTCCGTGTGGATGTGGAGGAAGGAAAAGGCAAAAGTCCCCACCACAAATCAGCCACTTCTTGTTCTTGTCAACCCAAGCCCCATCTTCTGGCTCTTGGGAGGACTATACCAGGGATTTCCCTCTTTTTTTTTTTTTTCTCTTCCATTACTGAGAAATACGTGAGAGAAACTATTCCAAGGATGAGAATTTATATTAGCTCACAGTTTTAGGCTTCAGTTTAGAGAGCTTGGCTCCATTGATTCTGGGGCCACAGTGAGGCAGACCATCAGGGTGGTGGGAGTGTGTGGTGGAGAAAGTTCTTCATTTGCTGGCAGCCAGAAAGCAGAGAGAGAGAGGAAAGGACTGTGGACCAAATACACTCTCAATGACCTACTTCCTCCTTGTAGGCTCCACCTCCTAAAGTTGCTGAAACCTCCAAAGTAACACCAAGAGTTCAACACCTGAACCTGTGGGAGATCAGTCCATATTCAAACCATAACACACACACACACACGCACACAGAGAGAGAGAGAGAGAGAGCATCAGCTTTGAAGGGCAAGGTATCAGACGCATATTCATTAGGCAGGAGGAGCATTTCACTCCTGACATTGTCCTAGAATTGCCTGGACGTGGTGATCATGAGAAGGTATTGCCAGTGGTTTCATTATGGGTTTGTAATTATCCCGGGAAAAGAGTCCCCTTTTGTTTATGTAGGACTGCAGCGGGCACTTCTCCCATTGCTGTGATCAAATACCTGGCAAGAGATGACTTACTGTGGCTCACAATTTGGGGGTGTGGTCCATGATGGCAGGGCTGCCATGGTGACGGGAGCGTGAGGCCGCCTGTCACACTGCATTCACGATCAGGAAACAGAGAGTGATGAATGCTGGTGCTCAGCGTGCTTTCTCCTTGCCATTCGGTCTGGGAGTCCAGTGCATGGAATGGTGCCACCCACACTTAGGGTGGGTTTTCCCACATCAATTAACCTAGTGGAGAAACTCTCCCACAGACCTGCTGAAAGATTTGTCTCCTAGGTGATTCTAGATGCTGTCAAGTTGACAATAGTATCCATCACAGAGACACACTGGGCTGTGTTCTTGTGCCCCTGTATCTGTCCAGGGCACATCTAGGGCAGGAGTCTTTGGCCTTAACTGCTCCAGTGACCCTCTGTCCTGTATTTGGGTCTCTTCATCCCAGCCCCCTCAGCTCTTGCTCAGAGCTCCATCTGGATGCTTGGCCATGGATATTGTTTCAAAGAATCTTGCTTCTTCTGACGCCTGTCCAAGGATACAGTGGCCTCCCTTCTTGTGCATTAGACAAAACAAAGTCAGGAATGCCCTAAGAACAGTCACCAGAACAAAATACGACTGAATGAGTAACTGTAGGCACTCAGTAATAAGTTCTTATTTAATGAATGAATAAAAACAGAAATGTTAAATATCATGAAATATAACCCTACTGGATGGCGCTGCCATTTAAGGGGTGTTCTACTTGTCTATTTCATGGTAGACATTGTTTATTTGAATCTTATAGCAAGTCTATGACATTATTGGGACTTGCATTTTGTTTTATTTTGTTTTGTGTTGTTTTTAGGTTTTTTTTCAAGGAAGGGTCTCACTCCAGCCCAGACTGACCTAGATGGAATTCACTCTGTAGCCTCAGTCTGACCTCAAATTCCTCTAGCTTCCCAAGTGCCGGGACTAAAGGTGTGCACTACCATGACCAGCCTATTGTTTTATGCAGTCTGGTAGGGAAGATATCATGAGGTGAAGTGAATTGTGGTAGATCATCCAAAGTCACCAAGTTAAAAAAAATTTTAGTCATTCATTTATTTATATGTTACAGAGAAAAGAGAGAGAGAGGAAGAGGCAGATAGAGAGAGAATGGGTGTGCCAGGGTCTCCAGCCACTGCAAACAAACTCCAGGTGCATGTGCCACCTTGTGCATCTGGCTTATGTGGGTACTGGGGAATCAAACATAGGTCCTTAGGCCTTGTAGGCAAGTGCCTTAACTGCTAAGCCATCTCTCCAGCCCTAAGTTCACCAGTTTGATGAGTGAAAGATTAAAGCTCCAAACTAAACACTAAGACTGCAGAGCTTGTGCTTTCTCCAATACCCTGGACTCAGATCCAAGATGCTGAAAAGAGAGGCCATATACAGAAACAGAAATGCTCTTCTGGGGACAGTGCCAGGACCACAGCAAGGAAAGTGTTCTTCAGTCAAGAGGGGACAAAGGTTATAGTTGTCCAGGGACAAGTAAACATTCTTTATTGTTGTGAGAGTGTTAGAGTTAGAATGCTTTATGACAAACCTTGGCCACAAAGAGAATACTTCAGAAATGGCTCAGCTGTTGAGGAGCTTGCTACAGAGACTAACGGCCTGGATTCGGTTCCCCAGTACCCACATAAAGCCAGATGCACATTGGCACATGCATCTGGAGATTGTTTGCAGCGGCTGAAGAACCTGGCTCACCCATTCTCTCTCTCTCTCTCTCTGACTTCTCTCTATCCCTCTTTGCTTGCAAATAAATAATTAATTAAAATTTTTAAAATGGGGCAGGGAGAGCTAGAGATAAGGCTATCCATGCTGTCACCACTAGTACCATACAGAGCTGAGTGTTCATGGTGATGACATAGTGGAGGGGCCTGGAGATGGCCACCAGATGATCATAGGCCATCACTGACAGGAAGAACACCATGGCCCCTCCCAAGAAGTGGAAGAAGAACACCTGAGTCAGGCAGCCCTGGAAGGAGATGGTCTTCTTGTCGGAGAGGAAGTCCACCAGCATCTTGGGGGCAGTGACCGAGGAGAAGCAGAGGTCTAGGACAGCCAGGTTGCGGAGCAGGAAGTACATGGGGGTGTGGAGGTGGGACCTTGTGCATGCATCACATTGTGTATCTGGCTTACATGGGATCTGGGGAGTCAAACATGGGTCCTCAGGCTTTGCAGGCAAGGACCTTAACCACTAAGGCATTTCTCCAGCCCTTAAGGTTTTTATGTATGTATGTATTTATTTATTTGACAGATATATATATATATATATATATATATATATATATATATATATAGAGAGAGAGAGAGAGAGAGAGAGAGAGAGAGAGAGTGCTAGGGCATTTAGCCACTGCAAAAGAACTCCAGACACACGTGCCACATTGTGTATCTGGCTTACGTGGGTACTGGTGAATTGAACCTGGGTCCTTTGGCTTTGCCTTTGGGTCCTTTGGCTTTGCCTGGGTCCAAAGGCTTTGCCTTTGCAGGCAAGCACCTTAACCACTAAGTCACTGAGCAATCTCTCTAGCCCCTCCTTGTAGTTTTTATTGAAGGGGCACAAAATCTCCATCTTATCAGAGAGATGAGGTCTTGGGGCAAGGAAGTGGCACTCCACCTTTTTGAGTCAACCAAGGAGAAAATATTTAACCTTAATAGTGTTGGGGTTAACCATGTAGCCAGCTAACACTTGCATTGAGTGGATTAAAACTCAGGATGTGTGAAAATGGGAGGAATGATAGCTAACTGCATCTACCACTATTTGTTTTCTTTCTAGTTTTGTTAGCTTTGAGACAGGGATGAATAACAGTCAATTGGCGACAGCTTACCTTTGGATCTGTTAGGTTTGGGCCAGTTTCAAGCCCCTTGTTATTGGCTCATCTTTAACCTTGCTATGAGTTGTAGTTTATAGATCTTTATCATATATGGAAATGCCAATGATAGCTTATTTCTAATCTAGCCATGGAAGGCGAGTACCTAGAAATGAGTTACAAGTAGCTTATAGACTTTCCACTAGAGTGTCTAATATCTGCCTCTTTTTGTTAAACCTTTTACTTCCTAATTGATCACTGACCACTCATCATGCATTTGTGTCAGAGGAAGCTGACATAGTGCCATCCATGTGCCTGGGAAGTAAATGACTCCATAGGGCCCTTTTACTCCCTGTCTTTCTCTGTAGCATTCCCGATCAAATACTATGAGAAAGAATATATGGAATGGAAGATATGGTATGGCCAAGGTGGAAAAGTGTAGAATGTCCCAAGCAGTATTTCTTAATTTGCAAGAATATTTTTTTCTCATTCTCTGTACCATTTGTATCTTTGTTTATTTATTTTGGATTTTCAAGGTAAGGTTTACTCTAGCCCAGGCTGATCTGGAATTCACTATGTAGTCTCAAGGTGGCCTTGAAGTGGGAGTAATTCTCCTACCTCTGCCTCCCTAGTGTTAGGATTAAAGGCGTGTGTTACCATGCTTGGCTATTTCTCTCTACCTTTAAAAAATCCTGATCTTGCCAGGCATGGTGGCACATGCCTTTAATCCCAGCACTTGCGAGGCAGAGGTAGAAGGATCGCTGAGAGTTTGAGGCCACCCTGAGACTATATAGTGAGTTCCAGGTCAGCCTGGACTAGTGTGAGACCCTACCTTGAAAACCCCCCCCAAAAAAAAAAAAAAGCTGATCTTGCTGGACATGGTGGCACACGCCTTTAACCCCAGCACTTGGGAGGCAGAGGTAGGAAGATTGCTCTGAGTTCGAGGCCAGCCTGAGACTATATAGTGAGTTCCAGGTCTGGGCTAGAGTGAGACCCTACCTCAAAAAAACAAACAAAACAAATGTGGCTCTTTTTTCATGTATATAATAAATACCTCTCTTCTCTAGTCATTGATATGACTCAGAGTTTTTTTTGTCGTTGTTGTTGTTTTGTTTTAATTTTTGGTTTTCTGAGGTAGGGTCTCACTCTAGCTCATGCTGACCTGGAATTCACTATGTAGTCTCAGGGTAGCCTCAAACTCACTGCGATCCTCCTACCTCTGCTTCCCAAGTGCTGGCATTAAAGGCGTGCGCTACCATGCCCGGCCTTCGCTTTATTGTTCTTACAAAGCCAACAATGTCCTGGAAATTTTGCTATTGTGACCTTTACTACTTCCCCAGTACCTCTCCACTGAATACTGTTAATATATGAATCAAGGGATTAAGTTACCAGAACATGAATTTCTGGGGGATTCATTCAAACCGTAGCAGGTAAGTGCCATGGCTTGAAGAATATCTAAGAAGTATCTAGTAGAAAAAGAATCAGAACAAAGGGGGGAAAGTCATCATGTCAGTGTTAAAATTTAGACCATAGTGAGGAAGGAAACAGAAAGGCAGCCAGCAGAAAGACAGCGTCTGTCCTGGAGTTAAGATGAAGCTGACAGCTGTTCCTCACAGACACGCATCCAGAGATGAGGGGCTTTCTAGGTGTCCCCTTGTGGTCGTGGCAGAATCTGGGTTCCTGATGTCATCTGTATCTTGTGCCTCCAAAGGTGGAGTCAGCAGAATCACGTGCTAGTCACCATGGGTTGTGCTGTCCTGTTTGTAAAACTGTCTAATACAAACATAACAGATCCTAGGCCAGGTGTGGTGGCGTATGCCTTTAATCCCAGCACTTGGGAGGCAGAGGTAGGAGGATCGCCATGAGTTCAAGGCCACCCTGAGACTAGAGTGAATTTCAGGTCAGCCTGGGCTAGAGCGAGACAGTACCTCGAAAAGCCAAAAAAAAAAAAAAAAATGCCAATGATAACAGATCCACTGTAGGTTTCATAAAGTGCAAAAGTGCTTAATGCAGCGCCTGACACAGGAATCAGCTGTGATGACGTTAGTTTCTTCTTTGTACTTCATAAAGACTTTCCCCTACTTTTTGCCTGGGATATCACAAGTACAGAGAGATTTCGGGTCAACCTATATAAAGTTCACTCCCTGTTGCACATCGCTAAGCGCTTGGCTAATCTCTTCATGGCTGCCTGCATCTCCTGGTTCCTGAGGGTGTAGATCATGGGGTTGAGCATGGGGGTCATGACAGTGTGGCTGATGGACACAGCCTTGTCCATGGGGAAGGGAGTGAAGGGGCGGGCATACAGGTAAATGCTGGGAATGAAGACCATAGACACAACGACGACGTGGGTGGTGCAGGTGGAGGCCGCCTTCCTCCTCACCTGCCCTGGGTGGGACCTCAGCATCACCAGGATGACGGTGTAGGAGATGAGAAGGAGGAGGAACCAGATGATATCCAGCATGCCGCTGTTAGAGATCATGAGGAACTCCAGCAGGGAGGTGTCAGTGCAGGCCAGTCTAAGCACTTGGGGGACATCGCAGTAGAAGTTATCCAGGATGTTGGGGCCACAATAAGGCAGCGGAAGCATCAAAGACAGCTGAATAATGGAATGGACGAAGCCCACAGTCCATGCTGTCACCACTAGTACCATACAGAGCTGAGTGTTCATGATGGTGACGTAGTGGAGGGGCCTGGAGATGGCCACCAGGCGGTCGTAGGCCATCACCGACAGGAAGAACACCATGGCCCCTCCCAGGAAGTGGAAGAAGAACACCTGAGCCAGGCATCCCCGGAAGGAGATGGTCTTCTTGTCGGAGAGGAAGTCCACCAGCATCTTGGGGGCAGTGACCGAGGAGAAGCAGAGGTCTAGGACAGCCAGGTTGCGGAGCAGAAAGTACATGGGGGTGTGGAGGTGGGAGTCTGAGGTCACCGTGACTATGATGAGGAGGTTTCCCACGACAGTGGTGGTGTAGACAAACAAGAACAGCAGAAACAAGAAAGGCTGAAGCTCTTGAGTCTGTGAGAGCCCCAGGAAGACAAACTCTGACACCCATGTGAGGTTTCCTGGCTCCATGTCATCTCCATACACTTAAAGGCAAAAGACCACAGACATGGATGCATTGATGATGTCACTTTGCCCTGTTTGGCCTCAGGGGCTCAAGTGATGGCGTTAGGTCCATTAGATGGGCATTCTTATGGGCAGACTGGAGTACCAACTGCTGCCTTGTCTCTGAAAAGCTGACAAGTGGATGCTGCAATACACAGTCATGAGATATTGGTTGTGTTTTGTTTTGTCTTGTCTTGTTTTATTTCGTTTGTTATGTTTATTCGATTGTGACCTGGTCAACTATCAAGATCCTCCTGCCCAAACTGTCGAGTGCTCGTAAGATATCTCACAAGCTGGGCTACTGTGATGGCTCAGCAGTTAAAAGGTGCTTACTTGGCTGGAGGGATGGCTTAGCAGTTAAGGTGCTTGCCCTCAAAGCCAAAGGACCTAGATTCAATTCCCCAGGACCCACATAAGCCAGATGCACAAGGTGGAGCATGCACATGGAGTTTGCTGTGGGTGGAGGCCCTGGTGCTCACATTCTCCATGTGCCTCTGTCTCTCCTTTCTCTCTGAGATAAATAAGTAATAAAATATTTTGGGGGGCTGGGAAAATGGCTTAGTGGTTAAGGCCTTTGCCTGTGTAGCCTAAGGACCCCAGTTTGATTCCCCAGGACCCACGTAAGCCAGATCCACAAGGGGGCACATGCATGTGGAGTTCATTTGCAGTGGCTGGAAGCCCTGGCGTGTCCATTCTCTCTCTCCCTCTCTCTGCCTTTCTCACTCAAATAAATAAATAAAAATTAAAAAATGATTTCTCACCATGAATTTGGCAAAGGCTACACATCTGGGCTTCACCCCCCAACCCCCCCAGAGAGCTGCACTCAGTACAACGATGCATCAGGGCACCTTGCGGGCATTAAAGCAGTCCTCTCCACAGCCAGCCTGGGAAAGGCCCCTGAAGACAGTGTTGGTTCTGCCCATGTACTAGGTTCTAAGGAGCACAACACAACTTCTCAGCTAGGTCCAAAGAGAATATTAATGGAGTAGATTCCTTTGCAAAGTCATTTGCATCCGCAAAGTCGCCTGCAATTTTCCTAGTGTGTTTTCATGTTAGTTGCAATAGAAAAATCTCACGTGGATGGCTAATTTGTGTGCTGCTATACATACAGGTTATGTATGCAAACACTTAATCTCATCTATCTTTTTTGGTTTTGTTTTCTTCAAGGTAGGGTCTCGCTCTAGGCCAGGATTGACCTGGAATTCACTCGAACTCTTGGCGATCCTCCTACCTCTGCCTCCCTAGTGCTGGGATTAAAGGCATGCACCACCACTCCTGGCTCATATACCTTGTATAAGACTATTTAGATACTGTAGTTTGAAGTCGGTATGGAGTTCTAATTTGAAAAGTTATTGACACAAAACCAAGCTGATATACGTATACACCTTCTGGGTAACTGGTAAATGCGTTTTGAATGATGGAATAAATCCTTGTCATGATCTATATATACATATTCTAGGTAACTAATACATGCATTTCAAGTGATGGAATAAATCCTTGTTGTAAGTAAAAGCAACTGTTTAGGTTGACTTTTAGCCAGTAATATTAGAGATCTATTTAAAAATTGAAATAAGGGCTGGAGAGATAGCTTAGCAGTTGACACACTTGCCTGCAAAGCCAAAGGACCCAGGTTCAATTCCCCAGGACCCATGTAAGCCAGATGCACAAGGTGGTGCACATGTCTGGAGTTCGTTTCCAGCTGCTGGAGGCCCAGGCGCACCCATTCTCTCCCTCTGTCTTTCTTTCTCTCTCTCCCTCTCTCTCTCTCTCTCTCTCTCTCTATCCCTCTTTCAAATGAATAAATAAAAATGAAAAATTGAAATAAAAAGAATTCAGTTTCTACATATTTCAAGTACTTAAATGTTTCTATATCTTTGGAAGTAATTTCTGTTTTCTTTAATTTATTTGCACAGCATTGTGTATGTGACAGAGAGAGAGAGAGAGAAATGGGGTGTCTTGGTACTGCAAACAAATGCTCATCTGGCTTTATGTGGGTGGCTGGGGGACTGAACCTGGGTCTGCAAGCTTTGCAAGAAAGTACTTTTAGCCAATGAGCCATGTCTGCAGCCCCTTCCTGTTTTCTTAAGAAACGATTGCTAAGCACTCAACCTAGGAATATTCAGCTGTCACCTTCTCTCTGACTCCTTTCCCTCCATCTCCTGTACAGAACTAATTCACCTCTGTGTGTCCTAAGACCCTTCACACACACCGCTGTCACAGTGCTCACCACGCTTCCCTGTCACCTCCTTAACCAGACGGCAAATCCAAGAACACTGTCCGTGACCGCCCCTCGATGCGCTAGTGACTAAACCGTGTTTGCCCACTTCATGGGATGCATTACGTGATCCTGGTTTTAGGACTACTTGGAAAACCTTGTGATGATTTTCGTCATTCTTTTTACCTTTTGCTCTTAGCACCCTTCCTCTAAACCACCCGGCCAATTCTCTGCTTAGTTGTTCTCACTTGTAGCCAGGGGCTCCTGGCTCAGCACCCTAGGGTACTTCCAGAGCCTCTCCTCACTCTTTACATTGACTCCCAGCAAGTCTATGTCACTCATTTACTCCCACCTTCTGCCAGATGTTTGCAAGGTCCTTCTGACAGCTGGCCCCTTCTCTCACCTCACTTCAGCCCACCACGGGTCCTCACGGCTCATAGCTGCGTGGAGGTCCTTTGCTGGAGCTTCAGCCTCCCAGTCCCCGGCCATCCCTCAAGTGCGCTGGCCTGTGTGGAACCCTAGAGGGACAAGGACTGTCCTTGGGGACACCACTTGGACAGGACTCAGCAGAAGCACTGGGCTGATTGTCACTGGGGCCCAGGCAGCCGTGGGACTTGTTAAAAAGTTTCTCTATGTCTCAAAACACATAGTCATTGAGAGGTCTTCCTTGGGGGCCCAAAGTACCAGGAACAGTGAAAATTTGAGAGGTTTGTGCACTGTGGGCTTTCCTGGCCAAGATCCAAGAGGACCAGAGGGTCTTCCACTGAAACTCACTCTGGGAGTTTTAGGAGACTACCTCTGAGCCCAGCGCTCCCTACCCTTGAGAGAGTCACTTGCAGGGTTTGTTATGGACAGGTTGGTGTGTCCAGCCCAGCCTTTCTCCTTGCACAGGTCAGCGATATGATCAAGCACTCGTGCGTGGAACAAGTCCTCAGACAGTAGTCATGTACCTGTGAAGTGACCAGACTATGAGAACCACTTAGAGTTCATTAGTGCCATGAGCAGCTCTTTCTCATGGAGTCATAGAGACAACTGGGTGGATTTCTTTCTTTGCTCTTCTTCTTTTCAACTGAATTAGTCTTTACTTGGGCAAAGTCATAGATGGTAAATTGTTTCCATATTATAAGAGGACCACCAAACCCCACAAATGCCAACCAACCTGCCATGACAGATTCACACCAACATCAATTCCTTTCACACCATATAAAATAATAGCATTCTTTTATTTTTTATTTATTTATTCGGGGGTGGTGAGGTAGGTTCTCACTCTAGCTCAGACTGACCTATAATTTACGATGTAGTCTCAGGGTAGCCTTGAACTCACAGCGATCCTCCTACCTCTACCTCCCAAGTGATGGGGTTAAAGGCGTGCGCCATAATGCCTGGCCCTATTTTTATTTGTGTTTATTTATTTGACAGAGACAAAGAGAAAGAGAGAGAGAGGGATTCAGCTTTCAGGAGTTGTTACCCAAGCTGAGGTGGGTCTTTCAGTCATGTAGCTGCCTTCGAGTTGTCCACATTCCTGTCAATAACCCCTCACCCAAGCGCCTGTAAGTAACCCCAATAAACTCATTAATTCACTCAGCCTGACTTGGGTCAATTGTTTCTTTAGTCTGTTATAGTATCTGTGGTGAATATATAGATGTTAGTTCACATGTCCCCAGGAAAAGTCACACAAGATGGGAGTCCCAATGGGGACTGACAGAACCAAAGGTGTGTTGGAGGAAAAACATAGTCTGTGAAATGGGTGTTGTAACTTGTGACTGCAAATCTTCATATGACTGCCCTTCCCCACATGGTGTGGGATGGTGAAGCTTCTGCAGCAGGGGTGGTGATATAGTCCCTACTGTGGGTGATAAGACATGCAACCAAGATTGAGCTGTCTGAGGAGGGCACAACCTTGAGGGGAAAGTCCACCATGGCCAGTATGTGGTATGGGATGGCACACTGTCTTACTGAATGGGTCCTCCGTGCAAGTACAGGGATATTCCTGAGTGGCTGATGAACTAGAGAATACACTGAAATCTCTGAAAGTAGCACATTTGGGACAGGATCATAAGCAGTCATTGACAGCAGTTTCATGGCTTTTTCTGTGGACAAAAAGACATGCAATAGAAGGCTGGAAAGATGGTCCAGCAGTTAAGAGCATTTCCTGTGCAAGTGTGAGGGCCTGAGGAGACATGAAACTCCACTCCAGTTCAGTCCCTAGGAGCCCCATAAACAGCTGGGTGTGGCCATGCATGTCTATAACCCCAGTCCTATAGGGGAACAGAGACCTGAGATTCATAAGAGCTTATAAAAAAATATGGCAAGTTCTGGAATCAGTAAAAGACTCTGGCTCAAATACGAATGGGCAAGAGAACAAGGAGGGCTGTAGAGATAGCTCAGTGGTTGAGGCACTTGCTTGCAAAGCCTAAGGACCCAGGTTCAATTCCTCAGTACCCATGTACAGCCAGAAGCACAAAGTGGCACATGTGTCCAGAGTTCATTTGCAGTGGCGAGATACTCTGGAGCACCCATTATATCTGTGTGTGATAAATTAATTAATTAATTTAATTTGATATCATTTTAAAAATTATACGTTATAAAAGGGCTAGAGAAATGGCTCATTGGTTAAGGTGCTTACCTGAAAAGCATAACCACCCAAATTCAGTTCCCCAGTACCCACATAAAGTCAGATTCACAAAGTGGCTCATGCCCCTGGGGTTTCTTTGCAGTGGCTGGAGACCGTGGCGTGCCCATTATGTCTCTCTTTCTCTCTCTCTGCTTATAAATAAATAAATAAATAACTTTTTTTAACTTATAAAAGGGCTGGAGAGATGGCTTAGCAGTTAAGGTGCTTGCCTGTGAAGTCTAAGAACCCATGTTCTACTCTCCAGATCCCATGTTAGCCAGATGCACAAAGGTGAGGCAAGCACAAGGTCGCAATTGCCCAGTAGGTGTCAATAGCATCTGGAGTTTGATTGCAGTGGCTGAGGCCCTGGCGTGCCAGTTCTCTCTTTGTCTCTCTCTCTAAAATAAGAAATTTAAAAAATTAAAAAATTTATAAAAGAACAATGGAACGAGACACCCAACATTCCACTCTAGCCACTACAGGCAAGCAAAGCACATGGCAACCACAGGCTGCAAATACACCACATACATACATGCGAAAACCAACAATGAAAGAAAAGATGTGTAACGCAGACTCAGCTGTCTTCCCAGAAGAAACTTGTAAGGGCAGAATTGCAATGAGAAAAGGACATGTGAAGAAAAGGGAGGATGAGATGGAGGTGTTGACTTTCCATTTCTTTTAGCTAGATGAACACAAAGGTAAAAAAGAGAGTGGAAGTCACTGGCTCTGTACTAAAGAGCTCTTCCTAAGATCCAAAGACTTGGAACTTATGGGGAGAAGAATCAGTCAAGGGCGAGAGAGCATCTTCCAGGGCCCAGGAGACACTGCAGAGGAAGTAGCGATTTCAACATGAGTGCTGTTCTCACTGCTAGTCTCAGAACCCCTCCAAGGAAATGGTGGTAGACACTGAGGAGACTCATACTCATCAAAGCACAAAGTGGGAGGCTGGAGAGAGCTCAACACCAAAGAAGACTTATAACATGCCCTTCAAGACCCAGAGAACATTGTGGAAGAGAGGGCAGAAAGATGGTAAGAGCCACAGGGCAGGAAGGGGTATGTTGAGGCGTTGTTTACCACCCCCAATCCACAGAGACTGACTGGTGCATTCATGACCCTATAGTGAGTACCCATAACCCCACTGAGGAGTGCCCTCGGTGGAATGAGGGTGGGAGAGAGGGAACATAAGAGTATACCCCAATCAGAGTATCATCACTATGCAATATATTCCTATACCCCAATCAGAGTATCATCACTATGCAATATATTCCTATACCCCAATCAGAGTATCATCACTATGCAATACATTCCTATACCCCAATCAGAGTATCATCACTATGCAATATATTCATACAGTTAAGTCTTTTTTTAAAAGAGGGAGAAATCACAGAAAATACCTCTCAAGTCTGACCTTTAATACAAAGGAAGGGAAAATGCATGCTTCAGCGGGCAGATGGCCCAGGACAGGTAACTATGATATTTAGGGACTATTCTACCTCTGAACTGCTTGACTTGGAAAAACCTTTTAACTAGTAAATGAATATACCTCTCATAGCCTGGCTTATGAGACTGTGGGACATGGGGGTACCTGGGATCAGCCTGAGTGCCTGCCTGTGTAGGCTCTGGATGCTCTGGATCTCTCCTACTTCTCTGCTACCGTTTTAATTTCTTATACACCTCACTTTTTAGTAAAAGTGTGTATTTTGCTGTTTTTTTTTTTTTGTGTGTGTGTGTGCTTTTTCTCCCCTAGGCTGCTTTGGCGTGGTTCCTACAGCCACCATCTTAACCAGAACTAACATTTCTTTGTTAGTATCTTACTAGCTGCCCAAGATCAAAGTACTTGCTTGGAGCTGACATTAGTGGCACTAATCAGAGATACTTCCCATTCTTTATAATAACATTCTTGGGCTGGAGAGATGGCTTAGCAGTTCAGGTGCTTGCTGCAAAGCCTAAAGACCAGGTTCGATTTCCCAGTACCCATGTAAGCCAGATGCACAAAGTGGCACATGTATCTGGAGTTCATTTGCAATGGTTGGAGTCCCTGGCATGCCCATTCTCTCTCTATCTGCCTTTCTCTCTCTCTCAAAATGAAATATTTTTTTTAAAAATGCTAACTATTGCTGAAGACTCCACATACTTGGGTGGCAAGGCCACTGAGAAATCCTGCTGGAACTGAGCTGATAACCTCCTCCATGTAGACCAGCTGACAGAAAGCTGGAAGAAGCCATGCTACATTTAGTTCAATGGGAGAGAGATATCACCAGTGAAGATACTCAACAGTGGACACTGCAAGCCTTATAATTGGCCAGCCAGGCCAAATGAGCCAACGGGTGCAATAGTGGCACATCTGTCATGGTGGAAACCAACTGCCCTCCAATTGGACTGGAGGCCCGCTTCGTGGGGGGTAATACATCCCTGATACTGAAAACTTAAAACAGGGGTAGTCATGAGCCCTAGGGGTGTAACATCTGCTGATGTCTGGAAAAATGTATATACTATGCTTATCAAACTGCCCAGTAAGCACTTCTCTTATTATTTATACCCTTATATTAATGCTACTCTCACTTTGGGTAGAGAATCTTATCTTTTCAGATGTCAGTGACCTTGGGATGACTCAGAAGGTATCATAGTGCTGGAAAGAAGTGACTGGAGAACTGAATAACATCTCGATCACACCTTCCAAGGCTCAGGGTCTAATGCGGAAGAGGTGGCAGAAAGAATGTAAGAGCCAAAGGAAGGGTAGGACTCCTTACAACATGCTCCCTCCAGACATAAAATGGCCTGGATATCCATGACCTCATAGTGCCTGACACTACCTCACAAGACCATCATAAGAGGAGGAAAAGATCACGACATCACAATGAAAGAGAGACTGATTGAGATGGGGAGGGGATATGATGGAGAATGGAATTTCAAAGGGGAAAGTGGGGGGAGGGAGAGTAACACCATGGGATATTTTTTATAATCATGGAAAATGTTAATAAAAATTAAGAAAAAATAAAATTAAATTTAAAAAAATGCTAACCTTTGACTGTCTTATAGACTTGGGAAAACATCGGAAGGAATAGGAAAAATAGTAGTTGAGTTTGAGCAAAGGCACACTGTTTAGGTAGAAAAAAGCGCTTCCCAGGAGCTATAAGGTTATTGTGTTGTTGTACTCTTTAGAGTTTGGAGACTTTATTAGATTAAGAGAAGAAAAGCATCTGGGCATGGTGGCCCAGTCCTTTACCCAACAGTTAGGAGACTGAGGTAAGAGGATCACTGTGAGTTTGAGGCCAACCTAAATCTGCATGGTGCGTTTCAGGTCAGCATGAGCTACAGCGAGACTGTGCCCCAAGAAAGAAAAGACAGAAGAAAAGTGGAGAAAGTACAGATAGCTCCTGCCCATGAGAAGGCAAGAGGAAGGAAAGCTGTCCATAGTCCACATGGTTATTGAATGAGAATCCCAGTCCAGGGCTGGTTTCCTCCATATGAGCTGTTAGCCGTGGAGACCCCTAAGCCTTTGGTTGCACGCCAGAACTAGAAGGAAAGACCCTATTGCTGAAGACATCACACACGTTGGTTGAAGAACATAGAGAAATCAAGTCAAGACTGAGTTGGAAAGTCCCTCTATGCTATTTTGTTTTCACAGTGCCAGAGGTGCCATACAGGCTGGCAGGGGAGAATGATTGTCAACAATCCTGCTTGGTTATAACTCTACATGTCACACTGTCAACATGCAAGGCAAGGTGTGACTGTAGATGCAACAGTGGCACAACTGTTATGGGTACAACCAACTGCCTTTTTGTTAGATTCCAAACCCTCTCCACAGGGGAGAACTCACGCATGACACTATAAGTCAGGCAAAAGCCTGTGGCTGGAGAAGTCATAGGCCCTAGTATGGTGGCCACTGTTTTCTTTTACTTCTTTTTTTTTTTTTTCCAAGGTAGGGTCTCACTCTAGCCCAGGCACCACAGTTTTCTTGAACAGATGTGATATGCCCATCAGATTTTTTCTAAACATTTGTGTTTGTGTCCATACATTACTATTGATGTCAGTTTCTATCATAGAAACTTCTTTTATTTATTTACTTATTTATTTGCAGTGGGTGGTGGTTATGATATAGGATTGGAGTCCTCAGATGGATTAGATCCATACAGATGCAGGAGATTTCCCCCCAGGTCTGTGAACCCCAACTTTAGGTCCTCGTCCAAGTTATCAAAGAACTAAAAATGTGAACTTAGAGAAAGATAAATAATAAGATTTATTTTAGGACTGGGTGTAGTGGTGCATGACTTTTATCCCAGCACTTGGGAGGCAGAGGTAGGAGGATTGCTGTGAATTCTAGGCCACCCTGAGACTACATAGTGTATTTCAGGTCAGCCTGGGCTAGCATGAAACCCTACCTCAAAAAAACAAAACAAAATATTTATTTTAGGGAGTGTTAAGATAAGAGGGAAAATAAAGCACCCTATTCAAAAGAAATTCTTCCTCTTTCTAACCAGGATAATCCTGGCAATTGCCAGGAGGATGAGATGGTAGAAGACAGAAAGTTATATGTTTAACAGAACACAAGGAAAGACAAACTTTGGAGGACAAGGTGGTCACCTGAGAGAACCAGGTGCTCTTCTCTTGTTCCTTGTACTTTCTTTTTTTTTAAATGAATTATTTTTATTTTTATTTATTTTTACTTTTTATGAGAGAGAGAGAGAGAGAGAGAGAGAGAGAATTGGCACACCAGGGCTTCCAGCCACTGCAATTGAATTCCATATGTGTGTGTCACCTTGGGCACATGTGCAACCTTACACATTTGTCACCTTGTGCATCCGGCTTATATGGGATCTGGGGAGTCAAACATAGGTCTTTTGGTTTCACAGGCAAGCACCTTAACCACTAAGACACCTCTCCAGCCTGTAGGGTTTTTGTTTTGTTGTTGTTGTTGTTTGAGGCAAGACCAACAGGCTGCCTTTGTTTATGTGAGAAAGAGAAGAGAGAGAGAGAGAGAGAATTGGTGCACCAGGAGCTTCAGCCACTGTAATCAAACTCCAGAGGCATGTGACCCCTGTGTACATGTGTGACCTTGCATGCTTGTGTTACTGTGCGCCTGGCTTACATGGGGCTTAGAGAGCCAACATGAGTCCTTAGGCTTCGCAGGCAAATGTGTTAACCGATCAACCATCTCTTCAGACCATAGCTTTTTTTTTTCTTTTTTTTTTTCTTTTATTTTTGGTTTTGCTTTTTCATTTTCCAAGGTAGGGTCACCCTCTAGCTCAGGCTGACCTGGAATTCACTATGTAATATCAGGGTGGCCTCGAACTCATGGTAGTCCTCCAACCTCTGCCTCCCAAGTGCAGGGACTAAAGGTGTGTTCTACCATGCCTGGCTCATAGTTACTTTTTATTATTTTTATTTTTTATTCATTTTTAAGAAGAGAGAAAGACAGAATGGGTGTATCTGGGCCTCCAGCCACTGCAAATGAACTCCAGATGCATGCACCACTTTGTGCATCTGGCTTCATGTGAATACCATACAATCAAACTCAGGTTATTAGGTATTGCAGGCAAGCACCTTAACCACTGAGCCGTCTCTCCAGCCCCTCCTTGTAATTTTTATTAAAGGAACACAAAATCTCCATCTTATCAGAGAGATGAGGTCTTGGGGCAAGGAAACAGACTCCACCCTTTTGGGTCAAACAAGGGGAAAATATTTAACCTTAGTACTCTTTGAGTTAACCTTGTAGTCCGCTAATAGTTGCACTGAGTGGATTAAAACTCGGGATGTGTTGAAAATGGGAGGAATGATAGCTAACTGCATCTACCACTGTCCGTTTACTTTCTAGTATTGTTAACTTTCAGACAGGGATGAATAACAGTGTCAACTGGTGACAGCTTACCTTTGGATCTGTTAGATTTGGGCCATGGACCAGTTTCAAGGTTAATCTTTCTTTTTTCTTTTTTCTTTTTTTTTGGAGGTAGGGTATCACTCTCGCATAAGCTGACCTGGAATTCACTCTGTATTCTCAGAGTGGCCTTGAACTCACGGCGACCCTCCTACCTCTGCCTTCCTAGTACTGGAATTAAAGGAGTGCGCCACCACTCCCAGCTTACTGGTTCTTCTTTAACCTTCCTATGAGTTATAGTTTATAAATTTTTATCATTTATGGAAATGCCAATGATAGCTTATTTCTAATCTAGTCAAAGAAGACGAATACCTAGAAACAAGTTACAAGTAGCTTATAGACTTTCCACTAGAGTGTCTGAGATCTGCCTCTCTTTGTTAAAGCTTTTACTTCCTAATTGATCAGGGTATTACTGACCACTCATCATGCATTTGTGTTGGAGGAAGCTGACATAGAGATATCCATGTGCCTGGGAAGTAAATGGCTCCATAGGGCCCTTTTACTCCCTGTCTTTCTCTGTAGCATTCCCGATCAAATACTATGAGAAAGAATATATGGAATGGAAGATATGGTATGGCCAAGGTGGAAAAGGGTAGAATGTCACAAGAAGTATTTTTCTATTTTCAAGAATTTTTTTCTTAAACTCTCTACCATTTATTTGTTTGTTTGTTCATTTATTTTGGGTTTTCGAGGTAGGGTTTCACTCTAGCCCAGGGCGATCTGGAATTCACTATGTAGTCTCAAGGTGGCCTTGAACTGACACTAATTCTCCTAGCTCTGCCTCCAAAATGTTGGGATTAAATGCATGTGTCACCATGCCTGGCTATTTCTCTCTACCTTTTAAAAATCCTGATCTTCCTGGATATGGTGGCACAAGCCTTTTACCTCAGCACTTGGGAGGCAGAGGTGGAAAGATTGCTCTGAGTTCAAGGGCAGCCTGAGACTACATAGTGAATACCAGGTCAGCCCTGGCTAGAGTGAAACCCTACTCAAAAAACAACAAAAAAAATCCGGCTCCTATTTCATGTATATAATAAACAACTCTCTTCACTAGTCATTGATATGACTCAGGATTTTTGTTTTGTTGTGTTTTGTTTTGTTTCTGGTTTCCCGAGGTAGGGTCTCGCTCTAGCTCAAGGCTCACCTGGAATTCACTATGGAGTCTCAGGGTGGCCTTGAACTCATGGCACTCTTCTTACCTCTGCCTCCCAAGTGCTGGCATTAAAGGCATGCGCCACCACACCCAGCCTTCGCTCTTATTGTTCTTATAAAGCCACCAATGTCCTGGAAATTTTGCCATTATGACCTTTAGTACTTCCCCAGTACCCCTCCTCCAAATACTGTTAATATATAAATCAAGGGATTAAGTTACCAGCACATGAATTTCTGGGGGATTCATTCAAACCGTAGCAGGTAAGTGCCATGGCTTGAAGAATATCTAAGAAGTATCTAGTAGAAAAAGAATCAGAACAAAGGGGGGAAAGTCATCATGTCAGTGTTAAAATTTAGACCATAGTGAGGAAAGGCAGCCAGCAGAAAGACAGCGTCTGTCCCGGAGTTAAGATGAAGCTGACAGCTGTTCCTCACAGACACGCATCCAGCGATGAGGAGCTTTCTAGGTGTCCCCTTGTGGTCGTGGCAGAATCTGGGTTCCTGATGTCATCTGTATCTTGTGCCTCCAAATGTGGAGTCAGCAGAATCACGTGCTAGTCACCATGGGTTGTGCTGTCCTGTTTGTAAAACTGTCTAATACAAACATAACAGATCGTAGGCCAGGCGTGGTGGCACACACCTTTAATCCCAGCACTTGGGAGGCAGAGGTAGGTGATCTCTGTGAGTTCAAGGCCACCCTGAAAAAGGCAATGATAACAGATCCAATATAGGTTTCATAAGAAGTGCAAAAGTGTGGGATGGGGAAATGGCTTAGTGGTTAAGGTATTTGCCTATGAAGCCTAAGGACCCCGGTTCGATTCCCCAGGACCCACGTAAGCCAGATGCACAAGGGGGCGTATGTGTCTGGAGTTCGTTTGCAGTGGCTGGAGGCCCTGGATCACCCATTCTGTGTTCCTCTCAGTCTCTTCCTCTCTCTCTCTCTCATAAATTAATGAATAAATAAATAAATAAAATATTTTTAAAAAAGAAGTGCAAAAGTACTTAACAGAGCACTTTACACAGGAATCAGCTGTCATGACATTAGTTTTTTCTTTGTACTTCATAAGGACTTTCCCCTACTTTTTACCTGGGCTACCACAAGTTCAGAGAGATTTCGGGTCAGCCTATGTAAAGTTCACTCCCTGTTGCACATCGCTAAGCGCTTGGCTAATCTCTTCATGGCTGCCTGCATCTCCTGGTTCCTGAGGGTGTAGATCATGGGGTTGAGCATGGGGGTCATGACAGTGTGGCTGATGGACACAGCCTTGTCCATGGGGAAGGGAGTGAAGGGGCGGGCATACAGGTAAATGCTGGGAATGAAGATCATAGACACGACGATGACGTGGGTGGTGCAGGTGGAGGCCGCCTTCCTCCTCGCCTGCCCTGGGTGGGACCTCAGCATCACCAGGATGACGGTGTAGGAGATGAGAAGGAGGAGGAACCAGATGATATCCAGCATGCCGCTGTTGGAGATCATGAGGAACTCCAGCAGGGAGGTGTCAGTGCAGGCGAGCCTAAGCACTTGGGGGACATCGCAGTAGAAGTTATCCAGGATGTTGGGGCCACAATAAGGCAGTGGAAGCATCAGAGACAGCTGAACAATGGAATGGATGAAGCCACCAGTCCATGCTGTCAACACTAGTGCCATACAGAGCTGAGTGTTCATGATGGTGACATAGTGGAGGGGCCTGGAGATGGCCACCAGGCGGTCATAGGCCATCACCGACAGGAAGAACACCATGGCCCCTCCCAGGAAGTGGAAGAAGAACACCTGAGCCAGGCAGCCCCGGAAGGAGATGGTCTTCTTGTCGGAGAGGAAGTCCACCAGCATCTTGGGGGCAGTGACCGAGGAGAAGCAGAGGTCTAGGACAGCCAGGTTGCGGAGCAGAAAGTACATGGGGGTGTGGAGGTGGGAGTCTGAGGTCACCGTGACTATGATGAGGAGGTTTCCCACGACAGTGGTGGTGTAGACAAACAAGAACAGCAGAAACAAGAAAGGCTGAAGCTCTTGAGTCTGTGAGAGCCCCAGGAAGACAAACTCTGACACCCATGTGAGGTTTCCTGGCTCCATGTCATCTCCATACACTTAAAGGCAAAGGACCACAGACATGGATGCATTGATGATGTCACTTTGCCCTGTTTGGCCTCAGGGGCTCAAGTGATGGCGTTAGGTCCATTAGATGGGCATTCTTATGGGCAGACTGGAGTACCAACTGCTGCCTTGTCTCTGAAAAGCTGACAAGTGGATGCTGCAATACACAGTCATGAGATATTGGTTGTGTTTTGTTTTGTCTTGTCTTGTTTTATTTCGTTTGTTATGTTTATTCGATTGTGACCTGGTCAACTATCAAGATCCTCCTGCCCAGACTGTCGAGTGCTCATAAGATATCTCACAAGCTGGGCTACTGTGATGGCTCAGCAGTTAAAAGGTGCTTACTTGGCTGGAGGGATGGCTTAGCAGTTAAGGTGCTTGCCCTCAAAGCCAAAGGACCTAGATTCAATTCCCCAGGACCCACATAAGCCAGATGCACAAGGTGGAGCATGCACATGGAGTTTGCTGTGGGTGGAGGCCCTGGTGCTCATATTCTCCATGTGCCTCTGTCTCTCCTTTCTCTCTGAGATAAATAAATAATAAAATATTTTGGGGGGCTGGGAAAATGGCTTAGTGGTTAAGGCCTTTGCCTGTGTAGCCTAAGGACCCCAGTTTGATTCCCCAGGACCCACGTAAGCCAGATCCACAAGGGGGCACATGCATGTGGAGTTCATTTGCAGTGGCTGGAAGCCCTGGCGTGTCCATTCTCTCTCTCCCTCTCTCTGCCTTTCTCACTCAAACAAATAAATAAAAATTAAAAAATGATTTCTCACCATGAATTTGGCAAAGGCTACACATCTGGGCTTCACCCCCCAACACCCCCCAGAGAGCTGCACTCAGTACAACGATGCATCAGGGCACCTTGCGGGCATTAAAGCAGTCCTCTCCACAGCCAGCCTGGGAAAGGCCCCTGAAGACAGTGTTGGTTCTGCCCATGTACTAGGTTCTAAGGAGCACAACACAACTTCTCAGCTAGGTCCAAAAGAGAATATTAATGGAGTAGATTCTTTTGCAAAGTCATTTGCATCCACAAAGTCGCCTGCAATTTTCCTAGTGTGTTTTCATTGCCTGCAATTTTCCTAGTGTGTTTTCATGTTAGTTGCAATAGAAAATCTCATGTGGATGGCTAATTTGTGTGTTGCTATACATACAGGTTATGTATGCAAACACTTAATCTCATCTGTCTGTTTTGGTTTTGTTTTCTTCAAGGTAGGGTCTCGCTCTAGGCCAGGATTGACCTGGAATTCACTATGTAGTCTTAGGCTGGCCTCAAACTCTTGGCAATCCTCCTACCTCTGCCTCCCTAGTGCTGGGATTAAAGGTATGCGCTGCCACTCCTGGCTCATATACTTTGCATAAGACTATTTAGATACTGTAGTTTGAGGTTGGTATGGAGTTCTAATTTGAAAAGTTATTGACACAAAACCAAGCTGATATACGTATACACCTTCTGGGTAACTGGTAAGTGCATTTTGAATGATGGAATAAGTCCTTGTCATGATCTATGTATACATATTCTAGGTAACTAATACATGGATTTCAAGTGATGGAATAAATCCTTGTTGCAAGTAAAAGCAACTGTTTAGGTTGACTTTTGGCCAGCAATATTAGAGGTCTAATTAAAAATTGAAATAAGGGCTGGAGAGATAGCTTAGCAGTTGACACACTTGCCTGCAAAGCCAAAGGACCCAGGTTCAATTCCCCAGGACCCATGTAAGCCAGATGCACAAGGTGGTGCACATGTCTGGAGTTCGTTTCCAGCTGCTGGAGGCCCAGGCGCACCCATTCTCTCCCTCTGTCTTTCTTTCTCTCTCTCCCACTCTCTCTCTCTATCCCTCTTTCAAATGAATGAATAAAAATGGAAAATTGAAATGAAAAGAATTCAGTTTCTACATATTTCAAGTACTTAAATATTTCTATATCTTTGGAAGTAATTTCTGTTTTCTTTAATTTATTTGCACAGCATTGTGTATGTGACAGAGAGAGGGAGAAATGGGTTCTCTTGGTACTGCAAACAAATGCTCATGTGGCTTTATGTGGGTGGCTGGGGGACTGAACCTGGGTCTGCAAGCTTTGCAAGAAAGTACTTTTAGCCAATGAGCCATGTCTGCAGCCCCTTCCTGTTTTCTTAAGAAACGATTGCTAAACACTCAACCTAGGAATATTCAGCTGTCACCTTCTCTCTGACTCCTTTCCCGCCATCTCCCGTACAGAACTAATCACCTCTGTGTGTTCCTAAGACCCTTCACACACACCGCTGTCACAGTGCTCACCACGCTTTCCTGTCACCTCCTTAACCAGACGGCAAATCCAAGAACACCGTCCGTGACCGCCCCTCGATGCACTAGTGACTAAACCGTGTTTGCCCACTTCATGGGATGCATTACGTGATCCTGGTTTTAGGACTACTTGGAAAACTTGTGACGATTTTCGTCATTCTTTTTACCTTTTGCTCTTAGCACCCTTCCTCTAAACCACCCGGCCAATTCTCTGCTTAGTTGTTCTCACTTGTAGCCAGGGGCTCCTGGCTCAGCACCCTAGGGTACTTCCAGAGCCTCTCCTCACACTGTACATTGACTCCCAGCAAGTCTATGTCACTCATTTACTCCCACCTTCTGCCAGATGTTTGCAAGGTCCTTCTGACAGCTGGCCCCTTCTCTCACCTCACTTCAGCCCACCACGGGTCCTCACGGCTCACAGCTTCTTGGAGGTCCTTTGCTGGAGCTTCAGCCTCCCAGTCCCCGGCCATCCCTCAAGTGCGCTGGCCTGTGTGGAACCCTAGAGGGACAAGGACTGTCCTTGGGGACACCACTTGGACAGGACTCAGCAGAAGCACTGGGCTGATTGCCACTGGGGCCCAGGCAGCCGTGGGACTTGTTAAAAAGTTTCTCTATGTCTCAAAACACATAGTCATTGAGAGGTCTTCCTTGGGGGCCCAAAGTACCAGGAACAGTGAAAATTTGAGAGGTTTGTGCACTGTGGGCTTTCCTGGCCAAGATCCAAGAGGACCAGAGGGTCTTCCACTGAAACTCACTCTGGGAGTTTTAGGAGACTACCTCTGAGCCCAGCGCTCCCTACCCTTGAGAGAATCACTTGCAGGGTTTGTTATGGACAGGTTGGTGTGTCCAGCCCAGCCTTTCTCCTTGCACAGGTCAGCGATATGACCAAGCACTCGTGCGTGGAACAAGTCCTCAGACAGTAGTCATGTACCTGTGACGTGACCAGACTATGAGAACCACTTAGAGTTCATTAGTGCCATGAGCAGCTCTTTCTCACTGGAGTCATAGAGACAACTGGGTGGATTTCTTTCTTTGCTCTTCTTCTTTTCAACTGAATTAGTCTTTACTTGGGCAAAGTCATAGATGGTAAATTGTATCTATATTATAACAGAACCACCAAACCTCACAAATGCCAACCAGCCCGCCATGACAGATTCACACCAATATCAATTCTATTCACACCATATAAAAGTACAAGCATTCTTTTATTTTTATTTATTTGTTTGACAGAGAGAGAGAGAGAGAGAGAGAGAATGGGCATGCCAGGGCCTCTAGCGACTGCAAATAAACTCTAGACACATAGCATTCTTTTTTTTAATTTTTAAAATTTATTTTATTTTTTATTAATTAGTTTTGTACTCAGTGAATACAGTCAAGTTGGTACCATTGTTAGCCTCCTCCATGTCCTAGCCCTTCCCCCTGCACCCCTCCTTGTTGAAGGTATATGGGTCATGCATTGTGGAGTTAGCCCACAATTATGGGTATGATGAAATGTCTCTGTGTATCATGACCCAACGTATGGCTCTGACATTCTTTCTGGCCTCCCTCTTCCCCAAAATTTCCCTGAGTCATGTTGGGCTCATTTTGGGTCTGCTTCAGTGATGAGGTGTTGGGTTCCTCTGTGTCTCTGTATATCTGATTTGATAGGAGTTGATTGTTCTTTGTGTCGATCTCCTTCACCCTTGTGCTGGTACCAGGTTCACCAAGAAAACAGCACCCTTGCTTGTCTCTCTCTTTGTCACATACACAATGCAGTGCAAATAACTTAAAGAAAACAGAAATTACTTCCAAAGATACAGAAACATTTAAGTACTTGAAATATGTAGAAACTGTGAATTATTTTTATTTCAGTTTTTTAATATTTTTATTTTTATTTGTTCATTTGAAAGAGGCAGAGAGAGAGAAAGAGAGAGAGAGAGACGGAGGGAGAGAATGGGTGTGCCTGGGTCTCTAGCACCTGGAAATGAACTCCAGACATGTGTGCCACCTTGTGCATCTGGCTTACATGGGTCCTGGGGAATTGAACCTGGGTCCTTTGGATTTGCAGGCAAATGCCTTAACTGCTAAGCCATCTCTCCAGCCCTTATTTCAATTTTTAAATAGATCTCTAATATTACTGGCTAAAAACCAACCTCTCTCTCTATCTGCCTTTCTCTCTCTCTCAAAAGGAAATATTTCTTTTTTAAAATGCTAACCCTTGATGGGCTTATAGACTTGGGAAAACATCGGAAGGAATAGGAAAAATAGTAGTTGAGTTTGAGCAAAGGCACACTGTTTAGGTAGAAAAAAGCACTTCCCAGGAACCATGGGGTTATTGTGTTGTTGTACTCTTTAGAGTTTGGAGACTTTATTAGATTAAGAGAAGAAAAGCATCTGGGCATGGTGGCCCAATCCTTTACCCAGCAGTTAGGAGACTGAGGTAGGAGGATCACTATTAGTTTGAGCCCAACCTAAGTCTACGTGGTGAGTTTCAGATCAGCCTGAGCTATACAGCAAGACTGTACCACAAGAAAGAAAAAAACAGAAGAAAAGTGGAGAAAGTACAGATAGCTGCTGCCCATGAGAAGGCAAGAGGAAGGAAAGCTGTCCATAGTCCACATAGGTTATTGAATGAGAATCCCAGTCCAGGGCTGGTTTCCTTCATATGAGCTGTTAGCCATGGAGACCCCTAAGCCTTTGGTTGCACGCCAGAACTAGAAGGAAAGACCCTATTGGTGAAGACATCACACACGTTGGTTGAAGAACATAGAGAAATCAAGCCAAGACTGAGTTGGGAAGTTCCTCTATGCTATTTTGTTTTCACAGTGCCAGAGGTGCCATACAGGCTGGCAGGGGAGAATGATTGTCAACAATCCTGCTTGGTTATAACTCTACATGTCACACTGTCAACATGCAAGGCAAGGTGTGACTGTAGATGCAACAGTGGCACAACTGTTATGGGTGCAACCAACTGCCTTTTCGTTGGATTCCAAACCCTCTCCACAGGGGAGAACTCACGCATGACACTATAAGTCAGGCAAAAGCCTATGGCTGGAGAAGTCATAGGTCCTAGTATGGTGGCGACTGTTTTCTTAAACAGATGTGATGTGCCCATCAGATTTTCTTCTAAACATTTGTGTTTGTGTCCATAGATTACTGCTGCTGTCAGCTTCTGTTATGGAAACTTCTCTTATTTATTTTTTGCAGTTGTTGGTGGTTATAATACAGGACTGGAGTTCTCAGACAAATTAGATCCATAAAGATGTAAGAGATCTACCTCAGGCTTGTGAGCTCCAACTTTAGGTCCTTGTCCAAGTTATCAAAGAATTGAAAATGTGGACTTAGAGAAAGATACAGAATAAGATTTATTTTAGAGAGTGTTAGGATAAGAGGGAAAATAAAGCACCCTATTTAAAAAAAAATTCTCCCTCTTTCCAACCAGGATAATCTCTCTCACATGCTTCTGGGGGAAGCGAAGATGAGAGGAAGGCGAGGAGAGTAGAAGGGCAGAAGGGGCTCACACAAGTGTTGCATGAACTAGACATCTTATTAGAATGAGTGCTGTCATCAGGCGCAGGTGGTGTGTAGGGAGAAATCTGATTGGTTGGTGGGCCCAAGAGGAGCACTGACTCCGGAAGCTGTTCCTGTTGCTGAGGAGGGATTAGCGGAGTTGTTTTCAGCCATCTTGTTTGAAACTCGATCTGATGCAAGTTTTAGTCCTGCCAAGGCAGGCAAGATGGCATTTATTTGCATATTTGTGTGGGTCAGTCCCTGGCTAACTACCTACCAGGAAAAAGCTACCTTGTTCATAATCTATATCAGTTAGTGTGGAGGCTCATAACTGGTCAAGCTGCTGGGAATAAGTGGCTGTTGCTTTGGCATCTTGGCCCAATTCTCTGCTAGAAGTATGCATTTCTATTTCCCATCCGAGAAAACCCAAAGATTTTCTCCAATTCTGTAGGTTGCCTCTTTGCTCTATTCACAGTGTCCTTTGCTGTGCAAAACACCATGAAAATGGAGAGAGAAAGGATGTCAGAGCCAGAGGAAGAGATGGGGGTGTCATGTAGCTATTTCTTCCAAATTGAAACCTTTCTTTCTGAAGAAAACAGAGAGTTTCATAAGACTCAGTAATCTAACAAAATCTATAAGGCTCAGGCAGCTCAGCAAGTTACAAGACTCACACGGTCTTTCCCCAAATCATAGAAGCAGTAAGCAATGAGGGGAAGAGGAGCTTCAAGGTTGCCCATTTGGCCTGACTGGCTCAACTTAAGGCTTGCAGTGTCCACTGTTGTTTATCTCCACTGATGACTTCTCTTTCTCCCATGCAGCTGCATGCAGCATAGCTTTTGCCAGCTTTCTTTCAGCTGGTCTAAACAAGAGGAGGTTTTCAGTTCAGCTCCACCAAGATTTCTCAGTGACCTTGCAGCCCAAGCATGTGGACTATTCAGCAGTAGGGTCTTACCATCTATTCCTGGTGGGAAACCAAGAGCCTCGGCAATGGCCTGTAATGTTTTGGGGGCATCAGGGACCTCCCTGGCCAAGAACTCACTGGAAAATGTCCCATACCTGACATTGAAATTTTTCTAGTAACAATCTATGGCTTCTGAATGCACCACTGTCCAAAAAAGTAGGTTTCCCTATGAATTATTCATACCCTCTTGGATTTTGATTAGTCCTCCCCCACCCTTCCTTTACTCAATCCCTTCTCCTGACTTCACTTAGGCCTTTGCACCCCCATTAATCTGTTCTACTTACGTACATACAATTCCACCCCCTTAAGTCCTCCCCTCTCCTCCCTTCCTTATAGCCCCTTTCTAGCTTACTGGCCTCTGCTGCCAAGTTTTATTCCAACTCATATATAATTCCAAACATTTGTAGCTAGGATCCACATATGAAAGAGAACATACGGTGCTTGGCTTTCTGGGACTGGGTTACTTCACTAAGTATAATCTTTTCTAGGTCCATCCATTTCCCTGCAAATTTTATAATTTCATTTTTCTTTGCCACTGAGTAGAACTCCATTGTATAAATGTACCACATCTTCATTATCCACTCATCAGTTAAGGGACATCTAGACTGGTTCCATTTCCTAGCTATTGTGAATAGAGCAGCAATAAACATGGATGTGCAAGTATCTCTAAGGTAGTGAGATGAGTCCTTAGAATATATGCCTACTAGTGGCATAGCTGGGTCATATGGTAGATCTACTTTTAGCTGTATCAGGAACCTCCACATTGATTTCCACAATGGCTGGACCAGATTGCATTCCCACCAACAGTGTAGAAGGGCTCCTCTTTTTCCACATCCTCGCCAGCATTTATGGTTATTTGTTTTCATGATGGTAGCCATTCTGACAGGAGTGACATGGAATCTCAAAGTAGTTTTAATTTGCATTTCCTTGATGGCTAAGGATGTAGAACATTTTTTTAGATGTTTATATGCCATCTATAGTTCTTCTTTTGAGGATTCTATTTAGTTCCTTAGCCCATTTTTTAATTGGCTTGTTTGATTCTTATTATTTAATTTTTTGAGTTCTTTGTATATCCTAGATATTAATCCTTTGTCAGATGTATAGCTGGCAAAGATTTTCTCCCATTCTGTAGGTTGTCTCTTGGCTCTATTTACAGTGTCCTTTGCTGTACAGAAGCTTTGTAATTTCATGAGGTCCCAGTGTTTGATTAGTGGTTTTATTTCCTGAGCAACTGGGATTATATTCAGAAAGTTGTTTCCTATGCCAATATGTTGAAGCGTTTCCCCTACTTTTTCCTCTTGCAGTTTCAGAGTTTCAGGTCTGATAATAAGGTGTTTAATCCATTTGGACTTAATTCCTGTAAATGGAGAGCGATAAGGATCTATTTTCATCCTTCTAAAGATACATATCCAGTTTCTTCAGCACCATTTGCTGTAGAGGCTGTCTTTTCTTTCTTTCTTTCTTTTTGTTTTTTTGAGGTAGGGTTTCACTCTAGTCCAGGCTGACCTGGAATTCACTGTGTAGTCTCAGGATGGCCTTGAACTCATGGAGATCCTCCTACCTCTGCCTCCCAAGTGCTGGGATTAAAGGTGTGTGCCACCATGCCTGGCTTGAGGCTGTCTTTTCTTCAATGAATATTTTTGGCATTTTTGTTGAAGATCAGGTGGCTGTAGCTACCCAGACTTACATCTAGGTCGTTTATCCTGTTCCATTGATCTACATGTCTGTTTTTGTGCCAGTACCATGCTGTTTTTGTTGCTATCAGAGCCATACATTTTTTTGAGCTACTGAGTTAGCCAACTTGAAGTGCATATCCTTGTCATTTGATCATTATATTTGTATCTTTCAAAGAATATAATCATTGTTTTCTGAAGAATTCACACACCTCCCAATGAGGAAGTGTCATATGGTAGGCACCACATGTCCACATATTAAGAGAAGAATGCTATCATACAAGAGTGAACATGGAAGACTTTACCAGGATGATGGAACCAGGAAGTTTGTGACAAAGGGAAAATGGAAAGAATGCATACATTGCCTCTAAAGGAAGGGCAATGAGGAAAGTACCACCAGATATTTAAAGAGTTTTAGTGTAAAATAGAGGAAACCCTGTGCTGAGAGACCACATAGATCAAATAAGTTCATTTCTCCTTCCTCTCATTTCTAACACTTGACTGTGACTATGGAGAGATGTGCGAAATAGAAACAGGGGGGGAAGGAGGAAGAAGTGCAGGGTGGGTAAACTTATAATTACCATGATGACTCACAGAGAAACCAAGAAAAGACTATGGCTTTTGTGCCTCGCAAGGGATGGGCACAGGCAGGGAGTATGAATGGAAAACTTCTACATTATACTCCTAACCCTGGATCAATTTATTACTGAGATGTTTTCTAAATTTTAATTAATTTATTTATTTGAGAGAGAAAGAGACAGATAAAGACAGAGAATGGGCATGTCAGGGCCTCCAGCTACTACAAATGAACTCCAGACGCATGCACCACTTTGTGCATCTGGTTTACATGGGTCCTAGGGAATCGGACCTGGGCCCTTAGGCTTTGTAGGAAAGTGCCTTAACCACTAAGCCATCTCTCCAGCCCCTATTACTGAGATGGTTGTATTGGGGGGGGGTCTATTTTTTGAGGTAGGATCTCACTCTAGCCCAGGCTGACCTGGAATTCACTATGTAGTCTCAGGGTGGCCTTGAACTCATGGTGATCCACCTACCTCTGCCTCCCAAGTGCTGGAATTAAAGGCATGTGCCACTATGCCCAGCTTTGAGTTTTTTTTTTTTTAAAGATGATGTACAACCAAAAGAAGATATGGAAAATAAATACACATCAATAAAGACAGAATAAAAAGATTCTGAAATTTACAGAGGGAAAAACCAGGATATAGGAAAAAGTAGAAATGTCTCTCTAGTCAGATACAGTTCAAAGTGCTGGGAAAGTTTAAGAAGAGTGTTGCATGGTCCCTGCCCTCTAGGACTGTCATTCCAGTGTAGGAATCCATATTTGTGACTCTAAACTTGGAGTCAGCAGAACCAAGTTCTTCTATTCACTTGCTTTCACCTCTGAACAAGTCACTATGCTCTGGATTTTCTTGTTTGTAAAACTGTTTAACATAATGACGATATATCCACTATCAGTTTTATGGGAAGGAATGAGATAAAAGTGTAAATGAACCTAACCTAGAACTTGACATAGAGTAGGTCAACAGGAATTATTAGTGCAATTTATTTATTACAGAGAGAAAGAGAGAGAGAAAGAGGTAGATAGAGAGAGAGAATGGGCATGCCAGGGCCTCTGGCCACTGCAAACAAACTCCAGAAGCATGTGCCACCTTGTCTACCTGGCTTACATGGGTACTGGGGAATTGAATGTGTGTCCTTAGGCTTCACAGACAAGCACCTTAACCTCTAAGCCATCTCTCCAGCCCAGTGTAATCTATTTATGGTATTTTATACACACTTGGGATAGCACAAAGAGAGATTTGCCATTTAGTCAACCTATGTAAAGTTCACTCCCTGTTGCAAACTGCTAAGCGCTTCACTAATCTCCTCATGGCTGCCTGCATCTCCTGGTTCCTGAGGGTGTAGATCATGGGGTTGAGCATGGGGGTCATGACTGTGTAGCTGATGGACACAGCCTTGTCCATAGGGAAGGGAGTGAAGGGCCTGGAATAAATGTAGATACAGGGAATGAAGATCATAGACACGACGATGATGTGGGTGGTACATGTGGAGGCCGCCTTCCTCCTCGCCTGCCCTGGGTGGGACCTCAGCATCACCAGGATGACGGTGTAGGAGATGAGAAGGAGGAGAAACCAGATAAGAACCAGCATGCCGCTGTTGGAGATCATGAGGAACTCCAGCAGGGAGGTGTCAGTGCAGGCGAGCCTAAGCACTTGGGGCACATCGCAGTAGAAATTGTCCAGGACATTGGGGCCACAATAAGGCAATGGGAGCATCAGAACCAGTTGGACAATCGAATGGGCAAAACCCCCTACCCAGGCAGCCACCACCAGCCCCACGCACAGACGAGTGTTCATGACGGTGACGTAGTGGAGCGGCCGGGAGATGGCTATGTAGCGGTCATAGGCCATCACGGAGAGGAAGAAGACAGTGCCCCCTCCCAAGAGGTGGAAGAAGAAGATCTGGGCCATGCAGCCCTGGTAGGAGATGGTCTTGATCTCGTGAAAGAAGTCCACCAGCATCTTTGGGCAGGTGACTGTAGAATAGCAGAGGTCTATGACCGCCAAGTTTCGGAGCAGAAAATACATAGGCATGTGGAGCCGGGGGTCAAAAGTTATTGTGACCATGATGAGGACGTTTCCCACCACAGTGGTGAGATAGATAAGCAGGAATACTAGAAACAGAAGTTTCTGGAGCTCCCTGGTCTGTGAGAACCCTAAGAGAACAAACTCTGACACCCATGTGATGTTCTGTAGTTCCATGGGGCCCTCCCCATGTGTCTAGAGAGAGAGAGAGACCATGCAATACACACACATGCACACACACAAAACCTCATGAAAATTCAGTCATCTTTCTTTGGAGGATCAAGGCTGAGGGAACCAAAGTCATTCCAGGAAGGAAGCAGTTTGGGAGAGCCTCAGAGCCTCCCAGGAAGATAAATTCCCAACTCGACTGCAGATTTTGCTCCCTGACCCCGTCCTGCGTTAATTACACTACAGACATTCATAGGCAAGTTTTCCTAACACCTGGATCACTCTGTGCTTGGATCAAAAATTGATGTCTGATTCTTTTTCATGTCTCCCATGGCCAACATAATTGCCTTGTGAAGAACAGCTTCCACACCTCTGCTTGAATCGATTTAGTGAAGAATGAACCTGTCAGCATATATCCGGACCGCGAACCCATCCACCTGTGCACATCACCAAAGAGAGGGTGTAGAATAAGGACTAGAGATTTCAGGTAAATAGAAATTTCTTTGCGGCCGGAGTTTGAGGGGCTACATAGGGTTCATTGCTGAAGAAAGAGAGGTGTGTGTTGAGGGGGATTTTCATGCACAAATTCAGACAATGTGAAAAAGACTAGCAGAGCGGTCTTGGGATGGTGAAGCTGGGAGGAGCCGCGGCTCTGACAGTGTCCCAGTGCTTCTCCAAAGGCATGCATGTGTTGCCATGGGCCACCTGCGGGGACACCTCAAGGAAGCCCAAGACAAACACAACATTTTCTGAAACTCACATATTATATATTTAAATTGTATGCAAATTTTCTATAACACATATATCCCTGGGCAGACTTTGGGAACAGTTTTTTTTGTTGTTGTTGTTATTTTTTTTTCAAGATAGGGTTGCACTCTAGTCCAGGCTGACCTGGCACTCACTCTGTAGTCTCAGAGTGGCCTCGAATTCACAGCAATCCTTCTACCTCTGCCTCCTGGAGTGCTAGGATTAAAGACAGTGCACCACCACACCCAGACTTAGGAACATTTTTTAAGTTTAAGTATTGTGAGCTTGGTGTGTTAGCCAATAGAAAACAGAATTATCTATGAAGCATCATGATAACCAAAATAATTATCATATTTACCTTCATGTAAAATTCATATCAATCCTCCTTGAGTGTTTATGTAAAAATAATGCTTCAGGAAGATGTTCACTGTGATGGTTTTCCAATACTCATCATAGGGCTGTTTGAAAAATGTCTCCATCTGCTGAGAACCCCTGCCAGCTCATCCGTGAGAGACAGGGTTAGCGTGCATTTATTCCAGCACACTGGGAAGGGGGGGCCCTGGAACAGACAGGAGTAGGGCAGATGTGTCCTGAGGCATTGTCAGAGCAGCCCCGACAAAGGGAAGCCATGTGTCCTTGCTTTACCACATGCTCAAAGTTAGACTGGGTGGCATAACTAAAATTATGTGGTTTGGGCTGGGCATGGTGGTGCATGCCTTTAATCCCAGCACTTCGGAATCAGAGGTAGGAGGATCACCATGAGTTCAAGGCCAGCCTGAGACTACATAGTGAATTCCATCCATGTCAGCCTGGGCTAGAGTGAAACCCTACCCCAAAAAACAAACAAATAAACAAAAATTATGTGGTTTGGCCTTCCTAAGAAAGCCCTGACTCCCGACCCTACACCCCCAGCTCTAACCCTCCCACTTAATCATCAACTCCTGCAATGCCAACAGTGCACATCACTTTTATCTTCATGGCCTTATTTCTATTAAGATTACAGCCGTTGTACACTTTCATGTATCTTTCTCAGTCAGGGAAGCACTGAAGGTTTTATGAATGAACAGATAGATGTCATGACCTTGCCTTAAAATACTCCATGGAAGGGGAGAGGAGGCCAGGAGAGGTCTGGTAGTACAAGATTGTAGTCCTACTTACTGGGGAGGCTGAGTCAGGAGGATTGCAAGCTCAAGGCTTACTTGGGCAATTTATTGAGACCTTGTTTCAAAATGAAAAGTGAAAAGAGCTGAGGATATAGCTCAATGGTAGAATGCCTCAGGTTCAATCCATAGTATCCACTGCAAACAAAAGTAAAGGAGAGAGGAGCCGGGCGTGGTGGCGCACGCCTTTAATCCCAGCACTTGGGAGGCAGAGGTAGAAGGATCGCCGTGAGTTCGAGGCCACCCTGAGACCCCATAGTGAATTCCAGGTCAGCCTGGGCTAGAGTGAGACCCTACCTCGAAAAACCATAAATAAATAAATAAATAAATAAATAAATAAATAAAGGAGAGAGATGAATGTGAAGTGAGATGGGCATATTGCTAATAAATGTGGAAAAGGACAATAGCTACATTAATGTTCAGTATGTTATTCCCTGTACTTTGTGGATGTATAAGTATTTCTACTAAAGAAAATGTGGGGCTGGAGAGATGGTTAGTGGTCAGTGGTTAAGGTGCTTGCCTGCAAAACCAAATGACTCGGGTTCAATTTCCCCAGTACCCGTGTAAAGCTGGATGTATATGCATCTGGAATTTGTTTGTAGTGGATGGAGGCTGTGGTGCTCCCATTTTCTCTACCTCTCTGTTTCTCTTCTATCTCTCTGCTTGCAAATAAACAAACAAAAATAAATTTTAAGCCAGGCGTGGTGGTGCATGCCTTTAATCCCAGAACTCAGGAGGCAGAGGTAGGAGGATCGCCATGAGTTCAAGGCCAGCCTGAGACTACATGTGAATTCCAGGTCATCCTGGGCTAGAGTGATATCCTACCTTGAAGAAAAACCAATAAATAAATATTTTTTAAATGAAGGGCTGGAGAGATTGCTCAGTGGTTAAGGCACTTGCCTGCAAATCCTAATGAACTGGGTTTGATTCCCCCAGTACCCATGTAAAGCCAGATGCACAGTGGCATATGCATTTGGAGTTCATTTGCAATGGCTGGAGGCCCTTGACTTGTCCATTGTCTCTTCTCTCTCTCTGCTTGCAAATAAATAATAAGATGAGGCCTGTATAGTGATGCACACCTTTAGTTCCAGCACTCAGGGGGCAGAGATAGGAGATCATCACAAGTTTGAGGCCAGCCTAAGACTACACAATGAATTCCAGGTCAGTCTGTGCTACAGTGAGGCCCTACAAAAAAACACAAGATGAGGGCTGGGAAGATGGCTCAGTGGTTGAAAGCACTTGCTTGCAAAGCCTGCTGACCTGGGTTCAGTTCCCAGGTACCCAGGTAAAGCCAGATACACAAAATGGGGCATGTGCCTGGAGTTTGTTTGCAGCAGCAAGAAACCATAGCTCTCTCTAATAAAGAAAGAAAAAGAAATATTTTTTAGTGAGATGAAAAGTCTCAAAGGTAGTCTGGGTTTGATCCTGATGTCTTTGTGTTACTTGAGTATTTTTACTTTGAATGAATTATGCATAGGTCAGGATGGGAGGAAGGGATTTAAAAATAAAATAACATGTGAGGGAATCTTATGTTTTATAAACCTATGCAGTCATTTTGCAATGCTACAGTGCTATAATTCATGAATGTAATGTGATAATGTGTAAAATTTATTTACAATGCACCAAATATGAAAATTTCACAAAATAATTATTCCCACATGAGAACATGTACCATCATTACCACCACTGACTGTCAAGTACCAAGTGACACTCTCAGTAATTAACCTGCTAATCAATTTCCATCCATTCCAGAGAACCAGTTATGATGACCAGAGATGTGACAGACATCAAGTCTAGAAGATGTCACCCAACTTCAGAAATGTTGAATGATTCAAAATTTACCTTTTTAGGGCTGGAGAGAAGGCTTAGCAGTTGGGCATTTGCTTGCAAAGTCAAAGGACCCTGGTTCGATTCCCCAGGACCCATGTAAGCCAAATGCATAAGGCGGCACATGTATCTGAAGTTCGTTTGCAGTGGCTGGAGGCCCTGGTGTGCCCATTCTCTCTTTCTCTCTCTTTCTCTCTCCCTCCCTATCTCTCTCTCAAATAAATAAATAATATTTAAAAATTTAAAAAAACAAAATTTACCTTTTTAAAGATGTTTATGGTGTCTTAATATCTATGGAAAAATAAATTCAAACATAGCTAGAATTCACCAATTATCCAAGAAGTTAAAATTTAAATATAATAACAAACAACTCGTGTCTCTCTTTTTTCTTTTCTTTTTTTGAGGTAGGTTCTCACTGTAGCCCAGGATGACCTGGAATTCACTATTTAGTCTCAGGGTGGCCTTGAACTCACAGCAATCCTCCTACTTCTGCCTCCCTAGTGCTGGGATTAAAGGTATGTGCCACCACCTCTGGCTTATTTCTTGACTTACCACATTAAGAAATAATTTTTAGGGCTAGAGAGATGGCTTAGCGGTTAAGCGCTTGCCTGTGAAGCCTGAGGACCCCGGTTTGAGGCTCGATTCCTCAGGACCCACATTAGCCAGATGCACAAGGGGGTGTACACGTCTGGAGTTCGTTTGTAGTGGCTGGAGGCCCTGGCATGCCCATTCTCTCTCCCTCTCTCTATTATGCCTCTTTCTCTCTCTGTCTGATGCTCTCAAATAATAAATAAAAATAAACAAGAAAAAAAATTTTAAAGAAATAATTTTTAAAACTTGTAAGAGTTTGCTTAGTGTTTAGGGCTCTTGCCTGCAAAGCCTAAGGACCTAGGTTCAATTCCCCAGGATCTACATAAGCCTACACAAGGTGCATGCGTCTGGAGTTCATTTGCAGTGGCTGGAGGCCCTGGCATGCCTATTGTCTCTCTCTCTTTCCTCCAATAAACAAATAAATAAAATATTTAAAATTTGTAACACTCAACAGTATGAAAATTTAGAGAAAAAAAATCACTTGTGGCACACTCATTCCAAAGACAGTTTGAAAATATATACTAAAATCCACAAATTTCTTACACTCACAGACCCAACTATTTTAAGAGAACAGTAATGGTATGATATGTGTGGTGTGTGGTATATACAATGTGTGTGCAGATGCATGCACCCTGGGCATGTGCATGTGGAGGTCAAAGGAGAACTTGGGGTGTCCTCATTGCTTATCGTCATGTTTCCTTGAAACAGGGTCTCTCTCTTAACCTGGAGCTGCTCCATCAGTGAACCCCAGCAATTCTCCTGTCTCCACCTCTTGTGGAATGGGGTTACAGACCTGTGTGGCCTCACCTAACTTTTTTTCTTTTTCTTCAAGATAGGGTTTCACTGTAGCCCAGGCTGACCTGGAATTCACTATGTAATCTCAGAGTTTCCTCAGACTCACGGCGATCCACATACCTCTGCCTCCCAAGTGCTGGGATTAAAGGCGTGCACCACCACAACCAGCTCCTTTATAAATTTTTATATTTCCCATGCTTTAGAAATGATCACAAATTTTCATCTTAAAACAGAAGTATTGTGATGAGCGAGCAAAAGGAAGAGCCAAACGCTCTGAACACCAGCACTATCACAGCTAAGGATGACCTTCGGTGGAAGGGGCAGTGTTCAGGGAGGAGGGAACCTCAGAGTACCAAGGGAAGGAAAGGGGAGGGGAGGGAGAGGAGGAGGGGAGAGGGGCACATAGTGGGAAGAAGGACAGTTCTGTGAATGAGAAAAGAGATAACGGGGATTCCCAGGACCATGGCAGAACCCCCCAATTCCTCTCTCCTGAGAAGGGGTCATCAATCACAGTGCCCAGGAGGCATTCTGGCTCCACCATATCCCTGGTCCATGTGGTCCTGTGAGAGGCCTGTCATCACTCTGCAGTCATTCTTTTCTTTTCTTTTTTAATTTACAAGTAGAGAGAGATAGAAGGAATTGGGCATGCCAGGGCCTCCAGGCACTGTAAACGAATTCCAGATGCATGCAGCTTAATATGGGCACTGGGGAATCAAACCCCAGTTATTAGGCTTTGCAGGCAAGCACCTTAACCACTCAGCCATCTCTCCAGCCCTCTGTGGTCACGTTTACTCCTTCTTTAGTCCAAACTCAAGTCCCTCTGTAACCACAGACTCCTAGCTCTGTGCACTAGCACCTCACCCAGACCTCTCCTTTGCACCCTGCAGGTATTGTCAGCAAGCATATTCATTCCTGGACATTACTGTCAAATTGTTCCTCCTACTTAGCTTACTGTCATGGGTTTCCAAGCAGGTTCCTGCCTCTGGGCTGTGCTCCATTTTTAATCCCACACTGCACAACATAGTACTTACATCAGCATCTTAAACTCTCTCTTCCCTGCCTAGTTCAAAATGTTTTCATTTATTAAGGCTCTTTGTTGTCTACAGGAAAGAATTGACATCGCAGTATGGTTCTGTGTGCCTCTTCACAAACTGTCTCCCACCTTTCTTTCTAGACCCATCTGTCACTCAGTTGCAGTAACTGTAATAATTGATTATCACCATGCTGATTGTTATCACGGTAGTAAACATTTATTTATTGGGTGTTTGTTATAGACTAGGCACTATGCTAAACATTTTACAAACATTCTCCAGTCTAATGCTTATAAAATATAGACCATACTGTGAACCAGCGTCACTTTACACATAAGTAAACTGAGGGGAGAAAATCACCCCAGATCACATTGAAGATGAGTAACAGGGCTGGGAGATGGCTCAGCCATTAAGGCGCTTTCCTGCAAAGCCTAAACACCTAGGTTCAATTCCCCAGTACCCATGTAAAGCCAGATGCACAAAGTGGCACATGCATCTGGAGTCCATCTGCAGTGGCTGGAGGCCCTGACATACTCTCTCTCTCTCTCTCTGTTTCTCTTCTATTTCTCTCTGCTTGCAAATATATACATACATACATACATACATACATACATACATACATATAGAGAGAGAGGGAGAGAGAGAGAAGAAGAAGAAGAAGAAGAGAAGAGAGAGAGAGAGAGAGAGAGAGAAAGAAAGAAAGAAAGAAAGAAGAGAGAAGAAAGAAAGAAAGAAAGAAAATGAACTGGGCATGGTGGTGCATACCTTTAATCCCAGCACTTGGGAGGCAGAGGTAGGAGGATTTCCATAAGTTCAAGGCCATCCTGAGACTACATAGTGAATTCCAGGTCAGCCTGGGCTAGAGCGAAATGATGCGTTGAAAAACAAAAAGAAAGAAGGAAGGAAGGAAGGGAGGGAGGGAGGAAGGAAGGAAGGAAGGAAGGGAATGAGGGAGGGAGGGAAAGAAGGAAGGAAGGAAGGGAATGAGGGAGGGAGGGAAAGAAGGAAGGAAGGGAATGAGGGAGGGAGGGAGGGAAGGAAGGAAGGAAGGAAGGAAGGAAGGAAGGAAGGAAGGAAGGAAGGAAGGAAGGAAGGAAATGAGGAACAGAGCCAGGTCTCATTCATCCCAGAATCTGCACTATCATTTTCTTCTTCCTGGTTCATTCTAAGAATCCACTTTTGATTGAACTGATCCCCTCATAGGTGTCTCAGGTTTCCATCCCTTTTATCCTGTCAGTGTTCCAAATGGATTGCCTTTCAGCCTTATGTACCTATCTGAATCCTGCCCTTCTTTGAAGATGTGGTAGTGATTGGCTCTGCTACAACATTGCTGGGTGTTGGTCTTTTCCATGCGGATTGCTCCATTACCTCATACGTGTTAGACTTCCAACGCAGGTCCAATGTGCTGGGTGTTACACAGAGCCTGGTGCACACAGCTTTTCACACAAACGGTTCCCAAGACAATGCTTGATTGTTTGACAGTGAACAGAGCGCTGGAATGAGACAAATCACTGGTGGGTGAGGGGAGAGAAAGAAGCACTGGGTGCAGGAGCTCAATTGAGGGGACCTTAAAAGGGATGTCAGGATCCTGATTTATAACGCGACCATAAGCATTGTCTTAGCGGGGTTAGCATTCTTCCCACAGACCCTCTGGAAAAGCTTCCTCCGTCGATAGCACAGAGAGTGGACCTAGAGGGACTCTAGATGGGTAGAGACGTACACATCTGTGGGTAAGATGGGATTCCCAACACTTTCGCTTGTTATTTAATTGTGCCTACCATTTCTCTTTGCTTTTAGAAAAGATGTCAACATAGGACTAAGAGAGAGGAAAATAGAAGGGATAAGTGGGCTCCAAAAATATGTCCAAGTCTAGTCTGTGATCATCTTGGGAGCAATAACAGGTTCTGTTAAACACAAGATTTAACAGCAGGAAAGATAAGGTAGGAGGGTGGCAACAAAGAAGGAATGAAAGTCTGGAGGGAGTTGGAGATGGGGTGGGCAGGAGAAGGGGGAAGATGGGGGAAGAGAAGAGAATTAAAAAGGAAACATTAGGCTCAATGGTTAAAGGTGCTTGTTTGCAAAGCCTGTTGGCCTGGGTTCAATTCCCAAGCCATCTATGTAAGTCAGATGGAAAAACTAACATAGGTGCCTGGTGTTCATTTGCAATGGCAAGAGGTCCTGGGATGTTTCTCTCTCTCTCTCTCTCTCTCTCTCTCTCTCTCAAAGAGAGATACATGCAAATAAATAATTTAAAATTTTTTAAAGGTAACATTAATGCAAGAGTAATACCTGGCTGGGTGTGGTGGCGCACGCCTTTAATCCCAGAACTCAGGAGGCAGATGTAGGAGGATCACCGTGAGTTCGAGGCCACCCTGAGACTACATGGTGAATTCCAAGACAGCCTGGGCCAGAGGGGGACGCTACCTCACAAAACCAAAAAGAAAAAAGAGAGTAAGACCTGGTCATGTTTTCTCATAGGCATGGGACGAAGCCACAGCACGGGTCTGGGGGGAGGGGGAGGAACAGCGTCCGCGTTTGGCCTTCCCTCCTGCCCTCCATCCTGATTACCCCAACATGTACGCCAGTACAGACAAGTCTTCCACTCTCCCAGCATTCTTCCCAATGATGTTTCCATACCCCACCTCCACCCCATGCTCTTCTCACAACATGCTTTGCCCGGAGCCTTCTCCGTTTTGACATGAACATGGGAAGGACACTGAAGCCATCACTTACCTCTGGTCCAAAATAGCCAGGGAGACTTAGAGCCTCCCACCTCCTACCCACTCATCTGAAGCTCCATTCTTTTCCTGTCCTCTCTCAGGTCAGAACACATAAGGGACGGGCCTTAAGGGAAGGGACATTTCTCAGGGGACAAAAGTTAGGCTTACTTCTTAAAATGATGAAGGGCTTAGGCTGCTGTGGGCAAAGAAGCAAGGGGAGTTATTAAAAAGTAGGTGAACTCTTACATAATCAGAGGCACATAATCATTGAGAGACTGTCTCGGGGCCAAGGCTTCAGGAATACAGCTCCCAGGACCAAACAGCCCTGCAAGGAAATGAGCCCAGGGAGATTGAGAAGATCCAACTCCCTGGAGGTCAGCACCACGGACAGCACCGGCGTTCCACCCTCCCCAGATTCATGCCCTAGGCCACAATCCTGGTCACCCACTCGACAGAGCAAACCCTAAGACCTCTCATCACACATATCTCGAATCAAACTTCTGCTCTTCTCTTCCTATAGCCACAGTGAACTTCTCAGTACAAATTGGCTACATTCACCCTCAAAATGTAATTCACATATCAGATACATATTTGTGTGTGTGTGTGTGTGTGTGTGTGTGTGTGTGTGTGTGTGGTGTGATGCACCATGTTTGTGTGTGTATAAGTACACATGTATGTGGAGACCAGAGAATAACCTTGTGTGTCACTTCTCAGCAATGCCATCCACCTCATTTTGAACACAGGGTCTTTCATTGGCCATGAGTTCACCTATAAGACTAGACCAGCGAGTTCAGGCATCTGACTGTTTCCACTTCTCAGTGCTGGGATTATAGGCGTATGCCGTCACTCCCAACATTTTACATGGGCACAATGAATCAGACTTAGTTCTGAAGATTGAACCTAGGGACCTTGCATATGCTAGGCAAGTGTTCTACCACGAATCTTTCTTTTTCACTTTTTATTTTGAAACAGAGTCAACTTGAACTCACATTCACTCTGTTTCCAAGACCTTGGGTTTCTGATCTTGTCTGAGCCTCCTAAGTAACTGGGATTACAGAACTGCACCACTAGGCTCAGCATAAATTCACCATTTAGAAATGGACAAGTCAGTGGGATTTGGTATATTCACAGTCTTGTGTAGTGATCATCACTAACTCCAGGACATTTCACCATTTCAAAAAGAAACATTGTAGCTGGGTGTGGTGGTGCATGCCTTTAATCCCAGCACTTGGGAGGCAGACGTAGGAGGATCACTGTGAGTTTGAGGCCACCCTGAGACTACATAGTGAATTCCAGGTCAGCCTGAGCTAGAGTGAGACTCTACCTCAAAAAAAAAAAAAAAAAAAAAAAAAAAAAAGGAAAGGAAAGGAAGGAAGAAAGAAAGAAACATTGTCTTTTTAGCAGTGACCATCCATTCTGTTCTCTCCAGGTCCCTGACAACCACGAACCCTTTTGTCTCTGTGAATGTCCTGTGCTGCAGGGAGCCACATCTAGTCCCCACCACTAGATGGCGCTGGCACTTCAGGAAACCACATCTAATCCGCCATTACAAGATGGCGCTAACCTCGTGGTGTCCAGCTTCTTTACGACAGTGCTTTGGCGCCAACCGTATTCAAGGTACGCGCATGCGCTTGACGCAACCTGTCCTGAGCCTATCCCGTGGCGCCTGGTGGTGGCAAGCAGATAACAGCCAATCAGTAGGTGCCTCATTGCCCATCCCCCTATAAAAGTAGCTGCACACCCCGCCCCCGAGTCTTTCTCCATCCGCTCTCCTGTTAACCAAGAAGCTCTCCAATAAAGTGTGATCAAGAAGGATCCTTGTGTGGTGATTGTTCTTTTCCCGCTGGTCGGGGGGGCTCGCCGCAAAGTGGTGCCGAAATCCTGGGAAAGACCAAAGGAGGATTCAGAACTTGACACACGGAGAGGAAGGTACCGGTAAGTCATTCTTTCTTTTTTTTTTTTTTTTTTTTTTCTTTTCTGTGTCTCAGTCATGTTCGTGTCTGAGGGCCTCGCTGCTCTTGCTGTTTTCGGTTTGTTTTGTCTGGGTCTTTCTATTGTTTTGCGTTTGTTTCTATCTTGCCTAGTCTGTTGATTGCCTGGACCGGTTAAACCCGCGGTAGACAACGCGGCTCTGGTCCTTGGAGCCTCGAGTCAGATAAATCCTCGATAGATAACGTGGGGCTGGCTGTTAGTTTCATTTCCAGCCTTCCAGCTCGTGATGGGTAATACATCGAGTGCCCGGTATTCTCCCATTGATTTTACTCAGCCTATAAAGGAAGTTTTGAAACAACGTGATCTAAAGGTCTCTAATGCCACTATTAAAAAGATTGTTAAAGACATTGATGCTGCGGCTCCATGGTTTGCGGCGTCCGGAGATCTCTCATTGCCCTCATGGGAAAAGCTGGGTAAAGACCTTGAGGCGGCTAGGGAGGAGGGTCACTTAGGTCGAGGTACCCTCCCTTTCTGGAGGATGATACATTCTTGTTTACGTTCTGGAAGCCACCCGGACCCACTTCAGGAGGGCCGGAGACGGCTCAGACAACATCAGGATAGTTTGTCAGAATCTGATGCAAGTGGGGATAGCAAACCCAGATTATATAAGGAAGTACAGGAAAAAAGGGCCAGTCATTTCCCGGGAGGAGTTCCCAATATGGCCAGTCATTTCAAGGAAAAGGTTCCCTGCCATGTAGAGGAGAAGGCACCCCCGTTAGAAGAGAGTAATGAGGGCTCCGGCTGTATGCACAGGAGGGGTGAGGACTTCCCTAGGGCCCCGCCGCAGCAGGGGGCTGTGGGGTTATATCCTTCCCTACAGCCGCTGCGACACCTGAGTATACGAGATGATCACGGCAGTAGTTCTGCTTCTGATCAGGAGGACTCCAGTGGGACAGAGGGACAGGATTTAGAGGAGGCAGCTTTGCATTGTGCTCAGGATACTCAGTTTGTGGGCAGGCGTGTCTGCCCTCCCGCGGTTAGAGGGAGGAGTGCCTTAAAAGAGGAAGTTGGTATTCGGAACCGAGCACCGCCTAGTGCTCTGCCACGCCCTCATGTTCCCCCCCCCTATGTCCCAGCCGAGGATCGCTGCCATTTTGTTAAGCCGCGGACATGGTCCCGCCTGGCCTCCGCTTTCCCGGTTTTTTTGAATACCACTACCAATCAAAGAGGCTGGGAGCCAATCCCCTATACGGAACTTAAAGATTTAGTTCAGGCCTGCAAAGATTTTGGACCCACTGCTGACTATTCACTTATGCTGCTTCGCAGACTCACGCAGCGCACCCTTACTCCTGGTGATTGGTTAGACTTAGCCCGAGCTTGTCTAACGAGAGGGCAATATTTGGATTTCAGATCACTGATTTCTGATAAAGCCCAAGAACAAGCTAGGCAGAATATTATGAAAGGGGACTGGGACTGGACTTCTGATATGCTTCTGGGGACTGGTCCTTATCTTACAGATCAGCTCAATTTCCATCCAGACGTGTATATCCAAATTAATAATATTCATTATCAGGCTTGGAAGGAGCTCCGTAATAAGGGAGAGGTTGCAGGACAGTTGACTAAGATTGTTCAGGGCCCTACAGAGCCATTTTCTGATTTCTCAGCTAGAATGTTGGAAGTGGCAGAAAAGACAATTGGCCTTGCTGACCACACCATGCCGTTTATACAACAGCTAATATTTGAACAGGCCACTAAGGAGTGCAAAAAGGCTATACAATCAGTAAGAAGGGGAACATTGGATGACTGGCTCAAAGTCTGTCGAGAGATAGGGGGTCCTCTGTCTAATGCAGGATTAGCAGCAGCGGTCATAGCTGCCGCTAAGGCTCAACGGACAGGGAATCAAAAGGGCTGTTTCCGATGTGGTCAATTGGGACATTTTAAACGCCAATGTCCTCAAGCGGATAGCCCAGCCCCTGTCCGAGATGCGGGACCGGCACAGCGCCCCCCTGGGACTTGTCCTAGATGTAAGAAGGGAAAACACTGGGCTAATGAATGTAGATCTGTGAGGGATATTAATGGTCTGCCCCTCCCCCCTCTTTCACGTAATCAGGACCAAAAAAACGGGGGGAAGGGCCCACGTCCCCAGGGCCCACAAATCTATGGGGCAATGCAGACACCTCAGGTCCCGGTGACTGTGGCGCCAGGTCCCCCGCTGCCTCAGCCCGGAGAGCAACATCGGGCTCCGCAGGCCTGGACCTCTGTGCCACCTCCGGATTGGTCTTAACTCCGGAAATGGGCGTGCAAATCCTGGACACAGATGTGTCTGGCCCGCTAGCAAGAGATACGGTGGGCCTTCTTTTGGGGCGCTCCTCCTCTACTTTAAAGGGTCTCATAGTCTTCCCCAGTGTTATCGATCCAGATTATACAGGTGTAATTAAAATTCTTTGTCATTCCCCCTATGGGGCAGTGTCAGTGGCCCCTGGGGACCGTATTGCCCAATTGCTGATTTTGCCTTCTAACCATTCTCTATTTCCTGCACTAGATAAGGAAAGGGGTGACAAGAGCCTTGGGTCTACCGGTGTGGACTTGACCTGCTTGTCTTTGGAGTTGGATCAAAGACCCCTTCTGTGCCTGACCATAGAAGGAAGAGAATTCTCAGGACTGGTGGACACTGGGGCAGATAAAAGTATAATAAAATTGGATTCTTGGCCAAAAGCCTGGCCCTTGCAGAGATCAGCTCAGATCTTGCAAGGCTTAGGGTTTGCTAAAACACCACATATGAGTGCAAAGGAGTTAACATGGACCACTACAGAGGGTCAAAAGGGAAAAATCCAACCTTTTGTGTTGGATGTTCCCATTAATTTATGGGGAAGAGATATTCAGACCCAGATGAATCTCCGCTTGACCAATGATTATTCAGAAGCTAGTAAAAATATGATGAAAATTCAGGGCTTTGTTCCAGGCTCAGGTCTAGGGAAGCACCTTCAAGGGCGACCTCAGCCCATCATCCCGGAGGAGAAGCTGGATCGCTTTGGGTTGGGTTTTTCTTAGGGACCACTGAAAATTCTGCTTCCAATTTTGAACAGGTGCCCATACCTTGGATGACTCATAAGCCAGTGTGGGTTCCTCAGTGGCCCCTCTCACAGGAAAAACTGGAAGCAGCCCAGAGGTTAATTGAGGAACAATTGCAGTTAGGCCACCTGGAGCCCTCTATTTCCCCTTGGAACACACCTATATTTGTGATCAAAAAGTCCTCTGGAAAGTGGCGATTATTACATGATTTGAGGGCTGTCAATGCTCAAATGCAGGTCCTGGGCCCAGTTCAGAGGGGCCTGCCAGCGCTTTCTGCTCTCCCCAGGGAATGGCCAGTGATGGTTTTAGATATTAAAGACTGTTTTTTCTCCATACCCCTTTGCCCTCAGGACAGAGAGCGTTTTGCTTTCACATTACCAGCTGTAAATCATGAGAAGCCTGATGCCCGCTTTCAGTGGCGTGTGTTGCCACAAGGGATGTCCAACAGTCCCACTATGTGCCAGCTTTATGTAGACTCAGTGTTATTTGTAGTAAGACAACAGTTCCCCTCTTTACGTATGATCCACTATATGGATGATATCCTACTCACAGCCCCTACCTTAGATGTTTTGCATGTCTCCTTTCAGGAGGTCGTCAAGGCGTTGGAACATAAGGGTCTTTTTATTGCCCCAGAGAAGGTCCAGCAAACGGATTCAGTAAATTTCCTTGGGTCCGTCATTGGCCTTCAGTCTGTGAAACCTCAAAAAATTTGCATCCGTACCTCCCACTTGCATACATTAAATGATTTTCAAAAACTTTTGGGGGACATTAATTGGTTGCGAGGTTTTCTCCATGTCCCCCGTGCAGATTTGTTACCATTGTTTTCCATTTTGGAGGGTGATCCTGAGATTACCTCTCCTCGTGTGCTCACTGAGCCAGCTCGTCAGGCCTTAAGCAAAATAGAAAAGGCCCTTATGAAGGCACAGCTTAAACGCTTTGACCCTTCTAGTCCACTTCTTCTCTGTATCCTAAAAACAAGGGATGTCCCCACGGGAGTGTTATGGCAGGACGGCCCTCTTTTGTGGATTCATGGACATTCCTTGGGAGCTCGCACCCTGCAGTACTTCCCACAGTTGGTTGCCCAACAGGCTTGTTTGGGTTTGAAATCGTGCCTAACTCATTTTGCAAAGTTGCCTGATAAGCTTATCATCCCCTATACTAAGGAACAAGTAGAGACTCTATCCGGTACGGTTGATGAATGGAGCATTCTTATGTGTGCTTTTCCAAATCCTATAGATAACCATTACCCAAAAAGCCCCATTCTGTCCTTCGTGGAAAAAAATTTAGTCTATTTTCCCCGGGTCACATCAAAGGGCCCTTTGCCCTCAGCCCCTGCCATTTTCACTGATGGTTCAAAAACAGGTCGCGGAGCTTATATGGTTCAGGGCTCAGAACCTGTGGTGAAGTTCTATAGGCCTGACTCTCCCCAAATTGTGGAATGCATGATTGTCTTGGAGGTGTTTCAGACCTTTGGTAGTTCCTTTAATTTGTTCACAGACTCACAGTATGTGGCTAATGCAGTTGTTGGACTGGAAATTGCTGCCTCTATTCGTTCTGCTAGTCCTGTCTCAAACATTCTTTCTCAAATTCAATCTCTCATTTGGCAACGCTCCTCCCCCTTCTATGTTACCCATGTTCGTGCTCACTCCTTGCTACCAGGACCTATATCTCAAGCAAATGACTTGGTAGACAAAGCCACGCGGATGACCATGTTAGCCATGAGTAGTCCTAAAGATTTGGCCACCGAGTTCCATAGACTGTATCATGTTCCTGCTAACACCTTAAGAAAGACCTTTGCCATTTCTAGGTCCGAGGCACGTGATATTGTTAAGGCTTGTCAATCCTGTGTCACTTTCCTGCCTTCTCCACATGTGGGTGTGAACCCACGGGGCCTAAGACCTGGTGATCTTTGGCAGATGGATGTTACTCATGTCTTGGAATTTGGCAAGCTTAAATACCTGCATGTCTCGGTGGATACTTGCTCAGGAATCATACATGCTTCTCCTCTTGCAGGGGAAAAGGTTACTCATGTAAAAACTCATTGTTTGGAAGCCTGGGCGTCTTGGGGAAAACCGCGACGCCTAAAGACTGACAATGGCCCTGCTTATGCTTCCTCTGGCTTTCGTGCCTTCTGTGCCCAGATGCAGGTTGCCCACACTACTGGCCTACCTTACAACCCACAAGGCCAAGGTATTGTGGAGAGAGCAAATAAAAGTTTAAAAGCTATCCTTTTTAAACAACGAAGGGGGATAGCGGAGAATGCAACCCCCAAGGAGAGAGTCTCTCTAGCACTCTATACCCTTAATTTTTTAGTTTTGGATGTTCATGATAGGTCTGCAGCAGACAGACATTGCCACCAGGGGGCACAAGCACATCCGGAACTGGTCATGTGGAAGGATGTGTTGGATAATAAATGGAAGGGACCGGATCCTGCTTTGGTAAGATCCAGGGGAGCTGTTTGTGTCTTTCCACAGGACCAGGAATCGCCACATTGGGTCCCGGCCCGGCTAGTCAAGACGCTGACATCAACTCCAGAGGAGAGTCCAGGGGACGAGGATGGCCATCCAAGTACGAGTGCCAAAGATCCTGTGGATGCTGATCCTTATGTGCCTGGAGACTAGTAGAGGAGAATTGCGCTGGGGCATCCTGTCTGTTTTCCCCAAGCCCCTGCCCGTTCGCCACACGGCGAGAGTCCTTCCTCGGTTCTTCACCACTCAGCAAGGTCTCAATCTCCCTGCGGTTGCTAAAGACCTGACCCTTGCCCCCCTGGGGGAGGCTCGACACTTCGAGGAAAGTGGAAGTCTCTGCTTTACTCTCGCCCGTGAACGTGACTCTTGTATACAACTGGAGATGCAGGCATTTGCTTGGTTTAGGGGGGACAGGAGATGGGGCCCAGAATCTACCTCTCGGAATTCGTCCCACAAAGCTTATAGTTACCCCTTCTCAGAAGAGGCGATATGGCTCAATGGTACCTTTTTTCGTGGCCAGAGAGGTACTGTGACTCTGCCTCAACCACGCCTGGCACCTCACTGTATGGGAACTTATGAAGGGGACCTTTGGCCATGGACGGAATGCCAGTCCAGTACTGTGGGCTGGGCAGATGTGGGACGGACCTTTACTTATTCCCCGAATATGAAAGGGCCTTTTCCTTTACAGTTTTCGTGGACGGAGGGACCATTTCTACAGGATGGTACTATGAACCCATTTTCAAAGTGGGTTCTGTGTGGGGTTAATGGTAGCTGCACAGATATGACACCCTTTGTTTTATTACGGGGGGGGACAGTTGCCCGTAATAATGTGTCTGGAGTAATCCATGAGCTACTATCCCTGAGCGAATTCCTTGAATGGCGATATGAGAGAGTGCTCGGGGGTGTCACCCGGATAGGAAAATACCTAGGAAAAAATGCCTCTTATGCCCCCACCCCGGTGTGTGTCCATCCACCATTCATGTTTGTCCTTAGTAACTTTTCTTTCAGCAATTGTTCTAATGCTTCTTGTTATTTGTCCCAATGTTGGGATGCAACACTCTATCACAGAGCCATGGTACTTAGGGTCCCCCGTTGGGTCCCCGTGCCTGTAGAGGCTCCTAGTACATTGTCTTTGTTCAGGCATAAGAGAGATTTTGGAATTACGGCCGCTGTTATTGCTGCGGTGGCGGCTGCTGCTGCCGCAGCTACAGCCGCAGGTGTAGCCATGGCTTCTTCAGTTCAAACCGCCTCTACCTTAAATACCTTGGCTTCTTCCACAGCTGCCGCCTTAGACACACAATCAAATTTAAATTCCCAACTCAAAGGTGGCATTATGATCCTAAATCAAAGGGTGGACCTAGTTCAGGAGCAAATTGATGTTCTTTGGCAAATCGCTCAGTTGGGATGTGAATGGAAACTTAATGCCTTGTGTATCACTAGTGTTCAATATGAAAACTTTACAAGGGCAGCAAATCTGTCAAAGCAACTGTCCTTGTACTTGGCAGGGAATTGGTCCCTAGATTTTGATGCGGAATTGGAAGAACTAAGACAAGCTATTGTTATGATCAATTCCACGCGAGTGGACCTTAGCCTGGCTGAGGGTTTTACCTCTTGGCTTTCCTCTGCCTTTTCCTTCTTCAAGGAGTGGGTAGGGGTAGGGATGTTTGCAGTTTGCTGCCTTGGGGGCTGTGCGCTGTGCCTCTGGTTGATTTGTCGCCTGCAAGCCCAGACCAGGCGGGACAAGGTAGTTATTTCTCAAGCACTTGCCGCTTTGGAGTGTGGATCCTCCCCCCAGATTTGGCTGTCGGCCCTGAAAAACACCTAGTTTTTCCCTGGCCCCTGCCCCCTTAGGGCCTGAGGTGCTCATTATACAAGGAGGAGCAGAGGGTTGGTGTTGGGAACACGACATTCATTGGCGCTCAGGCTGCGAGACAAAGTACTGCACATGAGGTATGCTCTTAGCAGCCTCATGGAGGGCATGTTTGATTGCATATGGGTTGGTACCGACATCCCATCTCTGAGAAAAGGTACCGGACGGGTGAGGCACCAGCCTGGCTGGCCACCTGGCCTGGGGTCTTCACAATGTCCTTTTGTTTATCAGAGATCAAACCTCTACCTTCACCTGCTGCGCTTTATAATAGAAAGGGGGAACTGCAGGGAGCCACATCTAGTCCCCACCACTAGATGGCGCTGGCACTTCAGGAAACCACATCTAATCCGCCATTACATGATGGCGCTAACCTCGTGGTGTCCAGCTTCTTTACGACAGTGCTTTGGCGCCAACCGTATTCAAGGTACGCGCATGCGCTTGACGCAACCTGTCCTGAGCCTATCCTGTGGCGCCTGGTGGTGGCAAGCAGATAACAGCCAATCAGTAGGTGCCTCATTGCCCATCCCCCTATAAAAGTAGCTGCACACCCCGCCCCCGAGTCTTTCTCCATCCGCTCTCCTGTTAACCAAGAAGCTCTCCAATAAAGTGTGATCAAGAAGGATCCTCGTGTGGTGATTGTTCTTTTCCCGCTGGTCGGGGGGGCTCGCCGCACTGTGCCACACATTTCATACAGGTGAAATGTAATGTGGCTCTTGTGTCTGGTTTCTCACATTCCATCCCTATTGAAGTATGTATTGGTACTTTATTCCTCTTATGAGTGAATTTCATTGACTGGATTTATGACTTTTGTTTATTGACACAAATCTTAGACATTTAGTTTATTTCTACTGTGTAGGTTTCATGGGTAAAGCTGCTAGGAACATTCATGAAAAAGATTTTGTGTGCATATATGCTTTCATTTATCTTGAATATACAAGTAAGGATTAAATTTCTGTGGTTTTCTTTTAATCTATGATAATCTTTCAGAGAATAGCCAAATTCTTTTCCAAAATGGATACACCATTTTATATTCAACCCAGAAATGTTTGAAAATTACAATTTATCCATATTATCACCAATACTTTTCATTATCCATCTTTTTTTGTTTGTTTGTTTAGTTGGTTTTTTGAGGTAGCCCAGGCTGACCTGGAATTCACTATGTAGTCTCAGGGTGGTCTTGAACTCATGGAAATCCTCCTACCTCTACCTCCCAAGTGCTGGAATTAAAGGAGTGTGCCACCACACCCGGCATTATCCATCTTTTCATTATAGCCAACTTTGTGGAGATGAAGCAGTATCTCATGATTTTTTTAACATGGCTTTTTAAAATGTATTTTATTTATTTGAGAAAGAGAGAGAGAGGCAGAGACAGAGACAGAGAAGTGTGCCAGGGCCTCCAGCCACTGCAAACGAACCCCGGATGCCTGCACCCCCTTGTGCATTTGGCTTATGAGGGTCCTGGAGAATCAAACCTAGGTCCTTTGGCTTTGCAGACAAATGCCTTAACCACTAAGCAATCTCTCCAGCCCACTATTTTTTTAATTTTATTTATTTATTTGGGAGAGAAAGAGACTGAGAGAGAGAGAGAATGGGCGCCCCAGGGCCTCCAGCCACTGCAAACAAACTCCAGATGTCTATGCCCCCTAGTGTATCTGGCTTATGTGGGTCCTGGGGAATCCAACCTGGGTCCTTTGGCTTTGCAGGCAAATGCCTTAACCACTAAGCTATCTCTCCAGCCCATATCTCATGATTTTAATTTACATTTCCCCAATGATCAATATTTTCTTTTCATATGCTTGTTAGTCATTTGAATAACTTCTTTGGAGAGGTATCTATTCAAAACTTGTATTTATTTGTGGATACATTGCTTGATTTTTGTGGGGCTAGTGACTGAATCTAAGGCCTCATGCATGTGAGGCAAGCACTCTACCAATTGAGCCACATCTCAGTTTCTACATGTTTAAAATTAGGTTGCTTGTTCCTTGTTCAGTTCTTTATATATTCTGACTGATATTAAGCCATGAAAGTTATATAATTTATAAACATTTCTTTCTCCATTCTGTAGATTATCTTTTCCCTTTTTATTTATTTTATTAAGAACATACTTTGTATGGATACATGTGTTGGCCCAGTGGAGAAAGCATTTTCCATGCAAATGTAAGTTCCTGAATTCAGATCCCCAGAACGCATGTAAAGTTAGACACTGTAGTTCAAGTGTGTGTAGTCCTAGTGCGCCTGTGGTGATGCAGGGGGTAGAGACAAGGAGAGTCCTCCAGGAACTCATGGTCCAGCTAGCCTGTTGTTGAGTGCAACAGTGAACAATGAGAGACCCTGCCTCAAACAATGTGGAAAGCCAGGACCAACACCGGACATTGTCTTGTGCACCCCCACTTACACACACACAAAACAAAAACAGACAAGAAATCCACAAAGATCAAGCTATCTCTTGTCTGTAAGAAGCACACCTTCCTATCAAGGACATCCAAAATCTTATAGTCAAAAGATGGATGCAGGGCTGGAGAGATAGCTGAACAATTAAGGCACTTGACTCCAAAGCCAGAAGACCCAAGTTCAACTCCCCAGGGCCCACATAAGCCAGATGCACAAGGGACACTGTCATCTGGAGTTCATTTGCAGTGGCTGGAGGCCCTGGTGCACCCATTCTCTCTCTCTCTCCCTGTTTCTGTATTTCTCTCTCTCTCTCTCTCTTGCACTCTCAAATAAATAAGTAAAAATAAATAAAAAAGATGGATAGGCGGGGCATAGTGGCACACGCCTTTAATCCCACCACTTGGGAGGAAGAGGTAGGAGGATCACCATGAGTTCAAGGCCACCCTAAGACTACATAGTGAATTCCAGGTCAGCCTGAGCTAGAGTGAGACCCTACCTTGAAAAACCAAAGGGAAAAAAAAAAAAGGTAAATGGGCTGGATAGATGGCTTAGCAGTTAAGGTGCTTGCCTGCGAAGCCTAAGGACCCAAGTTTGGTTCCCCAGTACCTACAAAAGCCAGATGCACAAGGTGGCACACACGTCTGGAGTTCGTTTGCAGGGGCTGGAGGCCCTGGCACACCCTTTCTCTCTCTCTTTCTATCTGCATCTTCCTCTGTCTCAAATATATAAATAAGCAAACAAAATGTCTTTGATTTAAAAAAAAAAAAAAGAGCCAAAGCAATCACAAGCAGAAAGAACACTGCTGAAGGAATCGTAAACACTGACGTCAAATTGTACTATGGAGCCATAGTAACAAAGACAGTGTAGTACTGGCTCAAAAGTGAACATGCAGACCAGTGGAACAGAACAGAGGATGCAGAAATAAACCCATATGGCTAAAAGCTGCCTATTTATAAAACCTTTTTTATTTATAATGTTTATACATGTACATATTATATTTTTTGAGGCAAGCCACACTGGCCTTTTTTTTAATGCAAGAGAAAGAGAGAGAGAGAATTGGCGCACCAGGGCCTCCAGCCACTGCAATCAAACTAGTGCCACTATAAAGGACTTGAAGGATGCAGAGGTGGTGGTTCCCACCACATCTCCCTTTAACTCTCCTATTTGGCCTGTTCAGAAGATGGATGGATCCTGGAGAATGACAGTGGATTATCGGAAACTTAATCTGGTGGTGACTCCAATTGCAGCTGCTGTACCAGATGTGGTTCCTTTACTTGAGCAGATTAACACATCTCCTGGTACCTGGTATGCGGCTATTGATCTTGCAAATGCTTTCTTCTCCATACCTGTCCATAAGGACCACCAGAAGCAATTTGCCTTCAGCTGGCAAGGTCAGCAGTACACATTTACTGTTTTACCTCAAGGTTATATTAACTCTCCAGCCCTGTGTCAAAGCTTAGTTCGCAGGGACCTTGATTGCCTGTCCCTTCCACAGAGTGTCACATTAGTCCATTATATTGATGACATAATGCTGATTGGGTCAAATGAACAGGAGGTGGCAACCACTCTGGAGTTGCTGGTACAGCATATGTGCATCAGGGGATGGGAAATAAATCCTTCCCAAACTCAAGGACCTTCCACCTCAGTGAAATTTCTAGGAGTTCAGTGGTGTGGGGCATGCAGGGATATTCCTTCTAAGGTGAAGGATAAGTTGTTGCACCTGGCCCCTCCTACTACTAAGAGAGAAGCACAATGTCTAATGGGCCTATTTGGATTTTGGAGACAGCACATTCCTCACTTGGGTGTCTTACTCCATCCCATATACTGAGTGACTTGGAAAGCTACTAGTTTTCAGTGGGGCCCAGAACAAGAGAAGGCTCCTCAACAGGTCCAGGCTGCTGTGCAGGCTGCTCTGCCCCTTGGGCCGTATGATCCAGCAGATCCGATGGTACTTGAGGTGTCAGTTGCATATAGGGATGCTGTTTGGAGCCTTTGGCAGGCCCCCATAGGTGAATCACAGTGGAGGCCATTGGGATTTTGGAGCAAGGCCCTGACATCATCTGCAGACAATCATTCTCCATTTGAGAGACAGCTCTTGGCCTGCTATTGGGTCTTAGTGGAAACTGAACATTTGATAATGGGCCATCAAGTTACTATGCGACCCGAGCTGCCCATCATGAGCTGGGTGTTATCTGACCCACCAGGCCATAAATTTGGACGTGCACAGCAGCAGTCCATCATTAAGTGGAAGTGGTGTATATGTGATCGGGCTTGAGCAGGCCCTGAAGGTATGAGTAAGTTACATGAGGAAGTTGCCCAAATGCCTATGGTTGCTACTCCTGTTGCAGTGCCTTCTGTCCCCAAGCATGCACCTATGGCATCATGGGGTGTGCCCTATGATCAATTGACTGAGGAGGAGAGGACTAGGGCATGGTTTACAGATGGTTCCGCACGTTATGCAGGCACTGCCCAGAAGTGGACAGCTGCAGCGTTACAGCCCCTTTCTGGAATAACTCTGAAGGACTGTGGTGAAGGGAAGTCTTCACAATGGGCAGAACTTTGGGCAGTGCACGTGCATTTTGCTTGGAAAGAAAAATGGCCAGATGTGCGGTTATACACTGATTCATGGGCTGTGGCCAATGGTTTGGCTGGATGGTCTGGGACTTGGAAGGAGCACAGTTGGAAAATTGGTAATAAGGACATTTGGGAAATGTATATGTGAATAGAGCTCTCTGAATGGGCAAAGGATATAAAGATACTTGTGTTCCATGTTAATGTTCATCAGAAGGTGACCTCATCAGAGGATGACTTTAATAATCAAGTTGATAAGCTGACCCGTTCTGTGGATAGCGGTCAACCTCTTTCCTCAGCCACCCTTGGCATTGCCCAATTGTCCCATGAATAAAGTGGCCATGGTGGTAGAGATGCAGGCTATGCATGGGCCCAACAACATGGACTTCCACTAACTAAGGCTGACCTGGCTACGGCTACTGCTGAGTGACAAATCTGCCAGCAGCAGAGACCAACTCTGAGCCCCAGATATGGTAGTATTCCTCGGGGTGACCAGCCAGCAATCTGGTGGCAGGTTGACTGCATTGGACCTCTTCCATCATGGAAAGGGCAGCGTTTTGTCCTTACTGGATTAGACACTTATTCTGAGTATGCATTTGCTTTTCCTGCATGTAGTGCTTCTACCAAAACTACTATCTGTGGGCTTACAGAATGCCTTATCCACCATCATGGCATTTCACACAGCATTGCTTCTGACCAAGAAACTCACTTCACCACCAAGGAAGTATGGTAGTGGGCTCATGATCATGGAATTCACTGGTCTCACCATGTGCCTCACCATCCTGAAGCAGCTGGCTTGATAAAATGGTGGAATGGCCTTTTAAAGAAACAGCTACAGTGCCAACTAGGTGGTAACAGCTTGGAGGGCTGGAGGAGCTAAATTTTTGCTTCCTGTTCCTGCAACCTTACATACTACTAGCCTACAAGTCTTGGTTCCAGAGTGGGGAGTGCTTTTGCCAGGAGACATGAAGAACATTCTATTGAACTGGAAGCTAAGACATCCCCCTGGTCACTTTGGGCTCCTAATGCCCTTGAGAGAACAGGCTGAGAAAGAAGTTACAGCGATAGTAGGGCTGATTGATCCAGACTACCAGGGGAATCAGACTGCTGCTCCACAATGGAGGTAAGGAAGGGTATGTCTGGAGTGCAGGAGATCCTTTAGAGTGTCTCTTAGCGTTACCATGCCCTGTTATCAAAGTCAATGGACAACTGCAACAACCCAATTGAGGTAGTGTGATAAATGGCCCAGATCCTTCAGGAATAAAGGTATGGGTCACCCCTCTGGGTAAATAATCAAGACCTGCTGAGGTGCTTGTGAAGGTGGAGGAAATACAGAATGGGTAGTTGAAGAAGGCAGTTACAAAGACCAGCTAAGGCCACGTGACCAGTTACAGAAATGAGGACTGTAAATGCAACGTTTCTGTCCTACCTTGATACGGAGTGTTTGTACATATCTACACCTATATTAATATATGACTAGCTAACTGGTGAATTTACATTAGACCTATTATATTAGAGACTAAGCATTCCTCAAAGAACCTTACTTTGTGTTGGGGGGAAGATTTTGCGGTTTAGAGTGCTTGCCTGACATGTGCAAGGTCATAGGTTCAGTCTCTAGCACCTACGGAAAAAAGGGGGAGCTGGAGAGATGGCTTAGTGGTTAAGCGCTTGCCTGTGAAGCCTAAGGACCCTGGTTCGAGGCTCAATTCCCCAGGACCCACATTAGCCAGATGCATAAGGGGGCGCACGTGTCTGGAGTTGTGTTTGCAGTGGCTGGAGGCCCTGGTGCACCCATTCTCTCTATATATTTGCCTCTTTCTCTCTCTGTCTGTTGCTCTCAAATAAATAAATAAAAATAAACAAAAACATTTTTTAAGAAAGCTTTTGGGAGCCGGGCGTGGTGGCGCACGCCTTTAATCTCAGCACTTGGGAGGCAAAGGTAGGAGGATCACCATGAGTTTGAAGCCACCCTGAGACTACATAGTGAATTCCAGGTCAGCCTGAGCTAGAGTGAGACCCTACCTTGAAAAAAAAAAAAAAAGGTTTTGGGGATTGAAGAGATTACTCAGTGGTTAAAGGCATTTGCTTGCAAAGCCCATTGGCCTGAATTCACATAAAGCTAGACTCAAAGTATTGCATGACTGGTGTTCATTTTCAGCATTAGGAGACCCTGGTGCTTGTGTGTGTACACACACAAAAAAAAAATACATTTTTTAACCTGTTGTGATGCATGCCTTTAGTCCCAACACTTGAGAGGCTGAGGTAGGAGGATCTCTGTGACTTTGAAGCCAGCCTGAGACTACATAGTGAACCCAGGTCAGCCTGGGCTAGAATGAGGCCATACCTTGAAAAATATTAAATATATATATTTAAAAAGCTTTTGCTAGCTGGGCCTGGTGGCGCACACCTTTAATCCCAGCACTTGGGAGGCAGAGGTAGGAGGATTGCCGTGAGTTCAAGGGCACCCTGAGACTCCGTAGTGAATTCCAGGTCAGCCTGGGCTAGAGTGAGACCCTACCTCGAAAAACCAAAAAAAAAAAAAAAAAAAAAAAAAAAAAAGCTTTTGCAAAGCTGGGCATGGTGGTGCATGCCTTCAATGCCAGCACTCAGAAGACTGAGGTAGCAGGATCGCTGTGAGTTAGTGGCTGCCCTGAGAGTACATAGTAAATTCCAGGTCAGCCTGGGCTAGAACAAAACCCTACCTTGAAAAACGAAAAAAAAAAAAAAAAAACTTTTGAGATTTTACTGGATCTATAGTTTGCATTGGGGGATATAGTTACAATATTTTCCAACACATAAAGATGGAATGAGTTTTAGCTCATCTATGATTTTTAAAATTTTATTTATTTATCTGAGAGAGAAAGAGGCAGACATATATATAGAGAGAATGGGTACTCCAGGGTCTCTAGCCACTGCAAACAAAATCCAGATGCCTGTGCCACTTTGTGCATCTGGCTTCAGTGGGCTCTGGGGAATCAAACCTGGGTCCTTAGGCTTCACGGACAAAACACCTTAACTGCTAAGACATCTCTCCAGCCCCTATGATCTTTATTTACTTACTTTTTTTTTGTTTGTTTGTTTGTTTCAAGGTAGGGTCTCACTCTAGCCCAGGCTGACCTGAATTTCACTATATAGTCTCAGGGTAGCCTCGAACTCTTGGCAATCCTACCTCTGCCTCCCAAGAGCTGGGATTAAGCTGACACCTGGCTTATGATCTTTTTTTAATGTAGAAAAACACAACAGATATTTTTTGTGTTGTTCTTGGACCTTGAAACTGCTGTATATATTTAGTATTGGCTCTGGTAAATTTTTTCTGAATTCTATGGGCTTATATAGAGAAAGAATCATGTCATCTGTAAATTGAAATTCTTTTCAGGTTTGCATTTTATTTCTTTTTCTTGCTTTATTTCTATTGCTAGGACTTTCAGTAAAATAGTAATAGCAGTGGCTAAAGTGGCATTCTGTCTTGTTCCTGATCTTAGATGGAGAGAGGGAAGTGTTTTCTTTCACTGTTAAGCATAATATTAGCAGTGGACTTTTTCATCAAGTCATCCCTTCCTGTGTTTCTAATTTTGGAGTGTTTTTATTATGAAAGAGTTTTGAACTTTTTCCAAATGCTTTTTCTGTTTCCATTGAGATAATTATGTGGGGTTTTAAATTAATGTGATATTCTGTTGATTGGCTTTCTTGTTTTCAGCAAGACAGAGACAGAGAATTGGCATGCCAGGGCCTCAGCCACTGTAATCAAACTCCAGATGCGTGAGCCACCTAGTGGGCATGTGTGACCTTGTGCTTCCCTCACCTTTATGCATCTGGCTAATGTGGAATCTGGAGAGTCGAACATGGGTCCTTAGGCTTCACAGGTAAGCACCTTAACCACTATGCCATCGCTCTAGCCCTTGATTGGCTTTCTTATGCAGAACTATGGTAGTATTACTGGGATAAGTCCCACCTGCTCATTGCAAACAAACTCCAGCTACATACATATGTACCACCTTCTGCATCTGGCTTATGTGGGTCCTGGGGAATTGAACCTGGGTCCTTTGGCTTTGCAGGCAAATGCCTTAACTGCTAAGCCATCTCTCCCACCCCATAACGATTTTTTTTTTTTTTTGAAGTTTGGTCGAGTTCATCAGTAAAGCCATGTAGTCCTTTTTCTTAGCTGGAGTCTTGAAGACCAATTCAGTATTACTTGTTATAGACCTGTTGATATTTTCTATTTCTTGAGTCAATTTTGAGAATTTGTGTATTTCTAAGAATCTGTCCATTTAATCTATTATCCAGTTTACTCACATACCATTTTCATAATAATCTTTCATAATCCTTTCAATTTTGTGAGGTTGGCAGTGTTATCTCTGCTTTTATCTGTTTATCTCTTCTCTCTTTTCCTCTTTGTATAGGTAACTTCTTGTAAATTTTGTTCCTCTCAAAGACTACTTTTGGTTATGTGATCATTTCTACCATTTTTCTATTCTCTGTTTCATTTGTCTCTGTCCCAGTATTTCTTTCTTTATTCTGGATTTTGTTTCAGTCTTCTTTCCTCCATCACTCCATCCCTCCCTCCCTCCAGCCATCCTTCCTTCCTTCATCTTCTTCCTCCTCCTCCACTTTCTCTTCTTCTTTTTCTTCTGTTCAGGTCATTGATCCCAAGTTCCTGCATGTGCTAGTTAAATGCTCTGCAATTTACTTATACCCCAGCCCTTCTTTTCTTTTCTTTTTTTTAAATTTTTTTGTTTATTTATTTATTTGAGAGTGACAGATAGAGAGAGAATGGGCACGCCAGAGCCTCCAGCCACTGCAAACAAATTCCAGACGCATGCACCCACTTGTGCACCTGGCTTATGTGGGACCTGGGGAATCGAGCCTCAAACCAGGGTCCTTAGGCTTCACAGACAAGTGCTTAACCACTAAGCCATCTTTCCAGCCCCCTTTTTCTAGTTTCTTAAGGCACAAAAGTAGATAACTGTTTTCAGTTCCTCCGCCTCCTCCTTCTTTTGAGACAGGGTCTTGTTATGTAGCTCAGGTGACCTGGAGCTCACTATGTAGCCAAGGCTGTCCTAGAACTCACATCCCTGCCTCAGCCTCCTGAGCACTGGATTTATAGGCATGCACAACCCTGCCTGGCACCCCTTTAAATTAGGCTTTTACAGCTACACATTGCCTTCAAATTATAGCTTTTACTGCTTCCTATAAATGACAATGTGTGTGTGTGTGTTCATCTCAAATTACTTTTTAGTTTCACTAGTGAGTTCTACTTTGACATACCTGTTGTGGAAGACAGTGTTATTTTTATGAAATTTTCAATATCACATTTGTAATGGATTTTCAGCTTCATTCCATTGTAGTAAGAGAGAATAGTTGGTGTGATTTTAATCCTGTAACATTTACTGAGTATTGTTTATTCTTAGCATATGATCTACCTTGGAGCTATATCTATGTATACACTTGAGAATAATACATATTCATGTCATAAGTGTTCTGTGTGTGCCTTTTAGATGTAACTGGTTTGTGATTTTGGAGAAAACCATTTTTTTAAATTTTAACAATTTTGTTTTATTTTATTTATTTAAGTGAGAGAAAGAGGCAAATAGAGAAGAGACGCACCAGGGCTTCTAGCCACTGCAAATGAACTCCAGAGTGAGTTCCAGGTCAGCCTGGGCTACAGTGAGACCTATCTCTACAAAACAAGCAAAAAAAGTATAGCATCAGGGGGCTAGGAAATTGTCTCAGCAGTTAAAGGTACTTGCTTGCAAAGCCTGCCATCCTGGGATTGATCCCCTAGTACCATGCCTCTCAAGCGCTGAGATTATAGGTATGTGTCACCAGGTCTAGCTAAGTAGTCTTTTTTTTTACTTATTTTAGGTTCTCTTTGTCTTTTGACAGTTTGCTTGTAATTAACTTCAGTGTGACTCTTTGAGCTTATCCTGTTTAAAGTGCATTGCTCTTTTTGGATATGTAGATTCATAACTTTCATTAAGCTTGGGAATTTTTAAAAACATTTCTTCAAATATTTCTCTACTTTCTTTTCTCTTTCATTTCCTTATGACATTCACAAAATGTATGTCATATATATAATTATTACTGTTAGTTAGAAACTTTGCTACATGGACAAATCATATGTTGATACCATTATTCTCATGTTATGCTCTTACACCCCCGATCCTCACTGGGGTAACTGGTGTTCACCATGGGGTTGTGAATGCAGCAGCCAGTCTCTGTGGTGATGGTGGGGAATGACAATGCCTTAGGATACTCCTACCTACCCTAAGGCTCTTACAAACTTTCCACTCCCTCTTCCACAATGTTCCCTGAGCCTTAACGGAATTTTAAATTTCTGTTTATTTTTCTGTGTGCTCCTTAGTCTATTGCTGCATTTGTCCTTTCTTCAGGTCCACTGATGCTTTCTTCTGTCTGATCAAGTCTCCTCTTGAATACCTCTAGTAAATTTTTTTTTGTTTGTTTTTTTTGAGGTAGGGTCTTGCCGTAGCCCAGGCTGACCTGGAATTCACTATAAGTAGTCTCAGGGTGGCCTTGAACTCATGCTGATCCTCTTATCTCTGCCTCCCAAGTGCTGGGATTAAAAGGGTACACATTCCCAGACTCTAGTAATTTTTATCTTAGCTACTAACTGCTCAGCTCCAGAGTTTCTATTTCTTTTTATAATTTTTATCTTTTGCTGGTATGTCCTACTTATTCACGTAATATTCCCCTGTTTCTTATAATCCTCCATGGTTTACTTTGGCTTATTTGAATATAATTAATACAATTAATTTAAAGTCTTCCTCTAGTACCATGTCTAGGATTCCTCAGGGACACTTTCTGTCAATTTCTCTTTACCCTGAAGATGGGAGATATTTTCTTTGTATGTTCTCTAATGCTTTGTCGAGAAATGGGCATTTAACTATTGCACATTTTTGGCAAATGTTCCATGTGTATCTGAAAATGATTTTTTTTTTTTTTTTTTTGGTTTTTCAAAGTAGGGTCTCACTCTAGCTCAGGCTGACCTGGAATTCACTATGGAGTCTCAGGGTGGCCCCAAACACAGGGCGATCCTCCTACCTCCACCTCCCAAGTTCTGAGATTAAAGGTGTGTGCCACCATGCCTAGGTGAAAATTATTTTGACAGTTGTTGTATACAGCTTCCTGTAAGCATTCAGCAGGCCAAATATGTCAATCATGCTGCTAAATTATTTAATTTTTACGTAGAATTTTAATAAATGAACATAATGTAATTTGATCATATTCCTATCCCATTCATTACTCTCTTTTGTTCCCCTGCCAATCCACATTCCAAGCACCTTTATCCTTCTAAGTAGTCCTTCTGTTTGGATGTCTCGTTCTTTTTTTTTTTTTTTCTCTCCTCCATCCTCTATGTCAAAATGTTGATGGGATCAGAATTATGTAGGTCTTGTGAGGGTAAGCTACAGTGAGGGCCATGAATGTACCAGTCAGTTGATGGTTGAAAGAGAGTGTCCCCAAAGTACTCCTTCCCACCCTTCCTGCCCTTTCTTTCCTCCACCTCTTCTAAAATGTTCCCTGGGTGCTGGAAGGCATGATAGAGTTGTCTCCTTTAGTGCTGAGCTCGTAACAGCCTCTTATTTTTAGCTTTGTTGAGTTTTGAGTCTCCTCCTCAGTGTCTACTGCCATCTCTAGCTCCTCTGGCTGGCACTGAGAGCAGCGCTCATATCCTTCCGGCTACCTCCTCTGAAATGGTTACTGCTCTCTGGCAGGTATGGTAGAGATGATATGTCCAGTTCTGAGCAGTGGGCTTCCTCTTCTCATCAGCTTCATGTGTCTTGGGACTTCTCAGTGTTCACTGCCATCTGCAAAAAGAAGCTTCTCTAACCAAAAGTGAGATCAGCATTAACTAATTGGCATAAACATAAACAATTAGAAGGCAATCTGATGAGCTCATTATATCCATTTAGCCAAATAACAGTGATAGCTGCCCTCTAGGGCCTACGTCCTTCTACGTCATGGGCTTTTGAATTAGTTTTCAGTACCAAGCATGAATTCCCTCCCTCTGAGCAGGCCTCAAGTCCAATCAGAAAGCAGTTGATTACCCCCATAACTTATGTACCACTATTGCACTTCTGGGAACATACTGCCTGGCGGGTTGATTGTAGAGCTTGCAGGATCCACTGCTGGTTAAAACTGTTGTCTTTTCTAGCAGCTTATGTGACACTTTCCAGCACTATGGCAGCTGGCCAGCAGGGCCGTGACTTCCGGCTCAGTTCCAGCTGGATCTGTCCATGTCCTGTGGCTGCAGCATGTATGTGGTGTCTTTCACAATAGGGTCCTTTCCTTCAGTTTAGATGAATAACCAAGAACATTTGCAATATCTGGTATTGTTTTGGGGGGGCTCATGGGACCTCCCAGACCAACAACTTACTGGAGTAGAGACCTATCCCTGGCACTGGGGCCTACCTGCATCAACCTAAGACTTCAAGGTAAAGTTTTCTTCACGTCAACAGGGTACTTCTGCTCCAAACCCCCCTTTCTCAATTATATTTTAATTAACTAACAAAGAAATATGTTTCTATATGACTTATATCCAATTCCCATGTAAAGCCAAACACAAAGTGGCATATGCATCTGTGAACCCAATACACCTATGATAATGGGAGGTGAAGCCAGGAGGATCTGGAAGCTTGCAGGCAGCTGAAGCAGAAGGAAATACCTTGTCTCCAAAGAAGGTAGAAGAGGAGGAGAAACACTCTGATGTTGTCCTCTGACCTCCACATGAACACCACACACACACACACACACACACACACACACAATAAAAATGGAAAAATATTTTAATGTAGCTTTTTTGAGATACGGGTCTCTGATTGACCTCACTCTGCAGCTCAAGGCTGGTCATTTACTACCACGCCCCAGAAAAATATTTTTTTTAATTTTTTTTGTTCATTATTTATTTATTTATTTGAGAACGACAGACACAGAGAGAAAGGCAGAGAGAGAGAGAGAGAGAGAGAGAGAGAGAGAAACAGAGAGAGAATGGGCACGCCAGGGCTTCCAGCCACTGCAAACAAACTCCAGACACATGTGCCCCCTTGTGCATCTGGCTAACGTGGGTCCTAGGGAATCTAGCCTTGAACCAGGGTCCTTATGCTTCACAGGCAAGCGCTTAACCACTAAGCCATCTCTCCAGCCCCCAGAAAAAGATTTTAAAAGAACAGAGTATCACACTACAATTTCAATAAAAAGTTCAATTAATTAAAAAAAAAAAAAACTAAGCCGGGCATGGTGGCACACACCTTTAACCCCAGCACTTGGGAGGCAGAGGTAGGAAGATTGCCATGAGTTCAAGGCCATCCTGAGACTACATAGTGAATTCCAGGTCAGCCTGAGCTAGAGTGAGACCCTACCTTGAAAAATAAAATAAAATAAAAACATGTGGCTGGAAAGGTGGCTCAATAAAAATGATGAGGACAGAGCTATTCAATCTCAGAAATTCAGAAATCAGGTCACCATATTTTGAATACTATATAAAATCAATAAAAGAGAGGAACAGGTGCATAATGCCCACTTCTAAAGGTGGGTAAAACCTTTGCCACATGAGCTTCAGAAAATAGCAAGAGAGAACCCAGAAGTTATTACAAGTCATTATGTTAAAAGACCAGACCAAGCATGGTGGCGCACACCTTTAATCCCAGCACTCAGGAAGCAGAGGTAGGAGTATTGCTGTGAGTTCCAGGACAGCCTGGGCTAGAGTGAGATCCTGACTCAAATAAATAAATAAATAAATAAATAAATAAATACCATGGAGAGGAGGGAGAGACAGAAGCCACCACATCCATTCAAATTGGAGGAAAGAATTCTCATGGAGGAGCTCACATATTATTTGTGATGTAATTGGATAAATGCTAACCAGGGGCCAAAACCCCTGGATTCTTGCTATAGGCTGACCACAAATGTATCAGACAGCTTCAGGTTCGCTGAGATGAACTTCCAGACCAGGCACAGTTATGGAGGAAGGGATTTATTGAAGCTTACAGATCCAGGGGAAGTTCCATAATGGCAGAAAAAGCTGGCCTGCCTTCACAGGACCAAACAGAGAGAGAGAAGTACAAGCTTAAAAGCCAAAAGCCACAGCACACTTCAGGAACTCCAGCTAGGCACACTTTGCATATCTTTAGATTGAAATCTGAAACCCACCACCACACCTTAAGATCCACACAATGGCACTGACTCCAGCCAGGTGGCTGCAGATGCAAACTATAAACAAACAACTGAATACATTGGGGTCCATCTATTCTATTCAAACCACCACATTCTGCCCCTGGCCCCCAATAGATTTATAACCATTACACATTGTAAATTGTACTCAGTTCAATTTCAAAGGTCCCCACAGTCTTGACCAATTTAAGATATTAAGACCTGTAAAATCAAACAAGTTAAACATTTCTAACATATAAAGGCACAGAGTAAACATTTTCAATTGGTATAAGGCATAGCAAGGAGAGACTAAAACAATGCAAACTCAACCATCATCAAACAAACATCAAACTTCTGCAGTTCAAGTCCAATACAACCAAAGACTGACAGTCTCTAGATTTTCCAATTCCGCCCCTCCAGCTGGGCAGAGTAGCCAGGGAACACTTCCATCCCAGGCCAACAGTGAGCTCTGTGGTAGCCCTTGCACAGTCCTGGTATATCCAAAACATCTTGAGGTCTTCACACAAACCATGGTCCATCTTCCAAAGGCTCTTTCAGCCTATCAGGGCATCATGCCCTGCCTCATGCTGCATCTCAGCAGCAGCTCCTGGAACCGTGTGCAATTCATGACAACTCCTCACATTTTCCAAAGGCTCTTTCAGCCTATCAGGCATCAGGCCCTACCTCAAGCCGCATCTCAGCGGCAGCTCCTAGAAGCACGTGCAATTCACGACCACGCCTCGCATTTTTCATGCTTCTGAAACCAATACCAGGTGTGCAAAACACAGCCATATTCTTAATTCACAGATGAAATAAATCATAACCTTGAAAAGCAGGTTCCTTCTCCAGTCAACTCTTTCCAAAAGTGTTTGCATTTCTATGATAGTCTTTCCTCAGGCATCCTTTCCATGGTAAAGCAATTGGACCATCTTCCTTTAAGATTGCTAATGTGTTTGACAATAGCAGATTCAGTAACCTAAAACCAGTCTCAGTGCCTGTATTTTAACTTGCTTGAGGTTTTCCAGCTTAAAATCTCAAATCTCTCAGTCCAATATCTTTAGCCAAGCACATCAGTCCATTACAAATTTAACCTTGATCAAACTCTCTGGGCCTGGGCAGCAGGATGCAGCCAGCCCTTATGCCAGTAGCCCAGTTCCAACAAAGCCCTCTGCAGTCTTTCCTTCCCCTTAGAAAGCTCATAAGCCAAGCCTCGAAGTTCAATGCTGTCTGCACTTAGCATTCTCAGACTCTCATCAGAATAGTCCATAAAACTTGGCTTACCACTCCAGAAGACATCTTTAGTTGCAAGCACCAAGTCCATGCCTATTCCTCCAAAACAAGGTTCCAAAAGATCAACATGCACATGGCCAGGTACATCTCACCCCACTCCTGGTACCAAATTCTATATCAGACAGCTCCAGGTTCGCTGAGATGAACTTCCAGACCAGGCACAGTTATGGAGGAAGGGGTTTATTGAAGCTTACAGATCCAGGGGAAATTCCATAATGGCAGAAAAAGCTGGCCTGCCTTCACAGGACCAAGCAGAGAGAGAGAGAAATACAAGCCTAAAAGCCAAAAGCCACAGCACACTTCAGGAACTCCAGCTAGGCACACTTTGCATATCTTTAGATTGAAATCTGAAACCCACCACCACACCTTAAGATCCACACAATGGCACTGACTCCAGCCAGGTGGCTGCAGATGCAAACTATAAACAAACAACTGAATACATTGGGGGGCCATCTATTCTATTTAAACCATCACAACAAACAACCTATGTAATCATCCTGAATGAGCTATAAAGTCAGAGAATTTGGGGGCTGGAGAGATGGCTCAGCAGTTAAAGGCACCTGACTGCAAAGCCTGAAAGCCTGACAGCCCTGGCTAGACTCCCCAGTATCTGTATAAAGCGAGACGCACAAAGTGGCTCATGGCTCTGGAGTTTGTGTGCAGAGGAAGGAGGCCCTGAAGCCCCCCTACTCACTCTCTTTCTGACTGCCTCTTTCTCTCTGTATCTCTCTTCCAAACAACTCAATAAAAATATTTAAAAGGTGTGAGCCACTTTTAACCTCCCATTTGAAAATAGTCATAGAGGGGGGCTAGAGAGATGGCTTAGTGGTTATGGTGTTTGCCTTCTAAGCCTAAGGACCCAGGTTCAATTCCCCAGTGCCCATGTAAGCCAGATGCACAAGGTGACACATGCGTCTGGAGTTTGTTTGCAGTGGCTAGAGACCCTGGTGTGCCCATTTTATCACTGTATCTTCCTCTCTCTCTCTCTCTCTCTCTCTCTCTCTCTTTCTCTCTCTCTCAAATAAATAAATAAAATATTTAAAAATAATCATAGAGGGCTGAAAGGATTGCTTAGTAGTTAAGGTGCTTGCCTGCATAACCTAAAGACCTGAGTTTGATTCCCTAGTTCCCACATTCCAGGTCAGCCTGGGCTAGAACGAGACCTTACCTTAAAAAAAAATTAAAGGGCTGGAGAGATGGCTTAGTGGTTAAGCACTTGTCTGTGAAGCCTAAGGACCCCGGTTCAAGGCTTGATTCCCCAGGACCCACGTTAGCCAGATACACAAGGGGGTGCACGCATCTGGAGTTCGTTTACAGTGGCTGGAGGCCCTGGCGCACCCATTCTCTCTCTCTCTCTCTCTCTCTCTCTCTCTCTCTCTCTACCTGCCTCTTTCTCTCTCTGTCTGTTGCTCTCAAATAAATAAATAAAAATAAAAATAATATATATATAAGTATATATATATATATATATATATATATATATATATATATTTATATATAGAACATTTCTTTAAAAAAATTAAAATTAGCCAGGCATGGTGGTGCATGCCTTTAATCCCAGCACTTGGGAGGCAGAGGTGGGAGGATCGCTGTGAGTTCAAGGCCACCCTGAGACTACATAGTGAATTCCAGGTTAGCCTGGGCTAGAGTGACACCTTGCCTTGAAAAACCAAAAAAAAAAAAATTGGAATTATAGAGCTGGGTGTAGTGGCACACATCATCAATCTTAGCACTTGAGAAGCAGAGGTAGGAGGATCATGGCGAGTTCAAGGTCACCCCAAGACTACATAGTGAATGCCAGGTAAGCCTGGGCTAGAATGAGACCCTACCTCAGAAAACCAAAAAAAAAAAAAAAAAAAAAATCATAGAATTTTGAAACTCTATGGAGCTTAAGCCATCATCTAATCCAACTTTATATACGGAAACTGAAGTTTGAAGACAGGATATGATTTCCTGCAAGACCTGTGGTTGGTTAGAAGCATAGCTGAGTATTGCACATGGGACTTTCCTGCCAACACTCTTTCCAGGGTCCCATGCCAACAGCCTCCATTTCCCCACCACACAATGAGCACTGTGAGGAATATAGTGTTCATGGTGAGGAAGGGGATTGGAAAACAGAAAACATTATTCACACCAGAGCTTATTAACTTCACTGACAATCCCCACTGGAAGCTGACTCATTGTTGGGCCCCAGCGGAAGGTCAGAGCCCACAGGATGTCTAAGATCATGGGTCCACCTCTCCCGGGGCTTGCAAACTTTTAATGGCAGCACCGAACAGACAGCCAATGCTGTGGTTGCTAATAAGCCTCATGGGAACCTCTTTAAAAATTGTTCTGCTTGAAAATATGGGCAGTAAATACCAGATCTCAACAACTCAATGTATCAAGGGATGTAGGGTTATAGATCACTTACCTTCTTCCTTTCTGTAGTTGGCAAATTGATTATAATGTCATTTATTGCGTTGGCATACAATACCTGCTCTATTGTGGAGGATCACAAGTTAGAGATCAGTCTGGGCTACATAATGACATCCTGTCTCAATAAAATTAAAGTAAAATAAGCCAGGCATGGTGGCACATGCCTTTAATCTCAGTACTTGGGAGGCAGAGGTAGGAGGATCAATGTGAGTTCGAGGCCACCCTGAAACAACATAGTGAATTCCAGGTCAGCCTGGGCTAGAGTGAAACCCTACCTTGGAAAAAAAAAAGTATAATAAATTTAAAATAAAATAAAAGTGCACTGAAGGCAGAACGAGTTCTGCTAGAGGGAGAGGCAAAGGACAAGGGGCTGAATAGTCAGCCCTGCCTGCAATGGAGGGAAAGTGTGTATTAAGCGAAAGAGGAAGACGTGCATTTTTGGCAAGCAGATCAGAGGCACAGAGGTGAAACAGTACGGTGTTCATTCCAGAAAGCCCAAGTGCCTCAGCAAGGCTGGGGCATAAAGGCCGTAATGGAGAGGAAGCAGTGAGCTGAGGAGCTTTGAGAGATTCCGACTGTATACTATAGGACACAAGAAACCAGTGGAGGACATTGTGTGAGAGAATGATCTACAGACTGAAGTCTCCCTGGCAACAAGATGAAGGAGATGGGAGAGACAAGACTGAGGAGAGCAACTTGTTTCCTTACTCAAACCCTATCTTGTTTTTTATTTTTAGTTTTAGTTTTAGTTTTTCAAGGTAGGGTCTCGCTCTAGCCCAGGCTGACCTGGAATTAGTCTCAGCGTGGCCTTGAACTCACGGCGATCCTCCTACCTCTGCCTCCCAAGTGCTGGGATTAAAGGTGTGTGCCACCACGCCCGGCTCTATCTTGTTTTAGAAAGGACTGAATGAGAGAGCTAAGGGTCTGGAACTTAGTCTGTGTCCCTGAGTCATCTTACATCCTATTCAGATATTTTAAAGATTGTGTAGGTAGGCTTTTCATTGTTGTGATAAAATACCTCATATAAATAATTCGAGGAAGGAAAGATATATTTTAGCCTATGGTTTCAGAAGTATCAGTATGTGGTCAGCTCACTCCCTTACCTGGACCTGAAGTGAAGTTAAACATCACAGTGGCAGGAGTGTGTGGCGGGAATTCACCTCATGATGGACAGGAAGCAAGGAAGAGGGTCCTGGGATAAGATAGAGCCACCATGGGCATGTCCCAGTTCCCCGCTTTCTCCAGCTAGGTTCACCTCCTGAAGTTCCCAGAACCTCCCAAAACAGTGTCACCAGATGGGGACCAAGCCTTCCATATATGAGCCTTTTGGAGGAACACATCATATGCAAACATAACATTCTGTCCCTGGCCCCCCAAATGATTACACCCACCTCACAATGTAAAAAAAACTGCATTCAGTACATCTGGAAGAATCCCCAAAGTATCAGCAGATTTAATATTGTTCAAAAGTCCAAGTCCAGGGCTGGAGAGATGGCTTAGTGGTTAAGGTGCTTGCCTGCAAAGCCTAAAAACTCATGTTCCACTCTCCAGGTCCCACATAAGCCAGAAGCCAGATGCACCGTGACACAAGCATACAAGGTTGCACATGCACAAGAGGGAGCATGCATCTGGAGTTCGATTGCAGTGCCCGGAGGCCCTTGAACACCTCTTCTCTCTCTCTCTCTATCTCTCTCTCTCTTGCTCACTCGCTCTCTTGCATTAAAAAAAATCCAGCTGGGTGTGGTGGTGCACACCTTTAATCCCAGCACCCGGGAGGCAGAGGTAGGAGGATCACCATGAGTTCAAGGCCACCCTGACACTACAGAGTGAATTCCAGGTCAGCCTGAGCTAGAATGAGAACTTACCTCAGAAAACCAAAAAAGAAAAAAGAAAAAAAAAAAGCCAGTCTGTTGGGCTTGCCTCAAAAAAAAAAAAAAAAAACAGTCCAAGTCCATGGGGCTGAAGAGATAGCTTGGCTAAGGTTAAGACGCTTTGCCTGCAAAGCCAAAGGACCCAGGTTCAAATCCCCAGTACCCATGTTAAGCCAGATACACAAGGTGGTGCACACATCTGGAATTCATTTGCAGTAGCTAGAAGCCCTAGTGTGCCCATTCTTTCTCTCACTCTCTCTCTCTCTCTCTCTCTCTCTCATATGCTCTCTCAAATAAACAAATGAAGTATTTTTTTAAGTCCAAGTCCAAAATCTTCTCTGAGGCTCAAGACAAAATCTTGTCTATGAGTTCTTGTACAAACCAAAATGAAGGTGCATTCTTCCATTTGTAATGACATAGACTATATTACCATTTCAAAAGGAATGAGTAAAAGAATAGCAAAGATCAGACCAAAGCAAGACCAAAACCCAGCAGGGCAAAAACATTATATCTTGCGAATCCATGCCTGTCACCCAGGGCACATGACGGTATGATGTAGGCTCTAATGGGTTGAGCAGTCCTACCTCTAGTGGCCTTGTTGGTTGCAATCCACTTGACCTCTCTCTTGAGTGGGCCCTGTTTGCTTTCTGGAACTTTCCCTGGCAGACATTCCATGTTCCTGGCATCTCTTGCTTCCTAAGGTATCCAGTAAATGTTTGGCTTCACCTTGAATCTTCATGCATCCTGCTCTCTGGGGCTGTCTACACAGATTGCCTAATCTTCCAGACTTTCTTCTAGAATCTGGGTGGAAGCCTCCATGACCCCATAACTCTTACATTCTATATGTTGATAAAAACCAGCATTGCGTGGATGATTCTAAGATCTGCTGTCAATTCAAATAGTAGGGGTCCTGCTTGGATCACAGATGCAGCCTACAGTCTCTGAGTGCCTGGATGGCTCAATGGAGGAATCATTCCCTGAGGTCCTGTGTAAACAAGGCACCTTGAGATGCAGAGGTCGATTAACAAATGCAAATCAAAAAATGCAATATGGACTAGACAGATGGCTTAGCTGTTAAGATGCTTGCCTGAGAAGCCTAAGGACTCATGTTTAACTCTCCAGATCCCAGGTGAGCCAGACGCACAAGGTGACACACGCATGCACACAAGATGGTGCACGCGTATGAAGTTCCATTGCAGTGGCTGGAGGCTCTAGTGTGCCAATGCGCTCTCTCTCACTCTCTCTCTCTCTCTCTCTCTCTCATAAAAATAAAAAAATAAAAAAATGGAGCTGGGCATGGTGATGCACGTCTTTAATCCCAGCACTCAGGAGGCAAAGGTAGGAGGATCGCTGTGAGTTTGAGGCCACCCTGAGATACATAATGAATTCCAGGTCAGCCTGGGCTAGAATGAGACCCTACCTCAAAAAAAAATACATAATAATAATTATTATTAATAATTAATTTAAAAATGTAATACAGCATATAAATAGACTGAAGGACAAAAACACATGCTCATCTCAATAGATGCAGGAATGAAATCTAACAAAATCTAACATCCCTTCATGATAAAAGTCCTGAAGAAACTGGGAATAGAAGGAATTTATCTCAACATAATAAAAACTTTATTTTGTTTATTTTTATTTATTTATTTGAGAGCGACAGACAGAGAGAGAAAGAGGGAGAGCGAGAGAGAGAGAATGGGTACACCAGGGCTTCCCCACTGCAAGTGAACTCCAGACTCTTGCGTCCCTTGTGCATCTGGCTTATGTGGGTCCTGGGGAATCGCGCCTCGAACCAGGGACTTAGGCTTCACAGGCAAGTGCTTAACTGCTAAGCCATCTCTCCAGCCCTAATAAAAGCTTTATACAGAAAACCTGTAGCCAACATTATTCTAAATAAGGAAAAACTCAAAGCAATTCCACTAGAATCAGGAAGAAGACAGGGTGTCTACTCCTACTCTTGTTCAAAATTGTACTACAAGTCTTAGAGCAGTAAGACAAGAAAAGCAAATTAAAGGGATACAAAAAGGAAAGAGTCAAATTATCCTTATTTGCAGATGATGCAATTCTACACATAAGAGACCCTAAAGAAAAACTACACCAGAAAACTGTTAGAGCTCATAAACACTTTCATCAAAGTAGCAAGATACAAAATTAACACAGAGAAATCAGTAGCCTTTCCACATACCAATAACAAACATGCTGAGGATAAAATCACAATTGTCTAAAAAAAAAAAAAAAAAAACTTTGGGGCCCCAGTCAGTGATCCGCTGCCAAAGACTCAACTGCCTCCCCCTTGAGTCCCCTGGCTTCCCGAAGCTCTGTCCACCATGCTCACCTTCTCCTGCAGCCACCGTTTCCACCAAGGAAAAGGGATCATGTAGTATGCCTGCTATTCAACTCCTTTGCTGATGCAGCCAGCACTGAGGACTCTATCCATAGAATTCAACAGAGACATGGCAGGAAGACCCTGACTACTATCCAAGGGATCACAGATGTTTATGACAAAAAGAAACTAGTGGAGGTATATTAAAAGGGGGGCGGCTGGAGAGGTGGCTTAGCTGTTAAGCACTTGCCTGTGAAGCCTAAGAACCCTGGTTAGAGGCTCAATTCCCCAGGACCCACGATAGCCAGATGCACAAGGGACAAGGGGACGCATGCATCTGGAGTTCGTTTACAGTGGCTGGAGGCCCTAGTGCGCCCATTCTTTCTCTCTCTCTCTCTCTCTCTCTCTCTCTGCCCCTTTCTCTCTCTGTCGCCGTCCCTGCCTTTCTCTCTGTGTCTGCCGCTCTCAAATAAATAAATAAAAAGTGAACAAAATTTTTTTAAAAGGGATTGGAGAGATTGCTTAGTGGTTAAGCCTGCAAAGCCTAAGAACTCATGTTCAAATCTCCAGGTCCCACGTAGCCAGATGCACAGTGACACAAGTGTGCAATGTCATACATGTGCACAAGGGTATGCACCCATCTGGAGTTTGTTCACAGCGGCTGAAGGCCTTGGCACACCCATTCTCTTTTTCTCTCTGCATTTTTCCTTCTCTCTCAAAAATAAATAATAAAAAAAATTGCAGCCAGGCATGGTGGTGCATGCTTTTAATCCTAGCACTTAGGAGGCAGAGATAGGAGGATAGGAGGATAGCTGTGAGTTCAAGGCTAGCCTAGAGCTACAGAGTGAGTTCCAGGTCAACTTGAATGCCCTCTCTCTCTCTCTGTCTCTCTCTCTCTCTCAGTCTATCTGTCTGCCTCTTGTTCTCTCACACTCTCTTAAATAATAAATAAATAAAAATATTTTTAAATGATATTTAAAAAAATACCTTGGAATAAGCTGAACCAAGATAGTGAAAGATTTCTATAATGAAAACTTTAAAACACTCAAGAGTTATTGAGGAAGACACTAGGAAATGGAAAGCCCTCCCATGCTCCTGGATTAGAAGAATCAATATTGCTAAAATGTCTATCTTACCAAAAGCACTGTATATTGAATGCAATTGCCATCAAAATTCCAACACCATTCTTCACAGAAAGAGAGAAAATCCTTACAAAAGTTATTTGGAAGCATAAAAATCTTGGATAGCCAAAGGGGGAAAAAAAAAAAAAAAAAAAAAAAACAAGGCTGAAGGAATACCATACCTGATTTCAGGGTAGATTACAGAGCCATCAGGGAAATGCAAATTAAAACTAGTTTGAAAGTCCATCTCCCTCTAGTCAGAATTGCTGTCATCAGGAAAAATAACAACAAATGCTGGCAAGAGTGTGGGTGGGGGGAAGAGGAATTCTTATTCAATGCTAGTTGGAGTGCAAACTCCTTTGGCTATTATAGAAATCAGCATGGAGGTTTCTCAAAAAATCCGAAATAGAACTCCCTTACAAGCCAGCTGTACCACTCCTGGGCATTTACCCTAAGGCCTCCACACTCTACTGCAGAGAAACTACACATCTATGTTTACTGCTACTGCTCTATTTACAATAGCTAAGGATTAGAAACCACCTAGAAGCCCAGCAACAGATGAATGGATAATGAAAAGGTGGTACATGTATACAATAGAAGTCAGCAATACAGTAAGATGAAATTATGAAAGTTGCAAAAAAAATGGATGAACTTGGAGAGAATTAAATTAAATTAGGTGTCCCAAGCTCAGAGAGACTAAAACCACAAGTTTGTTTGTTTGTTTGTTTGTTTTTTCTGTTATGTGGATCCCTGTCTGATAACATCTATAAGTGTGTATATGTAAGGGAGAGAAAATAAGGGTAAACCCTACAAAGGTAGAATGGTAATCAAGAGTGTAAAGAGATGAGTAGGAAGAGAATGAGGGACCATCCTATAATGCTAGATGCATTCAGCCCAACTTTAAAGATCCCCATAGTCTTTACCAAGGCTAACACCATTCAAAAGGCTAGACTCTAAAGTCTCATCTAGGACTCAAGACAATCCCTTAACTATTAGCCTGTAAAACAAAAATGCAAAGAGGTCAGCCATTAAGATCACTTACTGATTAAATATTGAGGGCCTCTCAGGATCCGAGGCCACCAAGTTTGACTTCCCAGAACATGTAAAAAGCTGGATATGGCCCCAATCAATGGTGGAGTGGGGATCAAAGAATCACTGGGCTTGCAGACAGATAACAGCTCTAGGTTGAGGGAGAGACCCATCTCAAGGAAGGAAATATGTAGATGAACAATAGAAGGACACTTGACATTCTCTGGCCTCTCCATGCACGCATGTATCCTGCTCATATTCATGTATGAGCAAATCACATACAACACACACATAATGTACACACATGCATGTGCATATTAAAAAATCAAACAAGTTACATACTCCCAACACCCAATGGCACAGAATAAAAATTCCCACTCCAAAACTGAAGAATAGCAAGGAAAGACTGAACCAATTCAAGATAGAAAACCAGCAGTGCAAACATCAGATCCTGAAGCTCCACTTATGGCATCTGGGACCCACAGTGAAATCCTCTGGGTTCCAAAAGCTTCAGCAAATTTCTGCCCCTCCAGATGTGCTGCTTGCTTTCTGGGAAAAAAAAAAAAAAATCTGCCTGAGCCAGACAGAACAGCTTTCCTTGGTGGCCATTCCATAGTTCTGGCATCTCCAAAATCCTGGGGTCTCCACTGAAACTCATAGTTCATCTCCATAGCTCCATGCCATGGCCTTAACAGGGTCTCCATGCGGGGACTTCAATCCTGCCCCACAGTGTCTCATGGCCATTTCCAGAACCATGTGCATTTCCTGACCTCTCCTGATTTGTCATACTTCCAAAGCTAGTACCAGCTGGGCTACCAAATTTGTTAATCCAGGGGGAATAAAGCCAACTTGAAGGAGTAGAAAACTCTTCAGCATTCTTCCTTGAGGTCCCTCCTTTCTCAAAATAAAACATACAAAGGTCCAATACATATAGGAAAATGCTCACATCTCTAATCATAGGAGAAATGCAAATTAAAACCACAAAATGTCACCTGACACCTATTAGATTGGCTGTTTTTTAGAAGGATGAAACCTGGCATGGTAGTGCATGCCTGTAATAATCCCAGTACTCTGGAGGCTAAGGCAGGAGGACTGCTAGTTCAAGGCCAACCTGGCTATACAGCAGGATCCAGGCCAGCCTGTGATAGTAAGGTGCTGTCTTTGAAAAACAAAAAAAAGTAAGATTATAATTTTTTCTTTGTTGGTGCTGGGATTAGAACTCTGTGTCTCAATCACACTAGCAAGTGCTCTTCGGCAGGGCCCATCCCCAGATGAAAGCTAAATGTCTGTGAGGATGTGGAGCAAAGTGAACCATACACAGTGTTGGTGGTATTATATATTAAAACAGTCATTTTGAAAACTGTGTGAATTCCTCAAAAACTAAAATGTGGGGACTAAAGGTATGCGCTACCTTGCCTGGCAAGAAAAAATTCTCATAGAACAATCTCAAGGTTCTGGTTAAGATGGTAGCAAAGGAAACCACGCCAAACCAGTCTAGGGGGAAAAAAACAGCAAAATACACTCTTCTACTAAAAAGTGAGGTGTACAAGAAATTATCAACTGCAGCAGAGAAGTAGGAGAGATCCAGAGCCAACAGAAGCAGGCAGAAGTGGCTCTAGCAGCAGCGGAACCAGTTGGGTGTGGCCAAAGCCCCAAGGGTCAGCATGAGCTATAGTAAAAGCCAGGTGAGGGGATTCTCCACTCACACCAGAACTCCTTGAAAACTCAAGAAACGTGAAGGGGGGATGGCAGGGAACAGAGGAGCAGCTCATGAGGAAGACGATTGTGAGGACCAGCAGGAAAACATCAGCCACCATCCATAGCCTCCCCAACCCACTGGTAGCATAAGCACCAGCAAGCACCAGTGACCTGGGGAAGGGAGCTCACCTGCACAGCACCCAGCACAGGTGATCAGAGCAGTGACCCAGAGACCCAGCCAGCCTACCTGAGCCCACAGCACAGCAAAGAGGGACCCAAGCAGGAGTGCAGCATAATTGAGACCAAAACCATCCCAAAAGGTAACTGGGATTACACCAGGTCAGGACCCACCAAATAAGCCTGATATATAGGCTTGAATTGGAAGTGCTAATTGCACCTTCCATGTCAGGATAAATTATATGTTAAATCTGATGTATGGTTGGATTTGCCATTCTTAAATAAGCTATATTTTGGGCTTGTCATTTGTTGCTTCCTGATTTATAGCGCCTTTGTTTCCTTTTCTGTCATTTGTTAGGGTTAGGGAAGGGTCTTACGTGGTACAAGCTGCCTTGGAACCCTCAACAGAACAGAAATCTTAGCCTCCTAGTTGACAGGATTAAGGGCGTGGGGCAATATACATCCTATGGGACTGTGACTTTGTTTGAGGATCTGGTAGTCATAATACCTACTTTTGCATAAATACTCTATGCTGTTTTTCATTGAATGTGTACATTGTTTAGTTAAATTTTAGAATCTGCCTGTATTTTGTTCCACTCAGCCTTCTTGAATACTGTCATATCAGGCAAACCCAACATCTAGGGTCACTTTTGTAGATACTCTGAGAGTCTTAAAAGCCACACTTAACACCTTAAGCTCCTACCCTGATGATATGTAACATCAGATTGATTGATCAATCTAATAATACTGCAGCTAATTAGAAAATCCAAGCATTAAATTAATCCAAGATGCAAAAATATGTACATTATAACCCAAGAAATGCAAAAAATTGAGACAATATAAATCCACCAAAAAGTATCAATGCATCAGAAATGACCTCCAGTGAGACTGATTTAGAGAAAATGCCTGAGAAAGATTTCAAAAGAATAATTATAAATATGTTCAAAGAAATCAAAGAGTAAAACAAAGGAATGAAAGAGGAAATCAAGGGAATTGAAGAAGACACAGGAAACCAATTTAATGAAATGAGGAGGTCAATACAAGACAAAAATAAGGCAATGAAAATAATAAAGAAAAACCAATCAGAATTACTAGCAATGAAGAACACAGTCAATGAAATAAAAATCTCTGTAGAAAATCTCACCAGTAGAATGGATGAAGGAGAGGACAAAATATATAAACTAGAAGACCAGGTGGCAGATCTAATACAGTCCAACAGGGAGAAAGACAAACTAATAGGAAAGTATGAATGGGAATTTCAAGATATTCGGGACACTATGAAAAGATCAAACATAAGAATTCAGGGTATAGTAGAAGGAGAAGAATTTCACAGCAAAGGCATAGTAGGTGTTTTCAACAAAATCATAGAAGAAAATTTCCCCTAAATTGGGAAAGAGATGACAATGGAGATACAGGAAGCTTTTGGAACACCAAACAGACAAAACCTAGAAAGAACCTCTCCTCGCCATATTATAATTAAACTACCAACCATTCAAACCAAAGAAAATATATTGAAAGCAGTTAGACAGAAAAATCAAGTCACATACAAAGACAAGCCCATCAGGATCACAGCAGATTATTCAACACAAACTTTAAAAGCCAGAAGGATTTGGAATGATGTATTCCAAGTTCAGAAAGAAAACAACTGTCAACCAAGGTTACTTTATCCTGTAAAACTATCCACTCAAATAGATGGAGAAATAAGGACATTCCACAACAAAAACAGGATAAAGGAATATTTGAAGACAAAACCAGATCTGCAGAAAATATTTGAAAGGATCCTCCATGCTGAAGAGTAAGAAAAACACACAGATAAGGAACCTGGAAAAAAACAAACCATACTCAAATCCTAGTTAATACAAGAAAGCAAAGGAAAAACTGGCAGAACTACAAAACAAGAAAAATGGCAAAAGTAAATACACACCTTTTAATAATAACTCTTAATATCAACAGTTTCAATGCCCCAACCAAAAGACATAGGTTTGCAGACTGGGTAAAACAACAGGATCCTTCAATTTGTGGCCTCCAAGACACTTACCTTTCTACAAAGGATGGATACTATCTTAGGGTGAAAGGTTGGAAAATGGTGTTTCAAGCAAATGGGCCTAGAAAACAAGCAAGGGTTGCTATCCTAATATCTGACAAGGTAGACTTCAGTTCAACATTAGTTAGGAAAGATAAGGAAGGTCACTTTATATTGATTAAAGGCACACTCCAACAGGAGGACATTACAGTCCTAAACATATATGCACGCAACATGGGGGCTCCCAACTTCATCAAACAAATGTTACTAGAACTAAGGTCCCAGATTACACCAAGCACAGTTGTAGTGGGTGACTTCAACACCCCACTCTCATCAACTGACAGGTCATCCCAGGAAAAAATAAACAGAGAAGCATCTGGATTAAATGAGATCATAGAACAAATGGACCTAACAAATATATAAAGGACATTTCATCCAAATGCTGCAGAATACACATTCTTTTCAGCAGCACATGGAACATTCTCTAAAATAGACCATATATTAGGACACAAAACAAATCTTAACAAATACAGGAAAATTGAAATAATTACTTGCAGTCTATCTGATCACATGGGATCAAACTACAATTCAATAGCAATAAAAGGTATAGACTATACACAAAAACTTGGAAACTAAACAAAACACTACTAAATGATGAATGGGTCAATGAAGAAATCAAGAAGGAAATCAAAAATTCATAGAGTCAAATGATAATGAGAACACAGCATACCAAAATCTCTGGGACACAATGAAGGCAGTCCTAAGAGGGAAATTTATAGCTTTAAGTGCCTATATTAAGAAATTAGAAAGGTCGCAAGTAAACAACTTAATGCTTTACCTTAAAGCCTTGGAAAAAGAAGAACAAGGCAAACCAAAAATCAGTAGACAGGAAGAAATAATGAAGATTAGGGCAGAAATGAATGAAATAGAAACAAACAAACAAACAAAAACAATCCAAAGAATCAATGAAACCAGAGTTGGTTCTTTGAAAAGATGAACAAGATTGATAAACTTTTAGCAAATCTGACCAAAAGAAAGAGAGAAGAGTCACAAATTAATGAAATTAGAGATGAAAATGGCACCATTACAACAGATATCAGAGAAATTCAAAAAATCATAAGGACATACTATAAGAACATATACTCCACTAAGTTTGAAAATCTAAAAGAAATTGATGATTTCCTTGATTTATATGCCCTACCTAAATTAAATCAAGATGAGATTAACCACTTAAATAGACCTATAACAAGTATGGAGATCCAAGCGGTTATAAAAAATTCCCCAACTTAGAAAAGTCCAGGCCCAGATGGATTCACTGGTGAATTTTACCAGACCTTCAGGGAAGAACTAACACCATTGCTTCTTAAGCTTTTCCATAAAATAGTAAAGGAGGAATCCTACCAAACTCCTTCTACATAGCCAGCATTACCCTGATACCAAAACCAGACCAAGATAGAACAAAAATAAAAAAAAGAAAAGAAAATTACAGACCAATCTCCTGCATAAACATAGATGCAAAAATACTCAACAAAATATTGGCAAACAGAATGCAAGAGTATATCAGAAAGATAATTCATCCAGACCAAGTAGACTTTATCCCAGAGATTCAGGGATGGTTCAACATATGCAAATGGATAAATGTAATACATTATATAAATGGACTGAAGGACAAAAATCACATGATCATCTCATTAGACGCAGAAAAAGCATTTGACAAAGTCCAACATCCCTTCATGATAAAAGTCCTACAGAGACTGGGAATAGAAGGAACATATCTCAACACAAAGCTATTTATGAGAAGCCTACAGCCAACATAATACTAAATGGAGAAAAACTTAAAACTTTTCCACTAACATCAGGAACAAGACAAGGGTGTCCACTGTCCCCACTTTTATTTAATATAGTACTGGAAGTCTTAGCCATAGCAACAAGGCAAGAGATGCACATAAAAGGGATACAAATTGGAAAGGAAGAGATCAAGTTATCATTATTTGCAGATGACATGATTCTATATATAAAGGACCCTAAAGACTCTACCAGGAAACTGTTAGAGCTGATAAACACCTATAGCCATGTAGCAGGATACAAAATAAATACACAGAAATCAGTAGCCTTCCTCTATGCTAACAACAAGCACACAGAGGATGAAATCAGAGAATCACTCCCCTTCACAATTACATAAAAATAAATAAATAAAGTACCTTGGAATAAACCTAACCAAGGAAGTGAAGGATCTCTACAATGAAAACTTAAAAATACTCAAGCTAGAAATTGCAGAAGACACTAGGAAATGGAAAAACATCCCTTGTTCCTGGATCGGAAGAATCAATATTGTGATAATGGCAATCTTACCAAAAGCAATCTACATATTTAATGCAATCCTCCGTCAAAATTCCAATGGCATTCTTCATGGAAATAGAAAAACCATTCCAAAAATTCATTTGGAATCACAAAAAATCTCGAATATCTAAAACAATACTGAGCAACAAAAATAAGGCTGGTGGTATCACCATACCTGATTTTAACCTACACTACAGAACCATTTGATTCCCCAGGACCCACATTAGCCAGATGTACAAGGGAGCGCACACATCTGGAGTTCATTTGCAGTGGCTGGAGGCCCTGGCATGCCCATTTTTTTCTCTCTCTCTCCCTCCCTCATTCCCTCTTTCTCTGTCAAATAAATAAATGAAAATAAAATATTTTTTTTAATATTTTACTAATTTATTTTTATTTATTTGAGATAGAGAGGGAGGGAGAAAGAATTGGCATGCCAGGGCCTTTAGCTGCTGAACTTCAGATGCATGTGCCACCTTGTGCAGCTGGCTTACATGGGTCCTGGGGTATCAAACCTGGATCCTTTGGCTTTTTAGGCAAGTGCCTTAACTACTAAGCCATCTCTCCAGCCTGAAACCTTGTTTTTAGAAAGAATTGATGGGCTGGTGTGGTGGTGCATGCCTTTAATCCCAGCACTTGGGAGGCAGAGGTAGGAGGATCGCTGTGAGTTCGAGGCCACCCTGAGAATACAGAGTGAATTCCAGGTCATCCTAGGCTAGAGTGAGACCCTACCTTGAAAAACAAAAACAAAAAAACAAACAAACAAAAAAAAAAAAGAAGAATGGATGGGGCTGTAGAGATGGCTTAGTATTAGGATGTTTGCCTGTGAAGCCAAAGGACCCAGGTTCGATTCCCCAGGACCCGCAAAAGCCAGACGCACAAGATGTGTCTGGAGTTTGTTTATAGTGGCTGAAGACCCTGACGTACCCATTCTCTCTCTCTCTCTCTCTCCTTCTTTCTCTCTCTCAAATAAATAAAATAAAAAATTTTTAAAAAGAATGGATGATCAAAACTGCCCTCTAAAGATTTATTTATTTATTTATTGGTTTTTCAAGGTATGATTTTGCTCTAGTCCAGGCTGACCTGGATTCACTATGTAGTTTCAGGCTGACTCAAACTCATAGCAATCCTCCTATTTCCACCTCCTGAGTACTGGGATTAAAGGTATGCGCCACCACACCTGGCTTTATGTTTTTTTAAAAAAAAAAAAAAAGTGTCGTTTTTTTTTTTTTTTTCGAGGTAGGGCCTCACTCTGGCCCAGGCTGACCTGGAATTCACTATGTAGTGTCAGGGTGGCCTCTAACTCACAGTGATCCTCCTACCTCTGCCTCCCGAGTACTGGGATTAAAGGCGTACGCCACCATGCCCGGCTTAAAAAATATTTTTATTTATTTATTTGAGAGGGGTGACATGGATGTGCCAGAGCCTCCTGCCACTGGAACCAAACTCCAGATGCATGCACCATTTTGTGCATCTGGCCTTACATAGGTACTGGGCAATTGAACCCAGGCCATTAGGCTTTGCAAGCAAATGCCTTAAACCACTGAGCCATCTCTTCTGCCCAGTAGTTACGTTTATGTCCTCAGATCAGTGCTGCTCTCAGCTTTGGTCACAGAAGCTTCTTTTTGCAATGGGCAGCAATGGGAAACTCAAAACTGAGAATAAGTGACAGGTGAATGCTCAGCCCTACATGGGACAAAGGTGTCATCCCCTCCAAGACTCACTGAGGAAGGGGGTGGAAAGAATGTAAGAGCCAGAGAATGGGGAGGAGTGCTGAGGAACACTGTCTTCAGGACACAACAGACCACTGCATACATGAGTTGTTACATGCACATGACCTGCACAAGACTGAGCCCTGCCACAATCCATCGTGGAGGGTGGAGGAGCTCATGAGGCCCCCATCACTCCCTGAGGAGTTATTGGCAGTTAATGGTTTCTGGGGAAGCTCAGTTAGAGGGGGAGGAAGAAAAACTGGTAGTGAACATGATCAAAATAGATTATATACATGTATAAAAATTGTCAATAAATAAAACAAAAAGGCCAGGTATGGTAGCACATGCCTTTAAACCCAGCACTTGGGAGGCAGAGGTAGGAGGGTCATTGTGAGTTTGAGGCCACCCTGAGACTACATAGTGAATTCCAGGTCAGCCTGGGCTATATAGTGAGATCCTACCTCAAAAACGCAAAAGCTAAAAAATAAAAGAAAAAATAACAAGATATTAATTACAGAATCTAGATAATGAGCATAATATAAACTTCTCAGGTTCTCTGTACATTTTATTTGTTTAATAGTTTTTATTTGCAAGCAGAATAAGAGAGAGAAAGAATGGGTGCACCAGGGCCTCTAGCCACTGCAAATGAACTCCAGATGCATGTGCCACTTTGTGCATCTGTCTTCACATGGGTACTGGGGAATTGAACCTGGGATGCAGACTTCGCAAGCAAGCACCTTTTACCACTGAGCCTTCTCCCCAGCCCATCTCTATGTATTTTTAAATGTCTGTAATAAAATGGCAGTAAATAAGACCTACCTCATAGAGTTACGATAAGAATTAAATGAGTCAAATTTACATAGTGCTTACTGTGTGCCAGCAGGTGTCTGTAAATACTTTGGAAGTACAACTTTAAGCAAGACCTTCTACAAATGAACATTTGGGCCAATAAATAATTTCAGTGTCTTTCCAAACTTTAACTAAATTCATATTTTAATTAAATTCAAATAAAATGAGTTTTTAGTGATTTTAATTTAATTTTTTAGGGAACCTTAAAAGGTCTATGAGCCCAGTCCAACCCAGCTCATCATGATCAAAGTTTCTGTTTTTGGAGCCCAATGTGGTGGCTTATGCCTGTGAACTCAGCACTCAGGAGGCTTAGGTAGGAGGAGTATTTCCATGGGTTCAAGGCCAGCCTGGCTATGGAGTGAGCTTTAGATCAACCTGGGACAGAGTGAGAACCTGCTTCATGAAACCACCGAAGTGGAAAAATTTCTGCTTGAGAGTACAGGATTAAAAAGTATATTATTTAGAAGCCTAAGAAATTTATATTCAAGCATGTGAGTCTAAATGTGTAAGTAGTTCTCTTTATTTCTGTATGTATACATATGTGTATATGTACACATGTATGTGTATGGGCATATGTGTGCCATAGCACATGTGGGAAGATCAGAGCACAGCCTCAAGGTGTTCATCATAACACCTTCTTTGAGACAAGTCTCTCTTGTTGCATAGGCCATTCTAGCTGGCCTGCAAGCTTTGGGATCCTCTGCTTTGCCTTCCATCGGGATCACAGATGCATGCACCACTTTGCCGGGGATCAAGCCTGGATCAGCAGGCTTGTGAGCAAGGGCTTTTAACCACCTGAGCTTTCTGTCCCAATAGTTCTCATTTCTATGCTATTATTTTCTCCTTAGAATTAAAGCTTTTGACAGGGCTAGAGAGATGGCTTAACAGTTAAGGCACTTGCCTGCAAATCCAAAGAACCCAGGTTCAATTCCCCAGGACACATGTAAACCAAATGTACAATTAAAGTCTTTGAACATGAAAACAAAGAGTGGATGGTGCTGTCTCTCGCTATCTGATCACGTGGGTACATACAGCCAGATGTACAAAGTGGCACGTGCATCTGGAGTTTATTTGCAGTGGCAGAAGGCTCTTCGTGCTCATTCACTCTCTTGTTCTCTTTCTGTGCGTGCAAATAAATAAAACACATATTTAAAAGAATTTTGGCTTAGCAGTTAAGGCGCTTGCTGGCAAAGCCAAAGGACCCAGGTTAGAGTCCCCAGTACTCACGTGAAGCCAGTTGCACAAGTTGGCGCATGTGTCTGGAATTTGCAGTGACAGGAGGCCCTGCATGCCTATACTCACTCTCTTTCTCTCTCTGTCACTCAAATTAAGAAATATTTAAAGAAAAAACAGTTAGCTCCTTCGATCTTCTTCAATTTCTTTGTCTTCTGTTAAATTAAACTAAAAGTGACTTTAATTTACATTTATTTATTTAACATATGTGTGAGGGCCAGGCATGGTAGCGCATGCCTTTAATCCTAGCACTCGGGACGTAGAGGTAGGAGGATTGCCATGCGTTTGAGGCCATCCTGAGAATACAGAATGAATTCCATGTCATTCTAGACTAGAGTGAAACCCTACCCTGAAAAATCAAAAAAAAAAAAAAATGTGTGTGCATGCAGGCATGTGCTTGCCACAACTTTCAGGTTTTGTTTTTTATTTTGTTAATTTTTATTTATTTATTTGAGAGCGACAGACAGAGACAGAGAGAGGGAGAGAGAGAGAGAGAAAGAATGGGCGCACCAGGGCTTCCAGCCACTGCAAACAAACTGCAGACACATGTGCCCCCTTGTGCATCTGGCTAATGTGGGTCTTGGGGAATCGAGCTTTGAACCGGGGTCCTTAGGCTTCACAGGCAAGCGCTTAACCACTAAGCCATCTCTCCAACCCTTGTTCTTGTTTTTTATTTTTATTGATTGATTGATTTGTGAGAGACAAAAAGGCAGACAGAGAGAGTAAGTATGGCTCACCAGCACCTCCTGCAAATGAACTCCAGTCATATGTGCCACTTTGTGCATCTGGCTCAATATGGGTACAGGGGGAATTGAACCCAGGCTGTCAGGTTTTGCAAGCAAGCTCCTTTAACCACTGAGCAATGTCTGCAGCCCTGTTTTTTTTTTTTTTTTTAAATGTGGGATCTGGGGATCTAGTGTTGCATGACACTTTTATCCATTGAGCCATCTCCCCAGTCCAAGATTAATTCATATTAAAAATAATAATTTTATTTGTGTCTGTATGTGTTTGGGCATGCGTGACAAGGTGAGCATGTGGAGGTCACATGTGTCTGTGCACTACCTTCTTTGAGAGAAAGTCTCTTGCTGCTGCAAACACACTACCAGGTGACAGGTGAAGATTTGACTAGCTGGCCTGTGAGCTGGAGTTGCAATTCTCCTGGCTCCACCTCCCCTTTGTATCTGGATTTATGTGCATGGCTGGGGAATTGGACTAGGGCAGGCAGGCTTTGCAAGCAAGCTCTTTTAACCACTGAGTCAACTCTTCTGTCCTCTGATTTACTTTATTTATTTTATTTTGTTTTGTTTTTTCAAGGTAGGGTTTTACTCTGGCCCAAGCTGACCTGGAATTTACTAGGTAGTTTTGGGGTATTCTCAAACTCACAGTGATCCTCCTACCTCTGCCTCCCGAATGCTGGATTAAAGGTATGCACCACCATGCCCGGCTTACGTTTTTAATAAAATGTGAAGCAAGAATCAAGTTTTTAGTAATATTTTATTGTTATTTACTTATTTGAGAGGGGGGGAAGATAGAGAGAGAGAGAATGGGTGCACCAGGGCCTCTAGCCACTGCAGACGAACTCCTTGTGCATTTGGCTTATGTGGGTACTGGGAATTGAACCTGGATCCTTAGGCTTTGCAGGCAAGAAACTTAACTGCTAAGCCATCTCTCCAGCCCAGGAATCATTTTTTACAAAATCATTTTTGTCTAACCTTATCTAAAACTTTCTCCTACTATCCATTCTTCTTTTTGTATATAAGCAGAGGCATATACTTGATTGATTCAGTGATTTGAGAGAGAGACAGAAGACAGACAGAAAGAGGCAGACAGTGAGAGAGTCAGTATGGGCACACCTGGGCCTCCTGCCACTGCCAACAAACTCCAGACACGTGAGCCACTTTGTGCATCTGGCTTTACGTGGGTACTGGGGAATCGAACCCAGGGCCGTCAGGCTTTGCAAGTAAATGCCTTTAACTACTGAGCCATCTCTCCAGTCCTGTGAGATATATTTGAAATAGTTCTTCCCACTCTTATTGTTCTCATCCCATCTAAAGTACAGATTTCTGGATTTGAACAATTGTGAAATCTAGGTATCACATAGTAGCAGCTGGGCCAGTAGAATTCATGAAGCAGGTGTCAGTGCTGACACCTTCTGGTAAGAGAGAGAAAGTGCAAGCATCAAAACTAGGGGTACCTTGGCAGGGCAGAGACTAGAGCTGAAAACTCTTGAGAAAGGCTGTCATCCACAATCTTGATGCACAAAGGATCATATTGTGTACACACACACACACACACACACACACGAGTAAGTCAAAAAGTGATTAAGGGCTGCAGACATGGCTCAGTGGTTAAGTGTGCTTTCTGTGCAAACAAGAGGATGTAAGAGGGCCTGAGACCACCTGAGTTTGAATCCCCAGGATCCATATAAACAGCTCGGTGTGGCCATGTGAACCTGTAACTCCAGTCCCATAGGGAGCAGAGCCATAAATTACTAGAGCTCACGAGAAAACAGCAAGCTCTGAGATCAGTGAGACCCCAGCTCAAACACGAGCAGACGGAAGAACTATGAAGCAGGACACCGGATATTCTGCTCTAACCACTGCGGGCGCCTCCTGTTGTTGCAGCCACCATCGCATAGCTGGGGTACAGCAGCTGATGGGAGGAAGGGGTTTATTTTAGCTTACAGTCTCGAGGGGAAGCTCCATGATGGCAGGGGAAAGATAGTGTTGCAGTCAAGTTCACACTGCTGGCAGAAGTCACTCGACCAAGAGCAGCTTTTTTGGGGGGAAAAAAAAGGCTTGTTTTGGCCTACAGACTTGAGGGGAGGCTCCACGATGGCAGGGAAAATGATGGCATAAGCAGAGGGTGGACAGCACCCCCTGGCCAACATAAGGTAGATAATAGCAATAAGAGAGTGTGCCAAACACTGGCAAAGGGACACTGGCTATAACATCCATAAGCTCACCTCCGACAATACACTGCTTCCAGGAGATGTTAATTCCCAAATCTCCATCAGCTGGGAACCTAACATTCAGAACACCTAAGTTTATGGGGGACACCTGTATCAAACCAACACATTGCACCCCTGGCCCCCATAAACTAATAAATAAAAATGATGTAAAATGCAATGCATTCATCCAACTTTGAAAGTCCCCATAGTTTTTATGGGCTGGAGAGATGGCTTAGCAGTTAAGGCACTTGCCTGCAAAGCTAAAGGACCCAGGTTAGACCCCTCAGAACCCACATAAGCCACATGCACAAGGGGGCACACGCATCTGGAGTTTATTTGCAATGGCTGGAGGCCCTGGCACACCCATTATCTCTCTCTCTCTCTCTCTCTCACACACACACACACAAATAAATAAATAAAAATAAAATATTTTAAAAGTTCCCATAGTTTTTAATGATGTTAAACATCCCCATAATCCAAAGTCTTTTAACTGAGCCATAATACAAAAAAATCCCCCCCAAAAAAACCCATAATGGCACAGAATAAACACACACACTACAAGAGATGGCATTGAACATAGCAAAGAAATATTCAACCAACACAATATTTAAACAGGGCAAACATCAAACTCTGTAGCTCCAGGTCCAACAAGTCTAGTCAGTGACAAGTCTCCAAGTGTGATAATTCTATCCAGCAACAAGTCTCTGGAGTTCCAATTCCCCCGCTCTAGCTAGGCGACTCACAGTCCTGGAAAATTTCATCCACGGCCGGCAGCTCTCCTTGGCAGCCATCTCATGGTCCCAGCATCTCCACTGAGTCTCCACTGCAACCCACAGTTCATCCTCACGGCTCCATCAGGTCTCCGTACAGGCATCCAGCAAACCTGCTTCACACTGCCCAAGGCCATTTCCAAAACACAAGACCGTGTTGCAAACTCAATGACCCTCTCTTTCCTGCATTTCTTATACTCCACAATACCAGGTAGGGTGCCAATTTGTTAACGAAGGGGGGATAAAGCAGACTTTGAAGAACAGGACACTCCTTGAGCACTCAGGCCCCTTCCAAAAAGCCCACATTCTTCCTGTTGCCCCAGTGCAGGTCAGCTGACTCAATCTCAAAGGTTGTAATTCCTCATATAATTGCAGCTGAACGGGCAAAAGTTTCAGCCCAAAGATTTCATTTCTGTGCCATATCCCTCTGCTCACACCAGTCCATTTCTATGCAAAGCAACCCTGCACAACTTCTCAAGACACAGCCATAACAGCAAGCTTCTCACACAAACTGCTAGTCCAGTCCAAGCAAAGCTCTTTCTCACCCTCAGAAGCTGAACTTCACAGTCCACAGTTCTTACTGCATTCAGGTCTTTCAACTCTGACCAGAATAGTCCATCAAGCTGTACTTACAGCACTGCAAAGCATCTCTTAGGTCAAGGTTTCAAATCCTTCCACATTCCTCTTGAAAAACAGCTCCAAAAGGCCAAAGCCACACAGTCAGGTGTCTAGCAGCAACACCACTCTCAGTACCAATATTACTGTTGCAGTCAGGTTTGCATTGCTGGCAGAAACCACCCAACTGAGAGCAGCTTTTGGGGGAAAAAGGGGGTTATTTTGGCTTACAGACTCAAGGGAAAGCTCAATGATGGCAGAGGAAAACTATGGCATGAGCAGAGAGTGGACATCACCCCCTCTCCAACATAAGGTAGACAATAGCAACAGGAGAGAGTGCCAAACACTGGCAAGGGGGCACTGACTATAATACCCATAAGCCTGCCCCCAACAATACACTGCCTCCTGGAGGCGTTAATTCCCAAATCTCCATCATCTGGGAACCTACCTTCAGAACACCTAAGTTTTGGGGGGACACCTTTATCAAGCCACCACAGATAGTAAATCAGAGGCTGGACATCGCCTCCTTGGCACAGCAGGTGGAAAATAGCAGCAAGAGAGTGAACCAAGCTCTGGGCAAGGGGGAACTGGCTATGACACCCCTAAGACCACCCCCAATAAGATCGCCTCCCGCAAGGCTTCACATCCCAAATTGCCTCCAGCTGGGAACCATGTGTCCAGACCACAGCAGAGTGAGGGGGATATATGATTCACATCATCACCCACTTGCAAACACAACACACAAAAAAATAAAATAAAATAATAAAATAGTTCAGGCAAGACATGATGGTGCACAACTATAATCCCGTCAGCACTCAAGAGGCCGAGGCAAGAAGATTGCAATGAATTCAAGGCCAAGGTGGGCTACAGAGTGATATCCTGTCTCTCAAACAGTGATTCATGGGCTGGAGAGATGGCTCAGAAGTTAAGGGTGTTTTTTTACAATGCCTGAGTGGCTGGGTTCAATTCCCCAGTATCCACATAAAGCCAGATGCACAGAGTAGCACATGCATCTGAAATCAGTGGTAATGGCAGGAGGCCCTGGTGTATCATTTCTCTTTCTCCCTCTCTCTTTCTTTCTTTATGCTTGCAAATAATTTATAAATAAAAATATTTTTAAATTATTTAGTATTGACTCTAAGTGTGAGGACATTTTAGAACTATGTTGATCACTTTCATTTTTATGCCTGATTATAGGTAATACATTAGGAAAAACATTTAAATAAGTCTAATTCAGGTCTTTCAATAAGAATTCTAGGTCATAAAAAGTATCATGAAATGGTTTAACAAGAAGTTGGATTTTTTTTTTTTTTAGCTTTTTTTCCAGGTAGGGCCTCCTCTAGCCCAGGCTGACCTGGAATTTATTGTGTAGTCTCAGGATGCCCTCAAATTCATAGCAATCCTCCTATCTCTGCCTCCCAAATGCTGGGACTAAAGGCGTGTGCCACTATTCCTGACTATAAGTTTTTTTTTGTTGTTTTGTTTTGTTTTTGTTTTTTGTGGTAGGGTCTTGCTCTAGCCCAGGCTGACCTGGAATTCACTATGGAGTCTTAGGGTGGCCTCGAACTCACAGTGATCCTCCTACCTCTACCTCCCAGTGCTGGAATTAAAGGTGTGCACCACCATGCCTGGCTTAAAAGTATTTTTTAATGTTTTATATTTTTTCTATTTGCAAACAGAGAAAGAGGGGGGAGGGAGAGAGAGAAATATAGAGAAGAGAGACAGAGAGAATGGGCATGCCAGGGCCTCTACCCACTGCAAATGAACTCCAGAAGCATGCACCACTTTGTGCATCTGGCTTACGCGGGTCATGGCTTCACAGGCAAGCACCTGTATATAGAGCTGGAGAGATAGCTTAATGGTTAAGGCACTTGCCTGTGAAGCCAAAGGACCCAGGTTTGATTCCCAAAGACCCACGTAAGCACAAGGTGGTGCATGCATCTGGAGTTTGTTTGCAGTAGCTGGAGGCCCTGGCGTGCCCATCCTCTCCCTCTTTCTCTCTCTCAAATAAATAAAATATTTTTTTAAAGCTGTATATAGCCACACATACAAGCAACCCCAATCTTGTGGGGAGTAGACAGGAGAATCCCTGGGGCTCTCTGGTCAGCCAGTCTGATGGAAACCAGCAGCTCAGGGTTCAGTGAGAGACTCCATCTCAAGGAACAAGTGCAGAAGAAGGACAGAGCACACCTGACATTCTCCTCCACCCTCTGCACATGTGTATATGGGACACACACACATACACACAAATGCCAAAAATAAATAAAACTTTGAAAATGATTTGGGGATAGAGATGTAATTCAGTAGCAGAGTGTTCAACTATGATGCTCGAGGCCCTGGGCTCAATCTTCATCATCATACACACATAACACACATACATACACACCATAAATACACACATATACACACACCACACATACACACACATTTACACACACACCATACACACACACACACAAACACACTATCTGGGAGCTGACTGATAGTACAACTTAGTAATAGTGCACCCTGCTTAACATGCAGGAGGCTCTTAGTTCAGTCCTCTCACCTTCCTCCTACTTTCTTTCCCCATCTTCTTCCTTACATGTCTCAGGATCTCTGAAAGATGTCAGACATAAGCACAGTGCGCCAGCATTAAGAGACAGTCATGTCCTAAAGAGCAGCGGTGGGGGTTCAGGACCATGGACAGTAACACGTGCCCCCGAGGCCCAGGCAAGCTCCCAGCCTGCAGGTCTGTCCAAGAGAGCCCAGACGGGGCTAACAGCAGGCACCTTGCAAGGCAGGCCCAAGATCTTCCTCCAAGCCATCTTAGAAAATCCTTCCCAGGGGCTGGAGAGATGGCTCGGGGGTTAAAGGTGCTTGCTTGCAAGGCCTGAAGGCCTGGGGTTCAATTCCCTAATATGCACATGAAGCCAGATGCGCAAAGTGGTGCATGCATCTGGAGTTTGTTTTCAGTGGCAAAAGGCCCTGGCATGCCCATTCCTCTCTCTCGCCACCCGCCCACTCTGCTTGCAAATAAAGAAATAACAGTATTTTAAAATTTTATTTATTTACTTATTTGAGAGAGAGAGAGAGAATGGGAGCACCAGGGCCTCCAGCCACTGCAAATGAACTCCAGATGTGTGCGCCACCTTGTGCATCTGGTTTATGTAGGTCCTGGAGAATTAAACATGAGTTCTTTGGCTTTGCAGGCAAGCTCCTTAACCACTAAGCCATCTCTCCAGCCCCAAATAATTTTAAAGAAGAAGAAGGAGGAGGAGGAGGAGGAGAAGAAGAAGAAAAGAAAATCCTTCTTCAAAGGCTGAGTGTACAGCTCTGAGGAAGAATGCTTGCCTACAATGTGTGAGACCCTGGGTTCAATCCCCAGTACTGTAAAACAGACAGACAGAAAAGAAGGAAGACCCTACCCAAAAAAATATCACACAATAAGCAGTCCATAACATCCTGTTCAATAAATGGATTCACAAACAAGTTTGTTACCACAAAGGGTTATGTCTATGTTCTTAATTAATTCAACAAATATCTAGTGAAGCACATACCAGGTATCACACAGGGATCTTTCTGAGATAGGAAGCTTTGTGCCCAAGGCTCTGTTGGATCCTGACGTCTTACAGCGGAAGAACCACACTAGCTGCTTCCCAGCTGTGTGGATGATAGGGAATGACAGGCAATACAGTTTTGCCTACTTGTGGGTTTTTTCTTTTTTAATTAATTAATTTGCAAGAGGGAGAGAGAATAAGCACTTCAGGGCCTCTTGCAAATGAACGCCAGATGAATGTACCACTTTGTGCATCTGGCCTTATGTGGATACTGGGGAATTAAACTATGGATGGTAGACTTTTAAAAATATTTTTATTTATTTATTTGAGAGAGAGAAGGAGGTAGAGAGACAGAAAGAGAGAGAGAGAGAGAGAGAATGGACGTGCCAGGGCCTCCAGCCACTGCAAATGAACTCCAGATGCATGCGTCCCCTTGTGCATCTGCCTAACGTGGGTCCTGGAGAATTGAACCAGGATCCTTTGGCTTTGCAGGCAAACGCCATACTACTAAGCCATCTCTCCAGCTCAGATAGCAGACTTTTCAAGCAAGCACTTTTAACCACCGAGCCATCTCCTCAGCCTTTGCCCAGTTTTTTCGGTTACAATTCTGGACCATTTGTCCATCAATGCTTCTTCCTTGCTCATGATTCCCATCACTTTCCCCAGAGCTTCAGACATCAAATATGCAAACAAGGCTCTTCTCCTCGTCTCCACTACCAACCTATGGTGTCTAACACATCAGATTTCATTCTGTGCAAATCATATCTCCACCACCAGCCACATTTACTTCACACACAAGCACACATGCACACACACAAAATTAATGAATAAATGTTTTTAAAATGAAACAAAAAGCAATAAGAGATAGAGGTGTGGGGTTAGGGAGATGGTTCAGGCCATAAAGCATGAGGGCCTAAGACTGGATCCCCAGTACTCACATAACCACAGGTAGGCACGGCAGTCCACTTTAGTCTCCTTACAGTGCTCAGGAGGCAGGGATGGGGGATCCCCAGCACAAGGTGGCTAGCTACACTAGATTGTTGGTGAGCTCTGAGTTCAAGTGAGAGACCATGTTTAATAAATACAATGGAAGAGCTGGGTGTGGTGGCTCACGCCTTTAAATCCCAGCACTCAGGAGACAGAGGTAGGAGGATCACCATGAGTTTAAGGCCACCCTGAGAATACATAGTGAATTCGAGGTCAGCCAGAGATAGAGTGAGACACTACCTTGAAAAACCAAATAATAAATAAATAAATAAATAAATAAACAAAAAAAATGGAAAGCAACCAAGGAAGACACCCAACATCAGCCTCAGGCTTCTACACAGACACACATGCACACGCATCCACACACTCATGTACCCACACGCATGTAAACATGTATACTCACAAGCACACGCACACATACTCATGTAAAAACAAAATAAAAAGAGGTGGTCATTTCAGCTAATGTGGTCATGAGAGACCCCTTGACAGATGTAATTTGGACAGAGATGTGAACATGGTGACAGATGACTTTGGAAAAGATCTGAGGGAAGACAGTATCCTGAAGAAAATAAAGCGTAAAGGCCCTGGGCTGGTAGGAACCTAGTGGGGTTGAGAAGAAGAACCCAGTGTGGCATGGGGGCTCAGACTGGAGCTGGGGAGGATATGATAAAAGAAAAAAGAATGAGGCCGGGTGTGGTGGCATATGTCTTTAATCCCAGCTCTCAGGAGGCTGAGATAGGAGGATGTCTGCGAGTTCAAGGCCAGCCTGAGAAGACTATATAGTGAATTCCAGGTCAGCCTGGGCTTGAGTGAGAGCCTACCACAAAAAAAAAAAAAATCAGGCTGGATGTCGTTACACTCAACTCACACCTATAATCCTAGCATTGGGGAGGCTGGGGCAAGAGAATGGCAATTTCAGGTTATCCTGGGTTACAACAGTAAGAGCTCATTTCAAAAAAAAAAAAAAAAAAAAAAACAAATAGATAGATGACAAAATGGGCCGGAGAGATGGCTTAGCAGTTAAGGCATTTCCCTGTGAAACCTAAGGACTTGTGTTCCACTCCCCAGATCCCGTGTAAGCCAGATGCACAAGGTAATACAACCACAAGGTCACACATGCACACAAGATAGCACACACGTCTGCAGTTCTATTCTAGTGGCTGGAAGCCCTGGTGTGCCAATTCTCTCTCTCTCTCTCTCTCTCTCTCATCTTTCTTGCATTAAAAAATAAAAAAAGGTCAGTCTGTTGGGCTTGCCCCCCCTCCAAAAAAAAGATAAATGAAGTCAGGGCTGGGGTGGTGACTCAGTGGATAAAGCACCTGCTGCTCAAACCTAAGTACCCCAGACCCTACGTAAGAAAAATAGACACTGGCCTTAGTGGTTAAGGCACCTGCCTGCAAAGCCAAAGGACCCAGGTTCGATTCCCCAGGACCCACATAAGCCAGATGCACAAGGTGGCACATGCGTCTGGAATTCATTTGCAGTGACTAGAAGCCCTGGTGTGCCCATTATCTCTCTCTCTCCCTCCCTCCCTCCCCCACTCTCTCTGCCTCTTTCTCTCCTCTCAAATAAATAAAAATAAAATATTCTTAAAAAAAAAAAAAAAAAAAAACAGAAGCCGTGGCATGTTTCTGCAGCCCCAGTACACTGAGAATAAGGTGGGAGGCAGAGACAAGAGAATTCCCCAGAAGTTCATGGACCAGCCCGTCTGACAAGCGCAGCGATCAACAGTGAGAGCCTCACTTTAGACAAGGTGGAAGGCGAAGGCCAGCACCCAAAAGTCCTCTGACCTCCACATGCACACCATGGCTCACGTACACACATGAACACACACGCACACACAAAATGAAATCTACTAAGCCATGCCAATGACTTGCATGTGAATTTGCAGTCCAACTCTGAACCACAGGGGAAAAAAATATGAAAAGTATTAAGGATTGTGGTGGTTTGATTCAGGTGTCCCCCATAAACTTAGGTATTGTCAATGCTAGTTCCCAGCTGATAGCAATTTGGCAATTAAAGCCTCCTGGAGGCGGTGTGTTGTTGGGGGCGGGCTTATGGGTGTGATAGCCAGCTTCCTCTTGCTAGTGTTTGGCACACTGTTCCGTTGCTGTTGTCCACCGGATGTTGGTGAGGAGGTGATGTCCACCCTCTGCTCATGTCATCATTTTCCCCTGCTATCATGGAGCTTCCTCTCAAGTCTGTAAGCCAAAATCAACCTTTTTTCCCACAAGCTGCTCTTGGTCGAGTATTTTCTGCCAACAATGCAAACCTGACTGCAACAAGGACCATATAGTTGTCTCCCTCCCATCCATGAGCCCTGATGTCACTGGCCTCTGTGTGTCCTGTGTATGCATGAGGAATCTAGAAAGTACATATAAATCTCCTCTCCCTCCTTTTTTTTTTTTTTTTTTTTTTTTGTCTTTTTCGAGGCAGGGTTTCACTCTAGCCCAGACTGACCTGGAACTCACTCTGTAGCCCCAGACTGGCCTCTAACTCACAGTGATCTTCCTACCTCAGATTCCCAAGTGCTGGATCAAAGATGTGTGTCACCATGCCCAGATTAATTGCCCTTAATTTTTTTTTAATTTATTTGAGAGAAAGAGAAAGAGGCAAATGGAGAGAGAGAAAGAAAGAGAGAATGGGCATGCCAGGGCCTCTAGCCACTGCAAGTGAACTCTAAACATATGTGCTACCTTGTGCATCTGACTTTATATGGGCACTGGGGAATCAAACCTAGGTCCTTAGGTTTTGCAGGCAAGTACCTTAACCTCTGAACCATCTTTCAAGCTCTTAATCTCCCTTTTCTAAAGGTATGGTAATGTACTATATAGACTTTTATATTGTATCTTTTCCCTTAATATATATCAAAAGTCTTTATGTTGTTGTTTGAGGTAGGGTCTCACTTTAGCCCAAGGTGACCTGAAATTCACTATGTAGTCTCAGGGTAGCTTCAAACTCATGGCAATCCTCCTACCTCCGTGTTTCAGTCAGGTTTGCATTGCTGGTAGAAATCACCCAACAAAGAGCAACTTTTGGGAAAAAAAGACTTATAGACTCCAGAAAAAGCTCCATGATGGCAGGAGAAAACGATGGCATGAGCAGAGGGTGGACATCACCCCTGGCCAATAGCTGGGAACCTAGCATTCAGAATACCTAAGTTTATGGGGGACACCCATCTCAAACTACCACACTGTGCCCTGGCCCCCATAAGCTGATGGAGATTTGGGAAGTAACGCCTTCTGGAGGTGGTGTATATAGTGAATTCCAGGTCAGCCTGGGCTAGAGTGAGACCCTACCTCAAAAAAAAAAAAAAAAAAATTAAAGAGGTGGATCTAAGTTGACAACTGCTTTAGCAAAGGGACAAGAGCAAAATGGTTCTAGAATAGCCTAGAAAATTGGTCAGCAGCAGGACTTGCCCCATGTGCTCTTGGAACGAAGCTGCTACATTACCAAGCCCAGTCTGGTCTGCTGGATGGTGAGACACATGGCCCATTTACCTCCACTACTCAAGTTAAGCCAGCAAATGAGCAGGACTCGGCTGAACGGACCCATACAGCAGCCCCACCCAGTCTGCCAGCTGCGGGATCACGAGCAAAATATGGCAGCTATTGAAAGGCACTATGCTGAGGGCAGAAGTTGTGACGCAAAACCTAACTGATGAAGAAATGGGAACCAGATTTCTCTTCCTGCCAACCTTCTTCCTGAAACCACCCAAAATAACCAGGCAAGAGTCTGGACACTGGATGATTAAGAAGGTACCATAATGCCTAAGAGTTGTGAAAACAAGCAATAAGAATTCTGTGGTTGCCCCAGTTCACGGTCTAGAAAAATAGGTTTAAAGCCACAATACAAATGAAGGGAATCTAGAGGGAGCTGAGGACACCTGAGCTAAGGAGACATAACGAGTCCAGGAGACTAAGGGCTAGAGCTCTTGGGACTGTGTACTGGAGCGCTGATGTCTACACAGAAAGGCCCAGAGATGTGCCCAGGGTCCCCCTGAGTACTGATCAGCATGTTTGGGGAAACTTCCTGGGGCCCTGAGAAAAGACAAGAGAGCAGGGCCCTGCACAGAGCTAGAAACAGTGCCTGCTGAAAATTCACAGAGCACTGAGTGGAATTCTCGGGAAAGTCAAGTCTTAGCAGTGAGGAATGACCTGTGTGGCCTGAGCGCCCCTCCAGACCTGCCTAAGGAAAGCAAGGCCTGAAAGGATCGAACTGTTTTCACATCACTGCTTCTTGAGAATCCTACTGATGTCAAACCAAAGCTTTGGAATGCTCACTGTCCTCCACCAAATGAACACATCAAATAAACACAAGCAGTTTACATAGCTTACTGTGTTTGTGTTGCTCTATAATAAAGAGCTGCCATTCTTTTTTTTTTTTTTTCTTAAGGGGGCTGGAGGGATAGCTTAGCGGTTAAGGCGTTTGCCTGCTAAGTCAAAGGACCCAGGTTGGATTCCCCAAGATCCACGTTAGCCAGCTGCACAAGGGGGCACATGCATGTGGAGTTTGTCTGCAGTGGCTGGAGGCCCTGGCATGCTCGCTCACTCGCTCGCTCTCTGTCTCTCTCGTTTACTCTTTCTCTGTCAAATAAATAAATTAAAACATTTTAAAAAGAAAAAAAGATATTTTAAGACTGGAGAGATGGCTCGAGACTTAGCGGGCTTGCCTGCGAAGCCTAGCAGCCTGGGATTCCCCAGTTCCTGTGTAAAGGCAAATGCACAAAGCTGCACATCGTGTGCAGTGGCAGGAGACTCTGGTGCTCTCCCACTCACCCTTTGTGGCTGCCTCTTGCTCTGTCTCACTTTCTCTCTCTCTCTCAAATAAATAAATACATATTTTTAAAATGTCTTAGTTGGTGGGAGTGGTAATGCACGTCTTTAATCCCAGCACTCAGGAGGCCAAGGTAAGAGTATTGCTGAGTTCCAGGTTAGCCTAGGCTATAGCAAGACCCTACCTGGAAGAAAAAGACAATGTCTTAGTCTGTTTATACATCAGAGGCGGGCTGGGGATTCACCTGGGCCTCTCAACACTGAAAACCAACATCAGGCACATGTGCCACTTTTTGTGGTCCGACATTACATGGGTACTGGAGAACTGAACCCCTGTGGCTGACTTTGCAAGCAAGTGCCTTTAACCACTGAACCATCTCTCCAGCCCATTATCTCCACTGTACAGATAATAAAGAGATAAATCAGGGCTGAAGAGATGGCTTGGTGGTTAAGGCACTTGACTGGAAAGTGGAAGGACCCCAAGACCCACCTAAGCCAGATGCACAAGGTGACACATACATCTGGAGACCCTGGTGCACCCATTCTCTATCTGCCTGTTCCTCTCTCTCTCAGATAAATAAAATATTTTTTTGTTTTTCATTTTTATTTATTTATTTGAGAGCAACAGAGCAAGAAAGAGGCAGAGAGAGAGAGAGAGAGAATGGGCGCACCAGGGCTTCCAGCCTCTGTAAACGAACTCCAGATGCGTGCGCCCCCTTGTGCATCTGGCTAACGTGGGTCCTGTGGAGTCGAGCCTCGAACCGGGGTCCTTAGGCTTCACAGGCAAGTGCTTAACCGCTAAGCCATCTCTCCAGCCCAAATAAAATATTTTTAAAAAGAGAGATAATACATATGCAGTGCCTTGCACAAAGCATGTTCAATGGTATTTCCCTCACTTCTCATCCTTGCTCCCTGCCAGCAACCCCCTAGCAACCAAATGACGTTTCCCAAGTTGGCCTTTAAAAAGCCCACACTAGCCGGGCATGGTGGCGCACGCCTTTAATCCCAGCACTCGGGAGGCAGAGGTAGGAGAATCGTTCCAGCAAGACTGTTTCAGTTAGGTTCGCATTGGCAGTAGAAATCACCCAACTACGAGCAGCTTTGTAGGAAAAAGAGGCTTATTTTGGCTTACAGGTTCGAGGGGAAGCTCCATGATGGCAGGGGGAAAAGATGGCATGAGCAGAGGGTGGACATCACTCCCCCTGGCCAACGTAAGGTGGACCATAGCAATAGGAGAGTGTGCCAAACAGTGGCATGGAGAAACTAGCTATAACACTCATAAGCCCGCCCCATCAATACACTCCCTCCAGGACGCGTTAATTCTCAAATCTCCATCAGCCTGGAACCTAGCATTCAGAACACCTAAGTTTATGGGGGACACCTGAACCAAGCCACCACAAAGACCCTAGCTCAAAAAACCAAAAGAAAAAAAAAAAAACCAACACTGAATCCTAAAAGTCCTTAAAGAAGGTGGAGGGTGCGGCTCCCAGCCTGGCTCTGCTTTCTGAGCCTGAGTCACCCAGGTGCAGCAGGGAAAGGAGGCAGGTATCAGATTTCCCCAAAGCAACTTCTCACTCCGGAGCCCAGGCTGCGTCTTCGGGCTAAAACTTTTGTGGTGGTGACAGTGAGGCTGGAAAAGCAGGATGCATTTATCCAGTTTGAATGCGCATGATCATAGATGTAAGCACAAGCCCAAGTGCACATGCGCGCTCTCTCTCCCTCTCTTTCTGACACACACGCGCGGCGCACACTCACTTGTTGAGCCTCTCTGGCTCCTGTGCTGCATCACTCAATTATCCCAGAAGATGGCGCTGCTTCGCCATGCACGTTCAATTTATGTTTTGAGTGTCTACTAAACCTAAAACCAGTGGTGCTAGGTATAGGGATTACAAAAGTAGATTTCAAGTCTGAATCAGAACGAACCTTGGGCAACTCAGTGAGACCCACTCTCAAAAGAAAGAAAAGAGAGCTGGGTTTGTACCTCAGTAGTAAACAGCTTGCCCAGCATGTACAAGGCCCTGGGTTTTATTCTCAGTGTCCCCCTTCCCCAAATATATTGTACACCATAAGTATATTTAACCTTTTTAAAGGCTCCTTGAAGTTTTGGGCTGACGTGGAACTTATTCTGTAGCCCAGGAAGGCCTGGAATTCATGGCAATCCTCGTACCTCAGCCTCCCCAGAACTGGGGTTTGAAAAAGCATGTGCCAAAAATAAAAAATTAAAATTAAATAAAAGGGCATGGGCCACTACACCCAGCTGCCTAGATTTTGTCTACTTAAAGTGAATGCATATAAAAAATAAAAACAGGAGCTGGGCATGGTAGCGCACACCTCTAATCCCAGCACTCGGGAGGCAGAGGTAGAATAGCCATGAGTTTGAGGCCACCCTGAGACTACATAGTGAATTCCAGGTTACCCTGAGCTAGAGTGAGATCCTACCTCAAAAAAAACAAAAATAGGGCTGGAGGAATGGCTTAGCGGTTAAGGTGCTTGCCTGCAAAGCCAAAGGACCCAGGTTCGATTCCCCAGGACCCACGTTAGCCAGATGTACAAGGGGGCGCAAGCGTCTGGAGTTTGTTTGCAGCAGCTAGAGGCCCTGGCATGCCCATTCTCTCCCTCTTCTCTCTCTCTCTCTCTCCCCTCTTTCTCTGTCAAGTAAATAAATAAATAAATATTTTTAAAAACCAAAAATAAATAAATAAATAAATAGGACTGCAGAGATAGCTCAGCAGTTAAAGGCACTTCCTTGCAAAGCCTGATGGCCTGGCTTCAATTCCCCAGTACACACATAAAGTCAGCTGCACAAAGATAAGCATGCATCTGAAGTTCTTTTGCAGTGACAGGAGACCCTGGTGCACCCATTTTCTCTCTCTCCTTGCAAATAAATTTTAAAAATAAAAAGAAGATGGGCATGGTGGTGCACGCCTTTAATCGCAGTACTCAGGAGGCTCAGGTAGGAGGATTGCTGTGAGTTCAAGACTAGCCTGAGACTAATAATTCCAGGTCAGCCTAGGCTACAGCAAGACCCAACCTCAAAAAAACAACAACAACAAAAAAAAAAAGCCGGGCGTGGTGGTGCACGCCCTTAGTCCCAGCACTCGGGAGGCAGAGGTAGGAGGATCACCGTAAATTCGAGGTGACCGAGGCCACCCTGAGACGACATAGTGAATTCCAGGTCAGCCTAAGCTAGAGTAAGACCCTACCTCAAAAAACTAAAAACTAAAAAATAAAAATAGCCAAGCATAGTGACGCACACCTTTAATCCCAGGAGGCAGAGGTAGGTGGACTGCCATGAGTTTGAGGCCACTGTGAGACTACATAGTGCATTCCAGGTCAGCCTGGGCTAGACCAAGTCCCTACCTCAAAAAAATAATAATAATCAAACAAATAAATAATAAAATGGGGCTGGGGAGATGGTTTGGTGATTAAAGGCATCTGCTTGAAAATCTTGTCAGCCCAGGGTTCAGTTCCCCAATACTCACATAAGAAAACCACAGGTTCAAATTATACATAAGTGGCATGTGTGCGTGCGCACACACACACACACACGGAGTCAATGGACAAATGTTTTTAAAACTACAAGTAAAAATAAACCAGGAGGGGCTGGAGAGATGGCTTAGCAGTTAAAGCATTTGCCTGCGAAACCAAAGGACCCAGGTTCGATTCCCCAGGACCCACATAAGCCAGATGCACAAGGGGCATATGCATCTGGAGTTCATTTGCAGTGGCTAGAGGCCCTGGCATGCCCATTCTCTCTCTGTCTTTCTTCTCTCTCTCTCTCTCTCTCTCTCTGTTTGCAAATAAATAAATAATTTAATAAAAATAGATAAAAAAATAAATAAACCAGGAGCTCTAGCTAATGCTCCGAGATGACAAAAGTAGAGTTAGTAAGTGCAGATCTAATTTCCACTTCTTTGTAACCTTGGCTGGTGATAAGTTTTTGTTGACTGTTTCATTGACTTGTAACTGCATATAGAAACCCAAAAGCCAACCAGATTGTCAAGACCAAGGAAAGCACTCAACCAACCCCCTCAATTCCTACCTGAAAAAAATGAGACCCTGAGAGAGATGCAAAGAACTCTGCCTGACACACGGGGGATGCTCTCCAAACACTTGATCAGTTCAGAAGTGCCTTCACCTACCTCATCCCTTACTGGAGGTAACAGTTCTCTCCTCCTCCCTCTCTCCTCTCCCTTCCCACCTCAAGCTCACTGTGTAGCCAAGGATGACATTGAATTTCTGATCCTCCTGCCTCCCCTTCCCAAGTGCTGGGATACAGGCATGTGCCACCACTCCTGGCACATTCGGTAGCCCTTTCTAATGGACTCTGGGTGGCCACCTTAAAACTAAGACTGTCCTCGTCTGTGGTTAGTGGTAGCTTGAGCTGCTTTAATTATTCAGAGCTAAAGAGGAGCACAAGTAGGACTGATGGCTAAGTGATCCATTCGCTCACACTACGTGGAACCGAATGACCTCTGATGCCCTGCTCTGCGGGAAGATCAGCAGGGGTTCAAACCAGAGAAGCTGGGAAGGAGTAGCCCATATGGTACACACTGCCGGGTACACTCGGGAAAGAAATGGGGCAGTGGCTGTGGTCAGCAAGCATCCTGGTAGGAGGTATGACTCATTCAGGGGAGGAAAAAAGAAGCTACATTGGTGTTCATTTGAATTTTGCAATCTTGCAATCCTCTTTGTGTTTAATTTGTAAATTTTGTTTTTAATGTTTTCTTTTTATTTATTTATTTGAGAGAAAGAGGCAGAGAGAGAGAGAGAGAATGGGTGCGCCAGGGCATCCAGCCACTGCAAACAAACTCCAGACACATGCGCCACCTTGTGCATCTGACTTACGTGGGTCCTGGGGAATTGAAACTGCGTCCTTTGGCTTTCCAGACAGAAGCCTTAACTGCTAAGTCATCTCTCCTGCCCTGTTTTTGCTTTTGATGAGTGAATTGGCATGCTAGGGCCTCCATTCACTGCAATTAAACTCCAGATGTGTCCACCACCTTGTGTGTCTGGCTTATGTGAGATCTGGAGAGTTGAACATGGGTCCTTAGGCTTGTCAGGCAAGTGCCTTAACTGCTAATCCATCTCCCCAGCCCTAACTTCTAAATTTTTTTTTAGTTATATTAGTCACATAAGAGCTATATGTACAGTTTATGTGTGGTTTATGCTCAAGTAATTAGCAAAATTAACTTAGCACCAGGAAGAGTCCTTGGGAATTTTTCCCTTTTTAATTTTTTTTTTTAAAGACGAAGCCTCATTTTGTAGCTTAGGCTAGCCTTGAACTTGTGATTGTCCTGCGTCAGCCTAAAGAGTTACAGGCATGCACCACCATGCCCAGCTCCTTTTTGTCCCTGGAGATGGAACACCCAGTCACTGGAGACACACGAGGAAAGGGGAGCCATGATGATCACTCCTTCCTCTAAACAGGAAGGAAGGCGTCTGCTCCCCAGGGAACAAGGGAAGGGCTCTCTTGCAGGCCAGATAAAGGGCTGGAGAAAAGCAAACCTGCTCCCCTGACCTTCTCTGCATGTGGTGTGGGGATGGGGGGGGGGCGTTTGAGGCAGAAGAGGGTTCCCTGCAGGAAGAGAGGCCACAGCGCCGTGGCCCCCGAACTGAGGATGCTTACATCCAGCTTCCCTTCACCTGCCTTGTTCATGAACTATCCAGGACCCATGACCAGGAAACAGATGTGGCAATTAGTTGCCATTTTTACCACTGGTGTCCCTTAGAATTTTAATGAACTCTTCCAAAATAAGTGTTCTTCAAAACAGGATTCGTGCTCTACACATGTCGTAAGACAATCGCACACAACACAGTATTTCTATTCTCTCCACTGTCACTCACACAACCCTGTCCAAACATACCTGGCATATTCCCGGGGTGCTTTGGTCATTAACTGGCAAAGTAAGATCATGCCATACACAGGTGTCTGCCATTTGCTGTCACGTTTAAAATCATTGGAACTTTTCAGGCCAATGGACCGATGAGTCTAACACACTTCCTTCACTCCCCTAAAAACGGTAGTCAGGTTGTTTCGAAGTGTTGTGATAACCACCCTTGGACATGGGGCTTTTGCCCACACCCTTCTTTATGGTTTTTAGAAGCTAGTTGAATATACCTATCTCCCATGTTTACTTCATTTGCTCTCTCACAGATATGCAGTAAGCCCTGCTGTGTACAGGGCACTGTGAGATGTGCAAACAAGGGCCCCCCAGTATAGATACTAGAAGTACTCATCTAACTAGTGTATAGTGGCTATGGGACTATTAGTTACAGTGATAGTACCTTAAGGGAGGTACGTGTGGATTGAGGAAGGAGGAAGTGGTGAGCATGTGTGTCCTCCTCCTCCAGGACACGCAGAAAGGGACCTGAGGGGACTCTGGTCCAGCTGGGACAAGTGTTGGGGCCTCGTCTCTGTGCTTTCTCACTCCTGGTCTCCCACGAGAGTCTGGGTCTGGAATGTTTCTTACACTCCTACTGACTACCATTTATTAGGACCTATTGTATAAGTTTCACATGTATTTTCTTATTCACACAAAGCCTCCCAGACCCAATCTCAGTCATCTATTGCTACAAAAGCATCTCAAGGGCTTTATGTAGCTTTTATGTCTGGCTTTTTTTTTTTTTTTTTGCAAGTTGCCAAGGGTCATCTATATTATAAACATGAACCAGTATTCTAATCCTATGGCTGAGCAATATTCCATTGTATGGAATATCACTTGTCTTTTCATACACCAGTTGAACATTTTCTTAATCTTTTCACACTACGTATTTTTCCATCCTCATGATTACATTCTCCTGGTTAGAACTGTGCTTACTAGAATAAAGTTAATCCCTTCTCAGAGAATTGACTTTGTGTATGTACATTAATGTGTGTTACCTACGTTTGCTGTCCGTAGCTATATAACACATTACTCTAAAACTTACTGGCCTAAAACACCATATTTAGCAAAGAATATAAAATGGGGTGTGGTGGCTCATGCCTATAAACCCAGCACTTGGGAGGCTGAGATAGGAGGATCACCATGAGTTCAAGTCCAACCTGGGCTACAGAGTAACTTCTAGGTTAGCCTGGGCTAAAGACCCTGTCTCAAAAGAGTCCAGTTAAACTTGCATTTCAAATAAACTTATTTTAACATATATTCCAAGGGACTTACACTAAAATATATTCATTTTTTAATCTGAAATGCAAATGTAACTAGATGCCTTGTGCTATGACAGCCCTCCCTAGCTGGACCTCTTTGTAGGGCTGCTTGAGCACAATGTTTGTGGGCTGCGGTTGCAGCACCATGGTAGAGCTGAGTTCAATCCCCAGCCTCTCTCTCTCTCACACACACACACACAAAATGTGTCATCGTCTATGGAGTGCACTGCTGAGTGTTACACACGTATTGAATGTCCCCAAACACTGCTGGGCTTGAGGGGATTCCACATGAGGTCTGGGCTGCTGCGCAAGCTGTTGTCTGTTGAACCGGATGCCCGAGGTGCGTGAAGGGGTAGTGATGGATGAAAAGGAGCAGCCGTGGCAGGCCCCGCACAGCAGAAACAGATCCTGAGCACCGACCCTTTATGTTGATGTGTACAGGCTGCTCAAGGTTTCTTCTTGCCTCTTATCCCGGCACCCAACACGTTATACTACCTTTATATCACAGTGACCACCACCCAAGGACCTGGAACCCTCTTCCAGGGAAGAGTTAGATTTCCAGTTGTACACAGGGGGATTGCACTGTAACAAGCAGAAATGCAGCTTTGTTTGTGTCTTATTAGACATTAGGTTTAAGTGTGCAGGGGCTGGAGAGATGGTTCAGTGGTTGAGGCACTTGCATGCAAAGCCTAAAGACCTGGGTTTGGTTCCCCAGTGCCCATGTAAAGCCAGGTGCACAAGAAGGCACACACTTCTGTAGTTTGTTTGCAGTGGCTACAGGCCCTGACATACCCATCCTCTCTGCCTGCAAATAATCTTTTATTTATGTTTGTGCAGATACCAAGCTGACCAAGCATGGTCAGTTTTTTGTTACGTTGGCCAAGATCTTACCCAGTTACTCAAAAATGTAGGGTTTAGCTGGGCGTGGTGGCTCACGCCTTTAATCCCAGCAGTCGGAAGGCAGAGGTAGGAGGATCTCCATGAGTTCAAAGAGTGAATTCCAGGTCAGCCTGGGCTAGTGAGACCCTACCTCAGGGGGGGGGGGGGAGGAGTAGAGCTTGAGATTGCTCAGCAGGTTAAAGGAACTTGCTTGCAAAGCCTGATAGTGTTTACAGTTCCCCAGTACCCATGTAAAGCCAGATGCACAGGGTGGCACATGCAGCTGGAGTTTGTTTGCCCTGGCACGCCCATTCTCTGCCTGCCTCTCTCTCAAATAATTTAAAAAAAAAAAGCGAGCCAGAGTGGTGGTGCACGCCTTTAATCCCAGCACTCCGAGGATCAAGGATCGCTGTGTTCGAGGGGAACCTTGAGACTACATACTGAATTCAATGTCAGCCTGGGCTAGACACCATACCTGGGGAGGGGGCGGGGACAGAAATGTTGGCTGCTATGAATGCTATCTTTTAAATGTCATTAACATCTACAGGCCACTCAGATAATGTGAGATTATCCTGGATAATAGGGGTGGGTGTCATTCACCCAAGTAGAGGTCTGCAGTTTCCCAGATGCCTCCCCCTCCCCCAACGTCAGCTCCTGCCTAAGGGCTTCTCTCCTGTCTGTCCGTCCTCAAAGCCTGCCCTACAGACCAGACTTGCTAGCCAGCAAACAGGTTTAAGTAGGTGACTGGCAGACAACAGCCCAACTGACCAGTAGTGATGGGGAAGCACTTGTCTCACAGGAAGACCATATCTGACAGTTAAATTTGACTTTAAGTGCAGGAAACAGTAGGGGCAGCCACATCTTAGGTCTAGGCTAGACGTGACAAAAATTCAGGGGAGATGACAGCAGACTATTACTACTTAGCAGCTTGCTGGCTAGTCTCCATCTACTAGCCTCAGATTCATTCTGTACTCTGCCATTATCTAAGGGGGAGGGGACTGCATCTTGTCATCTTGCCTTGTCATCTGCCTTGTGATTGGCCAAATGGAGGTCCCAGTGACTAGAGAACAGAGTGGAAAGTAGGGCTTTGGATGTTATCCACACCCTCACTCCCTAGTCAGTTCTTAGGAGCATTCTTCCACAAGAATGCCACAATTCCCATCTTCCCTTTCACGGCCCCTCATGTGACCCAGCTTCATTCATATCCTTCCCCTCCAGGGCCCCACAGGCCCTGGTCTCCATCAACAAGTTGCTGGATGAGACATCCAGACGATCACTGTGTACCTACCTGTGAGAAACATGTTGTCCACAGGTGGCAGCTGGATGGCCTCTTCCATCTTAGCAAGAAGTGGATGATCCGCACAGCTGAAATGTGAACTGTGTGTGGCCTTATCCATGTCCTGTACCCCAAGGCCTCAGCTGTCAAATTACTACAAGCAAAGGCACTAACAAGGTGGGGTGGGGTAGTCTACAGCCCTTTTTTATTTTTTATTTTTTTATATTTCGAGGTAAGGTCTCACTCTAGCTCAAGCTGACCTGAAACTCTGTGGTCTCAGGTTGGCCATGAGTTCACAGTGACCCTCTTCCCTCTCCGCCTCCCCAAATGCTGGGGTTAAAGATGTGCGTGACCACGCTAGGCTACAAGCCCTTCTTAATCCTTTGGTACCTCACTGTCCCAGAGGTAGTCTTTTCCCCACACAACTTCTCATCTGAAGCCCTACCTACCTCCAACTTTATTAGCCCTGCCCACACTGACGTTTGTCCTTGATGACAAACACATTCTCATTCTGCTCCATCCTAAGCAGCCCACCCCCAAGCCCCTATGCACTCAGTGGTACCACTGGCACCAGGCTGACTCTTCATCCCCTAATAAACCCAAACAGCTCAAAAGTGCATCAATCGACCTTTAATGTCCAAAAGAGGCGTGGATGCAGAGCATAGATGTGGCAGGGTCTCAGCCCCACTCCAGAAATGAGATGAACAAAAACTAGACACTTCCAACTGGCCACACAGAGTCTGGGAGGGCAGGGAGAAACACAGATCTGAACATTCATTTAAAAAATAATAGTAAGACCTAAAAATCAAACTATCATGTACCCAACAAATGGTTTGAACAGGGAATTCAGTCATCACCCCAGTTCCCACCCTCCCCTTGCCAGCATTTAAAAAAAAAAAAAAAAGAGCTCAGTACACACTAAGGGCTTGGGGGAGGGGTCATTCTTCTGCCTCCCCACCAGCCCAAAAATGGACTGGGAAAAGAAAATGAGCTGGAATTGCCCCCTCCCCCAGTTTCAACCCTACACATGAGAGTTCTGAATGAGACTCATGAGAATCAGCAGCTCAGTCAGCAATGACACCCCCTTCCCTTCCCTCCCAATGTCACCAACAGACAAGGCTTCCCTGCTCCTCCCTGGAATCTCCTCCACTCCCAGCTGTACTCCACCTCCTGACAGCTGGGGCTCACATCCCTGTAAGACATGCCTGCTCCAGGGCCCCTCTCTGCCCTGCATTTCTTCCACTCTCACCTCCTGCTAGAGGCTGCCACCATCCGTAAGTCCCCCTCCACTGAGGCCTAGCTCCAGAGCAGTATGGTCATCTTGTTCTGGATGATCCTCCATAAGCCTTCTCAGGGAGCAGCCAGCCATAGGGCAGTGTCCCATGACTGAGGGGGGTGACAGCTGCCCTCACCCCCACAACAGGTGTAACATAAAGGCCCTCTTAGAACTAACTCTGACCCCTACCTACCCATACATCCTAGTTTTCATTTGTCTTGCCCCACCCTCCCCTCTACCCCTAACCCACCCACACACACACAGACACAGACACACACCACATACACAAAGGAGAATTAAGGGAGACATTGATTTGGTTTGATTGTTAAGACCTAACTAAGGAACTACAGTCACCAGAGAAATTCCCTTGCCAGCCAACTAATAGGGGCTGCTCTCTAAGAGAGCTCAGGGGAATGAGAAAAACAAGGACCAAGCAGGGAGCAGACAGAAGAATGTAAAAGGGGGGAAAAAAATCAAGCTAAACCTACTCTCAACATCCTCCTAGCATGATCTCTGGCAGGAAGAAAAGAAGGTATTCCACAAAGACACAGCCCTTACTTAGAAATCCTGACAAAGACGGCAAGACGAGTCTGCTCCCCACTCCCACACACCACAAACACATCACAGGGCCCCTGAAAGAATCCACCCCCACCCCACTCCTACCCCAAGCCATAAAATCACAGTTCAGTGGAATATTCTCCCTGGTACTAGATCAATCCCCCCCTCCTTCCTATCCCTCTCCGTGCCGATCCTAACACTGTCTCCTTGCAGCCTCCCTGGCCTCCTAAAGCAGCATCCACCACCAGAAGAGGCAGCTGCACCGTTTTAGTTCCACCTCCAGAGACCTATTTCTTTTCTCGGCCCTCCTAGTCTATCAGGCTCTGTTGAGGGCCATTTACTTTGTACAGGGAGAGAAAGAGGAAAAGGAGGGGTGGGAGAGATTTCCTAGTGCAATACAACCAAAAAAATAGTTTTAAAGACTTGAAAAATAAACATGAAGCAGCCTTCTTCCCCAGGCAACTAAACAGAAAGAAGTTTGGTTTTGTTTACTGCGACACACATGAAATCGAGTGTAGAGTCCATGCAGTAGCACAGCCATTGGAGAGGACATCCCGATGCTGGCCCCAGTGCAAAACAGTCCCAGCAACGCCGCCTGCTTGCCATCGCTGCCGCCGCCACTGACACCTTCACCGTGGCCACCTAGCCTGACTTGAAGAGGAGGATTGCAACTTGACCCAAGTAAAAATAGATGAAGTGCTTTGTCTCGTGTGTGACATAGCTGCCAAAATTTCGGCCCACGATACAATGCCAGGTAGGATTATATTTCTTGTCAAATTCCTAAAAAAATGAATAAAAGGGGGAGAAGAAAGGTGATTAGGGTAGTTGCAAATGAAAAATCAAGAATGGGAGTCTCTCCCAGGAACTCCAGCACCCCTGTGTTTAGCTGTTCCCACCCACCCTGCGCCCAGCCTAAGACCTCAAAAGCTCCTGAACCTCAGCAGCTCAGGTTCTAAGGTTGTCAAGAACACTCTTCCCCTCATCAATAATGGAACACCACAAAGGCTCCATTATTCCTCCCTGCCAAGCCTTTAGCATTCTACACCTTGATCATCTCTCCTCCCTCCAGCCACCTCCCAACCTCTACTGACCCACCCTGTGATTCTTCAGCATGACACCTACCAGAGGCCATTCCAGTATCAAACAGCCCAACTGGGTACTGGCCACCACTGCCAAATGCCAAAACTCAAGGCACTGGAACAAATAGGGACTAAATGTTTGAAGTATAAAAAAGTAGTTCAAGGGCTGGAGAGATGGCTTAGCGGTTAAGCGCTTGCCTGTGAAGCCTAAGGACCCCGGTTCGAGGCTCCATTCCCCAGGACCCACGTTAGCCCGATGCACAAGGGGGTGCACGCGTCTGGAGTTCGTTTGCAGTGGCTGGAAGCCCTGGCGCGCCCATTCTCTCTCTTTCTCTCTATCTGCCTCTTCCTCTCTCTGTCACTCTCAAATAAATAAATAAAACTGAACAAAAAAAATTTAAAAAAAAAAGTAGTTCAAGTCAATATTAACAGCAAGCGTATGTGTCAAGCTCCATGTGAGCTGTGGTCTGATTCAGGTGTCCCCCATAAACTTAGGCATGCTGAATGCTACGTTCCCAGCTGATGGAGATTTGGGAATTAATGCCTCCTGGAGACAGTGTATTATTGGGGGCGGGCTTATGGGTTTTATAGCCTGTGTTCCCTTGCCTGTGTTTGGCACACTCTCCTGTTGCTATTGTCCACCTAACAGTTGGCCAGGACGTGATGTCCACCCTCTGCTCATGCCATCGTTTTCCCTGCCATCATGGAGCTTCCCCTCCAGTCTGTGAGCCAAAATAAACCTTTTTGTCCCACAAGCTGCTCTTGGTCAGATGATTTCTGGCAGCAGTGTGAACCTAACTGCAACAAGCTGTACGCACCAGAATGAGGACCTCTTGTCATGAAAGATCACTCCACAAAAATCACCATGGGCATGCTTGTGAGCACTTCAGACAAACAGAACCTTAGCCTACTGTGGCTCAACTAATAGATCAGTTCTAGGTGCACTTGGTCACAGCTCTGAAAGGGCAGTAGCCCTACACATGCCCATCAATGCTGCCAACTTTGTGGCTCTCTGTTGCACATACTTGTCTGATCCCTCAAAGCCCTCATAGCACACAATCCCAAGAGGTCCTAAGGAACAGGAAGCTAAACACAACTTCAACTCTGATTCCTGATTCTGTGGCATGCAGCACAGGCACAGTCACTCCTAGAGTTACATTTCTTCCCACAGATGAAACAAGGAAGCTTCAGCAGATAATCTAAGAGTTTTTCTGACCCAGAGTCTACCATTCTGCATTCTCTTCCTGGATAGGATAGGAAGGCCACACTTCTGTACCGCCAGAGTTCAGGACTCCCATAACCTGTTCTCATCCCACCTACATGGGTAGGAAAACAAGAGTTCTGTAACACCAAGAGAAATCCTACTGACCACACCCTACTGCAATGGACTAGGCTGCCACTCTCATGCACCCTTTTTGGAATGCCAGTGCTCAAGACCAAAGACTGGGTCTGTTCTTCCGGTGGACATGGCCCTGACTGGGAACTGGGGGTACTGGATGCCTTCTTACTCCTCCATCAGCTGTCACTACAGTGTTAACTATTTCCACTCACTCATTTCACTTAGGAATCCTTCAGGGATCACTCTTACCTCAATACTGACCATCCATTGTTCTAGAAATTATACAGTCAAGGCCTCTACACCTGCATGTTTTCAATCTATGTATTCAACCACCCACAGACTGAAAATATTCAGGAAAAAAAAAGTTACATTTGGGGGTGGAGAGATGGCTCAGCAGTTAGGGTGCTTGCCTGCAAAGGACCCAGGTTCGGTTCCCCAGTACCCACATAGTGCCAGACGCATGTGTCTGGAGTTCCTTTGCAGTGGCTAGAGGCCCTGGCATACCCATTCTCTCCCTCTGCCTCTTCCTCAAATAAAAAAATTAAAATAAAATATATATATGTATATTGTTGTTTGTTTTGTTTTCTGAGGTAGGGTCTAACTATAGCTCAGGCTGACCTAGAATTCATTATGTAGTCTCAGGGTGGCCTCAAACTCATGGCGATCCTACCTCTGCCTCCCGAGTGCTGAGATTAAAGGCGTGCACCAACACGACCGGCTTAAATGCTATGCTTTTTTATATGAGATTCTTCAGCATCTGGATTTTGGTATGGGATGGGGGGATATCCTAGATTTACATCCTGCTAAACCAAAGGACTATTTTTTAACTCCATCTTTTGCTTAATAATATAAGGGGAGGATGTAGTACCAAAATCTTTTAGGGATAGAAAAGGGAAATTCCTACATCATGAGGATTATAAGGATGCCCCACTTTAAATGGTAACAGTTCCTTAAAAATTTGTACAAGATCTCTTAGCCCAGGCTGACCTGGAATGTACTATGGAGTCTTAGGCTGGCCTCAAACTCAGAGCAACCCTAATGCCTGTGCCTCCCAAGTGCTGGGATTAAAGGTATGCACCACCAAGCCGGACAAAAAGAATGGGTGTGCCAGAGGCTCCAGCTGCTGCAAACAAACTCCAGACACATGTGCCACCTTGTGCATCTATCTTTACATGGGTACTGGGGAACTGAACTTGGGTTGTTAGGCCTTCAGGCAAGCACCTTAATGGCTGAGCCATCTCTCCAGTCCCCAAATCTCATTTTATTGTTCAATCAAATATCCTTAACGTTAATTTTGTGTAGTTCTTAACTGGACCAGTAATGCTTAATTCTGAAACTTCTCTGAAGTCTTATTCTTCCCCGAGTGCCTTTTTAACAGCCCCCCCCCCCCCCACCATGAGCAGAGCTCTTAAGAATTCCTAAGGAAACTGCTTGGCAATTCAGAATCACCCCTGATTTGTGTGCTTTGCAAAAGTCCCAGGGTTTTATTTGGGTGCTTTCTTACAATCCCTGCTCTAGACTTTCCTGGAGTACTACTAAGCCACCAATCCCCACTCTCGGCCACCAATCACAGCTCTCCCAGCATACCTTCTTGATATAGGCAGCAATGTCCTTCTCTATGTTGTACTTCTCCATGGCCTGTGTGGCGCAGTCAACAGCATCTTGTTGCATGTCCTCAGACATGTCTGCGTTCTTGATCACTGCCTTCCGGTCAGACATCGTGACACTGAAATAGGAACGGAAAGGTGAAACTGACAACTCCATGCTGTGAGCAATGAAATGAACCGTACTGAGGCATGGGACTTCAGTGGGAGATGGTAGTAGATGACGTGGGAGCATATGAAACACACAGAAGGCATTAGGAGGAAGTACACAAGCTTTTAGCAGAAACATGGTTCCCATCCTTTGGAAATACAGAACAAAGAGAAAAAAAAGATGTATCAGCCACCAGTTTTTAGCATATGTAAAATAAATTTATTTTTCAATTCAGTAGCTCTGATATTTTCAACAGCAGTGATAGCCAAAATGATACTGCATGCAACACCTAGCTGCATCTTTCAGCGAGTTGCTTCAACTTTGTGATTTTATGTCATTATCTGTAAAATAAGGACTGCAAAGTTCTCCTAAACCAGAACAGAATGTAACACCTGAACAGACTATGTCCTTGATTTAATGACCATTATACATCATTGATATCACAGCAGGAAAATGATGGACAAGAAATCAGTAGCCCCGACTTCTGCTCCTGACTTTAAACCTTTGTGGTCTTGGCAAGTCATTTGGCCTTTCAGTATCGATTTACTTCCATTTTAGCAATGAGGTCAGCTCTATTGAGGGTTGTTTAAGAATTAACTAAGGTTACATGAGAGTGTCTGTAAGCAAGGAGAATCTATACAACAGGCTGTCCATCAGCCAGCTGCAACCACCACCTGTTTTTGTAAAATAAAGTTTTATAGGAACACACTACCATGGCAGAGATGAGAGACTGAACTGCCCACAAACCGTAAGATATTTACTATCTGGCCTTTCACAGGAATAGTTTGCCAGCTCCTGCTCTATAGCAACAAAAAGCAGCAGGGTACATTCTGGGTCACCGTTGCTCACTGAGGAAGAAATACTTAAGTACTGTAGGCTAACATTCTCCCCACAGGTGGAGCATGCCACGCATGCCAGCACATCATAGCCTTCCTTCTGCTTCCTCACTCTCCTCACTACAGTGGGCAATTTTTAAAGCTCAATACAATTTTGGAAAACACTAGATTTTGGACATTGTTCCAACAATAATGTTGTCATTTTTCTGAACTTTTGCTTCCTTGAACAAATTTTATTTATTCAAAAAGTATCAACCTACTAGAGGAAGTGAAGTGTTATTATGCTGAAGGAAATACCTCTTATCCTGACAGGAATGCTGACACCTTTGTTACCCTAAAACAAGGCCAGGTGTGACACACACCTGTAATGTTAACATTTGGGAGGCAGGAGTAGGAGGATGAGGAGCTCAAAACCAGCTTCAACTATGAGACTTTGTCTCACAACAACAAAAATTATATATATTTAGGGCTGGAGAGATGGCTTAGCAGTTGGGATGCTTCCCTGTCAAATCTAAGGACCCAGGTTCAATTCTCCAGCATCCACATAGCCAGATGCACAGGGTGGCACATGCATCTGGAGTCTGTTTGCAGTGGCTAGAGTCCCTGGCACACCCATTCTCTATCTGCCTCTTTTTATCCTCCTCCCTCTCCTCCCCAATAAATATTTGGGTGCCTCTTTCTCTCAAATAAATAAGGCTGGGCATGGTGGCACATGCCTTTAATCCCAGCACTTGGGAGGCAGAGGTAGGAGGATTGCAGTGAGTCTGAGGCCATCCTGAGACTACATAGTGAATTCCAGGTCAGCTTGGGCTAGAGTGAGACCCTACTTCAAAAACCAAAACCAAAACGAAACAAAAAACAAGTATTTTTTTAAAATTATATATATATATGTATGTATGTATGTATAATACACATGCAGACATGTATGTGATCTCATATATAGATATAAGATTGGGAAAAACCTGGACCCAGAGAGGGGGATATTAAGAAAGTAACGATTCTTGGCACCTCAATCCCAAAAGCACCACTCTGTGGACCAGCTCAGTGGAAAAACATGGCTGTTTGACTCAAGGCTACCAAGAAGCCTCACTGCTCAAAGAGATTCCCAGTATCATTCCAGGCCACTTTGCTGGGAGTCCACACAAGCCTGTGGGCTAGATGAACTGAAAGGGAAAACAGAAACCTTGTGACCATTATTTGGGCACGCATAGAATGCATGCAGGCCAGCTGCCAGGCAGGCAGCCTCTGAGCCCTTGACCACATCCAAGACACCTTGGTCTGCATTGTCAAAGTAAAAAAGCAGGGCTTGTTCCACTCCAGCATACACTGGAAGAGACCAGGGGCAGATCAGCAGCCTCCACCCTCGGACTAGAGAAGAACAGTCAGGGCCTCAAAGAGGTGTCTATGAGAACCGCTTGGTGCTGAGGAAAGGTCAAGAGAACCCTGTCCAAGGCCTGACTAGCTACATGACCTTGAGCAAACAAATATTTAAAAAAACAAACAAACAAAAAAAAAAAAAACAGTGGTTGGGATGAGACATGGAGCACACTTCGTTCAGTTTTGAGCAAAGGTAGAGCAGTATGGGAGAAGAAAATCTGATGATGAGACCTTCTGGAAGCGGAGAAAATAGTGTCACCTGGCGGCCTATTCCAGGTTACCACTCAGAAGGGGGCACTGTTTACAAACCCAGAGGTGGGGCTGGGGCCTGCCTTCAGACAAGGGGAAGTGTAAGTATGACATCGGCACCATTTTGCCAGAAAGCTCACTTGCTTCACTGCCTCATCTCACAGGTCCAAAGAAACAACTTTGTCACAGTAATTAAAAGCCATCTTACTCTCCGAGAGAGCCTTGCGGTTACATAACGCTGGTCTTGTGACTACAATGCCACGATTCTTCACCCCTGGCCCCTCAGAAACGTGAGGCCCAACTCCAGCTGCCCCTGTCCAAGGTGTCAATGAGAAGAGGCTGGAGATGTCCAGCTAGCCTCTCCCTCTTGGGGAATGGGGTACGGGGAGAGGAAGGCAAGGGACCTGGACTCTACATAGAAGGATAGCCAAAAGGCCCCAAGCCAGCTTTCCTCAGTCACGAGCCAGGGGCTCCTGGGCAAAGGCACGCGGGGGAGGGGGGGGTGCCACAATTCCAGAATCGCTCCCGTCCTCTATCCTCGGATTTTTTTGCGACAGCAAAGGCCAAGCCTCCGAATGACACGGTCTTCCCCTCTCGCTAACACAAACGATTTTTTTTTCCTTCCCTTTCCGCTCTCCCCCAGGGAGGCAGGCCCCCACCACCGTGCTGTCCTCCACGGGGCTGCGGGCTCCGAACGAAGGGCAGCACCTGCGGGATGAGAAAGCATCCTCCGCCCCACCTCCCGGGCCAGGTCTGCAGGTCGCCGCCTCGCAGCCGCCCTCCCCCGCTTCCCTCGGCCCTTGCCAGGCCTGGAGCAGGGCCGGGAGTGACTGGGCGTCCTCGCCGCAGGAAGGGCGCCCCAGAGGGTGGCGGTGGCGGCAGGAGGAGCCGCGTCACGCCCGAGCCCTCTCCACCAACCCTCCCCCCCGATCTCTCTCCCCTCCCCGGCCCCAGACAACCAGAGGCCTCCACGCAACGCACGGAGGCTCCCGGGAGGGGGGTGGCGGGGAGAGGGCATGACAATGCCCGCAAGCCCCGGGGACCTCCCGCAGCGCCGCGAGGGTCGCCGGAGCCGTCGGGGGGGGGGGGTGGCGCAGCCGCAGGCCGGGACGTGGAGGAGGGGGTGGGGAAGGGGGCTCGGGAGACGGACGCACGCCCGGCGCTGGCCTCGAAGGCCACGACCACCGCTCACCGTTACGGAGGCGAGTCCTCTCACGGGTCCCTGGGGGGTGCAACGCTGGGCGGAGGCAGAGCGCGGGGCAGGGGCGGTGTTTTCCCCCCCCTGGGCTCGTCCTGCAGCCGCCGCCGCCGCCGCGGTGTCCCGCTCCCGCAGCCCGGGGCTGAGCGCTCACGTCGCCGGTCGCCCTCCGGGAGCCTTCCCCCGGCAGCCCGCCCGGCCGCCCGCCCGCGCTCCGCCTCGCGCCGCCGCCGGCCCTCCCGCCTCGCTGCGCTCCGCACCCGCTCCGCACCGCTCCGCCGCTGAGCGCGGCCGACGCGCGGCCCTCGCTGAAATAGAGCCCCGCCCCCGCCCTCCCCCCGCCGCGCGCGCCGCCGTCCGCGCCTCCCATTGGCTGCGCACGCCCGGCCCCGCACTGCGGGCTTCTCCCCGCGCCGCTCTCGCTCCACATCTTGTTTCCTCCCACAATGCCTCGGGGCCGGCCCCGGGAGGGGGTGGGGAGGGGAGGCTGGACGAGCCTGGGCGTGGGGGGAGGGAGGGAGGGAGGGAGTGGTGGCCTTCAGCAGAGTGGGGGCTGGGGGCCAGGGCAGGAAAGGAGACTGCAGACCCCGCTGCCCAGAGTTGCAGAGGCCAGGCCTGAAGAAGAGTAGAGACTGGATCCAGAAAGGAAAAAAGAGAGAAGGGCGTGAAGACCTCCAATTCCAAGGAGAGAGAAAAAAAGGAAAAAAAAAAAGTAGGAGGATGGACATTGCAGACCCAAGGGGGCAGATGGGGAAGAAATTCACATGCTAAGCTGAGGAGGAAGAGGCAGAGGACAAGATGAAGGTCCTACTTCAGAGGAAAAGGCAGGGCACCTCGTTCCCCCCCCCCCCACTTAGAATTCCCTCCCCAGATTTGTGGGAACAGCCAGTTCTATAGAGAGGTGAATTTATATCCAGCCCTGAGGGGCCTCTCTACCCTCCAGCTCAGCCTTTGTTCCTGAATCTGAAGGCCACTCTACCCACTCCCAAGCTGGGGTCCCAGCCACTATTTATCTTCAGAAGCAAAGGTGGTAGACCTCGGCAAAATGGTGGGTGGGGGGAGCTATGTATCTGCTGCCCTTCAGTTTATGGTCTTAAGGTATTTTAGTCCTAGGGTTGAGAACCATTTCCTGTCAGCTGTCCCCACCTATCCACTTAGGACCAGAGGGGAATTAACAGAACTCTCTAGAAGTATGTGCCTGTGGGGAACCTTAAAAAAAGAAAAATCACACCATCCATAGTCCTCACTTTGTAGACAGTCAGAGAGGGCAGAGCCTTTGCCAGATGTTGAGTTCCCTTGGTTTAGGCTTGGCTAAGGAGGCTGAAAAGTGGGGACATCCAGGCAACAGCCCCTCCGGAGGCTGCAGAAACTGTTTTCACATTGGGAGTTGGTTCTACAAGAGACCCCAGCCCCCCAAAACAAATACACCCAAGAACTATCTTTTGATCCCCAGACTGTGTCGTGCACAAAGTGTCTTCCGAAAGAGAAATAAGAATCTTCATTGGGAGTCGAGACATTTTGGTCACTTAGTGGGGCTTAGCAAGATGCCAGGGGTAGCTCCCTGGCCATCTTTTTCCTTTCCCTGCTCCAAACTGTGGGTAGGAAGTCAACCTTGCTGTGGCCCCGGCCTGTGTAGTGTTCACTATGTGTAAAGAAAAATCTGGCCGAATGTGGTGGTGCACACCTTTAATCCCAGCACTCTGGAGGCTGAAGTAGGGGGATCACTGTGAGTTCAATGTCAGCCTGGGCTAGAGCAAGACCTTACCTTAAAAAAAAAAAAGTTTTTTTAATTTAAAATAATAGTAAAAATAAAAAACAAAAATCTGGAAACCCCTCCTCGCCTGCCCGCTTCTGCTTTCTACAGCTCCGTCTTCTCATCCGGTCAGGGACTCCATAGAAACAGTCAAGGCACTGCACAGAGAGGGTATTCTGATGTCAAGGCAGTTCAATGAGTGGGGGGCGGGGCACATGGGGGGCAGGGCCAAGAAGATGGTTTATCTACTTTTGACTTAGGCAGAGCAACTTTTATGGACTGCTTGGAGAACCAGCTAGAACCCTTTCCCCAACCATCATTAGCTTCTAACCCCTTCCCAGGTCCTGAAGGTCAGATTGCTAGCAGCGAATGGTTGTGATTGCTGCATATGGTTGTGAGAGCCTCGGAGAGAGCAAGCAGAAGCCCAAGTACAGCCTGCACTCTCCTGGCTGAGCTATGCGCCTCGCTGTAGGCCAGGATTCAAACAAATGACCCTTTTGTCAAATGCGCACTAAGGTGAATGAGTATGAGCTAGCTAGCAGTGACTCTTCAAAGGCAATGGTCTCCCTCTTCTCCATATAATACAGCAGGGAGAGAGCTTAGCATTTCTACTGGAGGTTGTAATGGGATGGAAATGGGGGCCTAAAACTTTAACAGGAGTCAGACACAAGACTTGATTTTTTAGAAATCTATGTGTGTGTAGCAAAAAACTCTAGAATATTGAGGAAATGCTTAAAAACAAAACCTAGAGCTGGTTGTGGTGGTGCACACGGGTAGGATATTGCTGAAGGGGTGGAGGCAGGAGGATCAGGAGTTCGAGGCCAGCCTGGGGTACACATTTAAAAAAAGAAAGCAAACAAAACACCAAATCACCTAGGGCCGGAGAGCTGGCCTAGTAGTTAAGGCGCTTGCCTGCAGAGCCAAAGGACCCAAGTTTGATTCCCCAGAACCCACATAAGCCAGATGTACATGATGGCATATGCATCTGGAGTTCATTTGCAGTGGCTAGAGGCCCTGGTGTGCTTGCTCTCTCTCTCTCTCTCTCTCTCTCTCTCTCTCTCTCTCTCTCTTTCTCTCCCATAAATAAATAAAAATAAAATATTTTTTAAATTATATAGTATGGTTTAAGGTTTGGGATGTAGCTTAGTGGCAGTACTTGCTTGCTTAGCATGCTTAAGGCCCTGGGTTTGATCCCCAAAGCTAAATAATAATAATTTGATAACTAATATGCACAGAGCCCTCATTCTGTGCCAGCCTATATTCTAAGTGTTTCAAATGCAGAGCATTCTATTCCACCCCACCAAAGGTCTTCTTCTCTTTCTTTTCTTTCTTTTTTTTTTTTTTTCTTGTTTTTTTTTCAAGGTAGGATCTCACTCTAGACCAGGCTGACCTAAGACTACTCTGTAGTTCCAGGCTGGCCTTGGACTCACAGGGATTCTCCTACCTCTGCCTCCCAAGTGCTGGGATTAAAGGCATGAGCTACCATGCCAGCTGTGTGGCTCTATGAACTGTCTTTTGTTTTTATTTATTTTTTATTAATTTGCAAGCAGACAGAGAAGATAGAGAGAGTGGGTGCGCTAGGGCCTCTACTGGCTGCAAACAAACTCCAGATGCATGTGGCACTTTGTGCATCTGGCTTTACATGGGTACTGGTCAATCAAACCCAGGTCATTAGGCTCTGCAGGCAAACACCTTAACCGCTGAGCCATCTCTCCAGCCCCTGAACTGTCTTCTTCCTTCCTTCCTTCCTTCCTTCCTTCCTTCCTTTCTTTTTTTCTTCTTTCTTTTTAGAGAGAGAGAGAGAGACAGAGGGAAAGAGAGAAAATTGGCACGCCAGGGCCTCAGCCACTGCAATCAATCTCCAGATGCTTGAGCCACCTAGTGGGCATGTGCGACCTTGTGTTTGCCTCACCTTTGTGCGTCTGGCTTACGTGGGATCTGGAGAATCAAACATGGGTCCTTAGGCTTCACAGGCAAGCACCTTAACCACTAAGCCATCTCTCCAGCCCCCGAAATGTCTTTTGAAGTGAATATTTTACTTTAGTTAAAGCAATCTTTAGCTTAGAACACTGGTCAGTAAGTGGCCCAAGATCACCCAGCTTGTCAGTGACAGGATTCAATCCTGGCAAGTGCTTGCAATTTTAACCACTGCCTTATACTCCCTAATAAAGACTTGAAAATGTAAAGCAGGGATTTGGCTCTTTGTATAAATGATATCAGGATTTCCTAATCTTATCTGACTCTCTAAAGTCCTTTTAAATTTTTTTTTATTTATTTGAGGGAGAGAAAAGAGGCAGACAGAGAGTAGCAAGTGAATATGGGTGCTCCAGGGCCTCCTTCCACTGCAACTGAAATGCAGTCAATCTGTGCCACTTTGTACATCTGGCTTTACGTGAATACTGGAAATTCAAACTTGGGCCATCAAGCTTTGTGAGCAAGTTCTTTCAACTGCTGAGCCATCTCTCCAACCCTAAAGTCCTGTTTTTCAACTGAAATGTTTCTTTTTAAATTTAATCTAATAATTTTAATATTTGTTATTTTTATTGATTTGAGAGTGGAAAAATAGTATGGGCATACTAGGGTCTCTTACCATGGCAAACTCCAGATGCATATGGCACTTTGTGCATCTGGCTTTACATAGATATTGGGAATTGAGCTCAGGCCATCAGGCTTTGCAAGCAAGAACCTTTAACTATTGTGCCATCTCCCCAGCCCTAAAGTGCTTTTCATCCAAACATTTATTAACATCCAGTAACTACTATTCCACAGGACAGAGTTTTGGGAAATTTGTGCTGTACTAATTATTGCTATTTATGTAAAATGCTTATGTCTAGCAACATTATAATTATGATCATTTAATATGTCCACCTAACTTAGTGGATGCATGGATTTTTTTGTATTTTTAAAATTTTGGGAGGCTGGAGAGATGGCTTAGCAGTTAAGGTACTTTCTGGCAAAGCCTAAGGACCCAGGTTGGTCTCCCCAGAACCCACATAAGCCAGATGCACAAGGTGACACCTGCATCTGGAGTTCATTTGCAGTGGCTAGGCCCTGACATGCTAATTCTTTCTCTCTCTCTCTCGTTCTCTCGCTCCCTCTCTCCCTAAAAATTTTTTTTTTGAAGTTCTTATTTAGAGCTGGAGAAACAGCTCAGCAGTTAAAGGCACTTGTTTGCAAAGCCTGTTGGCCCAGGGTTCAGTTACCCAGTACCCACATAAATGCACATGTACAAATTGCCACATGTGTCTAGAGTTTGTTTGCAGCAGCAAGAAGCCCTGGCATTCTCTCTTTTAAATAAATAAGAATTATTGTTGTTGTTTTCTCAGGGTAAGGTCTCACTCTAGCCCAAGATGAACCTGGAACTTACTCTGCAATCCCAGCCTGGACTCAAACTCATGGCAATCCTACCTACCTCTGTCTCCTGAGTGCTGGAGTTCCTGAAGTATGCTGTGGATTTTGGCTTTAGGCTTGTACTTCTCTCTCTCTCTCTGCTTGGACCTGTGAAGGCAGGCCAGCTTCTTCTTCCATTATGGAACTTCCCCTGGATCTGTAAGCTTCAATAAATCCCTTCCTCCATAACTGTGCCTGGTCTGGAAGTTCATCTCAGTGAACCTGAAGCTGTCTGCTATACCAGCTATGTAGGTCTGGCCAAAAAAGCTATTCAGCATCTCAAACTTTCATTTTCCTCATCTATAAATTGAGAATAATAATACCTACTTCACAGATTTAACGAAAACACATGAAAACTCCTGGTTCACATAGGTGGTAAATAAGTATTAGCCATCAAACCCACTCTCCCACACTTGTTTCCCTTCCCTGCAGTTCTTAGCCCGCCCCCTCCCCCATTTATAGTCCCTTGTGCAAACCAGAAACCTGGGATTCTCCCTAGATTTGTATCTCTCTTTTGTTTTACTCCAATATACTGTCAATCTCCACTCACCCTTCAGCTGTTTTGCAAACCATCTCTATTATGAATACCCTGCATTCAACATGCACCACCTCTTTCTAGTTGGTTCCTTGGGTCCATTTTTGGCTCCTGTACTCCAGACTTACATTGCAGCAATCTATCAAACACGCTTGGAAACTTCCCTCTTTCCTGCTCAGAATAGATTATGTCTTTCCCTTAATTACCTCCCCCCTCCCCCCACACACCTGCCTGTTTGCCTCACACTTCCCATTTCACTCCTCCTGCTCTAGTAACACCCTCAGCTGCCTGGGTTTCCAACACCCAGACTCCACACCTTTTTCAAGTGGTCTCCGGGCTTAAAGCTTTCTTTACTAGTTGACTCTTTTCTTTTTACTGTCATCTATGAAGACTTCCCCGGGCTCTTTAACTTTCATCACTAACCACTTAAAAAATATTTTTATTTATTTATTTGCAAGCAGAGAGAGAAGAGAGGGAATGGGCACTGCACGGCCTCCAGCCACTTGCAAGCGACCCACAGATGCCATGCACCGCTTAGTGCAGCTGGCAATACATGGGTACTAGGGACTTGAATCCCAGGTTGTTAGGCTTCGCAGGCAAGCACCTTACTCCCTGAGCCGTCACTCCAGCCCCACTAACCACTTTTTATTAAACATGTCACTCAGGTTTGTAGATCCTTGCTGACAGGGATGGCATTTTATTTTTGTGTAGGCTGAAGGACCTAACACAGTTCCTGAAACAGAGGCAAGTTTCCTAAGTTTAGCCGAGCCCATCAGTGGTAGAAAGCAAAGCTGGAAGGACATTTCTTTCCCATCCAGGTGTCCAGCCTCTTCACTTTCTCTTCTCCGAACCAGCGACACATGCTGTTTATTTACACTGGGCCCTTCCTGCCCAGAACGAATTGCCAGCTAAGATAAGTCATTGTCAGCTCCCGGGGAAAGTCCAGCCTTGATTTCTGAATCGACTTCCTCCACATTTTCTACTGGGTATTTGGCTGAAATCCCTATAGGTAAAGGCGACATAACTCCAGCCAGCTGGGTCACCCAGAGGAAAGAGACTTGCAGACAGCAGAGGTGACAAAAGTCTTCTTGCCAAGCCCTTTATCACTTGATCTACTTCAAGGGCTCCAGGAAATTGGAGAAAGGTGGGAAACACGCATACACAACACGGGGGAATCCCTACTGCAAAGCAAACCCCGGTGTCGGTACCCCAGCCGAGTCACCAATGGGAAAACCAAAGGAAGTAAACAAATATGACTAGCACTTTCTTCAGAAGGGTAGCCACTGGTAAATATCCCATGCTCCAGTAAAAATTTCCCACCCATGCTCATGCAAACAATCCTAATTAAACTCAGCAGGTCACAAAAAAATCAAAAAAAGACATGAAAGGGCTGGAGAGATGGCTTAGCGGTCAAGGTGCTTGTCTGCAAAGCCAAAGGACCCAGGTTCCATTCCCCAGGACCCACATAAGTCAGATGCACAAGGTGGCACACGCGTCTGGAGTTTGTTTGCAGTGGCTGGAGGCCCTGGCGCGCCCATTCTCCCTCCCTTTCTCTCTCTCCCTCTGTGTGTGTCTGTCTCTTTCCCTCTCTCAAATAAATAAATTAATAAATAATTTAAAATTTTTTTAAAAAAAGACATGACAGTAAGGGGGGATCTAGTTGGAAAGAAGGGGCTCAGTGGGAGTGGGATGAGAGACTAATGGGGTTGAAATGACCAAAATACACACACACACACACACATACACACGTGTGTGCATACACAAACATGAAAATTTCAAAACAATAAGTTATCATTTCTTTAGATGTATGTGTGTGCATGCGCACGCATCAGTGCATGTGCACAGCAGGGTCTCTTGCCACTGAAAATGGAATGTGAGATGTTTGAGTCACTTTTGTATCAGGCTTTACATAGGTGCTGGAGAATTGAACCCTGGCTGGTAGGCTTTGCAAGCAAGAGCTTTAACTGCTGTGATGTCTTCCCAGCCCCCAAATTAATTTTTTTCAATTATTTATCATTTATTTGCAAGCAGAGAGAGAATGGGCATGCCAGGGCCTTTAGCTACTGCAAACAAACTCCAGATGCATGTGCTACTTTGTGCATCTGGTTCTATGTGGGTACTGAGAAATCAAAGCCAGGTTGTTAGGCTTTGCAGGCAAGTACCTTAACTGTTGAACCATCTCTCCAGCTGGAAAATTAATTTTGTTTTGTTTGTTTTTTGTCTTACTCTAGCCTACGCTGACCTGGAATTCACTATGTAGTCTCAAGGTGGCCTCGAACTCACGGTGATCCTCCTACCTCTGCCTCCCGAGTGCTGGAATTAAAGGTGTGAGCCACTATTCCCAGCTTTTTTAAGATGACTAGAACTGCTAGAATCTGCCACCAATTCTCTGCTGATTTATTTCTTCAGTGTTCTTATAAGACACATCTCTCTAGGCAACAATTTGCTAAGCCTCAAATATTGTCCTTCCTCCCTGGACTCCCTGGAGCAGCCAGCCATGGTCAACCATTGACTGCAAAACTAGTGAGAGAAACTCTGGGCTGGAAAGCAGTAGTAGCAACCCAGTTGGCTGCAAGTTACTTCATTTCTCAGAATCTGTGTTTCTTCACCTAGAAAATGTAGAACATGATGATCTCAATGTCCTTGTCTGGCCGGAGCCTATGATCATCTCATGTTAATACCCATCACAAAGGGTTCTTTCCTTGTGTGTCAAAGAAAAGCCTTGGCCAGGTGGCGCACGCCTTTAATCCCAGCACTCGGGAGGCAGAGGTAGGAAGATTGACGTGAGTTTGAGGCCACCCTGAGATTCCATACTGAGTTCCAGGTCAGCCTGAGCTAGAGTGAGACCCTTACCTCGAAAAACCAAAACAAAAACAAAAACAAAAGCCTTGGCACACATCTTTAATGCCAGCACTGGGGAGGCTGAAGTAGCAGGATTGCCATGAATTTGAGGCCAGCCTGAGCTACAGAGTTCCAGGTCAAACTGGGCTAGAGAGAGACCCTGCTTCAGAAAGAAAGAAGAGAGAGAGTGAGGGAGGGAAGAAGGAAATAAAGGAGAAAGGAAGAAAGAAAGGAGAGAAAGAAATAAAGAAAAAGAAAAAAATAAATAAAAGTAAGAAAGATAGAAAGGAAGAAAGAGGGCAAGAAATAAAAGAGAGAGAGAGAGAGAGAAGAAAAAGGAGAGAAGAGAGAAAGAAGGAAGAAGGAGAAAGAAAGAGTGATCTCAGGTTGATAGCCAAATTTAATGCCCCTTGTCTGATCCTTCTCTCTGAGTCACTCAAAATCCACACAGAATGAATTTTCCGAAAGTTGGAAAATCATTTTGTTCATCATCGCAGTCTCCTCCACAAAACGATGTGCTTCAACTCATTCAGAGCTAATGAATCACTTAAAGCTTCAATTAAAACATTAGAGCAAGCTGTCCCCAAGAAGAAAGCAAAGAAGAAGGTGTTTCAGTGGAGGCCAGGGGTGTTCAAGCCATGACCATGTCCTAAACTCCTCTTCCACTGTCTGCCCCGACCCTGCCATGGAAGAATCAACACACTGATAATTTAAATTTGTTGGTCCTTGAACACCTGGAAAGACTAAATTAGAGTCTTGGGTATAAAAAAAAAAAAAAAAACCTTAATAAAGAAACAGTGCCAAAACGACAGATAGTAACTAGTAACGGCCACTGAGCAGTTGCCTCAGGCCATCCAGGTCAAGTGTGTTTCCTTTGAATGTTCTCACTGTCACTTCAATACCCCAGTGAAGGGCATCTGATTGGACAAATTTGGTCAAATGTCTACCTTTGGACCAGGGAAGAGAGGGCAACCTAACTGATGGACAGGCCTTCTGAGGTTGAGGGAGGAATTGCTGACAGAAGGAAAATTCACATGTGGTTATAAGTAAGAGAAAAGGTGCTAAGCACACAGAAGCCACACGTCTGCCCATTTGACAGCTTCAAGAGAAGGGCACAGTAGTGAGCGCCTGTAATCCCCACACTGGGGAGGCTGAGGCAGGAGGTCTCAGAGTTTGAGGGTACATGGGCTACATGCTGAACTCTGGTCTAGGCTAAGCTACAAAATACTAAACCCTGTGTCAGTGAGAGGGAAAGGAGAAAGGGGAGAAAAGAGAGGACTGAAGAGAGAGAAAATCATGTATAAGAGAGATCTTACCCTCACTATCATAAAAGTGTACACTGCTCTCCTACTTAGAGTGTGGAGAGAATGCTAGAAAGAGCCCTGAAAATGAGATCTGCAGGGGCCAGGCATGTTGGTGAGCACCTTTAATTCTAGCACTTGGGAGGCAGGAGGTAGGAGGATTGCTGTGAGTTCGAGACCATCCTGGGACTACATAGTGAATTCCAGGTCAGCCTGGGCTAGAGTGAGACCCTAGCCCCAAAGAACAATATCAAAATGGGATGTGTCCAATATACCTTCCTGTATGTAGATATGTAGGTACTTACTTGTTTTTTATTTGTGTTGAAGTTACAGGTTGAACCCAGGGCTTTCTCACACATGCTAAGCAACTGCTCTACCACTGAGCTCTATTCCCAGCCCTCCCTTCCTTCCTTCCTTCTTCATTTATTTATTATTATATTATTATTATTTTGTTTATTTCAAGGTAGGGTCTCATGGTAGCCCGGGCTGACCTGGAATTCACTATGTAGTGGCCTTGAACTCAAGGTGCTCCTCCCACCTCTGCTTCCAGAGTGCTAGGATTAAAGGAGTGTGCCACCATGCCCTGCTACCTTGGTTTTTTTTTTTTTTTTTTTTTTTTTTTTTTTTTTTTCGTTTTTCGAGGTAGGGTCTCACTCTAGCCCAGGCTGACCTGGAATTCACTATGGAGTCTCAGGGTGGCCTCGAACTCATGGCAGTCCTCCTACCTCTGCCTCCCGAGTGCTGTGATTAAAGGCGTGTGCCACCATGCCCAGCGCTACCTTTGTTTTTTTAACACTATTTTTCTTTTGGTAGAGCTAGGGACCAAAACAAAAGCCTTGTGCATGCTGAGGAGGAATTCCAGCACTGAACTACACTTCCAGCCCTGCCTTCCTTTTGGTAGGTAATTTCAAAGCAAGAAACCCCACTTTCCTTCATCAGGCATACAGCAAATCATTGAAGTTGGTCAGTTACTTTTCTGGGGATCTTTTTTTTTTTAATTTATTATTTATTTGACAGAGAGAAAGAGGCAGAGAGAGAGACTGACAGAGAATGGGTGAGCCAAGGCCTCCAGCCACTGCAAATGAATTCCAGACGCATGCGTCACCTTGTGCATCTGGTTTACATGGGTCCTGGGGAATCGAATCTGGGTCCTTTGACTTTGTAGGCAAATGCTTTAACCACTAAGCCATCTCTCCAGCCCTTTTCTGGGGATCTTGTCACTAGGAAAAAGAGGCCCATCTTTGATTTCAGAATAACATAGTCCTATTTTTAAGGTACAGTGACAGCTTTGTTGAGATGCAATTCATATATCATAAAACACATTTTAAAGTGCACAATTCATTGATTTTTAGCATATTTATATATTGTGAGGCAAATGTGATAATTACTACACTACAGAAACCGTTCCATATTCATCGTTCTATAACCAGCATCGCTAATTTTAAACGTTAAACATCTTGTTACCCCTAAAAGAAAACCCATATGCACGGGCAGTCACACTCCCGTTTCCTTCCAGTCGCTGCTCATCTATTTCTCTCTACGGATTGGTCTATTGTGGACCTCACATATGAATGAAATCAGTATGTGTTCTTTCATGACTGACTCCTTTTATTACTGTGATGTGCTCAAGGTTTATCCATGTCATAGCACAAGTCAGTACTTCTTTTTGTGTTCAAGTAATAATTTCATTGCATGGTTACACCACATTTTTTTCTGGCGGCCCTGGTGCACCCAATCTCTCCCTCTTTCTCTGTCAAATAAATAAATAAATAAATAAAATATTTTAAAAATTATTGGGCTAGAGAGATGGCCTAGGGCTTATCTGTGAAGTCTAAGGACCCAGATTTGATACCCTAGTGCCCACATAAGCCAGATACACAAGATGGCAAATGTATCTGGAGTTTGCTTGCAGTGGCTAGAGGCCCTGGCATGCCCATTCTCTCTATATAGTTGCCTCTCTCTTAGAAAAGAAGGGTGGAGCCGGGCGTGGTGGTGCACGCTTTTGATTCCTGGAACTCACTCTACTCCCAGGCTGGCCTGGAACTCACAGCAATCCTTCTACCTCTGCCTCCCTAGTGCTGGGATTAAAGGTGTGCTCCACCACGTGCAGCTCATATATTCTGGATACTAGACCCTCATCAGACATATATATGGTTGTCAAATATTTTCTGTCTCTCTTTTTTTTTTTATGAAGTAGGGTCTTACTCTAGCCCAGGCTGACCTGGAATTTACTATGTAGTCTCAGGGTGGCCTCAAATTCACAGTGACACTCTACCTCTGCCTCCCGAGTGCTGGGATTAAAGGTGTGAACCACCATACCTGGCAGAGAGCGAGAAAGACAATGAGATAGAGAGAGAGATAGAGAATGGGCACACCAGGGCCTTCAGCTCCTGCAAGCAAACCCCAGACACAAGCACCACCCTGTGCATCTGGCTTTACATAGGTACTGGGGAATAGAATTCTGATCATTAGGCTTTGTAGGCAAGTACCTTAACAACTGAGCAATCTCTCCAGCTCCCTATTTCTCTCTTTATGTGTGTTTTATTTTTATATTCTTGCCTAGGTCCTTTGAAGCACAAAAATTTTAAATTAAAAAAAATGTACTTATTTGAGAGAGAGAGGATGGGCATGCAAGGGCCTCCTGCCACTGCAAATGAACTCCAAACACATGCGCCACTTTGTGTCTGGTTTTACATAGGTGCTGCAGAATTGAACCCAAACCATCAGCCTTTGTAAGTGTCTTTAACCACTAAGCAATCTCTTCATCCCAAAAGCTTTAATTTAAAAAGAAAATTATTTATTTGCAAGGAGAGAGAGAGAGAGAACATCAGGGCCCTCTCGCCATGATAAACAACATGCATGCACCACTGTGTGCACCTGGCTTTATATGAATACCAGAGAAAAGCCCGGACCATCTGGTTTTGCAAGCAACACCTTTAACTGCTGAACCATCTCTCCAAAAGCTTTAAACTTTGATAAAATACAATTTTTCCTGTTTTCTTTTTCATCACTTGTGCCTTTGGTGTCATAGCCAAGAAACAATGACCTAACCTGAAATCCAAAAGACTTACTCTTATGTCTTACTCTAAGAGTTTTAACTCTTACATTTAGGTCAATGATCTGAATTTTTTTTTTTTTAATAGTGGAGGGTAGGATCTATATAATCATTGTTTAGTATGTGATACCCAGTTATTCCGTGTCATTAGTTGAAAAGGCTTTGGCCACTAAATTGTTTTGGAATCCTTACAGGAAAATAATTTTTAAAAATATTTTATTTTATTTATTTGTTAGAGAGAGAGAGAGCAGATAGAGAGCGAAATGGGCATGCCAGGGCCTCTAGCTACTGCAAACAAACTCCAGACACATGTAACACTTTGTGCATCTGGCTTATGTGGGTACTGAAAAATTGAATCTGGGTCTTTAGGCCTTGCAGGCCTTAACCACTAAGCCATCTCTCCAGCCCCAGAAAAATAATTTGACCATAAAAAAAAAAAAAAAAAAGCTCAGGCTGGGTATGATGGCGCACTCCTTTAATCCCAGGGGGCTGAGGTAGAAGGATCACTGTGAGTTTGAGGCCAACCTGGGAGTACATAGTGAATTCTAGGTTAGCCTGGGCTAGAGTGAGACACTTCCTCAAAAAAAAAAAAAGCTCAGGGCCAGGTGTGGTAGCACATACCTTTAGTCCCAGCACTTGGGAAATCACCATGAATTTTAGGCCAGCCTAGGCTACAGAGTAAGTTCCAGGTCAGCCTGGGCCAGAGCAAGGCCCTGCCTCAAAAAAAAAAAAAAAAAAAGCAGGGAGCTGAAGAGATGGCTTCGTGGTTAAGGCTCTTGCCTGCAAAGCCAAAGGACCCAGGTTCAATTCCCCAGGACCCAAGTAAGCCAGATGCACAAGGTGGCACATGCATCTGGAGTTTGTTTGGAGGCCCTGGTGCGCCCATTGTCTCTCTCCCCCTCTGTCTGCTTCTTTCTCTCTCTCTCAAATAAATAAATAAAAATTAAAAAGAAAAAAAAAAGAATAAGCAAAATACTCTGGGAACACAAGGTTGGGAGGGAACATCAAATGTTTTTGGAAGGAAATTTCTTCATAGAGAAGACTATCAGTTCAAGTGAGGAGAGCCAGGAAGCCAGTTCTAACAGAGATACTAGGTGCCAGAGAAAGGAGCAGGAAGACAGAAAGGCTAGAGCCAGACCTCAGAAGGGCCCTAAGGATGGGCTAAGGAGCTGAACCTAGTTCTGAAGACGCTCAGACTCTATGGAAGGCTCCGAGCAGGCGGAGGGAATGATGAGCCTTTCCTCTGCGTTATAGCTTAGCTTGACTATGCCCCCAGAGGAACCTTGTGTTCAAGTTTCATCCTTAACCCATGGTGCTGTTGGGGGGTGGTGGAAACTTGAGGAGATAAGCTTAGTAAAAGGAAGTTAGGAGGTATGACCTTAGAGGAAGTACTGCTATCCTGTGCCTCCCTCTCCTCTCTCTCTCTCTCTCTCTCTCTCTCTCTGGGGATGGTTCCCATGAGGTGGACAGTCCTTCTCTGCCATGACGTACCATGCCAGCACAGGCCCAAACCAGATGGGTCAAATGATCATTGACTGAAATTTCTGAAACCAAGAGCCAAAATCAGCTTTTCCTCCTTGTAAGATGATTGTCCCAGGGCTTTCGTTACGGTGACCGGAAAGCCAGAAAACGCAGTAGAATTGCCGATAGCACCAGAAACCAAACTTTGGTGGTCTGGGTTCCATGAAGTCATATAGAAGCCAGCACACTGCCTACTTGGGACTCTGCTCTCTAGACCCTGGCGGCCCAGGAATTCCCTTCCTACCTCTCTGGCTGCTCCTTCTAGTCTCCTCCGCAGGCTCCTCTTCTTCTGCCCATCCTTCAAATGATGGCACTCCTTGGGGTTCTGTTCTAGATCTTTTGGTTTTCTTCCTTGGTGACTTCAGTGGTTGCCATGGCTTCAGTGGCCATCTGTGGATAGTCTGCCGTAGACTGCCCAGCTTGCTTCAGCCCCCTTGTCCTGTCAGATCTAGTCCTATCACATCTAACTGCCGGTCGCACATCTAAACCCATCTGAACTATGTCCAGCTGGGAGTCGAGGAAAGTCTCATGTCAGATGGTTCAAATAAGGAAAAGTTTATTTCTGTCTTAGATAAAAGAAATCCAGAGGGACTATGTCCGAGCCTGGTATGATGACTTCATAGTGTCAGGACCTCAGGATCCTTCTATTTGTTTTTCTGTCACCCTTAGCTGTCAGTTTTCCCTCATGATCCAGGATGGATGCTCAGACTCCAGCATGTCTTGTCATCAAAGACACCTCCAAGAAGTCATACCACATGTGCCTATTTTCCACTGGCCAGAAGTTAGTCAGAAGGCCAAAGATAGCTATAAGGGAGATGACCAAATTGTTCCTTTTTTGTTTATTTATTTTAGAGAGAGAGAGAGAGAGAGAGAAAGGCAGATAAAGAAAGAGAGTATGGGCGTATCAGGCCCTCTAGCTGCTGCAAATGAACTCCAGACACATGATTCACCTTGTGTGAATTCACCTTGCGTGAATTCAGCTTTATGTGGGTACTGGGGAATCGAACCTAGGTCCTTTGGCTTTGCCGGCAAGCACCTTATAATGCTAAGCCATCTTTCCAGCCCCCGTTGTGTTCTTTTCTCTAGCCACACAGTTGGAAAGAAGAATAAATATTGAACAGTTCTTTCAGATGCCCCATACGTACTTCAAAGGTAATATATTTAAAACAGAAGTCATCATTTCCAACCTTTCTATTCCATTTACCCCAAACCTCTTCTTGACTTCTCTTTCTTGTAATGGCTCCAGCAATCAGCTGATTACCCAAGGCAAAAAACTAGAGTCATACTTCTAACTTCTGTCCCTTTATCTCTATCCTTAAGCCACATTCTTTTTTTTTTTTTTTTTTTTGGTTTTTCAAGATAGGGTCTTGCTCTAGCCCAGGATGACCTGGAATTTACTATATAGTCTCAAACTCACGATGATCCTCCTACCTCTGCCTCCTGAGTGCTAGAGTAAAGGCATGCACTACCATGCCTGGCTACTCTCTGATAGTTTTTTTTTTTTTAATTTACATATGTGGCTCTTATATGTCTAGTAAGCAGTGCCACTCTCATAAAAGCAAAAATTGGCCTCGAGAGATAGCTTAATGGTTAAGGTACTTGCTGCAAAGCCAAAAGGTCCAGGTTCAATTCCCCAAGACCCACATAAGCCAAATGCACAAGGTGATACATATGTCTGGCGTTCGTTTGCAGTGGCTGGAGGCCCTGGCACACCCATTCTATTTCTTTCCCTTTCTCTCTCTCTCTACCTGCCTATTTTTCTCTCTCTCAAATAAATAATAAAAATAAAATATTAACATGAAAGCAAAAACTATTTCTCTAAAATACAAATCTGAACATGCCATACATCTTCTTAAAACCTTTCAGGGGCTGAGGAGATGGCTCAGTGGTTAAAGGCTCTTCTTTGTAAAGCCTGCTGACCAGGGTTCAATTCTCCAGTACCCACATAAATCCAGATAGTGGTTCATGTGTCTGGAGTTTGTTTGCAGTGACAAGAGGCCCTAGCATGCCATATTCTCTCTCTCTCTCTCTCCCTCTCTACTTGCAAATAAATAAGAATATTGTTTAAAAAAAACTTTCAGGGGAGGGTTTTTCTGGGGAAGTAGCTTCATTGGGAGGGTACTTGCCTAGCATGCACACAGCCCTGGGTTCGATCCCCAGCACTATTGTAATCTCAGCACTCAAGAGACACAGGCAGGAGGAGCAAAGGTCCAAAAGCATTCTTGGCTACATAGCCGTTCTAGACCTAGCCATTCTACACAAGACCCTGTCTCAAACAGCAAAAATTGGACTGGGAAGATTGTTCAGTGGTTAAAGGCACTTTGCAGGCAAAGCCTGATGGCTGCATTTGATTCTCCAGTACCCACAGAAAGCCTGATGCATGAAACGGTGCATGTGTTTGGAGTTCTTTTCAGAGGCAGGAGTCCCGGAGCACCCATACTATATCTCTCTGTCTTTATCTCTCTCAAATAAATAAGCAAGATGAACGTGGTGGCTCACCCCTTTAATCCCACCACTTAGGAGGCAGAGGTAGGAGGATCGCCATGAGTTCAAGACCACCCTGAGACTACATAGTGAGTTCCAGATCAGCCTGGGCTAGAGTGAGACCCTACCCCCAAAAAACAACAAAAAAAAGCAAATAATTATTTTTAAAAATATTTTATTTTATTACTTTTTATTAACAACTTCCATGATTGTAAACAATATCCCATGGTAATGCCCTCTAAATATTTTTTTATTTATTTATTTGAGAGAGGGAAAGAGGCAGAGTGAGAGAGAGAGAATAGGCGTGCCAGTGCTTCCAACCACTGCAAAGGAACTCCAGATGCATGCGCCACCTTGTACATCTGGTTTAAAGGGTACTGGGGGAATCGAACCAAGGTCCTTTGGCTTTGCAGGCAAGCGCCTTAACCACAAAGCCATCTCTCCAGCCCCCATAAATAATTTTTTTTTTAATTTAGATTTGATGTGGTGGCACATACCGGTAATTCCAGTATTCAGTGGCAGAGGCAGCAGGATGGTAAGTTCTAGGCCTGTCTGCGTGACAACAAAACAAAACAAAAAACAGGCAACAACAGAAAGAAGAAAAGCCTTTTCAGTGGCTGTATGTTAAGGTTAAACCTCATTCTGCGCAGCGTGGCACTGAAGCCCTCCACGATCCAGCCCAGGCTCATTTCTCACCACCTCCTCCCGCCTTCTGTCCCCATCGTCGTTACTGTAGCCCAGCCCTGCCTGTTTCTGCAGGTCTTCCACCGTTCCGTCTGTCTCTGGGCCTTCACACATGCTGTTCCGTACGCTTGAAACATTTTTGGCCTGCTTGACGCTCTGTTCACTTACCAGCCTTGGCTTGCGTGTGCTTTTTCAGGGAGGTCTTCCAGCTATCCCACTTCTCCAAGCTTCCATTATTTCTCTGAGTTGTATGTTTTTTTTTTCCCCCTGGGGGGATGTGAACATACATCTATGCACCCCAAATAGGTCACTGACGAAAAAGAAATGATAACCACCCAAACTCAGCTTAGTGAACCAGTGGGGTTTATCGGGGCTACTTAAAGAGCGTGAGTGACTCAAGGGCAGCTCGCTCACCAAAAAGCCCACCCCAGGATGAGTGGTGACTCACAAAAGCTGGCTCCCTGGAGCTCTCTGCACAACCTGCAGGCAGATCTCCCCAGTAATTGTTATTTCTTATACAACCTGGGAGAGGACTTGAGGATCTTGCAAGTTTCTGAGCTTTACAAGTTTCATTAGCTTTCTGAGCCTTGTAGGTTTAAAATATATATATTTATTTATTTGAGAGAAAGAGGGAGGCAGATGAGAGACATAGAAAGAGAGAATGGGCATGCCAGGGTCTCTAGCCATTGCAAACGAACTCCAGACACATGCACTACCTTGTGCATCTGGCTTTATACGTGGGAATTAGGGTCCTTTGGCTTTGCAGGCAAGCGCCATAACCACCAAGCCATCTCTCCAGCCTGCCTTGTAGGTTTTGTTAGCTTCCTGAATCTTATGAGCCTCCCTTCTGCCCCTCCAGGAGGGAATGTTTCAATATGGAGGCAATAGCATACAACCTGCCTCTCTACTTCACATTGCTTCCCCCCCCCCCAGAAAAAAACTGGGTCCATTTTTCAGACCAACCAGAATCAAATCCAACCTGTGTGGTGTTCATTGTGACATCTCCAGCTCCTCTAGCCAAGCTTGCCTCACAGTCTGCCAGCCAGTCATGAGTTGCTGCTGAAAAGAATAAATAAATCTGTGAATCATTACCCCAAAGTCAGATAAAATGTCAAACGAGGGGATGGGGGACCCTAGGAAGATGGCTTAGCAGTTAAAGGCACTTACTTGCAAGGCCTACCAGCCCTGGGTTTGAATCCCAAGCCACCCATGTAAGCTGGATACAAAAAGTGGCATTCATTTATAGCAGCAAGAGGCCCTGATGCACTCATTCTCTCCCTCTCTCTTGTGCATGCTCTCCTTTTCTCTTCTTCTCTCTCTCTCTTTCTCTGCTCACAAATAAATATTTTTTTAAAAAAATCAGCATGAGCATTACCTTTATGGCTCCATTGATAACTTGCTACATGACCCAAAACAAGGTGCACAGCCTTTCTGGGCCTTAGCTACTCACTGATATTGAAAAAATAATTTGCTAGGCGTGGTGGTGCATGTCTTTAATCTCAGCACTCAGGAGGCAGAAGTAGGAGGATCGCTATGAGTTCGAGGCCAGCCTGAGACTACATAGGGAATTCCAGGTCAGTCTGGGCTAGAGTGAAACCCTACCTCAATAAACCAAAAAAAAAAAAAAAAAAAAAAAGATTGCTCTTTGTACTCTGAAGGGGTAAATAGAAGGTAAGAATAGATGTAGGTGGGTGTATTAGTCAGACATTTTATCACTGTGACAAATATCAGAGAGAAACAACCTAAGGGGAACAAAAATTTATTTAGTTCACAGTTCCAGAGGTTTTAGCCCAAGGACCACTGACTCCATTACTTTGGGCCTGAGGCAAGTAGAACATCAAGGAAGATGGAGTGTGGAGGAAGCAGAGAGAAATCACAGAAAGAGGCCAGGATCAAGATATACCCTTCAAGGGCTGGAGAGATGGTTTAGCGGTTAAGGCATTTGCCTGCAAAGCCAAAGGACACCAGTTCAGTTCCCCAGGACCCACGTAAGCCAGATGCACAAGGGGGTACATGCATCTGAAGTTCGTTTGCAGTGGCTGGAGGCCCTGGTGCACCCATTCTCTCTCTCCCTCTCTGTGCCTCTTTCTCTCTCTTAAATAAATAAAGTTTAAAAAAATATATATATACATACTCTTCAAGAAACTAATTGGGAGGGGGAAGGGATTTGATGGAGGGTGGATTTTTCATTTTATTTTATTTATTTATTTATTTGTTTTTTGTGGTAGGGTCTCAATCTAGCCCAGGCTGACCTGGAATTCACCATGTAGTCTCAGGCTGGCCACTCATAGGGATTCTTCGACCTAGGCCTCCTGAGTGCTGAGATTAAAAGTGTATGCCACCAGGCCTGGCTGGAGGGTGGATTTGAGGGTGGGGGGAATGGGAGTGGAGGGAGGGAATTATGGTTTTATTATCTATAACCATGCAAGCTATCAATAAAAAGTTTTTGTTTTGTTTTGTTTTTAAAAGAGGGCAAAACCGGGCGTGGTGGTGCATACCTTTAATCCCAGCACTTGAGAGGCAGAGAGGTAGGAGGATCACCATGAGTTCAAGGTTACCCTTGAGACTACATAGTAAATTCCAGGTCAGCCTGGACTAGAGTGAGACCCTACCTCGGGGAAAAAAAAAAGAAGAAGGAGGAGGAGAAAAAGAAGGAGAAGAAGAAAGAGTTCTGGAGAGTTAGATTAGCAGTTAAGGCATTTGCCTGCAAAGCTAAAGGACCCGGGTTCGATTCTCCAGGACCCACGTAATCCAGATGCACAAGGTGGCATTTGCATCTGGTGTTCATTTGCAGTGGCTAGAGGTCCTGGTGCACCCATTCTCACTATCTCTCTCAAATAAATAAATACAAATGAAATATTTTTTTAAAGATATATTCTTCAAAGGCATGCCCGCAGTGACCTAATCAGGCTCCTCACTCCCATAGTTCTACCACCTTCCAACATTTTGGGGCAGGTTTTTGTTTGTTTTTTCGAGGTAAGGTCTCACTCTAGTCCAGGCTGACCTGGAACTCACTCTGTAGGCCCAGGCTGGCCTAGAACTCAGGGCGATCCTCCTACCTCCTTAGTGTTGGGATTGAAGGTGTGCACCACCATGCCTGGCTGGCAGTTGTTTTGATTGACAGGGGATGAACACACACATATAGGAAGGGGGAGTGAGGGGTAAGTGGGAGCCCACATTTTATCAACAAAGATGGGTGTACGTGGAAACAGACCCAGAGACCATCCTCCCAGCCCTGGCCCAGGAGCCTCACCCCCCGGTTTAAAACATGGATCGGGGGCTGGGAAAATGGTTCAATGGTTAAAGGTGCTTGCTTGTAAAGCCTGCTGGCCTGGGTTTGATTCCCCAGTACCTATGTAAAACCAGATGTACAAAGTGGTGTATGCATCTGGGGTTCATTTACAGTGTGGCAAGAGGTTCTGGCATGCCAATTCTCTCTCCTTCCCTCCCTCACTCTCAACCTCCCCCCTCTCTCTCCCAAACAAATTTAAAAGATATTCTTTTCTTTTTTAAAAAATATTTTTTAGACTGAGCGCGGTGGTGCACGCCTTTAATCCCAGCACTTGGGAGGCAGAGGTAGGAGGATCACTATGAGTTTGAGGTCACCCTGAGACTCCGTAGTGAATTCCAGGCAGCCTGGGATAGAGTGAAACCCTATCCTGAAAAACCAAAAAAAATAAATAAATAAAACAAGGATTGGGCTGGAGGTATGGCTTAGCATTTAAGGCACTTGCCTGCAAAGCCAAAGAACCCAGGTTCAATTCCCCAGGACCCACATAAGACAGATGCACAAGGTAGCACATGCATCTGGAGTTCATCTGTAGTGGCTGAAGACTCTGGTGCTCTCCCTCTCTCTCTCTTTCTCTCCTCCCCCCCCCCCCGTAAATAAAATGAGCAAAAAACAAACCAAAAATAAATACATAAATCCAAACAAACAAGGATCAGCATCTGCCCTATAACTTTATTCCTTACAGCTGAGCTCTTCTCCACCTTTAAGAGCTCCTCCCAGTAGATGGACACCATCCTTTAATAGCCAGAGAACACCCTGAAATGGACTGCTCTTTGCGGGGGAGGGGGGCAAGATCCCTGAACCCAGCGCAGAAAAGATATGGAGAGGAATCCCAACACAGAATTTCGTTGAGAAGCAGGCTTTGTGGGGAAACGGGGTGGGGGTGGGGGGCTGCTGAGGATGGAACCCGGAGCCTCGCATACACTAAACATGCCCTTTACCACTGAGCAGACACTCTAAGCCCCCAAAATGGATCTTTTCAGAAATTTGTATTTATTTATTTGGTGTGTTTATGCATATGTTTGTGTCGGTTCAGACTTGCACGTTCCATGACACAAGTGTTAAGGGCAGAGGACAGCTTGCAGATCACTTCTGCCTCATTCGAGATAGGTCTGTGGCTCACCATTCTGTCTGTGAGCTTTGGTGACATTGTCACGTCACTGCCTCCCTTCTCAGTGTAGCTGCGCTGGGATGACAGAAGCCCACCACCGCTGCCAGCTTTTACATGGAGCCCGGGGATTCAAACTCAGGTATTCCGAGTTGGGCAGCAAGTGCTTTATCCACCGAGCAAGCTCCCCAGCTCCCAAAAGTGGGCCTTCGGGGTTGAATGTCCCCGGGAAGATCACACAAAGCAACCCGGTAGGCCCCGCAGTTTTCAGCCTGAATTGCGTACCAGCCCCCAAGCAGCTGCTAGCAGAGCCCTCGGAGCAAGCTCTGTTAATTACAGACACAGCTCTCTTCTCTCTCCTCGGCTCATCAGTGAACCACGTGGTTCCCTTCCTTTCCCAGGATGCCTTTGAAAAGGAAATCAGAGGCCGGGGCCCTTCAGAAAGACAAGCTGCAGCTCCTGTTTCACAGAGGACAGGCTCTAGGTAGGCTTTAGACCCCGCTATGACTAACCACTCAGTCAGGCGCTCATTCCTTCATTCAGAACACGGTTAATGGGCCCTTGCCTGTGCTAGTCTGGGGCCTGGTGCTGGGGACACACTGAATGTGACCCCGCATTGCTTTGAAGAGCTCACAGTTTAGAAAGGAACTTAGGGAGTATAATAAAGTAGTTGCAGTACAACTCAGAGTGCTCTGTGATGAGTAAAGCACAGATCAAATCTTCCGCAGAGAAGGGGAAGGTTGGCAAGGGCATCTGTTTCTTTCTTTCTTATTTATTATTTATTTGAGAGTGACAGACAGAGAGAGAAACAGGCAGATAGAGAGAGAGAGAATGGGCGCCCCCAGGGCCTCCAGCCACTGCAAACGAACTCTAGATGCATGTGCCACCTTGTACATCTGGCATACGTGGGTCCTGGGGAATCTAGCCTTGAACCGGTGTCCTTAGGCTTCACAGGCAAGCACTTAACCGCTAAGCCATCTCTCCAGACCTTTCTTCTCTTCTTTTCTTTTCTTTTTTTTAATCTTAGCTGTTTCTTCAGAGACAATTTTTTAATATTTTATTTTTATTTATTTATTTATTTGACAGAGAAAGAGGGGGAGAAAGAGAGAGAGAGAGAATGGGCACGCCAGGGCCTCCAGCCACTGCAAACAAACTCCAGACGTGTGCGCCCCCTTGTGCATCTGGCTAATATGGGTCCTGGGGAATCAAACATGGGTCCTTTGGCTTTGCAGACAAATGCCTTAACCGCTAAGCCATCCCTCCAGCTCACAAAATTTTTAAATTTATTTATTTGGAAGCAGAAACACACACATACACACACACACACACACACAGAGAGAGAGAGAGAGAGAGAGCACAAGAGAGCAAAGGAATGGGTGCACGAGGGCTTCTAGCCACTACAAACAAACTCCAGACGTATGCAACACTTTATATATTCAGGTATAAGTGGGTACTGGGGTACCTGGGTCACCAGGCTTTGTAGACAAGTACCTTAACTGCTTGAGCCATCTCTCAAGCCCCAAGAGGCAATTTGTAAAAAAAAAAAAATATATACACACACACACACACACACACACACACACACATCTTGTTTTTATTTATTTGAATTCAGAGAGAGACAGAAAGAAGGGAGACAGACAGAGAAAGAGAATGGGCATGCCACTGCAAACAAACTCCAGACATGTGAGCCACCTTGTCATCCAGCTTTACGTGGGTACTGGGTATTCAAACCTGGGTCGTTTGGCTTTGCAGGCAAGTGTCTTAACCCTGAGCCATCTCTCCAGCCCTTGAGAGGCAATTTTGCATAGTGGCTAATAGGGTAGACCCACAGGCCTGGGTTAGAATTCTGATTTTGTCACTTAAGTTGTGTAACCCTGTGTGATTTGAATGTAAAATGTCTCCCACAGCCTCATGTGTTTGTGATTAAGCCTCATACTTAATCCCCAGCTGGCAGAGCCTTTGGGAGAAAGTGCCTGGCTGGAGGAAGTGTGTCACTGTGGGTAAGCTCCTTCCTCCTTGCTGATGCTATGATGTGACAGCCAGCTGTCTGTTTCAGCCATTTTTTCCCCACCACAATGAAACTTCCCCTTGAAACTGTAAACCAAGAATAAACCCTTTCCTTCCATAAGATGCTTTTGGTCCAGTGTTTTGTCCCAGCAGCAAGAAGGTGACTGCTACAAACCCTAAAGAGAACTGGAGAGAATTGTGAGATTACAGTACAGTGTCTGGTATAGAGTACATGACCAATAGATATCACCTGCTATAATAAGGAAGGTAGCATATTACACGGTTTTTTAAAATATATTTTAAAATTTATTTACATGAAACAGAGAGATCAAGGCAGAGAGAGAGAGAGAGAGAGAGAGAGAGAGAGAGAGAGAGAATGGGCACTGTAAAGAAACTCCACATACATGGACCACCTTGTACATCTGGCTTTATGTGGGTACTAGGGAATCGAGCCCAGGCTGTCAGACATTGCAAGCAAGCACCAAACTATCTCTCCAGCCCTGACATGACTTTTTGCCTGTAGACAATAAGAATGTAGGATGTTCGACTCCCCAGGACCCACATAAACCAGATGCACAAGGGGACACATACATCTGAAGTTCGTTTGCAGTGGCCGGAGGTCCTGGCGTGTCCATTCTTCTCTTCTCTCTCTGTCTCTCTCTACCTGCCTATTTCTGTATCTCTCTCTCTCTCCCTCTCAAATAAATAAAAATAAAATATTTTTAAAAAGAATGTAGGATATTGTAGAACAACAGGGACAAAGGGGGGCAGGGCGGGGACAGTATTTGTATGGAATTCTTTTTGGCTATTGCATAGCCTGTGGTAAAGGAAGGAAGAAGAGGCCAGTAAGTTAGGTTTCAGCCTTGGAACACTGAATGCTAAATTGAACTTGAGGAGAGGAACAATGAAATGGTCCTGGTAGGGCTGAGGGCCCACCTAACCCCAACAAACAGCCTCTATTTTTAGAGCCATATCCAATGAGGTCAAATTTCAAGGTCTCCAAAATTGGAGAGATATTCCTTGCAGCTTGCTTCACTGTTGGCCTGTGTTCTAGATTCTGCCCTTCTGGAAAGGACTTGTGGTGCTTTGAATCAGATGTCCCTCATAAACTCATGTATTTATTATTAGTATTATTTTATTTATTTATTTATTTTGGTTTTTCAAGGTAGGATTTCACGCTAGCCCAGGCTGACCTGGAATTCACTATGCAGTCTCAGTCTGGCCTCGAACTTATGGTGATCTTCCTATCTCTGTTTCCCTAGTTCTGGGATTAAAGATATGCGCCACCACACCCTGCAAACTCATGTATTTTGAATGCTTGGTCCCCAGCTGGTGACGATTGGGAGGTGGAACCTTGCTGGATGAAGTGTATTGGTAGGGGTGGGATTTGGGGTGTCACAGCCCAGCTCTCCCTTGCCAGAGTGCAGCTCATTCTCTTGCTGCTTTCTGCCAGCTCCTGTGACAAGAAGTGATGCTCAGCCTCTGCCCTAGGATCATCCTTTCCCTGCCATCACGAAGCTTCCCTCGTGACTGTAAGCCAAAATAAACTCTTCCTCCCATCCGCTGCTTTCTGTCAGGTATTTTGTCTCGGCAACGCAAAAGTAACTACAACAGGGCTATTCCTGTCTTCTCCAGAAGACTGAGCCCTGAAATCAAGGCAGAAAGTGGGAGAACCAGTTCCTTTCACAAGGACTAGGGAACATGTATTTCTGCTCCTAGAAGCTGGGTGGGGGCACAAAGGCTGAGAGAAGGAAGGTGGCCCATGAGAAGGACATGGAAGGCTCATGGTCATTACCACTAGTGAAGAGCCTCTTCAGTCCCATTTGGGCGTAGGGCAAACTGAGAGCAAAGACTTCATCAAACAAGCTGAGGAAAAGCTGGAGGATGTAAGAGAGAGCAAGGGTCCCACCACTATGTTCCTGGCTTAGCAGCCTCCCATCCTTGGGCTGAGTATAAAGAACAGGCATTCGGGGCTGGGAAGGTGGCTCAGTAGTTAAAGGTACTTGCTTACAAAGCCTGTCAGCCTGCATTTGATTCCCCAGTATGCATGCAAAGTGGCACATGCATCTGGAGTTCATCTGTGGTGGCAAGAGCCCCTGGCATACCCATACTCAACGTTCTCTCTTTGCAAATAAAAGATGAATAAATAAATAACTAAAAAAAGAGTAAGCATTCAGGGCTGGAGAGTTGGCTTAGTGGTTAAGATGCTTGCCTGCAAAGCCTAAAGACTCATGTTCGACTCTGCAGGTCCCACGTAAGCCAGATACACAGTGACATACAAGTCATACACGTGCACAAGGGGGGTGCATGCATCTGGAGCTCAATTGCAGTAACTGGAGGCCCTGATGTGCCAGTTCTCTCTCTCTCATTTCTCTCTCTCTCTCTCTCTCTCTCTCACACACACACACAGAGATTTAAAAAAAGATGGGGGGCTGGGGAAAATGCACAAGGGGGGCACATGCATCTGGAGTTCATTGGCAGTGGCTGGAGGCCCTGGCACACCCATTCTCTCTTCTCTCTGCCTCTTCCTCTCTCTCTCTCTCTCTCTCTCTCTCTCTCTCTCAAATAAATAAAGAAATAAAATATGAAAAGAAAGAAAGATGGGCTGGAGAGATGGCCTAGCGGTTAAGGCACTTGCCTGCAAAGCCAAAGAACTCATGTTCAAATCTCCAGGTCCCACATAACCCAGATGCACAGTGACGCAAGCGCACATTGTTGCACATGCGCACAAGGAGGCACATGCATCTGGAATTTGTTTGCAGTGGCTGAAAGCCCCCCATTCTCTCTCTCTCTCAAAAAAAAAAAAAAAAAAGAGTAGGCATTCAGAACCTGGAGATCATGTCAAGAGGAGCCATATTTGGGAAAGTTGTCATCTGGGGGGAAATGGGAGGCCTTCATTCCTGCCCAGTTAATGTGTATCACTTTGTGTCACTTCCCCTTGGTCTAAAAGAAAAGGTCTTTTCTAGCTCAGAACACTGATGTCTGGACTCGAGCACTGCTGGGCTCTCAGTATTTGGAGTGTTGTAATGGGTCCTCGAGATTGGAAGGAGCCCAGAACAGTCAGGTCTGAGAGAGAGGGAAATTAGAGGCACAGTCCACAGTCTCCAACCCTAGGTGAGGTGAGGGCTGCAGAGGGTTGGGAGTGGAGAGATTGGAAGGAGGGAGAGAGGCAATTTGCCTGTCTAGCTCCTCACATCTCCAGGGCAAAGGAAGTTAACTGCCTTTCTTCTCCCAACTCGACCTACCACAGGATGCTGTGGAAAAGCTGCATCATAATCGATAGCCTCATAAATAAGTAAACAGGCGACGCATCCTGTCTCCAGCTCAGGGCTTCCTCAGGAAAATCGAACCTCGACCCACTTCTGCCCGTCCATTCCGGCTTCTTTCAGAGGCCACCAGAGGTAAGGAACTCTCATGGGTCACCTCAGGCATCCCCCTGCCTCCATGCTGGCCTCTCTTTGCCTATCCAAGGAGAGCAAAGGTTGAGGAATCCGTTCTCTCCTACCACCCCACTCAGGCAAGGCCAGCCTCTCCTGGGGGTCTCCCTTCTCACAGTCCCCAGGTGCTCCTATAAGCTAGCAGCCCCCCCACACGACCCTTCATTGTAATCCTCCTTTTTCATTTTTCTCTCTCCCTTCTGATACTCTCCAGCACCTCCTTTTAGCTTTGCACCTCTTCAGACCTCATGCATTTTTTTCTAACTGTGGCTTGGCACCTAATAAAGTCACCAGCCGGAGGAAGGCAGTTGCTACCAACTCCTATGGGGGTGTCCTCATTCTAATCTCCTCGTCATTGATTGGAAATGAACCCCCTAAAGGAATGATGGAGAAAACGCCTTTCTTTCTTTCTTTCTTTCCTTCCTTCCTTCCTTCTTTCCTTCCTTCTCTCTTTCCTTCTTTCTTTCTTTCTTTTCCGAGGTACGGTTTCACTGTAGCCTAGGATGACCTGGACTTCACTGTGTAGTCTCAGGGTGGCCTCGAACTCATGGTGTTCCTTCTACCTGTGCCTTCCAAGTGCTGGGATTAAAGGCGTGCACTGTTACGCCTGGCCATTTCTTAAATAAATAAAAAAAGTATTTATGAGCTGGAGAGATGGCTTGGTGGTTAAGCACTTGTCTGTAAAGTCTAAGGACCCCAGTTTGAGGCTCGATTCCCCAGTACCCACGTAAGCCAGATGCACAAGGGGGCGCATGCATCTGGAGTTCATTTGCAGTGACTGGAAGCTCTGGTGCGCCCATTCTCTCTCTCTCTCTCTCTCTCTGCTTCTTTCTCTCTCTGTCTGTTGCTCTCAAATAAATAAACAAAACTGAATAAAAAAAAAAAGAAAGAAACTAAACTTTAAGTTTTTAAAATTTATTTATTTATGAGAGAAAGAGGCAGAGAGACAGAAAGAGAATGGGTGTGCCAGGGCCTTTAGTCACTGCAATTGAATTCTAGATGCATGTGCCACCTTGTGCATCTGACTTACTTGGGTACTGGGGGATCAAACCTGGATCCTTAGGCTTCACAGGCAAGCACCTTAACTGCTAGGCTAGCTCTCAAGCCCCATTTATTTTTTAAAAATAATTAATTTATTTATTTATTTATCTATTTTCAAGCAGAGAGAGAGGAGAGACAGCGAGAATGAGAATGGACACTCCAGGGCCTCCAGCCACTACAAATGAACTCCACATACATTCACCACTTCTTGCATGCATCTGGCTTTACGTGGTACTGGGGAATTGAACTCGGGTTGCTAGGCTTTGAAGGCAAGTGCCTTAACTGCTTAGTCATCTCTCCAGCCTCACAAATAAATTTTTATAAAGTTTCTGAATAGGGCTGGGGAGATGGCCCAGTGGTTAAAGGCACTTGCAAAGCCTGCTGACTCTGGTTCAGTTCCCCAGTAACCATTTAAAGCCAGAAGCACAAAGTGGCACATGTGTCTGGAGTTCTTTTGCAGTGGTAAGAGGCCCTGCTACACTAATATTCCCCTCTCTCTTTATCTCTCTCCCTCTCCTTCTCTCTGCTCGAAAATAAATAAAAATATTTTTAAGGGACTAGACAGATTGCTCAGCGGTTAAGGTTCCTGCCTGCAAAGCCTAATTATGTGGGTTTAATTCTCTAGTACCCATTTAAGCCCAATGCACAAAGTGGCATATACATCTGGAGTTTGCAGTGGCTAGAGGCCCTTGCACACTCATACTCTGGTGTGTCTCTCTCTCTGTTTCTCTCATCTGTATCTTTCTGCTTGAAAATACATAAAATAATTTTTTTAGTTTTATTTTTATTTATTTGAGAGCGACAGACAGAGAAAGAGGCAGAGAGAGAGAATGGGCATGCCAGGGCCTCCAGCCACTGCAAACAAACTCCAGATGCGTGTGCCCCCTTGTGCATCTGGCTGACATGGGCCCTGGGGAATTGAGCCTTGAACCAGGGTCCTTAGGCTTCACAGGCAAGTGCTTAACTGCTAAGCCATGTCTCCAGCCCCATAAAATAATTTTTAAGCTGGTGTGGTGGTGCACACCTTTAATCCCAGCATTTGGGAGTCAGAGGTAGGAGGATTGCTGTGAGTTCAAGGCCATCCTGAGACTACATAGTGGATTCTAGGTCAGCCTGGGCTAGAACAGAACCCTATCTTGAAAAAAAAAAAAATTTCTGATTCTAACTACAAGATACTATATCCCTGCTTTCTGTGATCTGTAAGTGTAAGATTTAGGTAGCTCATTGCCCTCTGGGTTAGCCATGGTGAGGCTTTGCCCACACAACACCATGCCTGTCTAATCTCCTAGGTGATCCATCCTATCACCTGAAGGAAGCAATCAACATGGTGTATCTGTAGCCCACATCCACAACCCTTCCCAGCTCGAGGACAACAGTGTTGTGAGGATGTGTCTCTGATACTCTGCAATGCCTTTCTTCCAGTGCTGAGGATGCGCGTTTATCTTTAAAACCTTAAAAAATGTATTTTCACATTTATGTGTATTGGCATGCCAGGGATGCTTACATGGGAACTGGGGAATCAAACCCAGATCAGCAGGCTTTGCAAGCAAGTGCCTTTAAGTACTGAGCAATCTCCCCAGCCTAGGATGCAGGTTTAGGTGCCCGAGGTAGAGCTCAGGCTAGAAAGTGGGCAGTAATCCAGGCTCCTGGCTCTGGTTTGACTTGACGGAACGTAGCCCTTAGCGCCTCAGCTCCTGGCTCGGGGTTCTTGATAACACCTCACAAGAGTCCACAGTGACCAGTAGCACAGGTTAGTGCACCTGCAAAGCTGGTTACTACTTTGCAAGACTACCTTAATGGACCCCTAAATAGGGATTTCTTTTTAAAAGATTATTTTATTTACCAGAGGGAGAGAGAATGATGTATCACGGTCTCTTGCTGCTGCAAATGAACTCCAGATGTATGTGCCCATCCATGCATCTGCCTTTACATGGGTACTGGGGACTCAAACCCAACTCAGCAGGCTTTAATGGCTAAGCCATTTCTCCAGCGCTGCCCCCTTTTGATTTTTTTTTTTTTTTTTTTTTTTGTGGTAGGGTCTCACTCAAGCTCAGGTTGACCTGGAATTCACTATGTAGTGTCCAGGGTGGCCTTGAACTCCTGGCGATCCTCCTACCTCTGCCTCCCAAGTGCTGGGATTAAAGGCATGTGCCACTACACCCGCCCCCCCCCCTTTTGAGACAGGGTCTTCCAGTATAGCCCAGGCTGCCCTTGAACTCCTAATCTTCTGCTTTAGCCTCCTGAGTGCTGGGATTATAGATATGTACCACTGTAACCTATATTATACAATGAATTTCCTATACTAAAGTCTATGAGGGCTGGATTTAGTGACCTATACCTACAATCCTAGTGCTCAAGAGGTGAAGGCAATTGGATCAGGAATTAGAAGCCAGCCTGAGCTAAAAAAAAATTGAACTCAAATCCAGCCTAAGATAGCTCAAAAAGGAGGGGGGAGGGGTTGGGGATGTAGCTCAGTGGTAGAGTACTTGCTTACTTGCCTAGCAAGGCACAAGGCTCTGGGTTAGATACACAACAAAACACACACACAAAAAAAGAATTTATGAATATGGCATAGCAATATTTGGTTATAGCTCTTAACCAAAAACATCAAAGAATTATTTGAGCCAGTTGTGGTGGTGCACCCTTAATCTCATGGGCTTGAGAGGCTGAGGTAGGAGAATACTGTGATTTCCAGGCTAGCTTGGGCTACAGAGTGAATTCTAGGTCAGTCCCTGGCTCTAGAGTAAGATTCTGTCTCAAAACAGAAAAGAGCCGGGCATGGTGGCACACACCCTTAATCCCAGCACTTGAGAGGCAGAGGTAGGAGGATTGCTATGAGTTGGAGGCCAGCCTGAGACTACATAGTGAACTCCAGGTCAGCCTGGGCTAGAGTGAGACCCTACCTGGGGAAAAAACAAAACAACAACAACAATAATAATAAAACAGAAAAGAGGAGGGAAAGAGGGGAGGGGGAAGGCAGAACAGAAGGAAGAAATTATTTGGGCCAGGGTGCTCTCGGACTTGCTGGAGTCCCAGGCTTGGAGTGACTGGCTCCTGCTCTCTGCTAAGGCTCTGAGGTCCAGCCCCAGGCTCCCGGCTTTCCCCCACGGCACAGGCTGGGGCTGGCGCAAAGCACACTGGTTGTGGCTGTCACCAGAGAGGAACTGGCAGCAGACCCAGCAGACTATGTTTTCTTTGCAGGCTGAGGGGAAGGAGAAGAAGCTGAGAATTCCTAGGCTCTGCTTTGGGGAGGAGGGGACTAGAGGAGTGCGGAAGCCGCTGCTCTCCAAAAGGAGAGCTCCTCCCAGGTCAAGAATGTCGAAGGGAGCCAGGCGTGGTGGTGCACACCTTTAATCCCAGCAGAGGCAAGAGGATCACCGTGAGTTCGAGGCCAGCCTGAGAAGACTACATAGTGAAATCCAGGTCAGCCTGGACTAGAGCAAAACCCTACCTCGAAAAAACAAAACAACAACAACAACAAAAATGTACAAGGAGTGCAAACTGAAGATGGACGGGAGGACCACTTAGGGACCCATGGAGTCCCTGGAGGAGATGCCGGAACCCTGCCTCTCTCAGGAGCATCACCTAGCACTTACTAAACGTTTGTTCGGTGCCCAGAGCTTATTGCACTAGAAAGGCAGTTTGTGCAGAAGCTGCGGGCATTAGGCTAGGTGACCCATAACTGAGTCCCTGACTCTTCTACCCACTAGCTCTGTGACACTGGATGAGTTACTTACCCACCATGAGTCATTAATAAAAATGGGAATCTAACAGTACCCGTCTGATGAAGTCTGCAGACCAAGCACATTGACATACATAAAGCTCTTAGTACAGTGTCTGTCTTGTAGTAAGTTTGGGCTATTACTATTTTGATGAATCCTTACACAAAGCTCTAAAGTAGATATTAATTTCCGGGGCTCCAGAAGGTAAAACTGATTCACTTGAGAGTCCCAGATTGTTTGATTGACAAGGCATGAGTCCCCCCTCCTAAGTTCCTGTATCTTTAGAAGGAAGTAGCTTCAGGATGAATAGTGCCGGGCCCCCCAAACCCTAGCACTATTCCAGGGTGGAAACCACAGCCTCTGCATCCACAGCAGGCGCAGAGGAGATCTCCATCCAGCCTGCCTGTCCCTTTGGGACCGGAACTGGGAGCCTCCCAGGTGTCTTCAGCCCCAGGCTTCCTCTGGGCCTCCACCTCCAGGGACCCCCCCCCAAAGCCTCCCCACTGTGCAGAACACTGGCTGCCCCAGCCTGGAGGAACCCTTACAATTTCAGGATAAACAGTCATTCTGGCGCAGCCGTGTGCCTGCTGGCTGCTCCCCGCTGGCGCCCCGCCCCCTCCACCTCGATCTGATCCGCAGTGCACAGGCGCTCTGTTCTCTTGCCAACTTGGCAGCTCCTTGCTGCTGTTACTATCAACACCTCTGAGAGAGAAGGAGAGGAGTCAGCTCTGATCGCTTGGCGCACCGAGTAGCAAATTCATGTCAGAGCCAGCCAGCGTTGGAATGTCTTCCAAGCTCCCAAGGCTCCTAGTGGGGAGGGAAAGGTGGGATCCCTGTTGCCGAGAACAGATGGAGCTGGAGAGCAGCCCTGGATCCCATCAGAGCAGTCCTGGGAGCAAACAGCCCCACAGCAGGGCCGCTGGATCCAGGTAAAGACGCAAAGGTCACATCCCAGCCAGGTGGCTTGAATAGAAAGAACTGCAGGGCTGGGACCTTATGGGAGGTAGGACATGAGTGGGGGATTCTGTCTTACCTTAGCTCTTGCCACACTCCAAGCAAAGCAGATGGCTTCAATTCTGACGATGGTAGGTCAGGGCTTTGTGGTCTGGGCAGGAAAAGTAGGTTTGGGGCTGGAGAGATGGCTCAGCAGTTAAGACATTTGTCTGCAACGCCTAACAACCAGAGTTCAATTCCCCAGCACCCACTTTAAACCAGATGCACAAAGTGGTGCAAATTTCTAGAATTCATTTGCAGTAGCTAGTGGCCTTGGAGCTCGCTCTCTCTCATAAATAAATAAATATGTATATATTTTAGGGCTAGAGAGATGCCTCAGTGTCTAAGGCACTTGCATGCAAAGCCTAACAACCCAGGCTCAATTCTCCAGTTTTTTGAGGTAGAGTCTCACTCTAGCTCAGGCTGACCTGGAATTCACTCTGTATTCTCAGGGTGGCCTTGAGCTCTCAGTGATCCTCCTACCTCAGCCTCCGGAGTGCTGGGATTAAAGGCATGCGCCACTACGCCCAGCTGTAAATAAAATATTTTTTAAAAATAAGGTGCAGACATGAATAGATGGTAAGACCCTGTTGCTGAAGACTCCACATACTTGGGCTGCAAGGCCACTGAGAAATCCTGCTGGAACTGAGCTGATAACCTCCTCCATGTAGATCAGCTGACAGAAAGCTGGAAGAAGCCATTCTGCATGCAGTTCAGTGGGAGAGAGAGAAATCACCAGTGAAGATACTCAACAGTGGACACTGTAAACCTTATATTTTGCCAACCAGGCCAAATGAGCCAACGGGTGCAATAGTGGCATGTCTGTCATGGTGGAAATCAACTGCCCTCTAATTGGACTGGAGGCCCACTCCATGGGAGGGAATACATCCCTGATACCGAAAACCTACAACAGGGGTAGTCATGAGCCCTAGGGGTGTAACGTCTGCTGCTGTCTGGCTAAATGTATATACTATGCTCATCAAACTGCCCAGTAAGCACTTCTTTTAATGTTCATACCTGTATATTAATACTACTCTCACTGTTGGTTAGAGAAACTTCTCTTTTCAGATGGCAGTGACCTTGGGATGACTCAGAAGGCACCATGGTGCTGAGAAGAAGTGACAGAGGAGTTCTCAGCACTGACATATCTCAATCACACCTTTTAAGGCTCAGGGTCTATTGTGAAAGAGGTGGCGGAAAGAATGTAAGAGCCAAAGGAAGGGTAGGACTCCTTACAATGTGCTCCTCCAGACACAAAATGGCCTGGATATCCATGACCTCACAGTGCCTGACACTACCTACACAAGACCATCATAATAGGAGGAAAAGATGATGACATCAAAATAAAAGAGACTGATTGAGAGGGGGAGGGGATATGATGGAGAGTGGAGTTTAAAAGGGGAAAGTGGGGTGGAGGGAGGGCATTACCATGGGATATTGTTTACAATCATGGAAGTTAATAAAAAATAAATTAATTTAAAAAATAAGGTGGAAAGCCGGGCGTGGTGGCGCACGCCTTTAATCCTAGCACTTGGGAGGCAGAAGTAGGAGGATCACCATGAGTTCGAGGCCACCCTGAGACTCCATAGTGAATTCCAGGTCAGCCTGGGCTAGAGGGAGACCCTACCTCAAAAAAAAAAAAAAAAATAAGGTGGAGAATGACTGAGAGAGACACCCATCATTGACCTTTGGTCTCCACACACACATGTACACACAGACACATGCAGACACCCACACATACACATGTGGCAACACACTTAAGAACACATATGCAACCACATACATACATACCACACACACACACACACACACACACACACACAAAGAAAGCTAGGCGTGGAAGCACACGCCTTTAATCTCAGTGGTTGGGGAGGCCGAGGTGGGAGAATAGCTGTGAGTTAAAGGCCAGCCTGAGACTACATTGTGGATTCCAGGTCAGCCTGAACTACAGCAAGACCCTACCTCAAAAAACCAACTCCCCCCCCCAAAAAAAAACCCCGCCAAAATACAGCCGTTTTCTTTTTTCAACACCCTCCCCAGTCTCTCAGGTCCAGCCCATTGGCTCCATACTGCCACTGCTTCCCTTCTCTGTCTCTGCCACAACTCCTAGGTTGAACGGAGAAGCTGTATCCTCAGGACCCAGGACCCGCTCTGGAGCAAGGCTTGCTGGCAGCTCAGGGGTTTGGCGAGTTACTTCCCCCTGGACAGGACCAAGGGTAGTCACTGTGTAACCCCTCACTGGAGGAAGGCCTCTCCAGCCTTCTCTCTGCTGGCCAAGGGGACATCTGTCCTTCCTGTCTCTGAGCCACGGTGGCAGGCTGAGGGGGTGGCTCGGCAGTTAAAGGTGCTTGCTTCCCAGAGTCACAGTGGTGGGCCCAGGAGCAGCGTCCCAATCCTACACTACCAAGATGACCAAGAATGCGATGCCAAGCTCTGTAACATACAGAGAACCTCGGGCACTTCTCTAAACAAGGGGTTGTGGGGATGAAGACATGGAAATCACGCCTGTAGACCAACTGGGTATACGTGTATATCAACCTGCCTGGCACTTAAAATCATTATACTTGAGCTGGCGAGAGGATTCAGTGGTTAAGGCGCTTGCCTGCAAAGACCAAGGACCCATGTTCAATTCCTCAGTACCCCCATAAAGCTGGATGCACAAGGTGGCACACACACCTGGAGTTTGTTTGCAGTGGCTAGAGGTCCTGATGGGCCTACTCTCTCTTCTTTCTCTCTCTCTCTTTGTGCCTCTTTCTCTCAAATAAGTAAATAAAACATTAAAAAAGAGCTGCAGAGATGGCTTAGCAGTTAAGGCACTTGCCTATGAAGCCTAAGGACCCAGGTTCGATTCCCTAGTACTCATGTAAGCCAAATGCACAAGGTGGGAAATGCATCTTGAGTTTGTTTGCTAGAGGTCCTGGTGTGCCCATTCTCTCTCCCTCTCTCTCTTTGTCTCAAGTGAGAGAATGGGCTGGGGCAATGGCTTAGTGGTTAAGGTGTTTGCCTGTGAAGCCTAAGAACCCTGGTTCAGTTCCCCAGGACCGACATAACCCGGATACACAAAGGGGCACATGTGTCTGGAGTTTGTTTGCAGTAGCTGGAAGCCCCAGCACACCCATTTTCTCTTTCTCTCTGCCTCTTCCTCTCTCTCTCTCTCAAATAAATAAATAATATAAAAAGAGAAAATTTATTTGTTTCAAATTTTTATTAACAGCTTCCATGATTATAAAACATACCCCATGGCATTACCCTCCCTCCCCCCACTTTCCCTTTTGAAATTCCATTCTCCATCACATCCCCTCCTCATCTCAATCAGTCTCTCTTTTATTTTGATGTCATGATCTTTTCCTCCTCTTATGATGGTCTTGTGTAGGTAGTGTCAGGCACTGTGAGGTCATGGATATCCAGGCCATTTTGTGTCTGGGGGGAGCATGTTGTAAGGAGTCCTACCCTTCCTTTGGCTCTTACATTCTTTCCGCCACCTCTTCCACATTAGACCCTGAGCCTTGGAAGGTGTGATAGAGATATTTCAGAGCTGAGCACTCCTATCACTTCTTTCCAGCACCATGATGCATTCTGAGTCATCCCAAGCTCACTGCCATCTGAAAAGAGAAGATTCTGTACCCAAAGTGAGAGTAGCATTAATATAAGGGTATGAACATTAAGAGAAGTGCTTACTGGGCAGTTTGATAAGCATAGTATATACATTTAGCCAGAAAGCAGTAGATGTTATGCCCCTAGGGCTCATGACTACCCCTGTTTTAAGTTTTCAGCATCAGGGATGTACTCCCTCCCATGGAGTGAAGAAAAAATATTTTTTAAAATTTAATGCATTAAGATCAGTATATATCTTTTTTTCTTTTTTTGTTTTTCGAAGTAGGGTCTTGCTCTAGCCCAGGCTGACCTATAATTCACTATGTAGTCTCAGGGTGTCCTCGAACTCTCAGCAATCCTCCTACCTCTGCCTTTCAAGTGCTGAGATTGAAGACATGAGCCACCACCTCTGGCCTTTCCATCTTACTTGACCTCATTCCCCTCTCCACTTCTTCCTGGAGCCCTTCTCCAGATACGAAACTGTCACGAAGGCCCGCTCTAGTTCAATCCCAGAAGTCTGAAAACCCTCATCTTCCTGGTACGTAACCCACCCCCAGCCCCCCAGAAAGCCTTTCGGTATTCCCAGGACCAGGCAATAGGAAATAGAAATTCAGCAGATGAGATGGAAATATGCCACGAGGGGCTGTGCTGCCCCTGTGAGCAGTCCCCCACCTGATGTCCTGTCAGCGTTTCCATGACACTCAGGTTTCCAGGTGCCTCTCTTCCAGCTTGAAGCATGCCTCGTGGAGAATCTTGACACTGAAAATGCTCTCCCATCTTTCCCCGAAGAAAAGATGCCCATTCCAAAAAGCCAGGCGCTCATTGTGTGCTTGCTCTTCCTTCTGAGGGTTGGTGGACATAGCATTTGTACGGTTTGCGTGCAAACAGGTGACACACGTGGGATGATCTATGGTAGAGCTATCGCAGTGAGTACACAACCACCACAGTGTGTGGTGAGACAGCCCCCCACCCCCAGACATCCACACGCCCCTCAACAGCTGAAATTCTACCACGAGGGACTGATGACTTTTTGTTTTGTTTTGTTTTTGTTTTTTGAGGTAGGGTCTCACTCTAGCCCAGGCTGACCTGGAATTCACTATGTAGTCTCACGCTGGCCTCAACTTCACACAGATCTCCTATCTCTGCCTCCTGAGTGCTGGGATTACGGCATGGGCCACAACATATTACCTTTTTACAGGTGTTGGTAGGCCTGCCTATAGGAGTACACAGCGTACAGATACATGCGCATTCACACTATAGCAGTCCCCTTCTCATTGCTAGAACAGAACAAAACACCCGATCAGAAGCAGCTCATAGGAGGAAAGGGTTTATTCAGTTTATCATTTCAAGGGGGAGTTTCATCATGGTGGGTGTGGTGGTTTGGTTCAGGCGTCCCCCATAAACTTAGGTGCTCGAATGCTAGGTTCCCAGCTGATGGATATTTGGGAATTAATGCCTCCTGTAGGTAGTGTAATGTTGGGGGCGGGCTTATGGGTGTTAGAGCCAGTTTCCCCTTGCCAGTGTTTGGCACACTCTCCTGTTCCTGTTGTTCACCGTGTGTTGGCCAGGGGGTGATGTCCACCCTCTGCTCATGCCATTGTATCCCCCTGCCATCAGGGAGCTTCCCCTTGAGTCTGTAATCCAAAATAAACCTTTTTTTCTCCACAAGCTGCTCTTGGTCAGGTGTTTTCTGCCAGCAATGCTAACCTGACGGCAACAGTGGGGAAAGCATGGGATGAGCAGGAAGCTGGCGCACAGCCCCACGTATCAGCAGCAGGGAGTCGTCACAGTGAGCACTGGACAGCCAGTGGACTGCACTGCTAAACCTCGAGCTCTCTCCCGGTGACACACCTCCCCCAGCAAGCCCCACCTCCCAAAGGCCCTACATCTTTTCCAAATCGACCGGCTCAACCCCAAGTATTCAAAACACATGAGCCTATGTGGAGCTTTTCATTCGAACTACCACATATGTGTGTACAGATATACACATGTTCTTTATACACAGCGGCTGTTCCAAAACCTAAGTGGGAGCTGGAGAGATGGATCAGTAGTTAAGGCACTTGCCTGCAAAGCCTAATGACCCAGGGTCCAATTCCCCACCATCCACATAAAGCCAGATGCACAAAGTGGCACATGCATCCAGAGTTCGTTTGCAGTGGCTAGAGGCCCTGGTGAACCTATTCTCTCTCTCTATCTTCTATCTTTCTCTGCTTGCAAATACATAAAAAAATTTCAAAAGCCTATGGCAGGGAGGTCATGAGCCTTAGGGGTATAAAGCCTGCTCTTGTCTGGATAAATGCATATATTGCTCTCACCAAATTGCCCTGAAAGCACTACACTTAATGTTCATACTCATGTACTAATGCTATTCTCACTTCTGGTTAGAGAAGCTTCTCTTTTCAGATGGTGATGACCACTGGGATGACCCAAAAGGCAACATAGTGCTGAGAAGAAGGGACGGAGGAGTGTCCAGCACTGAAACATCTCACACCCTCCAAGGCTCAGGGTCCATTGCGGAAGAGGTGGCGGAAAGAATGTAAGAGCCAAAGGAAAGGAAGAGCCAACTTTCTGGACAGAATTTGGCCTTGATATCCAAGCCTTGCTCTGCCTAGCAATACCTACACAAGACCCTCATAACAGGAGAAAAAGATGATGACATCACATTAAAAGAGAGACTAATGGAGAGAGGGAAGAGATATGACGGAGAGCAGACTTATGCTGGGGAAACTGGGGGAGGGAAGGGAAATACCATGGTTTGTTGTCTGTAAGTATAGAAGTTGTCAATAAAAAATATACATATATTTAAAAAACAAAAAATATTAAAGGGGCTGGAGAGATGGCTCAGCATTTAAGGTGCTTGCCTGTAGAGCCTAAGGACTCAGGTTCAGTTCCCCAGCACTCATGTATGCCAGATGCAGAAGGTGACACATATGTCTGGAGTTTGTTTGCAGTGGCTAGAAGCCCTGGAGTGCCCATTCTCTCTATCTGTTCTTTCTCTCTCTCTCATAAATATACAAATAAAATATTTTAAAGCTCAAATAAAAAATATTTGTTGGGGGGCTGGGGAGAGGGCTCAGCAATTAAGGTGCTTGCCTGTGAAGCCAAAGGACCCAGGTTTGATTCCCTAGTACCCACATAAAGCCAGATGCACAAGGTGGCACATGTGTCTGTTCATTTGCAGTGGCTAAGAGGCCCCAGTGTGCCCATTCTCTCTCTCTCTCAAATAAATTAATTAAATATTTTAAAAAGTAGTTTATTTATTTGAGAGTGAGAGAGAAGGAGAAAGAGAGAGAATAGGTGCACCAGGGCCTCCTGCCACAAACACACTCCAGATGCATCCAGATCCACTTTGTGCATCTAGCTTAATGTGGGTACTGGGGAACTGAACCCAGGCTGCCAAGCTTTGCAAGCAGTACCTTTAACCACTGAGCCTTCTCTTCAGCCCTGTCCCCATTCTTTCTTCCAACTAGCTCCTCTTCTATTTTCTTTTTTGTTTTCTTTTTTGTTTTTCAAGGTAGGGTCTCACTCTAGCCCAGGCTGACCTGGAATTCACTAGGTAATCTCAGGGTGGCCTCGAATTTATGGCAATCCTCCTACCTCTGCCTCCCAAGTGCTGGGATTAAAGGCGTGCACCACCACGCCCGGATCCTCTTCTATTTTTTAAATTATTTATTTATTTATGGGCAGAGAAAAGGAGTGCGAGTGAGCATTACAGGGCCTCTTGCTGCTGCAGATGAACTTGAGACATGCACCACTTTATATATGTGTTTTACTTGGGTATTGGAGAATTGAAGCCAGGCAAGCAAGCTTTTCGAGTAAGTGCCTTTAACTGCAGAGCCATTTCCTAGTCACTCTTCTTCTATTTTGATGTCATCTTCAAAAAAAAAAAAAACTTTATTTATTTTATTTATTTGAGACAGAGAGAAAGAGGCAGATAGAGAGAGAGAATGGGCATGCCAGGGCCTTCAGCTGCTGCAAACAAACTCCAAATGCATGTACCACCTTGTGCATCTGGCTTATGTGCATCCTAGGGAATGGAACCTGGGTCCTTTGGCTTTGCAGGCAAGTGCCTTAACTGCTAAGCCATCTCTTCCAGCCCATCATCTTAAAAAAAAAATTTTTTTTTCTTTCATGTTATGCAGGTCTTATGTAGGTAGTGTCAGCCACTGTGAGGTCATGAATGCAAGATCCACTTTGTGTCCGGAAGACAGCATTCCAAAGTACTTCTCTTCTTTCATTGGCCCTTACATTCTCTCTCCCTCTCTCTTTTTGTGAATTTTAATTCTTTCCATCATCTCTTTTGCAATGGTCCCTGAGCCTTGAGCCTTGAATGGTGCAATGGAGATGTCTCACTTAGTGCTGAACACTCCACGGTCTCTTCTTCTCAGCACTTTGATGAGTTTTGAGTCCTCCCAGTAGTCACTGCCATCTGAAAAGAGAAGCTTCTCTAATCAAAAGCGAGAGTTGCGTTAATATATGGCCATACAGATGCACAAGGTGGTGCATGCATCTAGAGTTCGTTTGCAGTGGCTAGAGGCCCTAGTGCGCCCACTCTCTCTATCTACCTATCTCTCTCTCAAATAATTAATAAAACATAAATAATAACTTCAGCTGGGTGTAGTAGCACATGCCTTTAATCCCAGCACTGAGGAGGCAGAAGTAGGAGGATTGCTGTGAGTTCGAGGCCACCCTGAGACTACTTAGTGAATTCCAGGTCAGCCTGGGCTAGAGCAGGACTCTACCTTGAAAAACCAAATGATAATTATTATTATTATTATAACTTTAAAAATATAGGCATAAGCATAAACATTTAGAGATCAACTCACCCGTCTTAAGACAGAGGAAATGGAGACAAGGATTAAGGGGCTGTGTATTATTTAAACAGAACAGTGATTCATTTTGAAACCCTAATGAAAATGTGCACAAATTCACAAAAATGTTCACATTATTTGCAGGTGTCATGGACTTGCTGACAACTTTCCATGGATCCTTTAGGAGTCCAGAAAGTCCAGGAAAAGAACGCTCACCCCTCTGCATCCGGCAGCTTGAGCTCCTTCAGTTCACAGAGGATCACGGCCTCAGACAGATTGGCACATTATCTCCATCAGGAGATAATTGAGGTCTGGGCTGTCGGAAGTAGCAGGAAGTTGGCTGGTTTTTAACTGTATCAACAGAAAACACAATTCGACCTGGCTTAACTATGGGTCTGTGTCAGTAAAGTAGTCTGAGGTACTGTGTGGCCTTATGCAAAACCTGGTCCCTCTGCTCAAGGTCTTGTGCGCGTGCGTGCGTGCGTGCGTGAGTCTCCAGTGTCTTCCATGGTGCAACTCTCAGTCCTCAAGGCTGCACCATGGTTGCCAGTGGCAACAGGAGCTCTCTGCACCTTCTTCACTCTTGGGAGAGAGCAAGCTGCTTTTTTGGATAGTTCTCATGGAAGAAAGCAGCAGTCTCTTTGCCCATGCCTCACTGGCCCAGACTGGAAAATAGCCCATCGCCTCAGAATACCCCTCTGATGTGAGGTGCTGTGTGGCCGAAAATTCAGAACACGGTGTGGCCAGGCCTCCCTGCACAGAACCCACAAGACTGCGTCTCTGTGTATTTTCAAGAAAGGAATTAAGGGCTCGAGGAAATGATTTTGTAACTTGGGCCATGGTCTTGTCCCACACAGGCCCTTGGTTGAAACCTGACCAAGCAGGGGGGAGCTTCCTCAGAAGAACACAGAATCTACAGCCAGGCAGCTGGGCAGAAGGCAGGCTACCATGGATGTCTAGATGCCCAGATTGGGTCTTTCCCCTTTATTTACAGTTATTTAGTTAGCTAGCTAGCTAGTTGGTTGATTTTGTTGTTGTTGTTTTATCCGAGGTAGGGACTCATTCTAGTCCAGGCTGGCTTGGAACTCACTCTGTAGCCCCAGGCTGGCCTCAGACTCATGGATATCCTCCTACTCGAGCCCCCACACCTGATTTTGGTTGGTTGTTTGCTATTGTTTTGGTTTTGTTGGGTTTTCTTTTAGTTTTGTTTTTCAGTAAGGGTCTCACTATGTAACCCTAGCTGATCTGGAATTCACTATGTAGATGAGGCTACCCTCAAATTGCAGCAATCCCTCTGCCTCAGCCTCCCAAGTGCTGGGATGACAGACGCGTGCCTCCATGCCTGGCAAGACTATCTCCTCTAGACAATCTGTTGCGTGAACACACCCTCACGTAGGCACAATTCCTTAGAAGCAACTCAGTCCTTAGAAGATTCCAGGCTTGTGTGTTCCTGGGTACAGGATAGTCAGTAGGGTATAGGGTGGCTTCTCTGGCCAGTCCTTGATTGCCAGAAACCATGTCAGGATCATGTAGTGTAACAGGACCCTCCCATATCCACCTCGCCAGAGCAGGTGGGCACCACCACACTTGGTTTTTCCCTGGGTGCTAGGGATTCAGACTCAGGTCCTCACACTTGTACAGCAAGCACTTTACCCACTGAACCATCTCTGCAGCCCCTTACCTTTTGTGTTCATTTTAAGAAAGGGTCTTGCTATGTAGCTCAGGCTGACTGTAAACTCACAACCCTGTCTCTGCCTTTTAAATGCTGGGATTATAGGCACACGCCACTGGGCACGGCCTTTAGTTGTTTTGTCTGCTGGGGACTGGGGCAGGGGGCTTGAAACATTGCCTTCTAACAGCTCGGACTCCAAGGGTTACTATTTTGGTGAATTCAACAGGCTGTTCTGTCTTGGCTCCTCCAGATCCGCTGGCCAGCCTTCTGCACCCTGCTGAAGATCCGATAGATGGCCTGTGGGCTCTCTATCAAGATGAATCCCTGCACTCGGATTTCAGGCGGGTTTGATCAGTGGGGGCCTTGATAAGAAATAAGGGGGGGGGCTGGAGAGATAGCATAGCGGTTAAGGCGCTTGCCTGTAAAGTCTAAGGACAGGTTCAATTCCTCATTACCCACGTAAGCCAGATGCACAAGGTGGCGTATGCACCTGGAGTTTGTTTGCAGTGGCTGGAGGCCCTCGGGCACCCATTCTCTCTCTCTTTCCAATAAATATATACCTGAGGGGAGGAGCAGAAATACTGCTGATAACTGAGGAAAGATGAGCCTTTAAGGCAAGAAGCTGGAGAGAAATTTTGCCTTTGTTCATGATGGGCTCAGGGGAGAAGTTCTGGATTAGAGATAAAGATGGTGAGGGGGATTCCTGTATGGTCACCCAGGAGGAGAGGAAAGAAGGCTTGGGAGAGAAGGGCAGGGGCATGAAGGATGTCTAAGCTTTCAGGCATCCTAATTTTAGAGGCCTGTGAAGAAGGGAAAGTGAATGTAAAAGAGAAAATACAAGCCAGGCATGGTGGCGCATGCCTTTAATCCCAGCATTCAGGATGCAGAGGTGGGAAGATCACTGTGAGTCTAAGGCCAGCGTGGGGCTACAGAGTGAGTTTCAGGTCAGCCTGGGCTAGAGTGAAAACCTGCCTTGAAAAGAGGGAGAGAAAGAAAGAGACAGATAGGAGGAAGGCTTTAGAGTCCTGGGAACTAATAAATAAAGTAAAAGAAGGAACAGGAAGAAGGGAGTGATCACAGGACCAAATACTAATGAGGGCTCAAACAGGAATGGAAAATTAGCCATGAATCTATCAATGTACAAGTTATTAGTGACCTTCATAGATGTTTCACCATCAAGGTCTGGACCGAGGCTTGCTTGGAGTGCTTGGGTGACAGAAAAGAGGAGGTAAGAAATAGGAACAGTATACATTTTTGTTTTGTTTTGTTTTTTTCAAGGTAGGGTTTCGCTCTAGTCCAGGCTGACCTGGAATTCAGGGTGGCCTCAAACTCCCAGTGATGCTCCTACCTCTGCCTCCCGAGTGCTGGGATTAAAGGCGTGCGCCACCACACCCAGGGGCCGAATCTTACTTTTTTAAGAGAATTTTTCTATCCTGTTAGTATGCTGATGAGATCGATCCCATAGAAAGGGAACATCTGATGAGCAAATGAGAGGATAATTTCCACAGTGATGTCTTTGATAAGCAAGAGGGGAAGGGAGCGTGTGCAAAGGGAGGGGCTGGCTCAGACCTAGGGGCTGGATGGTCCGTTCACGGCAGGAAGAGGGAAGGCAGAATGTGTGGGCCTGCCTACCGAAGTAGGTATTTTTGGTGCTGAAGATTATTTTCTGATTTCCTTTTTTCTCTGTGGGAACAAAATGATGTCATCAGCTGGAAGTGAGAAATGAGAAGAGCTGTGTGGAAGCCCAAGAAGAAAGGCGGTGTCCTGCAACGACCTGCAGAAGTGACAGAGTGACATGCCTCAGGAGAGTGTGCAGTTGCCTGGCAGAGAGAAGGTTCTCATTAGGAGGCCGACTCTTTCCACAGGATTCTGTTTTCTCCAGCCACATTCAGTACTCAGGTATGGCATAGGTGAAAGCTAAATTTGACTGATGTTGGGAGATTTTTCTTTTCTTGTTTGTTTTCATTTTCTATTTTATTTTTTGGTTTTAGAGGTAGGGTCTTGCTCTAGCCCAGGCTGACCTGGAATTCACTAGGTAGTCCTCAAGCTGGCCTCGAACTCATGGCGATCCTCCTACCTCTGCCTCCCAAGTGTTGGAGTTAAAGGTGTGCACCACCATACCCGGGTAAATTTTTATTTATTGATTTATATTTGTAAGCAGGGAGTAAGAGAATGGGTACACCAGGGCCTCTAGCCGCTGCAAGTGAACTCCAGATGCGTGTGTCACGTTGTGCATCTGGCTTTGTGTGAGTACTCGGGAGCTGAACCATGGGCCAGCAGGTAAGCGCATTTAACAGTTGAGCCATCTCCTCAGCTCTTGGTTTTTGATATATATGTGTGTGTTTATTTGAGAGAGAGAGAGAGTTTGGGTGGACCAGGGTCTCTGGCCATTGTGATCAAATTCCAGATGCATGTGCCACTTTGTGCATCTGGCTTTATGTGGGTACTCAGGAATTGAACCCAGGCCATCAGGTTTTGCAAGCAAGCACCTTTAACCACTGAGCCATCTCTCCAACCTATTGTTTGTTTTTAAGTTTTTATTTATTTATTTATTAGAGATGGGGGGGAGAGAATGAGCACACCAGGGCCTCCAGCCACTGCAAATGAACTGCAGATGCATGTGCCACCTTGTGCATCTGGCTTACGTAGAACCTGGAGAATCAAACTTGGGTCCTTCGACTTTGCAGGCAAGTGCCTTGACCCATAAACCATCTCTCCAGCCCATTGTTTGTTTTTTTTTTAAATTATCTTTCTTACATTTTCATACACATATATTTTTTATTTTTCTTTATTTGAGAGAGATGGACAGAGAAGACAGAGAAAGAGGCAGAGAGAGAGAGAGAGAGAGAGAGAGAGAGAATGGGCACACCAGGGCCTCCAACCACTGCAAACAAACTCCTAATGCATGTGCCACCTTGTGCATCTGGCTTACATGGGTACTGGGGAATTGAGCCTCGGACTGGGGTCCTTAGGCTTCACAGGCAAGCACTTAATGGCTAAGCCATCTCTTCAATCCCATACACATATATGTTGATCATATGTACCCCACATCACTCTTTCTTATCCCCCTCCATTCCACTGTGCTTATCCTTCTCATCACTTTCCAGTGGCCATGCCATGGGACAAGATGACTCCCACTGTTCCTGGCAACCAGGTAGAAAGGTGACCTCCCAAGCACCTTCCCTGTTCATGACAGCATGTTGACTGGCTCCATCAGGTGCAATAGGTCTTGTGCTGCTACACACAGCTGCTGTGAGTCCATGAGTACAATGTCCAGATGACAGAGCACCACAGCACTCCTCCCCATCCTCTACTTCTTGTTTTCTTTCCAACCCATCTTCTTTGATGTTCCCTGAGCCCTAGGGGATCGTGTATATGTCTTGTGCAGGGCCAAGAACTCATTGGGCACTTATTTTCAGTACTTGAACAGTTATGGGTTTCTGCATTAACTGCCTCCCATTGACAAAACAAACAAACAAACAACAACAACAAAAAAAAAACTTCTGGGTTTAGTGGTTAAGGCACTTGCCTGCAAAACCAGAGGACCCAGGTTAAATTCCCTAGGATCCACGTAAGCCAGATGCACAGGTGGCACATGCATCTGGAGTTCATTTGCAGCTGCTGGAGGCCCTGGCTCACCCATTCCCTCTCTCTCTGTTTCATAAATAAATCCCTTTTCTGATGGGCTGAGAGCAGAACTGATCTGTGGGTATAAAAATAAATATGGGGCTACAGTGGCTTCAGAGAATCTGCAATGAACAGCAGCCAAGTGTCTCTTGCATCCATGCTTTGTCCCCCCAAAAATAATGTCTCTATGAATGGCGATGCTTTGGAACCCAGAGAAGGCATTTCTCAAATGTCTATTTTGAGGACTCAGTGAACTGAGAAGGGTGTGAGGGGTGGGTCATCTGTACACATCTAGCCATTCCTGGCTGAACCCTGGCCTGGCTCATCCTTCGCTCAGTTACAAAGTGATCAGGTTTTACTTGGGCCCCTTTATCCCTCTGTCACCCACCTTCCCTGGCATCTAAAGTCTTGAGGTATTGTTAGGGCACCACTCTGGGGCTCTCTACTAGGACTTCCTCACCTGTAGTGGTATTAGTTATGTTCCTTGTCATTATGACACGATACCCGACAGCAGCCACATAAGGGGAAGTGTATTTGGGCCCATAGTTCCGCAGGGTACATGTAACTCATTATGGTGTGGAAGGTCCATGTTGCAGGAGCTTATTCACATTATGAGGAAAGCGGGGTGCTCAGGCAGGAACCAGAGGCGGATATTACCTTCAAGTCTCACCCTAAATAACCCACTTGTGCTAGTTAGGCTCCATATACCAAAGCGTCCACGACCTGTCAAGATAGCACCAACCAGCGGAGGACCCCATGTTCAAATCCATGAGACCATAGAAGACATCTCACACTCACGACCAGGGAGGCATAGTCCACTGTGACTTCATACGTATATGTATTATCTCAGGGTTACATTCCCCAAGATTTGGCAAGAGTTCCTTGCCCGAGGACATTCTGCAGAGATGAGGATTGTTCGACAAAATAAGCATGATGGTGTCCCACATTATCAGATGGCAGAAAATGAATTTTCACAATATCCAAGAAAGGGTCTCAGAGAGAAGCCACCCAAGGCACAGCGCTGTTGAAAATGCTCTCCTCACCCACTGGCTCCATCAGGCCAAGGGTTTTTATTTTTTTTAATTTTATTTATTTGAGAGAGAGAGAGAGAGAGAGTTAAAGAGTGAGCATGGACGCACCAGGTCCTCTTGTCACTGCAAACAAACTCCAGACACATGCACCGCTTTATGCATCTGGCTTTATGTGGGTACTGGGGAACTGGACCGAGGCCGTCAAGCTTTGCAAGCAAGTGCCTTTAACTGCTGAGCCATTGCTCCAGCCCAGAGCCAAGCTTTCTGAGTCTAATCAAGAGACTGCTGGAAGACGATTAGCTCACTGAAGGCAAGAACAAAAGTCCTGGCTCCCATTCCCACTGTGGCACTGAACCGAAGGCTATACACCAAGGAGCTAAGTACTGACTGCATTGGGTGAACCAGGCACAGAGAAGAGGGAGCAGGGAGGGGAGGGGGGAGCTGGAGCCTTCGGGCTGCTGGGAAATTCTAATGCAAAAAGCCTGCTAGACCTCTACGAGAGCTCCACCGCAGCGCAGCGGGCTGATTGCGCATTGTGTTTGGTTATAATTAGCAGCCTGTTCTGTGCAGTGAGCAGTAGCCGAGCTGGGGAAGGGCTGCCACCCTCGCAGCCCCCTCCCCCCCCCCCCCCCCCCGGTCTCGGGCTGCAAAGCTTGGGTTCCTCCACTCCTTGACCCTGTTCCCTGCATCTGACAGGAAGGATCCTGGGACTGGCCAACCTCGATGAGCGATCCCGGGCCAGGCCTAAACCCCTTTCTTAGGCCAAAGGGGAGCCGGGGGTTGTGATTGGAAAAGAACATGACCTGAAAATAGGCACACCTGCTTTCCAGGTCAAATTTATAAGTAATGTGACCTCAGGCAAATGAACCTGTTTCTTCATCTGTTAAATGGGGACAGTAATAGTAGTTCTGAACCCCCTCGTGGATGTGGTGGGACTTGAAAGGGCTAGGTCATTTTAGGCCCTTGACAGAGTGCAGGCCTTGCTGTCTGTCCATCCTGAGGCTGCTACAGACCTCTCTTCTGCCCTGACTCAGCCCTTGGCAGGCTCCTCCCCCAGGTGCTCAGCAGTCTGCTCCTCTTCTCCCTGTAGCATCAGCTCACTGAGGAGACTCTGCCTCAGTGGGTTCTGTCTCGGTCCCTATGTCACCATGTGACCTGCTCCTAGCAAAAATGATCTCAGGGCTGGAGAGATGGCTTAGCAGTTAAGTGTTTGCCTGCAAAGCCAAAGGACCCAGGTTCGATTCCCCAGGACCTATGTAAAGCCAGATGCACAAGGTGATGCATGTTTCTGGAGTTCATTTGCAGCAGCTGGAAGGCCCGGGTGCACATATTCTCTCTTTCTGCCTCTTTCTTTCAAATAAGTAAAACTAACATTAAAAAAAAAAAAAAAAACGAACTCAAACTTCTTAAACTGTGACCTTCAGAACAAAACATGTGCTACACAGTGACAGAGAACTATGTATCAGCAGATAGAAACGGGTTTCATGACACAATATTTATCCAAACCAAGGCAATGCATTCTGGTGTGCTCGTTCCTTATCAAGTCACCCATATTATCCACATTCATAATAGTTTATTTGTAAAATATATAATACTTTATATGGAATATATTATCCATGTGTTTATATTATTCTATCTTATTACACTATACATAAAATATCCTTGAAATTTTGTCAAGGTTCAGGATCCACTAAACTGAATTCATGACCCCACAGTGCCTTGAGACCAGTGTGAACAAAAGTGTCTCCTCAAGCCAGGTAAGGTGGAGCACATCTTTAATCCCAGCCCTCGAGAGACAGAGGTAATAGGATCTCTGTGAGTTCAAGGCCACCCTGAGACTGCATAGTGAATTCCAGGTCAGCCTGGGCTAGAGCAAGACCTTACCTCAAAACAAAAAACAAAAAACAAAAAACAAAAAACAAACAAAAAAAAAAAAAACAGTGTCCCCTCAGGAAGAGGCCAGTTTCTTATCATATTATAGATTAAAAGGTTGTTCTTGGTCTGGCGAGATGGGTCAGTGGTTAAGGTGCTTACATGCAAAACCTGACAGCCTGGGTTCAATTCCCAGTACCCACATAAAGCCAGATGCACAAAGTAGTGCATGCATCTGGAGTTCATTTGTAGTGGCAAGGGGCCCTGGTGCACCCATTTTTTTTTTCCTCTCTCTCTCCTTGCAAATTACTTTTTTCAAAAAAAAAAAAAAAAAAAAAGGTTGTGCTGGGCATGGTGGCATACACCTTTAATCCCAGCACTCAGAAGGCAGAGGTAGAAGGATCGCCATGAGTTCAAGGCCACCCTGAGACTACATAATGAATTCCAGGTCAGCATGAGCTAGAGTGAGACCCTACCTTGAACCCTCCCCCAAAAAAGTTGTTTTCTATTGAAGATATTTTATTTATTTACTTACTTCTTAGTTATTTTCAGTGCTGAGGACTAAACCCAGGGCCTTGCACTTGCTAGGCAAGTGCTCATCCACTGAGCTAAGTCCCCAACCCCAAATGGATTTTTTGTGAGACAGAAAGGGAGAGAGAATGGGCGCACCAGGCCTCCAGCCACTGCAGACAAACTCCAGACACATACACCACCTTGTGCATCTGGCTTATGTGGGTCCTGGGGAATTGAACCTGAGTCCTTTGGCTTTGCAGGCAAATGCCTTAACTGCTAAGTCATCTCTCCAGCCACTCCCCCCCCACCCCAAAGGGAATTTCAGTGGGAGAGAGAATTGTGAAGAGTTGTAAGCTTTCCCCCAAAGCTACCAAGGCTGAATGGTGGAAGTCTGAGCTTGTCCATCCATGGTAAGGGTGAGTTTTTGCATCAGTGTTTAGAAGCATTTTGAATTAAGTGAGCCAGAATATGAGAGGGGACACCCATCCTTTCTTTGTCTCTACAACCTGCAAACTGCCTCCTTAGCTAGGGCTCCAGCAAATCTTCCAAAATGCCATGATGCCTAGGTGCCAGGGAAGGACAAGATTTATGTAGACTCGGCCAGGCAGGAAATGCTCTGAGCAAGGACTGTGCTTATGGTTTTTTTCCATAACAAAATCAGGTCATGTGGCCTCACAAGTACTTATGAGGACAATAGGACAAAATATTTTAAAACCGAAATTGTCCTGGAAAGTCGTCAAATTAGGATCACATGGTTACCATGGGAGGCAGAGAAGCTGATGCCAAGAGAGTCAAAGGAGGGCGAAGCCTTTTCTCCTTGTGCACCTAGGTCCTGCCCTCTGATTTGGGCGGGGAAAGGTCTTGGGTTTCCCAAACCTTTGGGAGTATTAGAATCTCCTCCTATTACCATTGAGGGTGCTCAGTCAGTTGTGACGCACTTAATGAGTCTGTAGAAGTTCTGGATTCTGATGTGGAGAATCAGGGAAACAGGAACGCTTCAAAGTATTTCCAAATTTTGCTTACAGGAGGTAGGCCTACGGAGTCTTATTCCTGGCCAGGGTCCAACCCTCCAACCCCCCCCCCCCCCGACACACACACACACACTCTTTCTCTACCACATCCCCACAGTGTCCTCAGCCAATGCTGTCATTAGCAACTTGACTATGGCCAAAGGTAGCTGTTAATTGAAGAATGAAGAAACGGGGCTGGGCTGAAACTTCACAACTGGCTCTTTTCTTCATGGATCAGTTCTATATAGGAAAGTGATGTAATAGTTGCCTTTAGGGCCTCAAGATCCTGGCCTTCCTCCCTTGAACAGAGATGTGGCCCTGAAACTTGACTAGAACAATGGTCCTATGAAAGGAAGGGTCTATGGACACCCTCCTCCATTCTCCCCTATCACAATTTCTTCTCCTTCCAGGCAGTACTAGTTAGGTTTCTATTACTATAGCAAAACAAAGCCAGGCATGGCGGTGCATGCCTTTAATCCCAGCATTTGGGAGGCAGAGGTAGAGGGATTGCCATGAGTTCAAGGCTACCCTGAGACTAGTGAATTCCAGGTCAGCCTGGGCTAGAGTGAGACCCTAGCTCGAACCCCCCCCCCCAAAAAAAATACCTGAAGCTTGGCACTTTATAAGGAAATATATTTAGTTCGTAGTTCTGGAGGTTCAAGGTCATGGTGTTGGTAGCAGTTTGGCTGTGGTGAAGGCCTCCTGGTGGATAGCTGTTGTGTAGCAATTTCCTTCCAGTTGAAACGTTCACTCCAAGAGGGAGGATCAGGAGGTAAATAAGTCTGGGAGAGCTGAAACTTAAGAGGTCACAAGGACTGGAGAGATGGCTTGGTGGTTAAGGCGTCCAAGTTTGATTCCCCAGTACCCATGTAAGCCAGATGCACAAGGTGGCACACATGTCTGGAGTTCATTTGCAGTGGCTAGAGGTCCTGGCATGCCCACTCTGCCTCTACCTCTCTCTCTCAAATAAATAAATATTTTTTTTTTACCAAAAAAAATTAGATTACAAGACCCGTCCCCAAGATAAGAGAAGCTTGGGGAGAGGCTGCACCCCTAGACGAGCTGCTTGCAGGCTGTGTAGTGCACCTCCACAGACTCAGCTTCTGAGTCTTCTCCTGTGCGGGGGCGGGGGGGGGGGGTGATGGAGCTACCATGGAGTCAGCCAGGCTCCTGTAAGAAGCCCCACACCCTGCTCTGTAAGTGACCTCAAAAAACAAAACACCTGACCAAAAGCAGCTGATGAGAGGAAAGGATTTGTTCTGGCTTACAGTCTCGAGGGGAAGCTCCATGGTGGCAGGGGACAGCATGGCACGAGCAGAGGCTGGGCATCACCCCTGCCATAGCAGATGGAAAACAGCAGCAGGAGAGTGAGTTGATCTCTGGCAGGGGGAAGCTACTTATAACACCCCCAACCCTGCCCCCAGAAACATACTTCCTCCAGCAAGGCTCCACTTCCCAAATTCCCACCAGTTGGTAACCAAGCACTCAGATTACACGAGTTTATGGGGGGACATTTGATTCAAGCTACCACACCCAATAAACTCACCGGTTCACCAAAACTGGTTTTGGTGCAAACGTGCTTTGGTCTGTAGCCCATTTCTTTCTTTCTTTTTTTTTTTTTTTTTTTTTTTTTGGTTTTTCGAGGTAGGGTTTCACTCTAGCCCAGGCTGACCTGGAATTCACTATGGAGTCTCAGGGTGGCCTCGAACTCACGGTGATCCTCCTACCTCTGCCTCCCGAGTGCTGGGATTAAAGGCGTGCGCCACCACGCCCGGCTCTTTTTTTTTGAGGTAGGGTCTCACTCTAGCCCAGGCTGACCCGGAATTCATTATGTATTCTCAGGATGGCCTTGAACTCACGGTGATTCTCCTACCTCTGCCTCCCAAGTGCTGGGATTAAAGGCGTGTGCCACCACGCCCGGCACCTGTTTCTTATCTGGGGTGAACATATGTGTGTGTTCACGTCTCTCCCTCCCCCAGGGAAAAAGCTTCATGCAACAATGATGGGTAGCATCATGACTGAGCACATGCAAGCAGGGCATCACTTGCAAGACAGGAAGCCAGAGAGAGCACAGGATTACTTAACCACTTTCTTTTTCATTAAAAAAATTTTTGTTGTTGTTTTTCAGGTAGGGTATCACTCTAGCCCAGGCTGCCCTGAAATTCACTCTGTAGTCCCAGGCTGGCCTCAAACTCGCTGTGCTCCTCCTACCTCTGCCTCCCAAGTGCTGGGATTAAAGGCATGCGTATTTTTTGAAAGAGAGAAAGAGGCAGATAGAGAGAATTTAAAAAAAGAAAGAAAGGGCTGGAGAGATGGGTTAACAGTTAAGGTGCTTGCCTGCAAAGCCTAAGGACCCATGTTGGACTCTCCAGGTCCCATGTAAGCCAGATGCACAATGTGACGCAAGTGCACAAGGTCACACATGTGCACCAGGTGGAGCACATGTCTGGAGTTTGATTGCAGTAGGTCCTGGCACACCCATTCTCTCTTTCTCTCTCTCATAAACAAAATAAGAGAGAGAGAGAGAGAGAATGGGCATGCCAGGACTTCCAGCCACTGTAAACAAACTCCAGAAGCATGTACCACCTTGGGCATCTGGCTTACATTGGTACTGGGGAATTGAACCTAGGTCCTTAGGCTTCACAGACAAGTAAGTGCCTTAACCACTAAGTCATCTCTCCAGCCCCTATTTAGCCACTTTCAAGGGGACCCCCACAATGACCTCCCTCTAGGCTCTATGTCTTAAAGGTTCTGCCACCTTTCAACATCCCCACACTGGGGTCAAGCTCCCAACATATGAACCTCTGGGAAGACAAACCGTATCCGAACCACAGCACAGCCCCAGCGGAGCGCACTCATCCTCAGTAGCGTACACAGCCAATGGGAATGGTCATTTCCAGGCCTGAGCTTTCTGCTGTCTCAGCATGATCAGAGTGTGACCACAGGAAAGATGCTGGGTCCAACATATATTCAACAGCCTGCACACTGCTCCTGAGAAGAAAGCCAAATGAGACACAGGACCTGCTCTGGGAACTCTCTCTGAGAGCTTCATCGCTACAGAGTCCCAGGAGAGGAAGTAAAGGGTATTAGGTCTCTTCGTGTTTTTGTTTTTTAGTATTTATTTGAATGTGTGTGTGTGTATGAATGGGTGTGCCAGGGCCTTTTGCCACTACAAACAAATAACAGATTCTCGTTCTACTTTTTTTTTGCATCCAGCTTAGGTTAGTGGCTTGGGGAATGAACGTCGGTAGGCAGGCTTTGTAAGCAAGCGCCCCCAACCACTGAGCCATTTTCCCAGCTCCCAGATGGTCATTTCTCAAGACCTCTTTCCATCCTTATTGCTATCAAACAGGCCCAGTCCAGCTCATGAGCTCCACATCTGGAGGGTCCCAAGCTCAATGCCAATAAATAAAGTTCCTATCTTTTAATCATTGGCCCGATGACCCTGCTGCAAGCTCCCTCTCCACTGCTCCTTAGCCCTGTACCTTCTGGAAGCAGTGCCTCTAATTAAAACCCCTCACTACTGCTGCTCTCTGCCATCTGCCTCCTTTGCCCATTTGTTTCCTATGTCTGTGTTTCTGGGAATCTAATTGTCGTTAAATTACAGGGTCCTACTAATAGTGGGGTAAGAACCCAGCTAATGGCTCACTGTTCCGCGAAGCAACAATTGTAATAATCACCAAGCTAAAGGCTCCCGTGTGTTAGCTAGAGGTTGCTGGGGTTTCCTGGCCCACGCTTTTTCCACACCCCTGTCTGAGCAAATGAATACAGTTCACAGGGCGAACTGAAAATCCACAGGCAAGTAACGTGGGGGAAGATGTGACGGAAAGGCTATGAGGGAAAGCAAACGAGCTCAGGAATGGGAATCCGAGTCACAGCAAAAGCAGAAGCAAAGGGGGATCGGGTTCCACGTTTTGAAAAACCTTGCAGGGTTGGGGAGATGGCTCTGCAGTTAAAGGCACTTGCTAGCATGCAAAGCTTGTCAGCCTGGGTTCAATTCTCCACCAGTGTACAGCTGGACAGGTACTTATTTGCAGTGGCAAGAGACACACCCCCCCATACACACATGTGCAAATAAATAAAATCTTGGAGAATGAACCGAAGTAATCGTACATAACTTGATTGTGAAGGGAATATGGAAGCCAGCCTTAGTCATAGTCCTTCACTCTCTTCACACTGGCCTGATAGAGGAGACCACGTGAGAGAGAAACACACAGCTCAACAGAGCCCATCCACACCCACGGACATTCCAAACAGACGCGTGCCAACAGCACCGCAGTTCCATCCAAGGAATTGGAAGAAGGAAAAACAATATGGGCTCCTGACTTCAAGGTGACCGCAGCCTGACAAAAGAGACTAAACAGAATCTGTGACATTTATGACTGACACTTCTGACCCATTTCTCAGTAAGGAACCCTTTCACAAGATCTCACCTGGGGTTGGGTGTGGTGGCATACGACTTAAAAAAAAAAATTCACCTGGGAAGAACATGAAGATTATCATTCTCATCCTCCACATGTGGAAACCAAGGGTCTGTGGGGTTAAGTGAAATTCTCAAATTCCCAAATCCATTTGGCAATTATCTCTTCCTGCAGGAAGTCTCCAGCAGTGTCTCAGTCTGTGCTTGAAGAAGACATCCCTTGTTCCTGGCCCACCATTTTATACCAGTCCCTGGAGATGCTTGCAAACAGGAAGGAATGCTTCCTCTCCACCAGGGTTAGAGTACCATCCAGGGATGCCCCAGAGCCTTTTAGAGCTTAGTTTTTTGTTTTCTGATTCATTTGCAAGTAGAGGGGTGGGGTGGGGGAGAGAGAGTGGGCACATCAGGGTTCTGGTACTTCAAACCAACTCCAGATGCATGTGCCACTTTGTGCATCAGGTTTTCAGTGGGGTAACAGGGAATCAAACCTAGGTCATTAGACTTTGCAGGCAACTGTCTTAACCGTTAAACCATCTCTCCAGCCCTATAACTAGTTGAAACAGTGTCTCTCTCTCTCTCTCTTCCTAATAACAGCCTTCTTTCCCTAGAGCTGCCTAGGATCAGCGGAGGCCTGGCCTGAGGGATAAATGCAACCGGTAGATGGTATCTGATGCAGGAAAGGTAGAAATAAATGTCCGCACACACTCAGGGTCCAGAGAACAGGTGTGTTTTTCAGTTCAAGATGTCTCATAAATCAAATGCAATCATATGTTAAAATGGAAATTTTAGTTGAATAATTAGATACCACATTCAGAAGTGAAATGCTACATGTTTTGTTGTTGTTGTTTTGTTTTGTTTTTTTTCGAGGTAGGGTTTCCCTCTAGCCAAGGCTTACCTGGAATTCACTATGTAGTCTCAGGGTGGCCTTGAACTCACGGCGATCCTCCTACCTCTGCCTCCAGTGCTGGGATTAAAGGCACACACCATCACGCCTGGCTGTTACAGAAGATTTTAAAAGTGACCAAGGGGATGGAGAGATGGCTTAGTGGTTAAGGCATTTACCTGCAAAGCTAAAGGACCTTGGCTCAATTCCCCAGGACCCATGTAAGCCAGATGCACAAGGTGGTGCATACGTCTGGAGTTTGTTTGTAGTGGCTGGAGGCCCTGGCACACCCATTCTCTCTGTGTCTGACTGCTTTTCTCTCTCTCGCTCTCAAATAAATAAATAAATAAATTATTTTAAGGGGCTGGAGAGATGACTCAGTGGCTAAGGCGCTTGCCTGCAAAGCCTAACGACATAAGTTTGATTCCCCAGTACGCACGTAAAGCCAGATGCAGAGTGGTGCAGGCACTGGGAGTTTGTTTTCAGCGTCGGGGGGCCCTGGCGCACCCATTCTCTATCTCTCTGTCCCTCCTTTCTCTCTGTCTCTCTCTCTTTCCCCCTCTCTCTCTGCTTGCCAATAAACGAATAAAAATATTTAAAAATATATTTTTTTAAAGTGGCCAAGAATATTTAAGGTACAAAAGAGTGGAGGAGGGTTGGGGATTGAGCTCAGTGGATGAGCGCTTGCCTAGCAAATGTAAGGCCCTGGGTTCGGTCCTCAGCACCGGGGGGAAAAAAAAAAGACAAAAGAGTGGAGGGAAGGGGCTGGGGAGATGGCTCAATGGATAAAGTGCTTACCACACAAAAGTGAGCACATGAGTCCAGACCTCTAGAACCCATATAAAAGCCCGACACAGTGGTGGGCATCTGTGCAGGAGGCGGAGACAGGAGAATTTCTTGAAAACTAGCAGGTCAGCTAGCCTGGTGAATGCAGAGACCTGGCCTCAAACAAGATGCAAGGTGAGGACTGACACCTGAAAATGTCCTCTGGCTTCTCTTCTCTCTTAAAAGAAAAAAAAAAAAATAAGAGAAGCTGGGCATGGAGGTACATGCCTTAAATCCCAGTACCTGGGAGGCTGAGGTAGGAAAATCCCTATGAGTTTGAGGCCAGCTTGGGGCTACATAGTGAATCCCAGGTCAACCTGGGCTAGACTAAGATCCTACCTTGAAAAAAAAAATTTAAAAATATGGTGGGAGAGTTTTTTCTTGAGACAAGCCTAACATACTGCTTTTTCTTTTCCTTTCTTCTTCTTCTTCTTCTTCTTCTTCTTCTTCTTCTTTTTAATGTGAGAGTGAGAATGAGAAAGAAAGAAAGAATTGGTGTGCCAGGGCCTCCAGCCACTGCAATTGAACTCCAGGTGCACGGGTCCCCTTGTGCGCATGTACATTCTTGTGTGCTTACATCACTGTGCATCTGGTTTATGTGTGACCTGGAGACTTGAACATGGGTCCTCAGACTTTGCAGGCAAGTGCCTTAACTGCTAAGCCATCTCCCCAGCCTGAGAATTTTTAAAAATATATTTTATTTATTTTGAAAGAGAGAGAGAGAATGGGCATGCCAGGGCCTCTAGCCACTGCAAACGAACTCCAGATACATGTGCCACCTTATGTATCTGGCTTAATATGGATACTGGGGAATCGAACCTTGGTCCTTAGGCTTTGCAGGCAAATGCCTTAACTGCTAAGCCATCTCTCCAGCCCTGAGATTTTTTTTAAAATCCTATTTGAGAGACAGGCAGATAGAGAGAGAGACTTGGCACATCAGGGCCTCTAGCCACTGCAAACAAACTCCAGACACATGCACTACCTTGTATATCTGGCTTACGTAGGCACTGGGTAATGGAACCTAGGTCCTTAGGCTTTGCAGGCAGGCGCCCTAACTGCTAAGCCATCTCTCCATCTATGGAGAATTTTTTTAGATGAGTTTCTTCGGAGAAGACACTACTGTGAGTACCACCCCACTCCAGCTCAATGAGAAGTGTCAACCTGAGAAACAGAAATGGCAAGAGGTAGAGCATGGCAGAAAGTTACTTGTGGCAACTATATCCATAGAGTTATTGGGGCAAAGATATCACTGCAGTGACAGAAAGGATTTGTAGATTTATCTGGTGTGGAAGTCAGTTTTTCATTGCTGTGACAAAATACCTGAGCAAAACAACTTAAGGGAAAAAGATTTGGGGGGGTTCATGGTTTTGGAAGTTTCAGTGCATGCTTGGGTGGATGCACTGCTCTGGGCCCCAGGCAGGGAACATGTGACAGAGCAAACCAGTGGAAGAGAGAGAGAGAGAGAGAGAGAGAGAGAGAGAGGGAGGGGCATAGGGTATGCCTCCAGTGACTCACTTCTTTCAATTAGGCTCCGCCTCTTACTTTTTGACACTTCCCAATAATGCCATTATATTATGAGTCTGTATTATTAACCCACTGAGCAAGTCAGAGCCTGCAGGATCCTATCACTTCTCAAATGCAACTCAACCCTAATAGATTATCAGGTAGTAACTAAATTCCCAACATATGAGCCTGTGGGGGCATTTCATCTCAAACCATATGGATAGGGACTAGCTCAGTTGGTAGAGTGTCTTCCTAGCACGCAGGAAACCCTGGACTTCATCCTCAGCACCACACCACTTAAACCAGACGTGGCGGCACACACGCCTGTAATCACAGCACTTCAGAGGTAAAGGCGGACGGCTTAGAAACCCAAGATCATCTTCAGCTGTATAGCAAGCATGAGGCCAGCCCAGGCTGTACACATGACACTGTCTCAAAAAATCATCTTTACACCAAAACACCTGGAGTGACTAGAGGTCTCATCGAAGAGGACAGCGTGGAAGGACAAAGAGGATCTCAATCAAGGGATAGAGAGATGGGTCAGCAGTTAAGGCGCTCGCCTGCAAAGCCTAACGACCAGAGTTCGATTCCCCAGTATCCATGTGTGGTGGTTTGAATAGATGGCCCCCAATATAATCAGTTTTTTATTTGTTTGTAGTTTGTATCTGCAGCCACCTGGCTGGAGGCAGTGTCACTGGGTGGATCTTAAGGTGTGGTGGTGGGTTTCAGATTTCAATCTAAAGATATGCTAAGTGTGCTTAGCTGGGGTTCCTGAAGTGTGCTGTGGCTTTTGGCTTTAGGCTGGTGCTTCTCTCTTTCTGCTTGGTCCTGTGAAAGCAGGCAAGTTTCTTCTGCCATTATGGAACTTCCCCTGGATCTGTAAGCTTCAATAAATCCCTTCTTCCATAACTGTGCTTGGTCTGGAAGTTCATCTCAGTGATCCTGAAGCTGTCTACTACACCATATAAAGCCAGAAACACGAAGTAGCACATGGATCTGGAGTTCATTTACAGCAGCTAGAGGCCCTGGTGCACTCTCTCTCTGCTTACAGATAAATAAATGCACCACCTTTAATGCCAGCACTTGGGAAGCAGAGGTAGGAGGATCACCATGAGTTTGGAGGCTAGTCTGGAACTACAGGGTGAATTCCAGGTCAACCTGAGCTGGAGTGAAACCCTGCCTCAGAAAAACAAACAAACAAAAACCAGAAAGAAAGAAGTTGGGCACAGTGGCACATGTCTTTAATCCCAGCACTTGGGAGGCAGAAGAAGGAGGACTGCCATGAGTTCAAGGCCACTTTGAGACTGTATAGTGAATTTCATGTCAGCCTGGACTACAGTGAGACCCTACGTCGAAAAACTAAAGAAAGAAAGGGAGTTTAAAAAAAAAAAAAAAAGGAAAAGATCTCAGCCAAGAGAAGCCAGAGATATGACCAGATTCTAGGGATGAGGAAGGAGTGAGCAATGAGACCAAGATAAATATTCACCTGCACTGAGAGGCCCCAGCCACAGGGGGACATAAAGTTCCCACAGAAGAGTCAGCAACAAATACCTGCCAAGTCCAGGGAGCATCAATGCCAGAGCTTCGTGCCAAGACCAAGCAAGTGGAAATGTACCTGCTTCTCCCTACTCCAACACTGCAAGGATCAGAAGTCACAGTTTATAAGGTATAGGAGGCCACCCTGAGACTCCATAGTGAATTCCAGGTCAGCCTGGGCTAGAGTGAGACCCTTCCTCAAAAAACAAAAACAACAAAAAAGATGCCGGAGAACTTGGCGTGGTGGCGCACGCCTTTAACTCCAGCACTCGGGAGGCAGAGGTAGGAGGATTACCATGAGTTCTAGGCCACCCTAAGACTACACAGTGAACTCCAGGTCAGCCTGGGCTACAGTGAAACCCTACCTTGAAAAAAAAGAATAATCTCAACAAAAATGAAATGATACCTGTTTAAGGTTCTAGATATACCACTAACCACGGTCTGATCATTACATGTTGTATAGATGTATTAAAATGTTACTCCAGCCGGGCATGCTGATGCATGCCTTTAATCCCAGCACTTGGGAGGCAGAGGTGGGAGGATTGGTGTGAATTCAAGGCCACCCTGAGACTGCATAGTTAATTCCAGGTCAGCCTGGGCCAGAGTGAGACCCTACCACGAAAAACCGAAAAATAAATTTACTCCATACCAAAAATAAGTATAAGAACAGTGTCAATTAAAAACAAAGGGCTGGAGAGCAGAGATGGCTTAGCGGTTAAGGCACTTGCCTGTAAAGTCAAAGGATCCAAGTTTGATTCCTCAGGACCCACATAAACTAGACACATAAGGTGGCAAATGCATCTGGAGTTTGTATGCAACAGCTAGAGGCCCTGGCATGCCCAGTCTCTCTCTCTTTCTTCCAAATAAGTAATGTCCATTCTCTCACTCTCTCATAAATAAAAATATTTTTTAAAGTGCTGGGTGTGGTGACACACATCTTTAATACCAGCAATTGGGAGTCAGAGGTAGGAGGATCACTGGGAGTTCAAGGCCAGCTTGGAAATACAGAGTGAGTTCCAAGTTCAGCCTGGGCAGAAGTGAGACCCTACCTTGGGAAAAAAAGAGGAGGCTGGGACAATGGCTCAGCAGTTTAAAAAAGACACTTGCTTGAAAAGCCTACCAGCCTGGGTTCAGTTCCCCAGTACCCACATAAAGCCAGACACTCAAAGTGGCAGATGTGTCTAGAGTTCATTTGCAGAGGCAGGAGGCCCTAGTGCATACCATTCTCCCTGTCTCTTCCTAATAAACACAATTTAAAAAAGAAAGAAAGAAATTAGGGGGATGGAGAGATGGCTCATTGGTTAATGGCTTTTGCTTGCAAAGTCTGACAGCTCAGGTTCAATTCCCCAGTACACACATAAAGCCAGACGCACAACGTGGCACATACATCTGGAGTTTGTTTGCAGTGACAAGAAGCCCTGTCATGCCCATTCTCTGAGGCAAGGTCTTGCTCTAGCCCAGGCTGAGCTAGAATTCATCATGTAGTCTCAGGCAGGCCTTGAACCCATAGTGATCCTCCTACCTCTGCTTCCAAGTGCTGGAATTAAAGGTGTGAGCCATCACAACTGGCTAAATATTTTGTGAAAAGAAAGAAATGTGGCTAGAGAGATTGCTCAGTGGTTAAAGTGCTTACCTGCAAAGCCCAAGGTGTGGGTTCAATACCCCAGTACCCATGTAAAGCCAGATGCACAGTGGCACATGTATCTGGAGTTCATTTGCAGCTACTGGAAGCCCTGGTGCACCCATTCTCTCTCCTATCTCTCTCTGCTTGCAAATAAATATACTTTTTTTTTTCTTACTTGACAGAGAGACAAAGAGAGAGAGAGAGAGAGAGAGAGAGAAAGAGAATGGGTGCACCAGGACCTCTAGCCACTGCAAACGAACTCCAGACATGTGCGCCACCTTGTACATATGGCTTACATGGATCCTGATAAATCAAATCCAGGTTCTTTGGCTTTGCAGGCAAGTGTCTTAAATGCTAAGCCATCTCTCCAGCCCTAAATATACTTTTTTTTTAAATTTTTTTTGTTCATTTTTATTTATTTATTTGAGAGTGACAGAGAGAGGAAGAGGCAGAGAGAGAGAGAAAGAGAGAGAATGGGCGCGCCAGGGCTTCCAGCCACTGCAAACGAACTCCAGATGTGTGTGCCCCCTTGTGCATCTGGCTAATGTGGGTCCTGGAGAATCAAGCCTCGAACCAGGGTCCTTAGGCTTCACAGGCAAGTGCTTAACCGCTAAGCCATCTCTCCAGCCCTAATATACTTTTTTAGAAAGAAAGAAATTTGGTGGGGGAGATGGCTCAGTTGTTATAGGCATTTGCTTACAAAGTCTGACATCCCAGGTTCCGTTCCTCAGTACCCATGCAAAGCTAGATGCACAACTTGGCATATGCATCTGGAGTTACTAAGCAGTAGCAATAGCTCCTCCCCTTGACACACCCATTCACTCTATCTCACATTCTGTTTCTCTCTTTCTGCTTGCAAATAAATAAATAAATAAATAAAATTTAAAACTATCTATACCAAAACTATTTATACCTAAGTGAGGTCAAGGGAAGAGATTGAGTAAAGGAAAGGTGGAGGGAGGGCTAATCAAAATCTAAGAGGATATAAATAAGTCATATGGAAACCTACGTTTTTGGACAATGGAACACACAGGAGCCATAGATTGTTACTAGAAAATTTTCAGTGCCAGGGATGGGATACCTTCCAGTGAGTTGTTGGCCAGGGAAGTCCCTGATGCCCCCAAAACATTACAGGCCATTGCCAAGGCCCTTGGTTTCCCACCAGGAATAGATGATAAGACCCTATTGCTGAAGACTCCACATAATTTGGCCTGCAAGGTCACTGAGAAATCATGCTAAAGCTGAGCTGAAAACCTCCTCCATGTAGACCAGGTGACAGAAAGCTGGGAAAAGCCACGCTGCATGCAATTCAATGGGAGAGAGAGAAATCGCCAGTGAAGATACCCAACAGTAGACACTGAAAGCCTTATATTTGGCCAATCAGGCCAAATGAGCCAACGGGTACAATAGTGGCACGTTTGTTATGGGGGAAACCAAGCTCCCTCTAATTAGACTGGAGGCCCGCTCCATGGAAGGGAATACATCCCTGATACTGAAATCCATAACAGCAGTAGTCATGAGCCCTAGGGGTGTAATGTGTGCTGCTGTCTGGCTAAATGTATATAGCATGTTCACCAAACTGCCCAGCATGTACTTCTCTTAATGTTCACACCTATATATTAGTGCTACTCTCACTTTCGTTTCGAGAACCTTCTCTTTTCACATGGCAGGGACCTTGGGATGACGCAGAAGCCACCATGGTGCTGAGAAGAAGTGCTCAGCTCTGAAATACCTTTATCACACCTTCTAAGGCTCAGGGTCCATTGCGGAAGAGGTGACAGAAAGAATGTAAGAGCCAAAGGAAGGGTAGGGCTCCTTACAACATGCTCCTCCAGACACAAAATGGCCTGGATATCTATGACCTCACAGTGCCTGACACTACCTACATAAGACCATCATAATAGGAGGAAAAGATCATGACATCAAAATAAAAGAGAGACTGATTGAGAGGGGGAGGGGATATGATAGACAGTGGAGTTTCAAAGGGGAAAGTGGGGGGAGGGAAGGAACTAGCATGGGATATTGTTTACAATTATGGAAGTTGTCAATAAAAAAATAAAAATTTAAAAATTTAAAAAAATAACAAAAAAGTTTTTAAAAACCTATTAAAAAAAAAAAAAAAACAAAAAGCTGGGCGTGGTAGCACACGCCTTTAATCCCAGCACTCGGGAGGCAGAGGTAGGAGGATCGCAGTGAGTTTGAGGCCAACTTGAGAATACATTAGTGAATTCTAGGTCAGCCTGAGTGAGACCCTACCTAAAAAAAAAAAAAAAAAAAAAAAAAAAAAAAAAAAAAAGAAAATTAAAGGGCTAGGCGTGGTGGTGCAAGCCTTTAATTCCAGCACTTGGGAGGTGGAGGTAGGAGGATCACTGTGAGTTCAAGGCCAGCCTGAGTCTAATTCCAGGTCAACCTGGGCTAGAGCGAGACCCTACCTCAGAAATAAAATAGAAATTAAGTGGAGCTGCCTGATGTTAGAGAGGTGCCAGCCACAGGTGCAAAGGCCTGACCTTGGTTAATATCCACCCCAACCTGCCCTACGTCACAGCCTGCACCTGATGGAAACATCATCAGCCTATTCTGATAATGCGCTGAGACTGGAGACTGCCAGCCAGCTTCACACTGGAGAGAATGGAGAATTCTGCAGCTGAGGCTTTTTTTACAGAGTAGGCATACATGCAGCTCCTGCTCTGTCTGTCGAGATGGGAGGAATTCTACTCTGGGCTGGGTGGGAGGGGAAGGGAGCAGTTGGTACCATTTCCTTTGTTCATAATGTCCTATCAACAGGCCTCTTTGCATATATGCCTGCTCTTGGTCCATGTGGAGTCGCTCTGGCTACAGTGTGCAGGTGGGGAAGGGAGGATGGGAATAGAGCGGAAAGTATTCAAGGCAGGGTAGAAGTCGTGCGTTTGGGAAGCCGCCCCAATGTGTTCAGACACGTCCAAGCCAATCTGAATTCCTGCAGGACAAGAACTCTCCTCTGCCTGCTTCTCCCCTCTCCACCCCATATACACATAGTCATATACATAATATCAGGCAGAGAAACATTAGAAAGCAAGAGTGGAATCCAGCTCCTGGCACACTTCTTCCCATTGCAACAGTGTTCCCGTTGGCCTCCAGACTCAAAGCATCTGTCTGCAAATGTAACCAGTGCCCAGTGTGGTGGCGCACACCTCTAATCCCAGCACTTGGGAGGCAGAGGTAGGTGGATCAAGATGAGTTCAAGGCCAGTCTGAGATTACATAGTGAATGCCAGGTCAGCCCTGGCTAGAAAGAGACCCTACCTCGAAATCAACCTCCCCCCAGAAAAAGTAACCTGTGTAACCCTATTGGATTCATCATAGCCCTCAAGCCCCTCTTTAATCTCATCCCTTCCTCAGGGGTAAATTTTTCTTTTATCACAAGCTCTATCCCCAGTCCTGAGAGGACCTCCAGTCACCTATTCCACCTTCTCTAGGGCATCTCTTCCCTTTACTTTTTTTTTTTTCTTTTTTAATTGTATTTATTTATCCATTTTGAGAAAGAGTGGCAGACAGAGAATGGCCATGCCAGGGCATCCAGCCACTGCAAACGAACTTCAGAGGCATGTGCCCCCTTGTGCATCTGGCTTACGTGGTTATTGGGACTGGAACCTGGATCCTTAGGCTTTGTAGGCAAATGCCTTAACTGCTAAGCCATCCCTCCGGACCTTCTTTTTTTTATTGACAACTTCCATAATTGTAAATAATATCCCATCGTAATTCCCTTCCTTTGCAACTCCAACTCCACTCTCCATCATATCCCCTCCCCCTCTCAATCAGTCTCTCTTTTATTTTGATGTCATGATCTTTTCCTCCTATTATGATGGTCTTGTGTAGGTAGTGTCAGACACTGTGGGGTCATGGATATCCAGGCCATTTGTGTCTGGAGGAGCACATTGTAAGGAGTCCTACCCTTCCTTTGGCTCTTACATTCTTTCCACCACCTCTTCCACAATGGACCCTGAGCCTTGGAAGGTGTGATAGAGATTATTTCAGAGCTGAGCACTCCTCTGTCACTTCTTCTCAGCACCATGGTGGCTTCTGAGTCATCCCAAGGTCATTGCCATCTGAAAAGAGAAGGTTCTCTAACCAAAAGTGAGAGTAGCATCAATATATGGGTATGAACTTTAAGAGAAGTGATTACTGGGCAGTTTGGTGAACATAGTATATACATTTAGACAGACAGCAGCAGATGTTACACTCCTAGGGCTCATGACTACCCCTGTTGTAGGTTTTCAATATCAAGGATATATTCCCTCCCATGGAGAGGGCCTCCAGCCAAATTAGAGGGAGGTTGGTTTCCCCATTAACAGATGTGCCACTATTGTACCCATTGGCTCATTTGGCCTGCCCTAGCCAAATATAAGGCTTGTAGTGTCCACTGTTGAGTATCTCCACTGGTGATTTCTCTCTCTCCCATTGAACTGCATGCAGTGTGGCTTTTTCTAGCTTTCTGTCAGCTGGTCTACATGGAGGAGGTTTTCAGCTCAGCTCCAGCAGGGTTTCTCAGTGACCTTGCAGCCCAAGTATGTGGAGTCTTCAGCAATAGGGTCTTACCATCTATTTCTGGTGGGAAACCAAGGGCCTCAACAATGGCCTGTAATGTTTTGGGGCCATCAGGGCCCTCCCTGGCCAACAACTCACTGGAAGGTATCCCATCCCTGCCACTGAAAACTTTCTAGTAACCATCTATGGCTCCTGAGTGTTCCATATGACTTACTTATATCATCTTAGGTTTTTTGTTTGTTTGGCAGTTTTGTTGTTGTTGTTGTTGTTGTTGTTGTTTGGTTTTTCAAGGTAGGGTCTCACTCTAGCCCAGGCTGACCTGGAATTCACTATGTAGTCTCAGGGTGGCCTCAAACTCACGGTGATTGCTCCTACCTCAGCCTCTTGAGTGCTGGGATTAAAGGCGTGCACCACCATGCCCACCATCCTCTTAGATTTTGATTAGCCCTTTCTCCCCCTTTCCTTTACTCAATCTCTTCCCTGACCTCATTTAGGCTTTTCCACCCCTAGTAATCTGTTCTTCTACTTACATATATACAATACCATCCCCTTAAGTCCTCCCCTTTCCTCCCTCCCTTATGGCCCCTTTCTAGCTTACTGGCTTCTGCTACTGAGTGTTTTTTAAAAAAAATTTTGTTTATTTTTATTTATTTATTTGACAGTGACAGACAAAGGGAGGAAGAGGCAGATATATATATAGAGAGAGAATGGGCGCGCCAGGGCCTCCAGCCACTGCAAAGGAACTCCAGATGCGTGCGACCCCTTGCGCATCTGGCTAACATGGGTCCTGGAGAATCGAGCCTCGAACCGGGGTCCTTAGGCTTCACAGGCAAGTGCTTAACCGCTAAGCCATCTCTCCAGCCCTAATATACTTTTTTAGAAAGAAAGAAATTTGGTGGGGGAGATGGCTCAGTTGTTATAGGCATTTGCTTACAAAGTCCTGACATCCCAGGTTCCGTTCCTCAGTACCCATGCAAAGCTAGATGCACAACTTGGCATATGCATCTGGAGTTACTAAGCAGTAGCAATAGCTCCTCCCCTTGACACACCCATTCACTCTATCTCACATTCTGTTTCTCTCTTTCTGCTTGCAAATAAATAAATAAATAAATAAAATTTAAAACTATCTATACCAAAACTATTTATACCTAAGTGAGGTCAAGGGAAGAGATTGAGTAAAGGAAAGGTGGAGGGAGGGCTAATCAAAATCTAAGAGGATATAAATAAGTCATATGGAAACCTACGTTTTTGGACAATGGAACACACAGGAGCCATAGATTGTTACTAGAAAATTTTCAGTGCCAGGGATGGGATACCTTCCAGTGAGTTGTTGGCCAGGGAAGTCCCTGATGCCCCCAAAACATTACAGGCCATTGCCAAGGCCCTTGGTTTCCCACCAGGAATAGATGATAAGACCCTATTGCTGAAGACTCCACATAATTTGGCCTGCAAGGTCACTGAGAAATCATGCTAAAGCTGAGCTGAAAACCTCCTCCATGTAGACCAGGTGACAGAAAGCTGGGAAAAGCCACGCTGCATGCAATTCAATGGGAGAGAGAGAAATCGCCAGTGAAGATACCCAACAGTAGACACTGAAAGCCTTATATTTGGCCAATCAGGCCAAATGAGCCAACGGGTACAATAGTGGCACGTTTGTTATGGGGGAAACCAAGCTCCCTCTAATTAGACTGGAGGCCCGCTCCATGGAAGGGAATACATCCCTGATACTGAAATCCATAACAGCAGTAGTCATGAGCCCTAGGGGTGTAATGTGTGCTGCTGTCTGGCTAAATGTATATAGCATGTTCACCAAACTGCCCAGCATGTACTTCTCTTAATGTTCACACCTATATATTAGTGCTACTCTCACTTTCGTTTCGAGAACCTTCTCTTTTCACATGGCAGGGACCTTGGGATGACGCAGAAGCCACCATGGTGCTGAGAAGAAGTGCTCAGCTCTGAAATACCTTTATCACACCTTCTAAGGCTCAGGGTCCATTGCGGAAGAGGTGACAGAAAGAATGTAAGAGCCAAAGGAAGGGTAGGGCTCCTTACAACATGCTCCTCCAGACACAAAATGGCCTGGATATCTATGACCTCACAGTGCCTGACACTACCTACATAAGACCATCATAATAGGAGGAAAAGATCATGACATCAAAATAAAAGAGAGACTGATTGAGAGGGGGAGGGGATATGATAGACAGTGGAGTTTCAAAGGGGAAAGTGGGGGGAGGGAAGGAACTAGCATGGGATATTGTTTACAATTATGGAAGTTGTCAATAAAAAAATAAAAATTTAAAAATTTAAAAAAATAACAAAAAAGTTTTTAAAAACCTATTAAAAAAAAAAAAAAAAAACAAAAAGCTGGGCGTGGTAGCACACGCCTTTAATCCCAGCACTCGGGAGGCAGAGGTAGGAGGATCGCAGTGAGTTTGAGGCCAACTTGAGAATACATTAGTGAATTCTAGGTCAGCCTGAGTGAGACCCTACCTCAAAAAAAAAAAAAAAAAAAAAAAAAAAGAAAATTAAAGGGCTAGGCGTGGTGGTGCAAGCCTTTAATTCCAGCACTTGGGAGGTGGAGGTAGGAGGATCACTGTGAGTTCAAGGCCAGCCTGAGTCTAATTCCAGGTCAACCTGGGCTAGAGCGAGACCCTACCTCAGAAATAAAATAGAAATTAAGTGGAGCTGCCTGATGTTAGAGAGGTGCCAGCCACAGGTGCAAAGGCCTGACCTTGGTTAATATCCACCCCAACCTGCCCTACGTCACAGCCTGCACCTGGTGGAAACATCATCAGCCTATTCTGATAATGCGCTGAGACTGGAGACTGCCAGCCAGCTTCACACTGGAGAGAATGGAGAATTCTGCAGCTGAGCCTTTTTTTTACAGAGTAGGCATAAATGCAGCCCCTGCTCTGTCTGTCGAGATGGGAGGAATTCTACTCTGGGCTGGGTGGGAGGGGAAGGGAGCAGTTGGTACCGTTTCCTTTGTTCATAATGTCCTATCAACAGGCCTCTTTGCATATATGCCTGCTCTTGGTCCATGTGGAGTCGCTCTGGCTACAGTGTGCAGGTGGGGAAGGGAGGATGGGAATAGAGCGGTAAGTATTCAAGGCAGGGTAGAAGTCGTGCGTTTGGGAAGCCGCCCCAATGTGTTCAGACACGTCCAAGCCTATCTGAATTCCTGCAGGACAAGAACTCTCCTCTGCCTGCTTCTCCCCTCTCCACCCCATATACACATAGTCATGTACGTAATATCAGGCAGAGAAACATTAGAAAGCAAGAGTGGAATCCAGCTCCTGGCACACTTCTTCCCATTGCAACAGTGTTCCCGTTGGCCTCCAGACTCAAAGCATCTGTCTGCAAAATGTAACCAGTGCCCAGTGTGGTGGCGCACACCTCTAATCCCAGCACTTGGGAGGCAGAGGTAGGTGGATCAAGATGAGTTCAAGGTCAGCCTGAGATTACATAGTGAATGCCAGGTCAGCCCTGGCTAGAAAGAGACCCTACCTCGAAATCAACCTCCCCCCAGAAAAAGTAACCTGTGTAACCCTATTGGATTCATCATAGCCCTCAAGCCCCTCTTTAATCTCATCCCTTCCTCAGGGGTAAATTTTTCTTTTATCACAAGCTCTATCCCCAGTCCTGAGAGGACCTCCAGTCACCTATTCCACCTTCTCTAGGGCATCTCTTCCCTTTACTTTTTTTTTTTTCTTTTTTAATTGTATTTATTTATCCATTTTGAGAAAGAGTGGCAGACAGAGAATGGCCATGCCAGGGCATCCAGCCACTGCAAACGAACTTCAGACACATGTGCCCCCTTGTGCATCTGGCTTACGTGGTTATTGGGACTGGAACCTGGATCCTTAGGCTTTGTAGGCAAATGCCTTAACTGCTAAGCCATCCCTCCGGACCTTCTTTTTTTTTTATTGACAACTTCCATAGTTGTAAATAATATCCCATGGTAATTCCCTCCCTCCCCCTACTTTCCCCTTTGCAACTCCACTCTCCATCATATTCCCTCCCCCTCTCAATCAGTCTCTTTTATTTTGATGTCATCACCTTTTCCTCCTATTATGATGGTCTTGTGTAGGTAGTATCAGGCACTGTAAGGTCATGGATATCCAGGCCATTTGTGTCTGGAGGAGCACATTGTAAGGAGTCCTACCCTTCCTTTGGCTCTTACATTCTTTCCACCACCTCTTCCACAATGGACCCTGAGCCTTGGAAGGTGTGATAGAGATTATTTCAGAGCTGAGCACTCCTCTGTCACTTCTTCTCAGCACCATGGTGGCTTCTGAGTCATCCCAAGGTCATTGCCATCTGAAAAGAGAAGGTTCTCTAACCAAAAGTGAGAGTAGCATCAATATATGGGTATGAACTTTAAGAGAAGTGCTTACTGGGCAGTTTGGTGAACATAGTATATACATTTAGACAGACAGCAGCAGATGTTACACTCCTAGGGCTCATGACTACCCCTGTTGTAGGTTTTCAATATCAAGGATATATTCCCTCCCATGGAGAGGGCCTCCAGCCAAATTAGAGAGAGGTTGGTTTCCCCATTAACAGATGTGCCACTATTGTACCCATTGGCTCATTTGGCCTGGCTAGCCAAATATAAGGCTTGTAGTGTCCACTGTTGAGTATCTTCACTGGTGATTTCTCTCTCTCCCATTGAATTGCATGCAGCATGGCTTTTTCTAGCTTTCTGTCAGCTGGTCTACATGGAGGAGGTTTTCAGCTCAGCTCCAGCAGGGTTTCTCAGTGACCTTGCAGCCCAAGTATGTGGAGTCTTCAGCAATAGGGTCTTACCATCTATTTCTGGTGGGAAACCAAGGGCCTCAACAATGGCCTGTAATGTTTTGGGGCCATCAGGGCCCTCCCTGGCCAACAACTCACTGGAAGGTATCCCATCCCTGCCACTGAAAACTTTCTAGTAACCATCTATGGCTCCTGAGTGTTCCATATGACTTACTTATATCATCTTAGGTTTTTTGTTTGTTTGGCAGTTTTGTTGTTGTTGTTGTTGTTGTTGTTTGGTTTTTCAAGGTAGGGTCTCACTCTAGCCCAGGCTGACCTGGAATTCACTATGTAGTCTCAGGGTGGCCTCAAACTCATGGTGATTGCTCCTACCTCAGCCTCTTGAGGCTGGGATTAAAGGCGTGCACCACCATGCCCACCATCCTCTTAGATTTTGATTAGCCCTTTCTCCCCCTTTCCTTTACTCAATCTCTTCCCTGACCTCATTTAGGCTTTTCCACCCCTAGTAATCTGTTCTTCTACTTACATATATACAATACCATCCCCTTAAGTCCTCCCCTTTCCTCCCTCCCTTATGGCCCCTTTCTAGCTTACTGGCTTCTGCTACTGAGTGTTTTTTAAAAAATTTTTTGTTTATTTTTATTTATTTATTTGACAGTGACAGACAAAGGGAGGAAGAGGCAGATATATATATAGAGAGAGAAAGGGCGCGCCAGGGCCTCCAGCCACTGCAAAGGAACTCCAGACGCGTGCGACCCCTTGTGCATCTGGCTAACATGGGTCCTGGAGAATCGAGCCTCGAACCGGGGTCCTTAGGCTTCACAGGCAAGTGCTTAACCGCTAAGCCATCTCTCCAGCCCCTGCTACTGAGTTTTATTCCAATTTACATACCTGTCCAAACATGTGTAACTAGGATCCACATATGAGGGAAAACATATAGTACTTGGCTTTCTTGTCTGGATTACCTCACTAAGTATAATGTTTTCCAAGTCCATCCGTTTCTCTGCAAATTTCATAATTTCATTTTTCTTTATCACTGAAGAGAACTCCATTGTGTAAATGTACCACATCTTCATTATCCACTCATCAGTTGAGGAACATCTAGGCTGGTTCCATTTCCTAGCTATTGTGAATAGAGCAGCAATAAACTTGGATGTGCAAGTATCACCAAGGTAGTGTGATGAGTCCTTAGGATATATGCCTACTAGTGGTATAGCTGGGTCATACAGTAAATCTATTTTTAGCTCTCTCAGGAACCTCCACACTAATTTCCACAATGTCTATACCAGATTACATTCCCCCCAACGGTGTAGAAGGGTTCCTCTTTTTCCACATCCTCACTAGCATTTATTGTCATTAGATTTCTTGATAATAGCCATTTTGACAAGAATGAGATGGAATCTCAAAGTAGTTTAAATTTGCATTTCCCTGATGGCTAAGGATATAGAACATTTTTTAAGATGTTTATATGCCATCTGTATTTCTTCTTTTGAGAACTCTCTATTTAGTTCCATAGCCCTTTTTTAATTGGGTTGTTTGATTTCTTACTACTTAATTTTTTGAGTTCTTTGTATATCCTGGATATTAATCCTCTGTCAGATGTATAGCTGGCAAAGATTTTCTCCCATTCTGTAGGTTGCCTCTTTGCTCTATTCACAGTGTCCTTTGCTGTACAAAAGCTTTATAATTTAATGAGGTCCCAGTGGTTAATTAGTGGTTTTATTTCCTGAGCAACTGGGGTTATACTCAGAAAGTCATTACCTATGCTAATATGTTGAAGGGTTTCCCTACTTTTTCCTTGAGCATTTTCAGAGTTTCAGGTCTGATATTAAGGTCTTGGATCCATTTAGATTTAATTCTTGTGCGTGGAGAGAGATAATATATTTTCATCTTTCTACACATAGATATCCAGTTTTCCTAGCACCATTTGTTGAAGAGGCTATCTTTTCTCCAATGAGTATTTTTGGCATTTTTGTCAAAGATCAAGTGGTTGTAGCTGCCCGGACTTCCATCTGGATCCTCTATTCTGTTCCATTGATCTATGTGTCTGTTGTTGTACCAGTACCGTGCTGACGTTGTTACTATGGTCCTGTAATATAGCATAACATCAGGTATGTGATACCACCAGCCTACTTTTGTTGCTCAAAATTGCTTTGGATATTTGAGGTTTTTTTGTGCCTCCAAATGAATTTTAGGATTGTTTTTTTCTATATCCATGAAGAATGCCATTGGAGGGCTGGAGGGATGGCTTAGCGGTTAAGGCGTTTGCCTGCAAAGCCAAAGGACCCAGGTTCAATTCTCTAGGACCCATGTTAGTCAGATGCACTAGGGGGCACAAGCATCTGGAGTTTGTTTGCAGGGGCTGGAGGCCCTGGCACACCCATTTTCTCTCTCTCTGTCAAATAAATAAGTAAATAAAAATATTAAAAACAAGAAAGCCATTGGAATTTTGGTGAGGATTGCATTAAATGTGTAGATTGGTTTTGGTAAGACTGACATTTTAACAATATTGATTCTTCCAATCTAAGAACATGGGATGTCTTTCCATTTCATAGTGTCTTCCGCAATCTCTTTCTTGAGTGTTTTAAAGTTTCTTTTGTAGAGATCCTTCAGTTCCTCAGTTAGGTTTATTCCAAGAACTTCTCAAGAAAATAACCTGGAGAGTTTATCAGCTCTGACAGTTTGCTGGTAGAGTCTTTAGGGTCCTTTATGTATAGAATCCTATCACCTGTAAATAATAATTGATCTCTTCCTTTCCAATTTGCATCCCTTGTATGTGTTTCTCTTGCCTTATTGCTATAACTAAGACTTCCAGTAGTATATTAAATAAAAGTGAGGACAGTGGACATCCTGGTCTTGTTCCTGATTTTAGTGGAAAAGTTTCAAGTTTTGCTCCATTTAGTATTATGTTGGCTGTAGGTTTGTCATAAATAGCCTTTATTATGGTGAGATATGTTCCTTCTGTTCCCAGTCTCTGTAGGACTTTTATCATGAAGGGATGTTGGATTTTGTCAAATGCCTTTTCTGTATCTCTTGAGATGATCATGTGATTTTTGCCCTTCAGTCCATTTATATCTTACCTGGAAGTCCATAAATAAAAATTAAAAAGAAAAGACAATCACTATGTTGTTCTAATGTAACAGAATAGAGTAAAAATTACAGGGAAAAAATAATTTATAAAGAAGTCAGGCCTTGCCAGGAAGAAGGAAGTATGTCTTACCACTGAGAAATCAGCTTTTGTGCCAGGATTTGATATGCAATATAAATAAAGCCCATCTTCCTCCTTTTTACCTAATCCGTCACAAAGACATCTCAACATCAATTGATGAGCACAGTTTGGTGGCTCAAGCCTGTAATCCCAGCACTGGAAAGTTTGAGACCAACCTAGGTTAGAATAACTGCCAGAACAGTAAGACCCTGTCTTCAAAAATTGAAATTAAAAAGCCGGTGGTGGCACATGCCTTTAATCCCAGCACACGGGAGGCAGAGGTAGGAGGATCGCTGTGAGTTCGAGGCCACCCTGAGACTACATAGTGAATTTCAGGTCAGCCTGGACTGGAGTGAAACCCTACCTCGTAAAACCAAAAAAAAAAAAAAAAAAAAAAAAGAAAATTGAAATTAAACAAACAAATTAGCCAATGGATGTCCAAACAAACAGGAGATTTAAAACTCACTCTATCGACAATCATATTTGTGTTTATACTAATAGCTGGCTCTTTGTCCCTGTAGGGAAACATCATACTATCAAGCAGATGAAAAGATGGGTGTACTTAGCAGAAAATAAAACCATTTTAAGCATCTCTGACTTTGCCTTGGGGGTGGGAAGGGCATGATGAGCAGACATTTTGACCATGTCTCTGAGTGCTTGCTACCCTCGAGAGCTAACGAAAATTGTACTATATTCCTGAACATTGACAAGCTTTTGACTTCTTCTGATGTCCATAATTGGTGACTGTGACTAGAAAAGAAAAACATTCAGGCTAAAGTTGGGCAAGCACTTCTGAAAGTCCCCTCCAGGTTACTTCTCAAGTTCTGCTGGGCCCAACCAATGGGCTGCTGGCTTCCAGACTGCACAGTTCTGAGAGTCCCCACTACTGCCTGACTATGGGGCAGGGGATCCCACAGAAGCCAGTTGCTTCCTCTGCCAGGGTCAGGCAGGTCAGGCCCTGTCACTGTGGGAGAAGGCTCCCTGCCCAGGGCAGAACTAGGCAGTAGCCTAGTAACGCTGTGTAACTAAGGTGCCTGAATGAAGGGTGGGGCCGGTGGTTGCCAAGGCTCTTGGAACTCTGCGATGCACTCTCAGTCAGTGTGTCTCCTGCCAGCACTGAGCGCCGCGTTCCCATTTGTGCCGTGCTCCTACCACTTGTCATGTTTCTACTGCGTTTCCACTGTGCCGCTTCCAGGGCTTCTCAGCTGGCAGCTTTTGTGGCTGCTGGCCCAGGCCCTTCCCATTTAGGAGCAGGCTGGAAAGCCAGTTGGGTTGACCCCAAAGCTCTGGAAATTGACCAACTCTGGTCAGATCTCCCACCCAAGTACCTCCATAGAGTTGCACTATCATCAGATCCCAAGGATTCTGATTACCTGGGATCCTCTGCTCCCATCCAGATGATCACCTTGCCTTGGTGGACTGACAGTGGGGACCTGTTGCTTGGGCCAGATCAGTTCCCTGTTCCTCATCAGGGCTCTTCATGGCAAGACAACTCACCCTGGCAGGTTCCCAGAAACTGTTTTGAGGCTAAATGAGATTCAAAATCAGGCCCCCAATTTGCCTCTTCAGTTCGAAAATATTTGTCTTCATGGATCCAAAAGTAAGATCTACAGTTTTGGTCATGATCAGGCAACAGATCACCAGGCATCTGAAATGCATGTTCCACCCCTAGAGAGCCCTAGTTCAAAAGCAGCACAGTTTGTTTTCTCCTTGAACTTGAAGAAAGATCTAGCTTAGCCCAGTTGGGGGGGGGGGGGGCTTGCCAAGGCTGTGGCTGGAACACCAAACCAATTTGTAAAAGCTCAGCTCAAGGTGCATGCGTGGTAGGACGGTGATGATCAGAGTGTGAATGCAGCTTTTTCAGACAGCCTGCCTCTGCGATCCCAGAACTCAGGTGAGCCTTCAGAGGCCCGCCGAAGAAGTCCAACCTTCTCAGTTCCAACTGGAGACCTGGACTCCCAACTCCTGAGTTAATTCAGTCATTGTCACCTCAGCAAGAAGCCCCAAGGCAGCTCCCACAGCTCCTTGATGAGGCTGAAACTCCAATGCAGCAGGAGGCCCCAGCTCAGCATGCCCTTGCTTCTGAGGAGCTGATGCAGGTAAGCAGTCCATCTCCAAGTAGGAGTGGGGCTCTGCACCCCAGCTCGCCACCAGCCACAGCGACACGACACCTGCGGATATTCAGATGACCATAACCTCAGAGGCAGGTAAGGAGGCTCAGCAGCCTCCCAGCCAGCAGCAGGCCCCAGTTCAGTCCCCAGAGAGTTCTGAGGCGATAGAACCTCCATCAACCCAACAAGAACCCCCATCCCAGCCTTCAGACCTCCCTGAAATCCTTGAAGGTTCTGGAAGCCAGCTGGAAGCTCTGGGTCTGCCTGAGGAGTCCTCTCAGGAAGTCACGCCTCCACTGGAAGAAGATTCAGCTCTAGCTTCGGAGTCTTCTGTGGAGAACGTAGTTGAAACTCCAACAGTTCAAACTCCCAGCCAGGATCAATATAAGTTTCCCAACATTACAGCTAAGCCTGCTGTTGTGGGAATTACCATAACTTCAGAGCCTACAAGGGAGACTGACTCTTCCCCAGTCCAGCAGGAGCCCCCTGCTCAGCCTCCAGGTCCTCCCCTGGAAAGTGAACCTTCTCTCAGCCAGGAGCAGGAGTTGGCTCAGCCTTCCAAGTCAACCCCGGAAGTGGAATCTTCTGGAAGCCACCTGCAGTCCCCAGATCAGTCTCCAGAGGATGCTGAGGAGGTGGACTCAGATTCTGAAAGCCAGCTGTAAGCTGCAGCTCTGCCTGAAGGCGAGCCCCCAGTTGAACAAGAGGCTCCAGTTCGAACTCCAGAGTCCCCTGTGGAGTCAAAATGACTCCCACCAATATAATGTGCCCAGTGCTACATTAGGCCTGTGGATGTGGCTCTCATCATAACATCAGACACTACCCCTGAGGGAGAATCTTCTCCAGCCCAACTGGAGAGCCCAGCTGAGCCTCCAGAGCAAGGCCAGGAGCTGAAACCTCCTCCAGCCCAGGAGGAGCCTGTCACCCTGCCTGCAGAGGAGCCTGTCACCCGTCTGCAGAGGAGCCTGTCACCCCACCTGCCGAGGAACCTGTCACCCCGCCTGCAGAGGAGCCTGTCACCCGCCTGCAGAGGAGCCTGTCACCCCGCCTGCAGAGGAGCCTGTCACCCCGCCTGCAGAGGAGCCTGTCACCCCATCTGCAGAGGAGCCTGTCACCCCACCTGCAGAGGAGCCTGTCACCCCATCTGCAGAGGAGCCTGTCACCCCGCCTGCAGAGGAGCCTGTCACCCGTCTGCAGAGGAGCCTGTCACCCGTCTGCAGAGGAGCCTGTCACCCGCCTGCAGAGGAGCCTGTCACCCCGCCTGCAGAGGAGCCTGTCACCCCGCCTGCAGAGGAGCCTGTCACCCGCCTGCAGAGGAGCCTGTCACCCCGCCTGCAGAGGAGCCTGTCACCCGCCTGCAGAGGAGCCTGTCACCCCACCTGCAGAGGGAAGCCCTGTCCACCCGCCTGCAGAGGAGCCTGTCACCCTCCTGCAGAGGAGCGCTGTCACCCCGCCTGCAGAGGAGCCTGTCACCCGCCTGCAGAGTGAGCCTGTCACCCCAGCCTGCAGAGGAGCCTGTCACCACCCCTAGCAGAGGAGCCTGTCACCCCCGCCTGCAGAGGGAGCCTGTCACCCGACCGCCTGCAGAGGAGCCTGTCACCCGCCTGCAGAGGGACCTGTCACCCCGCCTGCAGAGGAGCCTGTCACCCCCCTGCAGAGGAGCCTGTCACCCCAGCCTGCAGAGGAGCCTGTCACCCGCCTGCAGAGGAAGCCTGTCACCCCCGCCTGCAGAGGAGCCTGTCACCCGCCTGCAGAGGAGCCTGTCACCCGCTGCAGAGGAGCCTGTCACCCCGCCTGCAGAGGAGCCTGTCACCCGCCTGCAGAGGAGCCTGTCACCCGTCTGCAGAGGAGCCTGTCACCCCGCCTGCAGAGGACACTGTCACCCCGTCTGCAGAGGACACTGTCACCCCGTCTGCAGAGGGGCCTGTCACCCCACCTGCAGAGGAGCCTGTCACCCGCCTGCAGAGGGGTCTGTCACCCCACCTGCAGAGGAGCCTGTCACCCGCCTGCAGAGGAGCCTGTCACCCCGCCTGCAGAGGAGCCTGTCACCCCATCTGCAGAGGAGCCTGTCACCCGCCTGCAGAGGAGCCTGTCACCCGCCTGCAGAGGAGCCTGTCACCCATCTGCAGAGGAGCCTGTCACCCGCCTGCAGAGGAGCCTGTCACCCCGCCTGCAGAGGAGCCTGTCACCCGCCTGCAGAGGAGCCTGTCACCCCCACCTGCAGAGGAGCCTGTCACCCGCCTGCAGAGGAGCCTGTCACCCGCCTGCAGAGGAGCCTGTCACCCGCCTGCAGAGGAGCCTGTCACCCCGCCTGCAGAGGAGCCTGTCACCCCGCCTGCAGAGGAGCCTGTCACCCGCCTGCAGAGGAGCCTGTCACCCCGCCTGCAGAGGAGCCTGTCACCCCCGCCTGCAGAGGAGCCTGTCACCCGCCTGCAGAGGAGCCTGTCACCCCGCCTGCAGAGGAGCCTGTCACCCCGCCTGCAGAGGAGCCTGTCACCCCCGCCTGACGCTGAGCTGTCACCCCGCCTGCAGAGGAGCCTGTCACCCGCCTGCAGAGGAGCCTGTCACCCCGCCTGCAGAGGAGCCTGTCACCCGCCTGCAGAGGAACCTGTCACCCCGCCTGCAGAGGAGCCTGTCACCCCGCCTGCAGAGGAGCCTGTCACCCCGCCTGCAGAGGAGCCTGTCACCCCGCCTGCAGAGGAGCCTGTCACCCGCCTGCAGAGGAGCCTGTCACCCGCCTGCAGAGGAGCCTGTCACCCGCCTGCAGAGGAGCCTGTCACCCCGCCTGCAGAGGAGCCTGTCACCCCGCCTGCAGAGGAGCCTGTCACCCCGCCTGCAGAGGAGCCTGTCACCCCGCCTGCAGAGGAGCCTGTCACCCCATCTGCAGAGGAGCCTGTCACCCCGCCTGCAGAGGAGCCTGTCACCCCGCCTGCAGAGGAGCCTGTCACCCGTCTGCAGAGGAGCCTGTCACCCGTCTGCAGAGGAACCTGTCACCCCATCTGCAGAGGAGCCTGTCACCCGTCTGCAGAGGAACCTGTCACCCGTCTGCAGAGGACCCTGTCACCCGCCTGCAGAGGACCCTGTCACCCGGTCTGCAGAGGACCCTGTCACCCGGTCTGCAGAGGACCCTGTCACCCCGTCTGCAGAGGAGCCTGTCACCCCGTCTGCAGAGGAGCCTGTCACCCGCCTGCAGAGGAGCCTGTCACCCCATCTGCAGAGGAACCTGTCACCCGCCTGCAGAGGAACCTGTCACCCGCCTGCAGAGGAGCCTGTCACCCCTCTGCAGAGGAGCCTGTCACCCCGCCTGCAGAGGACCCTGTCACCCGTCTGCAGAGGAGCCTGTCACCCATCTGCAGAGGAACCTGTCACCCGCCTGCAGAGGAGCCTGTCACCCCGCCTGCAGAGGAGCCTGTCACCCCGCCTGCAGAGGAGCCTGTCACCCCGCCTGCAGAGGAGCCTGTCACCCGGTCTGCAGAGGAGCCTGTCACCCGGTCTGCAGAGGAGCCTGTCACCCCGCCTGCAGAGGAGCCTGCCACCCGGTCTGCAGAGGAGCCTGTCACCCGCCTGCAGAGGAGCCTGTCACCCCGCCTGCAGAGGAGCCTGTCACCCCATCTGCAGAGGAGCCTGTCACCCCACCTGCAGAGGAGCCTGTCACCCCGCCTTCAGTGGAGCCTGTCACCCCACCTGCAGAGGAACCTGTCACCCCGCCTGCAGAGGAGCCTGTCACCCCACCTGCAGAGGAGCCTGTCACCCCGCCTGCAGAGGAGCCTGTCACCCGCCTGCAGAGGAGCCTGTCACCCCGCCTGCAGAGGAGCCTGTCACCCCGCCTGCAGAGGAGCCTGTCACCCCGCCTGCAGAGGAGCCTGTCACCCCGCCTGCAGAGGAGCCTGTCACCCGCCTGCAGAGGAGCCTGTCACCCGCCTGCAGAGGAACCTGTCACCCCACCTGCAGAGGAGCCTGTCACCCCGCCTGCAGAGGAACCTGTCACCCCGCCTTCAGTGGAGCCTGTCACCCCGCCTGCAGAGGAGCCTGTCACCCCGCCTGCAGAGGAACCTGTCACCCGTCTGCAGAGGAGCCTGTCACCCCATCTGCAGAGGAACCTGTCACCCCGCCTTCAGTGGAGCCTGTCACCCCGCCTGCAGAGGAGCCTGTCACCCCGCCTGCAGAGGGGCCTGTCACCCCGCCTGCAGAGGAGCCTGTCACCCCGCCTGCAGAGGGGCCTGTCACCCCGCCTGCATAGGAGCCTGTCACCCTGCCTGCAGAGAAAGGTTTTGAACTTTCACCAACCAATCCAGTGCTCTCAGTTGAGTTTTCACTATCCTTATAGGAGACAGTGTTCTTCTTTCACATAACATGGGATTTAGTCTTCAAGATCTGGAAGCAATGTTCAGAGGTCAACATCCAACGTTGCCTCACACCACAGTTGAACATGTGAATGTGGAGATATAACCCCAGAGCCCACTGCGGAGGCTGGAGTTCCAGTGCAGCAGGAGGACCTTACTCAGCCTGTACTTCCCACCGGGCAAGCTGGATTCTCTGCAGTCCAGAATGACTTATCTTCCCAGCCTCCAGACTCCCTATAGCTGAATCTTCTCCAGTCCAGCAAGAGCCTGTACCGCTGGCAAGTGAGCCTCCCAAGAGGTAGCTGCTTCAACTCAGCAGGAGATCCTAGGTCTGCCTCCAGGTCCTACTATGGAGGTGCAGCCTTCCACAGCTCAGCAAATGATCCATCTCAGCCTGTAGAACTCCCTGAGAATATGGAGCCATCTCCAGTGTCACAGCCCAGCCTAGCTCGGCCTTCAGAGCCACCTGTGGAGATGGAACCTGCTCCAACCCAGCAGGTAGTCCTACCTGAGCTCCCAGAGCCACCTCCAACACATTATGGCACGACAGTTCCAACGCCGGGTCCAGATCAGGCTCACTCTCTAACATCACCCAGTGTCACATCTGAGCCTTTGGATCTCGAACTCACCGTAAGTTCACACCCTACTAAGGTTTCAACATTCCACAGGCACCCTGAGGTAACACCTCCAGACTAGATGCAGCATCAACATCCAAATCTGCCTAAAATTATACTTCATCCATTTGATCTGGAATTATTAGCAATTGAGGGACCTAACATGAGGGCTGAACTTTCTCCAACCCTACAGGAGACTGCCTCACTGAGCCTCCACAGACATATAAGGAACTTTTAGCTCAAGCACCAGTGTTTAATGAGTTTGCAGTTGCAATGCCAGGTCAAGATCAAACTCAGCTTCCAGTATCCCCTACAGTCCCAGTTCAACCTCTGGACCACTTAGTGAAACCTTAGTATCCCAGGTAGAGGCAGAATGGTCTGTAGCCCTGACAACAGCTATAGCGCCTCCTCAAAAGTGCCCTGGCATGCCCATTCTCTCTGTCTCTTTTTCTCTCCTTGCAAATAAATAAATAATAAAAACATTAAAAAGAAAGAAAGAAAGAAAGAAAGAAATGAAAAGAAAAGCCAGGCATGGTGGTGCACTCCTTTAATCCCAGCACTTGGGAGGCAGAGGTAGGAGGATCGCTGTGAGCTCGAGGCCAACCCGAGACTACATAGTGAATTCCAGGTTAGCCCGGGCTAGAGCAAAACCCAACCTTGAAAACAAAACAAACAAACAAAAAAAAAAGTGAGTGAGTATGGGCACAACAGGGCCTCCTGACACTGCAAATAAACTCCAGACCCATAAGTCACTTTGTGCATATGACTTTACTGGGGAGTCAAATCCAGGCCATCAGGCCTTGCAAGCAAGTGCCTTTAACCGCTGAGCCATCTCTCCAGACCTGAAGATATTTCATTATAGGCTTAAGCACACGAGTTAAGAGAAAGAAGGGGTGCTCAGAAAGAACGTGAATGCACACCCAAGAACGTGGGTGTGGACACCCAGAAAAAAAAAAGTCACTCAGAAAAAATAAGACATATCCAAGTGTAGTTATTTTGGGGCTTTGAGATTTCAAAGACAGTTTTTTCCCCCACCCCCAATTTAGGTCTTGGATTTTAATTTTTTTTTTTTGGTTTTATATTTATTTATTTGAGAGCAACAAACAGAGAGAGATTAGAGAGAGAATGGGTGCACCAGGCCCTCCAACCACTGCAAACAAACTCCAGAAGCGTGCGTCCCCTTGTGCATCTGGCTAACGTGGGTCCTGGGGAAATGAGCCTCGAACCGGGGTCGTTCAGCTTCGCAGACAAGCGCTTAACCACTAAACCATTTCCCCAGCCCTAGGTCTTGGGTTTTAGAATGCCAATATACTATCATGGTAATTGACTAAGCCTTTTGGCAGCAAAGATGAGAGGAAAAACAACTTTCTTCTAGCCACTGACTCTTTCCCAAAAAGAGCTCACCAGGGGGTCCCAACCTGGCCACTGCAGGCTACAGTCAATCTTCCTCTCCCACCCTTCATCCTCTGAAATGCAGGCTCGCCCCCTGCCAAGCACTTCTTTCTTCCTTTCTCCAAGAGGGCTTACAAACCTCTCTCCTCCTAGATGGTTTCAGTCCCCTTTCCCCTAGTCAAACTCTGCCACTCTCTCAAGAGGCATTAAATGAAACCTTGGGCCCCCAAAACTGAGTCCTCTATTGCAAACCCCGAACCTGATAGGTAGCTCTGGAGGTGTCACTATCTGGTAAGATAAAACCAGAAGCCATGAGGTTTGGGAACAAGGGCACCCACAAGGATGTAGAGCATGGCTTTTATGGTAAAGTTTTGGATGAGCCAGGCGTGGTGGCGCACGTCTTTAGTCCCAGCCCTCGGGAGGCACAGGTAGGAGGATGGCCATTGAGTTTGAGGCCACCCTGAGACTACATAGTGAATTCCAGGTCAGGTTAGAGCAAAACCCTACCTTGAACCAGCCGCCCCCAACCCCATCCAAAAAAAAGTTTTGGATGAGATTCTTAGAAAACTGTAGGTTTACAGCTGGGAAAGACAGAGATGCTTTTAAGTAGTTGTTAATTGTGCTTGGATTCTTGTTTCTCTGCTGGTGACAGGCTTCAGACTCACAGGTAGAGCTTTTTTTTTTTTTTTCCTTTTCATGACCCCCAAAATTTCCCTCTGTATCCTGCCTGCCTAGAGGCAGGCAATTCTGAGAAACTATCAGATTTAAAAAAAGGAGGGGAGCTGGAGAGATAGCTTGCAGTTAAGGCACTTGCCTGCCAAAGGAACGCAGTTCAACTCTCCAGGACCCACATTAGACAGATGCACAAGGGGCGCATGCATCTGGAGCTCCTTTGCAGTGGCTGGTGGCCCTGGTGTGCCCATTCTCTCTCTCTCTCTCTGCCTTTTTCTCTCTTTCAAATAAATAAAATATATTTTAGAAAAGATTGGTTCTTTTATTATTATTTTATTATTTTTATTTTTGGTTTTTCCAAGTAGGGTTTCACTCTAGTCCAGGCTGACCTGGAATTCACTATGTAATCTCAGGGTGGCTCAAACTCACAGCGATCCTCCTGCCTCTGCCTCCCGAGTGCTGGGATTAAAGGCGTGCACCACCATGCCCAGCTAAGATTGGTTCTTTAAAAAATATTTTTTATTTATTTGAGAAAGAGAGAACTGATGCGCCAGGGTCTCTAGCCACTGCAAACAAATTCTAGATGCATGCGCTACCCTGTGCAACTGGCTTACATAGGTACTGGGGAATCAAACTTGGGCTCTTAGGCTTTGCAGGCAAGCCCCTTACTGGCTAAGCCATCTCTCCAGCCCCAGGTTCATTCTTTAGAGAATGGGATTAGAGAGCAAGATTTGGGCTGAAGAGATGGCTCAGTGATTGAAGGCACTTGCTTACAAAACCTGATGGCCTGGGTTTGATTCCCCTATTCCTATGTAAAGTCAGGTGCACAAAGGGGTACTGTGGTGGTTTGAATAGAATAGATGGCCCCCAATATATTCAGTTGTTTGTTTGTAGTTTGCATCTTTAGCCACCTGGCTGGAGGCAGTCACTGGGTGGATCTTAAGGTGTGGTGGTGGGTTTCAGATTCCAATCTAAAGATATGCAAAGTGTGCCTAGCAGGAGTTCCTGAAGTGTGCTCTGGCTTTTGACTTTTAGGCTGGTGCTTGTCTCTCTCTCTCTGCTTGGGCCTGTGAAAGCAGGCAAGTTTCTTCTGCTTTTATGGAACTTCCCCTGGATCTGTAAGCTCCAATAAATCCCTTCCTCCATAACTGTGCCTGGCCTGAAAGTTCATCTCAGTGAACCTGAAGCTGTCTAATACAGAATTTGGTACCGAGGAGTGGAGTGAGATGAACCTTACTATGTGGATGTTGATCTTGTGGAACCTTTGTTTTGGAGGAATAGGCATGGACTTGGTGCTTGCAACTGAAGATGTCTTCTGGAGTGGTAAGCCAAGTTTTATGGACTATTCTGATGAGAGTCTGAGAATGCTAAGTGCGGACAGCATTGAACTTCGAGGCTTGGCTTATGAGCTTTCTAAGGGGAAGGAAAGACTGCAGAGGACTTTGTTAGAACTGGGCTACTGGCATAAGGGCTGGCTGCGTCCTGCTGCCCAGGCCCAGAGTGTTTGATCAAGGTTAAATTTGTAATGGACTGATGTGCTTGGCTAGAGATATTGGACTGAGAGATTTAAGATTTTAAGCTGGAAAACCTCAAGCAAGTTAAAATTACAGGCACTGAGACTGGTATTAGGTTACTGAATCTGCTATTGTCAAACACATTAGCAATCTTAAGGAAGATGGTCCAACTGCTTTACATTAAAACAATGGAAAGGATACCTGCGGAAGGACTCTCATAGAAATGCAAACACTTTTGGAAAGAGTTGACTGGAGAAGGAACCTGCTTTTCAAGGCTATGATTTGTTTCGTCCCTGAATTAAGAATATGGCTGTGTCCTGCACACCTGGTATTGGTTTCAGAAGCATGAAAAATGCACGGAGTGGCCGTGAATTGCACATGCTTCCAGGAGCCGCTGCTGAGATGCAGCATGAGGTAGGGCCTGATGCCCTGATAGGCTGAAAGAGCCTTTGGAAAATGTGAAGAATGGTCATGAATTGCACATGGTTCCAGGAGCTGCTGCTGAGATGTGGCATGAGGCAGGGCATGATGCCCTGATAGGCTGAAAGAGCCTTTGGAAGATGGACCATGGTTTGCAATGAAGACCTGAAGATGTTTTGTATATACCAGGACTGTGCAAGGGCTACCATAGAGCACATTGTTGGCCTGGGATGGAAGTGTTCCCTGGCTACTCTGCCCAGCTGGAGGGGCGGAATTGGAAAGTCTGGAGACTGTTAGTCTCTGAATATATTGAACTTGAACTGCAGAAGTTTGATATTTGTTTGATGGTGGTTGAGTTTGCATTGTTTTAGTCTCTCCTTGCTATGCATTATACCAGTTAAAAATGTTTACTCTGTGCCTTTATATGTTATAAATGTTTAACTTGTTTGATTTTACAGGTCTTCATATCTTAAATTGGTCAAGACTGTGGGGACCTTTGAAATTGAACTGAGTACAATTTATAATGTGTGATGGTTATAAATCTATTGGGGGCCAGGGGCGGAATGTGGTGGTTTGAATAGAATAGATGGCCCCCAATATATTCAGTTGTTTGTTTGTAGTTTGCATCTTTAGCCACCTGGCTGGAGGCAGTCACTGGGTGGATCTTAAGGTGTGGTGGTGGGTTTCAGATTCCAATCTAAAGATATGCAAAGTGTGCCTAGCAGGAGTTCCTGAAGTGTGCTCTGGCTTTTGACTTTTAGGCTGGTGCTTGTCTCTCTCTCTCTGCTTGGGCCTGTGAAAGCAGGCAAGTTTCTTCTGCTTTTATGGAACTTCCCCTGGATCTGTAAGCTCCAATAAATCCCTTCCTCCATAACTGTGCCTGGCCTGAAAGTTCATCTCAGTGAACCTGAAGCTGTCTAATACAGGTACATATGTCTGGAGTTTGCAGTGGCAGGAAGCCCTGGTGTGCCCATTCTCTCTTTATTTCTGTTTGCTTTCCGTTTTTGGTGGTAGGGTCTTGCTCCAGCCCAGGCTGACAAGGAATTCACAAGGTAGTCTCAGGCTGGCCTCCAACTCATGGCGATCCTCCTACTTCTGCCTCCCAAGTGATGGGACTACAGGTGTGCACCATCATGCCCACTTCCCTCTTTTTCTCTCTCAAATAAATAATAAGCCAGGTGTGATGGCGCACACCTGTAATCCCAGCATTTGGGAGGCAGAGGTAGAGGATTGCCATGAGTTTGAGGCCACTCTGAGACTACATAGGGCATTCCAAGTCAGCCTGAACTAAAAGCAAGACCCTACCTCAAAAAACAAAATAATAATAATTTTTTAAAATATTAATGCTGGGCATGGTGGTGCATGCCTTTAATCCCAGCATTTAGGAGGCAGAGGTAGGAGGATCACTATGAGTTCAAGGCCACCCTGAGACTACATAGTGAACTCCAGGTCAGCCTGAACTAGAGTGAGACCCTACCTCGAAAAAAAAAAAATTTTTTTTTTAATGTTAAGAAACCAAGATTTAACTTGGCATGGTTGTTTGTGGCTGTAATCCCAGCACTTGGGAGACTGAGGTAGGTTCAAGGCCAGCATGGGGCTATAGAGTGAGTCCCAGTTCAGCCTATGCTAGAGAGATGATGTGGAATTTTGGGTTCAGGGAGGGATTAAATCCCAAAGGTGCAGAAGATCCCAAGCCTGTGGACTCCAACTTTTGGATTCTTATCAGAGTTAGCAAAGAATTGAAAACAGCTTCCGAGAAGGGTAAATTACAAGTTTTATTTTAGGGAGGATTAGGATCCAGGGGGAAGGCTATCTGAAAGTCCAAGCCAAAAAGGGATTCTTCCCCTTCCCAGTTCCTCTTCTCAGCATGGCTGGGAAAGGAGGAAGGTTTACCAAAGCAAGGACCAGAAAATTCTGGAGCCAGGAGAATATAAATCCGAAAGATGTGCAGGCCCATTTATAGACTAAACATCCAGTTAGGATGAGCCTCTCCATCAGACTCAGGCGTGTAAGGAAGAGACCTGATTGGATAGTGGATTCCAGAGGCTGACTGAGGAGGGGCCAGCACACAGGTCTGCTAAACTGAGGAAGAAGCAGGAAGCTGCTAGGGGAGTATTGTTTGCAGCCATCTTGGATGGGACTGGGTCAGATGTAGGTTCTAGTCCTGCCAGGGCAGGTAAGGTGGCATCCATGTTCTCCTTGAGCCTCTGCCCCTGCTGCTTTCCTATAAAATGGCTATCTTACTCCTGTTCCTCCTTCAGTGAGACCCTGCTAGGGATGCTCACTACTACTGGGGTATCTGACAAAGGAGGAGATACATGTTACTTTAACATTCTCTCTGTAGTTCTACAGGTAGATACTGCCAGATCACACACGCTACAGCCATACCCCTGTGCAGCTTCTCTCTCAACCCAGGAAAAGCATATAGGCTCCTTGCTGTGCCCTAGAACGCAGTCTACCTCCCTCCCCCTGCTGCCCAGGCCCAAGGCCATCTGACTTTTGTCTTTATGTCCTATCTAGTATTTTCCCTTAAACTCCTAGCAACTATCAGTCCAAAGACCTTATTTCTAGTCAGAAACTCCTACCCTTTAAAATCACATTTAAGGGGCTGGAAAGATAGCTCAGTGGTTAAAGGTGCTTGCTTGCAAAGCCTCCTGGCCCAAATTCAATTTCCCAGTACCCACATAAAGCCAGATGCAAAGTGGCACATGTATCTGGCGTTCATTTGCAGTGGCCCTGGGGCATCCATGTACACATGTGCAAGTAAGAAAGAAAATTTAAATGATTAAAAAACAAGAATACCAGCCGGGCGTGGTGGCGCACGCCTTTAATCCCAGCACTGGGAGGCAGAGGTAGGAGGATCGCTGTGAGTTCGAGGCCACCCTGAGACTCCATAGTGAATTCCAGGTCAGCCTAGGTTAGAGTGAGACCCTACCTCGAAAAAACCAAAAAAACCAAAAAAAAAAAAAAAAAACAACAAAAACAAAACAAAACAAAACAAGAATACCAACACCAGGCTGGAGAGATGGCTTAGCGGTTAAGGCATATGCCTGACAAGCCTAAGGACGCTGGTTCTATTCTCCAGGTCCCATGTAAGCCAGATGCACATGGTGGCACACGCAGCTGGAGTTCATTTGCAGTGACTAGAGGCCCTGGTGTGCCCATTCTCTCTTCCTCTCTGTCTCAAATAAATAAAAATAAATCAGAAAAAACTTATTTAAAAAAACACAAAATCCAGGTGTGGTGGCGCACGCCTTTAATCCCAGCACTCAGGAGGCAGAGGTAGGAGGATTGCAGTGAGTTCGAGGCCACCCTGAGACTCCATAGTGAATTCCAGGTCAACCTGGACTAGAATGAAAAACCAAAAAAAAAAAAAAAAAAAAGACACAAAAAACAAGAATACCTGCTGCTCAGCACAGCAAACAGACGCAAGGGGAAAACAGAGTTATTTTTCCAAATAGCTGACTTGGTGGTGCAAGCCTGTAATTCCAACACTTGGGAAGTAAAGGCAGCAAGATTAGGAGTTCAAGGCCATCCTACACTACACAGCAGTTGGAAACCAAATGTAGGCTACATGAGATCCTGTCTCAAAAAAAAAAAAAATGCGGCTGGAGAGATGGCTCAGTGGTTAAGACACTTTCTGCAAAGCCCGAGGACCCAGATTTGATTTCCCAATACCCATGTAAAGCCAGATACACAAGGTGGAACATATGTCTGGAGTTCATTTGCAGCGGCTAGAGGCCCTAGCATGCCCATTCTATCTGCCTCTTTCACACTCAAATAATATTTTTTTAAAAAATTGAAAATGGCAGCAAAACCCCATCTAAATAATCCTCAAGCAAAACAGGAAAGTATTAACCAGGTCTTTATACCCTGTCAGCTTTTACATTAGATATTCTCTGGAAACTCAAAAAGGCAAAAGAGCTGTCCTTCCATGAACTGACTGGTGCTTCATGACCCTCAGTGGTTAGCAATACCCCCAGGAGCCCTGCACAGTCTGAGCCCATCCACATGTTGCTACCGAGGATGGAAGAGGTCAAAAAGAACAAGACAATAAAACAGAGAAAGACCTTAAAAGAGCAGGGTCAGGGCTGGAGAGATGGCTTAGTGGTTAAGTGCTTACCTGTGGAGCCTAAGGACCCATGTAAGGCAGATGCACAAGGTGGTGCATGCATCTGGACTTCACTTCCAATAGCTGGAGGCCCTGGCGCGCCCATTCTCTCTCTCTCTCTCTCTCTCTCTGCCTCTTTCTCTATCTGTCACTCTCAAATAAATAAAAACAAACAAAAAAGAGCAGGGTCCTCAGTGAATGGGGAGGGGATGACGGGACAAGAAAATTATCAAATTCCTCTTTTTCATATATTAAAGTTCCCCATTTAAAAAAAAAAAAAAGGCTGGGCTGGAGAGATGGCTCAGCAGTTAAGGCGCTTATCTGTAAAGCCTAACAACCTGAGTTTGATTCTCCAGCACCCACGTAAAGCCAGATGCACAAAGTAGCGCATGTATCTGCAGTTTGTTTGCAGTGGCAGAAAGCTCTTGCATACCCATTCTCTATCTGCCTTTCTCCTTGCAAAATAAACAAACAAATAATTAAATAATTTTAAAAATAGGTAAATCCAGGCGTGGTGGTGCACACCTTTAATCCCAGAACTTGGAAGGCAAAAGTAGGAAGACAGCTGTGAGTTTGAGGCCAGCCTGAAACTACATAGTGAATTCCAGCTAGCCTGGGGTAGAGTGAAGCCCTACCTCAAGAAAATAAACAGAGGCAAAAGAGCTACATTATGTTTTCTTTTGTTACAAATTCCAGTAGCATTAGAAGCTATGCTCTACAAAGACACTTATGTTTCTCTAAATTCTAGCTTTTATTATTTATGATAGAATGGATGTGCCAGAGCCTCTAGCCACTACTAACTCCAGATGCATGCATCGCCATGTGCATCTCCTTACATGGGTTCTAGGGGATCGAACATGGGTCTTTAGGCTTCACAGGCAAGTGCTTCAACCGCTAAGCCATCTTTCCAGCCCTCTAGCATTTTTTCCCTCAATATTTTGTTTATTTATTTGAGAGAAAGAATGGGTGCTCCAGGGCCTCTGGCCACTGCAAAGGAACCACAAAGACATGCACCACCTTGTGCATCTGACTTTACGTGGGTACTAGGGAACTGAACCCAGGTCCTTGGGCTTTGTAGGCAAATGCCTTAACTGCTGAGCCATCTCTCCAGCCCCAATTCTAGCTTCTTAAACTGCGCTCTGCATGTTGTACTGTGCAACTCTTTTAAACCTTGGTTCTGAGTGTACCTCGTGCTCACACTACAGTGCATATGCTGTCACACCATACTACCACAATGACTGTAGACTGAAAACCTAGGCTGTCTGTAAAGAATTGCAGGGCTCCCATCACTAGGGAGGGCAGAGGTTCGAGTATTGCTGTGAGTTCGAGGCCAGCCTGGAGCTAAAGTGAGTTCCAGGTCAGAGTGGGCTAGAGTGAGACCCTACCTCAAAAAACAAAACAAATAAAAAAACTGCAGTATTTTTACTGTGCTAACAGACTTCTCATATTTTCCTACTATCATTCCTCAGCATGTAAGTTTAATATTTTATATCACTTTTTTTTTGAGTCACTATAGCCCAGGCTGAATTCACAATGTAGACCAGGGTATCCTTGAACTCCTGGAGATACACATGCCTTAGACTCCCAGATGCTAGGATTATAGATGTGAGCCATCACACCTGACTCATTTTGTAATCCTTGGATCACACAGTATTAGAGTCAGGCATGGTAGTACATGCCTTTAATCTCAGCACTCAGGAGGCCGAGGTAGGAGGATGGCATTCAATTTAATTAACACTAGCCTGGGGCTACAGAGTGAGTTCCAGGTCAGTCTGGGCTAGAGTGAATGAGGTTGGGGGTAAGGGAGAAATAAAAGGAAAGGGAGACATAAAAGCTGGGGCAATGGCTCAGCAGTTAGAGATGCTTGCTTGCAAAGCCTGCAGGCCTGGGTTTAATTCCCTGGCACCCACATAAAGCTGGAAGGGTATTAGTTGGCAGCTGCAAGTGACCCTGACAAGTGCATATACACACACATAATTTTTTAAAGTTAAAGAAAAAGATGGACTCATGAAAATAAAATAGTCACACAATGTAGCACTTTTGGCAGATAAAGCTAGCTCTCAAATTTTTTTTATGAGAGAGTGAGAATTGGTGCACCAGGGCCTCTAGCCACTGTACTCGAACTCCAGATGTGTGCCACCTTGTGCACACGCATCGTCTTGTGCATCTGGCTTATGTGGGTTCTGAGGAGTCAAACTGGGTCCATAGGCTTCGCAGGCAAGTGCCTTAACCACTAGGCCATCTCTCCAGCCCCCATATTTTTAATATAACACCTTAAAAGAATCATTTACTTCAACTAGGAAGTATGAACTTACTTTGATTTTTTTAGGAGAAAAAAGCAGGAAGTGGGGTAGGGAGCTATAACAGGAATAGGAAGAAAGCAATATGTCTTTTTGAAACAATTTAAGAAACTGTTTTCTGGGAAAATTACATCCTATAGTTATCAATAATGGTGCAAGAAAGATGGGACAATTCAGTCACAAATGAAACGAGAGTCACAGGATGAAGGAGACAGTCCTAAAATAAAACCACCATGACTATATTAGATGACTTAGTTGAGCTTTAAAAGTGGCTTTTATTATACTGTGAAAAACAATCTTTGTAACCATTGTCTATCCACTGACAGCAACACGTCTACAGAAGATGTTTCCATAGAAACATTTTGTTCACTTACGGGTCTACCTTTTCCAAAGAGCAGTCAGTAAATAGTCAATAATATTCATCTTTTTTTTCCCCCCTAAGGCAGGTTCTCCCTTTAGTCCAGCCTGACCTGGAATTAGTCTCAGGCTCGCCTTGAACGCACAGTGATCCTCATACCTCAAATGCTGGCATTAAAGGCATGCACCACCACCTCTAGCCCCTTAAGTTTTAATAGTTTTAAAATTTATTTATTTTTATTATAATTTTTGGTTTTTCGAGACAGAATCTCACTGTAGCACAGGCTGACCTGGAATTCACTATGCAGTCTCAGGGCAATCGTCCTACCTCTACCTCCCAAGTGCTGGGACCAAAGGCATGTGCCACCATGCCTGGCTCAAGAATATTGATACTGGGCTGGAGAGATGGCTTAGCCATTAAGGCACTTGTCTGCGAAACCTAAGGACCCAGGTTCAATTCCCCAGTACCCATGTAAGCCAGATGCTAAGGTGGTGCATATGTCTGGAGTTCATCTGAAGTGGCTAGAGGCCCTATTGCACTCATTCTCTCTCTCAAATAAATATTTTTTTAAAAAGAGTATTGATCTTTAAAAAAAAAAAAACTTTAATTTTATTTATTTGAGAGAGAGTCAGAGATGGACAGAGAGAATGGGCGTGCCAGTGCCTCCAGGCACTACAAACTAACTCCAGACCCATGGGCCCCCTTGTGCATCTGCCTTATGTGGGTTCTGGAGAGTCGAACTGGGATCCTTTGGCTTTGCAGGCAAACATCTTAACCACTAAGCCATCTCTCCAGCCCAAGAGTATTGATCTTAATGGAGAATGTGTTAGTATACAGGGGGTTACAGGAGAAATGTATCTTCAACATAATTTTACAAGGGAAGATGAGACACATGTACATGAAACTAAAAAGGTATATATGGTAGTTCTTTCCTTTTCTAAAAATTTTCTCTCTAAACATCTGGAACAAGTGAATTTTTCCTGCAAGTTAACTCCTGTACACAGTGCAATTAAGCATTCATAACTTTGTGTCTCTTTCCCTTCTAGTAAATTGACAGATTTATCCCCAGGAAGGGCAGTAAAGATTAGCACATGTAAAGACAGTTTCTAAATTAGGAAACTTGTATTTTGGTGCAATCACCTCTAATAAACCCTTTGGAAGCATGGTCCTTGGAAGTACTATTGCTGATTATGGGGATATAGACGTTTCCTCCCAGTCATTACTACTTTGTGTGTGTGTGTAGTTTTTCAAGATACGGTTTCACTGTAGTCCAGGCTGACCTGGAACTCACTATGTAGTCTCAGGGTGGCTTCAAACTCATGATTACCCTCCTACCTCTCCCTTCCAAGTGCTGGGATTAAAGGTGTGTGCCTGGCCAATACTGTCTTTTTGTTTTGTTTTGCTTTTTCAAGGTAGGGTCTCACTCTAGCTCAGGTTGACCTGGAATTCACTATGTAGTCCCAGGGTGGCCTCAAACTCACAGCAATCCTCCTACCTCTGCCTCCCGAGTGCTGGGATTAAAGGAGTGGACCACCATGCCCGGCTTCATTACTGTTTTTAATGCATACAGCCATCTTGTGCATTTAATGGCTTTATGTGGGTCCTTAACCACTGAACCACCTCTCCAGCCCTATTATTGCCTTTTGAGACAGGGTCTCACGAAGCCCAGGCTGGCCTCAAAACTCACTGTGTAGCCCAGACGACTATGAAATCCTATCTTCCTGCCTCTGCCTCTCCAGAATGCTGGGATTACAGATGGCTGCCACCATGCCTGGCCTATTCATTTCTTATGTTTTAGTGAGTTACCATATATATACCATACAATTACCAGCTTCAAGTGTACAATTCAATGATTTTTAGTACTGCCACAGAATTGTTTAACTTACCACAAGTAAGTTTCAAGGATTAAGCAAACTGCTGAAAAAACTAGATCCTGTGATTTCAAACTTTATAGAAATCAATTCTGCCTTTGTGTTGGGTGAGGTTTTTGCAGTACTGGGGATTGGACCCAGGGCCTTGTGCTTGCTAGGCCAGCCCTCTACCACTTAGTTGTGTCCTTAGCGCTAGAAATCTACTCTGAATCCCTCTCCCAAAGGAACCATCTTCAGGGTGAAGCATGGTGCTAACACTCCCATATACTGCATTGAATGGGGTTTATGGTTTTTTTTTTTTTTTGTTGTTGTTGTTGTTTTCAAGATATGGTCTTGCTTTAGCCCAAGCTGATCTGGAATTCGTTATGTAGTCTCAAGGTGGCCTTGAACTCACTGCGATCCACCTACCTCTGCCTCTCCAGTGCTGGGATTAAAGGCATGCGCCGCCACGGGGTGGGGGGGGTGGCGGTGGGGTTGGGGGGGCAGAGTTTCACTCTAGCCCAGGCACCCCATTGACCCTCCCACTCAACTAGGAATATTCACCACACTTTGTAAAGTATTTAGAAAGTTTCTTTTGGGTCGAGCTTAGTGATTACAACCAGTGTAGTCTCAGCTCTAAGGAGGTTAAAGGCAGGATGATCCGGAATTTAAGATCATCCTCAACTACGTAGTGAGTTTCAGGCCAATACAGGCTCCATAAAGCCCTGACTCAATCCAAGCAAAACAAGGATGGGCGATGTGGCTTAGCCGTTAAGGCTCTTGCCTGCGAAGCCTAAGGAGCCAGGTTTGATTCCCCGGTGCTCACGTAAGCCCTCTGCACAAAGTGGTAGGTACATGCATCTCCAGCCCAGGTTTTACTTTTAACTCTGCTTTGAGCCCCCCCCCCCATCTCACGGATAAGACCTTATGTTCCATCTACATTGATTCTATCCTCAAGACTATAAAACAAAACAACAAAAACATCCTTATTTCAGACATGTCAGAAAAAAAAATAGCACTTTTTACGATGCTCATTTCCCTAGGCCACCATGTAAGCAGGACCTCGGTGCTGAGCGACAACTGTGGCTCCAGTGGTTGTGGCTTTTCGCATCCATTTGATTATCTTTCCTTTCTAATTATTTGGAAGGAGGAAGAGAAACCACAGTGTACAATTTATTCAGCCAACATTCTGGGAGCCTCATTCTTCCGTGAGCAGGTCACCGACAGGAAACTGACCAGAGAAGCAGAGGTCGACAGTCTGGTCGGCTGATCCGGCTACAACACACCACCACTTTGAACCGCGGTTGAACTGAGAGCCAACACAAAGGTCTGCAGCGAACGTGGAACGGCAGTTGGCGTATTTATGAAGCAATCTAAAGTGGGTTCTTCTAAATTAGAGACTTGGTCTGCTTGCCTCAGCAGCCATCAGCCGCTCGCAAGAAGCAGCGTGGTCGGGGAGAAACCAGCTATAATCGAATCACCTGCAACTCGGCTGCGGACGAGATGCTCAGGTTTCCGGAGCAACAGCCCAGCCTCTCCACCCTGGCTCCACCCCCCGGAGCCTTTCCCGCCAAAGGCCGTTAGCGCCGCGGAGCATGGCGGGACGACCGGGTTGCAAGGCTAGGTTTCACCAGCTCTTTACAGGGCGCCGAGTTTCTTTCAAAGAAGTTCGCTTCTGCGGAAACCGAGTATCCTCGAGGGCGCTGCAGAGATTTCATAACACACTTCCCGAGGATGCTTCCATTTTTTTTTTTTTTTTTTACCAAACGGCTGGACCTGGCCATTTAAGCCCGTTCCTCCAGCAGCCTGGGACGCGAGGGACTTTTTCCCCTCCGCGCGGAGGGTGACGTCGCGCCTGCGCGAGCGTGCCGCTCAGCGCCCGTTACGCCGGCGCGCGTGCGCACTGACACGGACTCGCCGCTTCCCTCTTCCTCCTTCCCCCTCCCTCCCCTCCCCCCCCCGCATATCCGTGCGCCGAGCTGATAAAGGCGCCATTTTGGACGGGCCGCGGGAGACGTGGTGGTGCCGCTGCGGGCTCGCTCCGCCGTTCGCTAGGCTTGGTGGGAAGGCCTCTTTCTCGAGTCCGCGCTTTTCGTCGCTGCCGCCGTCGCCGCCGCCGCCATGTCGGGAGGTGGTGTGATCCGTGGCCCGGCCGGGAACAACGACTGCCGCATCTACGTGGGTAACCTACCTCCAGACATCCGAACCAAGGACATTGAGGACGTGTTTTACAAATACGGCGCCATCCGCGACATCGACCTCAAGAATCGCCGCGGGGGACCGCCCTTCGCCTTCGTGGAGTTCGAGGACCCGCGGTGAGGCAGCGTGGGGCTTGCGGCCTTGAGGAGGAGATGGGCTGGAGTAGTTTCTTTTTGGGGGGGTGGGGGTGGGTGGGGTGCGGAAAGGCTGTGCAGTTTTAATGGAGGAAAGAGGGGGGTCGCTTTACCCCGTGGGGGCGGGGGGGGCCAGGCGCTATTGATCCCCTGCAGGAGTGGAGTCCCGTGTGCCGTCGCCCTCCGGACCGTCCCATGTGCCATCCCGGAGCGGGAAACAGGGCCCGGCGTGCGGTGGGGGGCCCCCCCTGCCTGGCGGGGTGTCCGCGGTGGGGGAGGGGTCGGCCCTATTATTCCGCGCATGTGGGCTCGTCCGCCGTGGGTGCGCATGTGCGCCGGCCCGCCCGCCCGCCGGCCGCTCATCCCCTCCTGCTTGCTTGTGTGGTCACGCAGAGACGCGGAGGACGCCGTGTACGGCCGCGACGGCTACGACTACGACGGCTACCGTCTGCGGGTGGAGTTCCCTCGAAGCGGCCGCGGGACCGGCCGGGGCGGCGGCGGGGGCGGCGGCGGCGGAGCTCCCCGGGGCCGCTACGGCCCGCCGTCCAGGCGCTCCGAAAACAGAGTGGTTGTCTCTGGTGAGTCGAGTGGACGGCGGCGGGGGAAGGGGGCTTTTGCACGACTGGCTTTGTCACTTTAGCAAGCTGCCCCAAACTAGATACTGAAGTTACTTCAGCCTTTGGTTGCTGTGCTAGAGGATGAAAACTTCTTTATAAATAAGTTTGGACTCTTGGGTCCCAGTCTTACCAGCTCTTGACCTGGGGGGGGGGGGTTACTTAAGTACGCTTACTACGAATATAATAATATTGTGAGCTTAATGTGAAAGAGTATAAATGACATTAACGGAGAGGGGGAAATCCCCTTTTCAGGACTGCCTCCAAGTGGAAGCTGGCAGGATTTAAAGGATCACATGCGTGAGGCAGGTGATGTATGTTATGCTGATGTTTACCGAGATGGCACTGGTGTCGTGGAATTTGTACGGAAAGAAGATATGACCTATGCAGTTCGAAAACTGGATAACACTAAGTTTAGATCTCATGAGGTAGGTTATACACTTATTTTTTTCTTTGGCCAGAGTTGGAGACAGTGGTCTTGACAGTGGAATGTGAAGGTAAGGATACAGGCAAGGGTGTCCAAGTAAATCACCAGATACCTGGTTTTACTTACTTTGTATTCATTCAGCATGCCTGAAGACAGGTGGAAGCTTAGATTTTTCAATGGAAAGTTCTGTCTATCCAATAGGGAGAAACTGCCTACATCCGGGTTAAAGTTGATGGGCCCAGAAGTCCAAGTTATGGAAGATCTCGATCCCGAAGCCGTAGTCGTAGCAGAAGCCGTAGCAGAAGCAACAGCAGGAGTCGCAGTTATTCCCCAAGGAGAAGCAGAGGATCACCACGCTATTCTCCCCGTCATAGCAGATCTCGCTCTCGTACATAAGATGATTGGTGACACTTTTTGTAGAACCCATGTTGTATACAGTTTTCCTTTATTCAGTACAATCTTTTCATTTTTTAATTCAAACTGTTTTGTTTAGAATGGGCTAAAGTGTTGAATTGCATTCTTGTGTAATATCCCCTTGCTCCTAACATCTACATTCCCCTCATGTCTTTGGTAAATTGTATTTTAAGTGATGTCATAGACAGGACTTTAGTTAACTTCCATGCTCTTCAGACTGTGATATTGTGTAAATGTCTATTCTGCTCTGGTTTGTGTGAACTGGGATGGTGGGGGTGTTTGTGGTTATCTTACCTGGGGAAGTTCTTATGTTTATCTTGCTTTTCATGTGTCTTTCTGTAGACATATCTGAAGAGATGGATTAAGAATGCTTTGGATTAAGGATTGTGGAGCACATTTCAATCATTTTAGGATTGTCAAAAGGAGGATTGAGGAGGATCAGATCAATAATGGAGGCAATGGTATGACTCCAAGTGCTATTGTCACAGATGAAATTGGCAGTATTGACCTTATACTAAAAGGCAAGGGTTGAAAATTATATCTCCCTTAAAACACTTGCAAATATCTTATGCAGTTACCTGTAACCTACAATTGCTTTGCTCTTTTAAACCTTGGCAATTGTGGCAAAATTCATTGCCCATTTTGTAATGATAATTTGCTCCCTTCCCCACTTTTTTGTTTTAATAGGGACTAATGTGGGAAGACTGGCTAATTTGTTACAGTGTTTAGTTACAACTGTTAATGTGTGGCCTACTGTTGGTGTACATGTGGGTACAGGGTGCCTTTTAATTCCAACCAGATAGAGTATAATATCAATACTGCTAAATCTGCATGTCCTCTGTGTGACTGATAGAGCATTGCTATTTCATTTTTTAAAGTCAAAATGACAGCAAAATATAGAATTCCAACTTAATAGTGTAGATAATCTAGTTGGGAGTACATTTTAAGTCTCAGCTTCCCCTTTAATATTCATAATTGACTCATGCTTAAAACACTTTAATTTACAAACTAAATTGCAGATGGGAGCAATAGACTTTAGTTTAGATGGGTAGCAATACCAGTAAATTTCAATTACATAACTTTTTGCAACCACAAAGCCTGTGATACGCTGTACAGTAACAAGTGTTGGCATTATCAGTTGAACTGTAAATATAAAATGCTTCTTCCAATTAGTCTCTATAATGATTAAGTTTCTAAAATTAAACACCATACAGAAACTTGTTTTGGGGAATTTGATAGTTATTGATGTACATCTGTTAAACTGATGACAGACATAACTCATCATTCCCCAGAAACCCTTTTTGATAACAGTATCTAACATTTTGCCTCCTCTTTTTTGGTTTTGCTGGTTATAAAGGTTTGGATTGGAGAGGGCTCACTGGATCCCAATCCTTGGAGCTGGATCATTGGATTCAAATCATAATGTGGATAGGATAGGGAGGATGAATTACAAGGATTCATGGAGCGGGATCAGATTACCAGGAACATAGGAGTGGATTCCTGCCCCAACCAAACCGCATTCGTGTGGATTTTTTTCATTCAACTTAATTGGCTATTCCAAAGATTTTTTTTTTCCTATTTTTGACGATTGGAGCCCTTAAGATGCACGATGGAATTGTGTTGCATTTTTTGGTAAAAGGAGCAAAGCGAGGACCTGGAGATGTACGCTGGAGCAATCTCCTTGGAAGGATTCAGCACGAGTAGATGGTAAACGTTTAAAGGGGAAAGGGGGGTTTGTTTAAAATAGTAAATCAGTAAGTCACTTCTAAATTTTAAAGAAAACAAAATTGGAGTTGAAGAATAAGTAGGTTTCCAATTGGCTATTGCCGTTTTTCTTTGAAAAAAATAAACATTTTTTAAAAAACGATGCATGGTTGTCCTTTTTCCTCTTCATGTAATAAGATTTTAACTGGGTGACTAGTCTGTCAGTTAAATTGTTTAAATTGATAAGATTGTGATTCTTGTGTTTATGTGTTAGTAAATTAAAAAGTTCTTGAAAGGCAATCTAATAAATGGTATTAACTGTCTCTTACTGTTAATTGTTGAAAGTCTTAAGAAAATGATGAAAAGTGAGTATAAGGCAGTTAATGTATGTAATATGGCAATTGTAGGGGGTGTTGAATATTGAAGAGCTTATAGGTGCTTTTTTGTGATTATTTAGACAAAATCGGTTTTTGTGCAAAATTGGCTGCTAGTTTGGTAAATTGTATTAGCTTGGAGGTGCTTTTGAGATTCTGAAACTGTCATTCAGTATTGTTAACTTTAGCAGATCTGTATTTTGAATGGAACACAAGTCACTTCCTATTTGAAATGTGAACAATGTGCTGGAAGATTAACTGCTTATTTGGTTGAATCTTTGCCTTGTAAGCCTTTTCAGCCATAAGGAATATCTTCTTTATGTCCCCAGACTTTTAAGTATGCCATACCAAAGCAATAATTTCATCTTATAGCTTGTACATATTTACTGACAGCCTTGATGCTAAATTTTCAGTTAGGGAACTGTAATTTTATTTAGCATTGTAATCTGAATTCCTCCCAGCTGGCACTCTATCCCAACAGAAATAACTAGATCTGTAACTTGTCCCTTGGGTACTAATACTCGCAAGCTACATTTAAGGTGATTATTCAAGTCATGTGAATTACAACAGGAGACAAGAAATCTTAGTGGAGGAAATAGGCTCTTAGAGATTTGCATAAGCTCACTCAACCTATACATTTTAATAAACCTTAGAATATCAATAGATATTTAGGAATAGGATTTCACTAGGTAAAGTACTAGGTGTATATTCACTATGGTTATGTAGCTGAAGTTAGGTAATAATTGAAAATAAAACCAAGAAGCAGTAGGGGTTTCTTATTAAGAACAGTTCTGAAGAATTAGACAAGTTTTATTTGTTTTTTGAGGCAGTGCTTCACTGTACAAGGCTGAACTTGAATTCACTTCAGTCTTCCTACCTCAGCCCCCAGAGAGCTGGGATATAAAAGGCATAAAGCCACTCTACACTGCTCTGAAGTTTTGATTTTTTTAATTTTTTTTTATTCCATGATTATAAAAAATACCCCATGGTTGAAGTTTTGATTTTATGTGTAGTGTCTTTACACATCAAGTGATCAGAGGGAAATTATCAAAGGTCAGACTTTTTTTTTACATAGGGTCTTGCTCTAGGTTTTTAGAATTCACTATATTATTTAGGCTGGTCTTAAACTTACAGCAGTCCTCCTGCCTCAGCCCATGTGCTGCTGTTACAGGTATGATCCACCATGCCTGGCTTGGCTTAAAATAAATTTTGAAATGCTAATTCAAAATTAGCTAGATTCAAGCAAAAATACACTCATTTTTTTTAATGCTTTGGAAATAGGACCACAACAAATGGTCATTCAAGTATGTTTTCTTTTCAGTGATTTGCTCTATAAGTTTCAGTAGTCACAACCCCAGGTTGTAATGAGAAAATACCTTTTTTAGGCTTAAGTTTGAAATTTTAGAGATGATTATGGAAAAGCAGGGTTTGTAGACTAGCACACAGCTGAAAACTTGGACAGACTGCTCGTCAGTCTCAGAAAATGACCATATTTGCAGAATTCACCACTTTGGAACTATGAAAGTTTCTCGGGTGTTTTCCCCTTTTATGTCCCCTTAGATATTGATATTGTAGGGACCTATGACTAGTTAATTTTCTAACCAAGAAAGCACTTAAGTCTCTAAGCAAGTACTTTTTTGTAACATCTGATTGAATAACCCACCTTGCTGTTCAGCTCACATCCTACTGGAGACAAAGGTAAGAAACCCATTTTCTGATTCCTAATTGTTTGGGATCTGAATTTTTATTTAAGAATTAGTATTTTTTAAAGTGCTGTTTGGAATGTGAATAATGTCCTCTTATTTAAAATGCTTTTATATTTTTAATCTTGGGTGCTGCTAAATCCAATCACAGTGCTGTAGTTCAATGAGATTCTAAAGTCAGCTTTTCTTAGTTACGAATTTTATGTTCTTCAGGGCTAATATTTTCAACTTTCTGTGGTAAAGATAATTCTGTTTGGGTATTTTTGCTTTGTAAATAAGTTTGTAGAGCAATTAGGAATGAAAGAAGATTATACTAAAGTTCTGTTGTAACAACCGCCTGCAGGTTATTTCCCTCATACAGAGTAAAGGCAGAAGATGTATTGACAATCTTTTAACCACAATTCTGCACTGTTAGACAATACCACAGAATTAATGTTTTCATTTGTGCTTAGCATAACAAGTGTTTTGTTTTGAGGTGGATTATGTTGGGTCTATAGCCCAGGCTGACCTGGAACTGGCTCTAGTCTCAGGGTGGCCTCGAACTCAAGATGATCCTCCTACCTCTGCCTCTCGAGTGCTGGGATTAAAGCATGTACCACCACGCCCGGCTTAGCACGACAAGTTCTCTTGCAGAAATAATTATTTACTCTATTAGTTTTATTTTATTTAAGAGAAAGAATGAGTACTGCAGGGCCCTCCAGCCACTGTAGACACACTCCAGACATGTGTTACCTTGTGCATCTGGGTGGGTACTGGGAAGTTAAACCTGGGTCCTTAGGCTTTGCAGGCAAATGCCTTAACTGCTAAAGCCATCTCTCCAGCTCTCTGTTTTTTTTTTTTTGTTGTTGTTGTTGTTTTGTTTTGTTTAACAGCATAGACTGAGAGGGTTACATGTAGATATATAACTAAGGAGTTGGATACAGGGTTGTAGCACTGTATTACTACACAGGTTTAATGCTTCTGTGTAATTCTGAGTGTGAGTGAAAACAAACTTGTTACTTTGGAATTTATGAGGTTTTAAGTTATTCATGTTTGTTCAAGGTACGGTCTCTAGCCCACTCTTAACTCCAGGCTGGCCTCAAACTCACAGTGATCCTCTTATCCCTCCCTAATGTTAAAGATATGTGACCACACCCAGCTTATTCTTTTTATTTACTTATTTTTTTGTTGTTTTGAGGTAGGCTCTCACTCTAGCCCATATTGACCTGGAATTATTCACACTGTATTCTAAGGGTAGCCTTGAACTCATGGCAGTCAATCCTACCTTTGCCTCCTGAGTGCTGGGATTAAAGGCATGCACCACCATGACCAACTGAGCTTATTCTCTTTAAACTGAATCAGCCACCAGAAAAGAATTTAATCACTCACACTGTTTTGTCAGTACAGAAGACAGAACAAGTAAGACTCCATTGAAGGACTCCATTATTCAAATTTTGTTTTGGAGAAGGGTTTTTTGTTGAGGTAGGGTCTAGCCTAAGTTTATCAGGAACTTTGTAGCACAGTCTCTCTAGTACTGTTTGCCAGCTTTGAAAGTTAAGAGATTATATCCCTGAAAGTGGTTTGTATGTAGGAATTGAGTATTCTTTCATGTTACAAATGATCACTTGATGCTGCGTAGAAAATGAATCGATGAAACTTTATAGATGTTAAATCCAGAAATCTAAAGAGCAAAAGTAACTTCATTTTGCAGGGTTTTAAAGGCTTTTTGGGTATGGTTGATTTTTGAACCCAAGGCCAGGCCTTTGGACATGGTAGGCAGTACTCTGCCACTGAGGCTGCATTGCCCAGGCCCATTTACTACCTAGCCCAAGCTGACCTGAGTCTCAAGCTGTACTCAAACTCAGTGATCCTCTTACCTCTGCCTCCCAAGTGCTGGAATTAAAGGTGTGCACCCGGCAGTATTTACAACATCTTAATAGGTTGGATTATCAGTGGAAGAAAAGTCTTTACCATTTAGGTGGGCACAACATAACACATGATCTCAGAGTCCTTTGTCTTTGTCTCAGTGCACAGAATACAGTGCCTTTAAAAGAAACCCCTGGGCCATACATCATAGAATTAGCTAAGGTATTGATTAGTCCTATCAACATGAGAGAGAGAGGCAGAGTCAAGGATATACTCTACTGCATAGGTTTTGAGCAAAACTGCTTTGTAGGATGCCTGGTTGTCTGCAGTGTTATTTTTGGGATAAATGATAGCCACTAGGGGGAGCTATGTCTTAAAACTAGGAAACTAGCTTTGCTGAAAGGCCTTAACCCCAGCTACCTTGACCCAGTGGATCAGCTCTAAAACGAAATTGGGTAAGTTTTCTTCCTGTACTCAGTATTGCCTTTCCATATTTTGAGCAATGTCTTCCTTTTTTAAGCTTCTTTCTATCCATGTAGGTTTTGAATGGTGCTTATATTAACAATACTAAACTATATAAATTGGAAATCATCTATAGATTCTGGGGCTTTGAAGACTTGGTGAGGACATGCATCTGCTTGTTTTCTGCCTTTGTTATTAGTAGGGCCAGGAATGTAAGAGTAGATATGAAAACCGAGTCATAATTGTACAGGGAAAAGGGAGTCTATTTTCAGAGATTTTAAAAAAAAAACAAAAACAAATTATTTTTATTTGAGAAAGAGGGCATGTTAGGGCCTTCAGCCACTACAAACAAACTCCAGATACATCACCTTGTGCAACTGGCTTATGTGGGTCCTTAGACTTTGCAGGCAAGTGCCTTAACCAGTAAGTCACTCCAGTACATGGAGATTTTTAAGGTTTGTTTTTTTGTTTGTTTGTTTATGGGTGTGTAGTGTGAAGCAGTTTCAGGAGTCACTGCATGTTTTTCAAGCAAATACTAAACTACTGTGTCATCCCAATTTTTTCTTTGAGGTGGGATCTCTAGCCCAGGCTGACACTTTGAAATCTCAGGGTGGCCTTGAACTCATCTCATGCCTGCACGTTTATATTACAAAAGCAAAAGGACACAAATGCTTTTGTGCTTTTTAAACTCTATCATTAAGAATACTGTATTAACAATTTCTAGGCCCCTTGATGGAAATTAGTCATATTTCCAAGGTGAGAAGACAGGAATTTCTCTTTGCTGTTAACTTGTAGCATGGGTAGCTGCAGAGGGTAGTGGCTGATAGCAGCCTAGCTACAGTTTGGATAGTCTACCCTTAATTGTAAAAGTAATTCAGCTATGCATGTGATCGTGGCAGGAGGATTGGCAATTCAAAGCCATCTTGGTCTACAGTTAGACCCTGAAAAAAAAAAAAAAAAACTAGGGCCTTCTACTAATCTAACATGTAAAAAAGGCACTCTGTACCCTCCAAGGGCAATACAGAATTTCCTTTGCAAAAAAAGTGGGACTAAGATTGTTAGAATGCATGGTAGTTATTAGGGAATCTTATGTGTTAAGCTTGGAGTTCTCTTCAGGTTACTGCAGTTGTCGGGGAGCCTACAGCCTTTACATAGGACTGGAAACACTACACTGACTATATCTACCCATAACAGTGACATCTATATCTTGACATACAAGTTGTTTGCAGTACAGTAAGCATACTACCATCATGAAGACAAAAATAAAAAAAACCTGAACCTTTGTTTTCTAGAGCCAGGAAGTAGCTTGCGGCAAGATAATAGTCAAGCTCTTAAATCTCACTCTGTTTTGGCTTCTTGAAACCAAAGGTGGCCTATGGTGTTCTTGAATTTAAGGTCTTCCCAAGTGCCTGGATTACAGATGTTTGCCACACCTGGATACTCCAGGCTTTCAAAGTTTGGTTGGATTTGTCTGTCCCTACTTGACATTCCTACACTCTTGTCTGTGTGCTCAAATCTATTTGTAAAGTGTATTTTTAGCTTGGTTCAGTGATACTTCAGCTTGGCTATCAAGTTTAAACTTCCTAAAACATTGTTACTCCCCCAATGAATCAATGATGGATTATATTGTACTTTTCCAATTTATCACTATTGCAAGTCAATACTGATTGACCCTCTTTGGTTTTGCTTTGGTGTATCTGCTTATTTTCAGGTCTTACTCCTTCAAAGCCTGACTGCTCTCAAGTCCAGTTCAAGTCATACTACATTCCTGAATTAGAAAAAGCAAGCTACTAAAAAGCCCCTAATACTTTTATCTCATCCCTCACAGTTTATCTTAGTACATTTAAATATTTTGTATGTTTTCCTTCCCAGTGGGATGTTAGTAATTGTATTTGCCAAGAGTCAAGTGCAGTGCTGCTATACTTAATTAATAGGTTAAGCCAAGCTGGTAGTGCAGGCCTTTAATCCCAGTACTCAGGAAGCAGAGTTAGGAGGAACACCCTGAGTTCAAGGCCACCTTGAGACTACATAGTGAATTCCAGCCTGGGCTAGAGTGAGAACCTACCTCGAAAAACCAAAAAAAAAAAAAAAAAAAAAGTTAATGAATACTGACAGGGCTTGTGTGTGGCATGTATGTGTAAGCCAGAAGCTGATGTCTGGTGTCTTGATTGTTCTCCACTTTCATATTACTGAAATGGTAAACTCATTTATTTTTGTTCAAGGTAGGTGTGCCATCATGCCCAGCTCAGTACAATCATTTGTGTCCAGGGTTTCCTTTTCTCTACCTCCCAGTTCTGTGATTATTGGTGTCTGCTACACCTGTCATTTATCTGGGTACTAGAGATTTGACCACCTGGTCTTTACACTTGTTCAGCAAGTGCTTTGTCCGCTAAGCCATCTCCCTAGCCCAATAGGCAGAGAGAGAATGAATACTCCAGACACGTGGGCCACTTTGTGCATTTGGCTTTACATGGTTACTAGGGAACCAAACTTGCTTTCTCACAAATGCATAAAATTATTTAAAAGATTTTTTTGTTGTTTGTTTTTTTGAGTTAGGGTCTCATTCTAGCCCAGGCTGACCTGGAATTCACTATGTAGTCTCAGGGTGGCCTCGAACTCATGGTGATCCTCCTTCCTCTGCCTCCTGAGTGCTGGGATTAAAGGCGTGTATCACCACGCTCGGATTAAAAGATTTTTAAAATGTAAACATTGCCCAAAAAATTACTCTTGCTAGTAACATTACTTTGTATGCTGTGCACATAATGCAGATTATATGCAATATACTATCATAATAGGTGAGATAAAGCCAAGAATAGTGGTGCATTCCCTGTGATTATCCAATCTGCTAGAGTCAGACAGGATATCAAGTTTAAGAGCTTCCTGAGCTACACAGGACTCAACACTAAAAGACTCAAGTTGATATTTGCATAGTGATAACCCTAGGAACCTTAGTGCTGGGAGGCTGAGACAGGATGGTAACAAGTAAAAAAGCATGATATCCCTTTTTGAAGGTAGTCTTGCTCTATCCCAGGTTGGCTTGCAACAGCAGTCCTTCAGCCTCCATACCTGGCTTTTGCAACTTTCTGAGCTTGATACTTACAATGGAAGTCTAAATAGTCTATGAATATGGTAGTCTTGCCTTTTGAGAATCCTTACAGATTTCTCAGGTTTAATCATTTTTGCTTCATTCTGGACATTTAACAGGAATTCATACATAAGGACTTAGGATGAATTATTTTGTTGGGTTGGAGAAAACTTGCTCTACAGCTGAAGTAGGATTGCTCTAAGTTTGAGTCCACTTTAGGGCTACAGAGTTACATGTCAGCCTGGGCTGGAATGAGACCCTGCCTCAAAACAGTTATTCAGATCCTTGACTCTAGTCTCCAGGCTAATGGAAAACCAACAAGCTTAAAGTAAATTTCCCAAAGCTGGGCACCTCGCATACAAATACTAAGCTGGAGGGATGGCTTAGTGTTTAAGGCACTTGCCTGCGAAACCTAAGGACCCAAGCTCAATTCCCCAGTACTAACGTACGCCATATGCATGCACATGCATGTGGTGGTGCTTGTGTCGAGTTCATTTGCAGTGGCTAGAGGCCCTGGCACACACATTCTCTGCCTCTATCTCTGAAATAATAAAAATGTTTTTTAAAAGTGAGGCCTTTGGCTTCAGATACTAAACTGTCTGTTCTCAAACAGCCTCTGTCCTTTAGCTGTTAAGAATTCTATCCCTAGCTGGGCGTGGTGGTGCATGTCTTTAATTCCAGCACTGGGGAGGCAGAGGTAGGACGATCACTGAGTTCAAGGCCAGCCTGAGATTACATAGTGAGGTGAATTCCAGGTCAGCCTGGGCTACAGTGAGACCCTACCTTGAAAAAAAAAAATTCTATCCCTTAGTTTTGTGTGGTGGTGTACACCTTTAATCCCAGTGCTAGGAGGTAGAGGTGGTAGGATCACTGAATTCGAGGCCAGCCTGGGATTACAGAGTGAGTTCCAGGTCAACCTGAGCTAGAGTGAGACCATTCCTCAAAAATTTTAGTTGGGCATGGTGGCACACGCCTTTAATCCCAGCACTTGGGAGGCAGAGGTAGGAGGATCACCATGAGTTCAAGGCCACCGTGAAATTACATAGTTCCAGCTCAGCCTGGACTAGAGTGAGACCCTACACACAAAAATTCCCTTAAACAGCTAATAACTGAAACATTGTTGAGCTAATTGCATTTTACTTGTATTTTACTTTTCTTCTGCTTGTTTAGTGTGTCCATGTATGCACTTCACACATTCTTTGTTGTCTACTTTTCATGTTTTGTGTCCTCAGCTACACAATAAGCTGTGAGGCCTGTAGTATGACAAGTTATGCCAGCATACACACCTTAGTAGATGTTTGTAAATATATTAATGAACTCTGAGGCAGGTGAGCTATTGCATAGCTCAAATCTGAGACGCATGTGTCCCTCTGGTCAGAATGGGTCAGATGCATGTGCCACTTCATGTATCTGTCTTTATGTGGGCACTGGGGAATGAACCCAGGCCTTCAGACTTTGCAACCAAGAGCCTTTAACTGCTGAGTTATCCCTTCAACCCATCTTGCTATCTTTTTAAATGGGAAATCACATGGCAAATGACTTTTTTTTTTTGTTTAGATGGTCTCATGTAGCCCAGGCCGACCTTGAACTCATTATGTTGCTTTAAGATAACTGAACTTCTCATCCTCCTATCTTTACCTTCCAAATGTCAGGATGAGAAGTATGTACTACCATGCTGGGCTTTTTTGCTTTGTTTTGTTTTTTTTCCAGGCAAGGGCTCACTCTAGCTCAGGCTGACCTGGAACTCATTCTACTCCCAGGCTTGCCTTGAACTCATGGGTCCTCTACCCCTGCTGAGCTTTGAAGTTTCTCAAAATAGTGGCTGTTTTACACAGTTCTTTTACACTTACTACCCATTAAGTGCTATTAACTTCATTTTGCAGTTTAAGGAAACATCCCCAGAGATGCTAAAGTAGGGCCAAAACTTGTGTCCAAGTGTTTACTACCACATTACTGTTTTCCACCAGTCTGCTTTTTCCAATTGGGAGTTTCTTTTTTGTTTATTTGTTTGTTTTTGTTTTTAGGGAGAGAATGGTATCTTAAGTGAATATCACCTGTAATATCTACCTGATGCCACCAGGGTGTCCCATGGTACTGTTTTTGATCTATGTTCTTAACCCTGATTGCTGAGTTCAAGAAGTTAAGAGGGACCTTGGCTCATATCCCAGCCCCAAGACAGTGGGATGCTTGGCTTCCCAGTGTGCAGTGCACAGCCAGCTCTCAGAAAAGCCTTTGCCCTTTTAGACCCCATGGAAGAACAGCAGGTCATACAGTAGCTAGGCAGCCACCTTGTAAGACTGCATACAAAAGAACTTTGGAATAAATGGAAATGTTTGCATTTCTTTCTTTCTTTTCTTTTCTTTTCTTTTTTTTTTTGTTTTGTTTTGTTTTTTGGTTTTTGGTTTTTCGAGGTGGGGTCTCACTCTAGCCCAGGCTGACCTGGAATTCACTATGTAGTCTCAGGGTGGCCTTGAACTCATGGTGATTCTCCTACCTCTGCCTCCCGAGTGCTAGGACTAAAGGCATGTGCCACCATGCCTGGCTGTTTGCATTTCTTTTGATAGCCAGATACATACTAAAATTTGTAATAGTAAATAGGTCCACAAAAGCATGACCAAGATTGTGTTGTTACCACTGGGCAGCTGAATTCTTGAAGCCAGTGTGAGGTGGTCTTCCCACTTTCCAGTTTTCAGTAAAAATGTCTGCATTACACTTAGCTCGAGTACTGCCTTCTAGTATCAGGGCTTGTATTCAGCAACCTTAGATCTGCACTGTTAAAGCCATCATTTGTGTGAAAGCCCATGTGTTGATATCTTGGATTTGGTATTAACTAGGGAGCAAATAGCCCTTTAGAAATTTGCCTTTTCCCCACTGCTGCTTGGTCATTTGGTACAAATGTGTACAACTGGTTTATAATTGTTTCTTTACAAGTCTTGATTCCTCCATTGAGAATTTCCAGTGGCTACTACTGTTTGGCATTTGATAAGTGTTTAATAAATACTGAAATACTAATAAGTTGTACATATGAGCCATTTTTTTCTATGAAGAGGTCTTTCATCCTCAAGCTAATTAAAATTGATTGTGAACTGGGAAGATTGTCCTTGGGATGTCCTGGCTGGCCTTTCAAAATGGTCAGTGCATTGCTCTATGTTTGAATTCCCATCACAGCCTGATTTGGAACTATATCTAAGCTGTTTCTGCTGAGATATCATCTATGTGATGTCTCTGGAGCTGGCTGTTTATTCCAGTTCCTAAGCCCACCAGGAGAGACTTCTCACCCTTAGTCCTGGCTGAGGTTTAACAGTAGTTAACCATGAAGATGTGAGGTCAGCCTGGCTACAGTTAGAACCTGCCTCCAAAAGAGTGCACCACCAATTTGAGATGCTGGGTTTGTCATGTCACTTTCCTTTTCTCCCTGCTTTTTCACATGAATTTCCATCCTAAAACTACTCTGAAGAATTTTTTCTCTCTCTGTTAGGAATCAAACAGGCACTCACTAAGCAAATGCTTTCTCACTGAGCTACAACCCCAGCCCTGAACTACCCTCTTACCTATTAGTCAAGTTGACTTCATAGTTTTTCTCTAGTAAGATGACTAGCCATATCAGATCATGTGCACCCTTCAGCTATGATTTTCTGTTTAGTTTTTGTTTTCTCTTGTAACTGTCCCTCCATGTTTTTTTTTTTTTTTTTTCTTTTTTTGGTTTTTCGAGGTAGGGTCTCACTCTAGCCCAGGCTGACCTAGAATTCACTGTGTAGTCTCAGGGTGGCCTCGTACTCAGAGCCATCCTACCTCTGCCTCCTGAGTGCTGGGATTAAAGGCGGGTGCCACCACACCTGGCCCATGTGGTTTTAAGTGAAGAGTCACTACTTCAGCTGAATGTGTGTAGAGCATGGACAGGGCTTCCTCAGGTGTCCACATCAGTTTCACTAAGTGTCCTATGTAGGCAGCTCAGAACAAATTGCTTTCAAACAACCCTCTTGTCACTAAGGGATTTTTCAGCTTGTCTAGTAAATTGGTTTGAAAAATGCTCTTTCACATGTGAAAAATAAGTCCAGTGTGATTTTCCTATCTAAAGTGAATTCTAGAAGGCAAAAATGTACATTTCAGCTCTAGCATTATGTATACTCTAGCTGTAGTGTTTCTGGGCTTTATATCTAGTGCACAGGAAACTACCTCAGGTTGATTACTTTCCATTTGTTCCCTAAGCTGCATGGAAGGGGAGAGAAAGTAAAGGGAGTGCTGGGAAGAGGAAGCTAGAGAAATAAGAGGAAACAGCTGGAAGCTAAGAGGGTGGAACTCAGATAAGTTCAATAAAACAAAATACAGAAGGCAGGGTCAGGCCCTGGGAGCAGAAAGCTAATTACTTCTGTCAGTGGAACAGAGTCATTTGTATACTTTGTTAAGAGACCACAGATACTTTAAAGGGAAAAAAAAAAAAATCTATATTCTTCCTGTGTACCTTAGTGACTTGTTCTTCAGGTCAAAAATCTATCCTGGCCTCCTAGAATTTCTTCAGACCAAGCAGACAGCTTGCTGCCAGTGCTCAGGCAAACCAGGGTGAAGTGTTTGGACAGCAACAGGTAAGCCTGATGTATTATTCACAACTGTAAGAGCAAATGCTGAGTATAGCTTTTGTCCCTATGTAAAGCTCTTTACTGCTACTAAACTTGGCCCCTTCATGTCACATATATATGGACTAGAGAACCAAATGTAGAACTTTACTTAGGTAGTTTCTAAGAGATGCCAGGTCAAGAAACATCCTTAAAAGAGCTAATTAGGTTTTTTGGGAACCCAAGTCACATTTTATGCTGGCCTGGATTTATGTTGACATTGGTAGGCATTTCTTTCTAGAATGCAGCAGCTTTCCTAAGGCTTACATAGTATGGCTGGTCTCATGATGTCACATCAGGGTCTTAGACTATGTCACTTACTTCCTTTACCCAGGGAACTTGGGTCCCTCCACACCGGTCTCATTATTGCCCTGCTCTCTTCACTACTGCAAATGGAGGGACACTCCCTTCCCTCCCAAGATGATCATCACATTGGCCCAATGGAACATTCACTAGGAATTTGCCCTGCTCCTCTCTTCAAAGAAACATTTGGACAGGCATTACAATTACTTAAAAAAGAAAGAAGCCAGCCAGGCATGGCAGAGGTAGGAGGATCACCCTGAGTTCAAGGCCACCCTGAGATTACATAGTGAATTCCAGGTCAGCCTGGATGAGAGTGAGTTACCCTACCTCGAAAAACCAAAAACAAAAACAACAAAAAAACCCACATGAATAGCATGTTTAGTATAGATTGGTGGCACAAAACTGTTGAGTTTCATTTTATCCTCTTGATGTATTTGAAGAGGCTATAGTCACTGAAAAGAGGAGGCCTGCCTCTATATCAGAGCAACTTTAAGGGTTTTGATGTTGTAATCTTTGCTAAGTTTTGTAGTTTGATTCAGGCCCACCAAGTTAGTATGACTGTTAAGTATCCTTTCCCCATGCTCCAAGTTGGCTATTGCTCCAGGGGCTTGGGGCATCTAAGGGCAGTGAGTAACAGGTGTCCAAAGAATAAATGTTGGTGCCTGAGAGTGTGTTTTCCAGATGTATTGAATTTCTTACTTGGTGTATTTTTGACCTGTCTTAGTTTCTTTCCTGCTGATGGCCTAAGCTGTTTTGCATGCTATTTGTTGGGTATTTACTATAGTGGGGATTGAACATAGGGCTTTGACATGATAGACAAGTGTTTTGCCACTGAGATAACCCAGCCCTTATTTGTTGGACATTCTGTGAGTCATCCAAGAGTTGTAAGTGGGAGTTAGTATTTCTACATAAATGCTTTATGAAGATAATAGCACTGAATTTTTGATAGTGAAAACAGTTAAGGTAATGTGTTACTATGATGTTGAACTTTTTTTTTGAGTATTGAGTTTATAGTCCTTTGTAAAACAGCATTCTTTTTTTTTGTTTTTCGAGATAGGGTCTCACTCTGGTCCAGGCTGACCTGGAATTAACTCTGTCATCTCAGGGTGGTCTTGAACTCAATGGCAATCCTCCTACCTCTCCCTCCCGAGTGCTGGGATTAAAGGCGTGCGCCACCACGCCTGGCTTAACACCATTCTTTTAATTAAGAACCTTCAAATACCAGTTGAACTCTATGAGAAATATGAGTGAATTTGTTCCTTTGTGACTATGTTCCAGCTCTCAAGGAACTCTCAAATATAGGTCTTCAGGAAAAAGAAATCTTCATTGTTTTCTCTTCCTCATCTTGCCAGTTAAAACAGATATAACCAGTGATGACAGTTACTTGGTGGAATTACCAGTTTTAGAATTATTGCCAGTTTTGTGTGTTTTATTTCCAACTAAAAAATTATGTGTGTATGTGTGCATGCACATGGATGTGCCAGAGCCCCTTGCCACTGGAAAAAAATACTTGACACATGCCCCAGTTTTTGTATCTACCTTTATGTGGATGCTGGGGAATTGAACCTGGGCCAGCAGCCTTTTTAAGCAAGGGCCCTTAACTGCTGACCCATCTCCCTCATCTCCCCAGCCCCTAACTTGCCAGTTTGAAGTTTCTTCTAATTAGACATTCTCTACTGGAGGTTTTGATTTGATACATATTTTTTTAATTTTAATTTTTTTTTTTTTTTTTTTTTTTTTTTTTTTTTAGGCACAGTTTCACTCTAGCCCAGGCTGACCTGGAATTCACTATGTAGTCTCAGGGTGGCCTTGAACTCACAGTGATCCTCCTACCTCTGCCTACTGAGTGCTAGGATTAAAGGCAGGCACCATGATGTCTGGCTGGTTTTTATTTTTTTGAGCAGTTTAACCTGGGGACAGACAGTTGATAACAGACCTGCTTTCTATTCTTAGAGCCATGTGTCATTAGTCTTTGGGCATTTACCTTAGTGCTCTTTGAATGAGAGATCTGAAAGAAAAACCTGTCACTTTGAGAGAAAGTTTGAGAACTTTGAGCCTGTGTGCTGAGTTCCCAGCCCCAAAATTAACTTAGAGCCACTTAACAACAGCAACAACAATACCTAGCACCTTTATATTTCAGGAGTGTTTTAAAAACTTTACAGGCCAGGCGTGGTGGCTTGGCCAGGCATTGGTGGCTCATGCCTTTAATTCCAGCATTTGGGAGGCAGAGGTAGGAGGATTGCTGTGAGTTCAAGGCCACCCTGAGACTACATAGTGAGTTTCAGGTCAGCCTGGGCTAGAGTGAGACCCTATCTTGAAAAACAAAAAACAACAACAACAAAAAACTTTACATACAGTTTTTATTTAGGCCATAAGTTGCCCTTGTGACATAGGTAGCTTGGTTTCATTTTTTAGATGAGGAAACTGAGGCCCTGAAAGAGTGACAGATCATAAAACTTGATAGAAGAGGAGGAGGGGAATTTGACCTTTGTTTGGGTAGGGTAGGTACAACATAATTTTTACTTAGACACCAAATATTTAGATACTCATGTGAAGGTAACATTGATCCATTCATCAAAGATGGTTTTAGTAACTGAGATAAGTGTACTACTGTCTGTACACATTGGTAGCCTTTTGACTAGACTTCAGTATAAGGTGACAAGGGGCTCATTTTGTTTGTGGTTAAAGATACCCTCCGTATGGGTAGAAAAAGTTAATTTTCTAAGAGTTTGGGGAACAGGATTTCTGATTTTTGTCTTTTTTTTTTTTTTTTTTTTTTTGCTTTGTAGGTAGGTTCTTGCTGTAGCCCAGGCTGACCTGGAATTCATTCTGTACTCTGAGTAGCCTCGAACTCATGGTGATCCTCCTACCTCTGCCTCCCAAGTGCTGGGCTAAAGGCGTGCGCCACCACGCCTGGCTAATTTTGTCTTATGGATAGAGGAAAAAATTAAGGCATTTTCCCCCAGGAAAGGGATACTTCAGAATCCCAGCTGGGTGTAGTGGCACATGCCTTTAATCCCAGCACTTGGGGGGCCAGAGGTAGGAGGATCACTGTGAGTTTGAGGCCACCCTGAAACTACATAGTGAATTCCAGGTCAGCCTGGGCTAGAGTGAGACCCTACCTGAGGCCAGGGCGGGTGGCTGGGTACAGAATCCCAGCTCTACCATAATGAGAATTGCATTGTTTTCACTTGACCTCTGCTTCTTGTTTGTGGGGGAAAACCCTTCACAGAGGTGCTAAGATAAAAACTGTTGGAAAGTATTTTTACATCCTAGAATAAGATGTGCAAGTGTCCATCCTATCGTTAGGATCATAGTGCTTATAAGAACTAGTTTTCTTAATCTGAAGCTTCATTTTCACCACAGTTTGAAAAACAGCAGCCAAAGAGAAGAGACTATCGAGGGAAGGAAGAAAACTGAGGAGACGCATTAGAGAGACCTTGACGTGAATGTGTTAAGGCAGAAGCAGCAGACAATGATATACACTGAATGAAAAAAAATACAAGGACATGCAACACCCAAGGTCAGAGCAAGAATATAAAGACTTTAGTTTGTTAGTTCCTTAGTTTGCATCTTAGCTGTCCTTAGTTTGTGTGCATATATAAACATAGACTTCCAGAAACATTTTTCTTTCCAAAGGAGACTAACAGACATTTGCAGGAGACACAGGGGCCACCTAGCAGTTTAGCTAAGGAATGTATCAGAAACTCTTCGTCATTTTCTGTCCCCTCCTGTCTTAGGCTAAACTGTTCTCTGATGATTACCTGCTTCTACTACTGAGGATCCAAACTGCAGAACTTCTCAATATTTCCAAGGCAGTATCCAGTGGGGAATCAGCTTGGAAAGGAAGCAGACCAACGTGTTCCAGCCCCTTCATTCTGGTGACTGATGGAAAAGTGGGAGGGGGGTGTACTTGTATACTGGATGGAAAACCCCACAAGGTCCAATTACTACTGTACCTCTTCAGTTTCTGTTACCATAGAATTCAGCAGCCTTAGTATTTGTACTGTGTATATTCTAAGAAGTTGGAGATCCTTCATTTGAAGTTTGGCGGTGATAAGAGTTAAAAGATGTTGAAGTCTTGAAATAATGCCCATCTGAGGAATTTTTTGTTGTTTTTTGCTTTTCGAGGTAGGATCTCACTCTAGCTCAGTCTGACCTGGAATTCACTATGAAGTCTCAGGGTGGCTTTGAACTCAGGCGATCCTCCTACCTCTGCCTCCCGAGTGCTGGGATTAAAGGCATGTGCCACCACGCCCGGCATCTGAGGATTTTTTAACTAGTTTATTAAAAATATCATTGATGTAAAGTGCCCCTTCATTTCCCCACCAGAGACTTCTTAGGCTGGAGACACATGTTTTAATAATAGCTTGTTTCTAATATCCGCAGTAGCTACCTCTATGTGAGGAAAGGATAGAAAACGTTCAGGACATCATACAGGCTCCTGATCTACAAAGTTCCAGTCTGTAGCAGTGACGCCTACACAGAAGACTGGGAACTGCAAACAGGCTGGGGTCACCTCAGTGACATCTGACGCTGTCCAACCAGAAGTTTGATTTTTGTCTTGGGGTATGTGTGTGAAAGAAGTAGACTTTACTAAAGGACTAAAATAATCTCTTGTCTACTTTTCTCATTTGTTTTTTTTTTTTTTTTAATCCCCCTCGAGTAGAATTCTGCATATTTGGAGTGAAGGGGAGGGTGGGATGGGGAAGCTCAGCCCTGCACCCAAGAATAACCCAGCAATGACATCTCAACGCGTGGGAAGTAGTTCCCTACACACTAGGAGGATGTGAGGCTGTGCCCGGGTGGGACTAGGGACTGCGTGTTTGAGTCGGAAGGCTACTCAGAGGGCAATGAGGGCTTAGCGGGCCCGGGAATGAACCGCCAGGGCTGGGAGCCAGAGTCCCCTAGCTTGGAGGTGGGGGCTGTGATGTGCAAAGTGACTGAAGAGCCAGCTGACGGACGTGGCCCGTGCCCTCCACTGAAGGTCCGCTAGGGACGCGCTGCGCTGCGCTGCGCTGCCGGACACCGTCCGAGTCACGCGAGACGGCCCAGCGGTGCCCAGCGGGCGAGCGCCAGACCCTGGCGTCCTCCATCTTCTCTCCTGAGCTCCCCCTGCTCCAGCTGCCGGAGCCGCGGACCGCAGCACCACACACCCCCGCGGGGGGGGACGCCGCGCCCCATCCCCGCCCCCGGCCCCACCCCAGCCCCCCCGCGGGGGCCCCGACCCCACCGCCCACAGGCGCTGGCTGAGCTCCGAGGCGGCGGGCCGGCGGCGGGGACGCCCGCGGGGGGTCGGAGCAGCTGGGGGCGGCGGCGGCCGGGCCGGGGCTCCCCCCCCGCCCGCGCTCGCCGCCGCGGTGGTGCGTCCCGGAGGTTACCGGAAGTGGCCGCGCTCTGCGCTGCCATGTTGAGGAGCCGCCGCTGCCGCTGCCGCCGCCGCCGCCGCCGCTTTGTTGTCGCCTCCTCCGGCTGAGGAAGCTCCCCGAGCGGGGGGAGCGGGGAGGAGGGGGTCGGCCGCCGCAGCCATGGAGGCCAACTGGACCGCGTTCCTGTTCCAGGTACTGGGGGCCCCCCCGGGGGGGCACGGGGGACAGGGGGGCCGGGCCCCGGGCGGGCGGGCGGGCGGGCGGGCGCTCCTCCCCTCCCTCCGGGCTCCGCTCTCGGGCCCGGCCTTAATCCCCCTTTGTTTTTCCGCCCGCCCGCCCCGGCCGAGCCGGGCTGCCGAGGTGAAAGGAGGCGGCCTCACGGGGTGCGGGGGAGAGCGCAGGCCTCGGGGTGAACCCGGGCCCCCCTCGCACACCCCACACGCACACGCACACACACCACACACTCCCTTCACTCCCGCCCTGGAGGGGAAGGGAGGAGGCCGGTCGCTGTCACCACCCCGCGGCCCGGAGAAAGGAGGCCGCCGGGCCGCTGCATCGTGCGGGCCGCCGGGGCCACTGCGCGCCCGGCCCGCGCCGCACCGTGGAGTGAGGGGGTCCCCAAGTCCTGCCCCGAGTGCCCCCTCCCATCCATCATTCGCTCGCGATCTCGCCTCTTTTTGTGTGTCTGCGTGTGTGTTGACTTTCTGACCCTCCTCCCACATCGCGCGAATAGCGGGTATCTCTAGCTTCCCCGCCACTCCCCCTTTCCGCCGCCCCCTGCTGTTTACCGTGGCGGGGGGGTGCAAGCGTCTCGCTCTTAGAAACTTTCCCCCCTCGGTACTCATTTTCCTTTCCGGAGCCCTGGCAGCTGGCACCCTCTCCTCTGTCCAGCTCTCCCGCCGTCCCATTCAGCCCGGGGAATCCCCCGGCCGGCCAGGGCAGGGCAGGGCAGGGCCGGCGGGCGGGCGCGGGGAGCGACGGGGCCGGGACTCCTGCGCGCCGACCTTCTTTCTCCGGAGCGCTTCTCCCGCCCGGCCCGGCCCGGCCCGCGCGAGCTTTCTCTCCAGCCTAGGGGAGCGAGGGAAAGCGGAGAACGCTGGTGCGCTTACAAAGCCCCCATGAGTCACTCGTTGCGTTGTTGGGCTTCGCTTTTTGCAAGAAACTTTAAAAAGTGACGGCAGCCATAGATTGGCCATAATCCCTCTACTCCCACTTTAGGTGGGAGACCCCCCCTCCCCCGTTTGGAAGATGTAAGATACGCTAGAACTTTTTTTTTTTTTTTTTCCTCCTGCTTCGTTTCTGATTGCAAACGAAGCATTTAGTGGGCAGTAGCGATGAGCTCACAGGGAAACTTCGGAACCCGAAGGACGTTAGGAAGCTCATCAGTTTTTAAGTGTGTCCTTCCCGCCTGCCCCAGAGTTTTTTCCTTTGAATACTTAGTGAAATCCCAGACGCGTAGTTTGGGCGCTGGAGACCTTTGGGAACTAACCAAGAACGAATGCAGAATCTTCAAAAGATTACCTTCTCAGCATCTGGTCTCATCCCAATGAAGTTAATATGGGGAATTGGGGAGAATTCAGAATTACCTATTGTATAACATGCTTTATCATATTACGATATATTTCAAATGCTGACTTTTTGATTTTTAAGTAATCAATGGGTGTCCTAATTTAAAATCCTTAAAATTATGATGAACTACCCCCTTTTCTCCTTCTGACCTAGTATTTTTATTGTGCATTGATGAGTTTAATAACTGGTCAACTTAAGAATGCATCAGAAGAAATCTACATGACTAGTTGGCATGGGGGTTGTTGCAAAGATGGCACGTTCCTTTAAGAATCTTGCATGGTCATTTTAAAGGAGAGGATTGAGGGGCCATTAAAATGATTTTCATGAGATCAAAACCATATTAAACCTATTATCTGTAAGTTTAATGGAGATTGAATAAAACAAGTTATAAATTAAAAAACATAACTCACCTTTGGGAATCTATTTTAAAGATTTGTAGAATACTTTTTTTAAGCTTCTTATTTTCCTGGATAAAGCAGATGCCAGGCTATTGAATTTTTTACACCTGATGGGGAAATGTGACGGCTAATATTTGATCCTGTGTTTGCAACGTGTGCAGTGACAGTTGTTGGAAAACGTAGAGTTGAGGACTGTTGGATGAGCAGAAAGATAGGGATAGACAATCAGTTACAATCTTAAGAAACTTTCACTGGGAAAATGGAGAATTAAACTACGTTTCTTGGAGCATCCTGTTGAATATAGGTCTAAAATGATTTTGAATGCCAGAGAACCTGGTGGAAAGTGAAAGCCATAGCTGTTAAAATGTTTGATGGATGATTCTCCTAACAGGACATTCAAGATATGACTCACCCATGCTAATTTGTTTCAGTACAAAATCTTTTACCCTCTGGCACTGGAGATTTCATGGTTCTATATCCTACCACCTTGGGTGATGAAATAACATTTCTGTTTTTTTTTTTTTTTTTTGGTTTTTTTGGTTTTTTTTTTTTGTTTTTTTTTTGTTTTTTTGCCAGCCCCAGAAAAAAGGAAAGCTTGGGCAGAGCTAAAAGCCTTGCACTTAGAAGACACAATTTAAACTTTGATTTGGTGCTACTAGTCAAATAAAAACCCACCTAGAAGTTACATTTTTGCAATAAATCAGTAACTGAAGTCAGGCTGTGGTTGGGAAATGTCAGCTCCCATTTTTGGCACCATGTAGAAGTCCAGGGATCCTAGGAACCCCCAGATTCTCATAGTGGCTCTCCAGCATTTCACTCAAGAAACGGAGACATGGTGTGACCCTCCTGTGAGAGTGTGTGTTAGCAGTGCTGTAAATACTTGGTGTTGCTACAGACATCTGAACTGGTTAAAGGGCAATAGGTGCTTAAAAGCCCACCATGTTTAAAGTTGTTTAGAACTGAAAAATGCCTCTAAATGTTAAAAGTTTGAACTTTGTCCAGAAGATTTGCATTCCGTACTATCTGATCTGTTAGCCTTTGAAATTGTATATCTTGAGCTATCTTCAACTATTAACTGTTTGTATTCTGTATGGTAACTTGGGTATCCTACAGCTTGGTTGAGAAAGGGCTAAGATTTGAGTTCAAATTAAAGCTTCTGCTGCTGTCACCTGGGTAGGTAGACTCCAGTAGGCATAAGAGCTCCACAAAGTAGATGAGAGGTGGACTGTAATTCAGTAGGTCATTAAGTCTAGAAAAATACTCACTTGTAAGTCACCACGTGGTTTCTGAGAGTCGTTAAAAACTAAAGTGTGTTTAAGTCAGAATTATTAAATTGAAACTTGTAACTGTGGGTACCACATCTCCTAACCATTTGGGGGAGAGCAGTTCCAGGTGTAGTTGTGCCGTCATTAGGTAAACATGGAACAATGTGAGGTAGATGCTTTCGCTCTTGTCAGGAGAAGGAAGATCTGAATGGGTTTCCTTGTGGGATTTGTGATTTTGTTTCCTTTCTTTAATCAACTTAGCTAATCAAGTAGTGAAAGAGAGAGAAACCCTGTCTAAACTAGCTAAGATGTTGGTCTGGGCTCTTCCTGGGATATTTGGAACTCTTAGCATGCGTCTTCTTAGGATTACAGTCAAGCATTGGGACTTGGTTGTACTCTCAAGAGTTTCAAAAATCATGTTGGTAAAGAACAGCATATTAGGAAGAGCTATTTCAGTAACTTTTCCATCATTTCTTAAGCTTTCCAGACAGTGCTCCAGCCTCCAGTTTTGGAGGAGAGAATGCATTATAACAGTAAACAGCGAATACTTTATTAAAACCTGCAGCTGCTCGAAGAAGTGGACATGAGCATGGTTGTAGTTTGTTTTCTCTCTTACGAGAGCATGTTGCAGAAAGATGCAGGCTCCAGCGGAAGATGACAGGCTCTGGAAAATAACTGGCAGGTGTTAGCAACCTCCACAGATGCCTTCCAGCTTGATCAATAGCAGGCAGCATTTCAACTGAATCTTAGTAGCGTTGAGTGGACATTACAAGTAGACCTAACAACTAGCATATGCATATAGAAGACTAGATTCCCTTCAGCACTTAGCAGCAGCCCTTTTCTCAATCACCAAGTTTTCTTCTTATAAAGAAGAAAGTGGGGTGGTGCCTGTCCTTTCCTGGGGAAGAATGAGTACATCATTATATCCTGTGTGTGTGTGTGTGGTGTATGTGCATGTTAGTTACAGTGTAAGGTACTGTTTAATACTTAAATCTGGGGTGTGATTCTTTTTAACAAGTTATTTAAGCTTGGTTTTAGTACTGACAGCCTAATGCAAACTGGTTGCATCAGTTAGTATGCCCCTCCTGAGTCAGGCAGCATGCAGTTTAGTTGCCTGTGGAAGCACAATCACTGTGAGCAGTATAGTTGCAGAAGTTTTAATCTGCACAGTGACTTTCAGGGTTGGATATTGGCAGCTCTTGAGAGTCAGTAGTTGCTGGATCTCTGCTGCATGGAGAGCTCACAGGCTCTCGGTTGGTTTTCTCTTGGTCCCTCTTACGTGCACCACATTGGATTGTTTGGCTCACTGTGAGAGGCTGAGTTTCTCAAGTGTAAATGTTTGGTTTTAGGCCCATGAAGCCTCCCACCACCAGCAGCAGGCAGCACAGAACAGTCTGCTGCCCCTCCTGAGCTCTGCTGTGGAGCCCCCCGATCAGAAACCATTGCTTCCAATACCAATAACGCAGAAACCTCAGACTGCACCAGAAACATTAAAAGATACCATTGGGATTAAAAAAGAAAAACCCAAAACTTCATTTGTGTGCACTTACTGCAGTAAAGCATTCAGGGACAGCTATCACCTGAGGCGCCACCAATCCTGCCACACAGGGATCAAGTTGGTGTCTCGGGCAAAGAAAACCCCCACTACGGTGGTTCCCCTTATCTCCACCATCGCTGGGGACAGCAGCCGAACTTCGTTGGTCTCAACCATTGCAGGCATCTTGTCAACAGTCACTACATCTTCGTCGGGCACCAACCCCAGTAGCAGTGCCAGCACCACAGCTATGCCTGTGACCCAGTCTGTCAAGAAACCCAGTAAGCCCGTCAAGAAGAACCATGCTTGTGAGATGTGCGGAAAGGCCTTCAGAGATGTGTACCACCTCAACCGACACAAGCTCTCCCATTCGGACGAAAAGCCCTTTGAGTGTCCTATTTGTAATCAGCGTTTCAAGAGGAAGGACCGGATGACTTACCATGTGAGGTCTCACGAAGGAGGCATCACCAAACCCTATACCTGCAGTGTTTGTGGGAAAGGCTTCTCGAGGTACTGCATTTTGCTTTGTATTTTTCATTATGTTTTCATTAACTTCAAATTTGTCTCTGTGATCTAGCTGTATTTGAGAAGAGATGTAAGAATGCCTATGTTATTAGAGGAGGTGGGTGATATATATATATGCCTTTTCTAGCCCTGGTTTGGTGTGGTTGACAAATGGTGATAAAGCAATTAACCTGTTAAATCATTTAAGTCCACCTTGGTAGAGAGTCAGGCCTTCACTTGGCACGTAGATACTTGACACTGCAGAACCATCAGTTCAGGTTCATTTCAGGGACTAGATATGCCTTTCACTGTGCAGATCCAAGAAACTATGTCCTATTGGTTGGGATGACTTTTGTATACTTTTAGTATAATTTTTAAGGAGAATTCCCCCACCCTGCCCCATGTTTCTGTGGATACTATTTGATTTTTTTTGTTATTTTTATTTTTTTGAGAGTGACAGAGCGAGGAAGAGGCAGAGAAAGAGAAAGAGAGACAGAGAGAGAATGGGCGTGCCAGGGCCTCTAGCCACTGCAAACGAACTCCAGACCCGTGCGCCCCCTTGTACATCTAGCTAACGTGGGTCCTGGGCAATTGAGCCTCAAACCGGGGTCCTTAGCCTTCACAGGCAAGCGCTTAACCGCTAAGCCATCTCTCCAGCCCTATTTGATTTTTTTTAAGACTATTAGAGTTAACAGGGGGGAGGGGACAAAAGAAGGTAATGGGAGGGGATTATGATCAAAATACACTATGTACACATAGAATTAGTCAATATAAAATTTTGAAAAGAGCTAAAACTTTGGGTGTTTGTAAATATGAGGAATCAAGACAATATGATTTGATGTTGACCAGGAGACCGTTAACAGGTTAAGGATTAAGACTTTTGCTTGTGGTTTAAGAGAGGTGAGGAGACTTGTAGTGGGAGTGTTGGAATTGGTTGATTCTGCTGGCTTCCTGTGAAATGCTCCCGCCTGATCTGCCAAGCATGCAGCATCACATAAGTAGCATTTCTCTATGTTCCATTACAACCTCTGCTTGAAACTCTCTTTCACAGGCCTGACCACTTAAGCTGTCACGTAAAACATGTTCATTCAACAGAAAGACCCTTCAAATGCCAAGTAAGAGTTAAAATGACTTATCCTTAGAATAGCTGTTAATGCACATTATCTGGAGAGTTGAGCCAGTCAAAGCTCATGGTTCTTGAATAGTTTTCAGATCACTTGTTTGAGTAAATGTGGTCCATTTGAATTCTAATTTTATAAAATAGGAATGACAGAATCTGTTTCTGTGTGACAAGATCACTCTAAATGTGTATTTTTGCTAAACTGTGTTTACCTTTGCTTGAGCAATAGCAATTTTTGGTATAAGAAAAAAATTATAGTCATGCAAAGATTGTTATATATTTGAAATGAATAAAAGAATGAAGAGTTTTCAGTTAACTTCTGGATTAATGGATAAGGATGTTTAGACTGGAATAGAAAACCAGTTTCTCTCCACCTTTTATCATTGACTAGATTTTGTCTGCTGTTAATGGAAATTTTCTAGTTATTTGGAAATACATTCAGATTGATGATTTTATTGGACCTAAGTTGTGATAATGAAAGGGTTAAGAATTTTTGCTAAATCAAATGACTGTTTTAGGCATTACTAATTCTTACTTGTTACTGGAAGTTGTTCAGTGTTTCAGTTAAATTTGTTAATGACTAATTTTATTATGTAAATTATTTGAATTCTAAGAAAAATCTAACCGAAGGAAGGAAGCTAGTATCTTTGAGTGAGTGCCTGCTATGTATGCAAGGCTCCTAACCCACTGGCAATTTTGTGATAGGTATTATTATACTTATTGTCCATATAAAGAACCATCAGATAGCATAACACTTGCTTAACATTAGACTGTTTCATTGATTGTGCAACTTAGTTTAAAAAGAAGGTTTTCTATTATTTTGTTTTTCTTGCTGTTCTGGGGATTGAACCCATGAGGCAGTTACTCTATCACTGGGCTATACCCCCAGCTATAAATTCTAGTTTAACTGATTCTAAGCCTCAGATCTTTTCACTAGCATTATGTTGATGTTTTCTACCCCTCAAAATGGAAGCATCTAGAATTCACCAGATGTTTTAGTATGATCTGTGATGCTAAGTAATGTGTGCAATGAAAATTCAACTAGCTCAGTCAGCTTGCTGATGTGGCTAGGGTCATGTGTGAAATATACAGACTTGAAAATGAGTTGAACAGGATAGTCTATATTTAAAAAAAGTTTTCCTCCCTCATGCAGACATGCACTGCTGCCTTTGCCACCAAAGACAGACTACGGACACACATGGTGCGCCACGAAGGCAAGGTCTCATGTAACATCTGTGGGAAACTCCTGAGTGCAGCATACATCACCAGCCACTTAAAGACACATGGGCAAAGCCAAAGTATCAACTGTAACACGTGTAAACAAGGCATCAGCAAAAGTAGGTGATAGTTCACAGCATCTTGCATTTCATATTGACAAAATCTCATTTTTTATTCAGATATCAAGGGTATTGTCACTGCTCTCAGGACTGTATTAATCATCATGTTTCCTCCTGTCACCAAAATGGGCTAGGCACCAGTGGAGGGAACATGTTAGTATGAGAACTCTACTGTACATTGCATGTATTTAGACAGCTTTGATGAGCTTCCTACGGATTTACCTTCAGTCCATTGCCCACAAATAATTATACCCATAGAACAGAATTTCATCACAGCTAGTTTTCACTGTGTTCTTTTAATGTTGTGCTTGAATAAAAGGCTCTGGTTATTAGAATTGAGGCAGCAGCTGAGTGTGATGGTTCACACTTAGAGTCTTGATACTTGGGAATTGAAGCAGGAGAACCAGAAGTTCAAGACTATCCTTGGCTACATAGTATGTCTAAAGCCACTCTGGACCAAGTTTCAAAAACATCTAGAATAAGTTTCAACTGGACATGGTGGTGAACACCTGTAATCTCAACACTTAGGAGCTGAAGGCAGGAGGATCAAGAGTTCAAAGCCATCCTCAATTACATAGAGAGTTCAAGGCTAGTCTAAGCTACATGGAGGTCTTAATCTAAAAAAAAGAATGAAAGAAGAAACCAACAGGGGAGAGAGTTTTTCAAGCCCAAACCTATAGAGAAATGGGATATACACATTGGACGGTTTAAATACTTGGGTAGCCTTAAATTCAGAGTTGGAGATAGACTATTCTAGAGACTTATGGGTAAAATCTAATACTTGAATTTTTGTGTGTCTGTGTATTTTCTGAGGTAGGGTCTCACTCTAGCCCAGGCTGACCTGGAATTCACTATGTAGTCTCAGAGTGGCCTCGAACTCACAGTGATCCTCCTGCCTCTGCCTCCTGCATGCTGGGAATAATGGTGTGTGCCACCACGCCTGGCTTCTAATACTTGTATTTATCCAATTTTTTTCTTTTTAAGATTTCCCTAACCCCTAGCAGGAAGTTATTTTCCTAATTCAATATCTTTCTTTAAAAAGTATTTTTAGGGCTGGAGAGATGGCTTAGCAGTTAAGGTGCTTGCCTGAAAAACCAAAGGACCTTGGTTCGATTCCCCAGTACCCACATAATCCAGATGCAAAGGTGGTACGTGCATCTGGAGTTCGTTTGCAGTGGCTGGAAGCCCTGGCACCCATTCTCTCTCTCTCTCTCTCTCTCTCTCTCTCTCCCCCCCCTCCCTCTCTCAAATAAATAAAAATGAAATAGTAAAAAAAATTATTTGCAATCAGAGACCCACAAACAAACAAACAAAGAGGGGGGAGAGAATATGTATATGGGCGTACCAGGGCCTCTAGCTTCTGCAAATGGACTCCAGATGCATGCACCATTCCATGCATCTGGTTTTACATAGGTACTGGGGAATTGAACCCAGGTCATTAGGCTTTGCAGGCAAGTACCTTAGCTAGCCAGCCCTCCAGCCCCAATATCTTACTATATATGTGCTTCATGAAGCAGAAATGTCAAATTCTCAAAACAAAAAAAACAGATGACCATGCATGGGTTAAGTGAATGAGAAAGTTGCATATGTTTTAATCTGACTTACTATTGCATCTTTGTGAATACATTTGCTTTATTATCTGACATGCTATACTTTACAAAAATATACTTTTAATAGCTGGGCATGGTGGTGTATGCCTTTAATCCCAGCACTCAGGAGACGGAGGTTGGAGGCTCCCCATGAGTTTGAGGCCACCCTGAGACTATATAGTGAGTCCCAGGTCAGCCTGGGGCTAGTATGAAACCCTACTTTGGAGGGGGGTGGAATTTATATTTATATATATGTGTGTGTGTGTGTGTGTGTGTGTGTGTGTGTATAACACAAGGAATTATTTTTCCCTTCATATTGATTTTTTTCCTAGTTCTATAGATTTTTAAATGAACTTTTAAAAAATTCATTCATATGTGTGCATGTGCACATCAGAGTTTCTCGCTGCTGTAAGTCAGTGCCCTTCCAGGCCAGCAAGCTTTGCAAGTAAAGACCTTTAAGCATTGAGTCATCTCTCCAGCCCCCGAACTTACTTATTTTTATCAAACCTGCACTGTAACAAGAGCGATTAGTTAAATAGTATGGAAAAGTTAAAGTATCTAGCTGCTTTTGTTGTTTTTTGAAGCAGTTTTCTAGCTCAGGCTGAACTGGAACTCACTCTGTAGTCCAGGCTAGCCTCAAATTCACAGCAGTGATTTTACCTCAGCCTGCTGAATGCTGGGATTAAAGGTGTGCATCATCATGCCCAGCTGTTTGTGTTTTTTAATTAATATTTTATTTACTTATTTACTTGAGAGGGAGAAAGAAGCAGATAGAAGGAAAATAGGCACGCCAGGGCCCCTAGCCACTGCCAATGAACTCCAGATGCATGCTCCACCTTTTGCATCTGGCTTTTTGTTGGTACTGGTGTATTGAACTTTGATCCTTGGGCTTTGCAGGCAAGTGCCTCTGAGCCACCTCTCTAGCCCCATGTTTTGTTTTTTCAAATCACCCATTCGTGCATGCTCTTGAACTCACCCTGTAGTGAAGGGTGACCTTGAACTTCAGATCCTCCTGCTTCCACCTCCCAGGTGCCAGCATTATAGGAAAGCGGTCGCCATGCTGGGTTTTATTCCGTGCTGAGAGTAGAATCCAGGGCTTTGTGCTTAGTAGGCAAGCACTTTTGTTTGTCTGTTTGTTTTTTCTTGGTTTTTCAAGGTAGGGCTTCACTTTAGCCCAGGCTGACCTGGAATACACTATGTAGTCTCAGCGTGGCCTTGAACTCACGGTGATCCTCCTACCTCTGCCTCCCTAGTGCTAGGATTAAAGGTATGTGCCATTATGCCCAGCGCAAGCACTTTACCAACTGAGCTACATCCCCAGCTCCTAGGTTTGGGTTTTTTAAATGGCCACCTTTTTCAAGGTAAACACAGTTTGTGGTTTATCTTTGGAGCAGCATGCATGAGTGAAGAGACCAGCAGTCAGAAACAGCAGCAGCAGCAGCAGCAGCAACAACAACAACAACAACATGTGACAAGCTGGCCAGGGAAGCAGGTGGAGACACTGAGACTGTGGGAAGAAGCTGTCAAAGCAAGAAAGAAAGGTAAGGAGGAGCTTCAGGTGTTCAGGGGTGGCTTGAGAAGGGTTACTTTAGTGTGCCAGGTAGTCACAGGAGTGACAGCAGTTTAGGGATTAAGCTTCATGGAAGCATATAACTGCTACATGATTGGGAGTATTTGCTAAAGTTCATTTGTTGACAGCAGAGCCTTCACATAAGTTTGCATTACTAAGAAGTAAAAATCCTCAGTACTTCCTGGAGTTCTTTTTTTTTTTAATTCACTGGGTAGTCTCAGGGTGGCCTCGAACTCACAGCAATCCACCTGCCTCTGCCTCCCAAGTGCTGATATTAAAGGTGTGTGCCATCACACCCAGCTCTTTTTTTTTTTTTAATTCCTAAAATACTTCCACTTGTAGAGGTGGATGAAATATCCTTGTGTGTATATAAGTTCATTTTCTCATACTGTAATTTTCTGCTCATTAGTGTTTTTTTGGGGGGAGGGTGTTTTGAGGTAGGGTCTCACTCTAACCAAGGCTGACCTGGAATTCACTAAGTAGTCTCAGGGTGGCCTCGAACTCACAGCAATCCGCCTACCTCTGCCTCCCAAGTGCTGAGAGTAAAGGCATGCACCACCACGCCCTGCTCTGCATAGGATGTTTTAGTGCATGATTCACACTCTATAATCCTGGAGTCTTTTCACTTGGTCTCATCCCTCATCTTCAGTTTTATTACAGAGCTAGCCTGAGTTTAATGTGTCTGCCCCTCGGCTTTTAGGGACTTTACTCTTAATCATTGTAATAGTTGGATTAGTTTTTCTGTATGTGTGTCTCACAAAGGGTCAATTAAAGTATCACTTCTCAACATTTTTTGACATTCTAGTTAAGTAAATCATTTTGTCACTGTTCAGTCAGCCTTATGGTACAGCTCCTATATTCTTTTTTAAAATATTTTATTTTTATTTATTTATTTATTTGGCAGAGAGAGAGAGAATGGGTGCGCCAGGGCCTCCAGCCACTGCAAATGAACTCCAGACGCGTGCGTCCCCTTGTGCATCTGGCTAACGTGGGTCCTGGGGAATCGAACCTGGGTTCTTTTTGGCTTTACAGGCAATAAATGCCTTCATTGCTAATCCATCCCTCCAGCCCACAGCTCCTATATTCTTTATCTCCTTCTCCCACCTGTCATATCTTGCTGCTTTATTTTAAATTCTAAAGGATTATTCTGCCTAAGGGCTCTTGTGTATGTTATCTTTTGCTATGTGTCTTCGTCCATCTTTTGCTCTATGTGTGTAGTGTGACTGTTCCTTTCCTTAGATCCCTTCTAAGCATCCTATATAGTATAAAACAAAAAGAATAACACCTATTTTCAAATGTGTACTGGCATTGAAGGAGAAGAGTACATCTTACTGCCATTTTCCAAATGAAGATTTGTCATTGTTTTGATAAAATGTTTTGTGAAGTAGTGGAAAATGGGAAGAAAAGTAGGGACTTGTAGTAGGGAGCAAAAAAAAAAAAAAAAACGTGTAGTATTAGGATAATGGTATAGTGGGTTGAAAGTATATTATGAAGAATATTTTAATTAGACAAGGAGTACGAATGTTTTAAGTTATATAGCAAGGGGTGTTGTCAGGGCTGGGGGAGTAGCTCGGGGATAGAGCACTTGCCTCTCACATGCAGTGCCATGGATATGATCCTGAGCACTTGGGAGGGAAACCACTCTTAGATTAAAAAGAAACACTAGAGGAAAGGTGGGGACTTGGCACTCAGTGTGAAAATTCCTTCTTTGGAGGAAAGAGAGCAAGAGGAGAATAACTTTAAGCAGTGGTAACATTACCTCAGAAGTAAGTTGTTCTCTCCCATGGCGCACTCTCTCTGCACTCTTCTGTTTGGTGTTATATTTCAGTTTGCTTTGCACAATAAGACTTGATTGTTTAGCTCATCTTCTGACCTTCATGAAACAAAATGCTATTATGTTCCCATTTGTAGTCTGAATCTCTCTGGAAATGACCACTGATGTTAGAAACCGCTGTGTTCATGTTAGTAAATGTCACATTGTGAGCAGAGAGAAGACCACTGAACTGGAAACCTAGTGAAAATTTAAACTTGTCCTTTTAAATATTAGACATAAATAAAGTATATAAGTTCCCAAACCTGGATGAAACTCAAATTATCACTGAGGAAGCTTTTTAAATTTTTCTGTTTCACTGTTGAATATTGCAATATTTAATATAGAAAGGGTTGAGAAGATGGCTCAGTGGTTAAGAACACCTGCTGCTTAAGCATGATCGCTTTTGAGGGCCTGAGACCCCTCCAGTTTATTCCCCAGAGTCCACAAAAAAAAGCTGGATTTGGTCATGCACATCTGTAACCCAAGTCTGTGAGTGGCAACTAGATAATCGCTGGGGCTCACTAACTGAAAACCCAGCTCCAGGTTGAGGGATAGACCCCATCTCAAGGAACTGTGCTCACAAGGAAGTAGTACATGAGCAGTAGAGAAGGGCATTGAAGTCCTCTGGCCACCACACATACCTGCAAACACAAGTGGGGAGCTGAGGAGATGGCGCAGTGGGTAAAGCACTTATAGAAGCTCAAGCCTGAGGACTCGAGTCCAACTCCTAGACTACATAGTCCCAGCAGGCTGATGGCGAGATAGGAGGTGAATCCAGAATTTCCTAGAAGTTCCTAATAGCAAGCACCGTGGTGTGGTGCACACCTTTAATCCACCACTCGGGAGGCAAAGGTAGGAGGATTGCTATGAGTTCAAGGCCAACCTGAGACTACAGAGTGAATTCTAGATCATCCTGGGCGAGAGCAAGATCCTACCTCAAAAAAACAAAGAAAAAGAAAAAAAGTACAGCAGAGATCCCCTGTCTCAGTAAGGTAGAAAGGCAAGGGTTGACCAGAAGGTTGTGCTCACTCGCACAAGTGCCATGGTGTACATGTGTCCACGTATAAACACAAAGCTCCCAAATGGTTTTGATCACCAGTCAAGTCTGGAAACTCATGATCCAGACACAGTATACCAGAGTAATGTCATACTGATAGCAGAAGGGTTCTTTACTGACTAAAGGTTCCACCAGAGTTTATTAGAACCCCATGTGGACTATGCAGAGATTCTGCTTCAGTTTTGACGGCCAGGTTACCACCAGCGCACTGGTCTGATTCTTTACTACCATCTTGTGCCATGCCAGTTGGTGGTGCTGTTTTTTTGAGGGGTATTTTGGGGGTGTTTCCTTCCACAAGTGTTTAGACATTGCTGGATAACGAGGAACAGGGCCCTGCAGTGTGCTACAAGGTTTTCTTGCTTGGTTAGTCCTCCTTGGTATACTTGGTGGTGTGTGTAATACATGCAATTAAATGATACTGGGTAGAAAGAATGTGATTATATCAGCACTGGAAAGAAGAGGAAGTGGGAGTGAGAAGGAACAAACACCACCAACTACTATTGAGTAGTTCTGAATGAAGAAACATAATCATTAACTACAAGGTTATTTAGCTTGAACAGTTTTCCTGTGACTCCAACAGATAGATAACACTAAAATAGATTGTTTAGCATTGATTTTTTTTTTTTTTTCGAGGTAGAATTTCACTCTAACCCAGGCTGACCTGGAATTCACTATGTAATCTCACGGTAGCCTCGAACTCATGGCAATCCTCCTACCTCTGCCTCCCAAGTGCTGGTATTAAAGATGATGTGCTTAAGTATGCATTTTTAAGTATTTTTGTTTATTCGTGAGCAAAGAGAGAGATTGAGAGTGGGTGCACCAGATCTTCTTGCCATTGTAAACAAACTCCATATACATATTCTACTTTGTGCGTCTAGCTCTAGGTAGGTATTAGGGAGTCAAACCTAGGCTGGCAGATTTTGCAAGGAAATGCCTTTAACCACCGAGCCATCTCTCCATCCCTAATTATGCATTTTTAAAACCTTAACACAATGGCTTCACATCTAAGAAGGCTTTAACATGTCACTGAGTACACACACCTCTCTTCTTTCTCTGCTAGTTAACAGCGTGCCTTATGAGAGGATTTTTCTGATTATCTGTTATTGTGTAACCATTGGCCCAGCTCTGTAAACAAGCCTTTCGCCTTGCCTGCTAGTGGTTGGCTCTTCCCAGGAAAGTCTTTAAAACTCAGAAGAACTGTATGAAGTGGTAGTGAGAACATTTAGCCCTGCTTGGTATTTCTGCTCCCCAAACTGCCTTGCAGAAGTTAACTGGTCCTCCCATCATTGTGAGGTAGGTAAGTAAATCTGAACTTGAAACCAAAAGTGCAAGGCTAAGGAAGTTGCCTAAGTCCTCACAGACATCAAAGAAGAGATTCACACCCTGGGATCCCCGGCCACCAGGTTTGTTGTGCTCAGAAGGATCCTCTCTTCCTGTTGATAACTTGGTAGGAAACTGTAATTGGATTTATTATATGCTGGTCCTTTTTAATTGAAAGGTTGATTCAGAATTGTGAATTTTTCTCACAGTTTTGAGAGTCTAAAGGTCCTTTTGTCTTCTCATTTTAGAAGCTGCCAACCTGTGCCAAACCTCCACGGCTGCTACGACACCTGTGACTCTCACTACTCCATTCAATATAACGTCCTCTGTGTCATCTGGGACTATGTCAAACCCAGTCACAGTGGCAGCTGCAATGAGCATGAGAAGTCCAGTAAATGTTTCAAGTGCAGTTAACATAACCAGCCCAATGAATATAGGGCATCCTGTAACTATAACCAGTCCATTATCCATGACCTCTCCTTTAACACTCACTACCCCAGTCAACCTCCCCACCCCTGTAACTGCCCCAGTGAATATAGCACACCCTGTCACCATCACATCTCCAATGAACCTGCCCACACCTATGACATTAGCTGCTCCTCTCAATATAGCAATGAGGCCTGTAGAAAGCATGCCTTTCTTGCCCCAAGCTTTGCCTACATCACCGCCTTGGTAAACAGTATTATGAAATCAAAGTATGGGTTCAAGTAAATATTTACCAGCAATTTACTTTTAGTTGATTAAAGCAAAACACAAACCATGAAATTGGAAGATTTTATTACACTAGTTAATAAGAGTGTAGTAGCATTCTGCTCCAATTTGGCTGGGTTTGTTCAAAGTAGGGTGTATATGTAACTTATCACTGGACCATTTTAGTCTAATCAGAAATTCCTTTTAGGTGACAGCATTGCTTGAACAGCATAGTAGTTGGCAAGATGAAATGCCAGAATTAAAACCAGTCATAAAAAGGCAAAACCCATTTCAAAATGCAAGGGAAAAGGCAGCATTATTGTTTCTAATCCCAAGAAATCATTTTATTCTAAACACTAGCAGAACTCATATTTCTGTACAAAGTACAGGTAGCTGTTTTAACCTGAAGTTCTAAACCCACAGATTGAGAGCTAGTGTAGAATTGTCTGAGTTTTTTTGTTTTTATGACTAAATAGATGCATTGTCATAATAAAATGCATTTCAGAGAATATGCATTTTACCTTTGGGAATATGTTAATTTTGGGCAGCATTCCCTATGGGAAAGGTGATACCAGCTCTGATATGCAAAGCATATGATAATTTATCATTCTAACTTCAACATATAATAGGGATTGTGACTTGATATTTGGAGATGTAAATATTGCTCAGCATATTAATCCTGATGGAAAATAGCATTGTAGTTGACTTTTTTTAAAAAAAAATTAAAAAATACAAATTGTGTTTTGATAAGAAAAAGCCACAACTGACAGAGAAGTCAGGTGTGTGAGCAGGCAGGCTTCTAACAGGCCAGTGGGACTCATGTTCAGGAGCTAAGGCGTACTTTGGAACCGTTCAGATATTGCTTTAAATTGGAAGACGTTGGAGGCACTGGGATGTGATAGGCCCCTCTCTCTCCCAATCAGAGCCTGTTGATGTTGCAATAGGCACAAATGTGTTAGATGCTCACTAGAGTCTATGTCTTATATGAAATTGTATACAGTTTTTATTCTAACCACTAACTAGGTAGTATGCCCCTTCAGAACAAGCAGAGTGTATCTTTTTTTTCCTCCTTCTGTTTAATCAAGTATTGTGCAGATTTGTTAAACTTTGTAAATATGGACATCACCTTTTTTTTCTTTGAGAAAACACTTGTATCTGCTTTGTGGTGTTTTCAGGGAGGCAGATGTCTGTACTCTACATGGAAACCCAGCAATGATTGTGCACGGTGAGACATGTGCTTTTTATTTCTTAGCAGGATGTTTTATCCCTGTACATAAGGTAGAAACCAAAACCTAGTGAAACAGATACTCCACACCATCATGCCACACATTCATATTTTCAAAGCATCGTGTTGAAAAGTTAAAACCAAGACGCTGTAACTTTTTTTTTTTTTTTACATTGCAATATGTTTTTGGTCTTTCTCATTTTTTAATCTTGCAGTTAAGAGAAGTGGAAATTAGTTGTGTTGATCCTGCAAAATGCTTGCAGGACCATCAAACTGGATGACTTCCGTTTATACCCCACTGTGTCAGTACAAACATCAAAATACTGAGGCAGACTTCCTACATCAGGGACAGGTATCTGTGTGTCATTATACAAAACAGTTCTAGGGGGTTGAACTACATAGTGAAAAAAATAAAATAAATAGTACCTAGTGTAAAATAATTTTATAAATGATCTTTTGTACTTTAGGACATTAAATTGTACAACTTTTGTATATATTAAAGCTTAGGAACTTTCTGTTTAGCAGGAAGGCAACACATTCCTACACTTTTAATGTATATGTTTGTTATAATGTCCATGTAAACATGCCCTATGTTTGTGCCTTTTAATTAGTTTGTCTCAATAAACAGAATGTAGAGAAAAATATGTAGCTATGACTTTGTTACAACAGTTCTTACCCACATAACAAAGTGGTTTGTTTTAATATGTAGAGCATCATGTGTGGGCTACTGGAAGGACCTGTATAGGAAAGGCCCGGGAGTGGCCCTGCTGAGACCTGGTTTGAGAGGGCAGTGGCCACATGTGGAGGAAACCCACATTTTCTGGCATGCAGACCCAAGGCTGGGTTTGGCTCTGCCTGACAGACCCTGTCATGTATCCAGTGTGCTGGCAATCATGGTTCTTCATGGTTCATACAGCCCAGCCTCCCTCCACAGTGGTTCAGACAGCTATTCTCCACGGGGGCAGGTGTGAGCCCTACCCCCAGGCTGCAGCGTGGCCATCAGAATCCCGAAAGTATTAGTTCTTAAAAGAAAAAAAAAGGATATATACTAGAAATGATTGTTCTATAATTGTATAATAAACAGGAGTGAGACTTCATTGTATGACTTCAGTTAAAATGCTATTTTGTATGCATTCTTGCATTCTTTATTCACTTAAGAAGCTTATCTGCAATAATAAAGCCACGTCGTGTCTTTGGGGAGGGAGAGAGTTGAGGGCAGGATGGAGGTGAGGGTGGGCCACTGCAGAGTGGTCACAGGCAGGTTGTGCACGAACTTCCCCTGTTTCTTGGATGTGAAATTGAGTCGTGATGCTGATGAACTGACTCAACCAGGTGTGGAAGGCATGGCGACCACCGCTCTACGGAAAGACAGAGTATGTTTGTCCCTTTATCAGATTGGCAGCTAAACAGTTGTATTAGATAATCCTCAAATCTGACATCCAGCCTGTTACGCTCTTGGGCTCGCTGCTTGGCCTGCCTTTTTTGCCTTTTGTGTATCCATTTCCCTCCTAAGGTATGCTCTTAAATGAAGGTTTCTATGTAAGCAGATGATGATTTTACCTGTCAATACCAGCACTGTATTACTAACATGCAAAATACTGCAGATTTATTTTGACAAATTAAAGTTAACCAGTCACAAATGTCATGATGGGTTGTGTAGTACCTCAGAAGCTTCATCACTGAGTTCACTGTGATGGTAGAAAAATGATTGAAGAAGTCCTGCTTCCCCAGGTGCACACCTCTCAGTGTTGGGCTGTACATGGGAGGGAAGGGTGGTGTTGGGTTGTTTGGTATCTTGATGGTGCAGAGAAGGGCAGGTGGGAAGGCACCCCTGCGGTGCAGCTCCAGTGAGGACCAACAGTGTGCCCGTGTTGGCAGGTACTGTGGCATGAAGGTGATTGGGCAAGATCACTGCCTCCAGAGGCTGTTAGGCAGGTAACACAAGTACCCAAGTGACAGTACCACTAAGCTGAAATTGGAGGTGATTATGACACTTCATTTTCTGGAAAAGTTTTGGATGCCCTCATCTGTTTTATATAGAATTGAGGCTTTCCATACTTCCTGTGACAACTGCTTTAGTGTCTTTATTGACTGGACACAATGGAAGGAATCATGTTTCTTGTGATGTTTTTGTCTTAGGAACAAGGGAAGTTTTATTTTTACTTATTTATTTATTTATTTGATTTTTTGAGGTAGGCTCTTACTATAGCTCAGGCTGACCTGGAACTCACTATGTAGTCTCAGGGTGGCCTCGAACTCACGGTGATCCTCCTACCTCTGCCTCCCGAGTGCCGGGACTAAAGGCGTGTGCCACCACGTTTGGATTTTGGGAAGTTTTATTTTACCAAGTTGCTAGTTAATCTTCGCAGTCTCAGGTGTCCAGGTATCTGTACTCTTCAGAGGCCCTGTAGTTTGGTCCTGGGGAGAGCTGGGTTTGAGATGTAGAGGGGATAGTGGAGGTTTTCATAATAGTATTCAGCAAGGACCACTGGACAGAAAGTCTAATCTGTCTATGGGCCTATAATCACTGTCCCTTTCCTGCTGTAACGCATCTAGCTCTCAGTCCCGCATTGTCTTCCACTTCTTCCTTGAAGAGTCTTGTAGCCTGAAAAACTTACCCACCATCTGTGCCCGTTTGGCTTATCACTCTTACCCCATTTGACCCTCCCCCTGGAAGGCAAGTGGATCACCTCCTGGCCCTTCTAGAGCAGGCAGGCAGGTCAGTGTACAGTGATCCAAGGCTGAGTGCTGACAGCTTGTTACCAAAATCCAGCTTCCTTTGGTGACTAACTTTAAGCAATCTGAGTTCCCAGGAAAGGAATGGAGGGTCAAGGGCTTTGGGTCTTTATTTAATCTAGCCCCTTTCCTGGACCTGCCCATGTGCCTGGTTTTCCTTGTTACCAAGACAGGCCCTTGACACAGGTTCTGGCTTTTTTTTTTTTTTAAGCTTTTATTTATTTGAGAGAGAGATAGAGGAATATAGAGAAAGCGACAGAGAGAATGGATGTGCCAGGGCCTTCAGCCACTGTAAATGAACTCTAGACACATGTGCCACCTTGTGCATCTGGCTTACATGGGTCCTGGGGAATTGAACCTGGGTCCTTTGGCTTCACAGGCAAATGCCTTAACCACTATCTCTCCAGCCCACCACTGGCTTTTTCGCCAGGAATTTTCTTCACCCCTATCTTTGACATTTCATCTCCATACTAAATCCTAAATATATTCTTGAGTAGTACATAGAAATAACTTGAGGGCCTGGAGAGATGGCTCAGCTGTCAAAGATGCTGGCTTGTGGGCTGGAGAGATGGCTTAGCAGTTAAGTGCTTGCCTGTGAAGCCTAAGGACCCCGGTTCAAGGCTCGATTCCCCAGGACCCACGTTAGCCAGATGCACAAGGGGTCGCACACATCTGGATTTCATTTGCAGTGGCTGGAGGCCCTGGTACACCCATTCTCTCCCTCTCTATCTGCCTCTTTCTCTGTTGCTTTCAAATAAATAAATAAAAACTAAAAAGAAAAAGATGCTGGCTTGTAAAGTCTGGTGGCCTGGCTTTAATTCCCCAGTATCTATGTAAAGCCAGATGCACAAAATAGTGCATGTACTATTTTGTTTGCAGCAGCAGGAGCCCCTGTGGCACAGGCCTGTAATCTCAGCTGCTCAGAAGGCTCAGGCAGGAAGACTGCAAGTTCAAGGCCACTATGAGCAATTTAGTGAGACCATGTCTCAAAAGAAGAAATAAAAGCCAGGCATGGTGGCGCACGCCTTTAATCCCAGCACTTGGGAGGCCGAGGAAGGAGGATTGCCGTGAGTTCGAGGCCACCCTGAGATTACATAGTGAATTCCAGGTTAGCCTGGGCTAGAGTGAGACCCTACTTAGAGAAAAAAATGGGGGGGGGCTGTTGGTAAGATCACTCCCACAAACATAATAAGCAGCCCTAAAATTGCTGGGCTTTCTGCAAGAAATGTGGCAAGCACCACCCCACAAGGTGACTACAACAAGGGTACGGGTTCTCTACATGCCCAGGAAAAGCGACTTTATGACAGGAAGCAGAGCAACTGTGGTGGGTAGACTAAGCCTATGTTCCAGAAAAACGCTAAAACTACATAAAAGATGGTGCTGAAGCTTGTGTCGAGCCCAGCTGCAGATCTAAGAGAATGCTGGCTATTAAGAGATGCAAGCATTTTGAACTGGTAGGAGACAAGAAGAGAAAGGGCCAAGTGATCAGTTCTAAGTTGATTTTGTTACGAAGACAATAAAATCATGCGGTTATATTTAAAAAAAGAAAGAAGGAAATAGAAAAGGGAATGGGACTGTGTAGTTCAGAGCACTCCCTAGCATGTGCAAGGCTCCACACTCTTGCAAGAATAAATATAGAAGTAGTCCAGCACACCAGGAAGGGAGACTGGTTCTTTTTTTTTTTTTTAAACATTTTTTATTTATTTATTTATCAGAGAAAGAAGGAGAGAGAGAGAGCAAATGGGTGCACCAGGGCTTCCAGCCACTGTAAACGAACTCCAGACGCCTGCGCCCCCACGTGCATCTGGCTAATGTGGGTCCTGAGGAATCGAACCTGGGTCCTTTGGCTTTACAGGCAAATGCCTTAACCACTAAGCCATCCCTCCAACCTGAGGTTGGTTCTTATATTGGGCTTGTAGGGTCCCAAAACAAAAATTAAAAAACAAACAAACAGGGCTGGAGAAATGGCTTAGCGGTTCAGCGCTTGCCTGTGAAGCCTAAGGACCCCGGTTGAAGGCTCGATTCCCCAGGACCCACGTTAGCCAGATGCACAAGGGAGCGCACGCATCTGGAGTTCGTTTGCAGTGGCTGGAGGCCCTGGTGCACCCATTCTCTCTCTTTCTCTATCTGCCTCTTTCTCTCTCTGCCTGTTGCTCTCAAATAAATAAATAAAAATAAAACGAAAAAAAAATTTAAAAAAAAAAACATTGCAACACCCCTAAATCTTTGGTACCAAATTAGTGGGCTCCTAGAAACTGATTACTTTTGCTGATTCTGCCCTGTATAGATGAGGAGGCCTGAAATACAACACAGAGCCAACCACTGAGACCAGAACACTCACCATGGTAAGTGATGAGAGCCTCTGGAGGATTCAGAAAGCAGAGGGACACTTGGTGTAAGGAACAGATGCAGGGAGTGCAGGGGACAAGGGATCATTGCAGGTTGTGACCAAGAGCAGAGGCTTGGCCAGATATGGTGGCACATGCCTATAATTCTAGTACTTGGAAGGTAGAGGCAGGAGAATTGCAAGTTTGAGGGGAGCATGGGACTACATAGGGACAACCCACCTCATAAACAGTAGCTCAGGGGCCTGGAGTGGTTAAGGTGCTCGCTTGCACAGCCTAATGACCCAGGTTCGATTATTTCCCAGTACCCATGTAAAGGTAGATGCACAAAGTGGTGCATACGCCTGGAGTTCATTTGCAGGGCTAGAGGCCCTGACATGCCCATTCTTTTCCCATTCCTTATCCTTTCTCTCTATCCTTCCCTCCCTCCTTGCAAATAAATAAATAACTAGCCCAGAGGCTTGGAATCTGACATTCAGGGATGTAGCAAATCTAACCTGTGCAATGTGGGGGCTGTCTGACCTTGGGCAAGATCTATAACCCCTCTGGCCTCACTTTCTTCAGCTGTAAAATAAAGCTGATAATAGTCAAATTATTACAGCTTTGATCTAGTTCATATGAAATGTTTAGCACAGGCTGGGGAAATGGCTCAGTAGTTTAAGGGACTTTGACTTTCAAAGTCTGCTGGCCTGGGCTCAGTTCCTCAGCACTCACATAATGAAGATTTCACAGAGTGGGTTATGTGTCTGTGATCCCAATGTGCCTATACAGTGGGAGGAGGAAGCAGGAGTATCTGAAGCTCATAGGCCAGACCCTTTGCAGTGCCAAGAGACCCTGTCTCAGAGAAAGTGGAGCACAGGCACCTCGAGGTTGTCTTCTGACCTCCATATGCATACCATGGCACGTGCATCACCACCACCCCACACACAGGCAAATAAAGAAATAACAATGTGTACAAATGCTTAGCACAGAGCATGGCATAGGGTTTGGAACCTCAAATTCAATATACGCTACCTCCACCCTGTCCTATTTTGCTTTTGTTTTGTTTGGTGGTGTTTAGCACAGAATATTCCCTAGCCCTGAGCTACACCTTCCGGCCCCGGGTCCTCCTGTTTCCCAACTCAGTCATGACAACAACAGTTTGCTCAAAGACACCAACTGCATGGTCACAAATCCTGGCAAAGGAGCTGAATGCCGTCCTGCATTGCTTCCGCACTTCGGACGGGAGGTTCGGGCTGGGAGGCAGTACCCACCAGCATTAGAACCAAAGTGTCATCCCAGGAACAAGAAAATGCGATTGTAAAGGCAGCTAGGTGAGGCTGCACTCAGATGTGGTGGGCAGAGAGTTCAAGTTAGCTCAGGAAAGCATCACCAGCCTGGGAGCCCCGGAGAGCGCTGATACCTAGGGGGAGGGCCGGTGCGTCTGGGAGAGGAGGTTCTTCTCACCTGCTTCCGCTCCCCTTGGCTGTCCCACCCTCCGGAATCTTCCCAAGGAGAATGGGAGCACTACCGGTTTGCTCAGGTGGGATGGAGGCGAGAGGTCTCACATCCTTCTACACCAGCATTTTGGCGTAATCCACTTTTGTGAGCCTCTCTCTCTTTGCCTCTTTCCTAAGACCGCTGCAGCCGAGGCGGGGTAGGGCTGGGCTGGGGGTGGGCCAGAGACAAACAAGGCCTGGGAGCGTCGGCCCTGCCCCGCCTAGAGCATCGCCAAGCTGGGATTGGCTGCGGAATCCTGCGTTCTGATTGGCCGAGGGCTGGTCAGCGCGCTCCTTCACCGAGAGCGCTGCTCCTGCTCGGCATGCTGCTTCCCGGTCTGCTCTTGGCACTCGTGCCTGTGCTATGTAGACGGAAAAGGTCAGCCCCGTGGTTTTCTTTCACAAGGGTCGTGCTCCCAGATAACCGTGCTGGCCCCTCCAACGGTGGCCTGTATCCTACATCCAAATCACACATGTGCTTGTGAGGGAAGGGACGGATGGGAGCTGTGAAGAGCTGTATTTTGCACATCCAGGGAAGGCCAGGATTTGTCGTGGGAGGCCGGTCTGTTGGGTTAGCCCTTTCACTCCTTCTGCCAGCGCCAGTCCTTTGTGTCATGACACTTATGTCCCGTGCCCTTACATTTGGTCATGCCTTTCCATATGCTAGGAATGCTTTTCGTTTTCATTCACTGTTTTGTTGTTTTGTTTTGTTTTGTTTTGTTTTTCGAGGTAGGATTTCACTTTAGCCCAGGTTGACCTGGAATTCACTATGGAGTCTCAGGGTGGCCTCGAATTCATGGTGATCCTCCTACTTCTGCCTCCCAAGTACTAGGATTAAAGGCATGTGCCACCACCCCTGACCCTACCCCCCCCCCAATTTTTTTTTGTGGCTGTTACAATAAAACCTTATTTACAAAAACAAGCAGTGGCCACAGGTGACCTACAGGTGGTTAGAAGTTTTTTTTTCTCGGGCAACCTGAGTTTGTCAGGGCCCAGCACTTGGCGAGCGGGAGTTACTGGGGAGGAATGCCCAGTCAAGGCCATGGTTCCCTCTGAGGCAACGCTGACTCCTAGGCTCCCAGAACCAGGCAGCTCTCCTCTGAAGGACATCAGAGCACTTGTTTGAAAAGTTCTGAGCTCACGGATCTTGCTGCCAACAACACAGGTGGTCTGTGGGCCGGTTTTGAGAAGCTGTCCAGCATGGGCAGGGGTTGCTACGTCAGTTCTGGAAGGCATTGGGATGGGCAGCTCCTGAGTGCCATGCCATGGTAGAAACAGCCAGCGGCTGTGAGGGTGGAAGCGAGACGGCCCGCTGCTCCAAGGGGGTGATGACGAGGTTGACTATTTCAATGGCCCCATCCTGGCCTTTTGGGAATGAGAGAGAGCTGAAGAGGCAGATAGCATTGTGCATCCCGTAGTGAGACCTGGAGCAGGAGTCAGATAGGTGCCCCAGGTACACTTTGACCTCTGAGCACAGGTGACCTGGAAAAGCTGGCAGCCAGGCTGAGGTGGAGTCCAGCGGTGTGGGATGGGGCAGCGAGGGCGGGGCTGCTGTCAGCCCATGTCCGGGCTGCTGCCTGTGTCTTCCCGATAGGTTTGGGCCCTGAGGTGGCCCCCTCAGTTCCCCAGGGGTAGAAGGAAGAGCCTGGAGGATGCAGCTGTGCTATCTCAGGAGCCCAGGGTTACCATGACACAGGGGCATGGGGCAGCTGTGATACACATGGCCAGAGTGGGGGTTGTGCTATAACAAAGGCCTTTCTGAGGCCCAACGCAAAGGCTGGTCCCAGCATGGAAAGACTTGGGTCTGGCACCCACATTTACCACTGCACTCCAGTGTGGACACAAAAGAGAGTTCCAGAAGGTTCCAAGAGTCTAGCCCCAGCCACTACCGGGCCAGGAGTGGGGCTCTTAGTCCGTCTCTGGCCATCGGCCCCCCCGGGGTCACAGCAGCAGGCAGAGCCCGCGTTGTTTCTGCCCCTGTGCTTTCTTCAGCGCGCTGAGGGCCACCTTGGCGGCTTCCCTAAAGACGTCCTCCACATTCTCTCGGAACTTGGCCGAACATTGCAGGTAAAGCGCAGCTCGGATCTGCTCGCTGGCACTCGGGCCCCGTGTGTAGGTGGTAGGCTGCCGCTGAGCTGCCCGGCGCTTCCGGAGCCGCTGCTGGTCCTTCCTCAGGTCTGTCTTGCAGCCGGTGAGCGCCATCGGGGTCCCGCGGCAGAAACGAGTGACTTCAGGGCACCACTTGATGAGGACCTTGTCGTAGCTGGTGGGGTTCATAACATCGTAGCAGATGAGAACAAGGCGGGTGTTCTGATAGGACAGCGGCCTCAGCCGGTCATAGTCCTCCTGCCCAGCCGTGTCGTAGAGGTTCAGGGTCACCTCCTTGCTGCCCACGGTCACGCCGGCCGCGTACTTCTCAAACACCGACGGGGCGTAATGCTCGGGGAAAGAGCCCTGGCTGTACACCATGAGCAGCGACGTCTTGCCGCAGCCGCCGTCACCTACGATCACGATCTTCAGCTCCTTCCTCCCGGTGCCTGGGGCGTCCATGGCCCAGAGCTGGCAGCACCCCGAGGCGGCCAGGCTGAGCGAGTCGGAGGAGGCGGGGCCGCGGGGCGGGGCTTCTCCTTGGCCCCACCCCCAGGCAGCCGGCGCCACCTCCGCCAGGCAGCCTCCCGGGCCCACCTCCCGGCCTCCGCTCCTCCCCGCTAGAGCCGCGACCCTGCGTGTTCCCTCTCAGTCCCGAGGGCTCCTCGCCAATTTTTGAGGTAGGGTCTCACTCTAGCCCTAGACTGACCTGGAATTCACTATGTAGTCTCAGGATGGCCTCGAACTCATGACGATCCTCCTACCTTGGCCTCCCAAGCATTTTTAAAGATACAGATTCCTTACTTTTTAATGCTTTCTGTGGAAAGCCTCAATTTGTTGATTGTCTAGCATTTTTTCTTCATGACACTGTTAGCTAGCAAAGGCAAATATGTCCTCAGGGAGACACATCTGGAAGTACAAGTTGTCCCTCAGACATGACACTAATTTTAATGGTGTTATCTAATTTCTCCCACCAAATAATGACCCCCTACCCCGCCACACGCAACTAATAAGCAGTCTGAGGGGAGACAGATAAGACTATCCAAAAACCCTACTCCTCAACAGGACTTCCCCTTGGATTAACATAGATTGGTCTGATTCAATCTTTACCATAATGGGCCAAACAATTAATTGCACAAGGAAATGGGCTGGAGAAATGGTTCATCAGTTAAGACCATCTCCTGTCTAAGCAATAGGCCTGAGGAGGCCTGAGAGACTTGCTTGAGTATGATGCCCAAAACCCATATAAATAGCTGGACATGGCCATACACATCTGTAACCCCAACTTCTATCATGGAGAGTAGAGACTAGCAAGCTGGAGCTTATAAAGAACAACAACAACAAAAAAAAGAGCTGGCAAGATGGTTTAGCGGTCAAGGCACTTGCCTGCAAAGCCTAAGAACCCAGGCTCAATTTCCCAGGACCCACTTAAGCCAGATGCACAAAGTGGCACATGTATCTGGAGTTCATTTGCAAGTGGCTGGAGGCCCTGGCACACCCATTTTATCTCTTTCTCTCAAATAACAAATAAATATTTTGAAAACACTAAGCTCTGGGATCAGTAAGAGAATGATGGATGAAGACACCTGATATCCGGCTCCAGCTATTACAGGCACAAGCATGGGACACCACATGCACACACAGACACATGCACTATAAAAGAAGCAAGAAAGTGTTCAGAGGAAATGGGAATATATCAGAAGGTTGGGAACCAGCAAATGGCTCAGTCAAGAACAATCTAATAAGTAATAATGATAATAAATTCTAAGCTATTGGAGGAAATGACAATCCTTGAATTTATACAAGGATCTATTCAATCCTTGAATCCATAAATCAATTTCTAAGTCTCAGCTCAGCCTTCCTGTGAAGCAGACATGCTGTGGGGAGGTGGATTTCTCCCTGCTACTGACTCGATACACTCTCCTGAGGCCAGCTGCAGTAAAGTGCACTTGCCTGGCTAGGGGACAGAACTTAACTGTGCCTTGGGCTCTACCCACATGCTGCTGCAAAGGGAGCAGTCCCTACAGGCTGAATGGGGCTCACCCCCAGAAACCTAGTCTTATTGCTTTGGGCGGTCATATCACAAAAAGGTCAGCTGTGACTCAGGGAGGAGCAGCTCTTTCTCTCCCTCTTCCTTTCTCTCCCTCCACTCCCTCTCTCAACAGGGTATTTCTAGGTAGCCCTGGTTAGCCTAGTACTTACTCTGTGACCCATACTGGCCTTGAACTGACAGCAATCCTCTTGCTTCAGCATCCCAAGTACTGGGATTACATAAGGCTTTTCCACAAACGAATATGGCATTTTTGACCAGCACGAAGGTCTGAGCACTTGGTCACTATAATATACTCAGAATTTAGAGGGAGTTCAAGAGGTGGAAGCCACGTAGGACCACCTCACCCAGAGAACAGTGAGCTCTCCTCTCATCTCTGCGAATTATTTGTAGCAAATGCTTAACTCCAGGCCGGCTATACCTAACCACTACTCCATTGAGGACTGAAGACCTTACTGCCTCAGCACTTGCTGTTACCAGGAAGATCAGAGTAAAATTTACAGTTAATTTGCAAGTATTCTCCCTCTTTAAAAGCCCTGGATGTCCCCTCCACACCGGCAGTAGAGTCATAAATTCTGTGTTCCAGGCCATTCACGCTGCTAACCGCCTAACTTTTCCTTGCTGTTCACAGACAGACAGACAGACAGATAGATAAACCTCGCTACTAGTCATACCCCCCTGCAGATACCATCTATCCCTGGGGCCACAGTACATATGCACTTGTCATTGAATGCCTCGGGCCCTACCTCTATGTTTTTGCCCAACCTAATCATTTCCACCTCTCAAAGCTCAGCTCTGGCACTAGCAATTCTTTTTTTTTTTTTTTTTTTCTCGAGGTAGGGTCTCACTCTAGCCCAGGCTGACCTGGAATTCACTATGTCGTCTCAGGGTGGCCTCAAACTCACAGTGATCCTCCTACCTCTGCCTCCCAAGTGCTGGGATTAAAGATATGCATCACCACGCCCAGCTCCTTTTTTAAAAAATATATATATTTTTTTTTTATTTATTTATTCATTTGACAGAAAGAGGGGGAGAGAGAAAGAGAGAATGGGCGTGCCAGGGCCTCCACTGCAGATGAACTCCAGATGCATGTGCCCCCTTGTGCACCTGGCTATCGTGGGTCCTGGGGAATCAAACCTGGGTCCTTTGGCTTTGCAGTCAAACGCCTTAACTGCTAAGCCATCGCTCCAGCCCCGGCCCCTTTTCTTTTTTCATTTCATTTTTTTTTAACATGTCACAGAAAGCATTTTATTGGCCATTTGGATGGTTTATTTGCCAGGAAGGATGATCCGTCAAACTTCTGCTGGAAGTAGCGTGTGGCCTCCTCTTTGCTGATTCTGTGTTTGGCCCCAATGCAGCCTGTCCTGCGCTTCTCGTCTGTGATGCTGAAACCCGGCCTACCCAGCACCACATAGAAGTCCAGGCCGTAGATACCAATGCTTGGGTCATATTTGATGCCCAGGTCAATGTGTTCCTGGATCCCAAAACCAAAGTTTCCAGTATCTGAGAAGTTATTTTTTCTTAACTTGTACTCTCACACCTTCAGACCCTTCTCCAGGATTTCTTCTGCCTTGGTCCCACGGACTGTGCAATGGACAACAATGTCCTAATTTCTCCTAATGCCAACGGACCTGACAGTGTATCTAGCTTTGGAAAACACAGGAGTCTGGCCTGTGAGCTGCTCCAACACGTTGGCTGCCCGGGACAGTCTGTCTCCACTCTCCCCCACACAGACATTGAGGCAGAGCTGGCCGATGCGAAGTTCCCGCATGGGGTTCTCCTTTTCACCTTGGTCCTGCGCCATGATGGAGAACCCCTTTTCTTTTTTTCTATATTTTATTTATTTATTTGAGAGGTGGGGGCAGACAGAGAGAGAAAGAATGGACGCGCCAGGGCCTCAGCTACCACAAATGAACTGCAGACACATATGTCACCTTGTGCATGTGTCTTATGTGGGTTCTGAGGAATCAAACCTGGATCCTTAGGCTTCACAGGCAAGTGCCTCAATCACTAAGCCATCTCTCCAGCCCTCGCATTAGCAATTCTATGGTACCCTCCTTGAACCCTACCCCAACAGAACTAACTTCCTCCTTGTGGGGCCCAGAGACAGATACACGTGTCACATGTCAGCAAGTGGCACACAATATCTGTTGTTAGTTACCAGTTGCTCAGCTTCTGCCTTCCCCTTAGACTTAGTGAAAGTGGTGGGAAGGAAATGCTACCGTTTTCATCTTAGTGCGGCATAGGGAGTTGAACAAAAATGGTTATGAATGGGGTTGAAATACTCCATGTTGAGGCTGGGGAGACTGCTCAGTGGTTAAAGGTACTTGCTTACAAAGCCTGCTGGCCACATAAAGCCAGATGCACAACGTAACATGCATCTGGAATTCATTTGTGGTGGCAAGAGGCTCTGATGTGCCTTTTTCCCTCCCTCTCTTTCTCTCTCAAGTAAAATAAATAAGAGTATATTTTGAGGCCCAAAGTGAGGTCAGGGGAAGAGATTGAGTAAAGGAAAGGTGGAGAGAGGGCTAATCAAAATCTAAGAGGATATAAATAAATCATATGGAATCCTATTTTTTTTTGGACAATGGACCACTCAGGAGCCATAGATTGTTACTAGAAAATTTTCAGTGCCACGGATGGGATACCTCCCAGTGAGTTATTGGCCAGGGAGGTCTCTGATGCCCCCAAAACATTACAGACCATTGCCAAGGCCCTTGGTTTCCCACCAGGAATAGATGGTAAGACCCTATTGCTGAAGACTCCACATACTTGGGCTGCAAGGCCACTGAGAAATCCTGCTGGAACTAAGCTGATAACCTCCTCCATGTAGACCAGCTGACAGAAAACTGGAAGAAGCCATTCTGCATGCAGTTCAATGGGAGAAAGAGAAGTCACCAGTGAAGATACTCAACAGTGGACACTGCAAGCCTTATAATTGGCCAGCCAGGCCAAATGAGCCAACAGGTGCAATAGTGGCACGTCTGTCATGGTGGAAATCAACTGCCCTCCAATTGGACTGGAGGCCCACTCCATGGGAGGGAATACATCCTTGATACTGAAAACTTAAAACGGAGGTAGTTATGAGCCCTAGGTGTGTAATGTCTGCTACTGTCTGGCTAAATGTATATACTGTGCTTATCAAACTGCCCAGTAAGCACTTCTCTTAATGTTCATACCCTTATATTAATGCTACTCTCACTTTTGGTAGAGATTTTTCTCTTTTCAGATGGCAGTGACCTTCGGATGACTCAGAAGGTATCATGGTGCTGGAAAGAAGTGACCAGAGTGCTCAGTACTGTAATATCTCTATCACATCTTCCAAGGCTCAGGGTCTATTGCGGAAGAGGTGGTGGAAAGAATGTAAGAGCCAAAGGAAGGGTAGGACTTACAACGTGCTCCCCTAAGACACAAAATGGCCTGGATATCCATGACCTCACAGTGCCTGACACTACCTATACAAGACCATCATAACAGGAGGAAAAGATCATGACATCAAAATAAAAGAGAGACTGATTGAGATGGGGCGGGGATATGATGGAGAGTGGAGTTTCAAAGGGGAAAGTGGGGGGGAGGGAGGGTATTACCATGGGATATTTTTTATAATCATGGAAGTTGTTAATAAAAATTTTGAAAAAGAAAAAAAAGTATATTTTGAAAATCCCATGTTAAGGTTGGAGAAATTGCTCAGTGGTTAAGGTGCTTGCCTGCAAAGCCTAACAACCAATGTTCAACTCCCCAGTACCCACATAAAGCCAGATGCACAGTAGCACATGTATCTGGAGTTAGTTTCCAACAGCTGGAGTCCCTGGTGTGCCCATTCTCTCTCTCTGCTTGCAAATAAATAAATAGATAGGGCTGGAGAGATTGCTTAGTGGTTAAGGCACATGCCTGCAAAGCCCAAGGACCCAGGTTTGATTCTCCAGGTCCCACGTAAGCCAGATGCACATGGTGGCACATGTGTCTGGAGTTCATTTGCAGTGGCTAGAGGCCCTGGTGTGCCCATCCTCATTCTCTCTCTCTACCCCAACCTCCTCCCTGTCTCTAATATATAAATAAAAATAAATCTTTTAAAAAATAAAAATTGAAAAATATTTTTTTTAAAAGAATCCTATGTTATCCAGGCATGGTGGCACGCTTTTAATCCAAGCACATGGGAAGCAAATGTAGAAGGATTGCCATGAGTTCAAGGCCACCCTAAGACTACACAGTGAATTACAGGTCAGCCTAGGCTAGAGTAAGACCTTACCTCAAAAACAAACAAACAAACATCCATGTTAATAATAATTATAGAGGAAACATTTATGTTTTAATCTTTCTCTGTATCTCTCTTTTGATTTTCCGAGGTAGGATTTTACTTGACCCCAGGCTGACCTGGAATTCACTATGTATTCTCAGGGTGGCCTTGAACTCACAGCGACCCTCTTACCTCTGCCTCCCAAGTGCTGGGATTAAAGGCATTTGCCACCATGCCCTGCTAGTCTTTCTCTTTCTAATGGTAGTAGGTTTTGTGATTTTTTAAAGAAGATTTATTTTTATTTATTAGAGACAAAGAGAGGGAAAGAAAGAGAGAGAGAGAGAATGGGTGTGCCAGGGCCTCTAGCCATAGCATGAACTCCAGATGCATGTGCCACCATGTGCATCTGGCTTACATGGGACCTGGAGAATTGAACCAGGGTCCTTAGGCTTTTCAGGCAAGCACCTGAACCACTAACCCATCTCTCCAGCCTGGTTTTTTGATTATTAAGAATATTTTTGTTTTTTAATTTTCACATGTGTGTGGGGATACCAGACACAAGCACCACTTTTTACTTCTGGTTTTGTGTGGGTGCTGGAGAATTGAACCTGAGATAGCAGGGTTTGCAAGAAAATACCTTTAACTGCTGAACTATCTCTCTAGCTAAAGTGTTTTTTTTTTTTTTTTTTTTTTTTTTTTTTGATGCAGGGTCTCACTAATGTAGCTAAGGATGACCTTGAACTTCAGGTCCTTCTGCCTCAGCCTCCTCAATGCTGAGATTATAGGCATGCACCAACATGCCTGGTCCTAAAAGTAATGGTTTTGAAAACTAAATGTATACACATATGTTTATTAAAATATATTTATGCGTATAATCCTAACACTTTGGACACTGAAGCAGGAGGATTATTGTTAGATTTGAGGTCATCTTGGGCTACTGAGCAAGTCTCAAAAAAAAAAAAAAGTGGGCCTGGAGAGATGGCTTAGCCGTTAAGCACTTGCCTGTGAAGCCTAAGGACCCTGGTTCGAGGCTCAATTCCCCAGGACCCATGTAAGCCAGATGCACAAGGTGGCACATACATCTGGAGTTTGCAGTGGCTGGAGGCCCTGGCACGCCCATCTCTCTCTCTCTCTCTCTCTCTCTCTCTCTCTCTCTCTTTCTCTCTCTCCCTCTTTCTTTGTCAAATAAATAAATAAAACATATTTTTTTAAAAAATGCTAGCTTTGCCAGGTATGGTGGTACACACCTTTAAAAAAAACAAAAGGTGGGCTGGAGAGATTGCTCAGTGGATAAATTGCCTGCTATAAAACTCTGAGTACCTGGGTTCAGATGTGGCATGTGAGTTCCTGAATACACACACAAACACACACCAAATAAGTAAATACATAAATAGATAAATGTTCAATGTAGAAAAATTTTAAGACCTAGCAAAATATGATTAACAAAAGAAAAGTTATCTATAAAGCGCTTGTTCAACACTGGCTAATGTTTTGGCGTATTTTCTTCTAGTCTTGGCTTCTATGTGATAACTAGCTAGCAGCAAATACATGGTATCATCTTTTTTTTGGGGGGTGGGTTTCGAGGTAGGGTCTCACTCTAGCCCAGGCTGACCTGGAATTCACTATGGAGCCTCAGGGTGGCCTCGAACTCACGGCGATCCTCCTACCTCTGCCTCCCGAGTGCTGGGATTAAAGGCGTGTGCCACCACGCCTGGCTCTCATCTTTTTGTTTTTTAATGTACTTATTAGAGACAGGAGGGAGGAGAGGGAATAGGTGCGTCAGGGCCTCTAGGCACTGAAAATGAGCTCTAGATGCATGTACCACCATGTGCATCTGGCTTAGGTGGGACCTAGAGAATCAAACCTGGGTATTTAGGCTTTGCAAGCAAGCACCTTAACTGCTAAGCCATCTCTCCAGCCCATCATATTGTATAGAGTCTCCTGTAGCATTCTTTTCCCATAACATTGTGTCAGGACTGTTCTTAGACATTAAATGCACTTTGAAACCAATTTTAATGGTTACACCATTTGTGTCTAATCTCCACTCCAGGCCTTGTAGAGAGCCAGCTGGGCAGCCTCTGTGTGGGAGGGCAGGATCCAAGGGTCTAGATTTGTTGCCAATAAAGACAAAAACATATGGTTTTTGTAAAGGGCAAACAAGGCATGTCTCACCCACTTGTTAGAAGCTGGTCCTCTGGCAAATATTTACTCTCTCTCTGGGGCTTGCTGGGCTTTGGACTGGGAGGTTCAGACTCTGAGACATCCCCTTCTTCCCAGAAGCTCTGCAGAAACCAGCTACACTGCGGTGAGCTCGGGGCCCTCTCCAGGCTCCCTGCTCAACACAGGGACTGCCAAGAAGGCAAATGTTGTGTAGAGGAAGGGTCTACAGGTCTTTGGAATCTTCTCAGGTGGGCCTGGAATTCTCAACCCCCTAGACATCCACCTAATTATTATCCCCCTACAAATGGCTATTTATTTACTTATTTACTCATTCATTCATTCACTCTATTTGTTGTCACTGCTTCCATGCTTCAAATAGTTTTTTTTTTTTTTTTTTTGGTTAAATCAGCCAAGAGAGAGAAAGAGGTGCGGTTACCCAAATCATCTGGGTGAAGCCGGGCATGGTGGCGCACGCCTTTAATCCCAGCACTTGGGAGGCAGAGGTAGGAGGATCACCAAGAGTTCGAGGCCACCCTGAGACTACATAGTTAATTCCAGGTCACTCTCCAGAGTGAGACCCTACCTCGAAAAAAAAAAAAAAATCATCTGGGTGCTTATATCCCTTGCTTTTCTTTTCTTTCTTTCTTTTTTTCTGAGCTAGGGTCTTGATCCTTCTACCTCTGCCTCCCAAGTTCTTGGATTAAAGGTGTCCACCACCACACCAGAGAGAGTGCGTGCACAAGAGAGAGAGAGAGAGAGAGAGAGAGAGTTGTCACATACCAGGGCCTCTAGCTGCTGCAAATGAACTCCAAACGCACGTGCCACTTTGTGCATCTGGCTTTACATGGGCACTTGGGAATCAAACTCAGGTTGTTAGGCTTTGCAGACAAGCGCCTTAACCACTGAGCCATCTCTCCTTGCAAGCTCCGCCCCTTGCTTTTTTACCTTGAGTCCCGTTAAGCTGTCTTTGGTGGTATTAGGAGGAGGAGTGTGTCTCATGGTGGTGAAACAACGTGGTGTGGTTGCTTCCAAACTACAGCTCTAGTTCTTATTTTAAATATTTTATTTAGAGCTGGAGCGATGGCTTAGCGGTTAAGCGCTTGCCTGTGAAGCCTAAGGACCCTGGTTCAAGGTTTGATTCCCAGGACCCACGTTAGCCAGATGCACAATGGGGCGCATGCGTCTGGAGTTCATTTGCAGTGGCTGGAGGCCCTGGCGCGCCCATTCTCTCTCTCTTTCTCTCTCTCTCTCTCTCTCTCTCTCTCTCTCTGCCTCTTTCTCCTTCTGTCTGTTGCTCTCAAATAAATAAATAAAAATAAACAAAATATAAATATTTTATTTATTTATTTTGGTTTTTCAAGGTAGGGTCTCACTCTAGCCCAGGCTGACCTGGAATTCACTCTGTAGTTTCAGGGTGGGTTGAACTCACGGCGATCCTCCTACTGCTGCCTCCCGAGTGCTGGGATTAAAGGCATGCACCACGCCAGCTGCTTGCCCTTGCATACCATTAACATCCTGGCACTGGCCCTGCGCTAGAGAAATCCCACAAGGGAGTGTCTTGTCTGTGGTCCAGCTGGAGCCCAACACCCTTCATCAGCCTCATCTTCACCGTAGATAATGACACAGCTCCCAGTCACCAGAGCTTAGCATAGCAGAGCCTAGAAAAAGGCTTCTACTGTCACCTCCCTCCTTGCTCTATGGAAAAGGAAAGTGTCCTGAGCTGGTTCTAGCACAGTCAAGTGGGTGGGATGGGGACAGGAAGGAGAGGAGTAGATTAAGGGCACACTGGAAACAACCGCTCTAAGAACTATGTGTTTTCTCTGAGACCATCACCTTGCAAAGAGAGTAACTTTAGATCACGCTTTAGGAGGTTCCAATCTGTGAAGGCTGGTCCTCATGAACTTGGTTGGATTGAAACACCCACTGGTGCACCTCCCACCTCAATGTGTGGGGATATCTCCCCAGAGGATTGACTGACATGTGGAACTGTGACTGGGAAGGAAAGACCCACTTTCTTTTTTAATTAATTAATTAATTTTTAATTTTTTGGTTTTAAGATAGGGTCTCACTCTAGCCCAGGCTGATCTGAAATTCACTATGTAGTCTCAGGGTGGCCTCGAACTCACAGCGATCCTCCCACCTCTGCCTCCCGAGTACTGGGATTAAAGGTGTGTGCCACCACATCCAGCTATTTATTTATTTTTATTTTGTTTATTTGAGAGAGAGACTCAGATAAAGAGAGAAAGAGAGAATGAGCACACCAGGGCCTTTAGCTGCTATAAACAAACTCTAGGCCACTTGGTGCATCTGGCTTTACATGGGTACTGGGGAATTGAACCTGGGTCTTTTGTCTTTGCATGCAAGTGCCTTAATCACTAAGCCATCTCTCTAGCCCAGAAGACCTACTTTCAATGTGGGCAGCACCGTCCAATGGGCTGCCCAGATAAAAAAGAAATCCCAGGAAAAAGCAGTGTGTCTGCTTGCCTTCCCTATTTCTTGAGCAAGTGTCCATTTCTCCCACGGACACCAGACACTGTCTTTTTGGCCTTTCAGTGTGGACTGAATACCAGCCACCCTCCAGGAATCTTACAGGTTTTGGTGCCAGATTGGGTCTATTGAGGCCTCCACCTTTACCGAGAAGCAGCTCCCTGGTTCTCAGTAGACGGCCATTGTTGGACTACCCAATTTCCACCATGTAAAACAATCTAATAAGTCTCCTTTGTAATATGATATGTAATTAACATATGATAGATATACACATTCTGTTGGTTCTATTCGTCTAGAGTCCAGTTTCTTTTTATTTCTTTTTTAAAAATACTTTATTTACAGCTGGGCGTGGTGGTGTACGCCTTTAATCTCAGCACTTGGGAGGCAGAGGTAAGAGGATCACCAGGAGTTCAAGGCCAGCCTGAGACAACATAGTGAATTTCAGGTTAGCCGGACTAGAATGAAACCTTACCTCTAAAAAAAAAAAAAAAAAAAAATATATATATATATATATATATATATATATATATATATACATGATTTACTTATTTGAGGCAGAGAGAAAGAGAGAGAGAAAGACAGAATGAACACAACAGGGCATCCAGCCACTGCAAACAAACTCCAGACACATGCGCCACCTTGTGCATTTGGCTTATATGGGACCTGGAGAATTGAACCTGGGCCTTTAGGCTTTGCAGGCAAACGCTTTAAGTGCTAAGCCATCTCTCCAGCCCTATTTATTTCTTTATTTAAGAGAGAGAGGGGCAGAGACAGATAGGGAAAGAGAGGATGGGTACACCAGGGCCTTCAGCCACTGCAAACGAACTCCAGATGCATATGCCACCTTGTGTATGGGCTTACGTTGGTCCTAGAGAATGAAACGTAGATCCTTTGGCTTTGCAGGCAAGCGCTTTAAGTCACTGCTAAGCCATCTCTCCAGCCCAAGTCCAGTTTCTTAAACTAGGTGTGACCACCATATGGAGTTGCATAACTGAATGGGGGGCGGTCACAAAAAATTGGCAACTGTAAAAGGTTCTGAATGGCCAATGACCAAAAATTAATTCAAGATCAAATGTGTAATGAATCTGAAGTGTTTCTGAGAGCGCTCATCTGTGTTTCATCACATGACTTCGCTGCAGCCTTGGTTCTGAACTCACAACATAAGCCCTTGCGCTCGCGTGCCATCACAGTGCCAAAGAAAGCTGCTTGGAGCGCCCTGCGCAGACGAAGACTACCGAATGCCGTGAACTGCGGTGTTTTTACTGTACATGCTAAGTCTTCTGTTCTTACAGAAACATAATGGTTTAATTATGTAAAACAGCCCCGGAATGTTTTCCTACCATCCGTCCTCAGCATGTAAGTATCAAATTAGTATATCTTTGGATTGTGCTGTGTTACAGTGTTTGATTTGATTTTTCCTTTTCTTTCTTTCTTTCTTTCTTTCTTTCTTTTTTCTTTTTTTTTAATTTTTTTGTTTGTTTATTTATTTATTTGAGAGCAACAGAGAAAAGGAGGCAGAGAGAGAGGGAGAGAGAGAGAGAGAGAGAATGGGCGCGCCAGAGCTTCCAGCCTCTGTAAATGAACTCCAGATGCGTGCACCCCCTTGTGCATCTGGCTAACGTGGGTCCTGGGGACTTGAGCCTCGAACCGGGGTCCTTAGGCTTCACAGGCAAGTGCTTAACTGCTAAGCCATCTCTCCAGCCCCTTTTTTCTTTTTCTTTTTGAGATAGTGTCTCACTCTAGTTCAGGCTGACCTGGAATTTACTATGCAGTCTCAGGGTGGCCTCGAACTTACAGCAATCCTCCTACTTCTGCCTCCTGAGTGCTGAGATTAAATGTGTTTACTCTGATGCCTGGCTGATTTAATTTTTATTTGCAAACAGAGAAGAAGGAAAGGAAGGAGGGAGGAGAGAGAGAGAAAGAAAGAGAAAGTACATGGGCATGCCAGGGATTCTTTTTTTTTCCTTTGGTTTTTCGAGGTAGGGTCTCACTCTAGCCCAGGCTGACCTGGAATTCACTATGGAGTCTTAGGGTGGCCTTGAACTCATGGCGATCCTCCTACCTCTGCCTCCCGAGTGCTGGGATTAAAGGCGTGCGCCACCATGCCCGACTTCTTTTTTTTTTTTGAAATAGGGTATCACTCTAGTCTAGGCTGACCTGGAATTCACTATGTAGTCTCCAGGTGCTCCTCCTACCTCTGCCTCCCTAGTGTTGGGATTAAAGTCAGGCACCACCATACCTGGTTATTTATTTTTTTATTGACAACTTTCATAATTATAAACAATAAACCATGGTAATTCTCTCCGCCCACTTTTCCCTTTGAAACTCCACTCTCCATCTTATCCCCTCCCCCCCTCAATCAGTCTCTCTTTTATTTTTATGCCATCATCTTTTCCTCCTATTATGATGGTTTTACGTAGGTAGTGTCAGGCACTGCAATGTCATGGATATCCAGGCCATTTTGTGTCTGGAAGAGCATGTCGTAAGGAGTCCTACCCTTCCTTTGGCTCTTACATTCTTTCTGCCACCTCCTCCACAATGGACACTGAGTCTTGGAAGGTGCAATAGAGACGTTTTAGTGCTGAGCACTCCTCTGTCACTTCTTCTCACCACCATGATGCCTTCTGAGTCATCCCAAGGTCACTGCCATTTGAAAAGAGAAGGTTCTATAACCAAAAGTGAGAGTAGCATTAACATATTGGGATGAACATTAAGAGAAGTGCTTACAGGGCAGTTTGCTGAGCATAGTATATACATTTAGCCAGACACCAACAGACATTACACCCCTAGGGTTCATGACTTCCCCCATCATAGGTTTTCAGTATCAGGGATGTATTCCCTCCCGTGGAGTGGGCCTCCAGTCAAATTAGAGAGCAGTTGGCTTCCCCTATAACAGACATGCCACTACTGTACCCATTGGCTCATTTGGCCTAGCTGGTCAAATTTAAGGCTTGCAGTGTCCACTATTGTTTATCTCTACTGGTGACTTTTCTCTTTCCCATGGAACTGCATGCAGTGTAGCTTTTTCCAGCTTTCTGTCAGCTGCTTTACACAGAGGAGGTTTTCAGCTCAGTTCCAGCAGGATTTCAGTGACCTTGTAGCTCAAGCATGTGGAATCTTCAGCAATAGAGTGTTAACCATCTATTCCTGGTGGGAAACCAAGAGCCTCAGCAATGGCCTGTAATGTTCTGGGGGCATCAGGGACCTCTCTGGCCAACAACTCACTGGAAGGTATCCCATCCCAGGCCAGGATTTCTAACTGCTGCATAAAAACTCAAGATGCATCTGCCACTTTGTGCATCTGGCTTTATATGGATACTGGGGAATTGAATCCAATCCAACAGGTTTTGTAACCCAGTGACTTTAAATGCTGAGCCGTCTCCCCAGCCTGGCACTTAGATTCTTCTGCAATGGCCCCTGAGCCTTGTGATAGAGATGTCTCACTTAGTGCTGAATACCTCACTGCCACTTCTCAGCTCTCTGGTGAGGTTTGAGTCCCTCCAGTGGTCACCACCCTCTAAAAAGAGAAGCTTCTTAGCCAGAAGTGAGAGTAGCATTAATATGTAGACATAAACATAAGTAGAGGGTAGTGTGGTGGGTAAAATATAATCATTTAGCCAAATATCAGTAGGAGTTTCCCCTCTCCTTAGGGTTTATGACCTCCTAGCCATAGGTTTTTCATAGCTTTTCAGTACCGGGCATGAATTGCCCCCTGTGGAGTGAGCCTCAAATCACCCAGAGAGCAGTTGGTTTCCCCTATAACGGATATGCCACCATTGCACCAGTTGGTACACTTGGCCTGGCTGCCCAGGCATGTAGCTTGCAGGATCTATTACTGGTTAAGACCACTGGTGACTTTTCTCTCCCAACAGACGGCATCGTTCCTTTCAGCATCGTAACACATCGTCTATAGGGAGGAGGCTTCCAGCTCAGCTCCAGCTTGATTTCTGAGTGTCTGAGCAAGCACCCTGAACTACTGGGTCCATCTCCCCAGCCCAGTGTTGGATTTCAAAAGTTGATGTTTGGGTTGTTGACTTGAGTTCCATAAAGAATCTGTTAGGAGCCGGGCGTGGTGGCGCACGCCTTTCATCCCAGCACTCGGGAGGCAGAGGTAGGAGGATCGCCGTGAGTTCGAGGCCACCCTGAGACTCCATAGTGAATTCCAGGTCAGCCTGGACTAGAGTGAGACCCTACCTCGAAAAACCAAAAAAAAAAAAAAAAAAAAAAAAGAATCCGTTAGATCTTGGCTTGGGATTAGGACAGGATTTCCAACAATTTCTGAAATGGCCTACACGTATTATTGCCTGTGTTGTACTGCATATCTATGGGAAGTGGCACTTTCATCAGTGATGATTATAGAGTCAAAATATCAATCAATTCTGAAAACTGTTGAAGATGTGGTCTCAAATATCCAGCCAAGATTGAATCTTTATATGACAATAAACAAGCACATCGTCTGATAGCATGCAAATTCGCTTTCATCTTTAATGATTGGTAAAAGTGTATGTATACCAAAGAATTGTTATAAAACAAGTTTCTCCACAATTTTTATTTATTTATTTACTTATTTTGATGTTTCAAGGTAGAGTCTCGCTCTAGCCCAGGCTGACCTGGAATTCACTATGTAGTCTTAGGGTGTTCTCGAACTCACAGCGATCCTCTTACCTCTGCCTCCCAAGTGCTGGGATTAAAGGCATGTGCCACCATGCCTGGCTTCACAATTTATTATCAGTAAATGTTTGATTTGTATACCTGTTTTATATTCCTTTATACCTAGGATAATGTAAAAATTTCTTGGGTAAGGGGGTGTCAGGAGTGGAAAAGTTTCAGAAGTCCTGCTCTAGAAAACCAGACGTAAAGCACAGTCCATGATCAATTGTTTTGGGGCCTGTGATGAGGCAACATACCATGACAGGGACATGTGGCTGAGCCCAAACTACTCATCCCATGGATGGGAAGTCAAAGAGAAGAAGAAAAAGGGACTAGGGTCCCATTATCCCGTTTGAGGGCATGCCACCAAGTGACCTCCTGCGAGGCAGTGAGAAAACTACCCATCAGACCCCACCTCCTAAAGGCTCACCACTTCCCAATAGCACCAAACAGCCTTTTGATTTATGGGCCTTTGAGTGACATTTTAGATGGAAGCTACAGCTCAGTTTAAAATTGACTCTCCAAGCAATGGGAAAGTCATCCACCTCATTTAACAGGGTGGGAAATATCACCAGTCTTCAGAAAAACACTACTAGCACTGGGGAGAGGCAGAGCCCTGGTGGTAAGGCCTGACCCAGGGCAGAGTATGGGACTGAAGCAAAAGCACATTCCAGAAAAATTCAGAAAGTAGGCCTGGTGCGGTGGTGCACAGTTTTAACACCAGCACTCGGGAGGCAGAGGCAGGAGAGTCACTGTGAGTTCAAGGCCAGCCCGAGAATACACAGTGAGGTCCAGGTCAATCTGGGCTAGAGTGAAACTCTACCTCAACCCCGCCCCCCCAAAAAAAAATATTAAGAAAGTAAAAAAGCTGAGTTTATTGTGGGATTTGCTTGTGAATAACTCTATTGAATGAGATGTGTCCTTATCCAGGACAGAGTCCCTAGCAAAGACATGACGATTTCTAGACATATCATGATGAAGGTGAAGCAGCCATGGGAGCCTAGAGTCTGGAGCAAGTGCGGTCACTGGTCCTCAGCCCACTGCGCCTGAGCGCAAATGCAGGGTCACCATTCCTAACGCCCACAGCTATTTAACACGTCCTATGCTAGGCGCTCTTCTGTGCATATCATGATGTGTGGACTTGATTCAGTCACACCACAGTCCTTTGAGGTAGAGATTAACGTTAGCCCCAAATACAGATAAAGACACCAGGCTATAGAGTTAAGCGAATGGCCTAAAGTCATGCAAGCTTTGAGGGGTTATTCCACTCTGTTGACCTCTGTGACCCTATCCCAGAAAAGATAGGTTTGTGGGAAGGAGAAGGGGCAGGGACTGAGTGTTGTAGAAAGAAGTTGAAGAAATGAAGGAATGAAATGAGGGAAGAAACTAGCATGTCATGGAGGTGGTGGTAATTTGAAGGAGGCATGAACAACAACTGGGGTTACAACAGGACCCAAAAGTGGGGTGAGCAAGAGGCTCATGGATAGGAACAACTGGGGGCTGGACAGATGGCGTAGCCAATAAGGCATTTACCAACAAAGCCAAAGGACCCCAGGTTCAATTCCCCAGGACTAACATAAACCAGATGCACAAGGTGGCACATGAGTCTGGAGTTTTTTGTTTTGTTTTGTTTGTTTTTTTTAAATTTTTTATAATTAACAACTTCCATGATTGTAAACAATATCCATGGTAATTCCCTCCCTCCCCCTACCTTCCCCTTTGAAACTCCACTCTCCATCATATCCCCTCCCCCTCTTAATCAGTCTCTCTTTGGAGTTTGTTTGCAGTGACTGGAGGTCCTGGTGCACCTATTCTCTTCCTCACTCTTTCTGCCTTTCTCTCAAATATATAAGATACTTAAAGAAAAAAAAAAAAAAAGGAACAACTGGGTGCCTATAGTGTGTGTGTTGGGTGGGCCTCCCATTGAGAACAGCTCCTAAGATGATGGGGAAGAAGACTGAACCACAAGAAGTCAAGGATAGATGGAAGCTGGAGAAAGCAAGAGGGTGTACATGGCTCCATCCTGGAGGAATACAGGAGACAGACATTAGCTTGAGAACACAGCAGGACTGGGGGAGGGTTTGAAGCAGAGAGGAGGAGAAAGAATGAACTAACATGCCTGTGAAGCGGGCAGAAGGAGTAACTAGAAGGCAAAGTGGACACGTCACCTTTTTAAAAATTATCTTATTTGCAAGCAGAGAAAGATAGAAAAGTGACAGAGAGAATGGGCATGCCAGGGCCTCCACCTACTGCAAACCAACTCATGTGCCACATTGTGCATATGGCTTTACATGAGCAGTGGGGAATTGAACCCAGGTCATTGGGCTTTGCAGGGAAGTGCCTTAACCACTCTGCCATCTCTCCAGCTCATCTCACCGTTTTATTTATTTTATTTTTTAATTTTATTTTTTGAGGTACACTTTAGTCCAGGCTGACCTGGAATTCACTCTGTGTTCTCAGAGTGGCCTCAAACTCATGGAAATCCTCCTACCTCTGCCCCCCATGTGCTAGGATTAAAGTGTGCACCACCATACCTGGCTCCTTTTTTAAAATTAATTAAAAATTTTTTTGAGGTATGGTCTTGCTCTAGTCCAAACTAACCTGGAATTCACTCTGTAGTCTCAGGGTGGCCTCAAACTCACAATAATCCTCCTACCTTGGCCTCCCAGGTGCTGAGATTAAAGTCATGTGCCACCACCATCATGCCCAGCTCAGATCACCTTTTTTTCAGGGGGGGGGGTGCTTTGCAGGCAAGTGCCTTAACCACTCAGCCATCTCTCCAGTTTATCTAACCTTTTTTTTTTTTTTTTTTTTTTTGAGGTAGGGTCTCACTCTAGTCCAGGCTGACCTGGAATTCACTATGTAGTCTCAGGGTGGCCTGGAACTCACAGGGATCCTCCTACCTCTGCCTCCCCAGTGCTGGGATTAAAGGCGTGCGCCACCACGCCCAGCTCTCATCTCACCTTTTCAAAAGAGCAGAACCCATGGGGGCCTGAGCCAGGAAGCAGCAGGGGAGATGGGGTCAAGGAAAGGGAAGGAGGAATGATTGGATTTGGAAACCAGCAGAATTCCCAGGAAAGGGGGGAAGGGTGACTGAAGTTCTCAGCCTCTGAGCCAGAGGTGGCATTCAGATGAGGAGTGACTGCTCGTTTGCTGTTAGCCCCTGTGAGGTATCCAAGGAACCCGCAGCTACAGAGCCTAGGCCGGGAGCAGCTGTGAGGAGCTAGTTTGAAGGAAGGAGGTCTGGCTTGGAATCCAGGGTGCTTAGAGGCAGTGATGGGAGTAGGGGAGGTTCCCTGGAGGTGTGAGAGGGAAGGAAGGGAGTCTGTGAAAAGGCTTCCCAGGGGCAGTATGCTAGCAAAGTCCAAGGACAGTATGCTTCAAGGAGGGTAATAAATATAATAAAAAAGTATGTTTGGGGCTGGAGAGATGGCTTAGTGGTTAAGGCACTTACCTGCAAAGCCAAAGGACCTAGGTTCGATTCCCCATGACCCATGTAAACCAGATGCACAAGATGGCACATTATCTCTCTCTCTCTCTCTTTCCCCTTCTCCCTCTGTGTCTCTCGCTCTCTCTCAAATAAATAAAAAAATAAAATATTATTAAAAGTATGTTTATCATGTTATGAGCAATCCACAGTGGTAAGCAGGGAAATCTCCAAGTTTGCAGATGCGTTTTTCCTGGACCTGACATGCAAAATGTTGCCAGTAAGCAGAAAAGTGACAGATGAACTACACTTTGGTAGGCATAAGAGGACACGCTTGATAGTGTCATCTGATTCTCCTGGCCAGAAGGATAAATCCTGAGCTCTCAGCTACAGCTCAGGAGAGGAACCAGAAGTCAGCACAAGCATGGCCACTCTAGAGTCAGAATTGCCTATTTATTTATTTAATATTTTATTTATTTGCTAGGAGAGACAGAGAGAGGAAGGGAAGGAAAGGGAAGGGAAGGGAAGGGAAGGGACATGTGAGGGCCTCGAGCTACAGCAAACAAACTCCAGATACATGTACCACTTTATGCATCTGGATTTATGTGGGTACCAGAGAATCAAACCTGGGTCATTAGGCTTTACAGGCTAGCGCCTTAAGCACTGTGCCATCTCTCAAGCTCAGAATCTCTCTCTCTCTCTCTCTCTCTCTTAAGATTTATTTTTATTTATTTATTTGAGACAGAGAGAAAAAGTGAGAATGGGTGCGCCAGGGCCTCTAACCACTGCAAATGAACTCCAGACACATACATGGACACTGGAGAATCAAACCTCAGTCCTTAGGCTTCTCAGGCATGTGCCTTAACTGCTAAGCCATCTCTCCAGCCCTCTCTCTCTCTCTCTTTTTAAGGTGTAGAAAGATTTCATTAGATAAGAGAAAGAAAGAGGAGGAAGTACAGACAGCATCTGCCGTGAGGGAGATGAGAGGAGGTAAAGCTCACCCTGTGACTCAAATTGGGGTTATTAAAAAAAAACATTTTCATTTATTTATTTGAAAGAAAGAGAGAGAGAGAGGCAGAGAGAGAACGGGCATCCAAGGCCTCCAGCCACCGCAAACAAACTCCAGATGAATGCACCACCTTGTGCATCTGGCTTAAGTGGGTCCTAGGGAATCAAACCTGGGTCCTTTGGCTTTGTAGGCAAACACCTTAACCACTAAGTCATCTCTCTAGTCCAGAATCTGCTTTTTCTTTTTCTTATTATTGACAACTTCCATAATTACAGATAATAAACCATGATAATTCCCTCCCCCCTCACATTCCCCTTCATAACTCCATTCTCCATCATATCCCCTCCCCATCTCAATCAGTCTCTCTTTTATTTTGATGACATGCTCTTTTCCTCCTGTTATGATGGTCATGTGTAGGTAGTGTCAGGCACTGTGAGGGTCATGGATATCCAGGCTATTTTGTGTCTGGAGGAGCGCGTTGTAAGGAGTCCTACCCTTTCTTTGGCTCTTACGTTCTTTCCGCCACCTCTTCCGCAATGGACCCTGAGCCTTGAAAGGTGTGGTTGACATGTTCCAGTGCTGGAATCTGTCATTTTTGACATGTGTGTATGGTGTGTGCATGTTCATGTGTGTGTAGGTGCCTGCATGTGTTCATAGGTGTGGAAGCCAGAGGTTAGCCCTGGTGTCTTCCCCAATTGCTCTGAACCTTATTTAAAAAAATATTTTAAGCTGGGTGTCGTGGCACACGCCTTTAATCCCAGCACTCAGGAGGCAGAGGTAGGAGGATCACTGTGAGTTCGAGGCTACCCTGAGACTACATAGTGAATTCCAGGTCAGCCTGAGCTAGAGTGAGACCCTACTTCAAAAAAAAAAAAAAAAAAGAATGAATGAAAGAAAGAAACAAAACAAACAGAAAAAAAAATATTTTTAGGGCTGGAGAGATGGCTTAGCGGTTAAGTGCTTGCCTGTGAAGCCTAAGGACCCTGGTTCAAGGCTCAATTCCCCAGGACCCACGTTAGCTAGATGCACAAGGGGGTGCATGCATCTGGAGTTCGTTTCCAGTGGCGGGAGGCCCTGGAGTGCCCATTCTCTCTGTTTCTCTCTCTCTCTCTGTCACTCTCAAATAAATAAATAAATAAATAAGTAAAATTTAAAAAATATTTAAAATTTATTTATTTCAAGGAGAGAGAGAGAGAGAAAATGGGTGTGCCAGGGCCTCTAGCCACTGCAAAAGAATTCCATACACATGCACCACCTTGTGCATCTGGCTTACGTGGGTCCTGGGGAGTAGAACCTGGGTCCTCTGGCTTTGCAGGCAAGCACCCTAACCACTAAGTCATCCCTCCAACCCGTACCCTATTTTTTGAAACAAGGTCTCCCCCTGAACCTGGAACTCACTAATTAGTATAGACTAGCTAGCCAGCAGTCCCCAGAAATTATCCTGTCTCTTCCTCTCCTGTGCTAGGATTACAAGCTCCTATAATCAGTTGTGACAGCTTTCACAGAGGTGCTAGGGGTCTTTTCTCATGCTTGTACAAGAAGTATTTGCCAGCTGAGCTATCACCCCAGCCCCCTAGATTTAACCTGGGGTGTAGGGAATCATCATCTGGGGTTGAGACAGTCCCCAGAAATCAAATTCATTACCAAGTGAAAGAAAAACGGGCAGAGGGTCCTGAGGTATCTGGGATCCCAGGCCTCGGAACTCAGCTCAACATGCTAACCTGTTGGGTTTATCTCTGGTGTCTCCAGGTTCCTAACTTGCTGAGGAAATTTACCCTTGACATGCAAATGACAGAAGCACATTGGTGTTTGGTTTGTGGTTTTTACCATCAGATAATTCTGTGGCTGAGCACGCGGATCCCTCTCAGCAAAGCTAGTGGACTGCAAGCCTTCGGAGGAGAGAAGGCACTCTGTCCACATCCTTTGCAAGCTGTTGTGGACCAAGCTGTTATTGACTTGCCTTCTACCTCCTCAGATCCCCTAGGAAGCTCCTTTTCAAAGGAGGGTGCTAGGTGGTCATCCCATGCCCCACCCTACTTGTGCCCAAATCGGTACCTGAAACCAAGCCACTTATTTGCCTTTTATTAAACAAGTCCTTTAGTGGAAAGCCTTCCTAGGGGTTGGAAGCCCCTGGAGTGATGGAGGGTGCTGGGGACGAGGGTAGAGGAAATGGTAGATGGTACCTGTTAGTGTGAACAGTAGCTTGAATTTCCCACCCTCACCCCACCATCTCCTCTAGCCTCAGCTTCAGATTTCTTTTCTTTTCCTAAAATCACAGGGATCCGCTCCCCCCGCCCCCCCCCCGCCTTCGTGTCCCCATTCCCACCCTCGTTCTGCACCTTCACCCAGGTCCCCTGACATGTCATCTGTAACTCCTGCTGTTAGGGGCCCCCTCCCATCCAAGTCTCCCTGCCCCACCTTCGGCATGCAGCCGGGATGCTCAGCATCTCAGGATCGAGGCTCCTTACTGAGCCTTCCTACCCGCAGGCCTGGAGTCGCTGGGCTGCTGTGGGAGGGACACGGAGGGGACTGTCCTAATGTCCACCAGGTGCGTCCCCCGTCCCCTCCCCCCCCCTCGCTGCCTCACACTCGCACGGGTTTCCAGACCCTTCTTCCCGCTCCCCGTCTTCTGGAGTGCGATCTGGCATCCGAGGGAGGGGGGGGTTCTGGGGGCGCCGCAGCCCGGTGCCCCCTCCCCGCGCGCAGCCCCCGCTCCTCCCCACTTGCGGCCCCGCCGGCAGCCGCGCAGGGACAGCTGCATTTCTCGCCGCCCGCCGCTAGGAAGCCGGCCTCGCCTGGCTTTCTCCGCCTCCCCGCGCCCAGCCGCGCCGCCGCCGCCGCCGCCGCCACCACCGAGCCGGGCCGCCGCCGCCGCCGAGCCGCGCCCCTCCCCCGCCCCCGCCCGGCCGGCCCCAGCGGCCCGCGGGAGCCGACGCGCGCGCCGTGCTCGGTAAGACCCTCCTTCGCCGCCCTCCGCCCGGGGCGCCCCGCGCGCCACCCCGGCCTCGGCCCCGGCCCCGGGCGGCGCCCCGCCCCCACCTTCTCGGGGACGTGGTCGGGGAGGACCCGGGTCGAGCGACGCGAGTTTGAATCCCGGGAACCCGCGCCAAGCCCAGCCGCGTGCGACAGGTTCTCCCCCCCCTACCCTACCCCACCCCACCCCGGACGCCGGACCGCCCTTCCTCCGTCCCCTCCTCCCCTCGGGCTCCCCCAGCCTCCTCCCCGGGCCCCCGGGCGCGGGGCGCGTGCGGGCAACCCGGGGGCTGCGAGCCCGACGCGCGAGAGGAGGGGGTGGACGCCAGGGACCCGAGGCCTCTGGGAGCCGGCGCTACCCGGCTTCCCCGGTCCAGCCGCACCCCCTTTTGTGTGGACGCCCCTCCCGGGCTGGGGGCGATGGCAAGGCGGAAGGTGCCGGCGCTGGGAGCCGAATTCCTTTTAGGGGGTAGGGAAGACACGCTTCCTGCTCCTGCGGATGTCACAGGTCAGCTCGGCCTTTTCTGGTCCCACCCCGTCCCCCGGGAGCTGCATCTCCTGGTCACTCGGCCAGGGAAAGTTCAGAAGCCGCTGTCCCCGCCCCGCCTCTCCCCCTCCTCCCGCCTCTCCCGCGCTCACTGCCCGGGGCACTGAGCTCCTGGAGGTCGGGGTTCGGGTTTTGCAGTTAGTCCTTCATTTCCGCCCGTGCGCGGGTCCTTCACACCCAACGAGGGCTTGCTCATCTTTTTTTTTCTTGGGGGGCGAGTTTTAGCTGCAAGAAATTTATACTGATTTTCTGAGAAGGAGGATGTTTTAAAAGGGAGGGAGGTTTTGTGGAGGGGGCCCCGTGGAGTAGAGACTGAAGGGCTAACTGGAAGTTTAACAAGTCACCCTAGAAGTGGTTCTGGAGGGTTGGAGACCACGTGTCTTGAAACTCCACCTGCTCCCCGGGCATCCTGGAGCCCTTATACCCTGAGCCACCTGGCCCAGCAGAAAGGTGTTCTGAGCCACTCGCCCCTGTCCCCTAAAGCCTGATGCAGTTCGCCTGAAGGAGGTGAGGGATACCGGGTCTTTCCACGTGGAGATGGTCCTCTTCGCCGTGAGGTTTGGCCCTGGCAGGACCAAGTGTGAAATCGGGGCCTCCATTTGGCTGAAGGGTGGGGACTCTGTGCTTCCGGAAGAAACCTGGTTTAGAACTCCACGGAGCTGCGGGGTACCAGCAGCGCTGGGTTTGAAACCCCCTCCTGATCACTCTCCGCTGCTGGAAGGAGCAGATGACAAGGGAACAGAGTTGGGTAGTACATTACTGAGTAGAAGAGAGACTCTAGACAGCTAGGATAGCCAAGGGATGGTGATATATTGGGGCTGGGTGTGGGGAAGACTTGGGGCCAGAGAGGTTGGTGTGATGGGTCCTTTTGGGGACCTTGTGAAGGCTCTATTCCACCTGTACTCCCAAGCATGCTATTGTGTAGGGACACATTTATATTCACTATCAGAGATGTCATATGTCCCCTTAGTATTAGGGTACTGGTTAAGACCCCCCTATGCTGGAGTTTGTGGTCTAGCCTAGGCCTTTTGGAACGGGCCCAAAACTTTGTGGTTGGTCAGTAAATAATCCCAGGGTGCCAAGAGCAGAACTCTTGTGAGGTCGATTCTCATGCCCTTCTTATGCCAGTCTGGGCTCGTGGCCATGGAGACCTGGAAGTTCTGGCCCAGGTCCCAGCTCCCTCCAACTAAACAGAGGACAGGGGCAACTGAGGTGGCCATTCTCCAGGAACAAAGTTTGCTATCTGTGTGGTGGGGAGGCTCTGGGTACTGAGCTGGGGCCACGGGGCTATTGAGTTAGAGGGAAATAAAGGGATGAGGGTGGGGCTGGAGAGATGGCTTGGCAGTTAAAGTGCTTGCCTGCAAAGCTAAAGGGCCCAGATTCAATTCCCCAGAACCCACATAAGCCAGATGCATAAGGTGGCCCATGGGTCTGGAGTTCGTTTGCAGTGGCTGGATGCCCTGGTATGCCCATTCTCTCTCTCTCTCTCTCTTTTCCTCTCTCTGCCTCTTTCAAATAAATGAAATAAAAATATTAAAGGGATAAGGGTAGGGTGGGTATTCTGGGGTTTGAGCTGGTTGTAGGAGCCAAGCCCTTGCTTGTCTTGGGGTTGAGGGCTTTTGTGGAGCATATTAAGTATGAAAGACCCTTGCGGGGGGTGGTGCTCGAAGCAGAATTGCCCAAGAACAGCTTCCTTCAATCCACCTGGACTTTAGAAAGCACGTGGCGGCCAGAGGGGCTGCTGGTTTCATCCTTAGTACAGCCCCGAGGGGACCAGGCCCGCTCTTCCTTTCTTCCTCAGAACTCTGTGCGCTTCTCCATGGCAGCTCTGGGCTGATGTGCTGGTGTCTGTAGATGGTCACTTGCTAGAGATCTTGGAAAGCCTTTAGAAGGTCTGCTATGTGGACTTCTGTGTCAGCCCTTTGTAGGCCTGAGTCATCTCTGATGTGTCAAAGCAATGCAGTGACCTCCTAATGGTATGGCTGACACTCTTATCTGTTTTTTTTTTTTTTTTTTAGTTATTTATTTCTTTATTTGAAAAAGAGTTGGGGGGGAGAGAGAGAGAATGGGCGCACCAGGACCTCTAGCCACTATAAACAAACTCCAGACCCATGCGCCACCTTGTGCATCTGGTTTATGTGGGTCCTGGGGAATTGAACCTCGGTCCTCAGTCTTCACAGGCAAGTGCCTTAACGGCTAAGCCATCTCTCCAGCCCTACTCTTATCTTTAAGACTGGTCACAAACCATAAATGAGATCATGATGCTTGGAAACATAACTCCTGCCTCGTAAAAAATGTCACAACGTTATGGTAGCACCAAGGGTTCTTCAAGGAGTTGGTGGAATACAGAAGGTCCAACCTCACTGGTCTAATCAGCACCCCTCCCCCACCCCAACCACCAAAGCAAGCGCCTCACAGGGACCTTCTTTAACTGGTGACCGTAGTGTTTGGCATATTGAGCCACTTTCACCTGTGTCTTCCTTCAGAGCATCCTGTAGTCGCTCTGCTCTGGCCCTAAGGAACAGAGCTGAGAGCTTTCTAGAGTGTTTAGTGTTTAGTTGGATGGCAGACAGGGCTCACCGCTGGCTATACAAGGTGACTTGGAGCAGGAGGTGCCCCTGGCTTATTGGGTGCTACACTGAGTCGCAAAGGACCTGAAAACCCTGAGGGGTTTTGGCCTAGCAGTCTCTGATATGGGACTTAGAAGATGTCTTGGCATGCAAGGGTCCAAACAGGAGGATTCTCCTTCTGCAGGGGCGAAGACTTCTCTTTCTGCTGCAGCCTTGCCTGCCACGGATGCTAGTTGCATTGGCCACTCTGATCCCCTCTGCTTCCCATCGCCGAGCTATGCTAGAGCAATGTCACGGGCTTCTTCCCGAGAACTCAGCTAGAGGTCTTCTCCTTGGAGCCAGGCATCGGGCTGGGGGTGTAGCTCAGTTGGTAGAGGGCTTCCCAGCATCCACAGAGTCCTGGGTTTTATGCCCAGTGCTCCATAAACTGCACGTGGTGACGCACGTCTGTAATCCTAGGACTGGGGAGGTGGAGGCAGGAGGCTCAGAAGTTCAAGGTGAGCAGAATGTGGTGGCGCACGCCTTTAATCCCAGCACTCGGGAGGCAGAGGTAGGAGGATCACCGTGAGTTCGAGGCCACCCTGAGACTACATAGTGAATTCCAGGTCAGCCTGGGCTAGAGAGAGATCCTACCTCGAAAAAAAAAAAAAGTTCAAGGTAATCCTTCACTATGTAGCAAGTTTGAGGCCAGCCTGGTCTACATGAAATCCTATCTCCGAATCAATAAACAAATAAGTCATAATTGATAAACACAACAGTGTTTGGAAACATCAGTGTCTTCTCATAAATTGTGCCTGTGGCATTTCTATTATGGTGACACTAAGGGTATTCGAAGAGCTCGTGATGGGATGCAGACACCTAACCTGCACTCCCAGGTAGCAGCCGAGCCATTTTCTTCTGTGATGCTTTGGGTCAAAGCCGGGGATTCACACATGCTCAGTACCTGCTTCTTCACTGAGCTCGTTCCCACCCTCCAGTGCTTCTGCTTCCTGGATCTGAAGTCAGGCATCCCCACACAGCACCCCAGCTTCTGGTCTCTCTCTGAGTCTTGTCAGTGCTTCATACTTATTTTTTTAAATATTTTATTTTTATTTGTTTATTTGAGAGAGGGAAAGAGGCAGAGCATGCTCGCGCGCGCGAGAGAGAGAGAGAGAAAGAGAGAGAGAGAGAGAGAGAGAGAGAGAATGGGTGTGCCAGGGCTTCCAGCCACTGTAAACAAATGCCAGACGCATGCGCCACCTTGTGCATCTGGCTTAAGTGGGTCCTGGGGAATCGAGCCGAGTTCCTTTAGCTTTGCAGGCAAGCGCCTTAACCACTAAGCCATCTCTCCAGCCCTTGTCTCATATTTAGAAGGCACTGAAGGAGACCTAATGTGTGTGAGGCCGAATGCATGCTCCTTTGATAGAAACTGTGGCTGGTTTTATTTCTATATGTGGGTGCAACAATTTGGGGCATGTCATCTTTGGTCAAAACTATAAAGGCTGAGGCTGGTTGAAGTGGGGAGAAGCACTTGAATTGTGAGCAGAGGGGACAACAGTTGGAAGTTTGAGGTTGCTGAAATGTCAGGGTGACATTGTTGGGGCAAAATGACTCGGTATTTGTAGCCCTGCTATAGAATCAACTCATCTCTCTTCTCTCTCTTTTTAAAAAATTTTTGTTTATTTTTATTTATTTATTTGAGAATGACAGAGAGAAAAAGAGGCAGAGAAAATTGGGTGCACCAGGGCCTCCAGCCACGGCAAACGAACTCCAGATGCACGTGCCACCTTGTGTATCTGGCTAACGTGGGTCCTGGGGAATTGAGCCTTGAACCGGGGACCTTAGGCTTCACAGGCAAGCACTTAACCACTAAGCCATCTCTCCAGCCTTCATCTCTCTTCTCTTGAAGAGTTTGTCCTATATGCCAGGGCTGTTAGGGGGTGGGATGGCTTTCTCTGTTAGTACTGACCTGGATTCAGAGGCACAAGGCGCTTAGTAAGGGAGTGGCAGGGTAGGCAGCTAGGAGTGAAAGGGAGTGAGGGACTCCTGTGCAGGCAGAGGCGTGGGAAATCACAATCCCAACCCACAAGAGGCCAGATGCCTTGCAATGATCAGATGTGCTCATTTTATTTTACTTTATTTTATTTTATTTTATTTTATTTTATTTTATTTTATTTTATTTTATTATTTTATGAGAGAAAGAGAGAGAATTGGCATGCCAGAGCCTCAGCCACTACAAATGAACTCCAGACACATGTGCCACCCTATGTGCATGCATCACCTTGTGCATCTGACTTACGTGGGTTCTGGGAATTAGAACCTGCATCCTTAGGCTTCACAGGCAAGTACCTTAAATGCTAAGCCATCTCTCCAGCCCAGATGTAGTCTTTTTTTTTTTTTTTGAGGTAGGGTCTCACTGTAGCTCAGGCTGACCTGGAATTCCCTATGTAGTCTCAGGGTGGCCTCGAACTCACAGCGATCCTCCTACCTCTGCCTCCCAAGTGCTGGGATTAAAGGCGTTGAGCCACCATGCCCGACCAGTTGTATTCTTTTTAAAAAAATAATCCATTGATTTAAGCGGGGGGCGGGGTGGATGCACCGGGGCCTTCTTGCCACTGAAAATGAACTCCAGACACATGCACTACTTTGTTCATCTGGCTTTATGTGGGTACTGGAGAATCGAACCTGGACTTGCATGTTTTGCAAGCGAGCACCTTTAACCACTAAGCTATCTTCCCAGGCCCAGATGTGTTCTTAATGCTTCACACAGATCAACTCACCTCCTTCTCACAGGGCTATGTGAGATGACATCCGTTTGTCAGACAAGGAAAGACTGAGGAGGTTAGGTAACTTGCCCAAGATCATGTAGCTAGAAAGAGGCAGAGCCAGAACTGGAGCTCAGGAAGGCTGGCGGTAGGCTCACACTCTTGGAGACATCCCCAGAGAGGCCTCTGCTAAGCTGGGGTGGACTGGGGGTGTGGGCCCTATGCTGTGCTCAAGGGGTGCCGAGGCAGTGGCTAGGGTTGCTGGAACAGGCTTTCTAACAGGGTTCCGCTTAGTGCAGCTGCTAAGAACACACTGCGGAGGCCGGACCCAGGTGAAACAAGGCTCTCTGAGGCATGGCTCTGTCTGCAAGAGGCAAGCGTGTTAGCCTGCACTTCAGTCACCGTGGCAGGTGCTCTGACAGGACGAGACCTTGGGGCTGGGGGCGAAGCTCAGGGGTACATTTTCTTGCAGGTTTTGTGAAGCTCTGGGATTATATCTCTAGTACCCCCAAACAAACAAAAACAAGATGAGGCCCTGAAGAATGGGATACTTTGCCAGCCTGAAGGTGAAATTGGGGCAGATAAGCAATCTTGGAGGAGGGGACGCCTGAGTGGAGAGAGGGTACAGGTGGAAGCTGCTGGGCTCTCGACTTGGCTCCGTGGGTCATGTATTCCTACTCTATAAAGGCTAGTGTGAGAGTGGCTAAAAAAGGTTGTTTTTGTTTTTTTTGTTCCTGTAATACCCTTACCAGAGTGAGTTGGGAACAGCGTAGTGTGGTCAACTTCCTTGGTACACTAGTGCATTTCTGTTTTTGAATTTGTTTTTCAAGGGCTGGAGGCATGGCTCCGTTGGTAGAATGCCGGTAACCCTGGGTTCACATGAAAGTGGATGTGGGGACGCGTGCCTGTAATCCCAGTATTGGGGACGTAGAGGCAGCAGGATCAGGAGTTCAAGGTCATCCTTGGCTGTATATCTAGTTCAAGGCTAGTGTGGGGTTACATGAGAGTCTGTATCAAAATAAAATAAAATAAAATAATAAAATAAAATAATAAAAAAATAAAGCCGGGTATGGTGGCACAGGCCTTTATAATTCTAGCACTGGAGAGGCTGAGGTAGAAGGATTGCTGTGATTTCGAGGCCAGCCTGAAGTGAGCTGGATGTCAGCCTGTGCTAGAATGAGACCCCACCTACACACACACACACACATACACACACACACACACACTTTTGTGCATGCATTTGAGGACACCTTCAGGTGCTATTCCTCAGCTGCTGTCCACTGTTTGGGAGACAGGATCTCTCACTGGCCTGAGATTTACCAAGTAGATTAGATTGGCTGCCCAGTGAGCTCCAGGGATACACCAGTTTCTGCCTCCCCAGTGCTGGGATTTTAGGTACATGCCACCATGCTCAGCTTCTGTGTGTGGGAGTGTGTGAATGTATGTTTAGACGTGTGTGGAGCTGCATATAACCATAACTTCTTTACATTTTTATTTTTAAAAATTTTATTTATTTATTTGAGAGAGGGAGAGGGAGAGAGAAAGAGGCAGATAGATAGAGAGAATGGGTGCACCAAGGTCTCTAGCCACTGCAAATAGACTTCAGACACATGCGCCACCTTGTTTACATGGGTACTGGGCAATTGAACCTTTGGTTTTGCCAGCAAGCACCTTAACTGCTAAGCCATCTCTCCTGCCTTTATTTATTTATTTATTTTTTATTGACAACTTCCATGATTGTAAATAATATCCCATGGTAATTCCCTCCCTCCCCCAACCTTCCCCTTTGAAACTCCACTCTCCATCATATCCCCTCCCCCTCTCAATCAGTCTTTCTTTTATTTGGTTGTCATGATCTTTTCCTCCTATTATGATGATCTTGTGTAAGTAATGTCAGGCACTGTGAGGTCATGGATATCCCGGCCGTTTTGTGTCTGGAGGAGAATATTGTAAGGAGTCCTACCCTTCCTTTGGCTCTTACATTCTTTCTACCACCTCTTCTGCAATGGACCCTGAGCCATGAAAGGTGTGATAGAGATATTTCAGTACTGAGCACTCCTCTGTCACCCTCCTGCCTTTAAAATTTATTTTTATTTATTAATTTACTTACTTATTTATGAGAGAGAGAGAATGAATGAGCGTGCCAGGGCCACTAGCCACTGCGAACAAATTCCATACACATACACCACCATGTGCATCTGCCTTACATGGGTGCTGGGAATCAAACCTGGGTCCTTAGGCTTCACAGGCAAGTGCCTTAACTGCTAAGCCATCTCTCCAGTGTCCTATTACTTTAAAAAAATATTTTATTTTTATTCATTTATTTGAGAGAGAGAGGCAGAGAGAGGGAGTACCCAGGGATTGCTGTGGGTATGCCAGGACCTGTAGCCACTGCAAACAAACTGCAAATGCATGTGCCACCATGTGCATCTGGCTTACATGGGTTTTGGGGAATTGAACCTGGGTCCTTAGGCTTTGCAGGCAAGCACTTTAATCAGCCCTCCCCCATTAATTTTTTTTTTTTTTTATGAGAGAGAGAGGCAGATAGAAACAGAATGGGTGTGCCAGGGCCTTCAGCCACTACAAATGAACTCCAGATGCATGTGCCCTTTGTTCATCTGGCTTATGTGGGTCCTGGGGAATTGAACCTGGGTCCTTTGGCTTTGCAGACAAGTGCCTTAACTGCTAAGCCATCTCCCCAGCCCCCATTACTTTTTATTTTTACTTATTTATTTATTTATTTATTTTGGTTTTTCAAGGTAGGGTCTCACCCTGGCCCAGGCTGACCTAGAATTCACTGTGTAGTCTTAGGGTGGCTTCAAACTCACAATGACCCTCCTACCTCTGCTTCCCATTACTTTTTAAAAGAATATTTTTGGGAAGCTGGGCGTGGTGGTACATGCCTTTAATCCTAGCACTCGGGAGGTAGTGAATTCCAGGTCAGGCTGGACAAGAGTGAGACCCTACCCCAAAAAACTAAAAGAGAAAAAAACAGAAGAATTTTTTGGGGCTGAAGAGATGGCTAAGGCCCTTGCCTGCAAAGTCTAAGGACCTACGTTTGACTCCCCAGAATCTAAGTAAACCAAACACACAAGGTGTGTACATGTCTGGAGTTCAATTGCAGTGGCCAGAGTCCCTGGCACACCAATTCTCTCTCTTCTTTATTTATTTATTTATATTTTTGAGGTAGGGTCTCCCATTAGCTCAGACTGACCTGGAATTCACTATGTAGTCTCAGGGTGGCCTCAAACTCACTGTAATCCTCCTATCTCTGCCTCCCAAGTGCTGGGATTAAAGGCGTGTGCTATGACGCCTGGCTTTTCTTTCTCTCTTTCTCTCATAATTTTTTTTTTTTAATTTATTACCTGGGCGTGGTGGTACACTCCTTCAGTCCCAGCACTCGGAAGGCAGAGGTAGGAGGATCTCTGTGAGTTCAAGGCCACCCTGAGACTACATAGTGAATTTCAGGTGAACTTGGGCTAGAGCGACACCCTACCTCAAAAAACAAAAACAAAAAATTTATTTATTTATTTGATAGAGTATATGAGAATGGGTGCGCCAGGGCCTTCTGCCACTGCAAATGAACTCCAGATTCATGCACCACTTTGTGCATCTGGCTTTACATGGGTATTGGGGAATCTAACCTGGACCATTAGGTTTTGCAAACAATTACCTTAACCACCGAGAGCCTTCTCTCACTGAACCCAAATGGGCTAGAGAGCAAGCCCCAGGGATCCTCTCGTCTCTGCCCCTGCTTCACCAGAGCTGGGATTACAGGCATGTGCACCCATGCCTGACATTTTACGTGGGTGCTAAGGATCCAAATTCATGTTGTCATGCTTACATAGCAAGCACTTTACCCATTGGAAGATCTCCCCACTTTCCCACTGCCCCCCTTTTTTTAAACATATGTTCTGGGGATCAAACTCACATCTTTTTTTTTTGGTTTTCCGAGGTAGGGTCTCACTCTAGCCCAGGCTGACCTGGAATTCACTATGGAGTCTCAGGATGGCCTCGAACTCACGGCGATCCTCCTACCTCTGCCTCCCGAGTGCTGGGATTAAAGGCGTGCGCCACCACGCCCGGCTCGAAACTCATATCTTTTTTTTTTTTTTTTTGGTTTTTTGAGGTAAGGTCTCACTCTAGCCCAGGCTGACCTGGAATTCACTATGGAGTCTCAGGGTGGCCTCGAACTCACGGCGATCCTCCTACCTCTGCCTCCCCAGTGCTGGGATTAAAGGCGTGCGCCACCACGCCCGGCTTTCGAAACTCATATCTTAATGCTTGCAAGATGAACTCTTTACAGACTAAGCTATCTCACCAGCCCCAGGAATTTGTGTGTGTGTTTTAAAAAATAGATTATTTATTGACTATTTTTATCAGCCCCTTTGAAAAGCTTTATGAGTTCGGTTTATTTTTTATTTTTATTTTTTGAACACTGTAGTTCCAGGCTGGCCTCAAATTTACAGTGAACCTACCTCTGCCTCCTGGCTTTAAACCTACCTCTGCCTCCTGGGATTAAAGGCGTGTACCATCATACCTGGCCTGAATTTGATTTTTTTTAAATATTTATCTTTATTTATTTATTAGAGAGGGAAAGAGAGAGAATATGGGCACGCCAGGGCCTCTATCCACTGCAAACAAATTCCAGATGCATGTGTCACGTTGTGTATCTGGCTTACATGGGACTTGGAGAATCGAACCTGGATCCTTAGGCTTTGCAGGCAAGTGCCTGAACTGCTAAGCCATCTCTCCAGCCCCTGAATTTGATTTAAAAAAAAAAATATTTATTCATTTGTTGAAGAGAGAGAAGGAGAGAGAGAGGTAGAGGATGGGCATGCCTGAGCTCTGGCTCTGCATGCAAACTCCACATACTTGTGCCACTTTGTGTATCTGGACAGCAGGATTTGCAAGCAAGTGCCTTTAACCACAAAGCTATCTCCCCAAACCTCAATTTTTTTTGAGGTAGGGTCTCCCTCTAGCCCAGGCTGACCTGAAATTCACTATGTAGTCTCAGGGTGGCCTTGAACTCATGGTGATCCTCCTACTTCTGCCTCTTGAGTGCTGGTAACAAAGGCATGCACCACCACATCAGGCTCCAAACTTTAAAAAATATTTTTATTTATTTGCAAGCAGAGAGAGAGAGAGAAGAGTGACAGACAGAGAGAATGGGTGCACCAGGACCTCCAGCTGTTGCAAACACACTACAAATGCATGCACCCCTTTGTGCATCTGGCTTTATGTGGTTCTGGGGAATCAAATCCAGGTTTTTAGGCTTTGCAAGCAAGTGCCTCAACTGCTGAGCCATCTCTTCAGCCCCCAAATTTTGTTTTCTTTTAAATTTTATTTATTTACTTATTTGAGAGACTATGGGTGTGCTGAGCCTCTTGCCACTACAATCAAACGCCAGAAATGTGCACCACTTTGTGCATCTGGCTTTACGTGGGTATTGGGGAATCAAATGTGGGCCATCAGGCTTTGCAAGCAATTGCCTTTCACTGATGAACCATCTCTCCAACCCCAAATTTATGGGATTGTTTTTGTTTAAATTTATTTATTTGAGAGAGAAAGAGTGAGAGAGAGAGAAAGAGAGAATGGATGTGCCAGGGCCTCCAGCCATAGCAAACAAACTCCAGATACCACCTTGTGCCACCTTGTGCATCTTGCTTATGTGGGTCCTGGGGAATTGAACCTGGGTCCTTTGGCTTTGCAGGCAAGTGCCTTAACTGTTAAACCAACTCTCTAGCCCCCAAATTTGTGGGTTTTTTTTTTGTTTGTTTTTTTGAGGTAGGGTCTCACTCTGGCTCAGGCTGACCTGGAATTCACTATGTAGTCTCAGGCTGGCCTCTAATTCACAGCAGTCCTCCTACCTCTGCCTCCCAAGTGCTGGGGTTAAAGGCATACGCCACCGTGCCTGACTCCAAATTTTTTTTTGAGACAACATCTTACCCTGTAGCCCAGGCTGGCCTAGAACTCATTATGAACCCAGTTTGGACTTGAACATGCAGTCCTCCTGTCTCAGCCTCCCAAGTGCTGAGGCATCTGCCACCATGCCTAGACCTTTTTGATTTTAAATATTTTATCATTAAAAGTTACTTATTTATCTGCACTGCACATGTGTGCGTGTGCATGCCTGCACGTGTGCGAACATTAGATGCTTGCACCGATTTCTACATCCAGCTTTATGCGAGTGGCTTGGGAATTGAACCTGGGCCAGCAGGCCTTGTGATCAAGTGCCTTTCACCACTTAGCCATCTTCTCGGCCCCTGTTTTAAAATATTTTCAACAGCGGAGCAGCACTGTCACCTGTCATACTGAAAAGCTACAGGAGTCCTGTAAGGAAGGGTTTCTGTTCACAACAGTCATCCACGCTTGTCTCTTTTTGCCTTGACACAAAACCACAGGCAAACAGATTTCGGAAGGACTTAAGTAAGATATAGGGAGGATGTTTCAGATAGGATGTGAGGTTTAAGAAAAGTGACTCATTGGAGTGGAGGGGAATAGACTTTTCCCTCCCCACCCAGCCACCTCCAAGAGCTTTGGAAATGGGAACGAGCTTTATTTGTCCTTGTGGTTTAAGAAGTTGCATCTGGAGACACAAGATGAAGTAGAGGCCCCTAGAGGTCCATGTCAGCTCAGCAGTAGGAGGATAAAAGGAGCTGGAATTTTTGAGCTAGAACGTTGCTCTAATCTGGCCTAACCCTTCCTTTACCCCTGAAGTAATTGAAGAATGATGAGTAAGTAACAGTGGGCGGGGCCTGTCCATGTATTAGTGAGACAAGGCATCGGTCTTATCTGCTCAGCAGCTCGGCCTCATGCCCTGCTTGGGTTTCTGCAACAGGGATGCTTGGGAGGAATGACCAGCCGTACAGGGTTCCAAGCCTTGGCAGAGTAGAGGCAGGAAAGCCAGAAGGAGCTGAGCATTGTCAGGTACTGGCTGCAGGAAAGATCACTTGCACTCAGAAGATCACAGTTGGAGCTACTGGGTTATCTCTTTCATCCCTGGCCAGCACCTAGAAGAGCCTTGGGCAGACACGGGAGCCCTCAGTACACGTTGCTGACTGAATGAGCAGATAGCCGGTTGTCCAAATTTTTGCTTTTTGACCATTGACTTGCTGGGCCAGTGCACTTACCCTAACCCTTCTTTTATTGTTGTTGTTTTTTGTTTGTTTTTCAAGGTAGAATCTCTCTCTAGCCCAGGCTGACCTGGAATTCGCTATGTAGTCTCAGGCTAGCCTTGAACTCGAAGTGTACCTCCTACCTCTGCCTCTGGAGTGCTGGGATTAAAGGTGTGCGCCACCACACCTGGCTACCCTTCTGTTTTGCTTAAGGCAACGGTACAGTCATTTCAGGACACCCCCTGGTAACAGAGACAGGCTAAGTAATGCTGAGGGGCGAGGGTGAGGTTAACAACATGCAATCGAGGGCAACAGGAGAGACAGCTTAGTTGGTATGCGCTTACCTTGCAAGGATGAGGACCTGAGCTTGATCCTTAGTACCTGTGTTAAAATGCCCGATGTGACGGTGCCTGTAATCTCAGCGGGGGGGGGGGGGTGGAGACAAGAGGCTCCCTGGAGTCTTATTGGTGAGCTCCAAGACAGCAAGAGACCCTGTCTCAAAGGAGGTAGACTGTGTACCTGAGGATGAGGCCCAAGATTGTTCTCTAGCCTCCACGTGCAGGGGTGTGCCCACAGGCACACGCGTGCACACACACACACACACACACACACACACATAAAAAGTGTAAAAACCCATAACTGAGGATCCTTCTCAAAATTTATAATTTTTTCTGTTTTTGTTTTTCAAGGTAGGGTCTCACTTTAATTTAGCCCAGGCTGACCTGGAATTCACTATGTAGTCTTAGAGTGGCCTCCAACTCATGGCGATCCTCCTACCTCTGCCTCCCGAGTGCTGGGATTAAAGGCGTGCACCACCACGCCTGGTAAAATTTATAATTCTTTGAAACATCTTCAAGGGCTAACATGTTCTTTCATCCCCCACCCCCAACACAAAAGTAAAAGGTTTCAAAATTTAGAGAAAGCATGTATTATAACAATCTCAACTACATTTCACAAGATGGCTACAGAGGTCTCAGAAGAAAACACACTTGCTTTTAGAAGGCACCTTGACTACGAATAAATCAGCCAGGTGTGGTACATACCTGTAAGCTCAGCATTTGGGAGGCTAAAGCAGGAGGACCTCAAGATCAAGGCCAGCCTGGGTTACATAGTGAGATATTCCCGCCTCCTCTCTCTCTCTCTCTCTCTCACACACACATACACACACACACAGGGAGGGGCTGGGATAGGATGGGATGTAATTTTGTGGTAGAGCAGTTACTTGCCTAGCATATATGAAGCCCTAGGTTGCATTCAGTGCTGTCCAAAGCAAAACAAAACAAAAATAAGTAAAATAAGAGAATGGGGAGAGCCGGCCATGGTGGCGCACGCCTTTAATCCCAGCACTTGGGAGGCAGAGGTTGGAGGATTGCTGAGAGTTCGAGGCCACCCTGAGACTACATAGTGAATTCCAGGTCAGCCTGGACCAGAGTGAGATCCTACCTTAAAAAAAAAAAGAGTGAGAGAGAGAGAGAGAGAGAATGAGGAAAGAATGAAAATGATTTGGAATGAATCAAATATGACCACATGCTGGACAATGAGTTTAAAATACTGGGTAGTGAAGTGCAAATTAAAGAGAAGCCGTGGCACCCGCGAGGGCAAGAGCTCTTGCTTCTTCCTCTCACCCCCGTGACTCCTTTTTCATTAAGAAAGGGTTCAGTTCCTGGAGGGCGCCTGCAACGTTTTTTGGGCTTGCCCTTCCCCGCTCTAGCTCGCTTTGGAGCACTGTGGAGGTGAAGATGTTCTGTGGTCACGTAGGGTCACAGACACGGGAATGATCTCATTTTGTTCGGGCCTGAGATTAGTTTCAGTTTCAGGCTGTGGCGGGAGCTGAGAGCTGGTGAGAACCAGGGGAGGGGCAAACTGGCAGAGAGCGTGTCACCACTGGCTTTGAGGGCAGCAAGATGGGTGAACGGGGGGGCTCCTAGGCTGAGCAGGGAGTGTGGATTGGAGATGGAACTGGGGAAGGCAGCGACCGAGTGTCTGGAGGCTGGCCTGGGGGATCAGAGCTGGTAGATGCAGGGAGCATATGAGGGTGGATGTGCAGAGATCAGAACCCCCACATATTACTGGACTTCCAGTCACAGGCTGGGAAGCCACAGGGAAGTCTTACCTACGGATGACCTGGGAGAGATGGCTTTTCCACAGGCTGGTGTAGAAAGCAAGCCACAGAGTCAAATGCATCCTGTGTTGGCATCCTTAGAGACTAGACACTTCCATGAGGCACAGGGGCGTATGCTCTAATCCCAGCTCTTGGAAGGCTGAGGCAGGAGGATGGTGAGTTTGAAGCCAGTCTGAGCTTCACAGTGAGACCCTGTCATGAGCAAAGTAGCCTCTGCTATGCAACATTTTCTTGCACTTGACTCTCTGAAAAAAACAAAAAGTCAAATTAAAGTTTGAGAACCTGTAGTTGTAGACCTGCAAACGTCTGCGTAGTGCCGCGTCCTCTGAGACCTTCAAGCTGTCAATTTTCTTGAGACAGTTTGGGGCCAGCCTGCTTGTTTCACGGGGCATCATTACCCTGAGAAGTCAGCGGGTTCCCTCCCTCCAGTTCTGGGTAAGGCATACACAGATACTTCTTCCCCACTTAGCCTCACTATAGCATCACTGTGTTCAATTTCTTCCCAAAGTCATAAATTCATTTTATTACTAAAAGAGAAAAATCTCTGAATTTTAAAGCCAGAAAGGATTTTTGAAGATTACTTAGTCTGCTCTTAGAGGAATTTGTGGTCCCAGGCCATTAAGCACCTGGAGAAGATGGATAGCATGTGGTTAAGGGCACCAAATGTGGGCCGGGCATGGTGGCACACGCCTTTAATCCCAGTACTTGGGAGGCAGAGGTAGGAGGATCGCTGAGAGTTCGAGGCCAGCCTGAGTGAGACTGCATAGTGAATTCCAGGTCAGCCTGGACTAGAGAGTGTGACTCTACTTGGAAAAACCAAAAACAAAGAACACGAAATGTAGCTGAGTATGGTGGCTCACGCCTTTCATCTCAACACTTGAGAGGCAGAGGGTAAAGGATTGCTGTGGTTTCGAAACCAGCCTGGACTACGGACTAAGGTCCAGGTCAGCCTGAACTAGAGTGAGACCCTGCCTCAAACAAACAAGGAGGACTACGGAGATGGCTCATGGTTAAAGGTACTTGCTTGAAAAGCTTGAAGGCCTGGGTTCAGTTCCCCAGTACCCATGTAAAGCCAGATACACAAAGTGGTGCATGCATCTGGAGTTCATTTGCAGTGGCAAGAGGCCTTGGCATATCCATTCATTCTGTCTCCCCATTTTTTTTCTTTTTGAGGTAGGTTCTCACTCTGGCTGAGGCTGACCTGGAATTCACTATGTAGTCTCAGGGTGGCCTTGAACTCATAGCAATCCTCCTATCTTTGCCTTCTGAGTGCTGGGATTAAAGGTGTGCACCACCATGCCTTGCTCCAATATTTTTTAAAAGCAAGCAAATAGACAAAAACAAAGCCCTATCAAAAACAATAAAAGGGCTGGAGGAATGGCTTAGCAGTTAAGATGCTTGCCTGCAAAGCCTAAGGACCCAGGTTTAATTCCCCAGTACCAACATAAACCATATGCACAAGATGGCGGATATGTCTGAAGTTCGTTTGCAATGGCTGGAGGCCCTGGTATGCCCATACTCTGTCTCTCCCTCCCTCCCTCCCTCTCTTTCTCTCTTTTTCTCTCTCAAATAAATTTTTAAAAAAGATTAAACAACAACATCAACAAAAGGCAGTACTGAATGTAGTGCAGAGCTTGCCTAGCATGCAGGAAGCCCCGGATTCCATCCCCAGCATCATATAAAACTGAGTGTGAGGCCAGGCGTGGTGGCGCACACCTTTAATCCCAGCACTCAGGAGGCAGAGGTAGGAGGACCGTTATGAGTTTAAGGCCAGCCTGAGACTACACAATGAATTCCAAGTGAGCCTGGGCTAGAGTGAGACCTTACTTTGAAAAAACAGAAAAGAAAAGAAAGGAAACCTGAGCATGGTAGCACACACCTGTAATCCCAGTGCTTGGAGACTGGGATCCATAAGTATAAATTCAGGGTCATCCTTGGCTAAGAGAGTGTGTGAGGGTAGAGGAGTTAGTTTGAATAATCCACTCTCTGATGATAGATGCTGTTTTGGGGAAAATCAGTCAGTGTTTATGGGTCTTACTTTCCTAATCCATATAATGGGAGCAATAATACTCCTAATAATTGCAAACGGGATCAACTACTTATTAAGCCATTCGCACAATGCTTACGACATTGGAAGTTCTCAATAAATGTTGGCTGATGCTTTTTAAAAAATTATGTTATTTACAAACAGAGAGAGACAGAGACAGAGACACAGAGAGAAGGGAGTAATGGCATGCCAGGGCCTCCAGCCACTGCAAATGAACTCCAGACACATGCACTATCTTGTGTGTCTGGCTTTGCGTGGGTTCTGGGGAATTAAATCCAGCTTGTTAGACTTTGCAGGCAAGCACCTGCTGAGCCGTCAACTCTAGCCCCTTAGCTGATGCTTTTTGATTTTAATCTTATTTAATGAAATCATACAACTGCTCAGTGGTATCAGGGCTACAATATTACACTATACTCCTTACTGTCTTTAGCATATGGCTATAAGGTAATTTCATTTCAGTCTTTTTTTCTTTTGACATTTTTTTCTTTTATTTTTTCAAAGTAGGGTCTCACTTTAGCCTAAACTGACCTGCAATATGCTCTGTAATCCCAGGCTGGCCTTGAACTCACAGCAGTCCTCCTACCTCTGCCTCCCAACTGCTGGGATTAAAAGGGTACAAAGGGGAAAGTGGGGGGGAGGGTATTACCATGAGGTATTTTTTATAATCATGGAAATTGTTAATAAAAAAATCGAAAAGAAAAAAGGGTACACCTCTACGCCTGGCTTTTAAAAAAATGTTTTTATTTATTTATTTGTAATCAGAGAGGGGTAGAGAGAAGAGAGACAGAAAGAGAGAATGGGCACATCAGGTCCTCTAGCCGTTACAAATGAACTCCAGATGTATGTGCCACTTTGTGCATCTGTCTTTACTTGGGTACTGGGGAATCAAACTCAGGTCATCACGCTTTGCAGGCAAGTGTCTTAACCACTGAGAAATCTCTCCAGTCCCCCCTCCCCCCGCCGGCCTTTTTTTTTTTTTTTTTTTTTTTTGAGATAGGGTATTGCTAAGTTCAAGTTGGCCTGGAACTCACAATGTAGACCAAACTGACCTTGAACTTGGGCCAGTTATCTTCCCTTATCCTCTTGAGTGCTGGGATTACAGGCATGCACCACCATACCCTAGTTGTCTCAGTCCTTTTTTTTTTTTTTTAATATTTTTATTTGAGAGAGAGAGAAAGAGGAAGACAGAAAGAGAGGAGCATAGGCATGCCAGGGCCTCCTGCCACTGCAAGCGAACCCCAAATGCACATGCCACTTTGTGTATCTGGCTTTATGTAGTTACTAAGGAATTGAACCTGGGCCCACAGGCTTTTCAAGCAAGTGCCTTTAACCACTCAACCATCTCTCCACCCCTCCCCTCCTTTTCTATTACACGTTCATAATACAGCTGAAAGGAATGGCTTTATCCCTTTGCTAAATATAGTTAGACCTGGGACATGAGGACATGTGTTTAGCAGGTCATTTGTTTCCACGTGAATCATTTCCTGGCATGGAGAGGTTTCCTGAATGCCAGATTTGTTGCCTCTGCTGGGAGTTTGGGGTGTTTCTAGATGTCCTTGTTGAAGAATGCTTCTCAGATGGGGAGCACCATGTCAAGAGGGGGGGGGGCAGATCCAGCTTCTGAGTGTCATGGAACCATCCCTTCATCAAGGCTGAACACAGGGCAGGTGTCTTTAGAAATATGTGGGCTTGCCAGCCGTGGTGGTGCACGCCTTTAATCCCAGCACTCAGGAGGCAGAGGTAGGAGGATCGCCATGAGTTTGAGGCCACCTTGAGACTACATAGTGAATTCCAGATCAGCCTGGACTAGAGCAAGACACTACTGCGAAAGACTATATATATATACATGGGCTTGACAGAAGTGTTCTCGTAGTGGACCATGCCTACACAGATGCTTCCAGAATCATTTTCACTGACCTTTTACAAACTCGCTGACAGCCTAGAAGCCTCTCAAGGGAGATATCTGAGTCTGAAACATCAATGGAATCTCTGGCCTTGAGTGGTCTTTGACAACCTTGGTGGGTGGCATCTTTCCCAAAGGATATTTTGAAGTATTCTTCCTTGAATAGGAAAAAGAAGGAAAATTAGTTTTGTTTGGCAAGTCCTGCATTATTCCCTTGGGACACTGCTTCTCCCTAGGGGCTACAGAATTGAAATCTAGTTTTGATGCCGAGCCATGGACTGGTTACATTTCCAGGCCTAGGAGAGGGAGCGCGTTCAAGCATGAAATTTCTGAGTGTGCAAGTTAGAGTCCACAGCTAGGGCTCCAGTCTTAGCTCTGCCATGGAAGGACAGTGTCATGCTCAGCAGGCCATTTGACTTTAATTTAATTTCTTTTTTCTTTTTTTCGAGGGGACCTAGGGTCTTGCTCTATCTCAGGTTGACCTGGAATTGGTCTCTGGCCTCGAACTTACAGTGATCCTCCTACCTCAGCCTCCCAAGTGAGTGCTGGGATTAAAGTTGTGCACCACCATGCCCGGCTATTTATTTGTTTATTTGAGCAGATAGAGAGGGAAAGAATGGGTGTGCCCTGACCTCTAGCCTCTGCAAATGACCTGTATGTGCCACCTTGTGCATCTGGCTTACATGCATACTGGGGAATCGAGCCTGGGTCCTTAGGCTTCACAGGCAAGTGCCTTAACTGATAAGCCACATCTCCAGACCTCATTTGACTTTTTAATTTGTACTTTGCCTTCTCCCTTTTTAAAAAAATAAATTCTTTCTTAAACTTTTATTTACAACTTCCATAAATATGGACAATATACTATAGTCATAGTCTTCCTACCACCCACCCCTTTTCCCTTCCTGAACCCCCTTACACTGAATCCCTGCTATCTAAATAGTCCCTCTTCTATTGTGACGTCTTCATTTTTTCCATCCTATTGGTCTTGTGTAGGTAGTGTTAGCCATTGTGAGGTCATGAATACCATGGCCATTTTATGTCTGGAAGATAGTAATATAAGTACTTCTGCCCTTCCTTTGGCTCTTACATTCTTTCTGCCACCTCTCCTGCAATTTCTGCAATGGTCCCTGAGCCTTGGGGGTATGATAGAGATTTCTCAGTGCTGAATATTCCACTGTCACTTTAGTGAATTTTTATTTTTATTTATTTATTAGAGACAAAGAGAAGGAGAGAGAGAGAGAGAGAGAGAATGGGCATGCCAGGGTCTCTAGCCACTGCAGACAAACTGCAGACACATACACCACTCTATGCATCTGGCTTACGTGGGACCTGGAGAATCTAACTGAGGTCCTTAGGCTTCACAGGCATGCGCCTTAACCATAAGCCATCTCTCCAGCCCAACTTTGGTGAATTTTGAGTCACCCCAGTGGTCGTTGCCATCTTAAAAGAGAAGCTTCTCTAACCAGAAGTGAGAGTGGCATTAATATATGGATATAAACATACGTATTTAGAAGACAGTTTGATGGACATAATATATGTATTTAGCCAAAGAACAGTAGTCGTTTCTCCCTTAGGGCTCATGTCCTCCCCAGCCATATGCACAGGCTTTTGATTAGGTTTTCATGACCAGGCATGAATTCCCCCCTGGGGTGTGGGCCTGAAATCCAATTAGAAAGCAATTGGTTTCCCCTATAAGACATGCCATTATTGCACCAGTTGATCCGTCTGGCCTAGTTGGCCAGTCATAAAGCTTGCAGGGTCCATAAAGCTTGCACTGTTAGTTAAGACTGTTGATGACTTCTGTCCCTCAACAGGCTGTATCACTCTTTCCAGCCTCCTGACAGCTAGTCAGCAGGGAGGAGGCTTCCAGCGCAGCTCCAGCTTGATTTCTCAGGGGCCTTGTAGCCCAAGCATGCAGGGTCTTCAGCAATAAGGGTCTTAACTGTCCAATTCTGGTGGACAACCAAGAACCTTGGCAATAGTCTATAATGTTTTGGGGGCATCAACCGACCAACTCACTGGAAGGTAGGCAGAGTCTTTCTATGTAATCCTGGCTGGTCTTGAACTTGTGGTGATCCTCCTGCCTCAGGCTCCTGAGTGCTGAGATTGTTGGTATAAGCAATCACCACTATCCCAGTCTCTTCTCTTCTCCCCTCCTCTTTTCTTTTCTTTTCTTCTTGACAGTCTCAGATAGCCTGGGCTTTCCTCAAACTAATTATTTTCCTACCTCTTACCTCAGCCTCCCAAGTGCTAAAATTACTGTAATACTGGAGATTGACCTTAGGGCCTTACTAATGCCAGGTAGTCACTCTACTACTAAGTGACATTCCCAGCTCTTTTTTTTATTTTGAGATATCTCGCTAAGTTGTCCAGACTGGCTTTGAACTCACTCTGCAGACTATACAGGACTTGAACTTGGGATCTTCCTTCTTTAGCCTCCTGAGTAATATTACAGGCCTGTACCAATCTATTATTTTCCCCACAAAAGCAAATGGCAGGGCTTGAAAAGATGGCTCAGTGGATAAAGACGCTTGCTTGCAAAGCCTGCTAACCTGGGTTTGATTCCCAAGATGCACAGTGGCACATATATCTGGAACTGGTTTGCAGTGGTAAGCGGCCCTGGCTTGTCCATACTCTCTCTCTTTCAAATAAATAGACGGCAGTGCTTTTAGCTGGGCATGGTGGCCTAAGCCTTTGATCCCAGCACTTGGGAGGCAGAGCTAGGAGGATTGCTGTGAGTTTGAGGCCAGCCTGGGACTATAGAGTACACTTCAGGTCAGCTGGGGCTAGAGTGAGACTCTACCTAAAAAAAAAAAAAAAAAAAAAGGCAAATGACCATTGAGCACATTTGTTAAATATAACTGGACTTAATAATCCCTACCTCATGATTGATGATAGCTCACACGTATTGTATGCATTCTGCATGTAAGGAAGCGTTCTAAGCATGTTGGAGTATTAATAGATTGAATCAAACCCTGGAAGAGATAGTGTTATTACCACTTTACATAGGGGGAGGAGGAGGGGGCACAAGAAGTTAAATTAATGTGTCCAAGGTCACACTGCTAGGTAGTGGAGGAGGTTGAGTCAAAATTCAAAAGGACTGGCTGCTGGGTCTGTCCATATTACCAGAGAGCTTTGCAGTACTGGGAGTCTTCTTTGACAAGTTAAAGGTGGGATAAACTGGGCCTGGAGGCAGATTAAGTGGACGGATCACAGTGCTGGAAAGAATGTGGAGATGGAGTGCAGGACAGCTTTTTTTGGAGTTATAGGGAAACAGCTGTTTCTAAGTTTGGGACAGAGCTGAAGCAATTCAGCAGGGACACAGAAGGACAGTTTTTTTTTTTTTTTTTCCCTGAGTAGATTTTTTTTTTTTTTTTTTTACTATCTGCTAAGAGGGATTGCATGCTTGTGGATTTAAGAGCCACGTGTCTCCTTTTCTTCCTATCACATTGTATTTGGAAGCCTATCTTTAAACCACCACTCAGCCTCAGCTGTGACCTCTGTATGAATTCAGCAAACTATCAGGTACAGTGAATTCTTGAGATAGGAAAGGGAAGGTAGAACGGGGAGGGTCAGCACATGTTTAGGATGAGTCACAGATCCAGTGGACAGATGAGCTTATGTCCAGTGGGCAGAGGATTGGGGACAGGGGTCACTTCCCTTTTACTCATGAGTTGATTTAATAAGGGGATGAATCGTCCTGTTAGCTTTCATCCTGGGGGGAAAAAAATAGAGAGAGAGAGATCAGGAGAGACATGGTGCATGATTGAACCCGGAATTGTCTTTGTCTTTTAGACAGGCGCCAGAGCCCTAGTGGCTCAGGCCAAGGGTGAAGTCCCTTCAGGGACTTTGAAAAGGCTCTCAACTTCCTGTCACCACCATCCTCTGTACCCTGGTGAGGTTCTGAGACCTTGGCCCTTACAGGGAAATGAATAGAGAGTGTGTCATTAAAAGTAACGGGCTGGTGAAATTCACACACACAAATGGTCATTTTGAAGACATTGGGATAACAGTTCATTCCATAAGTCATGCCTGGTTTGAAGGCCTGTCATCCCCATTACTCAGGAGCTTAAAGCCAGAAGAGCAAAAGTGCAAGGTCACCCTGGGCTACAGAGTAAGTTCAGGACCAGCCTGGGAAGCTTAGTGAGATTAAGACTGAAAGTTAAAAGTGAAGCTGGGCGGGGTGGGGGGGGCTGTAAAGCCTAAGGACCAGAGTTCTATTCCCCAGGACCCACGTAAAGGCTAGCCACACAAGGTGGCACATGCATCTGGAGTTTGTTTGCAGTGGCTAGAGGCCCTGGTGTGTCCATTCTCTCTCTCTCTCTCTCTCTCTCTCTCTCACTCTGCCTCTTTCTCTCACTCTCTCAAATAAATAAGAATAGAAAAGTAGAGCTGGGGAGACAATTTAGACAGTAAAGTGCTTGCCTCACAAGCATGAGGACCTGAGTTTAACCCTCCAGAACCTATGTGAAAACGCTGAGTTTGGGTGAGGGTCACGTGCTTGTAATCCTAGCTGGGGAGCCAGAGACAGGAGGATCCCTAAGGCTCACTGGATAACCAGTCTATCCTAATTGACAATACCCATGCCAACGAGAGACCTTGTTTTTTAAAAATGTCGATGGTTCTTCTGGTCTCCACATGCATGTACCTATGTACCCACACACACGTGCCCATGTACACAGGTGAGTATACATTTTCTCATTATTTTATTTTTAAATTTAAGTTAAATTATTTTTATTTTATTTTATTTGTTTTTTTGAGGTAGGGTCTTGCTGTAGACCAGCTGACCTGGAATTTACTATGTACTCTCAAGCTGGCCTTGAATTCACAGTGATCTTCCTACCACTGCCTACTGAGTGTTGGGAGTAAAGGCATGTGCCACTATACCCAGCTTTCTATTTATTTATTTATTATATAGAAAGCATGGATGTGCCAGGCCTCTAGCCACTACAAACAAACTCCAGACACATGCACATGCATATCTGGTTCTGGGGAGTTGAACCTGGTTCCTTAGGCTTCACAGGCAAGTGCCTTAACCACTAAGCCATCTCTCCAGCCCTGAAAATAATTTTTAAAACCTAGAAAAATCTGGGCGTGGTGGCACACGCCTTTAATCCCAGCACTCAGGAGGCAGAGGTAGGAGGATTGCCATGAGTTCGAGGCCACCCTGAGATTCCATAGTGAATTCCTGGTCAGCCTGGGCTAGAGTGAGACCCTACCTCAAAAAAAAAACTAAAAAGAGGGCCGGGGAAATGGCTTAGCTGTTAAAGCATTTGCCTTGGAAGCCTAAGGACCCAGGTTTGATTCCCCAGGACCCATGTAAGCCAGATGCTCAAGGGATTGCATGTGTCTGGAATTCATTTGCAGTGGCTGGAGGCCCTGGTGCACCCATTCTCTCTAACTACCTCTCTCTCTCTCTCTTTCTCTCAAATAAATAAATAAATAAATAATATTTAAAAAAAACTAAAAAGAAGGCTAAGGACATAGCTCAGTTGCATAGACTTACCTAGCTTATGTGAGGCCCTGGGTTCAATTCCCAATACAAACACAATTCATTTCAAGTTGGATATGGTGGCTCATGCCTATTAATCCCAGCACTGGGGAGGCTGAGGTAGGAGAATTGCTATGTGTTTGAGACAAGCCTGGAGTATATAGTGAGTTCTAGGTTATCTTGAGCTACAGTGAATCCCTGCCTCACAAAAAAAAAAAAAAAAAAAAATCCTTTAATCCCAGCACTGGGGAGGCAGAGGTAGGAAGTTCACCGTGAGTTTGAGGCCACCATGAGACTACGTAGTGAATTCTAGGTCAGCCTGGGCTATAGTGAAACCCTATCTCGAAAAACCAAACAACAACAATAACAAAAAAGATCTTTTCATATGACTAGACAATGAAAAGAAGAATGGTGCTGGAATTAAAGGCATGTGCCACCACACCCAACTTAAAAAATGTTTTTTGAGCCTCACATAGTGGCGTATGCCTTTAATCCCAGCACTTGGGAGGCAGAGGTAGGAGGATCACTGTGAGTTTGAGGCCACCCTGAGACTACGTAGTGAATTCCAGGTCAGCCTGGGCTAGAGTGAGACCCTGCCTAGAAAAAAGAAAGAAAGAAAGAAAAGAAAACACTGGTTTTTGACTTTCTGAGATGTGAGTGGCCATGCATACCCGGCCTGTGAAGGTGCTCTTCACACTATGCTAATACCTGATCCCCAGGGACATCCGTGGGGACATCCAGTTCTCTCTGACTCTAGCTGCCAGCGCTCCAGGTGTGCCCCACCCAAGCCAGCCAGCCTTTCCCTGGCTCGTGAGAGCTGGGGAGCACATTCTGTTCTGAGCCGCTTGATGTGACCTTACCTTGAGCCGAGGTCCCTAAGGGGATGAGACGGGTGCTGAGGAGGAGAAGCTCAGGTGCCATGAGCACTGCCCGCTGCTTGGGAACATGAGTAGGTTGCTCACATTCTCAGTCTGTGTCTTCTGGTCACACATTTCCCAAAGCGCTTATTTTTCTTTTCTTCTTTTTCCTGCAACACTGGAGATTGACCTGGGGCCTTGCACAGGCCAGGTAAATGTTCTGCCACTGAGCTCCTCAGCAGTTTTTCTTGACAGTGTACCTCTTCCCATGTGGCTCTCTTTTTCCTGTTCCCAACCATCAGCGGTGGCTACTGTTAATGGCTCCCATTTTGAAGATGTACTCTAGGATATTTAATTTTATTTATTTGAGAGAGAAAGAGGCAGATACACACATACACCCCCCCACACACATACATATATATGGAGAGAGAGAGAGAATGGGTACACCAGGGCCTCCAGCCACTGTAAAGGAACTCCAGACGCATGTGCCACCTTGTGCATGTGGCTTACGTGGGTCCTGGGGAATCAAACCTGTGTCCTTAGGCTTCAGAGGCAAGCACCATAACTGCTAAGCCATGTCTCCAGCCCATGACTAACCTTTTGTTCTGATAAGCGTCAAACGTGCACAGGAGTTGAGTCTAATAAAATAAATTCCCATGTACCCATCATGAAGCCTTGGCAGGTCCCTTTGGGTAAACGAGAAGAAGGCATCCTTCTACAGGGCCCACAGCCTGCCTGGCAAATGGAGTGGGCTGGGTCCTAGTCCTGTTTACCACTCTGGCTGGGCAGTTCGTGCCGTGAACAGACTGTGTAACTGTATACAGCAGCCCTGTCTAATGCTGCCTCGTCTCCGCTAGCTTTTGGCACAAGGCGAGGAGATGACAGCCAGGCATCTGACAGAGCAGTGATTTCTACGGCCATTGCTCAGCTATGTGGAAGGGGGGGGTGGTGGTGGAGAAAAGCTCAGCTGGAGGACTTTTCCAGTTAAAATTGAGCAAGATGATTCCATTGAAAAATCACTTGTGCTGCAGAGGAGCGGAGGAGGGCGGGGACAGATCAGCTACGTCTTTTGCTGCTCCTGTTTTTCTTTTCTCTTTTTTTGCAGCCTTGTCCCAGATGCCTTCCCCCTCCCTTTTTGCCTAGGGCAAGGGAAGCACTTATTCGTGGCCACATCCACAGCCATGGACGCTGGCAGATGGAAGTGGGTGGAGGCCAGGGTGTGAAAGCCTGGTGTGAACTGGCTCTTGGCTGTCATCCTCCTGGAGCCTTTCACTGGTTCACACTTGGCCTCCTGGTGGCTCTGCTCATCTAGGGCTCCGCTTAGCCAGGGGCCGGGGGAGCTTGGCCTCTACGCCTAGAGAGCTATTTCCTGTAGTCCCTAGGGGGTCCTCAGATGGGGGGCTTCCTCAGGGTAGCTTACTGTGCTGCTGGCTGTGCCCATTTCAGTGCCTGGTATTGGTGGTCCGGCACCGGTTAGGCAGGTGAATGTTACCCTGTTTCGTGCGGCATCCTGCTGACTATGGAAATGTGCTGGAGGGCTCGGTCTAAACACTGCGTGCTTCAGGAGGGCTAGACCTCGCCACAGGATAACCAAGCCCTGGTGTCCAGTGGTTCCATACAGCTGAGGTGAGCTTCTGCATGTGGAGAGTCTGGTGTGCCTGAGACAATCTTCCTTCATCTGTGGTCACCCCAGCCAGAATCTAGGGCCTGTAAGAGAATGACAGGGAACAAAGAGAGAGGTGGAGGCGGTACCTAGATTCAACTACCTTAGCAAGGAACCAACACATTACTTCTATTCTTTGCTGGGTTTTTTAAACATTTTTTATTGACATCTTCCATAAATATAAGCAATGTACCATGATCATAACCTCCTCCCTTTCTCCCCACAAGTCCCCCCGCTTCATTGAATCCTTTCTTCTTTCCAACTAGTCTCTCCTATAAAAAAATTTTTTTTGAGGTAGGTTCTCAGTGTAGTTCAGGCTGACCTGGAATTCACTATGTACTCTCAGGCTAGTCTTGAACTCACAGCAGTCCTCCTACCTCTGCCTCCCAAGTGCTGGAATTAAAGGTATGCGCCACCACGTCGGGCTCTTCTAAATTTTTTTTAAAGATTTATTTTATTTATTTATTTGAAAGAGAGAGATAATAGGTGCACCAGGGCCTCTAGCCACTGCAAACGAACTCCAGTTGCATGTGCCACCTTGTGCATCTGGCTTATGTGGATCCTTAGGCTGGTAAACACACCTTAACTACTAAGCCATCTTTTCAGCCCCTTTTTTATTTTTTTGTTTTTGTTTTGTTTTTCGAGGTAGTGTCTTTAGCTCAGGCTGTCCTGGAATTAACTATGTAGTCTCAGGGTGGCCTTGAACTCATGGCAATCCTCCTACCTCTGCCTTCCAAGTGCTAGGATTAAAGGCATGCACCACCATGCCCAGCTCCCTTTTTTTTTTTTTTTTCTTAAGGTAAGGTCTTGCTGTAGTCCAGGCTGACCTGTAATTCACAAAATCTCAGGGTGACCTCGAACTCACAGTGATTCTCCTTCCACTGCCTCCCAAGTGCTGGGATTAAAAGCGTGCACCACCATGCCCAGCCTGTCTTCTAAATTTTGATATTATCATTTTTACCTCCTGTTATGAAGGTCCTATCACACCTGTGAGGTCATGACTATCTAGGCCACTTTGTGTCTGGAAGACAGTATTATAAACATTTCTCCCCTTCCTTTGGTGCTTTCATTCTTTCTGTCACCTCTTCAGCAATGGCCCCTGAGCCTTGAAGGGTATGATAGAGATGTCTCAAGATGTCTGACAAAAGAAACTTTTCTGACCAAAAGTGAGAGTAGCATTAATATGTGGACACAAACATAAATATTTAGAAGGTAGTTTGGTGGGCATAGCATATATATCCATGTTGCCCGACATTTATTCTTGTTTTTCAGGCAGGGCCTTGCTATCTAGCCCTGGCTAGCCTGGAATTCACTATGTGTACCCAGACTGGACTGGAACTCCTGGTCCTCCTCCTTCAGCCTCCTAAGTGTCGGGATCACAGGCATGCTGCTATCAGGGCCAGCTAGCTACTTCCAATCTCCTTTCATTGGCCAGAGCTAGTCAAGTGGCGCAGGCCTCTGTACAGAGGAGACTGAGCAGATAGAGGAGCAGAGGGCTGTCTTCAGGTTCCAGAGGAAAAGCTTTTCTATTCTTGCCTCTAGCCTTAGTCCACTGGAGAGCCCCAGGCTGAGTCACTTGTTCTGTCACTTCTTTAACCCCTAGAAGGAGAGTCCATCACACTGTAGGGCTTTTAGCGTTGATCATGTGACATTCATTTATTCAGTCTGCTTCTAGAACCCCTGTCCTTATCTGTGCAGGATAGTAAGACCATCACACTGCAGTTCAGACTACGCTGGGTGCAAGGAACAGACACCAGCCTGAGGTATTTGAAGCCACAGGGGGAACTGAGGAATTGGGCATAGAAACACAGCTGGCCTCCCAAGTGCCTGGCACAAAGGCAGCTGCTCCAGGTGCCCCTGCTCTTGTGAATATCTGGTGCTATGGTCCCTTGGCTCTCAAATATACCCACCTTTTTTCTAGTAACCACCAGAGACCTTAAATAGTATGTGAACCTTGAATTAAATCCCTGGGGTGGGAGAATCTGCTTGGTTCATGTGGGTCAGCATTCTACTGCTGGTCCAACCAGCTGAGGTAGAGGACGTGGTCATACAGCACCACCATGGTGCTGGGGGCTTCCCCTGTGAAAGAGGGTGGAGGTATCCTCACAGAAGGGATGCAAGCCGGGAATATACCTTGTTCAAGTCTTATAGGATTGGTGGAATAACGTGTAGAAAAGAGCTTTAAGAACTAAGCGGTTGCTTGAATGTGAGGGGGTGGGGTGGGGTGGGGTCTCAGTGGGAATCTCAGAGATTTCACTACCCTGACAGGGATTGAGAGGGGCTAGAATGCTGTTAGATAGGGGCGGGCTCAGTGGGTCAAGTGCTTGCTACACAAGCGTGAGTTTGAATCTCCAGAGTCCGCGTGTGGTGCCGTGCTCCTGTGATCCTAGTGCGGGGGAGACGGAGACAGGAGGGTTCCTGAGGCATGCTGGCTAGTCTCGCTGAACCAGTGAGCTCTGGGCTCAGTGACAGAGCCCGTGTCAAACAGTAACGTGGAATAGCCAGGCGTGGTGGCTCACGCCTATAATCCCAGCACTCAGGAGGCCGAGGTAAAAGGATCTTCATGAGTTTGAGGCCAGCCTGAACTACAGAGTGAACTCCAGGTCAGACTCTCTCTCAAATAAGCCAATGGTGGAGAGCAATGGAAGAACACACACACACATTACACACACACGCAATGTTTTAACACAGAATTGGAAAAGTCCTGGTGGAGGCAGGCGAGTTGTTTGTAGAAGGTGATGGGAGGAGGTGGTCAGGACCAGCCAGGCCATTGCCAGTGAACGGTAAGCCAGGTTTATAGGCACCAGGTTATAACGTTGTAAAAGAGAAAGTAACTATGTATCTCTCAGTTACATAAACACAGATATTCCTAAGGCTGAGATGGTGTGACGTGGAATGGAAAGAACATTAGCTTGGAGTTAGCACTTCAGTCCTTGTCCCCACACTGCCCCGGCTGGCCGTGTACCCACGAGCCCGTCATCTCACGTCTCTGGGGCTCGGGGAGCTGTGCTTCAGACTCTGCTTGCAGCGTGTTTCCCTGTCAAGGGGGGCGGAGGTGTGGAGTCTGGAACCGACAGCCGGGTTTGTTGTTATTCTCTTGGGAGCTGTGTGACCTGGGCAGAAATTTAAAATTTATTTATTTATTTATTTATTTATTTGTAGGCAGACAGATGCTGAGACAGAGAGCAAAACAGTATGGGTGTGCCAGGGCCTCTAGCTACTGCAAACTAACTCCAGACACATGTGCCACTTTGTGCATCTGGTTTACGTGGGTACTGGGGAATCAAACCCAGGTTGTTAGAATTTGCAGGCAAGCACCTTAACCACTGAGCAATCTCCCCAGCCCCCAGATTTTTTTTTAATGTGTGTGTGTGTGTGTACACACTCCAGGGTTTCTTGCTGCAAACAAATGCTGGGCACTTGAGCCACTTTTTGAGTCTTCCTTTACATGGGTGCTGGGCAGTTGAACGCGTGACAGCAGACCTTACATCTCTTAACTGCTGAGCCATCTCCCCAGTTCCCGGGGAACATTGTGCGTTTGCATGTGGAGGCCAGAGGACAGCCTCAGTTTTCCTAAGGCCTGCTTATCTTTCTTAAGTCAGGCTCTCTGATTGAATTGAAACTTGTCTAATTAGGCCCGACTGACTGACCAGCAAGCCCCAGGGACCTTCCTGGCTCTGCTTCCTTAGCAATGTGATTATAAATACATCAGCACAGCGTGCCTGTGTTTTGTTTGGTTTTCCGAGGTAGGGTCTCGCTCTAGCCCAGGCTGACCTGGAATTCACTTTGTAGTCTCAGGGTAGCCTCAAACTCACAGCGATCCTCCTACCTCTGCCTCCTCAGTGCTGGGATGAAAGGCGTGCACTACCATACCAGGCTACTGATGTTTTTCTTTTCTTTCTTTCTTTCTTTTTTTTAATGTGAGTTCTGGGGATTGAACACAAGTTCTCATGTTTGTGAGATAAGCACTTTACTGACTAAGCCTTCTCCCTAACCCCATGGGTAGATTTCATAGCTTCTGAGTCTGTTTTCCTCACTTATCTCACATGGACATTGTGATGGTCATGTGGAATGGGTGCTCAGTAAAACAGTAATTAATATTATTATTAGAAACCATAAAGACTTCAAGAGCTGTATTCTCCCCTTCTTTCCCTCCTTCCATCTGGCTATGCTCAGACACGTCTGGGAATTTGGTCCCACTTACTGTTATGGCATTTTAGTGCACCTGGGCTGTAAAGAGGGAATAGCAGCTCCCCTCAGCCCCCACTTCAGTCATAGCACACAAAGCGCCTTCCTCCACGAGCACTTTCCCTCTTCCTCTTCCTCTTCCTTTTTTTTTTTTCAAGGCAGGGTCTCCCTCTAGCCCAGGCTGACCTGGAATTAGTCTCAGGGTGGACTTGAACTCACGGCAACCCTCCTACCTCTGCCTCCCAAGAGCTGGGATTAAAGGCATGGGCCACCACGCCCGGCCTTCTCTCCTCCTCTTATCCCCCACTCTTAACCCAAGGTTCCAGAGCTCTCCTCTTTCTCTCCCTATTGCTTAAGACCCTTGACATTAAATAAAAGTCTTGGTCCCAAGAAACAGTTTGTCTCTGATTTTCCTCTATCTCGAACCCAGAACCTGCCAGAAACCCAGGCCGATACAATTCTAGGGACCTAAAGGCTCAGGCCCTTCACCTTGGGGATGGGGATGAATGGAACATGGAGGTCTTTTTCTCAGAGGAATGAGGGCAGGAAGAACCTCTGGGAAGATGGGGAGCTGGAGAGGAAGCAGAGGGATGGGGAGATGGCTAGGAGGGGGCCGGGTCTCACTGAGGTGGCTGATAGGGTCTTCCTGTTCACCCAGTTCTGCCCAGGTGACCCTAGTGTGGAGGCAGCCTGGGACTGAGGAGCCGGCTCCGGCCACTGTCCTCACACCTCATCTGCTTCTCTGCCCCTCTGTTGGGGCCTCTGTGATGGACCTTAGGGATGACTCTACAGAATCCTGGAAGTTCAAGGCTCTTTCCCTTCCATCCTGGGCCTGGTGTCTGTGGAGCTCAGGTTTGGGATGAGAATCTCCTATCTTAAAGCTGCAGATGAAATAGTCCTGCAGACCACAGGGCAGTTTGAGGGCCTCTCTTCCCACTGCCTTCTCTGGGGCAGGGCTCAGGGTAGGCCCATCTCATGCCACTCCAGTAATTTGAAGCCCATTCTGTCAGGCCTCATTCTCTTCTGGCTGCCTTTGTCCTTGGGTCCCTGAGGTTTCTAGAAGCCTACTGTCTGCAGGTCCTGACTGAGGCCTTAGGAGAGCCCCGTCCTTCCCTCTGTCTCAGCCGCCCTGCCTAGCCTCCAACCCAACCATCCCACTTGGATCCAGGACCCAGCCATAATGAATTACATAAATAAGTCATTCCCATTAGCAGCCGTGCCAGGCACTGGCCCAGGAGACAAGCCACTCGGGAGGCAGTGTGGCCCTGGCCAGCAGTGTGGCTCCTCCCTGCGAAGATGTTCCAGGTCCCCCTGATCTTCCTGTGGGTCTCTCCAGGGAGGGGCCCTAATCGTCTTTCATTCCCTCTTGCCTAAGGCTTTCAACCCAGGGACTTCACAAATATCAACACTTCCAGCAGCTACAGAGGCCCAGGACAGGGCTGTTTGGCGATCAGTCGGGCCTCCTAGAAGGGGTTCCAAGCAGGGTGTCTGGGCGCTAAGACTGCTGCTACTAAGTCCAGGCTGGCCTCAGCTTGGTTGGCAAAGGTGCATGGTGACCATGGCAACCCCAGGCTGCATGTAGCCTGGGCAAACACAGGCTTTCAAAGGGGGCCTTGTTCCCTGTGGGAGCCCTTTGGTTCCAGCCTGCTGGGGCTTTTCAAGCCTGGGGAGGAGGAGGGCAGTCGGGACGGGGCTAGCTTGCCTGTGAGGAGATGACACACATGCTTCCCTGTTTGCCCGGGCCCTGGGCATATTTCCAGAGTTGCTTCTGGAGGAAGAAAGGAAGAGTGACAGAAGAGTGCACCCAGTCTCCAGGCAACAGGCTGTGTGTACAGTTGAGGGGAGGAGGAGAGGTCACAGTTACTCTGGCCACATCTTTGTGGAAGTCCTCACTGCCCTGTGCTGATTTCAGCACACCATCCAGGGCCACCTGAGTGTATCTTTTAAGGATTGCTCATCTGGCTGGCATTGAATGTCAAATACTTCTCAAGGAAAACACTAACCCATTCATTAGATATAAGGTGACCTCATTTGGCAATTTGCATTCTTATGGCTTAGTGAGTGAATCTTAGTGAAAAACCTGATTGCTGCACTGGGAGAGCTTGGTCCCAGGATTCTCTCCCCTCCCAACGCGCCCCCCCCCATGGGGGTCTCACTCTAGTCCAGGCTGACCTGAAATTCACTATGTAGTCTCAGGGTGGCCTCGGACTTACTGCGATCCTCCTACCTCTGCCTCCCAAGGGCTGGGATTAAAGGTGTGCACCCATCCCATGTTTTGTCTTTAAGCTACCCACATATAAGAATCAGGAAGGCTGGCACATCCACTCTCCAAACACCTAGATCTCGAATGAGGCATTCTTCCTGTCACCTCGTGAAACAGTGAATGTTGTAAATGCATTGCCACTTCTTAGGGAAGACTAAAGTCCATATCCAGTGCCCTCTTTGACTGTGAATTACATTTTAGCCTTGTCTGAGGGGGTCCTGGACAGAGGCAGTTCAGTTGTGTGTTGGGGGCAGGGAGGGGCAGAGGTAGGTATGACTACCTGGAAACACTGGGTTAGTACTGGGTTAGTGTCTCTGTCACTTCTCAAGGGACTCCTGGAACTCCTTGAAGGAGGTGTGGGAAAAGATCCTAGCTTGGAAGCAAGGCTCAGAAAGATACTGATCTCTGAACAATGCTGAGTCGTTTGTTCTCATATCACTATTAGTCTGAGGAAGCAGAGTCTGGTAGACTGGTGTTGACTGCCTTCCCTTCTGGTCAGAGGGTGGGACTCCATGAACACGAGAATTCATAGTGGACACTTGTTCAAGGGACAGCATGAAAAGTGTCATCCAGAAGTTGGACACTGGGCTCTTCCAGACCCCCATCTCTTCTGTCATCTTCTTTCTTAAAAAAAAAAAAAAATTGGGCTGAAGAGATGGCTTAGCAGTTAAGGTACTTGCCTGAAAAGCCAAAGGACCCAGGTTCAATTCCCCAGGACCCACGTAAGCCAGGTGCACAAGGTGGTGCATGTATATGGAGTTAGTTTGTAGCAGCTGAAGGCCCTGGTGTGCCCATTGTCTGTCTCTTTCTTTCTCTTTCTCTCTCAAATTAAAAACATTATTTATTTGCAAGCAGAGAATGACAGTGAATGAATATGGGTGCAATAGGGGCTCTAGCTGCTGCAAACGAACTCCAGAAGCATGTGCCACTTTGTGAATCTGGCTTACATGGGTACTGGGGAATCAAACCTGTGTCCCTAGGCTTTGCAGACAAGTGCCTTAACCGCTAAGCCATCTCTCCAGCTCACTCAGGCTCTCTCATACTTGTGTGGGAAGCACACCTAACCATTGAGCCATCTCTCCATCCTAACTTTTTTTTTTTTTTTGTCAAGGTAGGGTTTTACGTTAGGCCAGACGGACTTGGAATTCACTATGTAGTCTCAGGCTGGCCTCATACTCACAGCGATCCTCCTACCTCTGCCCCCCAAGTGCTGGGATTAAAGGCTCAGGCTGACCTGGAATTCACTATGTAGTCTCAGGGTGGGCTCGAACTCACGACAATCCTCCTACCTCTGCCTCCTGAGTGCTGGGATTAAAGATGAGCACCAACACACCCGGCTAAAAAAATATTTTTTAATTTATGTATTTGAGAGACAAAGAGAGAGAGACTGAGAGAATGGGTGTACTAGGGCCTCTAGCCACTGCAAATGAACTCCAGACGCGTGTGCCACCTTGTGCATCTGGCTTCTGTGGGTCCTGGGGAATAAAGCCTGTGTCCTTTGTCTTTGCAGTCAAGCACCTTAACTGCTAAGACATCCCTCCAGATCCCTAATTTTTTTTTGTTTAAATGAACAATTAAAAAGTATTTATTGGGCTGGAGAGATGGCTTAGTGCTTAAGGTGCTTGCCTGTGAAGCCTAAGGACCCAGGTTCAATTCCCCAGTATCCACATAAGTCAGATGCACAGGGTAGTCCATGTGTCTGGAGTTCCTTTGCAGTGGCTGAAGGCCCTGATGCACTCTCATTCTCTCTCTCTCTCTCTCTCTCTCTCTCTCTGCCTCTTTTTCTCTTTTAATAAATTAAATTTAAAAAAATTAAAATATTTCTTTAGCTGGGCATGGTGGCACATGCCTTTAATCCCAGCACTTGGGTGGCAGAGGTAGGAGGATCGCTATGAGTTTGAGACCACCCTGAGACTACATAGTGAATTCCAGGTCAGCCTGAGCTAGAGTGAGACCCTACCTTGAAAAACAAACAAAAAACAAAAATTAAAAAAAAAAAAAAAAAAAAAAGCTGGTTGTGGTGGCACATGCCTTTAATCCCAGCACTCGGGAGGCAGAAGTAGGAGGATCGCCGTGAGTTCGAGGCCACCCTGAGACTACATAGTGAATTCCTGGTTAGCCTGGACCAGAGTGAGACCCTACCTTGAAAAACCAAAAAAAAAAAAAAAAAAAGGTGGGGGCTTCTGGAGAGATGGCTTAGCGGTTAAGGTACTTGCCTGCAAAGCCAAAGGACCCACGTTCAACTCCCCAGAACCCATGTAAGCCAGATGCACATTGTGGCACATGCGTCTGGAGTTCATTTTCAGGCCCTGGTGCACCCATTTTCTCTCTCTCTCTAGTAATAAATATATATATATTTTTAAAGTCCATCTGGCTTTACAGGGTGGCTGGGGAATTAAACCCAGGCTAGCAGGCTTTGCAAACAGGCACCTATAAACTGCTGAGCCATCTCCCCAGTTCTCACCCTGCCACCCATACTTTTTTTGATGGAAGAACCAACCAACATGGTAAAGAGCATCAAGGCCTGTGACGTCACAGATGCTCCCACTGCACTGTAGACTCGTGCATCTGACCGAGAGGCTCCCTTCTAGGGTTCTCCACCTTACTGCCCTTAGAAAATCTGATTCTTCCTGTGTAGGGCAGGGCTTGGGCGTGGGTGACTTTTATAAACACCCCGGTATTTCTCATGTGCATCCAGGGTTAATCTTCCCTCCAGGGCAGTGTGTCACAAATAGGGGCATTTTGCTGCCCAGGAGACATTGTCAGTGTGTGCGGTCATTCTGGGATATTATGACTGCGGAAGGGAGGGTTGTTACGAGTATCTGTAGAGGCCAAGAATGCTGTTAAATATCTTCCAATATAAACAGGGTGTGGCAGTGCACGCCTTTAATCCCAGCACTTGGGATGCAGAGGTAGGAGGATCGCTGTGAGTTTGAGGCTGGTCTGGGTATAGAGTACATTTCAGGTCAGCCTGGCCTAAAGTGAGACCTTACCCCAGAAACACACACACACACACACACACACACACTCTCTCTCTCTCTCTCTCTCTCTCTCTCTCTCTCTCTCTCTCAGATCTTCCAGTACAGAAGAGAGGTAGACTCCCACAGCTGAGAACTATTTGGCTCCAAACACCATTAGTGCTCAAGGTTGAGAACACATGCTCTAATGCCTGGACCAGGCCTTTGGGGGATGTTCCTAGCAGAATTTGCAGTGGAGTGAAGGAGCTCCTGTTAGGCACCATCACCTCCAGATCCCCAAGTCCCCTCTACTGACCTTTTCCAAGGCCATGAGTTTGTGAGAGCTACTATCCAGGAACTCACTGTATCTCTGGGTTCCAATGCCCTTGACCTAGTTAAGGGCCACGTGACCCTTTTATCATTGATGCTTTCCTTCCTTAGAGGAGGATGGGGAAAGAACAGTTGTCTACCAAGTCCATGTGTGATGTGAGCTGCCCAATAGCCTTTGGCACTGATTTGAATAAATGAGTGAATCTTCTGAGTGAATGGGAGAACCCTAGACTTAGACTGCAAATTGCTCCTTTAATAAGTCCTTCATTCCATCTGCTAGAAGTGAATTAATTGATTAGTACTTACTGCGGATAAAACCTAGGGCCTCTCACAGCTCACTCTACTTTTTTGTTTGTTTGTTTGTTTGGTTTTTCAAGGTAGGGTCTCACTCTAGTCTAGGCTGACCTGGAATTCACTATGTAGTCTCAGGGTGGCCTTGAACTCACAGCGATCCTCCTACCTCTGCCTCCCAAGTGCTAGGATTAAAGGCATGCGCCACCACGCCCCGCCACTCTTTACTTTTTATATTGAGACAGGATTCCACTAACTTGTTCAGGCTGGCTTTGAACTAGCCATGTAAACCAACTTGGACTTGAACTTTCTATCCTCCTGCCTCAGCTTCTTGAGTAGCTGGGCCTGTAGGCCTGTGCCTGCCTTGGAACTGTAAGTTGAATTGGGAGAAGCTGAGGTTGGCCCTGGGAGGAAAGTCTCTACTCTGAGGAATCTCTAGGGTATATAGCAGAGGGTTACCTGAGGAAGAGGGACCATTCCCGTTTGTAGTGGGCTGTTTGTGGCTTTTTTGTTTCGTTTTGTTTTTCAAGGTAGGGTCTCACTCTAGCCCAGGCTGACCTGGAATTTACTATGTAGTCTCAGGGTGGCCTCAAACTCATGGCAATCCTCCTACCTCTGCCTCCCAAGTGCTGGGATTAAAGGCGTGTGCCACCACGTCCAGTGTCTCTTTCTTGTTTCAGGAATGCCCTGCAACTAAGGGGAGGTTACTGCCCTCGACTTTACCACAGCATACTTCTTCTTCCTGTGAGGTTTCCAGCTCTTAATTAGATTTCTCAGGTCTCATAGTAAATGTGAATATCCTTTTTTTTTTAAGTAAAATTAAAAGTGCTGCCTATATTCATATGAGTAGTTATTCTCCAGGGCATGGCTGTCTAAGACCCAGCTGCAGCGTGGCTCAGGCAGAACCCAGAAAGTTGGCACAGATTCTCAAATGTCTCCTGATAGTTATATGTGGCGTTAGTATTCCTTTGAATGTATGTGTGTTTTTTTTTAAGTGCTTTATTAATTTATTTATTTGAGAGAGAGAATTGGCATGCCAGGGCCTCCATCCACTGCAAACAAACTCCAGACACATGTGCCACCCTGTGCATCTGGTTTACATGGGTCCTGGGGAATTAAACCTGGGTCCTTTGGCTTCATGAGCAAGCACCTTAACCTCTAATCCATCTCTCCAGCCCCCTACTTTTCTTTTTTGTTTTATTTATTTATTTATTTGTGAGAGAAAAAGAGGCAGAGAGAGAGAGAGAGAGAGAGAGAGTGAATGGGTGTGACAGGGTCTCTGCCACTGCAAATGAACTTCAGATACATGAGCCCCCTTGTGCATCTGGCTTTATGTGGGTACTGGGGAATTGAACCTAGGTCTTTAGGCTTTGCAGGCAAACGCCTAAACTGCTGAGTCCCCATCTCCCCAGTCTCCTACTTTCTTTCCCTGTACTTCTCTGGCCCCAGACACATAGCTAACCACTTGTGAGAGATCTACAGATTTGCTTTTGGTGGTCCTGGTATAAAGCCCTGTTCTTGGGGCTAGTTAGATCCATGACTGAATCTTGTCATTGCCATATTCTTGTGTGTTCTTGGGCAACTGTTCAGCCTGTTTGATCCTTATTAGTGTCCTCTTTAACTTGGTGATAACAGTGACCCTGCCTGTGAGGTTTGGGTGACTTTTAACTCAAGCAAGAGTGTGTAAAGCATTAGAGTCCCACACAGAATCTACACTTGATCTTGTGTGTCAAATGCTGGCAGGGAATCATTGCTATTGCTTACTGTTTTGGAGGATCTAGAAATGAGGGCAGTGACCTCTGTTAAGAGACATTCTTGCCAGGTGTGGTGCACACACCTTTAATTCAAGCACTCAGGAGGAAGAGGTAGGAAGATGAGTTTGAGGCCACCCTGAGAGTACATAGTGAATTCCACATTAGCCTGGGCTAGAGCAAGACTCTACCTTGAAAGACCTATGTAGTCTCAGGGTGGCCTCCAACTCACAGTGATCCTCCTACCTCTGCCTCCAGAGTGCTGGGATTAAAGGTGTGTGCCACCATGCCCTGCTTGAGGATTGCTTTGAATTTGAGACCCTACCTCAAGAAACCAAGAAAAAAAAAAAAAAAAAAAGGAGGGGGTTTTTGTTTTGTTTTGTTTTGTTTTGTTTTGTTTTGAGGTAGGGTTTCACTCTAGCCCAGGCTGACCTGGAATTCACTATGTAGTCTCAGGGTGTCCTCGAACTCATGATGATCCTCCTAACTCTGCTTCCCGAGTGCTGGGATTAAAGGTGTGCACCACCATGCCCTGCAAGGGAGAGAGTTTTTAAAAACTTTATATTGACCGCTTCCAAAAATACAAACAATGTACCATTATCATAATTCCCTCCCACCACTCCCCCTTTCTTCCTCCCAAATTCCCCCTCCACTGAACTGAATCCCCTCTTCTTTCCAATTAGTCTCTCTTCTATTTGATGTCATCTTATTAGTTCTCCTGTTATGCAGGCTTTGTGTAAGTAGTGTCAGCTGCTGTGAGGTCACTTCACGTCTGGAGGACAGCACTGTAAGTGGTCCTCCCCTTCCTTTGACGCCATCTCTTCCATAATGGTTCTTGAACCTTGGAAGGTGTGATGAAGATGAAGAGACACTCTAATTTGTAGATCAATAGTGATCTTAAAAACTGTAGCAAGGGCTGGAGAGATGGTTTAGTGGTTAAGGCGCTTGCCTGCAAAGCCTAAGGACCCAATTCAATTCCCTAGGGCCCACATAAGCCAGATGCACAAGATGGCACATGCATCTGGAGTTTGTTTGCAGTGACTAGAGGCCCTGGCACACCCATTCTCTCTCTATCTGCCTTATTCTCTCTCTCAAATAAATAAACAAAATATTTTTTTTTAAAAAACTGTAGTCTGGCCAGGCGTGGTGGCACACAGCTTTAATCCCAGTACTCAGGAGGCAGAGGTAGGAGGATCGCTGAAAGTTCAAGGATACCCTGAGGTTACATAGTGAATTCCAGGTCAGCCTGGGCTAGAGTGAGACCCTACCTCGAAAAACAAAACAAAACAAGCAAAAAAAAAAAAAAAAAAAAAAAAAAAACAACTGTAGCAAATTAAGAACCAATTTCGGCAGGTTGGGACTGTTAGTAATGTATTGTCTCTACGTCGATCCAAGTAAAACTGAGGATCAGAGCTGGGACAAAGTCAGAACTTGTTCTAAGTGTTGGAAAGAAGTGAGAAACACTGTGCAGGAAATCCTTTAATCCCGCAGGACCTGGCTGTTAACCCTTTTCCTCCCCTGCCCAGTGTGTATCCTAGATACCACCTCCGAAGCAGGCAGGTGGGTTTTCAGTGCCAGCTTGTCTATGGCTCTCAAATTGCCAGCCCACCCTCCCTTGCTGAGGAATTCAGGTGGCCCTCTTGGCTATTTCTTAGGAACAAGGAGGTGAGGTGCAAAGAAGATCTAACTCATCAGAAGATCTGCATTCTGGAATGTTTCCTCCTTGGCCTGCGGTTCTTTTGTTTTGTTGCATTGTGGTTTGGCTTAGCTTTTGAGGCAGGGAACTCACTTTGTAGCCCAGGTTAACCTAAAACTCATAGGACTCCTCCTACCTCAGCCACCCAAGTACTGGGATTATAGGTGTGAGCCACAACACCTAGCTGGCCCTTGATTCTCAAGGTCTTTTCTGATACCAGACCCCTTTGATAATTTCCGAGCCATCGATTTTTTTTTTAATTTTAAAATTTTTGTTTGTTTATTTGAGAGCGACAGAGAAAGAGAGAATGGGTACGCCAGGACTTTCAGCCACTTCAAATGAACTCCAGATGCATGCTCCGCCTTATGCATCTGGCTTACGTGGGTCCTGGGGAATCGAGCCTTGAACTAGGGTCCTTAGGCTTCATAGGCAAGCACTTAACCACTAAGCCATCTCTCCAGCCCCGAGCCATTGTTTTTGTTTTTGTTTTGCAGCACTGATAATTGAACCTAGGACCTTTTAAGGAATTATTTATTTATTTGGCAGAGAGAAAGAAAGCGCGGGGGGGGGGGGGGAATGGGCGTGGCGGGGCATTCAGCCACTGCAAATAAACCCCACGTCTGGCATACATGGGTCCTGGGGAATCGCACCAGGGTCCTTTGGCTTTGCAGGCAAAGGCCTTAACTGCTAAGCCGTCTCTCCAGCCCTGAACCCAGGACCTTTTTGCAAACTAGGCAGACTCTACCACACAGCTACATCTCTGGTGTCCTTTTGGTAATCTAAAGAGGAGTTTGAAACACCCCCTCTCTAAAAAAGTGCACGTACTCATGAAAACATTAAATTGTGCATTCAGTTTCACAGGTGGATCCGTGGGCCTCACAAAGACCTCACCAGCCCTTGGTTAGGAGCTTCATACAGGGTTGTAAGATCCACAAGGCTTATATGTGCTGTCCATTGTGTACCCGAGGGACTCTTGGGAGAGAACGGTGACTTGCTTAGGTTTGAGAATCTGGGTGCTGGGGTCTATATCCTTCCTCTGCCACTTGCTGGTTTATTGACCTTGGAAGTGGTCTCTACCCTTGGGCCCCTCATCTGTAAGGTGGGGATGAGAATTGTACCTACTGCATCTTGACTTCCTGCCCTTGGATTCCAGCTGGTCCACTCACTGTCCTTGGTCCCACTGTGCCCTCCTGTTCATCCTGATGCCAGTTCTCCCGAGGAGCCTGACAGGCTTGGCCGGTTGCTCCCAGTATAGTGGGCCCAGGGCTGCTCTGAGCCGCCATGGGAGCAGCTTTTGGTTTTGGATGTCACCGTTGGTCTCCCCTCCTGCTTCCTGTGTTTTCTACCCCTTCAGGCTGAGTCATGCGACGCCTGGAGAGCTACTAGAAACAGGAGTGAAGGGGTCTGTTCTTCTTTCCCTGTGAGCCAAACCACCCTTGCTGGCCACCCTGACCATGTTTCTTGGCATTCCTTCTCTGGATCATGTCATTCAATTCTAGTCACCCCTTCTGCAATCACGACCTCTCAGACCTCTCAGCGTTTCGATGGTGACACATATGATGGTTTTGGTTGGTAGTGTTCCCCTTGTTTAGAGCCAGGCGTGCTGGCACACATCTTTAGTCCCAACCCTGGGGAGGCTGAGGCGGGAGGATCACTGTGAGTTTGAACCCAGCCTGGGCTACAGAGTAAGTTCCAGGTCAGCAGGGCTAGAGTGAGACCTTGCCTCAAAAAACAGGGCTGGGGAGGTGGCTCAATGGTTAAAGGCACTTGTTTGCAAAGCCTGTCTACCTGCTTGCCTGAGTTCAGTCCCCCGGCACCCATAGGCACAAGATGGTATGTGCATCTAGAGTTTGTTTGCAAGGCAAAAGGCCCTGGCATGTCCATTCAAACTTTCCTTTCAAATAAATAAATAAATAAAAACACCTTTGAACCTGGCGTGGTGGCGCATGCCTTTCATCCCAGCACTTGGGAGGCAGAGGTAGGAGGATCACTGTGAGTTCAAGGCCACCCTGAGACTACAGAGTGAATTCCAGGTCAGCCTGAGCTAGAGTGACACCCTATCTCAAAAAAACCAAAACCAGGGTTGGAGGGATGGTTTAGCGGTTAAGGCATTTGCCTGCAAAGCCAAAGGACCCATGTTCGATTCCCCAGGACCCACGTTAGCCAGCTGCACAAGGGAGCGCATGCTTCTGGAGTTCGTTTGCAGTGGCTGGAAACCCTGGCGCTCACGCTGTGTCTCTCTGTCAAATAAATAAAAATAAAACATTAAAAAAACAAAAACAAAAACAAAAAACAAAACAAAACAAAAAACTTAAAACAATAATTATAATAAAAATTGGGGAACAAAGTCTATTTAAACTTTGTTCCAAAAAGAAAAGAAAGCAAATGTTAACTCCCCTGTAGGGTAGTTGGGAGGTTAGATGAGGTAAGGTCTGTAAAATGCTGGCATTGCAGGACTTACTGTGCAGCCTGCAAAATGATCCCTTGCCCTCTGAAGGAATCCAACTGTGGTAGCAAGAACTGCCTTTGTTGCAGAGCAACAAGTAGCTGGGCCATAGGTGAACCTCTGAGGCCCTCCTTCGGATGTGTGGGGGGTAGCTTTGAGAAGTTTGGTATGTATAGGGCCATGGTCAGGGAGCTATGGAGCGAGGTTTCTAGAAGTTCTCTAGACGATGCTGCCCCTGTTCAGTAAGCCATGTGCTGTGCTTGTTTTTTTGGCTCCTACTCAGAGATCCGTGCCTCCGGAGCTTCCCTGAAACTAGACACTGGAGAGGTGGGGAGGAGGGAAGCCTCAACGAAGCGTGGAGGAGCAAACAGCTTCTCTCTCCTTAATTAACTCGGGCTCTTTCCCTCCCAGGCCTTAGCTCTGCATCCCCCGCAATTAGGGGGAGTGTTAACTGCGGTCAAGGCAGTGGCAAAGCTGTGGGGGACTCCTGGGCACAGTGCAGGGGAGGAAATACCTCTTAGATGCCCCAGAATGAGGCCTTAGCCTCTTGCTGCCCAGGCCCTCCTGTCGCTCGCTGCTGTCCCCTTTTAGCTGAGCTGCAGAAACCTCCTGCCGCCCCCCTTCCAGCCCTGTGCCCTCACCCTCTCCTCTGCTGTGAGAATGGCTGGAGTGAAAGGATTCCAAACATCGGTCCCCGCAGGGCCCTTAATTACATTAAGGCACAAAGCGACAGTGCCTGCGCCGCCGGGTGGATCCGCGGCTGGCAGTCCCGGAACAATCGAGGGTCTGTTCTCACGCTTGGTTCTCCCAGCTGCGCCTCCTTTCATCTCGGCCCCATTCCCAGGATCGCGGGGCGGCAGCCTCCCTCACTTCTTCCCTGGGCCCGTTGGTGGTGTGTCCTCCTCTCCTTGTCCTAGAAGCCCGGGCAGCAAGTAGTAGCTTCCCCGGCCCCGTTCCTCAAAGCAGCCTGTCTGACCCTGCTTCCCGAGTGTGCCCCAGGGCTTTGGAAAAGGGCTCACAGATCTGTAAACGTGGGATTACTAATGTGCTAGCTAGGGTAGGCGTCACCTGTGTTTCTGGGGAGTGGTGGGACTTGGGGGGAGGCAGGACCAGGCAGGTCTACCTTCCAGGCCGTTGCTTTTTGTTTGTTTGTTTGTTTTCTGGGTTGAGTGAGTGGGCTTTGAGGTAGGGGGTCTTGCTGTGCAGCTCAGGCTGAATGAAGGCTTTCCTTTGCCTGCCTCTTTGGCCCTGTGAGTGCAGCCATGTCAGTCCTCCCCAGTACTTCACCAGAAATGTCATGGCAAGAGGCTATCCCATAGGACACTTCTGGCAATGACACGAAGAGAACTCAACTTTCTCACCAATTAAAAAAGTTTATTCAGCCGGGCGTGGTGGCGCATACCTTTAATCCCAGCACTCAGGAGGCAGAGGTAGGAGGATCACGGTGAGCTCAAGACCACCCTGAAAATACAGAGTGAATTCCAGGTCAGCCTGGGCTAGAGCGAGACCCTACCTCAAAAAACCAAAAAAAAAAAAAAAAAAAAAAATTATTCAAAACCGGGCATGGTGGCGCATGCTTTTAAACCCAGCACTGGGGAGGCAGAGGTAGGAGGATCACCATGAGTTCAAAGCCACCCTGAGATTACATAGTGAATTCCAGGTCATCCTGAGCTAGAGTAAGACCCTACCTTGAAAAACAAAAACAAAACAAAACAAAAAAATCATTTATCTGTGTGCATTTGGTATGTGTGCATGTGTATGGTGTGTCTGGGCAGGCCAGAGCCTCTTGCCACACAATCACCAGACACCTGCAGTACTGTTTGCATCAGGCTTTTATGCGGGTGGCTTGGGAATCAAACTGGGCCCAGTAAGCTTTGCAAGTAAACACCTTTAGCTTCTGAACCATCTTCTAGTTTATTTACTTTGATTTTTTTTTTTTTTTTGAATCAGAGTCTCACTGTGCATCCCAGCCTGGCCTTGAACTCTCCATCCTTCTCCTTCTCTGTGCTTTCCTAGTACTGGGATACAGGTGTAGATGGACATACCCCACAACGTAACCTTTCTCTCCTCTCTATTTGACTCTCCCCAGCTTCAAGGGACAAGGACACTACTTTTTCCAGTCCACAGTCGGGTTGCTGTAGATTCTTAGGTCTTTAAAATCATGATAAAGAGGGGCTGGGAAAATGGCCCAGTGGTTAAAGGCACTTGCATGCAAAGCCTGGGTTTGATTCCCCAGTACCCATATAGAACCAGATGCACAAGGTGTGTCTAGAGTTCATTTACAGGAACAGGAGTGCTGATCTGATCCGCCCATGGTCTCCCTCTCTCTTTCTCTCAAATGCATAAAAATATTTTAAAAAGTAAAATCATAATAAGGGAATCTCTAGCTTTCCCACATTCTAGGGGTCCCAGCCTGCCCCCCCCCCCAGCACAAGCCTCCTGAACCAAAGATGAAGATAGGAAGCGGCACCTGTCTAGCTTAGGGAGCATCCATGCCCTTAGCTCCATGCAGACACTGATCTGAGCCAGCCACAGGTGGCAGAATGCAGGCATGCTGAGTCTGGAGCCTCCTTGCTGGTATCAGGGACCTCACTCAGTAGCCCAGCACCCCTCTTAGCATTCTTTTTTTTTGTTGTTGTTTTTGGAGGTAGGGTCTCGCTGACCTGGAATTCACTATGTAGTCTCAGGATGGCCTTGAATTCACGGCGGTCCTCCTAACCTCTGCCTCCCGAGTGCTGGGATTAAAGGCGTGTGCCACCACGCCCGGCAAGTTCTCTTAGCATTCTTTAAAGACAACTGAAAGCCCTGTTTCTTTTTTTTCTCTGGCAGTTGGCTTAGGACAGACTTGCCATTCACTCACTTGGGTGTCTGCAGGAGGCCTCTGTGCCAGTGTGGTGAGGCTTGTCTCTTCTACGTCCCTGCGCTCCAGAGCAGAGGTGGAAACCTCTGCCTGGGCTGTGCACCTGACAGCACCCTTGCATGCTGATGTCTTTTGCCAAACTCCTTTAGAGCTCTTGGAAGATGGAGGGCCGTCTCCTTTTGTTCCCTGGAGAATTTCAGCCCCTGGGAAAGTATCTCATGGGCTTGTGTGACCACAGTAACCCTCCAGGCCTCTGAGGCACAGCTGTGGCAGCTCAGCTCACCGCTGTGGACTCCCTGAGAGCTGGCAGCACCCCAGCGGGTCTTAGCTGATTTGAGTCAGGATGTGATCCTCTTGCCCGTTAAGGAAAAACTAGAAAATACTGCATTTTCAATAAAAAAGGATCATTCTGGTAATTTAATTACTATTGCTGAAAGCTTATTTGTTTTTTCCCCCCTGTTCTTTTCAAAATTTTGCATAGATTTTCAGAACGAGAGATGGCTCAGCAGTTAAGGTGCTTGCCTGAAAAACCAATGGACCCAGGTACAATTCCCCAGTGCCCATGTAAAGCCAGATGAACAAGGTGACACATGCATCTGGAGTTTGTTTGCAGTGGCTAGAGGCCCTGCGTGCCCATTCTCTCTCTCTCTCAAACAAATCATTTAAAATGAAATCAGCTTGGCGTGGTGGCGCACACCTTTAATCCCAGTGCTTGGGAGGCAGAGGTAGGAGGATCGCCATGAGTTCGAGGCCACCCTGAGACTACATAGTGAATTCCAGGTCAGCCTGGACTAGAGTGAGACCCTACCTCAAAAAAAAAAAAAAAAAAAAAAAAAAAAAAAAAAAGAAATCATTTTCATCTCTACCAAACTACATATATATCTACTATCTTCTATAATTAATAAAAAGCATATTTTAAGAACTAATATAGGGTTTTTCAAATCTGGATATAATCTATGTATGAACATTTAAAATGGAATGAGGGCTGGAGAGATGGCTTAGCTGTTAAGAGCTTGCCTGTGAAGCGTAAGGACCCCGGTTCAAGGCTCTATTCCCCAGGACCCATGTTAGCCAGATGCACAAGAGTGCGCATGCGTCTGGAGTTCGTTTGCAGTGGCTGGAGGCCCTGACGTGCCCATTCTCTCTCTGTCCATTCTCTCTCTCTGTATCTGCCTCTTTCTGTCGCTTTCAAATAAATAAATAAAAACAAATAAACAAAAAATTAAAAAATAAAAATATTAAAATGGAATGAAATTTGTGTGGGGGGGTCCTTGTAGATGCCATGTCACAGGTCAGACGATAACTTCAGGTGTTGGTCCTTGCCTTTCACCTCGTTTGAGGCAAGGTCCCTCTTTCACTGTTGTGTCCGCCATCTCCCCAGCCCCAAAACGGATGGTTTTAAAAACATTCTTTTAAATGGCTATAAAATTTTCACCCTGTAGCCATACTACTGCTTACTATTGCCCCTCCCCCCACCGCCCCAAGAGCTCATCTTTATTTCCAACTCAGAACTTTACGAAGCATGAAAGTCTGCAGTCATTTGTTGGATTGTATAGGTGTAATATTAATCCAGGCCTGGGTTCTTTGCCAAGGCCCCTTCTTGGTCAGGTGCCAGGAGGAGGGACTGTACATGTCTGGGGCCTTAAGGAAACAGGCCTGGCCTCTTCATCCCTCAGCTCTGTGGTCCATAGTGGGACACTCATTTAAAGACCTTCTGACTGCTTTAGGAAGCTTCTGTGGCTTGTGCCAGGGTGGGGTGATGGGACACAAATTCAGGTTGGGACCCATCAGTTTGTTGATTGAGCCTCATTTCTAGCCATGGTGGTTTAAATGCCAGGAACATGCTCGGACTCATTCCATCTCTTTCCTTGAGCTAATGGGTGCCTTGGCTCATGCAGCCAGCTTCTCCTCCAAAGTCTCTTGAGTGTCCGTGGTGTCTACCTCAAGGTTACCAGGAACTGTCCATCTTTCTAGAGAGACGGAGCTGCAGGAGACTGAGCCAAGGGGTCTTCAACATAAGACAGACACATTTTCCTTTCACTATCTCTTTTTAAAAATGTTTTATTAGCCGGGCATGGTGGCGCACGCCTTTAATCCCAGCACTCGGGAGGCAGAGGTAGGAGGATCGCCGAGAGTTCGAGGCCACCCTGAGACTACATAGTGGATTCCAGATCAGCCTGAGCCAGAGTAAGACCCTACCTCAAAAAACAAAAACAAAACAACAACAGCAACAAAAAAAATATATATGTATGTATGTATGTATATATATATATATTATTTGCAAGCAGAGAGAGAGAGAATGGGTGCGCCAGGGCCTTCTACCACTGTAAGTGCACAGTAAATGCTACTACGCATCTGGCTTTACGTGGGTACTGGGGAATCAAACCCCTGTCCTTACGCTTTGCAGGCAAGTGCCTTAACTACTGAGCCATCTCTCCAGCCCCCTCACTCACTCACTCTCTTTCTCTCTCTCTCTCTCTCTTTTTCTTTTGTTTTTTTGAGGTAGAGTCTCACTCTAGCCCAGGTTGACCTGGAATTTACTACCTAGTCTCAGGGTGGCCTTGAACTCACAGCGATCCTCCTACCTCTGCCTCCGGAGTGCTGGGATTAAAGAAATGTACCACCACGCCCAGCTGTTTTTTGGTTTTTCAAGGTAGGGTCTCGCTCTAGCCCAGGCTGAACTGGAATTCACTATGTAGTCTCAGGATGGCCTTGAACTCACAGAGATCCTCCCACCTCAGCCTCCCGAGTGCTGGGATTAAAGACGTATGCCACCATGCCTGGCTCTCATTATCTCTTAATTACACTTCATGGTGATAATGATTACTACTAATTACAGTAAGGATTATCCAGCTCTGTTTTGTTTGTTTGAGACAAGGTCTCATTTAGCCCAGCCTGGCCTTGAACTTGCTATGTAGCTGAGAATGACCTTGAACTTATGATTCTTCTGCCTCTACCTTCCAGGTGTTAGAATTACAGATGTGCACCATCCTGCCCATTTCTGTAGACATATATATTTTGGTTTTTGGAGGTAGGGTTTCACACTAGCCTAGGCTGAGCTGGAATTCACTCTGTAGTCTCAGGGTGGCCTCAAACTCACAGTGATCCTCCTACCTCTGCCTCCCTAGTGCTGGGATTAAAGGCATGCGCCACCACACCCAGCCACGGCATTTATAGATTTTTCTCTTCCTTTTCTGCCTCAGTGAAAGAGTAAATTGAGCCACTGAGATATTTAAGAGTTTGAATTGTTACCCGGGTGTGGTGGCACATGCCTTTAATCCCAGCATTTGGGAGGCAGAGGTAGGAGGATCGTCATGAATTCGAGGCCACCCTGAGAATACAGAGTGAATTCCAGGTCAGCCTGAGCTAGAGTGAGACTCTGCCTAGAAAAAAAAAAAAAAAGGTTTTAGTCGTAATATAAGGAAGTAGGAAGGCTGGGATATGGCTGGATTCCATCCTGATTCTGTCCCTTGTTCCCTCATTTTTTTTTCTTTTTGGTGTGTGTTTGATGAGTTGTGATGTGTGGGTGAGTGTGGCACATGTGCCACAGCATGTGTGGAGGACAGAGGACAACCTTTGGGGGTCAGTCTTTGTCTTCTACCTTGTTTGAAGCAGAGACGCTTGTTTCTCGTTGCTGCTCACCGCTCTTTTTGCCAGGCTAGCTGGTCCACACGCTGCAGGGAAGTCCTCCTGTCTCTGCCTTCCATCTTGTTATAGGTGTGCACAGAAGCCCAAATGGTTTCTGGCTTAAAAAAAAATTATTTGAAAGAGAAGTGACAGATCAAGAGAGAGAGAGAGAGAGAATGGGTGTACCAGGGCCTCTAGCCACTGCAAATGAACTCCAGAGGCATGCACCTCCTTGTGCATATGGTAAATGCCTTAATTGCTAAACCCCTGCTTCTGGCTTTTATGTGGAGACTAGGGGTCAGAACTCAGATGCTTACAATTGTATGGCAAGTACTTTATTCACTGAGCCATCTCCCCAGCCCTCACCTATTTTTTCATTTCATTTCACTTAGTTTATTTTGTTTTTTCAAGATAGGGTCTTGCTCTAGCTGTTTTATTTTATTTATTTATTTATTTATTTTTGGTTTTTCGAGGTAGGGTCTCACTCTAGCCCAGGCTGACCTGGAATTCACTACGGCGTCTCAGGGTGGCCTCAAACTCACAGCAATCCTCCTACCTCTGCCTCCCAGTGCTGGGATTAAAGGCGTGCGCCACCACGCCTGGCGTTTATTTTATTTTTTGAGGTAGGGTCTCACTCTAGCTCAGAAACTCACTCCACTTCCCAGACGGGTCTCGAACTCAAGGCAATGCTCCTACCTCAGCCTCCCAAGTGCTGGGATTAAAAGTGTGAACCACCATACCTGGCTTCATTTACGTTTTGAGCCTCAGTTTCCACATGTATACATGAAAACAGAAGTATTTGGCTTGCAGAGTTGATGTGAAGATTAAATTTAAAAACATTTTTTTTTCTGTAAAAATGCCTGGCACGTGGTGGCAGCCCAGTGAGGCCTGCAGTTGTTGATGTTCAGGGTCACCATATGGTGAACCTCAGAAGCAGGCGCCTGCTCAGCCAGGCCCTCCCTGCTCTCATTTCCTCAGACTTTCTTCAGTGGTGTCTTCGCCACACAGCTCCTGGCAGGCAGTCTTCCTGCTTGGCTGGTCAGAGGAGTCTGGCTGGTCGGAGCTACTGTTGCTCTAGCTCCTCACTGCCGGGACTTCCTGCCAAGTCAGGCCAGGCTCTCCACTCCACTCACCCAAGTGTAAGTAAGGAGGGCCCCTTCCTTCTGACTTCTCCCTTGCCACCTCGAGAAAGGCAACTCTGTGTGATCACAGGCTGTGGAGTCACCATTCATTTCTTCATGATCACACGTGTGGCCGAAAAACCCACGAGAAACCAAAGATAGGCCTGATGTGGTGGCGCGGGCCTTCAATCCAAGCACTCGGGAAGCAGAGGTAGGAGGATCGCCATGAGTCTGAGTCCACCCTGAGACTACGTAGTGCATTTCAAGTCAACCTGGGCTAAAGTGAGACCTTACCTCAACCCTCCTTCCCCCCCAAAAAGAAAGAAAAGAAACCAAAGACAGAGGCTGAGGACTTTGCTGCGTGGGTGGAGCGCTTGACTAGCGTGGGTTCCATCCCCAGCACTCGTTATAGATGTGGTGGTGCGCAGCTGCAATTTCAGCACTCAGAAAGTGGCAGGCAGGCGGATCCAAAGTTCAAAGCTATCCTTAGCTACATAGTGAGCTGGAGGCCAATCTATTCAGACACAGACCCTGTCTGAAAAAAATTAAAAGCCTGGCATGGTGGCACATGCCTTTAAGCCCAGCACTCAGGAGGCTGAGGTAGGAAGATGGCTGTGAGTTTGAGGCCAACCTGAGATGAATTCCAGGTCAGCCTGGACTAGAGCAAGACCCTACCTCAACAAAACCAAACCAAATAAAACAAAATTAAAAAAGAGTAAGCCACAGATCAAGTCATGTGGGGATAAGCTTTGGTTCGGATCTTTGTGTCCCAATCTGAAGTGATGGCTTCTGGGAGACTGACACTTCAGCTTCGCTAGAGCTGGCCTGCAAGAATGCGGGCGGGGGGGGGGGGGAGCCGCTGGAGAGATGGCTTAGCGGTTGAGCGCTTGCCTGTGAAGCCTAAGGACCCCAGTTCGAGGCTCAATTCCCCAGGACCCACGTTAGCCAGATGCACAAGGGGGTGCACGCGTCTGGAGTTCGTTTGCAGTGGCTGGAGGACCTGGCGCGCCCATTCTCTCTCTATCTGCCTCTTTCTCTGTCACTCTCAAATAAATAAAAACGAACAAAAAAAAAATTTTTTTAATTAAAAAAAAAAAGAATGCAGGGGAAATGCTAGCTTTCCCAGCAATTTGCCCACAACTTGGAGTGTTGGGTACCATTCTTCCTGAGCCATGCACCAGCAGTATCAACATCACTGTGGCATTAGTTAGAAATGCCAAATCCCAAGCCTCACACCACTTCCTGAATCAGAACCTGAAGAGATCTTAAGGAAATCCCTGAGTGTTAAAGGCCAAGAAGCGGACAGAAAGCATAGAGAACTTAAAAAAAAAAAAAAAAAAGGAGGGCCTGGCGTGGTGGCGCACGTCTTTAATCCCAGCATTCGGGAGGCAGAGGATCACCATGAGTTCGAGGCCACCCTGAGACTGCATAGTGAATTCCACGTTAGCTTGAGGTAGTGAGACCCTACCTGGAAAAAAACAAAAAACAGGGCTGGAGAGATGGCTTAGCAGTTAAGCGCTTGCCTGTGAAGCCTAAGGACCCTGGTTTGAGGCTCGATTCCCCAGGACCCACGTTAGCCAGATGCACAAGGGCACGCATGTGTCTGGAGTTAGTTTGCAGTGGCTGGAGGCCCTGCCGCGTCCATTCTCTCTCTCTCTCTCGCTCTCTGCTTCTTTCTCTCTGTCTGTTGCTCTCAAATAAATACATAAGTAAATAAACAAAAATAAAATGGACCAGTTCCCAGACCAATGAATAAAGATAAAATCTGGACATTTGTAGTAAAAAGAGAAAAAGCTGGGCATGGTGGTACAGGCCAGTAAGCCTAGGAGGAGGATCAGAAGTTCAAGGCCAGCCTGGGCTACATGAGATCCTTGTTGCAAAAAACAAACACATGAACAAAAAACTCAAAACAATGAAGGGGACTAAGATCATAGCTCAGTTGGTAGAATGTTTACTTAGCATGCGTAAAGTCCTTGGGTCTAGTTCTCAATACTGCACACCTGTAATCTTAGCACTTCGGTGGAAGACTGCGAGTTTAAGGTCATCCTCTGCTACATGGTGAGTTTAAAGAAAATCTGGGGCTGTAACTCAGTAGTAGAACTAAGTTCCACCCTCAGCTCCACAAAAATCAATAAGTAAGAGGAGAAACCTTTTCCTATGGAATTCTATCGTGTACTTTGCTGGAGAACTGAAAGACTCCAGCTTTTTTGTTTTTTGAGGTAGGGACTCACCACTCTAGTTCAGGCTGAACTGGAATTCACTATGTAGTAGACTCAGGGTAGCCTCGAATTCACGGTGATCTTCCTACCTCTGCCTCGCAAGTGCTGGGATTAAAGGTGTGCACCACCATTCCTGGCTTGACTCCAGCTTTTTTTTTTTTTTTCATATTTATTTATTTGAGAGAGAGAAAGAGGGAATGGGCATGTCAGGACCTCCTGCCACTTACAAACTCCAGATGCACATGCCACTTTGTGCATCTGGTTTTACATGATTATAGGGGAATTGAACCAGGGCCATCAGGCTTTGCAAGCAAGCACCTTTAACCACTAGGCCGTCTTTCTAGCCCCAACTCCAGCTTTTGGAATAGGTGGTCCTAGCAAGAGTGAGCACAAAGTTAGTAGTCACTGTGTATTAAACACCTACTATGCACAAAGAACTACATCATTGTCTGTCATCTTTAATCCAAACCTTGAGAGGTGCTGGCACTCTCCTTGTCTTCATATGGAAAACTGAGGCCCAGGGAGGGGCACTGCGTCATCCAAGCTGCTAGGGTGTGGATAGCAGGGCTGGAATTATCTGCCCAAAGGTGTCTTTGCTATACTTGGCTGTAACTAATGGTCCTGATGGTTTACACCAGTCTGGTTCTCCTTGGAAGGCCCAGCTTGGGATTCTTTCCTGGCTTAGTTGAAATATAGCCTTAGGATTAATCAGTTGGAAGGGAGGGTATAACAGCTTTTAGTCTCCAGATTTGTGTCTCCTAGGATGCAGGGTCCGGGCCCACAAGCTGCAGACAAATGACAAAGAAGGAATTTCCACAGGACATACAGGAGGCATGGACTTTGGGTCACAGCACCCACCACAAGTCTATCTTAAGCTAACTGTATGAGTTCCAGGAACTCCACACCCCCAAGATGAGCTAGGGGTAACCTCCCCACTTTCTCCAGTTCTGCCAATCTGAGCTTTAAGATAAAAAGTGGGAGCCGGGCGTGGTGGCGCACGCCTTTAATCCCAGCACTCAGGAGGCAGAGGTAAGAGGATTGCTGTGAGTTCGAGGCCACCCTGAGACTACATAGTGAATTCCAGGTCAGCCTGAGCTACAGTGAGACCCTACCTCAAAAAACCAATAATAATAATTTAAAAAAAGATAAAAAGTGGGAAACAAGGCATTGTCCAGAAGTGAGCTGAACCACAGGCTTCCAGGCATCTGCTCCTAGGATAGCTGGGGACAGTGCTGGAGATGCTGACCAATCAGGAGGCAGAGGAAGCAACTGTAGTTGTTGCATCTAAAGAAAAGGACCTGAAAGCCTGAGACAACTTCCCGGGGACCTGCAAACCTCCAGAGAGAGCAGGCATGAAGCACAAGGAAAGTGGGCCAGACATTGAGAAATCACCCTTTCTTGTTATGTTTTGAACTATGTCCAAATCTAACTTCTAAATTTGGATAAGGATTAGAGAATCTGCCTAATGCTCCCACGGAATCCAAATCCAGGTTACTGTGGTGTATCTTCCTTATAAAGTTGTGGAATATCTGTGTACAGGGAATGGAATGACGGGGAGGGCGGGGGGTAAATGTTTCCACTGCTTGAAAAAAAAAAATTATCTCTTTTCTTTGCAAAAAAAGCACTTGGCCCTTCCACTCCAAAGCATCTCTCATGCATCTTTTATGCATCTCACCACATTATTGATCTCCGCACCCGTGCCATGGGGCTAAAAAGGGAAGGTCACGCCTCGTCTATGACAGAGGAAACAGGCCTGCAGACGAGAGCCACTGGGCTGTACAGCAGATGAGAGAAGGAGCCTGGCCTTCTGGTTCTTCTGGCTCTGAGCACAGCCCTCCCTCTGTTCCATTGATACTTCCCTGTTTACTGCCTTCACCTTCTAGGGTCTGAGGCTAGAAGTTATCAATAGCCTTGGATAGATGGAACTCATAAAATACAGTTCACTCCCAGTGACCTGAAATGGTATTTTATTTTATTTTTCTCCAAGGTAGGGTCTCATTCTAACTCCGGCTGGCCTGGGATTCACTCTGTAGTCCCAGGCTGGTCTTGAACTCATTGGCGATCCTCCTATCTCTGCCTCTCAAGTGTTGGTACTAAAGGAGGGCACTGCCATGTCTGGCTTGAACTTGTATTTTAAACACATGCTTTCAGCCAGGCAGGGTGGTGCACTTTTGTAATTCCAGCATTTGGGAAGCAAAGGCAGGATTGAGGGTTCGAGGGCAGCCTGAATAGCATAGTGAGACCCTATGTCCAAAAACAATCCCGAAAATAGGGCTGGAGAGATGGCTTAGCAGTTAAGGCATTTGCCTGCAAAGCCAAAGGACCCAGGTTCAAGTCCCTGGGACCCACGTAAGCCAGATGCAAAGGACCCAGGTTCAAGTCCCTGAGACCCACGTAAGCCAGATGCACAAGGTGGCACATGTGACTGGAGTTTTTTTGCAGTGGCTGGAGGCCCTCGTGCTTCCATTCTCTTCCTCCCTCTTTCTCTCTCTCTCTCTCTGTCTCTCTCTGCCTCTTTCTATCTCTCTTTCTCCCCCAAATAAATAAATAAAAATAGTTTTTTAAATATCCCACAAGTAAGCCCGGCGTGGTGTTGCACACCTTTAATCCCAGCACTTGGGAGGCAGAGGTAGGAAGATCGCTGTGAGTTCAAGGCCACCCTGAGACTACAGAGTGAATTCCAGGTCAGCCTGAGCTAGAGTGAGACCCTACCTTAAAAAAAAAAATCCCCAAAATAAGTTAATAAAATAAATCATGCTATCCTTTTAATGGCTTTAATAAACTCTAGCCATTTGTTGTTGTTTTGAGGTAGGGTCTCCCTCTAGCCCAGGCTGACCTGGAATTCACTATGTAGTCTCAGGGTGGCCTTGAACTCATGATGGTCCTCCTACCTCTGCCTCCCAAGTGCTGGGATTAAAGGTGTGTGCCACCACGCCCAGCTCATGCTAGCCTTTTAAATAGTATAACCAAGGCATGGCTACATCATTTTCATTGAACATCTCAAATAATAAAGCCCCCCGATACCCCTCTACCCCCATGCCATGCCACCCCTCAGAAGAAAACACTGATAACAGTTAATATGAATCTTCCTAGGCCTTTTTTTTAAAGAACGCATTTTGAATGTGTTACTGATGGATTAATATAATCCCTAACCATCTCGCTTGGCTTTTATTGCCAGCTGTGTATGTGTGCATAGAGAAAAGCAAATATTCTAATATGACCTTCAGCGAGATAAACCCAGGATGGCTAACCAGCTGGACTGGTGGTTTAGAGCACTGATTCTCAGACTCTCAGATTTGGCTCAAAGGCAGGTTCTGATTCAGTGGGCTTGGACGCAGTCCTGGGATCCGGCTTTGCTAGTGAGTTGATACAGCCACTGCTGGCTGAAGGTGCACTCTGAATTGGTGTGTGTGTGGGGGGGGGGGGTTCTGAGAACTTAGGCTCTGGGATCAAACAGACCCACTGGGCCCTTCCTTCATTGGTAGCTGAGTGAGACATGTAAGATGTTAGTACTCAAGCTTTCTTTCTTTCTTTTTTGGTTTTTCAAGGTAGGGTCTCACTCTAGCTCAGGCTAACCTGGAATTCACTATGGAGTCTCAGCGTGGCTCGAACTCCCAGTGATCCTCCTACCTCTGCCTCTCGAGTACTGGGATTAAAGACGTGCACCACCATGCCCGGCTAGTACTCAAGCTTTCTGAGCCTGTTAATTGGGAATAGAAGTGACACCTGACTCATTGGGTTGCTATGAAAAACAAGAGGAGCCAATGCCTGTGAAGCACTTAGGGCAGAGCCTGGCTCAGTAGATATTAGTTATTAATATTGTCTAGAGACAAGCTCAACAGAAAATGCTTGCTCGCTGGCTACTATTTGAGGCATTTGTGCTGATGGACTTCTGAATTATTCATTAAATGTCATCATCATCAGGATTTGGAATATGCCTTTCTAAAGCATTATTTGTACCCATGTACTTATGGAAAACTGAGGCCTGGGGAGGATGAGTAACTTAGTTAGCAAGAGCTACACATCTAAGAAGTCATGAAGCATGAGCGAGCGATTTGGCTTATTGGTTAAAGGCACTTGCTTGCAAGGCCTCTTGGCCTGGGTTTGATTTCCCCAGCACCTAACATAAAGCTGGACAGAAAGTTCTGAATGTGTCTGTGATCCCAGGACACCAAAACAATGGCTTAACAGTTAAGGGACTTGCCTGCAAAGCCAAAGGTCCCAGGTTTGATTCCCCAGGACCCACATAAGTCAGATGCACAAGGTGGCACATGCCTCTGGAGTTCGTTTGCAGGGGCTGGAGGCCCTGGCATGCCCATTATCTCTCTCTCTCCCTCCCTCCCTCCCTTCTTCCCTCTTCTCTCTCTAGGCCTCTCTCACATAAATAAAAAAAAAATTAAAAAAAAAGTGCTTTGGGATGGGCTTGGGAGATGGCTTAGTGGTTAAGGCGCTTACCTGTAAAGCCTAACCACCTGGGTTTGATTCCCCAGTACCCATGTAAAGCTGGATGCACGAAGTGGCACATGCATCTGGAGTTTATTTACAGTGCTCATTCTCTCTGTCTCTTTCTCTCTGTGCTTACAAATAAGTAAATAAAAATATTTTTTTCAAATGGCTTGGGGTGAGCCGGGCGTCATGGCCGCACACCTTTAATCCCAGCACTTGGGAGGCAGAGGTAGGAGGATCGCTGTGAGTTTGAGGCCACCCTGAGACTACTTAGTGAATTCCAGGTCAGCCTGGACTAGAGAGAGACCCTACCTTGAAAAAACAAAACAAAACAAAATGCCCTGGGGTGGATGAGGAGAGCAGAGTCGCTCCCCTGCCTCAGTGTCTGCACTTGTGTCTCAGCGCACTCACTTGTCTTTGGTGTCTGTTAAGTGGGGCGGACATAACAAGTGTTTAGCGGGTTCATAGGCTCTGACACTGGGCAGACCTGTATCCAAGTCTGGTTTTGCCTCTTGCCAATTGCATGACCTCAGGCAAGTTCCTCCCTTCCCTGTGCCTGTCTCACCATCACTAAGTGGAGAGAGCATAATGTCTCCCTCCTGAGCTGGTGGAGAGGGTGAAGGAGACAACAGTTTGTTCCTTGGTATCTGGCCACCCAGGCATGCTCAGGAAATATTTTTGTTGCTATCCTTGGTTTTTGTTCTCTGTAAAAATTATAGACAGGAAAATTAAAAAAAAAAAAAAAAGCCAGCTCTATAGAGTCATGGGAGCTCTCCAAGGACAGGCTGTGTTGGTGCTCAGGATGACAGCGTGTGGGAAGAGGTGCTTAGTGCATGACACCCGATGAACGTCAAGAGCAAGCCAAGAGGCTCTTATGACTGCCCTTGAGTCTCTGCCATCTGCTGAGCGTACTGCTGACATCTTCTGGTCTCCACTTGGGGACATTTTGAGGACATTGGAGCCTCTTGCTTTCTTGTGGCCCAGAGGAGATGAAATCTGCTCCCCACATTTCCCTCCAACCTAATGGCTTGGAGAGTATTCATGAATTCCTCTTGAGACCTGTGGACACCTTGTTGGACACCTGCGGCCACCCAGCTTCTCCTGCCCTTCCTTTGGTTCTTGGATCCTTTCTGTGTGATAGCCTCAGGCACTTGCAGGCCTCTCCCAGCAGAATTTTTTGTATTTTTTAGTTTAGTTTTTTTTTTTTTGGGGGGGGCGCGCATGTGTAGGCATGCAGTGTGGGGCGGTTAGGAGGATAATTTCAGGTGTTGATCCTCACCTTGTTTGAAGCAAGGTCTCTTGTTGCTCATCACTGCATTGACCAGGTTAGCTGGCGGAGAGCTTCTAGGAGTCTCCTCTCTGCCTCCCTTCTGGCTCCACTGGTTGGTGAAGATGCCCTGGGCATATGGTCACCCACCGGCCACACGGTCTGCAAGCGCCTTCTCCACTGAGCCATCTCCCCAGCCCATCCACAGATGTTTTATAAGCAGTCTGATAACCCACCCTTCAATCCCTCCTCCCCTTTTAAGGTTTTTTACAAACTTGCCACACTGGAAGTTATTCCCTTGGTCCCTGCCCCCTCCGAAGTAAGGAAGGAGGAGAAACAAAAGCCTGAGCTCCCCTCGGCCACGTTGTTTCCAGGAATCCTTTTGTGAAGTGAAGAATCGCTCACTTTGGATTTCAGTTTGGGATTTTTTTTTTTTTCCTCTCTCAGGAGTGGGGCCCAGGCAGGCAGCTTGTATGCTCAGGGGTACAGCCAGGCCTCAGCCTCGAGGAGAACTGAAAGGGCTCCCGGTGTGCTCCTAGGTCTGCTGATTGCCCTTCATCCTCGGGCTGTCTTCCTGTCACGGCTCTAGTCAGCCAACATCGATCACGCTGGCCCCGAAGGTGGTGACTGGCTTGTGTTTCTTGCTCAGTTTTTGTTCCTTTGCTTAGTCAATTGCGTCTCCATGGAAACAGGTGCAGCCTTTGTGTTGCCTTTGCTCCGGGCAGATCAGTGCTCCCCACCCACCTCCTCTCTTCTCAGGGATCAAAGGGGGAGGTGGGCTCATCACTGGGACTGACAGGGGCCCTGGTGGTGGCCCTGGAGCGCAGGGGGCGGGGCCAGTCCTCCAGCCAAGGGTCCCTGCAGTGTGCCTGCTGACCTGGCCTGCCCCCGGCATGGTCTCATGAGGCCATCGGGATGGAGTGGGGTGTGCAGTGCCCCCCCCCTCAGCCCACTGGATTCTCAGAGGCAGCTGCTGGCCACCTGGGGTGGGTTGCTGGGTAGGGGTCAGTGAGTTGGCACCAATTCTGCTGCCTTGGTATGACCCTGAGGGCAAGGCCTTTGACCTTTCCAATCCGTGGCTTCTCCTAAGAGGTTGGAGAAGTAGATCTGGGGAGAACATGGGGCTGTGGAAGTGGAACTCCTTTGTGCCTTGAGGAAAATCCACACTTGATGAGCCCTGCAGCTTTTGTCCCACCATTGCTCTGTGATCAGTCATAAATTCTGTGTTGGAGAAAGGAAGCGCTCAGGAGAGTCACACCCGAAGAGCGCTTGCTTATAATGCAGCCCCCTCCTGCTGCCCAGGTGTTCTGCCTTCTCAGCTGATGACGGGCCTGTCGGGGAGCCTTCTGCTCCAGACCAAAGTTCAAGTGCTTCTGGGCAGCAGGGTCAGGCAGGTCTGCTGTGAGTCCTCAGAGTCCTTCCGGTGTCTCAGGAGTGGGGAGGGCAGCAGGCAGGAAAAGGTCCGAATGGAGCTGCCAGCCTCTGCCTGGGCTGCTTGTGCCCTCTGTCACTGCTGGTTTTGATGGGCCTTCCTATCCAGTAGATGCAATGGTTGGGGCAGTTTTTTTGGCTAGAATATGGGTGCTAACTTTATCATAGTCACAGTCGCCCTGTTGATTAGATCAGCCAATGACAAACCCTGCCCATTTATTTTTAAAAAGATCTCATCTTACTATCTCAGCCCATCTGCTGGTTAAGTTTAGCAAAGGATATGAGGTGACCTCAGATTTTTGCATTGTTCAAAAGTTTCCCTTGAGACTGGAGGTAGAGCCAAGTTGCCTGAAGAAACCTCTGGATAAGGGTAGGAGGTGAAGATCAAGTTGTCCAGTCTCCTGTCTGCAGAATGGCCCCGGGAAATAACTGCAGCTTTCACAGACCTATCCTGGGACGTGAACTCAGCCCTAACACTTCTTCTGGAATCTAGCCTAAGTCCCTTTTATTCTGCTCTGTCTTTTAGGAAGGGAGCCAATAAAGAGCAAGTAGCCTTAATGCTTTACTCAAAGACACTTAAATCTCTCCTCAGCCTTGACCAAACACCCCGTGTTTGAGGGCTGCCTCCTCGGCGTCTCTCCTTCCATCAGAACAATGCCCAAGTTGCCTGTTGGTATAACAAGGAGAACAGTAACTGCCTCATTGGGTTGGTGTGGAAATCAAATAAGGACAGCGGGGCTGCACCTTGCCAAGTGGCTGGCATATGGTTCATTTTCAATTACTCTAGCTGAGTCGTCTGAGCACATTTTATTTCCTGCCTACTTGTAATGCCACTCAGAGCTTCTGCTTTCCTTTATAGCCTCTCCTGAGTGAAACTCCTTGGACTTATGGGATATCTTCCTCATTGGCCCAGAAAGGCCGTGGGGGTGGGGTGGGATTCAGGTGTGGGCCTTACCCATCTGTTGGACTGGAAGCAGCCATGTTTTCCCCAGGTCTTCCCTCCCTCCCTCCCTTCTTTTTATTTTATGTGTGTGCGTGGCAGGTGCGTGTGTAGTGTATGCATGTGTGTGTGCACGTGTACAAACGTCAGAGTAGAAAGTCAGGTATCCTAAAGCGCTCGTCCATGTTGTTTCTTTGAGACAGAACCTGGAGCTGCTGCTTTTCAGTGAGAATGGCTGACCAGCAAGCAAGGTGTTAGGAAAAGTCTTCCCAGAGCTGAGGTTCAGGTGTGTGTGTGTAGCCATGCCCAGCCTTTTACCGGGGTTCTGAGGGTGATCTCAGGTCCTCATACTAGTGCAGCAAGTGCTCGTACCTGCTGACCCATCTCCCTGGCCCAGCCTTCCATTTTTTAAAAAATATATTTTATTTATTTGAGAGAGAGAGGCAGATAGATAGATAGAGAGAATGGGCTCACCAGGGCCTCTAGCCACTGCAAATGAATTTCCAGCTGCATGCACCACCTTGTGCATCTGGCTTACATAGGTGCTGGGGAATCAAACCTGGGTCGTTTGGCAACTGTTAAGCCATCTCTCCAGCCCTCCTTCCATTTTTTTGAGCTAGGGTCTCATGTAACCCAGACTGACCTTAAATTTGATATGTAGCTAAGACTGAACCTAAACCCGTGGATCCTCCTGCCTCCACCTCCCAGTGTTGATGTTATAGGAACGCACCACCATGTCTGGCCTCTATCTCCCCAGGGATACCACTGATACATTTACCCTTCTATCAGTCTTCTAGAATTCTGGCACAGAGGAAATGCTAATGAAAGTATCTATTTTATAATTTCCCTAGACTTTGAAAAATATGCCTAGTAGCACTGCTTGATTTTAAATTTCCTTCCCTCCCTGTCTTCAGGTCAGCATAAACACATGCATTGCTATCTTGCTGTATGCTGGGCACTGGGCTAGGTGTTGGGGACAGGGGCTAACTCAATGAGACAAAAATAAACTGGGTGTGGTGGCGCACGCCTTTAATCCCAGCACTTGAGAGGCAGAGGTAGGCGGATCACTGTGAGTTCAAGGCCACCTTGAGACTGCATAGTTAATTCCAGGTCAGCCAGTCTGGGCCAGAGTGAGACCATACCTCCAAAAAACACCTGTCTCAAAAAAAAAAAAAAAACCAACCAGGCATGATGGTGCATGCCTTTAATCCCAACACTGGGAAGGCAGAGGTAGGAGGATCACTGTGGATTCAAGGCCAACCTGGGACTACAGAATAAGTTCCAGGTCAGCCTGGGCTAGAGTGTGACCCTATTTTGATTTTTTTTTTTTTATTGCAAGCAGGAAGAGAAAAACAATGGGTGCTTCAGGCCTTTGCAAATGAACTCCAGGTGCATGTGCCACTTTGTGTACCTAGCTTTACATGGCTACTGGGGAATTGATCCTGGGTCATTAGACTTTGCAAGCAAGTGCTTTTAACCACTGAGCAATCTTTCCAGCCCTGATTTTTTTTTTTTTTTTTGAGACAGGATCTTGCTGTGAAGCCCAAGCTGGCTTCATGATTGTGATCACCCTGCTGTGGACCCCCAAGTGCTGAGATCATTGGCTTGTGCCACTATGCCTGGCTGTTGTTTTGTAATCGCTCACTGTGTTCTACCAAAGAGAATTTTTTTTTTAACTTAAGAAAGAAAAAAAAGAAGAAGCCAGGTGTGGTGACACATGCCTTTTATCCTAGCACTTGGGAGGCACAGATAGGAGGATCACCGTGAGTTCAAGTTCAAGGCCACCCTAAGACTGAGGTCAGCCTGAACTAGAGTGAAACTCTACCTCAAAAAACCAAATATATATTTGAGAGACAGGGAGATAAAGAGGCAGAGAGAGAGAGCAAGAGAGAATAGGCACACTAGGACCTCTAGCCATCCAAACAAGCTCCAGATTCATGTGCCATCTTGTGCATCTGACTTTACTTGGGTCCTGGGGAATCAAACCTGGGTCCATTGGTCTCCCTAGCCCCAAAGAGAATCTTTTGAGTGGAGGGGAGCAACTTGAGGCAGGGTCACCTGGCTGACCTGGAACTCACTCTGTAGCCCAGGCTAGGCTTGAACTCAGGAAAATCCTCCTAGTGCTAGGATTGTAGGGGCGAGCCATCACACCCAGCCCTGCCAAGGAGAATGATTCTATTTTTTGCCTTTACTATTTTTAAAAAATATATTTTACTTATTTATTCGAAAGAGAGAGAGAGAGAGAGATTGAGAATGGGCATGCCAGGGTCTCCAGCCACTGCAAATGAACTCCAGATGCATGTGCCCCTTTGTGTATCTGGCTTATGTGGGTCCTAGGGAGTTGAACCAGGATCTTTGGCTTTGCAGGCAGACGCCTTAACCACTAAGCCATCTCTCCAGCCCCTACTTTTTTTTTTTGAGTAGTAAATATTAGTAGATAGTGGAACTTAGGCACGAAAAGTAAGGGCTGTCAAAATGAAGGAGGGACTAGGGAAATAGCTCAGTGGCTCAAGGTGCTTGCTTGCCAAGCTTGTCAGCCTGGGTTCAATTCCCCAGCACCCACGTGAAGCCAGATGCACAAAGTGGTTCAAATGTCTGGAGTTCATTTGCAGTAGCTAATGGCCCTGGCACTCACTCTCTCTCTCTCCTTTTTTCTCTCTCTCGCGTGCACAAATAAATAAATATATTTTTAGGGCTGGAGAGATGGGTCAGCAGTTAAGGCGCTTGCCTAATGACCTAGGATTGATTCTCCAGTACCCATGTAAAATCAAATGTACAAAATGGTACATGCATCTGGAGTTTGTTTGAAGCAGCCTGAAGCCATAGCATGGCCATTCTCTCCCTCTCCCCCCACCCCACTCTGCTTAAAAATAAATAAATAGAACTGGAGAGATGGCTTAGCAGTTAAAGCACATGGCACAAAGCCTAAGGACCCTGGTTTGATTCTCCAGGTCCCACGTAAGCCAGATGCACATGGTAGCACATGCATCTGGAGTTTGTTTGCAGTGGCTAGAGGCACTGGCACACCCATTCTCACTTTCTCTCTCTGCCTCTCCCTATCTCTAATAAATAAATAAATATATAAAAATATTTTTAGAAAAAAAGTATTTTTTTAAAAAGTCAAGGAGAAACCAACCTCTATCTCCCAGAATCTATGGTCTCTTGAGTCATCTACTGCCTTTGTTTGTTTGTTTTTATTTTTCTAGGTTGGGTCTCACTCTAGCCCAGGCTGACCTGCAATTCACTTGGTAGTCTCAGGGTGGCCTTGAACTCATGGCGATCCTTCTACTTCTGCCTCTAAAGTGCTAAGATTAAAGGTGTGCGCCACCACGACTGCATCTACTGGCTTTTATTTAAGTGGTGCACGCCTTTAATCCCAGCACTTGGGAGGCAGAGGTAGGAGGATCACCGTGAGTTCAATCAAGGCCACCCTGAGACAACATAGTGAATTCCAGGTCAGCCTGGGCCAGAGTGAGACCCTACCTTGAAAAACCAAAAAAAAAAAAAAAAAAAAAGAGAGAGAGAGAGAACCAAAACCAAACGACAACAAAAAAAACCTTTCCTAGCCTGGTGTGGTGGCGCATGCCTTTAGTCCCAGTACTCGGGAGGCAGAGGTAGGAGGATCTCTGTGAGTTGAAGGCCACCCTGAGACTACCAAATGAATTCCAGGTCAGCCTGAGCTAGAGCGAGACCCTACCTCGAAAAAACAAAACAAAACAACAACAACAAAGAGTAAAGTATTTACTTGTCTCCCTTTGGTGGGTTCCAGGCTTCTACAGTCACAGCCATTGTTCCCAATAGCTCTGCCTGCTTGCCTGGACATCTGTTCTGACAATAACTGTCCATAAATCCTGCTCCCCCCCCACACCCCAGTCCAGGGTGGCTTAGCTAAGAAACAATGGAGTCTATAGCCAGTGGCCAAATCCTCACCATGGTTACGTGAGGGTGTGGCTGCAACTGTTCATGCTAGTTGGTGGGCAGACACCTGCTTCTGAGCCAGGGTGGTGAGTGTCTCAGTCCCTGGGTGGGGACTGTTTGGCTACAGTTGGAAGGATTCCTTACAGAGTGCTTTCTGTAGGTTTCTTCTGTAGTTCATGCTCTGTGTGCTTGGGAGGAAAAAAAATATTTTTAAAGCACATTTTAAAGTTTATTTAGTGCTAGTTTTGTCTATTGTCATTGCATTTTGTGGCAGTGCTAGAGATTAAACCTAGGGCCTTACACTGCTAGGCCGACACTCTGTCATTGAGTTACAGCTCCAGTTGAAGGGAGGCTTTTTTTATCTTGTGCATCCTGACATAGAGTCAGTGTTCCATTATGGGTAATCATTAGAAGTCTGGGTGTGAAGTAGGGTGTAGTGTCATATGCCTTTCATCCCATCACGCAAGAGGCAGAGGTAGGAGTTTGAGGCCACCTTGAGAGTACACAGTGAATTTCAGGTCAGCCTGGGCTAGAGCAAAACCCTACCTCAAAACAAACAAACAAACAAACGAAGAAGTCTGTGTCACTTCTTCTGGGGCATGAGGATATCCCCCCTGGATAATGTGGGGATACTAAAGAAATGTCTGTTCTAGTCTTTGCCCTTGGCAGCTGGTATGACAGCAGGTGATAAAATGCTACATGGGGCTGAAGAGATGGCTTAGCAGTTAAGGCACTTGCCTGTGAAGCCTAAGTCCCCAGGTTCGATTCCCCAGGACCCACATAAGCCAGCTGTACAAGGTGCTGCGTGTGTCTGGAACTCACTTGCAGTGGCTGGAGGCCCTGGTGCACCCAGTCTCTCTCACAGATAAATGATTTAAAAGTGCTCCATGGCCTACCAATGCCACTCAGTGCTGTCCCCTCCGTCAGCCTGAGGTATGGAAGAAGGGCAGGACAGAGAGCAATTTTGGCTGAACTTTGCTGGAATTGCCTTACAGAAAAGGGATCCCAGGCTAGGACCTGAAGGACAGACAGGGCTTGTTTAGGAAGGCAGAGGAGAGATGCATATCTACTGTCTTCAAAGTGTAGTATTGTTAGGATTGAAGCAGGAGCCCCTGGGACCCCCGCAGAGCCTGGGAATCAGGAGTTCTGGGAGGACGCATCGCAAGACCAGTGTAACAAGCCCTGCAGGTATACGGAGGAAGTGACCTGTCAGACAGGCAGTGGGAGGGCGATGGAGCGCTGGCTAGGAGGCTGGATTCTCGGTGGCCATGGGAACCCAGAGCAGAGTCAGGGTGTGCTGAGAAAGGACAGTGGGCAGGCATGGTGATACATGGGACCTGGCACTGTGCTTTAGGAACACACTTGGGATCTTTTCTTTTAAAATGACCTGTTATTAAAGATCACATTATGATATATATATATATATATATATATTTTTTTTTTTTTGGTTTTTCGAAGTAGGGTCTCACTCTAGCTCAGGCTGACCTGGAATGCACTATGTAGTCTCAGGGTGGCCTCGAACTCATGGCGATCCTCCTACCTCTGCCTCCCTAGGGCTGGGATTAAAGGCGTGCGCCACCACGCCCGGCCTACATTATGATATTTAAGATTCCCTTTTTTTTCCCCCCCCCCCCAAAAAAAAAAAAAAAAAAAAAAAAAGGGGGGGAAAAAAGGAATTTTGGGAAAAAAGGGCCCGGTTTGGGTTATTTCCCCCCCCCAAACCAAAAAAATTTTTGGGTTTTTTTTTTGAAAAAACCCCCCCTTTCCTTTTTTCCCCTTTTTCCCCCCCCCCCCTTTTAAAAAAAATAAATTAAAAAAATTTTTGGGGGAGGGGGGTAAACAATTAATTTTTGAAAAAGGGGGTTGGGGGGGAAAACCCAAAAACCAAAAAGAAAACCCGGGGTTTTTTTTTGGGGGGGCCCCCCCTTTTTTTTTTTTTTCTTCCCCTTTTTTCTTTTCCCCTTTTTTAAAAAAATAAAAAAAAAAAAAAAAAAAAAATTTAAAAAAAAAAAAGGGGTTTCCTGTTAAACCCCAAAAAATTTAAAGGGGGAAAAGGGGGGAAAAAAACCGGAAAAGGGGGGAAGGGGGGGTTTTTTTTAAAAAAAAAAAATTTCCCTACATGATGTCAGGTGCACTGTCTTTTATTGTCACATGGGGCCCCCTGAGTTGGACAGGGCAGGAACTGAGGTTCAGAGAGAAGAGGAAACTTTTCATGAACCTCAGGCCGGGGAGGCTACAGTTGAGCAATTTGACTCTTCACATAAATTATAAGGACACAAAGAGACAGTGAGGAAACTGCAAATTAAAATGGGTTTAAAAGATAAACAATGGGCTGGAGAGATGGCTCAGCAATTGAAGTGTTTGCCTGAGAAGCCTAAGGACCTTGGTTCGATTCCCCAGTATCCACATAAAGCCAGATACAAAGTAGCACATTCATCTGGAGTTTTTTGCAGTGATTGGAGGCCCTGGCATGCTCATTTCCTCTGTCTGTCTCCCTTCTCTCTATCTCTCTGCTTGCAAATAAATAAATAAAATTAAAAAAAAATTTTAGGGGCTAGAGAGATGGCTTAGCAGTTAAGCGCTTGCCTGTGAAGCCTAAGGACCCCGATTCAAGGCTCAATTCCCCAGGACCCACGTTAGCCAGATGCACAAGGGGGTGCATGCATCTGGAGTTTGTTTGCAGTGGCTGGAAGCCCTGGTGCACCCATTCTCTCTCTCTCTGCCTCTTTCTCTCTCTGTCTATTGCTCTCAAATAAATAAAATAAACAAACAAAAAATTAAAAAAAAAACTTTAAAAAGACAAACAATGAAGCCAGGCATGGTGGTGCATGCTTATAATCTCAGCACTTGAGAGGTAGAGGCAGGATGATTTGGAGTTAAGTCCAGCCTTGGCTACGTGTTGAGTTCAAGGCTAGCCTGGTATAGATACAAAATAACCTGTCTCAAACAAACAGACAAACAAATAATGGCAAGACTAAAATATAGTGCTCCTCCTGAGAAAAGAAAAAAGAAATCCCAGCACTAGGGAGGCAGAGGTAGGAGGATCACTGTGAGTTTGAGGCCACCTTGAGATTACATAGTGAATCCCAGGTCAGCCTGGGCTAGAGCGAGACCCTACCTCAAATAAAATAAATAAATAAATAAATAAATGTAAAGAATTGTATCCTGGGGGCTGGAGAGATGGCTTAGTGGTTAAGTGCTTGCCTGTGAAGCCTGAGGACCCCGGTTTGAGGCTTGATTCCCCAGGACCCACGTAAACCAGATGAACAAAGTGGTGCATGCATCTGGAGTTCGTTTGCAGTGGCTGGAGACCCTGGCGCGCCCATTATCTCTCCCTCCCTCTCTCTCTCTCTCTCTCTCTCTCTCTCTCTCTCTCTGTCTCTCCCTCTATACCTCTCTCCCTCTTTCTTTCTCTGTCTGGTGCTCTCAAATAAATAAATAAAAATAAACAAAAAATTTAAGAATAGTATCCTGGAATGAATATTTTAAAAACTATTTATTTATATGTGTATATGTATGTATGCATGGGCACAACATCAGACACATGCCTAACTTTGCATCTGTCTTTATGTGGATACTAGGGAATTGAACCTGGGCCAGCAGATTTTGCAAGCAAACACCTCTAACCACTGAGCCATCTTCCCAGTACATTCGAGTGGTACAGAAATACAAGAGGGGCTGATGAGATGGCTCAGCAGGGAAAAGCACCTGCCACATAAGCATGAAGGTTGAGAGGGCCTGAGACCACTCAAGTCCGATTTCCTACTGCCCGTGTAAAAAGCTGGGTGTGGCCACACAAGTCTGTAACCCTAATCCTGAGGGGAGTGGAGCCTGGAGAACACTGACTAGAGTAAGGGAGAAACTCCGTCTCAAGGAAATAATGCAGATGAATGACGGAGGAGAGCACCCCATGTTCATTGCTGGCCTCCACATGCTTGAGTCCAGGGTGTGTGCATCTGCACACATACGTGCATATGCCACACACACATCACATCACATACTGTACCCCACATACCCTACACACACAGACAAAAGAAAGAAAGAGAAAAGAAAGAAAGAAGTAGAGCCGGGTGCAGTGGCACATGCCTTTAGTCCCAGCACTCAGGAGGCAGAGGTAGGAGGATTGCCATGAAGGCCACCCTGAGACTACATAGTGAATTCCAGGTCAGCCTGGGCTAGAGTGAGACCCTATCTTGAAAAAAGAAAGAAAGAAAGAAAGAAAGAAAGAAAGAAAGAAAGAAAGAGAGGGAGGGAGGGAGGGAGGGAGGGAGGGAGGGAGGGAGGGAGGGAGGGAGGGAGGGAGGGAGGGAGGGAGGCTGGAGCGATTGCTTAGTGGCTAAGGTGCTTGCCTACAAAGCCTAAGGACCCAGGTTCGATTCCCCAGGACCCACATAAGCCAGATACACAAGGTAATGCATGTGTCTGGAGTTCGTTTGCAGTGGCTCGAAGCCCTGGTGCACCCATTCTCTCTCTCTGTGTCTCTTTCATCTCTCAAATTAATAAATTAAATGAAAAATAAAAAGGAGAAAGTTAAAAAAAAAAAAAAAGAAAAGAAGGGCTGGAGAGATGGCTTAGCAGTTAAACGCTTGCCTGTGAAGCCTAAGGACCCCGGTTCAAGGCTCGATTCCCCAGGACCCACGTTACCCAGATGCACACGGGGCGCACACATCTGGAGTTCATTTGCAGTGGCTAGAGGCCCCGGTGCACCCATTCTCTCTCTCTACCTGCTTCTTTCTTTCTCTGTCTGTCACTCTCAAATGAATAAAAATAGACAAAAAAAAAAAATTAAAAGAAGAAGAAGAAATAGCCAGGTACAGTGATGCAAGCCTTTAATCCCAGCATTTAGGAGGCAGAGGTAGGCCTATTGCTATGAGTTCGAAGCCACCCTGAGACTACATGATGAATTCCAGGTCAGCCTGGGCTAGAGTGAGACCCTGCCTCAAAAAAAACAAAAAAAAAAAAAAAAAAAAAAAAAAGAATGTGGAACCTAACTTGGCAGCTATGGAAGCCAGCTTGAGGCCCAGGGAGAGGGACTTGGAGCAGCCATGGTGTTAGGGTAGGTGGTTGCAAGGTGTTTGTCTTATGATAATTCATTACGTTTATGTGTCCTATGTAGTTTTCTGTATCTTCTGTCTTTCTTTCTTTTTTGGTGGGTGTATTTGTGGGGTCCAGTATGTGTTCACATGTGGGTGGGCAGGTGCTTGTGTGTGTGCATGTGGAGGCAGACACTGACTGACACTGGGCGACTTCCTCAATTGCTCTCTACCTTACTTAGCAAGGCAGGATCTCTCACTTGAACACGGTCTGTTGGTTCAGCTAGTCTAGCTAGGTAGCTTGTCCAGGGGATGGATCCCTTAAACTCTGCCTCCTGAATGCTGGGACTGCAGGCAGGCACCATCATGCCTGGCATTTATGTGGGTGCTAGGGATCCAAACTCTAGTCCTCATGCTTGCTCCATGCACTGAACCATCTTCCCTATATCTACTTTATTGAAAATTTTTATTATTCATCTGTCTATCTATCTATCTATCTATCTATCTATCTATCTATCTATCTATCTAACATCTAGCTAGCTATCATCTACCTATCTATTTAAGAAAGAGAGAGAGAGAGGGCTGGAGAGATGGCTTAGCGGTTAAGTGCTTGCCTGTGAAGCCTAAGGACCCCAGTTCGAGGCTCGACTCCCCAGGACCCATGTTAGCCAGATGCACAAGGGGGCACACACATCTGGAGTTCGTTTACAGTGGCTGGAGGCCCTGGCGCTCCCATTCTCTCTCCCTCTCTCTATCTGCCTCTTTCTCTCTCTGTCTGTTGCTCTCAAATAAATAAATAAAAATAACAAAAAAATAAAATAAAATAAAAAGAAAGAGAGAGAGAGAGAATGGGCTCACCAGAACCTTCAGCTGCTGCAAACAAACTCCAGGCACATGTGCCACCTTGTGCATCTGGCTTACATGGGTCCTGGAGAATCGAACTTAGGTCCTTTGGCTTTGCAGGCTAGGGCCTTAACCACTCAGCTATCTCTGCAGCCCTTTATTGAAAATTTTGAAGAGATTGAAATGAAAACTGGACTTGTTCAGGACCCATGAGCAGAACCAGGCTCACAGGGTAGAGCACGTCCCCAGCTCTTCACTCCCCACTTTGCCCATATTCTGTGTATTATCTGCTCATTATTCTCTCTTCCCCAACCTGCCACTGGTAGGAAATCTATGGATTTCCAGGTCAGTTTGGTTGGCATTCAGGGCCAAGCTGAGACAAGTTAGGGAGAGACCATGATGCCACTTTGACTCAGATGGGGAAATACTTAAGGTTAAATGAGGGGTAATGGTGTCTTGGACATAGATCAGTGGATGTCATGGGTGTGTGTTTCACAGGTGGGAGGGGCCCTAGTCGATTTCCTTCTCTCTAGTTAGTTCAAAATGTAGGATGAAATACCCACTCGGTGTTGCTGGAACCTTTTTACATTCATTTCCTTTTCCTAACTATGGGTTCTTTGAAGAAAAAAAAATTAAGATTTTACCTTTCATAAGCACTTATCCCATCCCCCTGCCTCAACTGCCCCTTTCCTCTGATTGTTTCCTTCCCAATGCATTAGAGAAGGCCAAGGAGGCAGTGGCGGGCCCATATGCAGGCACTCCCAGGAGAGGGGCAGCGGAGCAGCCCTGGCCATGCTTAGAAACCCTTCCTCCCCACAAGGCAGGCTGGGGTGGGGGGTGGGGGGGTGGGGGGAAGTGGGTGGGGAGAGAGACGAGAGGCCTCTCTTTTGAATCGCAGAATCACAGTGGACTCCTGTGGACCCAGTGTCTGGGTGTCAGGTTTCCTGGGAGCGGAAGCTTTGATCTGGGGTGAGGCCCAGGTCACCAGTGGTGAGAAGGCACAGAAACTGCCTGCCCAGGAGGATGGGAGGGCTCTTCTGTTGGACATGGCTGTCCACAGTCTGGGGTCTGTCTCTTGATAATTGTGATAGAGCCTTTGTGAGTAGGACACACCCAGGGTTCCTTCTGCTCAGGAGGAGGGCTGTCCTCTGGGTTTAGAACAGGGCTCATGATGGAGCGCCCTACCATGTTGGGAGTGTTTTACACTAAGCTCTCTTCCGCGTGGTGGCTGTGAAATGTGGTAGTGCTACTGAGGAATAGCAGGTTTCATCTCATTTAATTCAATTTTTATTTTTATTTATTTGAGAGAGAGAGAGAACACACCAGGGCCTCCAGCCACTGTAAACAAACTCCAGACATGTGTGCCACCTTGTGCACCTGGCCTACGTGGGTCCTGGGGAATCAAACCTGGGTCTTTTGGCTTTGCAGGCAGATACCACAACCAACCGCTAAGCTGTCTCTCCAGCCCCCTCATTTCATTTTAATTAAACTAAAAATAAAATTTAGTTTTTTAATAAAAATTAAAAAATTGCTGGGCATGATGGCATACACCTTTAATGCCAATACTAGAGAGGCAGAGGTAGGAGGATTGCTGTGAGTTCGAGGGCACCCTGAGACTGCATAGTGAATTCCAGGTCAGCCTGGACTAGAGTGAAACCCTACCTCGAAAAACCAAAACAAACAAACAAAGCCCCTAAAAATTTGTATTGCACACATGACTAGAAGTACCTCTTCAGACTGTGCATTCTAGAAGAATCAAGTCTCTGAGAAGGCCGTCAGGTCATATCACAATCTTGCAGACTGCCTGCCCTCCTCTGTGTGTGTGTGTGTGTGTGTGTGCGCGCGCGCGCGTGCGCACACGCAGGAACAAACAGTACCTGTCATGTTTCAGGAAGCTCCTGCGTGCCAGGTCTTATCTCAAGTGGGGCAGAGCGACCACTGACCACACATGTGCCCCCCGCACTGCTTCTCTTCGTCCTTGAGCCATAGAGATAAGCAAGCAGGGCAAAACCCCAGGAAACTGTGCTCCAGCTGCTCTGCCTTGTGCAGTCCCAAGCCTCAAAACCTGGTGGCCCACGTGGGCCAGCCCAGGTTCCCTTGTGCTTTTCCCCTGGAAAGGAGGAACCGGGGTCGGTCCGTATCTGGTGCCTGGTGACGGACACACTTCCGTCCACAGGGACTTTCAGCTCTGTCTGCAGTTTTGACACGTTTGTTTATTCTGGATTCCATGGTCTGGCCTCAAGTAGAAGAGATTTTGAATATCTGTAAGACTATGAGGTTTAGAGAGCAGCTCTTGTTTGATATATATATGCATATCAGTAGACATTTTCATACATGCATATAATGTTTTTGATCTATTCTCCTCTGTTACCCTCTTTTTTCCTCTCCTCCTCCCACTAACACCCTTCTTCTTCCCATCTTACTTTCATATCTTTTTAAAAAACAAAAAACAGCCGGGCGTGGTGGCACACACCTTTAATCCCAGCACTTGGGAAGCTGAGGTAGAAGGATTGTGGTGAGTTCAAGGCCACCCTGAGACTATATAGTGAATTCCAGGTTAGTCTTGGCTAGAACGAGATTCTACCTTGAAAAAACAACAACAAATTGAGTTAACTTAGAGTTGCTATCATGATCATTGTTAGAAGGTTATTTACTCTGGACAACTGGCTTTTGAGCAAGATTGGTGGGGTGGGGCTGGCGGTGCTCCAAGGTGCAGATGGTCCCTGATTTATGACAGCTCCACCTTAGGACTTTTCAAGTTCATGATGGGGTGAAAACATTCCCTACAGAGCTGCTCTACTTTTCACTTTCAGTGCAATAGTCAACAAGTGACACAGGTAGTCAACATCTTAGTATAAATCAGGCTTTGTGTTAGGTAGCTCTATGCTAAGGTAAGTGCTCTGGACCTGTTTAAGGCCAGGCTGGGCTGAGCTAAGGTGTTTGGAAGGCTAGATGTACGGAAATGCATCTCTGACTTCTGGTATTTTCCATGTGCATTGAATGTGTTTGTCAAGATGTAACCCCGGCAGTGAGAAGCATCTATATTTACCAGACAAGTTATGAGTGGGCACTCTTATCTCCCACCCCCACTTTCCCCTAGAAGCATCCTGCTCTCCTTGTCTGTGAGTGAGTGGTCTCTGTCCGGCAGAGCACCCTCCCGGCTCTCTGCTTATTCTCTTGAGCGAGGCTCCTGCCCTTCCTCCCCACACCAGAATCCCTCTCCCACTCTTTCTTTCTTTCTTTTAATATGTTTTTATTTATTTATTTATTTGAGAGGGAGAGAGAAGAAGGGGGGGAGAGAGAGAAAAAATGGGCACGCCAGGGCCTCCTGCCACTGTAAACGAACTCCAGATGCATGTGCCACATTACGCATCTGGCTTATGTGGGTCCTGGAGAGTCGAACCGGGATCCTCTGGCTTTGCAGGCAAATGCCTTAACTGCTAAGCATGATGCGGATGCATGTTTCGTTTTTCAGCACACTAACCTTTTAAATTTCCTAGTGTATCATATCTGAACAATCCCGGATGCTCAGAAAGCACCCCTGCACTGCCATCTCCCCCAGCCTGTGGCTTGTGGGACTCTGCAGGCCATGTGAACAGACCTCACCAACAGGGGTGCCATTGTGTCCTGGCCCACTCCATGCAGATGGGGACAGAGCTCCTCTGTGTTGCTCAGGATTTCCTGTGAGCTGGTTGCCTCTTTCTGAATTGCCCAAGTAGTGCCCCCTTCTGCCCCTGATTCATTGTTCTCTACAACCCAGTGCCTCATCCTGTCTGAGTACAGTACGTCCCTCCCTTCCTTTTCCCTCCCTCCCTCTCTCTTTTCAGTAAAAGCCTCCGAATCTCTCTCTCATGGTAAAAACCACCTAATATAAACATTAGCATTTTAACCACCTTTAAATGTAGGAGTCTGGCATCTGACGCACTCACACTGTTGTGTAACTGTCACCACTATCCATTCCCAGAACTTTCTCATCATCCCAAAGAGCAACTGCGTGCCTGTTAAACAATAACACCCCATGGCTTCAGTCCCAGGAAACCTGTGCTTCACGTTTTGTCTCTGTGCATTTGCCTATTCTAGACACCTCATATAAGTGAAACCATATACTATCTGTCCTTTGAGTATGGCTCATTTTATTGATTTTCAAGGTTTGTCAAGAATTTTGCTCCCTTTTTGTCTGACTAATGTTCCATTATTCCAAATGTGTGTGCATATACATATATTATGTGTTTAAAAAATTCATTCATCTATTGATGTACACTTGAGTTGCTGTCCCTATGTGTGGTTGTGGCGAATGCTGCTGTGGACACTGGTGAGCAGTTATCTGTTGGTGCTCCTGCCTTCACCCTCTTTGGAGATTTTATATATATAACTCCATGGGTAAAATTGCTGGATCTCATGGGAATTCTGTGTGGCCTTTTTTTGTTTGTTTTTCGAGGTAGGGTCTCACTCTAGCTCAGGTTAACCTGGAATTCACTATGTAGCCTCAGGGTGGCCTTGAACTCTTGGCAATCCTCCTACCTCAGCCTCCCGAGTGCTAGGATTAAAGGCGTGAGCCACCATGCCTGGCTTTGCTTTTTCCTGTTTTGGTTTTCTGAGGTAGGTAGGGTCTCACTCTAGCTCAGGCTGATCTGGAATTCACTATGTAGTCTCAGAGTGGCCTTGAATTCTCTGCCTCCCGAGTGCTGGGAATAAAGGCATGCACAACTGCGCCTGACTTTTTGTGTGGCCATTTGTGAGGAAAATTTTTTTCCCACTGTGGCTGAACCATTTTACATTCCTACCGACAAGACAGTTAGTAGTTTAAAAAATATTTTATTTATTTATTTGTGATCAGAGACACACAGAGAGAATGGGCCTCTTGCCACTGCAAACAAACTCCTGATGCACGCATCACTTTATGTGTCTGGGTACTGGAGAATTGAATCCTCTGTGTTAGGCTTTGCAAGCAAATGCCTTAACCACAGCCACCTCCCCAGCACACATTTAGTATTTTTTGAAATATTTATTTATTTATTTATTTATTTATTTATTTATTTGAGAGAGAGGAGAGAGAGAGAGAATAAAGGGCACACCAGGGCCTCTTGCTGTTGCAAATGAACTCCAGATGCATGCACCACTTGGTGCATCTGGCTTTACATGGGTCCTGGGGAATAAAACCCAGACTAGCAGGGTTTATAAGCAAGCACCTTTAACTGCTGAGCCATCCTCCCAAGCCCAATTTTTATTTTCTTTTCTTTTTAAATATTTATTTGCCAGCAAAGAGTGAGTATAGGTGGAACAGACTGCAAACCCCAGATGCGTGAGCCACTTTGTACCTATGGTTTTATGTGGATACTGGGGAATTGGACCTGGCTAGCAGGCTCTGTAAGCAAGTGCCATTAACCACTGAGCCATCATTTCAGCCCCTATATTCTGTGTGTTTGGTTTTTCAAGGTAGGGTCTCACTAAGGCCAGGCTGACCTGGAATTCATTATGTAGTTTCAGGGTGGCCCTGAATTCATGGCAATCCTACCTCTGCCTCCCAAGTGCTGGGATTAAAGGCGTGCACCACCACACCTGGCTCAGTGTTTTTAATTCTTAAATTTATTTATTTATTTATTTATTTTTATTATTTTCAAGGTAGGGTCTCACTCTAGCTTAGGCTGACCTGGAATTCACCATGCAGTCTCAGGGTGGCCTCAAACTCATGGCAATCCTCCTACCTCTGCCTCCTGAGGGCTGGGATTAAATGTGTGTGCCCCGCCCCCATCCAGCTTTAATTCTTAAATTTAAAATACAAAATTAATGCAAGGAGTCAGACATGGTAGCACATAACTGTAATCCCAGCACTTATGAAGTGGAGGCAAGAGAATCAGGAGTTTCAGGCCATCCTCAGCTATATGGCAAGTTAAGGAACAGTGTGGGCTACATGGAACCCTGTCTCAAAAAGAGGAAGAAAGAAAGAGAGAGGGGGAGAGAGAGAAAGATAGAGAGAGAAGGAGGAAAAGAAAAGGACATGCAAGGTCATGGCCATACATGGAGGCACCTGTGTTATTTATTGGTTGCTGCCATGCAAAGATCAGTGAATGGTTTTTCCCTTTTCTGGCTTCCCAGACCACATTGTATGTTCCCGGCTGCACGTATGTGGTTATCTCTTGCTTGCTGGACCAGATCATGGCCTGTTTGGGGAATGCCGAGTCAGCTGAGCCTCACACTGGGGAAGCCAGAAGCCCAGACCCACCTTCCCACAATCTCAGCTTTTCCCAAATTGCTCTGTGCTCCCAGTGCAGCTCCAGTAAGCTATGAACTTCCTTGAGAAGGAGGGCCACCCACCTGGCCTTATCTGGCTGGCAGACAACCCAGGTCTCCCCCTCCCCCTGGGAATTCCGAGTCCAAGTCTCCCTTTAGTAAGTGACTCAGAGCTGAGTGAGGGGATGAGCAGCAGATTGGGGTTCACGGGGTGTGTGTGTAATTGTAAATCTTGGACTGAGCTCTAGTGGTATTGGGGAAAAGGTTTTCCCATGGTAGTTTATGGAACTCTCAAGGCCCAGAGTCACCTCACATGCCCAGCAAGACCCACTTAAGCTTGGCAAAAGGCCATCTGGGAAGCCAGGGACCAGCAGGTCTTTTGCCAGCACCTTTCTCTGCAGAGCCCTGGGCAGCTGCCGGCCCGGGAGAGAACACAGGGGCCTGGAAAATCCACATCACTCTGTTTATTGCTTCCTGTCCCCAAAAGCCCTTTACAAACAGAGCAGCTTTGAGGGGGGGTGAGAGGGACCCAGTGGGTGGCCTGCTCAGGCCAGGCATTTCAAGGCACCCCAGGGAACAATGTCCCCAAACAAGCCCACTGCTTGTCATCTCTCTTTGTTGCCAAACAGAAGAGCCGGAGGATGTGGGGAGAGTCAAGGGGAGCCCGGGAGAGTAAGAAGACGCTCCAAAGGAAGGCAGTCCCCAAGAGAGCGGTTTGTTTTGTTACTGACGCGGGATGAGAGTCCCACCTCTGATGTCCTTGAGGGCTTCTGGGTTACACTGTAAGGAGTATTAAATGGAGCAAAGAAGTAAGCTCTTAGCTTCCAGGGGACCCCTGCAAGGTAAAGCGGGGAGCAGGGAAGAGACTGGCCATTCCCTAGGTCCTGGGACCAAGGGTTTATCAGGCTTGCCCACAGCCTGTTTTATTATTATCTAACATTACATTTTCAAAATATTTTACTTATTTATTTATTGGTGGGGGGAAGAGGCCAGCAGTGAGAGATAGAAGGGGTGCTCCAAGGCTTCCTGCCACTGCAAACAAACTCCAGATGCATGCGCCACTTTGTGCATCTGCCTTTACCTGGGTACTGGGGGAATTGAACCGGGACCTTGAGGCTTTACAAGCACGCACCTAAACTGCTGAGCCATCGCTCCAGCCCTATCGTTACATTTTCAAGAACAGGTGCTGTTTTTCTCCTTGTCCTCTGATTGTTCTCCCCTGGTAACCATATTATTTTCCCTCCCTGTTTCTTCCCAGTCTTCATCTTTCCTCCCCAAAATGAACTACTTTGCTTTCTACCTTTCTTGCTGTTGCTGGTTACTGAGATCTTTATTATTTATCGTTTATTTATTTATTTGATTTTATTTGAGACAGAGAGAAAGGAAGAGGGAAAGAGAGAGAATGGGCGTGCCAGGCCTCTAGCCACTGCAAATGAACTCCAGAGACATGTGTCACTTTGTGTATCTGGCTTACGTGGGACCTGGAAAATCAAACCTGGATCCTTAGGCTTCACAGGCAATTGCCCTAACCATTAAGCCATCTCTCCAGCCCTATTTATTTATCCACTTATTTGTTTTTTTGAGGCAGGGTCTCCCTTCTGCTCAAGCTGACCTGGAGCTTACTTTATAAACCAGGCTGACTTTGAACTCCAGGCGATCCTACTACCTCAGTTCCCTGAATGCTGGGATTAAAGGCATGCACCACCACACCTAGGTCGTTATTTTATTTTATTTATTTATTTATTTAATTTGTTTGTTTGTTTATTTATTTATTTGAGAGCAACAAGAGAAGAAGGCAAAGAGAGAGAGAGAGAGAGAGAGAGAATGGGCGTGCCAGAGCTTCCAGCCTCTGTAAACGAACTCCAGATGTGTGCGCCCCCTTGTGCATCTGGCTAATGTGGGTCCTGGGGAATTGAGCCTCGAACCGGGGCCCTTAGGCTTCACAGGCAAGCGCTTAACCGCTAAGCCATCTCTCCAGCCCTATTTTATTTTTTGATTTTTGATTTTTCAAGTAGGGTCTCACTCTAAACCAGGCTGGCCTTGAACTCACAGCGAACCTCCTACCCCGTCCAAGTGCTGGGATTAAAGGCATGTGCCACCATGACTAGCTGTTTTTAATTTATTAATTTTTTATTAATTAGTTTTGTACTCAGTGAATACAGCCAAGTTGGTACCATTGTTAGGCTCATCCATGTCCTACCCCCTCCCCTTGGCCCCTCCTTGTTGAGGTATATGGATCATGCATTGTGGGGTTAGCCCACAGTTATGGGAAGAAGTGTCTCTGCGTATCATGACCCAACGAGTGGCTCTGACATTCTTTCCACCCCCTCTTCCGCAAAGTTTCCCTGGGCCATGTTGGGTTCATTTTTGGTCTGCTTCAGTGATGAGGTGTTGGGGGCCTCTGGATATCCGATATGGTAGGAGTTGATTGTTCTCTGTGTCAATCTCCTTCACCCTTGTGCTGGTACCTGGTTCACCAAGAGAACAGCACCCTTGCTTGTTTTGCCAATTGTTCTTAGTTTCAGCTGGGGCCCTTTTGAGGTATGATGGGGTGGCTCTCTCCTTAGGATCTGTGTCTTTCTTTCCTAGGGATGTGCGGCGCAGTTAGGCGGTTGCCATCTTGGCCGGAAGTCTTCTTGTTTGTTTTTTTTGAGGCAGGGTCTCATTCTAGCTCAGGCTGACCTGGAATTCACTATGGAGTCTCAGGCTGGCCTCAAACTCATGGCAATCCTCCTACCTCTGCCTCCCAGGTGCTGGGATTAGAGGCGTGTGCTACCATGCCCGACTCTGTTTTTAATTTTTGAGACGGAGATCATGTAGACCAGGCAGGCCTTGGAACTCACTATAGCTAAGGAAGGCCTCGAGATTTCCTGATCCTCCTGCCTCCACCTCCCTTCCTAGTGCTGTGTTTACAGGCATGTGCCACCATACTGGGTCTAAACAGCTGCCATTCCTGGGCTGTTGGTACTGTGAAGACTTTTGTGGGTGTTTTTCTGTCATCTGGGACTTGGGGTGGAGGGGTATGACACCTGCATGGTTGGAAGAGGATGCCAAATTTTGGAAAGCAAGGGAGCAGGCAAGTGGCCTTCCTGGAGCTGGGGGATGTCCTGTCTCCGTGCACAGAGCTCCCAGGGGGAGGGGAGGTACTAGTTTGAGTCCCTTCTTTCTGCAGCTGCCCCTGTGGCTTGCCTTCCCCACTATGGAAGCACTGGTTTTGTCTCTGTGGCCCTCTCTGATTTAAAAATACAGTAGAGGGCTGGAGGGATGGCTTAGCCATTAAGGCACTTACTTGCAAAGTCAAAGGACCCAGGTTCGATTCCCCAGGACCCGTGTAAGCCAGATGCACATGGTGGTGCATGCTTCGGGAGTTTGTTTGCAGCAGCCAAGGGCCCTGCTGCAACCATTCTCTCTATCTGCCTCTTTCTCTCTCTCTCTCAAATAAATAAATAAAAAGTTTAAAAAATATAAGCTAGGTGTGGTGGCACACACTTTTAAAAAATAAATAAATAGGGCTGGAGGGATTGCTTAGCAGTTAAGGCATTTGCCTGCAAAGCCAAAGGATCCCGGTTCAACTCTCCAGGACCCATGTAAGCCAGATGCACAAGGGAGCACATGTATCTGGAGTTTGTTTGCAGTGACTGGAGGCCCTGGAGTGCCCATTCTCTTTCTCTCTCTCCCTCTCCCTGCCTCTTTCTCTCTCTCTCTCTCAAATAAATAAAAATTAAAAATAAATTAAAAAATAAAATAATAAATAAATAGCAGTAGAGACGGGCCCAGTCTATACACATACTCTCTCTCTCTCTTGACCTGCTGTGTATGCTATAGGACCCATAACCTATTTGCCAATAGTTTATTTTATTATTCAGGGAGGGGACTCAAACCTAGAGCCTTGCACATGCTAGGTAAGCCTTCTTTCACTGAACTACATCCTCAGCAACCCCCCCCCACACACACACACCTTTTTTGTTTGTTTGTTTGTTTCTTGAAGTAGGGCCTCACTCTAACCCAGGTTGATCTGGAATCTACTCTGTTAGTCTCAGGCTAGCCTCGAACTCACAGCATTCCTCCTACCTCTGCCTCCCGAGTGTGAGTGCCGGGATTAAAGGCATGCACCACCATGCCCGGCTGGTTTTTTTTTTTTTTTTTTTTTTTGAGACAAGTTCTCATCATGTAGCTTAGGCTGCACTTGAACCTATGATTCTCATGCCATTTCCTGACTGCCAGAACTACAGGCGCGAGCCATCGTGCAGGCCTTGCCTATGCTTTCGAGGTGGCCTAAACTGACTTCCCCAGACGACCAGCGTGGTGGTGTCTGAGCCTGTGCTTCCAGTTGTGCAATTCTAAGCCTGCCCCACCCACCTCCTTCCTGAAAGTGAAATGCTACAGTCCTTGCTCAAGAACAAAGGCCCCTAGCTTAGTCCTGCATGGCAATGATTTTCAAGCATGGCCACTTCCTCTTGCCTAGCCTACCCTGGCTGTGATGGATATGCAGTGTATAGAACCCAGACCAGGCCAGGGAGATACCTGCTGTGAGTAGTGGCACAGCCTGGGACCGCTGCGGCAGATGCGATCTATTCATCTCCTCTTTCTCTCTGCTGGAACCCAACCGCAACACTCAACACGTATGCTCTCTTCTTTCCGTCTCCCGGAGGGATGGAGGGGAAACCGCTGTAGGCTCGCCCCAGGTGCCCAGCCCTTCTGGGCAAGTCCCCCTCTTGGCCACAGGGACAGGGACGGAGGCTCATTGTAATTGGCATGACTCTATGGTTGGGAGTGTGGGTTTGGGAGCAGAGTCCTGACCGGACCACTTCCTAGCTGTGAGGCCTCAATTTCCCCATGTACAAAATAATACTTCCCATGTCCTCGGGTCATAGCTAAGACACCTAAGCCTGAAGCCTGGCTAATGGGAAGCGCTCACGTTCCTTCAACACTGCAGACTGTGGAGTGCTGTACACTCGTCAAACACAATCATCAGGGCCAGTCAGCATAGTTATAGTGAGAGGGGGATCTATTATGTGTGTCTTTTATTTTTTTTTTTAATAGTTTTACTTATTTATTTGAGAGAGAAGCAGCAGCAGATAGAGAATGGGTGAGCCAGGGCCTCCAGCCACTGCAAACGAACTCCAGACACATGCATCACCTTGTACATCTGGCTTTTGTAGGTATTAGGGAATCAAACCTGGGTCCTTAGGCTTTGCAGGCAAGTGCCTTAACCACTAAGCTATCTCTCCAGTCCTATTTTAGGTGTCTTAAATGACAAGGACCAGCAGATTCTGGCTATAATTATATATATCTATATCTATATCTATATCTATATCTATATCTATATCTATATATATATATATTTACTGTGGATATTTTTGTTTTTGTTTTTTGAGGTAGGGTCTCGCTGTAGCTCAGGCTGACCTAGAATTCACTATGTAATCTCAGGGTGGCCTCAAACTCGTGGTGCTCCTCCTACCTCTGCCTCCCAAATTCTGGGATTAAAGGCATGTGCCACCACACTCAGCTATGAATAAATAATACAATATTTTTATTTATTTATTTATTTGAGAGAGAGGAGAAAGAGAGAGAGAGAGAGAGAACGGGGCATGCCAGTGCCTTCAGCCACTGCAAATGATCTCCAGATGCATGCACCACCTTGTGCATCTGGCTTATGTGAGTCCTAGGGAATCAAACCTGGGTCCGTTGGCTTTGCAGGCAAGTGCTTTAACCGCTAAGCCATTTCTCCCGCCTCTACATCATGTTTTAACAATAGTCATGGAAGGAGTCAAGGACTGAGAAATGTGTCACTGCTTCTAGAAGGTTCCAGCAGCTGCATGTAAGTCATGCTGTCTCTCACATCCCTTGATGTCTGGATAACCTTGTAACCCATTTGTAGATGAGGTCATTTTTTTCTAGCTCAGGCCCTCACATTCACTTATCCTGTGCTGGGAGGAGGGGAGCTGGAGCCCACATATCCCAGAGTGCTAATGTCCCTTGAGAGACAGGTTGCACAAGTTTGGGCTTGTGAGGCGATTTGGCAGTGTCTTTGTTTGATGACTGTTGAATTAGTCCAGGTGTGTGGACCCAGTGTTTACAGAATCCTGGTTGGCTGTGGACTGGGACTGGAATGAAGAAGAAAGGGGCTCCGGGGAGGAGAGAGAGGCCTGGATAATCCAAAGCCTTTGTTGAGGGCCCGGAGCCAGAAATAGGTGTTTTTGCAGATCTTTCTAAATCAACCAGACAGGAACTCTTTGTAATGAGTCCTCAGTGTATGTTGACCTAAATAGCCCTTGACACTCACTTCCCACATGTGTGGACCAGCTGGGCACTCTTTGGAGCCCCCAGAGATGCATAGGGATGGAAGGACTCAACAGAGGTCATTTTGTGTTCCCTGCCTGGTTTTTCAGATGGGAACATGGTTGTCCAGGTAAAATGGACGTGGCTAGTTGGTGACAGAGTTAAAATGAGCACCCAGGCCTCTACACTACATCCCCATAATCAGTGATCCCATATTACTGGGCATCAGAGTGAGTGGGGAGCTTGTGAAAATGCAGATTCTTTGGCCATACTCCCAGAAATTCTGATTAAATAGTGGGGTGGAAAATGCGCTCTAAACAAATGTCTCAAGGAGAGTCTGAAAGAAAAGTGACTTCTTGTACCATTCTCTGCAGGTGTTTCTGCAGTACAGAGAGCGTTGCTTCCCAGACCCATAGGCAAACGCATCTGCAGTTGAAGGCACCTGAGTAGCAGTGAGGAGAGCAGGCAGAGAGGCAAACAGTCCAGGCATGGGAGCAGGAGGAGTTAAACCCAGCTCGCACCCTATCTATCTATCTATCTATCTATCATCTATCTATCTATCTATCATCTATCTATCTATCTATCTATCTATCTATCTATCTATCTATCATTTGTTCATTCATTCATTTATTGATGAGACAGGGTCTCATGTAGCCCAGGCTGGCCTGGAACTCACTAAGTAGCTAATGATGGCGTTGAACTGATCCTCCTGCTTCTACCTCCCACTTGCTGGGATTATAGGCGTGGCACTAAGCCTGGTTTATGCGGTACTGGTGATTGAACTCAGGACTTTATACATTTGAGGCAAGCACTCCACCAGTTGAGCTATATCCCAAGCCCTAAGCCAAGCTTTAAAACACGTTGCAGGTGACTCGTATGCTGGGAGACTTGGCATACACTCCTCTCTGCCCTGTAAGGCTAGGCAGATTGGATGTGTCATAGTCCTGGAAAAGCTGTAGGTCATACCTGACTCAGTGTTCTCATCTGTGAAATGGCTAGGGTGATAGTAGAAACAGTGCCTCGCACCCTTTCAGAGGTAGGTTCTGGATCATGCATAATTGCTGGGGGTGGGCAAGGGCAGGGTTTTGCTTAATGCCATTAGTAATGAACTTCCAGTGAGAGTTTCACTGGAGGGGACAGGTTCTTGTTCTGGAACTAAAGTGTACATGCAGGTCCTCCTTGCTTTGCGGAGTTGGGGTGCAGTGACCTGTTGAAGGGGTGTCATCATGGTCTGTACCTAGTGTCTTTCTGTGGCCTTGAGCCATCTCTCACCCCCATATGCATTCCAGCAGGATTTCCGTGATCAGGCCAACAGGGACTATTCTTCACTTTCTAGGAGAGAAACTGAGGCCCTCAGGAGGTCAAGGTTAAGGAACTTCTAGGAGCTCTTGCCACTCTGCCTGATAGATTGGAAGGACTAGGCTACCTACCTGGCTGGCCTGAGGCCCTTCCTCGCGGTCCCATCAGGATCTGGGTTTGTGGGCAGCCAAGAAGCCCGAGCCTTGGCCGATGTGCCGCTGCCTGGTTCTGCCAGTTCTGCTGCACATCAGGTCAGCCTGACCCTGCCATGCTGTGAACACCATTATGTGCAGAGATAGTAGAGAGGGCAGGGATCCCGGGGCCTCAGCTGGCCTTGCCATCCACCTGGTGAAGGGAGAGACTTGCAGGGAGTGGTGGGGAGCAGGGGCACCAGTAGTGCCCTTGGGGTGTGTGTGTGTGTGTGTTTCAAAAGTCATCTTCAGAGCTGGGAGAAGAGAGGAACAGACTGGAAGGTTTAGGAAAACCCTAAAGGGGCTGTCTGTCTATGACTGCTGAGGGTCTGGGATGAGCATGTAGCACCTACCAGTGTGCCCTGGCGAATGCAGCAGTGAGAGGGAGTCTGTTAGCACACGCAGGGGTATAAGCGTCATATTAAAGGTGCCGGACTTTGTGTGTGTGCGCACGCACACAGGAAAAGCCCTAGCCCAGTAGCCTCGGGATTTGGGTTCAAATCCTAGCTCTTCGGTTACTGCGCTCTGGCCTTTGGCCACTCACACCATGGAAGTAAGGTAGGGTAGCCCTGCCTTCCTGACCCAGGAGACCGCAGAGTATCGTTGGGCCACGTGGATGGAGGTGGAAGTGAGGGCATCACGTGGAGAGGGATGCCCTGAAGCTGGCCTTCTGGGTGCCACTGGTTGTGGAAGGGGAGCCTACTGCTACCTGGCCTGCAGGGGAAGAGGCAAGAAGCGGGGAGAGAAAGGAGCAGTCAGTGACGATCGGGAGTAGCAGGTCTTCACTCTAAACAATCCCATCTGCTGTCTGGGCTGGACCTGTCACTCTGGGTGGAATTTCTGAGCGTGGTTCTCCCAGCTGCAGCTGCTGCCTGGTCCTTTGAAGCTCAGCCCAAGCCAGCTGTCCTCTCCTGGCCTCTGTTCCCCATCGCCTCCTCTCCTGACCTCTGTTCCCCATCCCCTCCTCTCCTGGCCTCTGCTCCCCATCCCCTCCTCTCCTAGCCTCTGTTCCCCATCGCCTCCTCTCCTGGCCTCTGCTCCCCATCCTCTCCTCTCCTGGCCTCTGCTCCCCATCGCCTCCTCTCCTAGCCTCTGTTCCCCATCGCCTCCTCTCCTAGCCTCTGCTTCCCATCCCCTCCTCTCCTGGCCTCTGCTCCCCATCCCCTCCTCTCCTAGCCTCTGCTCCCCATCCCCTCCTCTCCTAGCCTCTGCTCCCCAGCCCCTCCTCTCCTGGCCTCTGCTCCCCATCGCCTCCTCTCCTGGCCTCTGCTCCCCATCCCCTCCTCTCCTGGCCTCTGTTCCCCATCCCCTCCTCTCCTGGCCTCTGTTCCCCATCCCCTCCTCTCCTGGCCTCTGTTCCCCATCGCCTCCTCTCCTGGCCTCTGCTCCCCATCCTCTCCTCTCCTGGCCTCTGTTCCCCATCCCCTCCTCTCCTGGCCTCTGTTCCCCATCGCCTCCTCTCCTGGCCTCTGTTCCCCATCCCCTCCTCTCCTGGCCTCTGTTCCCCATCGCCTCCTCTCCTGGCCTCTGCTCCCCATCCTCTCCTCTCCTGGCCTCTGCTCCCCATCGCCTCCTCTCCTGGCCTCTGTTCCCCATCGCCTCCTCTCCTGGCCTCTGTTCCCCATCGCCTCCTCTCCTGGCCTCTGCTCCCCATCCTCTCCTCTCCTGGCCTCTGTTCCCCATCCCCTCCTCTCCTGGCCTCTGTTCCCCATCGCCTCCTCTCCTGGCCTCTGCTCCCCATCCCCTCCTCTCCTAGCCTCTGCTCCATCCCCTCCTCTCCTAGCCTCTGCTCCCCATCCTCTCCTCTCTAGCTCTGCTCCCCATCCTCTCCTCTCCTAGCCTCTGCTCCCCAGCCCCCTCCTCTCCTGCCTCTGGCTCCCCATCCCCTCCTCTCCTGGCCTCTGCTCCCAATCGCCTCCTCTCCTGCCTCTGCTCCCCATCGCCGCCCTCTCCTAGCTCTGCTCCCATCCCCTCCTCCCTGGCCTCTGCTCACAGCCCCTCCTTCCTAGCCTCTGCTCCCCATCGCCTCCTCTCCTAGCCTCTGCTCCCCATCCTCTCCTCTCCTAGCCTCTGCTCCCCATCCCCTCCTCTCCTAGCCTCTGCTCCCCATCCTCTCCTCTCCTAGCCTCTGCTCCCCATCCCCTCCTCTCCTAGCCTCTGCTCCCCATCCCTCCTCTCCTAGCCTCTGCTCCCCATCCTCTCCTCTCCTAGCCTCTGCTCCCCATCCTCTCCTCTCCTAGCCTCTGCTCCCCAGCCCCTCCTCTCCTAGCCTCTGCTCCCCATCGCCTCCTCTCCTGGCCTCTGCTCCCCATCGCCTCCTCTCCTAGCCTCTGCTCCCCAGCCGGGCCCTCTCCTAGCCTCTGGTCCTCAGCCCAGGCCTGCATTCCTGGGCTGCTAAAGCAGCATTTCAGAGAAGGCATCTGGCAGCCAGTGCTCCCCCGTGAGCCACCTCCTGTTCCAGTAGGCTGGGCCACCCAGGCTGGGGTAATAGTTCAGTCACTTCTTCCCTTGGAAGCTTCTCTCTCCAGCTCCTTGCTCCCCCTCTGAGTGGCCACAGGGCTCCCCAGCCTGAGGTATCTGTTCTGCACACTATTGTGACCACTTCTGGCCTGGAATCAAGATCCTTTGCTGAGGCCTGTCTTGGCCCCTGCTAACTGGATAACCCATGCCAGTCTTACATTGCCGCCACCCCTGCCACCATGAGTCCCCTTTAGAAGGAAATGTTTTACAGACGAGGACACGTGCTGGGAGAAACTCCAGTCATCGAGGTAGCTGCAGTCAGGATCTGCTGGGCGCACCCTGAAGCCCCACGCTCACAGGCGCTGCTCTGTGCCGTGGACACCAGCTTGTGGTCACGCCTTGCCGCACAGCCAGGGCCTCGAACACCCTCTTGCCCACCAATGAGGAGGCCTTCATCCCTCCCTGGAGGTGCTCCCTCTTCCCCCACAAGAGCCAAGCTGGCCGCTAACCAGGGTGGGAGGATGTGCTGCGGGGGTGGGGCAGCTTGAAAGTCTGTCAAAGCAATCCCAGCCGCAAAGGCTGGTGGGGAGTCTGAAGGCTGCCAAGCTATGAAAACCCTACAGGCTGTGTGGGGCTGGCTAGCGCCTTAAGACTCGAGACTTTTCCTATCAGCATTGGGCTCTGTTGTTTTGTCTGAATTAGACAGCATTAAGAGCTGGGGACTGGTAGAGGGCTTGTCTAACATGCAGGAATCCCTGGGTTCAATCCCTATCATCCAGTGATTCCAGCACTTGGGAGGAGGATCAGGAATTCAAGGTCATCTTCACTTGCATGTTGAGTTTAATTCAAGGCCAGCCTGGTGGTGTAGTTACCTTCTCCGTTGCTGGCACAAAGCACCCGACCACAGGCAGCTGGTGGGAAGAAAGCTGTTTATTTTGGCTTACAGACTCAAAAGCTTCCTCCGTGATGGCAGGGGAAAGAATGGCTTGATCAGAGGCCGGACATCACCCCTTCAGCAGTAGTTGGATCACTGCAGTTTGAGAGTGAGCCGGCTGTAACACCCCCAACAACACACCTCCCCCAGCAAAGCACCACCTCCAAATTGACATCAACTGGAGATAAAGCATTCAGAACACAAGAGTTTATGGGGGACACCTGACTCAAATCATGACACTTGGGCTACAAGAGACACACACTCATGGGGAGGGGGAAGCTGGAGAGATGGCTTACGGGTTAAGGCACTTGCCAGCAAGTCAATTCCCCAGTACCCATGTAAAACCAGATACACAAGGTGGCACATGCATCTGGAGTTTGTTTGCAGTGGCTAGAGGCCCTGGCACACCCATTCTCTCTATCTGCGTCTCTCTCTCTCTCTCTCTGTCAAATAAATAAATAATTTTAAAAAAGAGAGAGAGAATTATTAAAATGAAGGTGACAGTCAAGGAAAGCATGAACCAGGATATTCAAATCTGGCTTTGCCACAAAGTTTCTGCTTACTGTGACAGGATGAGAGGGCTTAGAACGTGCATGGACATAGCAAGCACTCACAGACAGTTCAAGGGGCTGGGAGTGTGTGGGTCATGGACAGAGCACATGCTTATTATGGTGAGGTCCTAGGTTCAATCCTCAATGCCAAAGAAAAGTAATTATATAGAGAATATGCATGTACAAAAGGAGCATAAAAATTGCTGGTGGTTCTGTTCCTCTGATGTTCTTTAGTTTATTTGCTTATTTTCAAATTGATAAATGAGCAGGAATAAAAATTTATAGGAGCCAGGCACAGTGGTGCACACCTTTAATCCCAGCACTCTAGAGGCAGAGGTAGGAGGATCTCTGTGAGTTTGAAGCCAGCCTGAGATTACATGGTAAATTCTAGGTCTGCCTGGGCTAGAGTGAGACCCTACCTCACAAAACCAAAAGGAAAAAAAAATTTTTTTTTTAAGTTTCTGAAGTTCATTGTGGTAGCCTACATCTTTAATCCCAGCACTCTGGAAGCAGGAGAATTGCTGTGAGTTCAAGACCAGCCTGAGACTACATAGTGAATTCCAGGTCAGCCTGGGCTACAGCAAGACCCTTCCTCAAAAAAATTTTTTTTTACAGGAACATTTCCCTGAGCTGCTTCTTATAACTCAGTTCTCCCCAGGGGAAACCTGAATGCTCTGTCTCCATTCTCTTTCCCCTTCTCTCTCTCTCTCTCTCACTCCTGCTTCAAGAACACACTACAGTATAGCAACTAGACTTACTGTTTTGTTCCCTTAGGTCTGGGGCATAAAGGGACATATTGAAATGCCTTATCTTGGTTCATGGTTGAATAACGTGCTATTACATATATGAGGTTGATGATAATGGGCCCTCATTTCACCAGCTTCCTACTGGAGGGCATTTAGGTTGATTCGGATCTCCTGCTGTTAGGTAATTGCAAGGTGCATACTTATGTACATATAGGCTCCCATATAATTGATAGGTAAACCCCATATAAGTAAAATGCATGAATCAGTGGGAAGGGCATTAATATGTGTTGGTGTGTGGGGTAGGGACAGGACTTGGGTCTTCTGTTCTCAGAATGTTCCTCTGCCCATCCTGAGTACCCCACCTAGGTTCTTTGGCCTAAGTTCCCTAGGCATGCTTAGATGCTAAGCTGTGGGGGACTAACTGCCTTTAGGTCTGAGAGCCCAGAGACATCTCCTGCTGCTGTCCAGACATCAGTGCTCACCCCACACCCTGCAGGTCCTATGGGTGGAAAGGCCTTGGGTTTGCCTGCCTCCAGTGGCGGGCCCGGAAGCGCAGCTGACCCCCTTATTCTGAGCAGCTGGGCCTAGGCCAGCGTGATCTCATGCTTGGAGCTGGTCCAGCTTCCTGGCCTGCACCTGAGTTGCTGGTGGCCCCTTCTCCCAGTCCAGGCTGCGCTACTTGGTCCCAGGTGCACGCATGTCCTTGCTTGTCTGGCAGAGCTCCCGTGAGCTGGGTGGGGAGGACTTTGGGAAGCAACCTCTCTCCACCCACTGGAGTTTTCATCTCCTGCCTGGCCCTGGATTGAGCTGCTGGCTGAGCTAGTGGGATTTGTTGATAGAGGGAAGGATTGTTGCCCAGGTTTTGGTGCTAAACATTAGGTTGCTCAGACAACTTTGGTGGGGTGGGGAAAGGCTTCTGTAAGGATAACTGGTTTTTGTAAGCTTTCTGGTTCTCTTCTGGGGGAGATTTTACCTGAACACTCTAACCTCCTTGCTTCTTGAACATGAGTGCCATCTCGTCTATTTTTGTTGTTGTTGTTGTTTGTTTGTTTGTTTTATTTTTGTTTGGTTTTTGAGGTAGGTTTTGAGGTAGGTCTCACTCCAGCCCAGGCTGACCTGAAATTTACTATGTAATCTCAGGATAGCCTTGAACTCACAGGGATCCTCCTACCACCTGAGTGCTGGGATTAAAGGCATGTGCCACCATACCCAGTGTTCTTTTATTTTTTTTAATTTTTAAATATATTTATTTATTTATTTGACAGAGAAAGAGGGAGAGAGAGAGAGAGAGAGAGAGAGAGAGAGAGAGGGCGCACCAGGGCCTCCAGACACTGCAAACAAACACCAGACATGTGCCCCCCCTTGTGCATGTGGCTAACGTGGGTCTTGGGGAATCAAACTGGAGTCCTTTGGCTTTGCAGGCAAATGCCTTAACTACTAAGCAATCCCTTCAGCCTCCCTTGTATTTTTTAAATATTTTATTTATTTACTTAGAGAGAGACAGAGAGAGAATGGGCACACCAGGCCTCTAGCCACTGCAAACAAACTCCAGACGCATGTGCTGCCTTTTGCATCTGGCTTACATGGGTCCCGGAGAATCGAACCTGGGTCCTTAGGCTTCGCAGGCAAGCGCCTTAACCACTAAGCCATCTCTCCAGTACGCCATCTCTTCTTATAAGCCTGAATACTTCAGCCTCTCCTCTCCGCGGTCTACTCACCCTAGCCCCCTGTCCCCAGTTACAGAATTCTCGCCGTGTGCCTGCTCTGTGCTCTGTGCCAGGCAGCACAGAGTGCCGTTCAAGCCTGATGGTGTTGAGTCTGGAACCAGATGGCCTGGGTTCACATTTCAGCTTGGCCACTTAGCTGTGTGACCTTGAACAAGTGCTTCACTCGTTAGCTCATTTTTCTATCTATAGAGTGGAGAGGTAGAAACAGCATGCATTTTCTAGGGCAGGCAAGAGAGTTAACGCATGTGAGACCCTTGGGCATGATGCTTGGTGTGGATCGAGGCATTGGTAGTGTCAGCTAGTCATGACTATATTGCCATTATCTTTTTTCTTTGGTGTGTGCATGTGTGTTCATATGTGTGTGTATGCATATGTGCGCACGTGCCTACCAGTAGGTGCATGTGTGTTCATGTGTATACATGTGTGTGAGCACGTGTCTACCAGTAGGTGCATGTGTACATGTGTTAGCATGCAGGTGGAGTCCAGAGGTTGATGTTGGATGTCTTCCTCAGTTGCACTTTATTTATTTATTTTTTATTTATTTGATAGCGACAGACAGAGAGAAAGAGGCAGATAGAGAGAGAGAATGGGCGCTTCAGGGCCTCTAGCCACTGCAAACGAACTCCAGATATGTGTGCCCCCTTGTACATCTGGCTGATGTGGGTCCTGGGGAATAGAGCCTCGAACCGGGGTCCTTAGGCTTCACAGGCAAGCGCTTAACCGCTAAGCCATCTCTCCAGCCTGCGCTTTATTTTTTGAGACAAGGTTTCTCACTAATCGTAGAGTTCATCGATTAGGTTAGATGGGTTCACCAATAAGTTCTAAGGATTCTCCTGTCCCCACTTTCCCAGCACTGGGATTACAACACATGCCACCTCCCTAGCCCAGTTTGGTTTTTGTTTGTTTTTAGAGACAGGGACTACTATGCAGCTCTGGCTGGCCAGGGACTCACTATGGAAACTAGGTCGGCCTCAAACTCAGAGATACGCCTGCTTCTGCCTCCCCAGTACTGCGAGTACAGTGCCCAGCCTTGCTTGTTTTGCTTTTTGAGACAGTCTTCCTATGTAGCTCAGGCTGCCCTCAGACTTGCAGACATCCTCCTGCCTCCATCTCGGGAGTGCTGGGGTTCCAGGCCCTAGCATCCCAGGGGGAACTAAATGTGATGTGCATGTCTGGGGAGCTTCATGTTGGCAGCCGGGAGAAGAGCTGGCTTCCTGGTGGTACCTTTCATGGCCACCAAGCCTTAGGAGTGGGGGTAAGTGATGATGGTGGACTGAGGACAGAGGATCTAGGGCCAATCTCTGCCCCTGGGGTGGAACATTAACCACCTTTGGAGCCTTTTGTCCTGGTGCCTGCACTCCCATATCTCCCATTGATTATGGACCTGGCCACAAATATTGTTGCCAGAGAGAGAGAGAGAGAAAAAAAAAAAGGAGGAAAGAAAAGGTCTTTACTGTCTATTCATATGTTCTACAAGTTTAATTTTTATTTATTTTTTAGAATTCTCTAGACTTAGAGCTGTAACTAAATGATAGGGGATGAGGGTGCTGAGGAGTTGTGCAAAGCGCTGCCTGCACAGTGGCTCCTTCCGCTCTGGGAAGGCAAGTATTGCCTGGAGGTGAGACCCTCTCACCCCTGTTGCTGTCCAGCCCTGGATGTGGACTGCTTCTCTATTTCTTCTTCCTAGTGAACAGCTTTTGGTTTTTGTTGTTGTTGTTGTTTGTATGTTTTTTTGTTTCTTTCTTTCTTTCTTTTTTTTTTTTTTTTTTAGCCCAGACTGACCTGGAATTCATTAGGTAGGCTCAGGGTGGCCTTGAACTCACTGCGATCTGAGTGCTGGAATTAAAGGCGTGGGCCACCACAGCCAGCTTTGGAGTACTGTTTTCATTTTCATTTTTATTTTTTTTTAATCAAGTCTTTATGTTTAACAGGTGCGGAAGAGATGGCTTAGCCCAGAGAAGGGGCCAGCCCCAGGTCACACAGCGGGGGCCTAGCAGCATGGAGTCTCCACTCCTGTTTGTTTCTCCTCTTCTCATGTTTAGTCTGGTCTCTTACTCCAATGGCTGGGTCTAGGGTCTTGTGGCCATCCTGGCTGCCAGGGTGGGGGGCTGGGAGGTGGTGGGCACAGGTGGGGCTGCCCAGCAGCTCTGGTTGCCCTGGGAATGAGGCTGGCTTTGTTGCGGGCCCCAGCAGCTGTGACCAGTGGGGCCCAGTATCCATTAAGCCATTTCCGCGCCTTGGGCGGGAGCAGAAGGCTCGGCATTTAAAGGTCACCCGGCTTTTGAAGCTGCAACGACATTAATAGCTTGGGAAGAAAACAAGTCTGTGCCGGGACCCGAGAGGACAAGGCGGCTCTGTCCGCGCTGCCCCTCCTCCCCGCGGTGCGCGCGCCCTCTGCGCACGCGCGCGCGCACACACACTCCCCGCGTCCTGAGAGCTTCGGTCTCTTCTTGCTCTCCCATCTCCCACCCCTATCCTTTCGGGCCTCTTCAGCTCGGCAGACTGCCCTGCACCCTCCTCCTTCCCCCGCCGCCCCCCACCCCATGGCATCAGAGGTGACAATTGGACGAGGATGCAGCTGTCTGGGGCCCAGCAGCCCTCTCGGCTTGCACAGCCGTCACCCACTTGAGGTTTCCCCAGGACTTAGCCACGGTTACACAAGCCTCCCCGCGTCACATGTCCTCATCCTGGCTCCGGCGGCTTTGGCATCCAGAGCTCCTGATGAGACTGTGCGGCCCGGCCCTGCTTCCCGCCCTGGGAAAGGGAAGGGCCGGCAGCGCACGGTGGCTCTCGCGCGCCAGCCTCGCCCACCGCGCCCGCTTGCACGGGGCCTCAGGCGGTGGGCGCTGGACGACAAAGTACCCGGATGGCTTAGAGCTAGCTGTCCATCAAGGATGCGGAGTAGAGAGTGATGTCTGGAGAAGCACACGGTGCTCACCTTGGGTTGTAAGATCCTGACCATCGGGTGACTCTTCTGTCCCTGGGTGGGGGCGGGGTGGGGCGCCGCAAGGCTCTGGGAGAGAAACCTCTGTGTGCCCTCTCCCTAAAAACAGCCTTGGCCTGGGCCCCCGGACACCACCTAGTGGCCTGGCGTGGCGGTGCCACTGGGTTGGGCCCAGCTCCTAGGCCAGCGAGTCCTTCAGGTAGGAATAGGGTCTTCTTGGGTGTATGCGGACCTAGCTGATCTGGGATAATATCACCCCTTATTACAGAGTGGAGCAGGGACATGCTAGACTTAAAGAGGTGTGTCCAATTGGTTTTTCGAGGTAGGGTCTCAATCTGGCCCAGGCTGACCTGGAATTCACTACTATGGAGTCTCAGGCTGGCCTCGAACTCACGGAGATCCTCCTACCCCTGCCTCCTGAGTGCTGAGATTCAAGGCATGCGCCACCACATCCGACGGTGTGTCCAATTTTTTAATATTACAACACAAATGTTGTCATCTACAAAATTTACCCTTGAGAACTGTGCAGTAGTTATCTATGTATATATATCTCAGAATGTTTTAAGTTTATGATTTTTGTGTTGGGCCAAAATCGTAGATGTCCTTGGCTGCATGAGAATCCAGACATTTGTGGCTTCTTACTGCGGCCTTTTCTTCCCAACCTTGGAATTGACCAGAGTCCTTCTGGGGGATGAGGAGGGGCAGAATACAAAGTTGAGTCAACTCAGGATGGGTCCATCCCTAGAGCTGACGCTGGTATAGACAGTGTGTAAAGGAAGAGGTCCTGGGGGGGGGGGGCAGCAGAGGGCTTGTGGCACCAGAGCCATGTTGCCGAGCCACCCTGGCCTCAGTCACTTTGGGAAGTGAGATCATAGCTTGTCCCTCTAAGCCTTATAGTTTGTGGTAAGGGTTAAGAGAATGCAAAAAGGAAAAAGGGCCAGCCAGGCATGGTGGCTCACACCTTTAATCCCAGCACTGGGAAGCAGAGGTAGGAGGACCACCTAGAGTTCGAGGCCACCCTGAGACTACATAGTGAATTCCAGATCAGCCTGGGCTAGAGTGAGAGCTTACATCGAAAAGCAAACAAACAAGCAACAATAACAACAAAAACCAACAACAAAAAAACCACAAATAAAAAAATAAAAAGGAAGCCAGGCGTGGTGGCACACACCTTTAATCCCAGCACTCAGGAAGCAGAGGTAGGAGGATCGCTGTGAGTTTGAGGCCACCCTGAGACTCCATAGTGAATTCCAGGTCAGCCTAGGCTAGAGTGAGACCCTACCTCGAAAAAACAAATATAAATAAATAAACAAACAAACAAACAAAAAGAAAAGGGCCTTGGAAACCCATGGTTACTGTGTTCCTCCACTAGCCTTTGAGTCTCCACTTACCTATTTAATGAACACCCATTGATGGTGCCAGGTGTGGCCCTGGCACTAGGGATCCCACAGTGAATGCAGCTTGGCCCTGGTGGCTCCAGTAGAGAACATGGTCAGTGACAAAGGCATCCTCTGCTGTGTCTGTTACAGAGAAGGACGAAGCAGGGCAAAGGTCAGGGAATTCTGGGAGACAGATCAGTCCCCTGATAGCAACAGGGACCAGGAGAGGAAGAAGGGGGCTATGTGGGCTTGTGGGAGAAGAACGTAGCAGATGCTGGAAAGAGCAGGGCCAGAGGCCCTGGAGGGGAGTGTGTTTGACTTGGTGGTAGACTGGAAGAATGAAGGGTGGCTAGAGAGGGTGAAGATGGGCCTGGGTATGTGCCTGCACATACCTGAATATGTGGGTATGTCTGGGGATTGAACCCAGGGCCTTGTGCATGCTAGGCACGTGCTGTACCACTGAGCTACACACCCTCGATGTGAGTACATCTGTGTAGGCAGACATGTGCATTTTTTTTGAGGCAGGGTCTTATGTATCCCAGCTGTCTTCAAACTATGTAGCTGAGGATGACCTTGAACTTCTCATCTTGCCTCTACCTCCTAGGTGCCACTTGGTTTATGTGATGCTGGGGATCAAACCCAGGGTTTCATTCATGCTAGACAAGCACTCTACAAACTGAGCCACATCCCCAGCCCCAAAAGGGGCATTTGATGGTAAAGTCAAGAGCTGCTGGCAAGCAGGACTGGGGAAGATGGCTCACTGGATAGACCACCTGCTATGCCAGCATGAAGGTCTGAGTTTGGATTCCCAGAATCTGTATAAAGCTGGACGTGGTAGTGAGCATCTGTGTTCTCGGTGCTCCTCCCGGCAAGAGGCGAGGTGGAGACAGGAGGATCCCCAGCTCGTGGGCCAGCTAACCTGGGAAATGCAGTAGTGAACATGAAAAGAGAGACTGCCTCAAACAAGATGGAAGATGAGGGCTGACACCTAAGGTTGTCTTCTGACTGCCACACCTGTGCCATGGTACACACACCTGCATTCACACACATGAACACACACACATTAAAAAAACAAAAAACAAAAAAAAAAGCTGAGGCCGGGCGTGGTGGCACGCACCTTTAATCTCAGCTCTGAGGAGGCAGAGGTAGGAGGATTGCTGTGAGTTCAAGAACCTGGTAGGGGCAAGACCACGAAGGACCTGGTGGGCCACGGTGGAGATCTTGTCTGTGGCCTGGGGTCATATGGAGCCACCCAAAGCTTTGGAGGGCACAAATGACATGCTTTGTGGGATGCAGTCTATTCAGAGGTAGGGAAGTGGCAGGGCCAGGAAGCGGTGAGAGGGCAGCTGCATTGTGAGGTCAGTTAGAAGGCCGGGAACACAGGACTTGCTGTGGTATTGGGTGGAACTTGAACTCTTGACGTTGGTTCCAAAGCTTTGACCTCAGCTGGGGAGCTGCCTCAGGCAGAGAAACAGAAGGTGGGAGGGGCTGTCTGGGAAAGACCCACTCTGTGGGAGCTGCCGGTGGGCACCCACATGGAAGCATTTGTAGGCTGCACAGGTGTGGGTGGAGGGGATGTCCTAGAAGAGGTCAGGAGTCGAACCGTGGTGTAGCAAGCCATGCAGACTGTACTTTGTAAAGTCACAGTGGATGCATTTGCTTAGGAAGCGAGTGTAGCCCAGGAAACCAAAGTCTGTGCCCGGCTTGCCCTCACTGGCCTCTTCCTCTGCTCCAGGCACCCGTGTGGGGTTCATGCCAGGTTGCCTGCTAAGTGCACACTAACCCTGCTTCTACCAGGGAGGAGCTCAAGATCCTCCAAAGTGAAAGGATTTTCTCAGGTTACACACCTTATCGGAATCAGAACATGCGCACAGCCTCCTGACCCCTAGGCTGTCACAGCCTTGCTTTGGCCTTGATAGACAGGCCTTCCTCAGGCAGGAGACTGGCTGCATTGACCTTGGACAAGGCAGGTTAAACCACATTAGGGCGGCCTGCCCACCTTCCTAGGCCAGACTCCGAGTGATTCAGGCCTTGACACCACTCGTGCTTAGAGTGGAGATTGGCAGTGTGCCATTCCCTGCCAGGTCTGGATTCCTGTACAGGGGTGGTGGAGGCCTACCCTGGGCCTGGTCCCTGGGCTCCCGGGGAGGACAGGTGTGGGGTTCCTGCTTCTAGGCCCTGAGGTTACCCACACCCACGCGTTCAGGGAGAGCTGGTTTGATTGACTTTCTTCAGAAGCTACTAGGGGTTAACTCCCTGTGCTTAGCAGCAGAGTTCAGAGAGGGAGTGTGCTACCTCCGGGGTCACAGAGCCAGGTCTGGGGCAGGGCCAACAGACCTCCCCCATGCAGTCTAAGTCATGTTTCCTGTGATGGAATGTCTTAAGCCTGGGCACACGTGGCTACATTTCTCAGGCTCCTTGGCTCTTAGCCCCGCAAACCTTCCTTAGCATTTTTGGCTCTGGGGAAGTAGGTCGCTAATTCTGGTCTCTGTTCACTGTGCGGCATCCGGCAAGTTACCTAACTTCTCTGGACCAGTTTGTACCCCTATAAAATGGAGATAGGCAGGGGAGTTGTAATAAAGATGAAAGAAGCTATAATAAACATGAAATGTGAAAGCGCCCGGCGCAAGCTCATAAACCTGGGTCATGTGCCTGCGTCCATTCTTTCATGGCTTTTAAACTGCTCTTCATTTGAGCCAGACTGGCTGCACAAGGTAGCCTGACACGGTGAGTCCGTCCCTGCGGCTAGCATACCTCAGCCCTGGCCTCGCACTGGCTAAAGTTTGGTAACGGGCAGAGGAGGACAGTTATCTGAGAATTCCAGGCTGTCCCAGCCCTGCCTGGTTCTAGTCATAGGTAGCCTGGCTGTTGGGAGTCCCTGAGTGAATCCTTCAGTCCTGTCAAATCCTATCTCCCTGGGTTCCTGTTTGTTTCTAAGCCATGTTTCCCTTGCCCAGAGAAGTGTCTTGCTGGAAGGATCCAGGCTTTGCCATTGCTTTGTCCTTGGGCTTGTTTGGGTCTGTGTCTTCATCTGCAGCATGGAGCAGGGCAGGGCTGGGTGGCTGCCACAGACGGGGCGGGCGTTTTGGTTGTCCAGGCCTGCAGGACCTCCCCTAGGCCTGAGGATTAGCATTTCCATTCCGGAGGGCTGAGGAGGAGTTCTCACCCCCTCCTGCAGGAGCACCTTGGCCCACACCACTGCTCCGGCTTCCCGCCAGGCCTCCTGGGGCAGTACTCCACGTTCTTGGCAAGGTGCTCAGGATTGACTTGTTTCTTTCACACAAGCCACAGAAGGGGCCCCTGAGAGGAAGCCCCAGGCTACACAAAGGGCAAGGGCCTGTTCAGGTCCCAAGTCCCCACTGGGGCCTCCGTAGTAGATTCCAGAATACATCTCAGTAGCATCCCAAGACCTGGTGGTCCAGTATTTGAGGGACTTGTGTAAAGGTGGCTGGTGGGGAAAATGCAGGCTCACCATTCTTCCTGCTCTTGGTGAGTCAGGTCCTGGCTTCTTTCTCCAAGGGGCAAAGTCGTTGGCAGAGGGACAGCTGGGTCCACAATCTTTCTTACTGAATAAGAATAATAATCTTTCTGACTTTATTACTCCAAGGGGCACCGAGATGTTTGCTTCACTACCGAACGCCTTGACCCAAGCCTCTGACCCTGATGTGTAATTGATACCAGGATGGTGGCTTCTGGTGCCTCCAGGCCCAGAGGTCTTCATTAGAGGCCTCAGGACAGGTCCTCAGTGTGGAGTCACCCTGGGAGGGCATTAGCTGAATCAGTGTCCTCCAAACTCCTGCTGCTGGGAGTGGATGGGAGGGGAGAAATAACCAGACCCCTGGGCTGATCACCTGAGGTCACCGCTATATTTCTCCTTGTGACATGACTTTGATCTTTCTGGCTGTGACCTGCTCCTCTTGGCAGAGAGGCTATGGAGGGAGTCGGCTACTAAATCATGCTTGCACAGACCACCACTCAGGCAAGAAACATGATGAAAGAAGGGTCTCTGTTCTGATGTGGGAAGTTGGTCACCATATACCATTAACTTCTTTAACCACTGAGCCATCTCCTCAACCCAGCGTACTGTTCTTTGGCTAGTGTCCGCCCTCTCCACCCCAGCAGGGAGGTTACAGGTGTATGTAGCCATACTTGGCTTTTTATGTTGGTGCTGGGAATCGAACTCCGGTCCTCATGCTTGCACAGCAAGCCATCTCCTCAGACCAAGAATATCTTTACATGAGCTGTATGTGGTGTCTCAAACCTGTAATCCCAAAACTTGGGAGGTGGAGGCACGAGGATCACCATGAGTTTGAAGCCAGCCTAGGCTACACAGTGAGACTATGTGTCAAAAAAAAAAAAATCCAGAAAGACAAAAAGATATAACTGCAACTTAAAAAAATATTTTTCTTTATTTACCAAAGAGAGAGAGAGAAAAGAGAATGGGTGCTCCAGGGCCTCCTGCCACTGCAAATGAACTTCTGACACATGTGCCACTTTGTTCCTCTGGCTGTACATGGGTACCGAGGAATCAAACCCAGGCCATCAGGCTTTGCAAGTGCCTTTAACCATTGAGCCTTAGCTGCTGCTTTTCTCCAATGAGCAGAATGACTGTAAATCTTGATTAGCTGGAGAAAAAAAAAAGTCTGAGCTGCATATTTCAGATAGTCTCTGCCCTGTTTGCGCTAGAAGTGCCACCTGGGCAGCCACTTCCAAGCCTGGCTCCGATGGTGATGGGGTTCTGTTGCAGATTTCAGTCCTTAGTTGTGCTTCACTCTGAGTTCCATGTGTGCATGTCCTCGGGGACTCTGTAACTGGCTCTGGGGACTGGGGTGGGTGGGTGGGCTGAGGAAGTGAAACCTGGTTTGATAGGGTTAAGAACAGAACCTTGATATCATCCCAAAGGGCAGCTTTAGGAAGAGACCTCTAGGAACATGTGTGTGTGTGTGTGTGTGTGTGTGTGTGTGTGTGTTTTCACGCCTACATCCATGCATATCCGTCACAGGTACACTCAGTGGTCTATTAAAAGCAGATCTGTGTGTCTGATTAAATAAAGTTAGTTTGCCTAACATAGGGTGTTCAAAATGAAGTCCATGGACACCCTGCTTCTTCTGCATTTTAGGTCTGGCATGAGCTCTTCAAGAGCGGGGGCTGGACCTGCCCTATCAGCCCCATGCCCTTCAAGGAAAAATAGCATCTCGTCTCTCAGGTTGGACATTCCTGATGACACTGGGAGCCCTTAGGATTCACTGGGGTTCTGCACCCTGGTGGTGTGACTCTGATGTTCGGGGTGGTGATGTGGGAGCATGCAGAAAACAGAGACTGGAACTAGTTACTAGAGAGAGGCAGGACACATGTACAAGCCCCTCCTGGCCCAGCCAGGACCTCAAGGCTCTGCAGCATGTAGTGGTTGAGACTAGTGAGGACAGAAGAGCACATGTTCGTTTCATATCTTTTAAAAAAAAATCTTTTTTTATTTTATTTGAGACAGAGAGGGGAGGAGGTGGGGGGGGAGAGAAAATGGGCAGGCCAGGGCCTCTAGCCACTGCAAATGAATTCCAGATGAATGTGCCACCTGGAGAATTGGACCTGAGTCTTTAGGCTTCACAGGCAAGCACCCTAACTGCTAAGCCATCTCTCCAACCCTCTTTTTGTTGTTGTTGTTGTTGTTTTTTTGGTTTTTAGAGGTGGTGTCTCACTCTAGTCCAGGCTGACCTGGAATTCACTATGTAGTCTCAGGGTGAGCTTGAACTCATGGTGATCCTCCTACTTCTGCCTCCCAAGTGCTGGGATTAAAGGCGTGCGCCACCATGCCTGGCCTATTTGATATCTTTATTCATCTGCATTTTTTGAGTGGGTATTTCAATTTTTCCATCTTCAAAATTAGCCCACATCTGGTGCTTCAGATGGTGCCTGACACAGAGAAAGCCCCTGCTAGTTGTAGCCTCGGGTGTTGTGGTAGCACACGCCTTTAATCCCATCACTTGGGAGGGAGAGGTAGGAGGATCACCATGAGTTCAAGGCCACCCTTAGACTACACAGTGAATTCCAGGTCAGCCTGGGCTAGAGTGAGACCCTACTTCAAAAAATGAAAAAAAAAAAAAAGAAAGAAAGAAAGAAAGAAAAGAAAAAGAAAAAGAAAAAAAAAAGAACCATGATCATGAACCTGACGTGGTGGTGCATGCCTGAAATTGCAGCACTTAGGAAAAAGCTGAGGCAGGAGGATTACGGAGAATCTGAGGCAAGCCCAGGCTATACAGGGAGAGTGTTCCAAAAATACTAAAATAAGAGTGACAGAAACGCAAAACAGCTGTTACCTATGGCTGTCTGGGATGTAGCTCGGTGGCAGAACACTTGCTTAGCCCTGGGTTCCATCCACAGCTCTTCCAAGTAGGCTCTGCATGGCAGTTGGAGAGAGAACAAAGAGAAGCAGGTCTCCCCTGGGCTGCTCTTCCCTGTTGTCTTTAAAAAAAAAAAATATTTGTTTATTCATTCATTTACAAGCGCGCACACGCACACACACACACACACACAGTGAGAATGGGCTCGCCAGGACCTAACCGAACTCCAGGCGCGTGTGCCGCTTTGCGCACCTGTCTTTACGTGGGTATTGGGGAATGGAACCTGGGTTGTCAGGCTTTGCAAGCAAAGTGCCTTTTACCGTTAAGCCATCTCCCCAGCGCAACCTGCTGTCTTTTCCTAGCTGCCCCTGTCCACCACTGCAAGGACTCAGGTTTGCTAGTCTGTGCCCCTGACTCTCCGTCCCTTGTTTCAGGTGACACCATCCAGGAGCGGGCGGCAGGATGCTGCGGGGCTGTGGATGACCTGCGGCCCAGCCCCAGCACGGTCCAAGTCCGCATGCGGCTGCTGGTGAGGACCGCTCCTAGTCCCGGTCGCCCAGGGCGCAGAAGCAGCGCCGGAGTGAGCGTCCCGACCCGGGGGCCGAGGCCCAGGCCGGAGGCATCGCGGCCTGTTGGAAACATTCTCCCCAAGCGGCTCGGCAAAATGACCAGCCTGTTCCGCCGCAGCAGCAGCGGCAGCGGCGGGGGTGGCAGCACCGGGGCGCGCGGGGCCGGGCCGGGGCCCGGGGGTGGCAGCGCGGCCCCGCAGGAGCTGAACAACAGCCGGCCGGCCCGCCAGGTGCGCCGCCTGGAATTCAACCAGGCCATGGACGACTTCAAAACCATGTTCCCCAACATGGACTACGACATCATCGAGTGCGTGCTGCGCGCCAACAGCGGCGCCGTGGACGCCACCATCGACCAGCTGCTGCAGATGAACCTGGAGGCGGGTGGCGGGAGCGCCTATGAGGACAGCTCGGACTCAGAGGACAGCATCCCGCCCGAGGTAGGGGTGCAGCACCCACATTCACCAAGAGTCCCCATCACGCCTCTCATAGGCGGCTCTGGGTTATTCCCTTGGCTGGGTTGTAACCAACCTGCAGCTCCCCTTATCCTTGGAGAATCTTTGCAGAGACCTTATTTTACTGGAAGAAATCATGCAGCTATTCGACCAGCACTGAGCACCCACTCATTGGTGTGCCAGACACCAACAGTAGACCCTTGAGTCAAGGTCAGCAGAATCAAGGTGCTCGTTTAAAAATGCAAACATCCGGGCACCACTCCAACATACCAACTCTCAGTTCCAAGCCTGGAGTTGGCTAGTGTGTATTTTCCTTTTAAAATTTTATTTATTATTAATTTGCAAGCGGGGGGGGGGGAGAATTTGAGAATAGGTGCACCCAGGTCTCTTGCTCCTGCAAACAAACTCCAGATACGTGCACCGCTTTGTGCATCTGGCTTACACACCAGGTGGTCAAACTTTCAAACAAGAGCCTTTAACCGCTGAGCCATCTTTCTATCCCTGGTGTGTTTTTTTTTTTTTCAAGAAAAGCTCTTGGACCTTAACATACCCACCTTAGTCAAGGGAAAGGTGTGGTGCTTCTGGAGCCCGCAGGCCAGTGTGGAGGTGCAAACTGGTCCAGAATGGGAAAAGGGCCAGCGGCAGAGGAGACTTGGGAGGAGCAAGGAGCTGGGGTGGGGGGGTGAGGAGAAGCAGGCCCGAGGACAGATCTAGGGTGGTGGCTGGTGACTGGGAGGTGAACTGCAGCTGTTAGGGAACTGGTCCCAGTACCCACTTGTCAGCATTCCAGAGTGAGAGAGACCAGCAAGGTCGACCACACAACTCTGCAGAGCAGAATGGGGCTGCATCCACAGAGGTGGGGAGCCTGGTAGGGATTTCAGAATGGCCACGCCCAGTCCCTCTGACATGCCAAGGCCAGCTGCTCTAGGTTCTAGAGGGAAGTGACACAGGACAGGGGACTGTGACTGCCACACTGTACCAAGGCTCACCTGCTGGGGGTGGCTGATCTTCTCTAGCGACACCTAAGAGTTCCCTGTACATCTAGTCTCGAGGTCTGTTCAGTGCTCCCTGCCCTCAGCCTGTCAAAGCAAGGACCTGTCCCTGTGAGACACTCAGCTATGGACGAGACACAGACCCAGGGCTAGGACTGAACTCCTTCCCTCCATACCTCCGTCTGCCCCTCCCTGCCTGCCTTCCTCCCTCCCTCTTCTCCAGGACCTCACACATTCTCCACGAGCACTCCACCACTGAACCACATCCTCATCTATCTTCTCTCTCTCTCATTCTTTTTTTTTTTTTTTTGGTTTTTCAAAGTAGGGTTTCACTTTAACTCAGGAACTAAGGCTGACCTGGAATTCACTACATATTCTCAGGCTGGCCTCAAACTCACGGCGATCCTCCTACCTCTGTCTCCCGAGTGCTGGGATTAAAAGGCATGAGGTAACATGCCCGGCTTGGATTTATCTTCTCTTTTTATTCTGAAACAGAGTCTCCTTCCATAGTCCAGACAGAGCCTTGAACTTTCAATCCTCATGCCTCAGCCTCCCAAGGAGTAGCTGGGATTACAGGCATGCTCAACAGGCCCAGCTGAACTCCACTCTTTCTTGAGTCCACTGTGTGCCAGGCACGTCCAGCGTCTTCAGAAATACTGTCTCTTCCGTGTGTGTGTGTGTGTGTGTGTGTGTGTTCACCGTGTGTGCATCCAGGGTCTCATGAAGCTGAAAATGAATGCCAGATGCTTGCACCACTTTTTTTCATCTAGCTTCCCATAGGTGCCTGGGGAATTGAACCCTGGACCAGCAGGTTTTGCAAGCAAATTCTGTTAACCACTGATCCACCTCCCTGGCCCCAGGACTGCCTCTTCTAACCCTCACACTTGGAAAGGAGCATTATTGCCTCGTTTACAGTGTGAAACCTGGACTACATTTGGCCTCAGGACCATCCCCATGGCCCTGCAAGCAGCCTGTCTCCACTGCCCAAGCCATCCTGCGGGGCCAAGCCTCCTTGTTCCCTCCCCCCCACCCCTACAGATGCTCCCTAGAACTTTCTTCCACTGGAGGAGAAGTTGTGTGGGCAACAACTCACTTGTCCTTGGGGACCCCTGCTGCACCCTGGCATGCTGGAGGCCCTCAGGGATTATTTAGGATGAATAGATGCTCCTGCTGTCTTTGCACAACTTCATTACACCTTTTTCCTTGTGAGACATTCCTTTGCCTAGCCTGGATTAGCCAGTGGAAGGAAAATTGTGTGAGTGTGTGAGCATGTGTGTGTGCGTGCGCGTGTGCATGCACGCAGGTACATTCAGTGGTAACCAGGAAGTTCCCTGGCCCCTCTGACTCTTCTTACATTCCCATTCATCCTGATAGTCTGGGTGGGTGTTTCCCCACTTCGTTCATAGCATCCATAGCTTTGTGGGCCTTTGCCAGGTTCCTCTAGTCCCAGGCACCTTTACTGTGGGTACACTTAACGTTCCTAAACATCTTGCTGTCCATGTTGGGCCCCTGCTCAGCCCTCCCTCCCTCCCTCCCTCCCCCCCTCCCTTGGCTGCCCCCCAAGCCTCTACCTTTGGAGCCCTGCCTGGGCCCATCAGCAGGCGGCTTCTGAGCCAGCAGAAAGTGCTGCGGAAAATTTATGAGCAGCAGCAGCAGCAGGAAGGACAGTGAGTGCTGACTGGAAAAAGCCCCCTCTCGGGTGGCTGATAGATGGTGGGCTGGCCTGAGGGGTATCCTTGCCACAGAGAAATCGCTCCTGTCAGATGAATGGCTCAGACCCTGGCCCCTGGAGCCCCTGGCAGGCATCCATCACCCACAGTAAGGCCAGGAGGCCACACAGCCTCCAGCACCTTTACAGCCAAGAGAACAAACTTCCTGTGGCTAGAAAAGCGGGGTGGGGAGGTGTGGGGATTCCCTCCCTGGGTTACATACACATCTGCCTTTCTGGAGCTTGCCTGTCCACCCACCTGGTGTCTCACCACTTCCTTTTGCTCTGTGGGAGCCCCGGGCCTGCCCTGCTGAGCTGTTGGGGGGACCTGACGCTGCAGGTCAGAGGAAACTCCGGCAGCTGCTGGCTCAGCTCTGGCCTGGACCCTCCCCTCAGAGCAGAGGGCTCTGGGACATGGCGTGTGTGGGGGCTGCAGGCAGCAGTGGCCAGTCTTAGACACACTTCGAGGTCTTGCCGGGACGGGCATCGGGAGTCCCCAGTGACCCCCGAGCTGTGCTCCCCCCCCCTCCCGCTCCGGTGGGAACTGCGGTAAGCCGCTGTTTTTCCCGCAGGAGCCTCCCTGGAAAGAAGAAGTGGGCGCATTCCAGAGCCGGAGCCTCCTTGGTGGGGCTGGAGGCCTGTGGGCAGAGCACGGCCGTGTTTGTGCCTGCTCACCTCCAGGGTGGCCCTGCTGCTAGCCTTCCCGGGTTGGGCACAGCTTCCCTGGTGCTCAGATGTGCCAGTGCAGCCCCGCCCAGACTTGCAGAGCCGGGACAGGACTTCAGCAGTGATTTTACAGACTCATTCCGTGTTCAGCGCAGGGCCTGAGGACTCAGGGCTTCCGAGCCCTTCCCGGCTTCCTAGGTCTCAGAGAAGATGGGCACAGAACGGTGGCAAATAGCAGAGAGGAGGAACAAGGCTTCTCTGGAGACCTCTGGGGAAGGGCCCAGATCAGATAGGGTCTCAGAAACCCAGCCTTCGCCCAGCCCCCAGGCCTGTCCTGGCCCCTGCTGCTGGCTCCTGGGTGGAGATTCCAGGGGGATAGCAGGCATTTGGGACTCTGCTCACCCTACAGCATCCATCCTGGGTGCACAGGCTGTGCCCAGAGAGGGGCCCTGACTGTGGTGATCATGGGTCAAGTTGAAGACTTGGTTCTGAAACCAGTGGGTGGCTTTTGCCATGTCACTTGGTCAACCTGGGTTTCACTGGGCCTGGTGGTGCAGGCCTATAATCCCAGCTACTCAGCGGGCTGAGGCAGGAGAATTGTAAGTTTTGTGGAACACTGTCACTGTCCTCTGAGCAGCTCTGATGACCCAAAGAGACCTTCAACTGGTCGGTCCTATCAATGCTGCGCCATAGAAGGGACAGGGGAGGCGTGTTGTACCTTTACCTGAGTTTCCAGCCACTCCCTCCTGCAACCCCTCCCTACTGTGTGTAAGTCTGCCCTGTTTCAGGCCAGCGTTGGTGCTGGGCTGGGTCTTTCGGTGATGCAGCTGTTTTAGAGTCAACCTTCTCCTGTAAGTAACTGCTCCGCCATGTTCCTAGGATGGAAATCACTTTTCTTTCATCTGTCTTGGTGCCCATAGCTGTTCATTCATTGCTTCCCAGGAAAAGCAACACATTGGCAAGTTCAAAGCCAGTCTGGACAACTTAGTGAGGAAGCCTCAAAATAAAAAGTAACAGTGTGAGCCGGGCATGGTGGCACGCACACCTTTAATCCCAGCAGAGGCAGCAGGGTCGTCGTGAGTTCAAGGCCACCCTGAGACTCATAGTGAATTCCAGGTCTAGAGCAAGACCCTACCTCAGGGGAGGGGGAGAAGTTAATACCTTTAATCTCAGCACTTGGGAGGCTAAAGTAGGAGGATCCCTATGAATTCGAGGCTCAGCCTGGGCTAGAATGAGATCCTACCTTTAAAACAACAACAACAACAAAAGTAACAAGAGGGCCGAGATCATAACAACAATAACAAAAAGTAACAGTAACAGGAGGGTTAGTGGTAGAGTACTCTCCTAGCTTGTGTGAGACTCCAAATTCAATCCCCAGTACTACCAAACAAAACATACTTGGGCCTTGACTTCCTCATCTGTAAAATGGGTGTGATGATCTTCATTCTAGCTTGCCAGGCTGTTTGAGGTTAAGACAATAGATGTAGGACTGAAGAGATTGCTCAGTGGTTAAGGCACCTGCCTGTAAAGCCTAAGGACCCAGGTTTGATTTCCCAGTACCCTGGTAAGCCAGATACACAAGGTGGTGCAAACATCTGGAGTTCATTTGCAGTGGCTGGATGCCCTGGCACACCCATTCTTTCTTTCTCTATCTGCCTCTTTCTCTCTGTCTCAAATAAATAAATAAAATATTTTTTAAAAGACAATAGAGTCTGGGCATAGTGGTGCACACCATTAGTCCCAGAACTTGGGAGCAGAGGTAGGAAGATCACCATGAGTTCAAAGACACCCTTAGACTACATAGTGAATTCCAAGTCAGCTGGGCTAGAGTGAGATCCTACCTAGAAAAACAAACAAAAAAATTGATGTGGAAGTACATCAAGGATGTCGTCAGAGAACAGCAAATCTGCACAGAGAGAGGATGCAACTCCAGCCCACTTTGGAGTTTCCCACCATGAACATTCTATGTGATCAACACCTACATTGAGAAATGTTCGCACTAGATTCTCGAGTCCCTGATACCCCATCCCTGCCAACCCATACGAGGCTCACATGACTCTACTCTGACCCTGAGGTTGCTTTGCCTGCTCTTGGGCCTTAACTTGGATCACTGATGCTGCTGTGAGTCCTCTGCTAAGTATGGAATCGGAGGTACTGTCTGTGGTACTGAGATCAGAGGTACTGTCGGTGGTACTGAGATCAGAGGTACTGTCGGTGGTACTGGGATCGGAGGAACTGTCTGTGGAACTGGAATTGGAGGTACTGTCTGCAGTGGTCCTCTGTTAGTAGATCAGGCAGATTTTGCGAGGAATGGTTGTTTCAGTGCACGCTCCCAGCAGCAAGCCACAGAGCTCCTTCAACATCCTCATCCACACTTGGTTTTGCCTGAATGCCACTGAGATTCAAGGATGGATTATTAATATTTCTTTGTTGTCTCTAATTTAGATCTTGGAAAGGACTTTGGAGCCTGACAGCTCCGAGGAAGAGCCCCCGCCTGTGTACTCCCCACCAGCCTACCACATGCACGTGTTCGACAGGCCTTACCCGCTGGCTCCCCCAACCCCACCTCCCCGGTGAGACTCCCATCTTGTCTCTGAGTGCAGGAGCTAGGGAAGGGGCAACGGTTGGGATTGTGTACAAACACAATGGAAAAGTGGTTGGACCTCCATTCTACCAAGAACAGGCTTCTTGGCAAGAGACATTTCAGCTAGATACCAAGGAGAACTTAATTTAAGTGTGTGTGTGTGTAGGGGGGGGGATTGTGGGTGCACCAGGGCCTCCAGCTGCTGCAAACAAACTCCAGATGTATGTGCCACTTTGTGCATCTGGCTTTATGTGGGACCTGGGGAATCAAATCCAGGCCATCAGGTTTTGTAAGCAAGCACCTCCAGTCACTTAGCTATCTCTCCAGCCCCCAAAAGGAGAACTTGTGCAATGTAAGCATTGCAGAGCAAGCATGGGCTGAATTCCTGTTTTAGGCTAGGTAGTGTGTCCCACGCTGTACGGGACGCAGTTGAGTGTGACATAGGCTCTGCTTTCTGGGAACACATAGTCCAGGAGATGCTGGAGTAGGAGGGGCGAATGCGCACAATGCTGTGCTGACACTTCTCTGAGCCCTGGGACATGCATATTACTGTTTCTTACTGAGTCAAGATGAACCTCAGTGCCCTCACCCTGGCACTCGCAGGTAAGCCATGCCACACATGGTTTGTGCTTAGTTGTTTCTTCTTCTTCTTCTTTTTCAAGGTAGGGTCTCATTCTAGTCCAGGCTGACTTGGAATTCACTATGTAGTCTCAGGGTGGCCTTGAACTCACGGCAATCCTCCTACCTCTGCCTCCCAAGTGCTGGGAAAAGGCGTGTGCCACCATGCCCAACTCTTAGTTTCTTTTTAAAAACATATTTATTTGTGTGTGTGTATGTGTGTGTGTGAGAGAGAGAGAGAGGGCTTCTTGCTGTTACAGACATATGGCAGTCTAGCTGGTAGAGCTTGGGATTCTCCTAGCTCCTTTGCCCATTGTTACAAGGCATGGGTTGGGATCACAGTCACATGTGCCACTTTGCATGGGTACCAGGGAGGATTGAACCCAGGTCTGCAGGCTTTGCAAGCAACAGTGCCTTAACTACTGAGCCATCTCTCCAGCCTGTCAGTCAGTCATCCATGGAAGGTCTGTTGTTGTCCCTGAGTGATGGGTGTTAGGGGAATTTTTAAGTAGTGGGGACACATCTCTTTTTCTGGGGTGCCTTGATAACTGGAGGCGGAAGAGTGGACTGTGAGGTCCCTGGAGACTTTTCTCAGGTTAAGGACTGGAATTTGGAAGCTTCCAATGAAGCCGCCTGCCAGCGGGGTCATGTATATGTGTGCTTGTGTTTTCCTGGGCCCCGTGTCTGGTGGCTGCAGAGGCTGCCCAGTGCAGTTGCTGCCAGGGCTGCTGTCCCGTGCAGTGACAAGTGGTGAAGAGAGGCGATGGGGACGGAGGACCTACTCCAGTCATCTCCTGTTCTGGGCAGCGTGGAAGCCCCTGAGTGGTGTGGGGAACTTGAAGAGCCAGTAAGAACAGCTGCCATTGGTCAACCACCTTCAAATGCCGAAGACTAGTCAAGTTGTATACCCCATATCTTGGGCAGTGGGCACTGCAGGGCGAGAGCCTGAGCCTCAGAGAGGTTCACTGGTGTCCCCCAAGTCTAAGTCCCCAAGACTAAGAGCTGGGGTTTCAATCCAAGTTGCCTGACTTTAAGACGATCACTGTTCTTTGCTGCATCTTGTCACCTCTCTGCTGAGAAATCTCACTGTGGCTTGGACAGCTGAGCTAGCTCTGGAAGGTGAGCCTGGGGGGTGGAAGTCATTCTGAGTCGGGGATAGGAGACACTGAGATCCATCCCAGGTAGTAATGGGACACAGGCTGTGTTGGGTGGGAGGTGAGAGTCAGTGGTATGATCAGACTGGCACAGAGGTCCCACCTGTGGTGACTTACTGAACTCAGGGGTAAATGACTTTCCTCTGATTTTTTTTTTTTTTCTGGCACATCAGTGGTTCCTTTATTGTTGTCATTTTTTTTCCAAATAGTGAATTTTCCATCACTTGTGGGCATTTCTTTTAATATCCTGTATTACTTTAACAAAATACCTGATAGAAGCATCTTAAGAGAGAAGTGGTTTACTTTGGCTCACAGTTTCAGGGGGATTTCAGTCCATCCATGGCAGGGGAGGTATGGTGTAGTGACTGTGTCAGTAGAAGTGTGAGGTTGGGGTTCTTCTTATCATGGTAGGTCAGGAAGCAAAGACAGACCAGAACTAGGGGACTCCATAATCTTTCAGGTCCATCCTTAGAGACCTACTTCCCCCAACAGGGCCCCGTCCCCTAAAGGTTTCCCAGCCTGTCAAAACAGGGCCACCAGCTGGGGACCAGGCATTCAAACACATGAGCCTGTGATGGATACTTTTTTTTAAAGTTGAGTTTCTGTTCAGTCCTGTCTGACTCTCAGAAGGGAAAATAGTGCCCCAACACACCGTGTCCCTTCCTGCTCTGGTCAGCAGTCAGCTTGCTGTGGGGCAGAGCCAGTGCAGCCCCACCTGGGGACAAGGTGACCTCAGCACTAGACTCTGGACGTCTGGTTTAGACCCTGTGGACTTCAGCCAAGTTGTTGCCCTTGTCTGGGGTTCAGGGACCTGACCCAGGAAATGAAGGCTTTGCTGGGCTGGGCTGGGTACACAAGCGAGCTTTCGGCTTTCTGAGTCAGCCAGAAGTGGATGGCATCCTGCCTCCTTCCTTCAGCTGCCAACTTTTTTTTTCTTAGTTTTTTTTTTTTTTTTTTTTTTTTTTTGAGGTAGGGTCTCACTCTACCCAGGCTGACCTGGAACTCACTCTGTCTCAGGTCTCAGGGTGGCCTCAAACTCACGGCCATCCTCCTACCTCTGCCTCCCTAGTGCTGGGATTAAAGGCGTGCGCCACGCTCGCCCGGCTGTCTGTCTTCGTTTCCTTCCTTCCTTTTTTTTTTTTTTTTTTTTTTCTGATTACCAGTTGTCTCTGTTGTGTGGCCTCTGACTTGTGACTTCACCTCTCTGAGCCTCGTTTGCCTCATCTGTGAAGTGGGGTCACCGACTGGTACCTGAGCACCATTATGAAGACTGAAGGGGAGGAGCACTTAGTGCTGGGGACAGCGAACTGCAATGTGTGCTTTCCTGCTTCCTGCCTCAGCTGCACTAGCCAGCCTCCAGTCAGCTCCCTCACTGAACACCTAGGGGTAGGGTCTGCCACAGCGCACATGCCCCGGTACCCCCAATGGCCCTGCTAGGCCCAGACCTCCCCCTTGGCCATCTCTGGAGCCTCGTTCCGTTTCCGCATCCAGGACCTGCCTGTGTGTCGTGAGTGCTGAGGCACGTGTGTGATGAGGAACGGCTCTGCCTTGCCCTCTAGACCTCTCCCCCCACGAGAGACCGGAATCTTGGGGAGCCACAGATATGGGGGCTCGGGACTGTTTTCCAAGCTGTTGCTTGAAGGCCACACACATCAGCACTAGTCTGATGAAACAAGGCTGGACGGTGGCCCAGGTGAAGGAAACAGCATTTGCCGAGCTCCGGAGGCAGGAAGAGGGGGCCATCTGCACGACCCCCTGAAAGTACAGAGCTGCCGAGTGAGGTGGAGAGGCGTGCAGGGCGGTGCTGTGGAATGTCCGAGAAGCATGCATCTTACCCTGCAACTGCCCACAGCGGGGAGTCCCTGAGGGGGCTTGTGCTGGACCGTGGTGACCAGCTGCAAAGGGAGATCAGATTTAAAGGGTCCCCCTCTGCCTGACAGCCTGTGGAAGGGGCGGAGTTCTAGAGCTGAGACCCTGTCCTGCTGGGCCCACAGAGGCAGGGGCATCCCTGGGAAGCAAGCCTGGAATGCCCATGTCTGTGCCCAGGTTTTGCCAGGATGACCCAACTGTGTGTCCTGGGACAAGGCCTGACCCACACACACCACATACATGACTAACCAAAAATTCTCTGTGACACTTTTCCCAGGTAGGTCCGACATTCTGTGATTAAACATGGATGGGGTCCCCTGGAACTTAGAGCTCTTGTTTTGGGGCTCCAGAGGCCCAAGAGTTGGAGGTCCTTCCCTGCCTTCTGTCTCCTTCCCCTCTCAGATCTTTCCTCCATCTGCCTGGGACTCTCAGAAGCCCAGGGGACCCCTTCACACAGGCTGCCTGCTGTTTTTCTGTTGAAATTACAGCCTTGGAAGGTTTTTTTTTTTTTTTTTTTTCCTCAGCCCATTTCTGACATTCTTTTCCAACCACAATGGAGTTGTCTGGGCTGCCTGAGTTGGGCTTGCCCCCAGCTCCTGCAGCTGTAAGGTGACTTCATCCCAACCAGGGCTAGGGGCCTGTTCTTCGTCCAGGACCCCTGCCCAGTGTCAGGGAAAGTCAGGGAGAACTGGAGGCTCCCTAACTTTATTCCCTTCCACTTGGGCTTAGAGGGGCCCTGGCAAGAGTATGATCTGCCCCTCCGCAGAGTTCCTGGGTGTCTGTAACATGCGGTTGAGTTAGGAGGAGCACCCCCAATCCCAAATGAAGATCCAGAGCCCCTTCAGAGAGGCTTTCTCCCCAGTGTGGCTGGAGGTGGTGGTGTCTGTGGCCCTGAGAGATACAAGGATGACAGAGCGATGGGGAGGAGACCTAGCCTAGGAATGGGTAGTGTGGGTTCCCTTGCAGGGGACTCTCCCTGGGGTTCCCTGTCAGCTGAGCTACCAACCCGCACACACACACCCCCACCCCCAGCACTTAGCAGCTGGTGATCCGTCTGCTGTCGCCCATCGCCCCCCCCCCCCCCAAACAACCAGGCCACCAGCCCAAAATAGAAAAGGAAAGGAAGTTATTTTCCACAGTCAGCGGCAGCCGGAAAAGCTCCCCTCCAGTGAGGGGGGCGGGCGGGATTCCTGGAGCTGGAGGCCAAATCAAAGCCAGGCTGAGCACCGAGCGCCCCGCCGCCCTCGGCCCTGGCTGCCTTCGGCGTGTGTCATTTCCCTGATTCAGCACAACACGTGTCCTGCGGTTGCCACGCTGCAGGCTGCCGAGGAGCTGCGGGGAGCTCCTGGCGCCGCTCCAGCCTGGGGACGGGGCCAGAGCCCGGGGGTCAGGGCGGCCAGGCCCGCTTCCCCACAGGGCCCCGGTCCTGGTCCTGGCTCAGGCCTGTGGCCACACACACATACACACACACACCCCTCGTCTGGGAAGAATGAACCCTGAGCGCCCTTGGGAGTAAGAACCTTCCCCATAAACCTTCTTAGAAGGCTGTTCAAGGGCTGGGGATGTGGCTCAGCGGTTAAAGGCAATTGCTTGCAAAAGTCTGTCTCTGGTTCTGCCAGATGCATCTGGAGAGTTCGGTTGTATTAGCAAGAGGCCCTGGTGTGCCCATTCTCTCTGCTCGCAAATAATTTTTTTTAAGTTATTTTTTTATTATAAGGAAGGTAGTTCAAGCCCTGGCTCCTGAGGGGGGCTGTAGGCACCTTGGCAGGAAGGCTGCAGGGTCTCCATGTGGGAACTGAGCACCAGAGCGTAACAGGGTTTTCCTAAGACTCTAGCGTGGGAGCTTTATTCTTTTATTTTTTAATTTTAAAAAATTTATTTAGGGGGGCTGGAGAGATGGCTTAGTGGTTAAGGCGTTTGCCTGCAAAGCCAAAGGATCCTGGTTCAACTCTCCAGGACCCACATAAGCCAGATGCACAAGGGGGCGCACGCGTCTGGAGTTCGTTTGCAGTGGCTGGAGGACCTGGCGCGCCCATTCTCTCTCTCCCTCTCCCTCTCGCTCTCTCTCCCCCACCTCTTTCTCTATCAAATAAATAAATAAGAATAAAATATTTGCCAGGCAAGGTGGTGCATGCCTTTAATCCCAGCGCTTGGGAGGCAGAGGTAGGTGGATTGCCGTGAGTTTGAGGCCACCCTGAGACTACATAGTGAATTCCAGGTCAGCCTGGGCTAGAGTGAGACCTTACCTTGAAAAACCAAAACAAACAAAAAAAATAATAAAATAAAATATTTTTAAAAAATTATTTAGCTGGGCATGGTGGCAAACACCTTTAATCCCAGCACTCGGGAGGCAGAGGTAGGAGGATTGCTGTGAGTTCAAGGCCACCCTGAGACTGCAGAGTGAATTCCAGTTCAGCCTGAGCTAGAGTGAGATGCTACCTCGAACCCCCCCCCACCCAAATTTTTTTATTTGCAAGGAGAGGGAGGGAGGGAAGCAGAGAGAGCTTGGGCGGGGGGAGAATGGGCACACCAGGGCCACCAGCTGCTGCAAACAAATTCCAGATGCATGCACCACTTAAGGCATCTGGCTTCACATGGGGACAGGGGAATAGAACTAGGGTGGTTAGGCTTTGCAGGCAAATGCCTGAACTGCTCTCTATCCTAGGGAGCTTTATTATTATTATTTTTTTATCTGCCTTATTCTCTAGAGGTCCTGTTGGCTCTCCTCACCAACAAACCAACATACAGGCAGGCTGCACTGTTAGTGAGCTATGAGGCTGGTCTCTGGAGGGTACCCGGTAGGCAGCAGTTTGGCAGTGTGCCAGTGTTAGAGACATGCGCATGGAGACATACAGCCCCTGCTATCTATAGCAGGCATTCGTAGACGTCTCTTTCTAAAGACACAACGTCCACGTTTGCACAGCAAGTAGAGGCGCTGGGCAATCGGGAAGCAGCCCGAGCCCAAGGTCAAGGCTGAGGAGTTAGTGAGGCTGACCGCAGGGGCCCCGGGCGATGGGAGGGAGCCCTGCACCTTCGTTCTGGAAGCAGTGCAGGCACAGGGAGCTCTTGAGCAACACCCCACCTGCCTGAGGGAGCTCGTGTGATGGATCAGCAGAGCTGTGACTGATCCTAACTGCTCTCTCTGCTCTTGTGACCTCCCGTACCCCAGGATGGACGTTCTGGGCTCCGGACCCCCTGCAAGCCAGAGACGCTACAGGAGCTGGAACCCACCCCTGCTGGGGAATCTCCCCGATGACTTCCTCCGCATCCTGCCCCAGCAGCTGGACAGCATACAGGTAACAGGCTACCCCGCACCTCCATGCCTACCTGTCTGTCCAGCAACCCTCTTTGCCCAGGTAACCTGTACCAGCCCAGTTTTGCTCTCAGGATTGTTTTGTTTTGTTTCCCAGGCAGGGTCTCACTGTAACCCAGGCTGACCTGGAACTCTGTAGCCCCAGGCTGACCTGGAACTCATGGTGATCCTCCCACCCGTCAGCCTCTCTCTGGGATTAAAAGCGTGTGCCACCACACCTGCCTTGCTTCTTGGTTTTTAAACCCAGGCTGGGCTGTTTCCGTTGCCCTGGGTTTGTGGGGAAATAATGCTGAACCAACAGCCTCACTTCCGTCTGAGCATGATGGTCTCCTTTTGGACCCCGGCTGCAGCCATCCCCTCAGGCTGGAGGGAGGAGGCATGGAGTGGCCAATGGATGAAGCCCAGAGCACTTCCTTCCCATCACTTGGTGCATCTCACAGACATTGGCATGCCCCAGGGTGCCATCCTGAGGAGCTGGTGCAGGGAATGGTGTGAGCTGGGAGCCTGTGGACAGGCTGTGGGGGAGTTAGCAAATCCTTTTGCAGGGCTATCCCACTTGTAGATGAAGGAATGGGGTGATCCAGGGCTGGGAGGCGGACCCTTCTGGTGCCCTCACTACTTCCTTAGCACAGAGGTTTCTGAACTGTTCCAGTGGATTCTCGCTAATGACTAGGGCCCGTTGGGAGGAACGGGCCTCAGGATGAGGCTGAGAAAGCACAGGGGAACAAGCACATGGGCATGGGTGTCTGTGTAGCACATGCCAATGTGACGGGTGTTCAGCAAGCTTGCTCCTCCGCAGGGTCACCCCGGGGCCTCCAAGCCTGTGAGTGCAGAGGGAGGCCTGCCTTCAGCGCCAGGGCCTGGAGCCCATGACCAGGACAGCCGCTGGAAACAGTACCTGGAGGATGAGAGGATCGCGCTCTTCCTGCAGAACGAGGAGTTCATGAAAGAGCTGCAGCGCAACCGTGACTTCCTCCTCGCCCTGGAGAGAGGTGGGCACATGTGGCCGGCCGCTGCCCCGCGGCTGGAGAAGAGAGTGATGTGGGCTTTGGCCTTGGGGCTCAGGACATGGTTGTGCTGCAAGCCAAGCTTCCAGGGACTTTCCATCTTGTAGAAGTGTGGCCCTCATGAGGCTGTCCTGCAGGAGCCCCAGGGGTATACCAGTGGGGGGCTGGGGGCACCTGGGGACTCAGAGAAAGAGAGGTACGTCCACTTAGGGCCTCTTCCTCCTCCTGCACATCTGTGTGAGCTTTACAAGTTGGCCTTGGCCTGCATGACAGGTAGAAACACTGTCTTTCCGCACTGTGTCCCAGACACAAGGCAGAAGTGGCCTGTTTGGAGTCCTAGCAACAGGACAAGTGACTCCGTGGGTGCCAGAGTGGGAGGCCTCCTGAGCGAGGAGGTTAGGTCAGGGGGTTTGGCTGGTCTGTGGATGGGGTACTTTGTTCCCCAGCCTGCTGCCTGGTCCCGTTAGGATTAGGTAGCATTAGGTAGGTGTGCAGAGAGGGCTGTGGAAGTTGTCTTGTGAGAGTCGCTGAGGGAGGGAGAGGGTGGAAGAGACTCTGATGTGGGGCCACAGGAGAGGAGCAACTTGTAGGCAAAGAATGCTGGGCTGGAGGGAGAGGGTCCAGGCAGTCAAAGTGCTGGTCTTCTCTTTCAAATCAAGGAGCTTGGCTGGCATGCTAAGGTCTACTTGTAATCCCAGCATTTGGGGGTGAGGGCAGAGGCAGGAAAATCCTAAATTCCAGAACAACCTGGGCTACACAGCAAGACCTTGTCTCAAAATCAAAATAAAATATGTCTTAGATTCTCAGGGGCCTTCAGGTTCTGACATTCCCAGTAGTTGTCAGGAAGTCGTTTCTGTTACACTGGTTTGCACAAGCTGGTAGGCATGGTGTTTGCCTATGTCGTGTGCACGTGTGTGCTTGCATGTGATGCTGGATCTGCACCCACCAGCAACCTCCCGGGAGCTCACTTTCCTGATAGAAACCTATTCCTTTTCCAGATCGATTGAAATATGAGTCCCAGAAATCCAAATCTGGCAGCGTGGCTGTGGGAAATGACTTGGGTTTTCCCTCCTCTGTCCCAGGTAACCTTGCCTTCCTGAGGGAAAATCTAGCAGAAATGGGAGGCTCACAATCCAATTTTGCCTTGTATCCTGAGAATATAGGGGTAAGGTGAGGAATGAGGGAAAAAGACTAAGGATAGGGACCCATGGCCCCTTAGCAGGCTGGGAGGGATTCTTTCTTTGGGGTGAGAGGTCTCCCTCCCTTCCTAAGTGGCCCTGGGTTCTTGTTGAACTGGGGACAGTGGGTTGACACAGGATGGATGAACTCCTAACCTGTGCCTGAAGCTTGGGTTACTAGAGGACTCACTATGTTGTGTAATGTCCCTTTGTAGCAGTTGGGAGTAACAAGACCTCAAGGGCATGGCCTGTGCCCTGGAGCAGCTCTATGTCTTATAAGTAGATATGGCCAAGAAACAGGTAACACAGAGGAAGGAGGATCACTGTGAGTTCGAAGCCAGCCTGAGACTACATGGTGAATTTCAGGTCAGCCTGGTCTAGAGTGAGACCCTACCTCAGAAAACCAAAAAAGAAAGGAAGGAAGGAAAGAGAGACACAGAGAGAGAAAGAAAGAGAGAGAGAAAGGAAGGAAGGAAGGGGAAGGAAGGAAGGAACAGGTAACACAGACCAGCAAAGCAGAGGACATCTGTGTTCACTGGAGCCAATGCTTGAAGAGGAGGAAGGCAAGATTAACCTGGGTAGGGCTCATGTAGTCACTTAAGTAACTGGGGAGTCTGCCACCAGCCAGGTCCTGCACTGAGGGAGGAAGGGAGAGAAATCTGGAACATTGAGTACAGGTGGTAAGAAGGAGGGACTGCCTCAGGAGGGCTCAGGCCGCTCACTCAGGAGTGGGGCCATCGGGGGAGAGATCACTGATGCTGAGAGGTCAGGGGGTGGGTGGCATTACCAGTGGGCTGAACAGACCAGAGGGCTGAGCTACGGAGGGCAACATGGGACAGAGGCCCTGCTTTCATATTCACCGGTATGGACTCTGAGCTTGTGTGGTCACACTGGCTATTCACTGCCCCCCCACCCTATGCACATATACAGAAATGCTTAACAGCTCTGCCTAGGGGTAGACCGTCCATTGTGCAGTGGGGTGGGGCACGCAGGAGCACAGGGTAAGGAAGCCCTTCTGCTTAGACAGAGAAAATCCCATAGCGTGGATTCATAAGCAACAGGCTAGGAGCTTAGGCCCCACCAGATGTGCATCTGGGAGTTTTCACGGAGCCTCTCGTCCTTGATCCCGAATTAACTAGAGACACCGGGGCCACTGAGATGGATCAGAGTGACTCAGGGGAGACTTAGCAAGCAAGGTGACTTAGGATTAGCTAAGTTGCAGGGTGGTGCACAGCGGCTTAAGGAGGGCAGTGAGAGACCCCACGGTACTGAGTGAACCACAGGGCTGTGGGTGGCTGGCAGGACGTGAGCCTTGGCCTAGTCCTGCTCTCTTTCCTACTGCCGTCTTGGAGAGTGACGGAGGGGCTGAGCCTAGAAGGAGGAAGGGAGTTTCCTTGGGTTGCTGGCTTTGTGTCCTCACCCCCATGTCAGGATGCTGTCAGACAGCTATCAACCCACTCTTAGGTGCAGGGAAGGCCAGTCCCTACTGACTTCCCTGGTGTAAACCTCCCCATCTAGCTCGTTCCAAACTACTGTAATGACTTCCCAGAGTGTGGAAGTTTTCAGAGAAGTGGATGGCTAAAGAACGTCACATGCAGCAGACCTTAATCAAAGGGAAGTACTCCCAGAATCCAGTGTCCTCCTAGCTTTAAATTCCTTCAGCTAGGGAAGAAGCCTGTACCCTTGCTTGAATGAGAGGACAACCCGCCTTCCCAGGGTCTTGGCAGTTGCTCATGGGGCCTCAGAGACCCAAGGGGCTCGGTGTCCCTCAGCAGGTGTCTCCTTTTTCCAGGAACCAGTGATACCAACCCCACTGTGTCAGAAGATGCCTTATTCAGGGACAAGTTGAAGCACATGGGAAAATGTGAGTCCAGCTCACTTCCCCTCCCCTTTCCAGCTTTTCTGAGGCAGGCTCTGGGGCCTCCTGGGAGGGAGGGAGCCCCCTCCCCCGACACACACACACACCCCCGTGGACTACTGATGCTGCTGACTCTTGGTGAACCCAAATGATATTTTAATTGCAAGCCGGTTCCCTAAGCCTTCCTGCCTCACTTCCCTCTGCAGCTGAGTCTGGATACAAATTAAGTTCCAATCCTCTTGAGCCAGCTGTCTGCAGGAAAAAAAAAAAAAAAAAAATGTGCGGCATCCCCCAGCCCCGTGTGTCAGCGTTCACATTCTCTGCGGCTTGAGGGCTTGGCCTGGGTCCGGTGATGACGAGTCTAGTTTCTGTGGGGCAGGAGCTGATCTCTTCCTGCCATCCTTTTCCTGCCACACAGACCCTTTCAAGGCCCCAATGGCAGGGAAAAAAAAAAAAAAAATCTCAGATGAGTCATTCAAACCCCAGGACCAATTCTAGAGGTGGCTGGCAGGAAAGGCGGGAAAGGCCAAGGCAGCAGGCAGAAAAGAAAGCCAAGATGCATGACTGCCTGTCGCAACTCGGGAAGGAGTACCCGGATCTTGGCCTGCTGGCCTGCTGTGTGCCTGGCTAGTGGCGGCCTCTGCTGCCCCTGCAGGCCGACCTGGGATGGCAGCCTGGCTCCTGAGGTGTCACCTGCACCTGAGATTCCTGTCACCTCCTTCCCCTCCCGGCCCCCCTCCCGGCCCCAGGGGCCGGTGCTACTTTGGCTGCCCCCAGACCTGGAGGCAGGACATCTGATGCTCTGGCTGCCAGGAGCACGAGGGGCTCACAAGTCTCTCTGCCCCAGCCACGCGGAGGAAGCTGTTTGAACTGGCCCGAGCCTTCTCCGAGAAGACCAAAATGAGGAAGTCAAAGAGGAAGCACTTGCCAAAGCATCAGTCGTATCCTTTTGCCTGGCACTGGGTGCTGGGCTGGTGGGTGCCATGGGCAATGGTTGGGATCCCAGTTGAGCCCCTTGAAGCTGGGTCTTCCTCAGAAGTGGGGTCCAGCTTTGTGGCCTCCCTTCTGCCCTGCAAGCCAAGCGACCATCCTGCTGGCCATTCCTCGGAGCACCAATAGCCGTGCTTGGGGATGATGGCTGGCTGTCTTCTTCCTTCTGTAGGAAATTGTCCTTCCTATGATGTTATTGTTTTAAATATTATTTATGTATTTATTTGAGGGGGGAAGGGAGATAGAGAACATGGGGGCAGGCGTGGTGGCACACACTTTTAATCCCAGCATCCAGGAGGCAGAGGTAGGAGGATCGCTGTGAGTTTGAGGCCAGCCTGAGACTACATAGTGAATTCCAGATCAGCCTGGGCTAGAGTGAGACCCTACCTCGGAAAAAGAAAAATACAGAGAGAGAGAGCACCAGGCCTCCTACCACTGCAAATGAACTCTAGACGCACGTACCACCCACCATGTGCATCTGGCTTACATGGGTGCTAGGGAATTGAACCTGGGTCCTTAGGCTTCACAGACAAGCGTCTTAACAGCTAAGCCATCTCTCCAGCACCCCCCCCCATCCCCATGACCTTTTTGATTTTGGTTTTGAGTCATCCTCATCTTGTGAGAAGTTCTCCCATTGAAATTGGTAAGCCTTTCCCTAATTTCACTAGTTGAACTGGTCCACAGGTTCCCTGCAGGCTGTCTTGAGAGGCCTGCTTTCTTGCTTTGAGTAAAAAAAAAAAAAAACTCCAGCTCCTAGAGATTGCTTAGTGCTTAAGGCACTTGCCTGCAAAGCCAAAGGACCTAGGTTCAACTCCCCAGGACCCACATTAGCCAGATGCACAAGGGGGCTCATGCATCTGGAGTTCGTTCGCAGTGGCTGGAGGCCCTGGCGCGCCCATTTTTTTTCTCTTTCTACCTGCTTATTTCTGTATCTCTCTCTCTCTCTCAAATAAATAAATAAGATACACACACACACACACACACACACACACACACGTAATTATACATAAACTCCAGCTCCTGTCCATGCACATCCAGCACAAGCCAGGATATGGAAAGCAAAGGGGAACAGGGAGAAAATCACTTCCCTGTTCCCAGAGATGGGCGCAGAATGTGAGGGTTGGAACCTTGGCTGCTCAGCTGATCCCAAGATCAAGAGCCTGATGGAGACTGGGTTGGTGTGCTGGGGGCACAGGAGGTATAGCGGAAGCCTTGTGAGCTTGGTGGGCTGGCAGGGCATGCAGTGCCCATGCATCTCTGAGACAGCTTTCCTGAACAGTCCTGCAGGCTGGGGGCTGCCGCGTCAACAGCCAACCTCCTGGATGACGTGGAGGGCCACTCTTGTGGTGAGGCCGGAAGGGGAATTCTGAGCTCCAGTTAGCCTGTGATGGGTCACCCTCCCAGAGGAGGGTCCTAGGCTTTCATGCCAAGGAGGGGACCACTCAACCCTGGGGACATGTCAAGGGTTGGTGGGCTAATGGCCCCCAGAAATATGAACTGTTCTCTTGAACACAGTGTCTCTCCCTTCCTGCAGTCCCTGAAAGGGGGCCCAGCCCCACCACCATCCAGATCCCTACCTCTAGCAGAGTGCTAGGCACCATTCCTGTGTAGTAAGGAGCGGGTAGGCCTCCTACCCAAAGGAGCGCATGGTGGGTAGCTTCAGTGTGAGGACTAAGGGGCTTTCAACTTCCACTGGGGCCCTTCCAAAGGCCACGGGGCCCGGCAGATCCTGCCTCAGACCCTACCAGGCCACACATAGCTGAAGCCTGATCTTCATGCACTCAGCTCCAGCAGACATCCAGAAAGAAAGAAAAGAGGGCCTTGGAGGTTGTCACCCAGCCAGTCCCTTGTCTGTCATATCCCATACCCCTCAGATCCTGTTTGATAAATGAGGAAACTGAGACCCCCTCCCCCAAAGAGGGAAGATTTAACCAAGACCTCAGATCTTAAACATAGCTGGGACGCCCTGTTGACTCTTTCCCCACACCCATACACCACCACGTGCCAATCCGCATCAAGTAAAGGGACAGAGTTGGGTCAGATCTCCTTCCTGGCCTGGGGACAGACCCCAGGGAGGCCCTGTGGGGTAGAGAGGATGAGGTGGCTTCTGTCTGCCTTTCAGATGAAGACTTCCGGGGAAGACGGCATGAGGTGCCCAAGGTGGAGGAGGCCCTGAGAGAAGGACAGTAAGAGGTAAGGCTTGGAGCCCAGCTGCCAGGGGTTGCTTGGGCTAAGATCCACCCCCTGCCCCCAACCTCCACGTGTTTTCTTAGGAATCCAGGAGTGCTTCAGCATCAGGATAACATAGGTCCTAACTCCCTTGCTCTGTGCAAGGGACATGGGTTCCCCATGCAAACTGATCTTACCCCCCTCCCTCTCTTCTTTCTTCCCTCCCTTCCTTTTTTTTTTTTTTTTTTTTTGTTGTTGTTGTTGTTGTTGTTTTGTTTTTCAAGGCAAGGTCTCACTCTAGCCCAGGCTGACCTGAAATTCACTCTGTATTCTCATGGTGGCCTCAAACTCACTGTGATCCTCCTACCTCTGCTTCCCTAGTGCTGGGATTAAAGGTGTGCACCACCAGGCCTGGCTTCCCTCCCTTCCTTTTATTTATTTTTAAAAAATATTTTATTTATTATTTTTTACTTGAAAGAGAGAAATAGGGCAGCTAGAGATTGAGAGAAAGAGAATGGCACACCGAGGCCTCTAACCAATGCAAACAAACTCCAGACACATGTGCATCTGTCTTTATGTGGGTACTGGGGATTGAACCCTGTTTCTTAGGCTTTGTAGGCAAGCACCTTAACTGCTGAGCCATCTCTATAGCCCCTTTCCTTCCTTCTTTTGTGTTTCTGTTTTTCAAGGTAGGGTCTCACTCTAGCAAAGGCTGACCTGGAATTCACTATGTAGTCTCAGGGTGGCCTCGAACTCTCCGTGATCCTTTTACCTCTGCCTCCTGAGTGCTGGGATTAAAAGTGTGTGCCACCACACCCGGCTTCCTTCCTTCTTTTCAATGCAGTCTCATGTAACACTGGCTGGACTCAAACTTACTAGCTATATGGATGAAGTTGGGGCCTTGAACTTTTCTGATTCTCTAGCCTCTACCTCCCAAGGGCTGGGATTACAGGCCTGCACCACCACACCTGGCTTTTGCATTTCTTTTATTTGCTTATTTATTCATTTACAAAATATAATCACACTTGCCTTTGACGGATGCTGGAAACAGGGAAAACACATTAACTTTTGCCCTTGAGTGGTTTACAGCCCTGCTGAAAAAGACCGTGTAGGACATGCAGCACACTGCGAGGACATTTTAAGAAAACTTGTAGTGGCCAGACACACACTGAACTGTATCCTCACCACATCCTTCTTAAGGTAGACCCTCAGGCTTTCCTCATCCATAGAGCTGCATCCAGCTTCCTACATCCTTGGGGTACCCAGGTAAGAGCAGCCGTCCTCTGCCTCCATCCTGGTGGTCCTCAGGGACCTCCACTCACGACCTCCCCACCTCCAAACTTGCTCAGTACTTCTTTCTGTCCCGAGTCTTCAGCTCTTCCCTCTCCCAGCTTCTCCCCACTGTAAAAACCAAGTGACCTCAACTGACAGGACAGTGACATCTCTCTCTCTCTCTCTCCCCCAACTTGTGATCCCATAGGTTTTCCCTGAAGTCTTCCCTGGCTCCTCCTGGAGCCTGGTTCCCCTTCTTCCCCATAGGCAAGGACTCCTCTCCTCTTTCTTCTCCTCCTCCCTCAGTGCTGTGCCCTTGACCCTCTCGGATCTTCTCACTCCTCACTCTCTGGCAGCACCGCCGTCTTCTTTCACAGCAGTTACGTCTCCAAATCAACTCCATATCCCCAGCTGCCTCCCAGATGGTCTGTCCAGCACTATGTCAATTCGAGCAAGCCGGTTTCTCCGGACTTCCTCCCATCTCGTCCCTTTCCCTCCTGTTCTTATAGACTCCTCACTGGTGTTTTTGGCCACCCAACTTGTTCATTACCAAAATACCACTTTCGTCCCATTCCTCTCTTGCTCTTTCAATCTTCTGAGCACAGGTCTTGGGAACTTAGCTGGTGTGTGGGGCCAGGCAAGTTCTGCTCCGGGTGGACCCTTCTTCCCATCCAATTTCCCTTGGTCTAATTCCTCTGAGCTATCAGCCTGTCACAGAATGACCTGAGGCAGAGTCCCGGGCTAACCCTAGAGCAGCCGGGAAAGGAGGGGAATGCCTGTCTTTGATAACTTCTGCTCCAAACTGTTCCAGGAGCCCCAGTGGCCCAGAAAGGCCAGAGGACTCCCTTGAAGAAGACGTCACTGATCCGTTTCTCCTCCATCCCTCAGCAGGTGCCAGCAGCTTCGCCTTGCCAGAGATGCATCTGACCTGGGCACAGCCAGAGAGCAACACCGGTGCCCAGCTGAAGAGCCTTGCCGCTGCAGGGACGGACGGTGCTTGCACACCAAGGCGCAGGGCGCTTTAGCCACAGCCCAGCCGAGCCACTGCCACTTTCCACGGAACTTAGAACTTCGGAGTTGCCGTCTTGTGATTGAAGAAGGGACCTGAGGGCCTCGAGACAGCAGCCAGCTACAGCTACCTTGTGTAGCCTGGCTTTTCTGTGGGCAATGAGCAGAAATGCAGGCACCACATCCGGCCCTAGAAATGCCAAGGTTGCGTCTGGGATGGCAAAATGACCCTCCCAGTAGCTCTTTGGCCTGAGGGAGGAGCTCCCGCCTCCCCCATCTCTGGGGGGAGGGGCACAGACTGCCTGATTCCCCCATCCCCAGCTCCCTTGGGCCCTTTCTTCCCATGGTCTGCGACTCAGCCTTGCCCCAGGTGCTGAACCATGGCACAACAGAGCTCCAGGGGGTGGGCTGGGGGGCGGATGTTGAACTACATCTGGAACCCTGGCCGCACTTGGGCTCCCCTGGGAGGAATCTTCTGCCCAGTCCAGCTCTTTGGGCTGCTTTTGTTAAGGGCTTGGACAGAACCCTCTACCCCCCAGCCTCCCCTTCATCCAGCAGGGATGAGGAACGTGATCCCCCCCCCCCCCCACACACACACCTGGGAGCCGAAGGAATCTGGGTTTGATTGAGGATAGAAGGCAGTTCTTAATTTACACAACAGCACAGGTCCTCAGAAGATCCAACCGTCCAACTGGACCAGTCCTCCTGCTGACCTCTAAGGGTGTGTGTGTGTGTGTGTGTGTGTTTATGTGTGTGTGTGTGTATGTGTGTGGTGGGAGGGGGGTGCGGAGAGCTAAGAAAAGTACTTGCCAAGTGCCCCCAGCAGAGCCCCGGACGGTGGTCTGAGGAAGAACCCTCCGGTTCCACGAACCGGCACCAAGCACTGCCAGAGGGAGAACACGCGTGTGTCTCGCCATCTGACCTTTCGGTAGAGCCGGGAAGCCTGGGGCAGGCGCAGGGTCCAGCGCCCTGGCTCGGCTCTGGACGTTAGGACAGGGATCCGACGTCTGGGGGTCAGCGGGGCCCGGTGGCAGCAAGAAGCTGGGAGGAAACGGAGGTCGAGACCGCAATCGCGCCTCGTCGCGGCGGCCGAGCTGCCCCCGGGGCTCGGGAGAGCGGCGCGCGCGCGGAGCGTGACCAAGTTTGGAAGCGTGCGCTGCGCCGGGGGCTCTGGCACCGGGCCGCCCGCCGCTGGTCCCCGGCCAGGCCCGCGGCCCCCGGAGGGAGGGAGGGAGGGAGAGCGAGCTCCGGGTACCGGCCGCGGGCCCCCAGCCTGCGCCCCAGGCGCGCGCAGGGACATCACCAGCCCCTCGTCTCCCTCCAGCTCCCCCCATCCCCATGTGTGGTTGGTTGTTTGTTTCCCCCTTGAAGTTGTTTCATAGGAATTCCTGTAATAAAGACTTGGTGTTTTCTTGGTGCTCCGATGTGGCCCGTGGTGTGGGCGACACCCTCCTCCCTTCCTTCCCTTGCTCTGTCGCGCACGGGGGTTTGGTTTCTGGGGATGGAGCAGAGCGTCCTTGGGCCTCGTCCGACCCCGTTAACCCGCAGGGTTAAGCTCGCGCTGCCGCCGCCCCGCTGGACCTGGTCCAGCGCCTTCCTTCCTGTCTGCCTGCTGGGCAAGGTGAACCGCTGGCTCCCCGGCAAGGACGCCGCCGCCTGGGCAAGCCAGCCTGTTGCGAAAGCTCGACCGCAGCTCGCCAAGTACACCGAACGCTCCTGGATCCGCGGCGGGCGGGCGGCCAGAAGTGCGTCCCACACTGCAGGGCTGCGGGCCGGCGCGACCTTCCACTTCTCGGGCCCCCTCGGGCCCCTCGTCCCCCCGCGCGCCCCGGCTCCGCTGGACAACCCCCTCCCCCGACCCTCTGCCACGCTCACAGGGACAGGAAGCTGCCTGTGAAAAGAGGAAGCGGATGCCATCTCCAGACAGGGCAATTCTCAAGGTTAAAAATTCTGCCTTGTGCCTGGCCGGGCGTGGCGGCGGCAAACCTTTAATCCCAGCCCTCGGGAGGCAGAGGTAGGAGGATCGCTGTGAGTTCGAGGCCACCCTGAGACTACAGAGTGAATTCCAGGTCAGCCTGGGCTAGAGTGAGACCCTACCTCGAAAAACCACAAATAAAAAATCCTACCTTGTGTTGAGCCCAAGGCCAAATTATGCCTTGTTCCTGGGCTCTGGGTCAAGGTTCTCCCTCTTCTCCTGATGCCATGTCCCTATAGTCGTGTCCTCCCCGCAAAGAGGTTTCTCGGGCTAGCGAGTCCTGCCCCACCCCCACCAGATCCAGTTAGGCTGGCATGGTGGCATACCTGGGACAGCTGGTGGTGATGCGGAGTGCTCTGGGCCGGGCACAGGAAGACGCTCCTTTAGCCAGTTATCGCACAAAGTGTAATCCTGGAGCCGAGCTCCGGATCCACCTGCGAGCTTTGAAATGCCTCTTCTCAGCCCCATTCCAGCCCTACCGAGTCAGACACTGGAGGTGCAGCCCAATAATTTGGGATTCCAACGCACACTAAGATTTGGGTGCCCTGGTAATAGGCCACTCCCCGAAATGATTCTTCAAACAAAATCCCATGTTTAATACCCCACACCGGTTAAATCAACAACTATGTTTTTAGTTTTATTTAATTAATTTATTTTATTTATTTACTTGAGAGAGAGGCAGATAGAGAGAGAGAGAGAGAGAGAGAGAGAGAATGGGTGCTCCAGGGCCTTTAGCCACTGCAAACAAACTCCAGACGCATGCGCCCCCTTGTGCATCTGGCTTACGTGGGTCCTGAGTACTTGAACCCGGGGTCCTTAGGCTTCGCAGGCAAATGCCTTAACCGCTAAGCCATTTCACCAGCCCTAGGTTTTGTTTTTTTTAATGGTGGATTTCCTGAATTTATTTATTTATATTATTATTATCATTATTATTGGTTTGTGTGCACATGCAGATGCGTGCAAATGTGCACGTGCATGCAGAGGAAGATGTGGCTAGCTTCTCTGCCTCATTTCCCTGAGACAGAGACTGGCCGCTGAGCCTAGAGCTCCAGTGAGTCTTTGTTTCTGTTCCCTCCCACACACAATTTAGCACTGTGGTTACAGACCTGCGTGGCCTTTTTTTTTTTTTTTTTCCTCGAGGTAGGGTCTCACTCTAGCCCAGGCTGACCTGGAATTCACTATGTAGTCTCAGGGTGGCCTTGAACTCATGGCGATCCTCCTACCTCTGCCTCCCAAAGTGCTGGGATTAAAGGTGTGTGCCACTAGCTCCCATGCCGTCCTTTACATGGGTACTGGGATTAAACTCAAATCCTCATGCTTGCATAGCAAGCACTCCTACCCATTGAGCCACCTGCCCAGCCTTTTGTTGCTGTTGTTTGTTTTGTTTTTAATGTTCCGCAGGCAATTTATTTGCTGTCACGTCTGAGATCCAGCATACCAGGCTGTCTGCTAGGTATTGCAGGGTAGCCCAGTTGACCTTGCCCAACAGCTACTTCAAATTAGATGAAGAAATGACAAATCAGAGAGCTTAAGTAATTTATCCAAGATCACAGAATTAAAGCTGTATTAAGGACCGGCATGGTGGCTCCCACCTTTACTCCCAGCACTGGGGAGGCAGAGGCAGGAGGATCGCAGTGAGTTCCAGGCCATCCTGAGACTACATAGTGAATTCCACGTCAACCTAGACTAGGATGAGACCCTACCTTAACCCCCACCCTCCAAAAAAAGCTGGTGTAGGGCTGGAGGGATGGATTAATGGTTAAGGCACTTGCCTGCAAAACCAAAGGACCCAGGTTCAATTTCTCAGTACCCATGTAAAGCCAGATGCACAAGGTGATGTATGCATCTGGAGTTTCTAGGAGGTAGGCCCTGGTGCACCCATTTTCTCTGTCTGTCTCTCTACCTGCCTCTTTCTCTTGCTCACTCTCAAATAAATAATAAATAAAATATTTTTTTAAAGCTGGTGTAGGGCTGGAGGGATGGCCTAGAGGGTAAGCCACCAGCCTGCAAAGCCAAAGGATCCAGATTCAACTCTTCAGAACCCATGTAAGTCAGATGCACAAGGTGGCACATGCTTCTCTCTCTCCCCCACCCTCTCAAATAAATAAGCCAAAAAAAAAAAAGAAAGAAAGAAAGAAAAGAAAAAAGCTGGTGTGAAGCCGGATGTGGTGGCACACACCTTTAATCCCAGAGTTTGGGAGGCACAGGTAGAAGGAACTCCATGAGTTCGAGGCTACCCTGAGATGATATAATGAATTCCAGGTCAGCCTGGGCTAGAGTGAGATCCTATCTTGAAAAACAAAACAAAAGTCTGGTATGGTGGCTCACACCTTTAATCCCAGCACTTGGAGGCTGAGGTAGGAGACTCACTGTGAGTTTGAGGCCTGACTGAGCTTTAGAATGAGTTCCAGGTCAGTCTGGGCTTGAGTGAGACCTGGCAAACAAAACAGGCTGGGGAGATGTCTCAGAGGTTAAAGATGCTTGTTTGCCAAGCTTACTGGCCTGGGTTTAATTCCCCAGCCATCCAATAAAGCCAGATGGGTGCTCATTTGCAGCAGCAAGAGACCCTGATGTGTGTAAGTGTGTGTGTGCGTGCACATGCATGCACACACAGACACACACATACACAAATAGATTTCAAAACAAATTGCGTTAGAGAAGCAAAGGGACCCCCAGCTGCCCGACCCTAAAGTTCCTGTTGATTCTTCTATTCCTTTCCTGTTCAAAGTGTGCTCCATTACCAGCAGGGTGGCATCACCTGGGAGCCTGTTAGAAATGATCATTGGAGGGGCTGGAGAGATGGCTTAGTGGTTAAGGTGCTTTCCTGTGAAGCCTAAGAACTCATGTTCAAATCTCCAGGTCCCACATAGCCAGATGCACAGTGACATAAGCATGCTATGCTACATGTGCACACAAAGGGGCACACATGTCTGGAGTTCATTCACAGCAGCTGAAGGCCCTGGTGTGCCCATTCTCTCTTTCTCTCTCTCTCTCTCTCTCTGTCAAAATGAATTAAAAAAAAAAAAAAAAAAAAAGAGCCAGGTGTGGTGGCGCACGCCTTTCATCCCAGCACTTGGGAGGCAGAGGTAGGAGGATCGCCTTGAGATCGAGGCCACCCTGAGTCTACGTAGTGAATTCCAGGTCAGCTTGGGTGACAGCAAGACCCTACCTTGAAGAAAAATAAAAAAAGAAAGAAAGAGAAAAGAAGTGTTCATTGTGTCCCGCTCCATGTCTGCTGAATCTGCAAGCTCTCAAGACACAGGCTCAAGTTTGAGACCCACAGTCCTGCACCCTGTCTACTTAAATTTGGCCTGTGGTCCAGCAGCAGCAATATTGCATGGGAGTTAGAAATGTAGAAGAACCACAGCCTTTGCCTCAGAGCCATTCAATCAGAAAAATGCATTCTAACAACTCAAGTAACTTGTATGAACATTACAGTTTAAGAAACTATCAGGCTGGAGAGATGGCTTAGCAGTTACGACACTTGCATGTGAAGCTTAAGGACCCAGGTTCATTTCCCCAGTACCCATGTAAGCCAGATGCACAAGATGATACACGCATCTGGAGTTCGTTTGCAGTGGCTAGAGGCTCTGGCGCACCCATTCTCTCTCTCTCAAATAAACAAATAAATAAAATATTTAAAAAAAACTATAAAATTCCAAAAAGGAGCACTGAAGAAAGAGATGGCTCAATGGTTAAAGGTGCTTGCTTGTCGGGCGTGGTGGCGCACGCCTTTAATCCCAGCACTTGGGAGGCAGAGGTAGGAGGATCACCCTGAGTCTGAGGGCACCCTGAGACTACATAGTGAATTCCAGGTCAGCCTAGGTTAGAGTGAAATCCTACCTCACCCCCCCGCCCCCCACGCAGGAAAAAGGTGCTTGTTTTCAAGGCCTGTCAGCCTGGGTTTAATTTTCCAGCACCCACACAAAGCCAGCTGTAAAGTAATGCATGCCTCTGGAGTTTGCAGCAGCAAGAGTCCCTGGTACGTACACATGCCTGCGTACACACCCTTTCTCTTATACACACAGACATGTGCATGTACGGATAAATTGAAACAAAGAAGAAACTGTAGAACACTGCGTCTCAGACTTGCTGTACAATTAGAATGCATGGGTCCCGTTCCCAGAACTCCTGATGTACTTGGTGTGGAATTTAAGCTGGGAATTCGATTTTAAAAACCTGTTGGTTCTAATATACAACAAAGTTTGAGAATCATAGACCACTTTGTCTATTAGTACAGTTGAGACTAAAGGCTGGGGGAGGAGACGATACCAAGTTGAAAAGAGTAGCTGGGACCCAGAAGTAGAGATAGACAGGGCTCGATGATTGGCCAGCCACCTACCCTTGCACACAACATAATCTATGAGTGTCGGGTTAATGCGAATAGTCCTCTCTCACAGTCTGACGCTGCCAGTACCCCTGGCTCTTCATATACTTTGGTGCCCCTGGAATTTGGCCAACTTGCAAGGAGACCACTGGGATCTGGAAAGGGGTGTGTCCAGAAGTGGCGTGGTTATTACGTTGGTGTCTCAATCCCCCCCCCCCCTGTATTCTCTTGAAGCACCAACTTCCAATGCTGGTGGGAGAACTGAATCTGAAGAGAAAGGAGGCAGGCAAGGTATGGCATGCTGACAGTACCTTATCCTGGGCTCATGGATGCCAGTCATTCTTCAGGGGAGCACAACATGCTTTATTGTACCTAATCACCACAACAGTGATATAAAATCACTATTACCTTCAGTTACACGTATCAGGAAACTGAGTCATGGAGATTTTTTTTTTTTTGAGGTAGGATCTTGCTCTAGCCTATGCTAACCTGGAATTCTCAGGGTGGCCTTGAACTCAAGACAATTCTCTTACCTCTGCCTCCTGAGTGCTGGGTGTAAAGGCATGTGCCACCACGCCCAGAGTCATGGAGATTTTGAGCTCCTTATTTGACATCCATCCTGGGTTAGTACTTGAATTTGAACCCAGGCAACTGAATTCCAGGTCTGATGTCTAAATGATAAGCTACCTGGTGGAAATAAGTGGGGGTGGGGGCAGGGACAGGTCATAAAACCTAGGACTCCTGCATGGATGCAGTTTGTGGGGCCCACTGCTCAAAAACCTCCATGGTGGCCTGTGAACCAGTCGGATACCTGGAACTCCCCTGTTACATTTTTCATTTTATTTTTTGTTTATTTTAATTTATTTATTAGTGACAGTAAGAGGGAGAGAGAGAGAGAGAGTGGGCGACTCAGGGCCTCCAGCCACTGCAAATGAACTCCAGACAGATGTGCCACCTTGTGCATCTGGCTTATGTGGGTCCTGGGGAATTGAGCCTCAAACCTGGGTCCTTAGGCTTTATAGGCAAGCACTTACCTGCTAAGCCAACTCTCTAGCCCTGCTGTTACATTCTTTTCATCAGCTTAAAAACAGTATCTTACCCAAGGTGAGGTCAGGGGAAGAGATTGAGTAAAGGAAAGGTGGAGGGAGGGCTAATCAAAATCTAAAAGGATACAAATAAATCATATGAAATCCTCCAGTTTTGGACAATGAAACACTCAGGAGCCATAGATCGTTGTTAGAAAATTTTCAGTGCCAGGGATGGGATACCTCCAGTGAGTTGTTGGCCAGGGAGGTCCCTGATGCCCCCAAAACATTATAGGCCATTGCCGAGGCCCTTGGTTTCCCACCAGGAATAGATGGTAAGACCCTATTGCTGAAGACTCCACATACTTGGGCTGCAAGGCCACTGAGAAATCCTGCTGGAACTGAGCTGATAACCTCCTCCATGTAGACCAGCTGACAGAAAGCTGGAAGATGCCATTCTACATGCAGTTCAATGGGAGAAAGAGATACCACCAGTGAAGATACTCAACAGTGGACACTGCAAGCCTTATAATTGGCCAGCCAGGCCAAATGAGCCAACGGGTGCAATAGTGGCAAGTCTGTCATGGTGGAAACCAACTGCCCTCCAATTGGACTGGAGGCCCGCTCCATGGGAGGGAATACATCCCTGATACTGAAAACTTAAAACAGGGGTAGTCATGAGTCCTAGGGGTGTAACATCTGCTGATGTCTGGATAAATGTATTACTATGCTTATCAAACTGCCCAGTAAGCACTTCTCTTAATATTCATACCCTTATATTAACACTACTCTCACTTTGGGAAGAGAATCTTCTCTTTTCAGATGGCAGTGACCTTGGGACAACTCAGAAGGTATCATAGTGCTGGAAAGAAGTGACTGGAATACTGAGTAACATCTCGATCACACCTTCCAAGGCTCAGGGTCTAATACAGAAGAGGTGGCGGAAAGAATGTAAGAGCCAAAGGAAGGGTAGGACTCCTTACAACGTGCTCTCTCCAGACATAAAATGGCCTGGATATCCATGACCTCATAGTGCCTGACACTACCTACACAAGACCATCATAAGAGGAGGAAAAGATCATGACATCAAAATAAAAGAGAGAGTGATGGAGATGGGGAGGGGTTATGATGGAGAATGGAATTTCAAAGGGGAAAGTGGGGGAGGGAGGGTATTACCATGGGATATTTTGTATAATCATGGAAAATGTTAACAAAAATTGAGAAAAAAAAAAAAAAACAGTATCTTAGCCGGGCGTGGGGGGTCCATGCCTTTAATCCTAGCACTCGGAAGGCAAGGGTAGGAGGATAGCCATGAGTTCCAGGCCACTCTGAGACTAATTTGAGGTCAGCCTGGGCTAGAGGAAGACCCTACCTTGGAAAAGACAAAAAACAAAAAAAAAACAAAAAACCTCAAAACCAAACAAAAACAGTCTTAGCATATCATTAAATAGCAGATATGCTACTGAGAGAGCATGAGGGAGGCAGGTGAGCTCCTCATGCCACAGCACACATTCATTTGCTGGATCAGCCACCTGGGCCAGCTGGGGGAAAGAGCTGGAAATTTCTGGAGTCCAGGGTGGCTTGAAAGGGTTAGTGACAATCTACTGCCATCTGGTGGTCGTCCTTCAGCAGTGGCAGTCGCTGACCTCTGAGGGATGGACCATTGTTTTCCCAGGAGGAAGATGAGAGCACCTGTTTGGCCTCAAGCCAGCCAGACAGAAGGAAGTTTGTTCAGGTGGCCATGTTTTGTAAAATTTGCAAAACAAAGATTTTTTTTTTATTTGAAAGGGCTACTAATATTATATAAGCTTCAGGACTCATAAAACCAGCTCTACCCTGTGTGGAGGGCTGAGGCCTGGCATCAGGGGTTGTTTCTAGAGAGTTCTGAGCCACCGTTTTATAAAATTCTGCTTATTTATCTATTCATTAGTGTTGCTAGTACTGGGGATGAAACTCAGGGCTCTGTGTATACAAGGCAAGTTCTGTGCCACTGAGCAATACCGCAGCCCTCAGTCACCATTCCTTCTTATTGAGAGGATTATTCCAGAGATTGGGAGTGAGCAGTTATGAGGATCAGCATAAACTCAGCACAAGCCTGCTTTGCAAAACTTTCTGTGCTTAAAACTGAGAAAGTTAAAATAAAAAAGAAGAAGAAGAAGAGGAAGAGGAGGAGGAGGAGGAAGAAGAAGAAGAAGAAGAAGAAGAAAAAAAAAAAAAACCCAGGTGTGGTGGGGCACACATTTGATCCCAGCACTCAGGAGGCAGAGGTAGGAGGATCACCATGAGTTCAAGGCCACCCTGAGACTACATAGTGAATTCCAGATCAGCCTGGGCTAGAGTGAGACTCTACCTCAAAAAAAAAAAGGGGGAGAGGGTGGCTGGAGAGATGGCTTAGCGGTTAAGACATTTGCCTGTAAAGCCAAAGGACCCAGGTTCAATTCCCTAGGACTCACATTAGCCAGATGCACAAGGGGGCGCATGCATCTGGAGTTCGTTTGCACTGGCTGGAGGCCCTGGCACACCCATTCTCTCTCTCTCTCTGTTAAATAAAATAAAATATTTTTTAAAAAAGAGAGAGAAAATCCATTCAAACTTTCAATGGATACTTGGGCAACTTAGTTACCCTATCTGCAGACCAGCAAACTGGCTGTCACCAACCCAGAAATGGGTTACATATGCAGTTTAAGGGGCTAGGAAGATGGCTGAGCGGTTAAAGGTGCTTGTTTGCAAAGCCTGATGGCCCAGGTTCCATTCCCCAGTACCCATGTAAAGCCAGATGCACCAGTGGCCCATGTATCTCGAATGGGTTTGAAGCAGTAAGAGGCCTGGCATGTCTGTCTCTCTCTCAAGTGAATAAACAAACAAACAAACAAAGCCAGGCATGGTGGAGGCAGAGGTAGGAAGATTGTCATGAGTTCAAGGCCAGCCTGAGATTACATAGTGAATTTCAAGTCAGCCTGGGCTAGAGCGAGACCTTACCTTGAAAAACCAGAAGAAAAAAAAGGCGGGGGGGCTGGAAGGGCTGGAGAGATGGCTCAGCGGTTAAGGCACTTGCCTGCAAAGCCAAAGGATCCAGGTTGGATTCCTTAGTACTCACATAAAGCATAAGGTGGTGCATGCATCTGGAATTTGTTTGCAGTGGCTAGAGGCACTCATTCTCTCTCTCTACTTGCCTCTCTCAAATAAATAAAATAAAACAGGTGGGGTGGCTCATGCCTTTAATCCCAGCACTTGGGAAGCAGAGGTAGAAGGATCTCCGTGAGTTCGAGGCCACCCTAAGACTATATAGTGAACTGCAGGTCAGCCTGGGATACTTACCTCGAAAAACCATTAAAAAAAAAATACAATTTTTTTTTTTTTAAAGAAGAAATACAGTTTAAGCCCTCACCCCAAACCTTCCTTTCTCAAGCCTTCTGGGAGGTTCCTCCAGACCCAGTTCCAGTTGACTTGCACAGGAAAATTCACACTTGCCCTGAAATGCTTGCCTTGGAGGTGTCTCATATTTGCAGGACCTAGAAACTCTTCAGAGTGATTCCAATTAGTCTTGAACTCCAACAGGAAAAAGCCAGACTGTCGCTTAGGCCCAGTTCACTCCTGTTTCCTCTCTGCCTGAACTGGAGGTTCTCGGAGGGAGAGCACCTGCTTGGTAAAGGAGAGAGTGCGAAGCACGTGTGAATTGTTGGATGGGATCTGTGTGTGCGGGCATGTGTGATGCGGTGTTGCGTATGCATACATATGTGTCCCTGCGGTGCCCGTGTGCTCGCCCGCAGTGGCCAGAGGGAAACATCGGGCGTTCCTCCTCTACCATCCTTCTGCCCATTCTTACTCGAGTCTCTAACTGAACCTGGAGCTTGCGATTTTTTTTTTTTTCCCCACGAACTTTGGCGACTCTCAGCTCTCCAACAGGGCTGGGCTTACAGATGTGTGTGGCCTTGCCCTGCTGTTTATGTGGGTCCTGAGAATCCAACTCAAGCAGTCTCTAGACCCCCTCAGTCCTCATGCTTGCAGAGGAAGTGCTCTTAACTGCTGAGCCATCTCTCCAGCCCCACTGGATGGGATTTGACATTGTTACTCTTTTGTTTTTGTTTTTTCGAGGTAGGGTCTCACTCTAGCCCAGGCTGACCTGGAATTCATTATGTAGTCTCAGGGTGGCCTCGAACTCATGACTATCCTCCCACCTCTGTCTCCCAAATGCTGGGATTAAAGGCGTGCACCACCACGCCCGGCTTGATATTGTTACTTTTACGGGTGGAGTCCTCAGAAATCATAATCATCAGTTGTGTTGATTCAACAGTTACTATACACCAGACACATTTTTTTTTGAGGCAAGACCAACAGACTGGTTTTTTTTTTTTTTTTTTTTTTTTCGAGGTAGGGTTTTACTCTAGTCTAGGCTGACCTGGAGTTCACTCTGTATTCTCAGGGTGGCCTTGAACTTACGGCGATCCTCCTACCTCTGCCTCCAGAGTGCTGGGATTAAAGGCGCCCGCCACCGTGCCCGGTGGCTTTTTTTTTTTTTTTTTTTAATGTGAAAGAGCGAGCGAGTGCGCAAGACAGAGAGAGAGAGAGAGAGAGAGAGAATTGGTGCGCCAGGGCCTCCTGCCATTGTAATTGAACTTCAGACGCATATGCCACCTTGTGCGCAATGTGCAACATATAACCGTGCACGCTTGCATCACCTTGTGCATCTGGTTTATGTGGGTAGTGGGGAATCGAACTCCGGTCCTTAGGTTTTGCAGCCAAGTGCCTTAACCCATAAGCCATCTCTCCAGCCTTCTTTCTTTCTTTCTTTCCCTCCCTCCCTCCCTCCCTTCCTTCCTTCCTTTCTTTCTTTCTTTTTGAAACAGGGTCTCACTGTGTAGCCCAGGCTAGTCTTGAATGTATCTGGGGAAAGCTTCAAAGGAAAGCCGAATCCAGAAGCAGAGCTATGGCTCCATAGTGAAGTACTTACCTGTGAGGCCTTAGGTTCAACCTCCCCCTCCCCACCAAAAAAAAAAAAAAAAAAAAAAAAAAAGAATCTAATAAGGCAATCTATTGCCACACACTCAGATGGCCGTCACAGCGGGGGGGGGGGGGGGCCGGGACGGTTGCGCACCAGCACTCCCCGTGCGCTCCAGCCCCCTCGGCCTTGGGAGCCTGTGCTCCGTGCTCAAGGCAGGAAGCGCCACGTGTTCATTCTTTGTTGCCAGCTCCCAATAACTTCCTCTTGCATTACTTACGTTCCGAGTGAAGACTTCTTGGGTGTACACTTCCTGTACACTCGGTGCAGAGGGGGCTCCCTTCGCCCCAACATTCTGCTCTTTCAATCACAGAACTACTAAATACGATGCTGGAAAGGGAAATTTCAAAGTTTCAAAAGAGGAAGAAATTTTGAGAGAAATGTTCACCTTGCTTTTTTTTTTTTTTCCCCCTGGTTTTTCGAGGGAGGGTCTCACTCTAGCCTAGGCTGACCTGGAACTCACTATGTAGTTTCAGGCTGGCCTTGAACTCACAGCGATCCTCCTAAACGCTGGGATTAAAGGCGTGCGCCACTGTGCCCGGCTGAAATTTTTCCCCCCTTGCAGGGTTTAGATCACTGGTTCCCCTCCCAGAGCCTGCAGTCGAACCCTCCTAATTCCTCAGCAGCATTGACCGTGCTAGTATGCCTGGCCGGGAGGAAGGAAGTGTGTCTGCAGTCTGAGCTGGCAGATAGCTCTGGCATCAACGCGGTTAGAAAGTTGTTGAGGACTGGGGAAGTTATACTTAGCTAGGAGTATGTTTGCTCTCTCCAGAGCAGTCTTCTAGATCTCCCTGGGACTAAGACACTGGAACCTCCACGCTCGCTCAGAGCTGTGCTCTCTGCCCCAGCAGTGAAATCCCTCAGCAGGTCGCAGGTCACTGCGTGTCCAGCATTAGGGTAGTTTAGGTAGCATTGTAGGGTCCTAGAAAGTACCTAGGCTGGGCTTAATCCAGGTTCTATCAGTTGCTTATCAGACAAGGTGCTTAACCACCTGTGGCCTTGATTTCACATCTAGAGTGAGTATGATAATAGCTACCTTGTGGGCAGGTGAGGAATCAGTGAGATAACGCCAACTACACAAAGTAGTAACTGCTAGTCAAAGCATCCCTGCCTCCCCCTCAGGGGCCTGCCTTCATTAGCGTGGGAGGACTTTCAGACGACTTCAGGCTCTTTTTCTAACAAAGACAGATAAAGGGCTCCCTAGAGACCTGGTGTGGGATTCAAAACATTCATAGGATTTAAAAGCTCATATGTAGTGGCGCACGCCTTTAATCCCAGCACTTGGGAGGCAGAGGTAGGAGGATTGCTGTGAATTCGAGGCCACCCTGAGACTGCATAGTGAATTCCAGGTCAGTCTGGGCTAGAGCAAGACACTACCTCAAAAAAAAAAAAAAACAAAAACAAACAAAAAAACAAACAAAAGTTCACATATAATACAAACTCCTTAGGAGGCAAACTCTGAAACACATAAACACATGTAAGGGAAGGACAAAAAAAAAAAAAGATCTCCAGTCTCTCCTGCAATTGTGCTGGAGACAACAAGCAATGTTTCAGTCTGGGGTGTTCTTCCCCCAGTTAAATATATATGTATATTTGCAAGGACAGAGAGAGAGAGAGAGAGAGAGAGAGAGAGAAGAGGAGAGAATGGGTGTGCCAGAGTCTCTAGCCACTGCAAACTCCAGATGCATGTGCCACTTTGTACATAAGCCATCTCTCCAGCCCCCCCAGTTTTTATCCTTATACAAACATGGGCTTATAGACAGATGTTTATTTTTTAACTCTAACCTGGGGTCCCACTAAAATACTTCTGCAATTTACTTTTGCATTAAACTACAAGCCATGGGCATGAATCTAGGTAAATGCATATGGATCTAGCTTATCCCTTTTATAGGTGTGTAGGATTTCATAGAATCTATAAACCATAAGTTTTCGGCCACTTTTCATTTGGTGGATTTTCCTTGTTGCCATTACAAACAATGCTGCAATGATGTTCTATGCACAAAAACCTTGATAAAATTATGCCTTAGTTTCCACGGAGCTCCTCTCTCGAAGGGTGACTGCTGAGCCACCTCTCCCCCAAGTCCCTTATGTTTAGCAATTTAACGCTAAGAGGCTTACTTTCCCTAGATTTTTGAGTTTCCTTCTCAGAGTCTGCGAGCACTTTTGCTTTTCGAGCTCCCAGGACTGGCGGGCCAGGGACGCCTCCAGCGGGGGAAACTCTACTTGTGGGTGGCTTTCCAGAGAGTGACCTGCGGGCAACGCTCCTGCGAGGCAGCTTGGCAGGCTGGGGAATGAGGTTTGAGGTCCTGTGTGACTTGGGAAAGTGACTCTGCCCCTCCTGGGCCCTAAGCCTCTGTCTTCATGGTCTGCCTGACCGAGATAAGGTTCAGTCCCGGCCTGGAGTTGGTAAGACCTTAAATCTGGGCTTGTACGATTCCACTGGTGCCACCCGGGGCTCTCCCCGACCTTATTTCCTGCACTCATCCTTGACCTGCGGTGTAAGGGCGCTTGCTTACAAAGCCTAACGCCTCAGGTTCAATTCCCCAGTATCCACGTAAAGCCAGACACACAAAGTGGCGCATGCATCCGAAGCTCGTTTGCAGTGGCAGGAGGCCCTGGTGTGCTCAATCTTTCTCCGCTTGCAAAGAAATAAAATATTTAAAAATATTAAGCCAGGGGCTGGAGAGATGGCTGAGCCGTTTAGGCGCTTGCCAGCAAGGCCGAAGGACCCAGGTTCACAATTCTCCAGAACCCACCTAAAAGCCAGATGCACAAGGTGGCGCATGCACTGGAGTTTGCAGTGGCTAGAAGCCCATTCTCTCTCTCTCTCTCTCTGTCTATCTATCTACATATCTATCTATCTATCTATCTATCTACATATCTATCTATCTATCTATCTATCTACATATCTATCTACCTACATATCTCTATCTATCTATCTATCTACATATCTATCTACCTACATATCTATATCTATCTATCTATCTATCTATCTATCTACATATCTATCTACATATCTATCTATCTATCTATCTACATATCTATATCTATATCTATCTATCTATCTATCTATCTATATAATATTTTTAAAAATATTAAGCCAGGAAGAGTAAAGCAAGCACCACACTGAATCATTCCTTTAGAGCGGTCATTCACTACTGCTCCTTTTTGGCGCGCTCCCGCTCTTTGGGCTCGGCTATCGAGTGCTCCTGTCTGAATCTGGCTGGAATCCGGGAACGCGCCGGTTTGGCCCATCGTTTGTTTCTGCCTGGCCGCCCTAGGCTCGGTCAGCCACTTGACGCCCTCTTCGCTCGCCGCTGCTTCCGGTTCCGGCGGCGGCGAGCGCTGTTGTGCTGCGCGCTGGGGCCATGGCGGGGAGCCGGCTGGAGAGGGTGGGCAGCGTCTTCACCCGGTGCGTGCTCCGGGCGGGCTCTCCACGGGCGGCTCGGGCTCGGCCGGGCCTGGGCAGGACGAGGCCGAGGGGTCAGAGTCGCCAGAGGCCGTCGGGCACCTTCCCGGGTCGGAGTTGGCTGTGCCGCTCCGTGTCACCCCAGGTCACGTTGAAGAGTGCCTCCTCCAAGCCCCCGGCCCCGGGGAGACCTCTCCCGGGGAGACCTTGCATTTCCATGCCGGACCGGGCGACGGGATGGAGGGACGGGACGGACGCATGTAGCATTTGAAACTGAGTGCGGCGGGCTGGAGGGATGGCTTAGCGAAGCTAAGGACCCAGGTTCGATTCCCCAGGACCCACATGAGCCAGCTGCACAAGGAGGCGCATGCACCTGGAGTTCCTTTGCAGTGGCTGCGGGCCCTGGCGCGCCCATTCTGTCTGTCTCTCAAAGAAATTAAATAAATAAAAAATCCCAGCACTAGCCGGGCGTCGTGGCGCACGCCTTTAATACCAGCACTCGGGAGGCGGAGGTAGGGGGATCGCCATGAGTTCGAGGCCAGCCTGAGACTCCATAGTGAATTCTAGGTCAGCTAGAGAGAGACCCTACCTCCCAAAACCAAAAAAAAAAAAAAAAAAAAAGTAAAACAAAAATAAAAACTGAGCGCGGTGGCTCACGTTTCGCAATGCCAGCACTCGGGAGGAGCCAGTCGAGGGTCCTTGGACACTTCTTCAATCGGCAGGTGGCTGTGGGATGAGGTCGCGTCCCCCCTGCAGTGGAGCGCCCAGCCCTCTTCCGCCCCCCTTTGATGCTGGGGTTTGTGTCAGTCTGATTAAGGGGCTTTTCGCAGGTTGTCGTGACCCACTGACCTTGGCTCTGTGTCCTGTCTCAGAACTCGGGACCTGCTGCGGGCCGGCGTGCTGAAGGAGAAGCCGCTGTGGTTCGACATATACCAGGCCTTCCCGCCGCTGAGGGAGCCTGTCTTCCGGACGCACAGGTTGCGCTATGGCAAAGCCAAATCTCCCATCCAGGACATCCTGTACCAGGAGGATCGGATCCGAGCGTGAGTGTGAAGCCCATGCGTGGTCAGGGTGCCACAGAGCATCAGAAGAGAAGGCTTACGTAGTACTTCGGCGGCTTGAATTTTGTTTGTGCTAGATACTGTGCCAAGCCCTTGACGAATCTAACCCTTTAAGGCAGAGGTTCCCTTGCCTTCATTTTATTCAGGAAGGTAGGACTGTGAAGCCTGAGGAGGTTAACTTCCTATGGTTGTGCAGGAGGCTGTCGGGTGTGGGAATTACGTCTCTGACTCCCAAGTTATGCTGGGTACTGCGCCTGCTTCTCGGGAATTGGAAAGAGGAGGAACAATGTGATGGGCAGATCTAGTACAGTGGATCATTCAAGCCTCTCAGACCAAAGCATGCTTAACAGACCAAGGGATTTAGATAATCACTAGAAAAGGGGAGGAAAGCGCTCGCATGTTTTATTTCTCTTTTGTGTGTGCGTGCCAGTACATGTCCACATGTGGAGGCAAGAGGATGACTTCAGGTGTGATTTCTTATTTCAGATGTTATGTGCCTGTCTGCCTCTCCAGCACTGGATTTGCAAGCGTGTGCCACTATGCTTGGCTTTATGTGGATACCAGGGATTGAACTCATTTCCTCATGCTTGGAAGGCAAGCACTTTACCAATACCAGCTGAGTCATCTCCTCACCCTCATAATGCCGTTTTTGTTTTTTGAGGCAGGATCTCGTTGCTCTAGCTCAGGCTGACTTGGAATTATATGTAGTCCCAGGCTGGCCACAAACTCACAGTCATCCTCCTCTTCTATTTTGCTGTTATCATTTTTTTCCCCCTCTTGTTACGTAGGTCTTATGTAGGTAGCATCAGCCACCGTGAGGTCATGAATACCACAGCCACTTTGTGTCTGAGAGACAGTATTGCAAAGCACTCCTTCCTTTGGCTCTTACATTCTTTCTGCCACCTCTTCCACAGTGGTCCCTGAGCCTTGAAGGGTGTGATAGAGATGTCTCATTTAGTGCTGAGCATACTATTGTCATTTCTTCTCAGCACTTTGGTGAGTTTTGAGTCTCTCCAATCAGTGGTCACCACCATCTGAAAAGAGAAGCTTCTCTGACCAAAAGTGAGAGTAGCATTAATATATGGGCAAGTATTTAGAGGACAGTTTGATGGGCATATCTGTTAAGCCAGACAGCAGTAGTAGTTTCCCTCTTTGGCCGTATGACCTCCCCAGCCATAGATACTTTTTTCACAATTACGTGTGCTATGTTTTATACATTTTTTTTTTTTTTTTTTTTTGGTTTTTCGAGGTAGGGTCTCACTCTAGTCCAGGCTGACCTGGAATTTACTATGTAGTCTCAGGGTGGCCTGGAACTCACAGTGATTCTCCTACCTCTGCCTCTGAGTGCTGTGATTAAAGGCATGTGCTACCATGCCTGGCTATTTTTTACATCTTTTAAAAAAATATTTTATTTATTTATTTATGAGTGAGAGAAAGAGGCAGATTGGGGTGGGGGGGGTGGAGAATGGGCATGGCAGGGCCTTTAGCTGCTGCAAATGAACTCTAGACACATGGGCCACCTTGTGCATCTGGCTTACATGGGTCCTGGGGAATTGAACCTGGGTCCTTTGGCTTTGCAGGCAAGCATCTTAACTGCTGAACCATCTCTCCAGTCCAGATTTATTTATTTAGTTATTTTTGGTTTTGGAGGTAGGATTTCTTTCTAGCCCAGACTGACCTGGAATTTACTTTGTAGTCTCAGGGTGACCTCAAACTCACAGTGATCCTCTTACCTCTGCCTCCCAAGTGCTGGGATTAAAGGCATGCACTGCCATGCCCATCCCGACCCAGATTCTTTTTAAAATTTCTACAAGGAGGGAGAGAGAGAGAGAGAGAGGATGGATGCATCAGGGCCTCTGGTCACTGCAAACAAACTCCAGATACATGTGCTACTTTGTGCATCTAGCTTTATGTGGCTACTGGGGAATCGAACCTGGGTGGTTAGGCTTTGCAGGCAAGTACCTTAACTGCTGAGCCATCTCTCCAGTCTTACAGTTTTTGTTTTTTTTTCCTTTTTTTTTTTCAAAGTAGGGACTCACTCTCACCCAGGCTGACCTGGAGCTCACACTGTAGTCCTCAAACTCACAGTGATTCTCCTTCCTCTGCCTCCCGAGGGCTGGAATTAAAGGGATGTGCCACCATATACCCTGCTCAGCTGTAGGTTTTTTTTTTTTTTTTTTTTTTTTCTAAATGGTTTTTTGAGGTAGAGTCTCATTCTAGCTGACCTGGAATTCACTATGTAGTCTCAGGGTGGCCTTGAACTCACAGCCGTCCTCCTACCTCTGCCTCCCGAGTGCTAGGATTAAAGGTGTGTGCCACCACGCCTGGCTTCAGCTGTAGGTTTTTGATTAGCTTTTCTCCAGCTCATGCATTTTTAAATATTTTATTTATTTATTTTAGGTTTTCGAGGTAGAGTCTCACTCTAGCCCACGCTGACCTGGAATTCACTATTTAGTCTCTCGGTGGCCTCAAACTCAACAGTGATCTTCCTACCTCTGCCTCCCAAGTGCTGGGATTAAAGGCATGTGCCACCACACCCAGCTGTTTATTTTTGTTTGTTTGTTTACTTATTTATTTTGGTTTTTGAGGTAGGGTCTTGCTCTAGCCCAGGCTGACCTGGAATTTACTATCTAGTCTCAGGGTAGCTTCGAACTCACTGTGATCCTTCTACCTCTGCCTCTTGAGTGCTGGGATTAAAGGCGTATGACACCATGCCGGCTTATTTTTATTTTGTGTGTGGGTGAGAGCGAGGAAGAGGCAGAGAGAAAAAGAATGGGCATGCCCGGGCGTCTAGCCACTGCAAACCAGACACATGTGCCACCTTGTGTATCTGTCCTTAGGCTTTTTAGGCAAATGCCTTAACCACTAAACCATCTCCCCAACCCCACCTCCCATGCATTTTTGATAGGTGAATTTTACCTCAAGTTTAAAGTAAGGGAAAATGGAAAGCAGGATTACCTATTCTCTGGGTGAAAGAATGGGCCTAGTGGGCTGGGGATGTAACTCCATGGGTAGATGCTTGCCTAGCATACATGAAACCCTGAGTTTGGTCCCCAGTGCCCCGTAAAATGGGTGTGATGGTATACACCTGTAACCTTAGGCTTGAGAGGTGGAAGTAGGAGGATCAGGTGTTCAAGGTCATCTTTGACTGCATGGCATGTTTGAAGCCAGCCTGGGACACATGAGACCATCTCAAAAAAGAAAAAAAAAAAAAAGAAAAGAAAAGAAAAGAAAAGAAAAGAAAAGAAAAGAAAAGAAAAGAAAAGAAAAGAAAAGAAAAGAAAAGAAAAGAAAAGAAAAGAAAAGAAAAGAAAAGAAAAGAAAAGAAAAGGAAAAAGAAAAAGAAAAAGAAAAAGAAAAAGAAAAAGAAAAGTGGCCGTGCTAGGGACAGGGCACGGTAGATGTGTGTGTGCTGGTATGTTGGTGGGTATTTCTTTCGGTGTGGATACGTAAGGAACCCGTGTGTTTCTTCCTGCTGTGTGACCTGGGTATCCAGTGCAGAAGGGAGGGGAGTGCTAGAGATTTTTTTGGTTTGTTTTATTTTTTAATTTTACTTATTTATTTGAGAGAGAGAGAAAGAATGGACACGCCAGGGCCTCTAGCCACTGCAAACAAACTCCAGACGGATTTATGGCTTTATGTGGGTCCTGGGGAGTCAAACCCAGGTCCTTAGGTTTCTTGAGCAGGTGCCTTAACCGCTAAGCCATCTCTCCAGCTCTAGAGATGCTTTTATACCATCTGACGTACTACATGCATTACTGACTTTAAAAACCCAAACTTAGCTGAGTGTGGTGGCACACGCCTTTAATCCCAGCACTTGGGAGGCAGAGGTAGGAGGGTTGTCGAGTTCGAGGCCACCCTGAGACTGCATAGTCTTCCAAGTCAGCCTGGGCTAGAGCCTACTTCAAGAAAACAAAACAAACAAACAAACAAAAAAACCCTGAGTCTAGGGAGATGGCTCAGCAGTTAAAAGCACTTGCCTACAAAGCCAGCCAGCCTAGATTCAATTCCCCAGCAAATACATGAAGCTGGCTGGATACAATCTCAAACTCAGCGGTAGCAGTGGCAAGAGACCTTACCTCAAAAGATGGAGCATAGAGCCGGGCGTGCTGGTGCATGCCTTAGCACTTGGGAGGCAGAGAGCCATGAGGCCACTCTGAGGCTACATAGTGAATTCCAGGTCAGTCTGGGCTAGAGTGAAACCCTACCTTGAAAAACCAAAAAACCAAAAAAGAAAAGATGGAGCACAGATACCTCAAGTCTGCCCTCTGACTCCACATGTGTGCTGTTGTGCATGTGTGCTTCCCCACAATAAATAAATAACCCACCCCCCCACCCCCCGCGCAAAAAAAAAAAAAAAAAAAAAAAAAACCAGTGCAAACACTGGCTTAGATAGTATAGGGCACGCTGAAGTTAATTCCTCAGGGCCCAATTGTTATGTCTTCATCCCACTGGCCACAGTCTGTAACTGTAGATTCATGTTGTGGTTTTGAATTTTCTAGGAAATTTTTTTCTGCCTATGGATCTGGTCAAAAAGCTTTTGATCTGTTCAACCCAAACTTCAAATCTACTTGTCAACGGTAAGCCATTTTCAAGTCCCCAGTTACTACCTAGCTCCCCTGCCTCTGCAAGGGTTTAGTTACCAGTGGAGCAGCGTTGATGAATTTAGAAAAGGGTGTGGCTGTAGGAAGACCTACCCTAACAGTGCCTTTCTACAGCCCCGACACAGACCTGAGGTGTGGGTGCTTGGAATTCCAGGTTTGTGGAGAAGTACACTGAACTGCAGAATCTTGGAGAAACAGATGAAGAGAAGTTGTTTGTGGAAACGGGGAAGGCTTTATTAGCAGAAGGCATCATCTTAAGACGAATAGGAGAAGCAAAGACTGTGAGTACTTTATTGTTAAATGGTTGGGCTGGCTTAGTGGTTAAAGGTGCTTGTTGGGTCTGGAGAGATGGCTCAGTGGTTAAAGGCATTTGTTTGCAAACCTTTACAGCCCAGGTTCAGTTTCCCAAAACCTACGAAAAGCTAAATGTACAAAGTGGCGCATGCATCTGGAGTTTGTTTACAATGGCATGAAGCCCTGGTGGATCCATGCTCTCTTTCTGACTACCTCCTTGTCTCTGTCCAAATAAGTAAACAAATATTAAAAAATAAAAAAAGGAGCCAGGTGTGGTGGCACATGCCTTTAATTCCAGCACTTGTGAGGCAGAGGTAGGAGCATCACCATGAGTTCGAGGCCACCCTGAGACTACGTAGTAAATCCCAGGTCAGCCTGAGCTGGAGTGAGAACCTGCCTTGAAAAACGAAAATAAATAAATAAATAAATGTTAATTTTTTAAAAAAGGTGGGCTTGGAAAGACAGCTCAGTGATTAAGGCATTTGCTTGCAATGCCTGATGGCCTGGATTTGATTCCCTAGTACCTATGTAAAGCCAGATGCACAAAGTGATGCATTCATCTGCAGTTTATTTGCAGCAGCTAGAGGCCCTAGAGTACCCATTCCCATTCTCTTTCCCCCTCTATCTTTCTCTGTGTTTGCAAATAAATAAATTAATTTAAAAAAATAAAGGTGCTTGCTTGCAAGTATGCTGGCCCAAGTTTGATTCTTCAGCACCCACGTTAAGCTGGACACAAAGTGACACATGCTTCTGCATTCCCAGTGCACCCATGGCCAGGAGAATCTGGAAGCGTGTGGATGAGCTATAAGTGGTGTAATATGAAGCAGCAAAAAACCTGTCTTAAGCAAGGTGGAAGGAGAGAAAAACCACCCTGAGTGTGTCAGACCTGCACACACAAACCCATACACATCATACCTGTCCACATAGACATACACACACATTAAAAAAAGCTTTGAGGGCTGGGGAGATGGCTTAGCAGTTAAGGCACTTGCCTGCAAAGCCAAAGGGCCTAGGTTCGATTCCCCAGGACCCATGTAAGCCAGTTGCACAAGGTGGCACACGCGTCTGGAGTTTGTTTGTAGCGGCTGGAGGCCCTGGGGCACCCATTCTTTCTCTCTTTTCTCTTTCAAGTAAATAAATAAAAAAAATATTTTTAAAAAACGTTTTGAGATGCTGGAGAGATGGCTTAGGTGCTTGGGCGCTTGCAAGGCCCAGATACAATTCCCCAGTACCCACATAAACCAGATGCACAAGGTGGTGCATGCGTCTGGAATTGTTTGCAGTGGCTATAGGTCCTGGTGTGCCCATTTTCTCTCTTCTATCTGCCTCCCTGTCTCTCTCAACTAAATAAGTTTAAAGAATTTTTTTTTAACTTAAATTTGTTTTACAAGTCTTGAGCTAGGTATGGTGGTACATGCTTTTAATCTCAGCTCTCTGGTGGCAGAGGTAGGACAGTAGGAGGGCGGCCATGAGTTCAAGGCCAGCCTGAGACTACATAGTGAATTCCATGTCAGCCTGGGCTAGAGTGCGATCCTACCTTGAGAAACCAAAATCAAAACAAAACAAAAATCTTGGGGCTAGGGAGATAGCTCCGTGTTTGGAGGTGTTTGCTTGCAAAGCCTTATAGCCTGAGTTCAATTCCCCAGTACCCACATAACACCAGATGCACAAAGTGACACATGCATCTGGAGTTCGTTTGCAGTGGCAGAAGGTCCTTGCATGCCCATACTCTCTCTGTCTCCCTCTCTCTCAAGTAATAAATGAAAATATTTTTTAAAAACTGTTATTGTGCCAGGAGAGTAGCTCAGTGGTATGCACTTGTCTAGCTTGTTTTAGTAAAGCCCTGGGTTCAGATACCAGCCCTGCAAAAAAGAAAACAAAAATTAAAATTGGGATTTTTGTCTGTTTGTCAGAAGCATAAACAGACCCCAACTGTGGCTAATGTTCTCAAACTCCGAGTTAAATACTGTTAGATTGAATATACTGGAATTCTGAATGGTAGTTGGAACAAGTGAGTTGCCATTAGGGTGGCCTCAAATTAGCTTTGTAGCCAAGGCTGGCTTTGAACTCAGTTTTCCTATGTCTACCTCCCCATGGCTGGGACTATTATTACATGCTGCCACATCCAGCAACCACTAGGACTCTTGAAATTGTGGTTCTCTAGAAAATTTTTATCATGTTTGTTATTTCTCATAAGAGAATTTCTCTTGGGTGACAGACTGCGCTAGTCATATGGTTCCAGCCAGTTAACTGAGTGAAAACAACACCTGTGTGACGTATTTATATCTGGTCTTTTAAGCAAAAGGAAGTTAGTCACATTTGCTGGAAATCCCAACAGGTGAATGTCACACCCCAATCTACACTGGAAGAAAACCAGCCTCAGAAGGAAGTTGCCCAGGACCAGCACTTGGAGGCAGCAGAAGAGCCGTCGAAAGGCCTCTCCCCTCCCTGAAGTGTGTACTGTGCTTGCTGGACCAGTGCTGAGCTATTTTTAACAGTTGAACTATGCAAATGTTTCTGCATCTCCAAGGCCTTATGTTTGCCTTCTCTTGGTTCCTATTTCTGGGTTGTCATAAAACTCAGTATCGTGGTTTGAAAAGCAGCAGTTTTGTGAACTTTTATTTCAAGACGTTACTAAATAAAGGATTCCCTTGTTGCTTATAAAGTAAATTTACTTTGAAACTAAATAACACGAGGAAACCTTTCTGCAGATCATTTGAGCGGGACTCTGGTGTTTGTGCTGGCATGTGAGCCGTCCGCGTCTGGTCCTCTGTGGCGTATCTCCTCTCTGCATCCCTCAGAACGTCCCCTGCACACATGATGTGGTCCCTTGGCCAATGGTTTCTATCTGCAGACACTGCACTTTTTCCTATAGAATTATTACTGCATTACTTGAGAGACCGAGCTGCTTTGTGCTTTGTGGTAAGGGTGAGGGAGGACTTGTCACTGATGATGGACGTGGGCCTGCAGCTAACAGTGTTCAGTAATGCTTGTTGAGTGAATGAGCGAGTGTAGCCAGCCACAGACTGGTGGCTTCTATGCTGGTCACTGAATTGCCAAGTGGCAGGGGTGTGGCAGCTGATTGAGGTGGTATACTCCATGCCCATCTTGTCTCTCTGGTACAGAGATGTGCCTAAAGTCCTTACCAGATGTCTCATTTGCCTTGCTTTCCTGTTTTACTAAATAAATGAAATATTCCTCTGCAATTATAGCCCTTGTATTTGTGTTGATAGTTTCTATTCGGTAGTAATAAGCTCCTTTAGGCATTCCTTATCTTGTTTTTTTTTTTTTTTTTCCCCGAGGTAGAGTCTCACTCTGGTCTGGGCTGACCTGGAATTCACTAAGTAGTCTCAGGGTGGCCTCGAACTCATGGTGATCCTCCTACCTCTGCTTTCCTAGTGCTGGGATTAAAGGCGTGCACTACCATGCCTGGCGCATTCCTTATCTTAAAGCATGTGGCTTTTTGGCCCACTCCTTCTTTATTTATGGTCACTTCTTTATCCTTGTACTGAAAGGCAAGGTCCACTTCTCACCCTGAGTGCTTAAGTAATGGGTTAATGGAGGTGGTTGAGTCCACAAGCCAGGGCGGTCCTCCACTACGCTGCTCCACCGGCCTGAAGCGCCATCACGGTCACAGTTTCTGGGTTTGGGAAATGCCTCATTTTTTTTTAGATGAGGAAGCAAATTTCAACCACTCAAAGAACCATTAGACAACCGGTGTCTGGCCAGACCCGGGGCAGAGGCCCTAGCAGCTGAAGGAGATGGTTCTGCTCCGAAGGAACAGTTGGTGGTGGGGGATTGTCACTCACTATGTCACTAACCTTATGTTTCTGGGTTTTTACTTTTTAAATTCTGCTCTCACCAATAATATGTGAGAATGCCTTTCCTCACACACTCTGATTTTGCTGACGGAGACTGGGGCTCAGGAGAGTCTGGCCTGTGGAAAGGAAGCAGACCGTTCCTGGTAGCACCTCTGGATGGCGAGGAAGTGGCTGTCACATGGTGATTTCTTCATGGTCAGAACTGAGAAAGGTGTGAAGCTTACTTGGGGAATTGTAACTGCATTATCCCACAGTTTGGGCAAAAGCCTTCAGGGGCCCCCTTTTAAAATGTTTGTGTGCAAAAGAATTAGAGCAAAGCAAGCTCACCTTGTAGTGTTCTTGAAGGGAATGGAAGTGTGACCCCATTGTTGCCTTTACAAGACTGCCTTGAGAAACAGTAAGACAGGAATCCCTCAGAATAATGCCAGAGGGGCTGGAGAAAGGCTCATGTATAAAAGGTGCTTGCTTGCAAACACTGCTGTCCCAGGTTCAATTCTCCACCTACCCAAGTAAATCCGGACACAAAAAGTGGCACAAGCGTCTGGCATTTGTTTGCGCTGGCAAGAGATTCTGGTGCACACACGTGCGAGTAAAAAAAATAATAGAGGGCTGGAGAGATGGCTTAGCAGTTAAGTGCTTGCCTGTGAAGCCTAAGGGCCCCGGTTCGAGGCTCGGTTCCCCAGGACCCACGTTAGCCAGATGCACAAGGTGGCTCACGCGTCGAGTTTGTTTGCAGTGGCTGGAGGCCCTGGCTCGCCCATTCTCTCTCTGCCTGTCTCTCTGTCACTATCAAATAAATAAATAAAAGCTTGCTTATATTATAGTAGAATTATAGAGATGTATGACAGAGGTTCCTGGAGGTAGGAGTTTGTTCTGTGCCTGTATAGAAATACTACATAATGGGGCTGGAGAGATGACTTAGTGGTTAAGGCATTTGCCTGCGAAGCCTAAGGATCAGGTTTGATTTCCCAGAACCCACATAAGCCAGATGCACATGGTGGTACATGCATCTGGAGTTCATTTGCAGTGGCTGGAGGCCCTGCCATGCCCATTCTCTCTGTCTCTAATAAATAAAAACTAAAATATGCCGGGCGTGGTGGCGCATGCCTTTAATCCCAGCACTTGGGAGGCAGAGGTAGGAGGATCGCCGTGAGTTCGAGGCCACCCTGAGACTCCATAGTGAATTCCAGGTTAGCCTGAGCTAGAGTGAGAGCCTACCTTGAAAAACCAAAAAAAAAAAAAAAAAAAAAAAAAAAAACCTAAAATATTTTTAAAAATACTGCACAAGACAGCTTGCAAGGGCAGTGGGTTGATGTGTGGATTCTGCCAGAAGCGCTCTCCCCACCTCTACAGCCTTTAGAAGTGGGGCTCTACTGTTGTTGAAATGAAATGTCAAGACCCTGTGGAATCCCCAGACAGTGCTTGCTTCACTGTAGCTTGCATACCCAGGCTGCTGCCTGTGCTCCCACCCGACTTACTGTGGCCTCTGTGCAAGTGTGGCATTCTTTCTCTACTGAGAACATAAGGGGTGGGATGGAGAGATGGCCTAGTGGTTAAGGCATTCGCCTGTGAAAACTAAGGACCCAGGTTTGAGTCGCCAGCACCCACGGTAAGCCAGATGCACAAGGTGGTGCATGCATCTGGAGTTTGCAGTGGCTGGAGGCCCTGGTGTGCCCATTCTCTCTCTGTCTTTCTCTAATAACTAAAAAAATATAAATACAGTTGTCTGAAAAATAAAAAAAAGAATGTAAGGGGCCTAGAGAGATGGCTTAGCAGTTAAGGCGCTTGCCTGCAAAGCCTAAGGACCCATGTCTGACTCTCCAGATCCCACCTTAGCCAGCTGCACCAAGGTGAGGCAAGCGCAAGGTCTCACATGCCCACTAGGTGGCGAAAGCGTCTGGAGGTGGATTTCGGTGGCTGAGGCCCTGGAGCACCAATTCTCTCCCTCTCTCTCTCTCTCTCTCTCTCTCTCTCAAAAAAAATAAACATGCTGGGCGTGGTGACGCACGCCTTTAATCCCAGCACTCGGGAGGCAGAGGTAGGAGGATCGCCGTGAGTTCAAGGGCACCCTGAGATTCCATAGTGAATTCCAGGTCAGTCTGGGCTAGAGTGAGACCCTACCTCGAAAAACCAAAAAAAAAAAAAGAAAATAAAAACAAAACAAAACATAAGGGACCAGGCGTGCTGGTGCATGCCTTTAATCCGGTACTTGGGAGGCAGAGATAGGAGTTTGAGGTCAGCCTGAGCCCACATAATGAATTCCAAGTCAGCCTGATCCAGAGCAAGACCCTACCATGAAGAAAAAAAAAGAAAGAAAGAACATAAGAGGTTGGGTAGATGGCAGATGGCTCAATGGTTTAAAAGCCTGACAACTGAAGTTTGGAACCCAGAACACATGTACAAGCTGGGTGCAGTAGTGCAGCGTCTGTAATCCCAGCACACCTGTGACAAGAGAGGGGGCGGAGCCAGGAGAATCCCGGGAACTAATGGCCCCGTTGTCCAGATGTAGGCAGCAGGGGGTAACAAGAGAAACCCTGTCTTAAACAAGGTGGGAGGTGAGGACTGGTGTGCTGAGGTTGTCCTTTGACTTCCACATGGGCACGGTGGCACATGAGTGCCCCGCCCCCCCACAGCATAACCAGGGACATGGGCACTGTGGCACATGAGTGCCCCCCCCCCCAGCATAACCAAGGGCAGGCGTTCTCACTGTAGCTCCTGAGGCATGAAGCAGATCCCCCAAAGGCCTTGCTGAGCTGAAGCACAGGAAGACAGACGTCCAGGTGACAGTGACATTTGCCCAAGACTAGCACTGAGGGTTGGGTAGGTTTGGATGCTCCAATTTTTAAAATTTTATTTCATGCATGTGTGTTTGCTGCATGCACGTGTATGTACCCAGTCAGTACCTTGCACACTAACTTGCCGCTCCCAGTGGGAGGAGAACATTGGGCGTCCACCTCCATCCCCCTTCTGCTTGAGTTGGGGTCTCTGACTGATCCAGAGCTGCAGGTCTTGTTCCCCTATGAAACTGGGTTTTACAGGTGTGTGTGGCCACACCCAGTGGTTTACGTGGGGCTTGGGGTTGGACCTTTAGGGGTCCCTCCAGCCTCCTGAGGAAGTGCTCTGGGCCGCTGAGTCACCTCTTCAGTTAGATGCTCCAGCTTATTGGCCTGACCCTGTGCCTGTCAGTGACCTAGCCTGCAGAATAAGGGCAGGCTTTGTCTTGAGACTTCCAGTTGGTGTTGTGAGGGTTAATTGAGATAGTGAATGCAAAGTTCCCTCAGAGTGTGTCAGAGGCACTTTTATTTTTATTTATTTGTTTTTTTTTTTTTTTTTGGTTTTTTGAGGTAGGGTCTCACTCTAGCCCAGGCTGACCTGGAATTCACTCTGGAGTCTCAGGGTGGCCTCGAACTCACAGCAATCCTCCTACCTCTGCCTCCCAAGTGCTGGGATTAAAGGCGTGCGGCCACCACGCCCGGCTGAGGCCCTTTTATTTAGTATTTTGTTTTTTCAAGGTACAGTCTCGCTCTAGCCCAGGTTGACCTGGAATTCACTATGGAGTCCCAGGCTGGCCTCAAACTCACCGCGATCCTCCTGCCTCTGCCTTTTGAGTGCTGGGATTAAAGGTGTGTGCCATCTCACCTGGCCTTTTATTAGTATTTTAAGGAGTGATGGAAAACAGTTTGAACAGATGGGCGGGCATCAGATCTTGGTGGCTTTGACAGGCACATGAGGGGTTCAGCTGGGGCGGGGAAAGCGAGCAGGAAGCAATGTAGCAAAAGCAGTATCAGGTCAAAGGAGGGTTTGCCGAGGAGCTGGCGGGGAGGAAGGGAAGAGGAGATACTATTCCACCATTACAAACCCGAGTGAAGTGTCGCTGACAGAGCCTGAGCGAGAGAGAGAGGTGGAGCAGGGGGTGGCGGTGGTGGTGGTGGGGGGATTGGCACTTTCTGGAAACAGAACTTCAATCCTGTTTGGTTGGGTGTAATGGCATAATGTCCAAGTAGCAGGGACATGGGACATGTTTCTGAGAGAGGGAGAAAATCCCTAATACAGGAGTAAGATTTGGAGTGAGAGAATAAGCTTGGGGGAGGGGTGTGACACAGGATGTAAGGGCCTGGCCAGGTGAGTGATGTCAATTAAAGCAAAGGAAGGAGAAAGGTAGGGGAAAAAAAAAAAAGGTAGCCAAGCAGGGTGGCCTTTGCCTCTAATCCCAGTACTGGGGTGGTTGAGGCAAGAGGATTACCACAAATTTGAGGCCAGCTTGGACTATACAGTGAGTGCCAGGCCACCCGGGACTATATAGTAAGATTCTGTCTTCAAACAAAACAAAACAAAAAACAAATTGGGGGTTAGAGAGATGGCTTAGCAGTTAGGGCACTTCTTTTCCCTAGTACCCACATAAAGCCAGATGCACAAAGTGGCACACATCTGGAGTTCGTTTGCAGGGGCTAGAGGCCCTGGCATGCCCATTCTCTCCCCCCACTCTCTGTCTTTCTTCTCTCCCTGTATTTGCTTACAAATAAACAAATATTTTTTAAAAATTAATTGGGTGTGGTAGAATACATCTTTTATCCCAGCACTCAGGAGGCAGAAGTAGGAGGAGCACTGTGAATTTGTGGCCAGCCTGAAACAACATAGTGAATTCCAGGTCAGCCTGAGCTAGAGTGAGACTCTACCTCAGAAAAAAGAAAGAAAGAAAGAAAAATATTTTCTTAAAAAAGAAATTAAGCCTGGTGTGGTGGAGCACACCTTTAATCCCAGAATTTGGGAAGCAGAAGTAAGAAGGTTGCAGTGAGTTCAAGACCACCCTGAGACCACATAATGAATACTAGGTCAGCCTGGACTAGGGTAAGACCCTACCTTGGGAAAAAAAAAAAAGACATTAAAATAGAATAGGAACTACTTGGAAAGAAGGGGTCCAGTAGAAGGTGGATGAGGAGAAATGGACAAGAGAAGGAAGGGATTTTGATCAAAATATATCATGTTCCTGTATGAAAACTGTCAATAAAAAATTTAAAACTAGATCAAATCTTTTTTGTAGTTTATATAATATTTAGTGTTACATTTTTTGAATCCAAAAGATGGCTGATTTTGTTACAGTGATACTTGATGACTTGCCATGTAAAAACATTTAGCAGATTTCTTTTTTATATATTTTATTTTTATTTATTTGTTTGAGAAAAAAAAGGGAGAGAGAGAGGAGAAAGAGAGAGGCAGCTGCTCAAATGAACTCCAGACACATGGACCACCTTGTGCATCTGGCTTACGTGGGTCCTGGGGAGTTGAACCTGTGTCCTTTGGCTTTGCTGGCAAGCGCCTTAACCTCTAAGCCATCCCTCCAGCCCAGCAGCTTAAAAAAAAATTCTTTTCATTTTATTTTTAGATTTCTTTTTTTTGTTTATTTTTATTTATTTATTTGAGAGCGACAGACACACAGAGAGAAAGAGACAAATAGAGAGAGAGAGAGAGAGAGAGAGAGAGAGAGAATGGGCGTGCCAGGGCCTCCAGCCACTGCAAACGAACTCCAGATGCATGCGCCCCCTTGTGCATCTGGCTAACGTGGGTCCTGGGGAATTGAGCCTTGAACCCGGGGGTCCTTAGGCTTCACAGGCAAGCGCTTAACCGCTAAGCCATCTCTCCAGCCCTAGATTTCTTTTCTCAAACACAATCATTCGAGTGGGATGGTAAAGTTTCCTCTGAGACTACCACTGGCTCCTGCCTCTGCCCCAGGGGATCCAGATGTGGTGCGCTGGAGTTGCTGGGGCTCACCCTTCCTTCTTAGCTCTGGGCTGTGGCTCAGAACCCTGGCAAGCAATTTTCCTGTGTCCCAAGAAGCCATCTATAATGCCTGGCCAGAGCGCTGGAGCTCAGAACAGGCCGGCTGAGTGGAGCAAGGGCCCGGCAGGGAATCCAAGCTCTTACGTTTTCCCTGGTGCCTGTGTTTCTGAGATCTCTTCCAGAACATCCCACAGGTGGGACACTGGTGAGGTCAGTCATGTTTCCAAACCTCACTGTTGCGTGAAATGAGGGATGTCTGAGCGGTTTCCGTGAGCAACTTGGTAGAGGTCACCTTGGCTGGTAGAGGAAGGGCACTTGCCCTCCTGTGGAAGAGACAGGAAATAGCTCTCATGTCCCTCTTAGGGCAGCGCTGCACGGGGCAAGGTAGTCTCTGATTGGATGAGCACAGCGCTGAAGCTTTTTTTTTTTTTCCACGGAGTGGCCAACGCTCAGGCAGAATAAGGTTGCTAGGGAAGGACAGGGGAGTAAAACATTATTATCTCCCTCAAAAATGTTGCCACCACCCACCACTGCCACCCTCCATCAGTGAGATTGCAGAGGGAGGTTTTTTTTTTGAATTGCTAGCTGGCAATCAAACTGCATTTCGAGTGTAGTTTTTCCCTTGATTGATGGATTTTCCTGGAATGTAACTTAAATAAACGTGTCACCTGACCTTCTAGTTGCTCAGATCTTTTAATTAAAAGATGGTTCTAACCCACATTCATTGGTGGCCCATTTATTATTTATCAATCATTTTCCTTTCAGCAGTTAGTGAAAGGTCACTGGCTTCAACGGATGCTTTGTTTTTTGGTGCACAGCTTAGATGAAAAAGATACACACTCACATCTCGGCTCCCTCCTGTTTGCTCATGGGCAGGACACTGTTTAATAGTCATTGTGGCATTTAGGATCGCAGGCTCCGGAATCATGCAGAAGAGTACGCATTCATCCCTTACCGGAACGTTTCTGCAAAAGTAAACATCAGGTTGTGATTATGGTTAATAATGAGATATTGATTGTCTGAAAATGTCACCGGCTGGGCGCAGCCGGCTCCGGCACCACTAGGTGGCGCTGCACTCTCATGCTGTTCAATTGGTTAGGCTCATTTGATTTCCTTGCCTCGGGGTACCTTGCCTTTCAAGGTTGGCGAGTGTCCTTGTAAAATAACCATTCTGGCTGAGATTTAGGAAGCTGAGGTCCTGGGGTGCTACTGGGATGGCGTAGAGAACGGGAGGGGACAGGCCATGGGACAAATGACAAGGGCCTGTGGCTATGGTGGGGAGGGGGCAGCCCTGATCCATAATAGGAACAGGAAAGGAAGGAGCTGTGTTGAGCCCCTGGTGACGGCACAGAGCAGTGGTTCCTAACCTTCTCCACTCAATGACATCTGCGAATTTGCTGTGGAGGACGGCGGAGGGACAGTTACAGTCAGAGAGGCAGTGCGGGGCAGTGGAAAAACCCCAGGCCTGGGAGGAACAGCAGCCCTGATCTATTGCTCTATCTTGCCACGTTAAAGGAGTTAGTGAATATCTTGGATCTCAATTTTCTTGTCTGTACGACAGCCATAACAACATCTCCCTCATCCAGTTGTTGTGAGGCTCAAATGACAGCAGGAACCGAATTCTTGGCAGTAGTCTCTGCCCTCCTTGCCTAGGAGGCAGTGCCATCCCCACTAGGTGGGTAGGAATGTGCATTAGCTTAACACAGGGAAGAAACAGAAATGGGACTGTGGTCTCTTTCGCCAGCCACTTGTTTAAACACCTGGCTCTTTCAATCCCCTGTTCCAGCAGTTACCATCTCTTTAGTTTATTTATTTAGTTTTATTCAGACAGGGTCTTGCTAGGGAACCCTGGTTGGCCTGAAACTCACTACATAGACCAGGCTGTCCTTGAACTTGCTGTGACCTTCTGCCTCTTTGATGCTGGATTGTAGGCATGTGCCACCACTCCTGGCTGTTGCCTTCTCTTTCTTTCTTTCTTTCTTTTTTTTTTTATGTATGCCGCCATCTCTTTCTTGCACCAAATAAATGAATAAATAAAATCTTTCTTTCTTTAAATGAAGAGCAAAGGAGGAAGCCAAGAAAAATTATAGGAATCTTGGGAACCTCTACCCTTGGATCTTACCCAATAGTGGTAGGTTTCACAAAACAAACAAACAAACAAAAACCCCTTACTTTTATTTAGTTATTTTTTGGGTTATGAGTATATGTGTATATGTAAGGTGTGATATGTGTGTGTGTGTGTGTAGAAATCATATTTATTTATTTAAGAGAGAGTGAGAGAGAGAGAGAGACAGATAGAAATAGAGAGGGGCATGGCAGGGCATCTACTCACTGCAACTGAACTGCAGATGCATGTGCCCCCTTGTGCATCTGGCTTTACATGGGCCCTGGGGAATCAAACTCTGGTACTTTGGCTTTAGCAGGCAAGCGCCTTAGCAGCTGAGCCATATCTCCAGCCTATTATTATTATTATTATTATTATTATTATTATTTTGGCTTTTTGTGGTAGGGTCTCATTCTGTAGTCCAGGCTAACCTGTAATTCACTATGGAGTCTCAGGGTGGCCTTGAACTCATGGTGATCCTCCTACCTCTGCCTCCCGAGTGCTGGGATTAAAGGCGTGCACCACCACGCCTGGCCTATTATTATTTTTAAGACAGGGTCTTATGTAGCCCAGCTATGTAGTTGAGGCTGGTCTTGAACTCTTGTCTCCACCTCCCAAGTGATGAGATTATAGGTGTGTGCTACCATGCCCAACTTGAAATGAGTGTTGTAATGGCACTTCTCTGTCTCTTCTCTCTTTCTCTGTCCTTCTTCCCATGAATGCTTTTTTACTTTCCTTCTCCCAACCCCTTCCCTACACAACAGACGATGGAGGAAAGCTGGAAGGTCACAATCTAGAGGTCCATCTGAGGAAAGCCAGTACAGCCTCTGAGAGATTGTTCTGGGGGGCCCCAGAGCCAGTTATCAGCTGAGGCAGGAGTTTCTGGTCTTCTCTCCTGAGAAGGGAATACGGAGATCATGGGATGGCAGGCCTAAAATGATGGCCAAGGTGGAAGGAAGTGAGGGCCAGCAAGGCCCATTCCCACCTTTCTCTCGTCTCCTGCCCATGTTCCTTCATTTTATCCTGGTTGGTTGGCAGGTGGGTGGTGGGAACTCGGGCTCTGGGTACCTGGGTGCTCGACTACAAGAATACAAGAGCTGCGTGCAGCATCCGGGCCGGGGGTAGAGGAAGGGCTCCGGCCTCTTTCCTCTGTTGTCTGGTTCAAACAGCTGGGCTTGAATCCGGATGCTGGCGCCACAGCATGGCCAGTGGCTTTGGACGAGTCAGTTGACCACGCTGAGTCAAAGCCAGCCCCAGCACAGAAGCTGAAACCAAACGGATTCTTGAAAGTACATCTGTCGAGCAAGCGAATGGATGAACCCGTGCAGTGGCCTCGAACTCACGGCGATCCTCCTACCTCTGCCTCCCGAGTGCTGGGATTAAAGGCGTGCGCCACCACGCCCAGCCATTTTGAAGTACAAAACCCGAACAAGATGCTGGCTGCAATGGAACTCTGTAAGCTCTCGAGCCCTCTGCACTTACAGAGAATCAAGATGCGAGGAAGAGGAACATGCTGCAGGTGACAGGGAGAGCAGCCAGCCAGCCAGGGCCTATGGGTGGGAACGTTCAACCTTTGAGCTGTGACTGGGTGCTTGGCTTGCTTGGGTTAACCCCCCCACCCCCTGCTCCCACAGCACGCTCAGGTGTATCTCTTGAATAGTCACCACCTCCATAGGAGAGCCTGGGATTTATCCCTGGCTTCCCCTGGCTCTTGCCAAGTGAGGGAAGTGGCTCTGTAGCACCTGTATTCTGTTATTTTTATTTATTTATTTGAGAGTGACATACAGAGAGAGAAAGAGGCAGAGAGAGAGAAAGAGAGAGAGAGAGGGAGAGAGAATGGGCGCGCCAGGGCTTCCAGCCACTGCAAACGAACTCCAGATGCGTGCGCCCCCTTGTGCATCTGGCTAACGTGGGTCCTGGGGAATCGAGCCTCGAACTGGGGTCCTTAGGCTTCACAGGCAAGCGCTTAACCACTAAGCCACCTCTCCAGCCCAGCACCTGTATTCTGGCAGCCAGGCCAGGGCCTCCAGCCACTGTAACCGAGCTCAAGACTCACGCGCCACCTTGTGCACATGTGTGACCTTGCGTGCTTGTATCACCTTGTGCATTTGGCTTAAGTGGGACCTACAGAGTGGAACATGGGTCCTTAGGTGTCAAAGGCAAGCACCTTCACCATTAAGCCATCTCTCTAGCCCTTCTTTTTGTTTTTTTTTTTTTGCAGTAGAGTCTCACTCTAGCCCATCCTGACTTCAAATTCACAGTGGGCCACCTACCTCAGATGGGATTACAGGTGTGCACCAGTATGTCTTTTTAAAAAACATAATTTATTTTATTTGAGAAAGAGAGAGGTGGAGAGAGAGAGAGAGAGAGAGAAAGAAAGAATATGGGCATACCAGGGCCTCTAGATGCTGTGAACAAACTCCAGATACATGAGCCATCTTGCACATCTGGCTTATATGGGTCCTGAGGAATTGAACCTGATTTTTTTTGGCTTTGCAGGCAAGTGTGTTAACTGCTAAACCATTTCTCCAGCCCTTTTTTTTTTTTGCTTGTTTTTTGGTTTTCCCGAGGTAGGGTCTCACTCTAGTTCAAGCTGACCTGGAATTCACTATGTAGTCTCTGGGTGGTCTTGAACTCATGGTGATCCTCCTACCTCTGCCTCCTGAGTGCTGGGATTAAAGGCATGTGCCCGGCTCCTGTTTTGTTTTTATAAAACATTTTATTGACAGCCTCCATACATATATACAATGTACTCTGATCATAACCCCACCACCCTCCTTTGTTCCCCTCCCATGTCTTTCCTCTATGGAACCGCTTCTTCTTTCTAACTAGTCCCTCTTTTATTTCAGTGTCAGCATCTTTTTGCCCTTAGATTATGCAGGTCTTGTGTAGGTAGCATCAGCCACTGTGAAGTCATGAATTTTTTAATGCAACAGCCACATTGTGTGGAGAAGATAGAATCCCCAGGCATTCCTCCCTCAACCTTTGGCTCTTATGTTAATTCCATAGACTGGATTATTTTTGCATGTCTGTATATGTGACATATATATATATATATATCTGTGCACATGTATGCTGGCATGTGTGGAGGCCAGAGGTCAATGTTGGGTGTCTTCCTTAACTGCTCTTCCACCTTATTTTTTTTTCCAATTTTTATTTATTTGCAAGTAGAGAGGAAAAGAGAGAGAGAGAGACAGAATGGGCATGCCAGGGCCTCTAGCTGCTGCAAACAAACTCCAGATGCATGCACCACTTTGTGCATCTGGCTTTATGTGGGTACTGGGGAATCAAACCCAGTTATTAGGCTTTACAGAAAAGCAGTTTAACTGCTGAACCATCTCTCCAGCCCCATCTTATTTTTTGAGAAAAGAACTCTCATTGAACTTGGAGCTCACCTATTTGGCTAACGTAGCTACCCAGTAAATTCTGGGGATCTGCCTATCTCTGCTCCCCAGCACTTGGATTACAGACATGTGCCACTCAAACCTTAATACTTAAGTTTGATCCCCAGACTCCATGTACAAACCATCTGTAATCTCCGCACACTGATGGTGGATGGGACTTAGGGACAGCTCTGGCAGATCGTGAAAGCGTAGCAAAGAGCAACAGCATAGTGAGGCAGAGAGAGAGAGAGAGAGAGAGAGGGAGGGGGGGGGGGGCAACCTGTCTCAAATGAGGGGGAAAGATTAAGTTCAACCAAGAAGTTGTCCTTGGACCTCCATATGTGCACTGTGTGCCCTCATTGACACACATGAACACACACATAAATAAAAAGAACCACTTTGGACACTTGTGAAGTCTAAGAAGCTCAAATTAAGGACAATCTTACCCAATGGTCCATGAGCAATCTCTGCCTTAAAAATAATAACTGAGCCAGGCATGGTGGCGCACGCCTTTAATCCCAGAATTTGAGAGGCAGAGGTAGGAGGATCGCTGTGAGTTTCAGGCCACCCTGAGACTACATAGTGAATTCCAGGTCAGCCTGGGCTAAAGCAAGGCTCTACCTCAAAAAACCAGCTGCCATGCCAGGCTACCAACAGCTTTGGACCATTTCTGTCTTCAGTGCTTCCAGCGGTCACTGTAGCAGATTGCCATCTTACGCCTGCCACTGCGCTTTGCAGCAAAAACCCTTTTCTCCTGGAGCTCGGTTGTGATGGGCGAGGGCTCTGCTTACTTACGTGCCGCATCTTTGCAGGCTAATGTCATCCTACTTGAGTTCCTCTGTACAATGGCACTCATGCAGGCTCTCTTTTAGGCTGAATCATGATATGCTGAAGTCCTTATCGCCATTGCCTGGAAATGTGACCTTCTTTGGAAAGAGATTCTTGGCAGATAGACTCTAGACGAGGTCCTATTGGAACAGAATGGGTCCTGAATTCAATGGCTTGTGTCCTTTATTTTTTTATTGAAAACTTCCATAATTATAAATAATATCCCATGGTAATTTCCTCCCTCCCCCCACTTTCCCCTTTGAAACTCCACTCTCCATTACATCCCCTCCCCCTCTCAATCAGTCTCTCTTTTATTTTGATGTCATCATCTTTTCCTCCTATTATGATGGTCTTATGTAGGTAGTGTCAGGCACTGTGAGGTCATGGATATCCAGGCCATTTTGTGTCTGGAGAAGCATGTTGTAAGGAGTCCTACCCTTCCTTTGGCTCTTACATTCTTTCCGTCACCTCTTCCACAATAGACCCTGAGCCTTAGAAGGTGTGATAGAGATATTTCAGTGCTGAGCACTCCTCTGTCACTTCTTCTCAGCACCATGGTGGCTTCTGAGTCATCCCAAGGTCACTGCTATCTGAAAAGAGAAGCTTCTCTAATCAAAAGTGAGAGTAGCATTAAAATACGGGTATGAATGTTAAGAGAAGTGCTTGCTGGGCAGTTTGATGAGCATAGTATGTATATTTAGCCAGACAGCAGCAGAAACTACACCCCTAGGGCTCATGACTACCCCATTGTAGGTTTTCAGTATCAGGGATGTATTCCCTAGGATTTGGAGCTGGGGAGATAGCTTAGCTATTAAAGGTGCTTGCTTGCATAAAGCTTGCTGGCCTAGGTTCAAATCCCCAGGACCCACTTAAAACCAGATGCACAAAATGGTACATGTGTCTGGAGTACCTTTGCAGTGGTAGGAGGCCCTTGCCCATTCTCTTTCTCTCTTTTTGCAAATAAATACTGTTTTTTTTTTTTCGAGGTAGGGTCCCACTCTCGTCCAGGCTGACCTGGAATTAACTATGGAGTTTCAGGGTGGCCTTGAACTCTTGGCAATCCTCCTACCTCTGCCTCCTGAGGGCTGGGATTAAAGGCGTGAGCCACCATGCCTGGCTTTTTTAAAAAAAAATTATTTTATTTATTTACTTGAGAGCAACACAGAGAGAGAGAGAGAGAGACAGACCGACAGGGAGAGAGACAGAGGGAGAGGGAGAGAATGGGCGCGCCAGGGCCTCCAGCCACTGTAAACGAACTCCAGACGCATGCGCCCCCTTGTGCATCTGGCTAACGTGGGTCCCGGGGAATTGAGCCTTGAACCAGGGTCCTTAAGCTTCACAGGCAAGCGCTTAATCGCTAAGCCATCTCTCCAGCCACCCTTTTTTTTTTTTTTTTTAAGAGTGAAGGCTGGAGAGATGGCTTAGTGGTTAAGGCATTTGCTTGCAAAGCTGGAGGACCTAGCTTCGATTCCCCAGGACCCATGCAAGCCAGATGCACGAAGTGGTGCATGCAACTGGAGTTTGTCTGCAGTGGGTAGAGGCCCTGGCGTGCCCATTCTCTCTATCTTCCTCTATCTCTTTCAAATAAATAAATAATTTGTTTTTTTTGTTTTGAGGTAGGGTCTCACTCTAGCTCTGGCTGACCTGGAATTCACTATGTAGTCTCAGGGAGGCCTCAAACTCATGGTGATCCTCCTACCTCTGCCTCCTGAGTGCTGGGATTAAAGGTGTGCGCCACCATATGCAGCTTAATAAATAAAGATGTTCTTTTAAAAGAGTGAGAGGGGCTGGAGGGATGGCTTAATGGCTAAGGCACTTGCCTACAAAGCCAAAGAACTCAGGTTCGACTCCCCAGGACCCAATTAAGCCAGATGCACAAGATGGTACATGTGTATGGAGTTCATTTGCAGTGGATGGAGGCCCTGGCATGCCCATTCTCACTGTCTCTCTGTTTCTTTCAAATAAATAAGTTAATTAAAAAAAAAAAAGACTGAGAGGGCTGGAGAGATGGCTCAGTCCATAAAGCCTAACAACCCAAGTTGGATTCCCCAGTACCCATGAAAAGAATGCACGAGGTGGCACATGCGTCTGGAGTTTGTTTGCAGTGGCTGGAGGCCCTGGCGTGCCCATTCTCTCTCTCTCTATCTGCCTCTTTCTCTTTCAAATAAATAAATAAAATTTAAAAATATTTTTAAAAAGAGTGAGAAGGGACTGGAGGGTTGGCTTAGTGCAAAGCCAAAGGACCCAGATTTGATTCCCTAGGACCCTAGTTGAGCCAGATGTACAAGGTGACACATGCATTTGGAGATATTTCAGTGCTGAGCACTCCTCTGTCACTTCTTCTCAGCACCATGGTGCCTTCTGAGTCATCCCAAGGTCCCTGGCATCTGAAAAGAGAAGCTTCTGTAACCGAAAGTGAGAGTAGCATTAATATACGGGTATGAACATTAAGAGAAGTGCTTACTGGGCAGTTTGGTGATCACAGTATACACATTTAGCTAGACAGCAGCAGATGCTATACCCCTAGAGCGCATGACTAGCCTTATTGTAGGTTTTCAGTATTAGGGATGTCCCTACTGTATACTAGTATTCCCTAGTATATAGTAGGGACCTCCCTGGCCAACAACTCACTGGAAGGTATCCCATCCCTGGCATTGAAAATTTTCTAGTAACAATCTATGGCTTCTGAGTGTTCCATGGTCCAAAGAAGTGGTTTCCATATGACTTATTTATATCATCTTAGATTTTGATGAGCCCTCCCTCCACCTTTCCTTTACTCAATCTCTTCCCCTGACCTCACTTAGACCTTTTCACCTCCCATTAATCTGTTCTACTATATATATATATTACCATCTTATTAAGTCCTCCCTCCCTCCCTTTCTATTCCACTTGTATCCCCTTTCTAGCTTACTGGCCTCTGCTACTGAGTTTTATTCCTATTCAGATAGAAGTCCAATCATTTGTAGCTAGGATCCACATATGAGAGAGAACATGTAATGTTTGGCTTTCTGGGCCTGGGTTACCTCACTAAGTATAATCCTTTCCAAATCCATCCATTTTTCTGCAAATTTCATTTTTCTTTACCACTGAGTCAAACTCCATTGTGTAAATGTGCCACATCCTCATTATCTACTCATCAGTTGAGGGACATCTAGGCTGGTTTCATTTCCCAGCTATTATGAATACAGTGGCAATAAACATGGCTGAGCAAGTATCTCTAAGGCAGTGAGATGAATCCTTGGGATATATGCCTAGGAGTGGTATAGCTGGGTCATATGGTAGATCTATTTTTAGCTGTCTTAGGAACCTCCACACTGATTTCCACAATGGCTGGACCAGATTGCATTCCCACCAACAGTGTAGAAGGGTTCCTCTTTTTCCACATCCTTGCCAGCATTTATGGTCATTGGTTTTCATGATGGTAACCAATCTGACAGGAGTGAGATGGAATCTCAATGTAGTTTTAATCTGAATTTCCCTGATGGCTAGGGATGTAAAACTTTTTTTTAGATGTCTATATGCCATCTGTATTTCTTCTTTTGAAAATTCTCTATTTAGTTCCATAGCCCATTTAAAAATATTTTATTTATTAATTTGAGAGAGAGAGAGAGATGAGAGAGAGAGAGAGAGAGAGAGAGAGAGAGAGGTAGATAGAGAATGGGCACACTAGGGCTTCTAGCTACTGCAAACGAACTTCAGATGCATGTGCCACCTAGTACATCTGACTTATGTGGGTACTCGGGGATCAAACCTGGGTGCTTAGGCTTTGCAGGTAAGCACCTTAATCACTAAGCCACCTCTCCAGCCCTCCCTAGTCTTTTTTCAGGGTGGCCTCAAACTCATGTGATCCTCCTACCTCTGCCTCTGAGTGCTGGGATTAATGGTGTGTGCCACCACACCTGGCCATAGCCCATTTTTTAATTGGGTTGTTTGATTTCTTATTATTTAGTTTTTTTTAGTTCTTTGTATATTTTAGATATTAATCCTCTGTCAGATGTATAGCTGGAAGAGATTTTCTCCCATTTTGTAGGTTGTCTCTTTGCTCTATTCACAGTGTACTTTGCTGTATAAAAACTTTCTAATTTCATGAGGTCTTAGCAGTTGATCTGTGGTTTTATCTGAGACTGCCTTTTTGTCAAAGATCAGGTGGCTATAGCTACCCAGGCTTACATCTGGGTTCTCTATTCTATTCCATTGATCTACATGTCTGTTTTTGTGGCAGTACCATGCTGTTTTTGTTACTATGGCTCTGTAATATAGGTTAAAATCAGGTATGGTGATACCACCAGCCTTATTTTTGTTGCTCAAAATTGTTTTAGATATTCAAGGTTTTTTGTGCTTCCAAATGAATTTTTGGATTGTTTTTTCTATTTCCATGAAGAATGCCATTGGAATTTTGATAGGGATTGCATTCAATATATAGATTGCTTTTGGTAAAATTGCCATTTTCACAATATTGATTCTTGTGATCCAAATACAAGGGATATGTTTCCATTTCCTAGTGTCTTCTGCAATTTTTGTCTTGAGTGTTTTAAAGTTTTCATTGTAGAGATTCTTCATTTCCTTGGTTAGGTTTATGCCAAGGTACTTTATTATTTTTTTAATGCAATTGTGAATGGGAGTGATTCTCTGATTTCATCCTCTGTGTGTTTGTTGTTAGCATATAGGAAGGCTACTGATTTCTGTGTGTTTGTTTTGTATCCTGCCACATGGCTATAGGTGTTTATCAGCTCTAACAGTTTGCTGGTAAAGTCTCTAGGGTCCTTTATGTATAGAATCATGTCACCTGCAAATAATGATAACTTGATCTCTTCCTTTCCAATTTGTATCCATTTTAAAAATATTTTTATTTTTATTTATTCATTTATTTGACAGAGAGAGAGAGAGAGAGAGAGAGAGAGAGAGAGAGAGAATGGGTATGCCAAGGCCTCCAGCCACTGCAAATGAACTCCCAATGTGTGCGCCCCTTTGTGCATCTGGCTTACGTGGGTCCTGGGGTATCGAACCTGGGTCCTTTGGCTTTGCAGACAAACACCTTAACCACTAGGCCATCCGTCCAGCCCCAATTTATATCCCTTTTATGTGTGTCTCTTGCCTTGTTGCTATGGCTAAGACTTCCAGTACTATATTAAATAAAAGTAGGGACAGTGGACACCCTTGTCTTGTTCCTGATTTTAGCGGAAAACCTTCAAGTTTTTCTCCATCTAGTATTATGCTGGCTGTAGGCTTGTCATAAATAGTCTTTATTATGTTGAGATATGTTCCTTCAATTCCCAGTTTCTGCAGGACTTTCATCATGAAGGGATGTTGGATTTTGTCAAATGCTTTTTCTGCATCTAATAAGATGATCATGTGATTTTTGTCCTTCAGTCCATTTATATAATGTATTACATTTATCGATTTGCTGTATGCACCACTTTTTGTGTCCAGTTTTATGTGGATGCTGGGGAGTTGAAACTTAGTTAGAAGGCTTTCTCAAGCAAGCACTTCTAATTGCTGAGCCTCTCCTCAGCCTCTGTAGGTTAATATTTTCACCACAATTTACTTTTGAAACTTACCTGCATTGCCACAGTAGCTGTAGTCAATTCACTATTCACTGCTGTATACGGTTCCATAGTATGGCTAAGCACATGTATATGTAGGATTTAGGAGCCTGGCCCTGCAGCTAAACTGTTTCGCTTTAAACCCGTTTCTGCTAGTTCCTACTTTTATAACCTTGGGAAAATTAGTTAATCTGTCTGTGTCTCAGTTTCCTACTTTATAAAACAGAACTAAGATGTCACCTACCTTATAGAATTGGTGAGAAAGTTAAGATTGAATAGATATAAAATATTTGAGGTAGAGTTTGGTGTAGTGGCACATGCCTTTAATCCCAGCACTCAGGAGGCAGAGGTAGGAGTACCGTGAGTTTGAGGCCATGCTGGGATTACAGAGTGAGTTCCAGGTAAGCCTGGACTAGAGTGAAACCCTGCCTCAAAAAAAAAAAAAAAAAAAAAAAAAAAAAACTTGAGCCGGGCGTGGTGGTGCACGCCTTTAATCCCTGCACTCGGGAGGCAGAGGTAGGAGGATCACCGTGAGTTCAAGGCCACCCTGAGACTACATAGTGAATTCCAGGTCAGCCTGGACCAGAGTGAGACCCTACCTCAAAAACAACAACAACAAAAAAAAAAACAAAAAAAAAAACTTGAAATATTTCTGGTGTGTGGTATGTGCTACTTAAAAGGGGGTACCCTTTTGACACACTTGTGTTCCTGTTGGTGGGCTTTGAGGTCACCATGTCTAGAATGTTGCAGAAAGCATTGCATTACTAGGCCTGTTTCTTTGTGCATATGTACAAGAAAGAGCTCCTGTGAGCCTGGGCATGAGCCAGGGCATGCTCCTGGTGTGGCATTACTGGGCTGGCAGTGGCCCATCTCTCACTGTGTGGGTTTGTGGTTCTCCTCTGTGTGGCTGTGGACGCTCACACTGCCACCAGCGGTGAACGTACCTGGAGCTCCCACCCTCACCAATTACCATAGCCATCTTGTGCACGACTTCTTATAGTTCTTCTTATATATTCTGTGTATTTTCTTTAACCTTTCCCCCTCTTTCCCCTAATGTCCCATGTATTTTGTTTCACCCTAACATGTATTTCTGGTTTTGTTTGTTAGTTTTTGTTTTTTCAAGGTAGGGTTTCACTCTCACCTAGGCTGACCTGGAACTCTGAGTACCAGGCTAGCCTCAGACTCACAGCAAACCTCCTACCTTTGCCTCCTGAGCGCTGGGGTTAAAGGTATGCACCACCACAGTGGGCTCCTAATGTGTATTTCTGTACACACCCATTTCTTCACTCTTCTTTTGAAGCATATGAATCCAACTGGACCCAGGGAATGAAGGACATAATATATGGAGGTTGCCTGCCACCCACGCCCTTGTGACTGTCAGAATTAAGGTAGCCATTATAGTGGTTAACCCTGAAGGAGTTCTTTCTATGGAACAGTGGCTCTGGGCAAACTGACTTAATCTCACAGCGGTCCTGTAGCAGTTATTGTCTCATTGCCGGGTCAGAACATCTGACCAGAAGCAGCTGATGGAAGGAAAGGGTTTCTTTTGGCTTACATTCTCGAGGGGAAGCTGCGCCTTAGCAGGGAGGGCCTGGCAGAGCAGAGGCTGGGCATCACATCTCGTCCCATCAGCTGGGAGACAGCAGCAAGAGTGAGCGAGCTCTGAACACCCAGTGGGCTGGACTAATTAACCTTAAGTTACACCCCTCATCTTCCAGCAGGGCTCTACCTCCCAAAGGCTCTACAAGCCTCCCAAATTGCCACTGGCTTGGGACCAAACATTCAAATCACATGAACTTGTGGGGCCATTTCATTCAAGCCGCCACAAGTCTTATGAAACAGATTATTCCCAGAGTCCAATGCTACAGTCAAGGCTTTTAACCAATGGCTGTCCCTGCAAGGTGTGCTATGCTTCACCTCGCACAGTCCCAGGGGGCACCCTCTGCACAGACTACAAAGTGAATGACACCTTGGGGTCATGCAGTGCAGTGGCCCCGGTCTTCTGCTTCGTCAGTGCTTAGAGAGGATACTTAGACACGATCCACTTAGGAGGTCGGCGCTACTCTGGAGGGACCTTTCTGCTCTGGATTCCAGGCCATGATTCTCTGAGGTTTAAATGCCTGTTGGCACGAGAACCTCCCGCCTCTATGCTAAGCATTGCTTCGGGAAGGAGAACCCAGCGTGGGCCCATGCTCTGACACCATCCATGTCAGGGCACAGAGCTGGCCGCTGCTCGTGCCTTCTTCCCTTGGCCACCGCAGACTTATTGAGCAATATATTATGAGTGCGCCTCACTCTGATGATGTGTTATGGATAAATCATTAAGGAGGCAGCTCACCGCGGTGATGTATTGGTGTAATAGATCATCAGAGTGAAGTCTTCTCCTGCCGTACGGGCTGGCTCAAAGGGTGGTGTCATTCAGGGAAGAGTTAGCCCAGCAGCAGATCTGGCTTAATTACAGGATAAAAGGTTTGTGAGTGATAGGCTGAAGTCTACAGCCCCAGCATTTTGATTCTTGATGTAAAAATATAATTGGGCTTCCTGAGAGAAGTTTTGATTATTTTCAAACACTCTTTCACTTTATCATAACAGCATCACTTGCCATGTGGCCATGGGGAGACGTGTGTGTGTGTGTGTGTGTGTGTGTGACAGAGAGAGAGAGAGAGAGAGAGAGAGAGAGAGAGAGAGAGAGATCTAGGCCTTTTCAACATCTGAATTATTGCCCTCCTTCCTATTTGTAAGTCACAGAATGAGTTAAGGAAAATCCAAGAGGCCTGCCTGTCGGGCCATAAGGATAATTAATGTCCCAACAACCTGATCATTGGAATTGAATGATTCATCCAAATCGTCGTTATTCACTGAGGTCCTGGTTGGATCTGTGAGCACATGCGAGGAAGGGGGGGGGGTCAATGTGTCAGAGGAGTAAGCAACCTAGGGTAATGTTTATGGAGCACGTAACAGGTTCCCAATGTTGTGCTAAAGGCTTAAAATGTCTTTAAAAAAAACAATTATAACTTCTTACAGTATTATTTATTTATTTATGAGAGAGAGAAAGAGGCAGAGAGAGATGGCTTAGAGGTTAAGGCACTTGTCTGTGAAGCCTAAGGGCCCAGGTTTGATTCCCTAGTACCTATGTAAAGTCAGGTGCACAAGGTGGCACATGTGTCTGGAGTTCATTTGCAGTGGCAAGAGGCCCTGGTGCACCCATTTATTCTCTCTCTCTCAAATAAACAAATAGGTAAACAATGTATTTTAAAAAATTTTTTGTTTGTGTTTTTATTTATTTATTTGAGAGCGACAGCCAGAGAGAGGAAGAGGCAGAGAGAGAGAGAAAATGGGCGCACCAGGGCCTCCAGCCACTGCAAATTCGAACTCCAGACACGTGTGCCCCCTTGTGCATCTGGCTAACATGGGTCCTGGGGAATCGGGCCTCGAACCTGGGTCCTTCGGCTTCACAGGCAAGCACTTAACCGCTAAGCCATCTCTCCAGCCCAAACAATGTATTTTTAATGTAAATCCACATATTTTGAGATTAGCTTTATTTATTATTTTATTATTATTATTCTTTTTCTCCAAAGGAGAAAAGCAGCTGGAGCCGGCCTTATTGCCGAGGCTGCCCAGCTGCTCAATCCCAGAGCCTGAGAGCCCAGTGCTGTAGCTGGTCCACAGATGCCCCCCTGCCCACCCTGAGCCCCCTTCCTCTGAGGACCTTAAAGCAGTGCTTCTGTGAACCACAGGTCTCAGCAAGCACAGTTCAGCTTGTGTTTGTTGAAAGAGTGACTTTGTTGTAAGGCACATAAATCAAACTTTAGGTGCTTCTGAACACCTATGTGTTGTCTCCCAAGTTTGACCAGGTGGCTGCTTTTTGTGAAGTGTGCAGGAGGAGACCTCTTAGAAATGATAGGCCACACGATTCGGACCCACTCTCCCACTGGAGACAACTATAAATACTGCTTAAAATATTTCTGTGAGGTCTTCAATAGTATTAAATTGCTGACAAGCTGGAAAGAAATAACTAGGTCAGCAGGGAAATAGGGAAGAAAGCAGAGAAGTGTGTGGACGTGGAGGCGGCTTTGTTTTGAGGTATTTCCCCATCCTGGCTGGGGGAGTGCTCAGGGAGGAGCTGTAGGCTGGCTGGAAGAAGCAGGAATAAAAGCCAGCTCAGGGACAGAACTGTCTTCTCCTTTTTTGTATTTTTTTTTTTTTTTAAATGAGAGTGAGTGAGCCAGAGAGACAGAAAGAATGAGAACTGGTGTGCCAGGGCCTCCAGCTACTGCAATCGAACTCCAGATGTGTGGGCCATCTTGTGTCTGGCTTATGTGGGATCTGGAGAGTGGAACATGGGTCCTCAGACTTCATAGGCAAGCACCTTATCCACTAAGCCATCTCTCCAGCCCAAGAAATGTCTTTAGTGAGCTGGGCCCCTAGGATTAGCCACAGGGTGCAAGTTAATGGAAATGGACCAGCACACACGAAGGATCACATGACCCGGCTTCTAATCACCTGGATTGACCAGGCCTGGAAATCTGCCTTGGACTCGCCTTACAGTGGTTGCAGACACATATGGCTCCAACACGGTACAGAAGCAGGTTGTCCATGGCAAAGATAATTTTATTAGGCCTCATATTATTCCTATAAAAATGTAACAACTATGGTGCCGGGTGTGGTGATACACGCCTTTAATATCAGCACTCATGAGGCAGAGGCAGGAGGATTGCTATGAGTTCGAGGCCAGCCTGGGACTATAGAATTCCAGAACAGGCTGGGCATGGTGGCCCACACCTTTAATCCCAGCACTTGGGAGGCAGAGGTAGGAGGTATCGCCTAGAGTTCGATGCCACCCTGAGACTACTGAGACTACATAGTGAATTCCAGGTCAGCCTGAGCTAGAGTGAGACCCTACCTTAATAAACAAACAAACAAAAAATGGTCGAAGAAGAGCACAGGCATTGTCTTCTGACCTGTGGCACATGCATACCCTGCCCCCACATATATACATATGCGCACACATACAAGTAAAAAAATAAAGCGAGAAATATAAGTAGCTATGGCGTTATCGTGTATAGAGACATTGCTGAAAATGCTTCCACATAGGATATCATAGTTAAGACTTTGGGCTTTATTTAATTATTTTGTGTCTTTGAACCTGGACTATCAAACTTTGCAAGCAAGCGACTTTAACCACTGAGCAATCCTCCCAGCCCTTATTTATTTATTTATTTTTATTTATTGATTTGCAAGCAGAGAGAGAGAGAGAAAATGGGCATGCCAGGGCCTGTACCTGCTGCAAACCAATTCCAGATGCATGTACTACTTTGTGCATCTGGTTTTATGTGGGTACCAGGGAACTGAACCTAGGCCTTCAGGCTTTTCAGGCAAGCAACCTTAATTGCTGAACCATCTCTCCATCCCATTATTTATTTATTGTTTTCAAGGTAGGGTCTTGCTCTAGCCCAGGCTGATCTGGATTCACTTTGCAGTCTCAGACTGACCTCGAACTCACAGCGATCCTCCTACCTCTTCCTCCTGAATGCTGGGATTAAGGGTGTGTGCCGCCATGCCCATCTTATTTATTTATTTTTGAGACAGGGTCTCATGTATCTCAGGCTGGCCTCAAACTTACTATGTAGCTGAATATGACCTTGAATTTCTGATCTTCCTACCAAAGTGCTAGGATTCTAGGCATGAGACATTGTGCAATGTGCCTGGACTTATTTATTTATTTATTTTATATTTTAGAGAAAGTGAGAGAGAGAGACAGAGAAAGAGAGAGAATTGACACACCAGGGCCTTGGCCACTGCAATCTAACTCCAGATGCTTGTGCCACCTGGTGGGCATGTGTGACCTTGTGCTTGCCTCTCCTTTGTGTGTGTCTGCCTTACGTGGGATCTGGAGAGTCAAACATGGGTCCTTAGGCTCTGCAGGCAAGCACCTTAACCACTAAGCCATCTCTCTAGCCCTTATTTTTATGTTTATTTATTTTTTGAGAGAGGGCCTCATACTCTAGCTTATGCTGTCCTTTGGGCTCACTTTGTAGGCCATACTGACCTCAAACTCATGTGATCCTCCTGCTTCAGCCTCCTAGGTGCTGAGATTACAGGTGTGAGAGAATAGAGATTTTATATCAGACAGTCTAGACTGGGGTTCCAACTCTCACACAACATTGTGTAATCTTGGGAAAATCACTTAATTTCTGCATGCTGCGGTTGGATCATCTGCAAAATAGGGATGGCATAGCACTGCTCCTGCTTTGAGGGGTTGTAAGGATGTAAAGAGACCCTGATGTTGAGGACTTAGCGTTCTGTCAGCACCCGAGACATGCCGCTGTGACTAGCTTCTTAGAATGATTTGAGTCCGTCCAGGTGAGAATGACATCAGTGTTGCTGGCATTCAAACCCAGGCCATGAAAAGCACTGGTTTCCTATGTGCAACTCCTCACAAACACTCTGACCACGAGAAGTTGGTGAAACTTGGCTCGTGGGGATTGACTCAGAGCCGCTCAATGTGGGCATGTTTGCAGAGAGCTTTCTGAGAAAGTACCCCACTTATTCTGGCCTCTGAAATCAAGGCCATCTCCTTGTGAAGGGTAGAAATCCAGGTGAGATAAGATGGATAATCCTACATTGCAGAATTTATTAAAGATGTCCAGATTAAAAATTGAGCTGTCTGTCAATCAATCAGTCTGCTTCCCACATTTTCCTGTCGTTTACTAAAAATACTCTTGTAAAACACTGAATGCCCCCTGGACCTCATAAACGCTAACAGCCCTTCCTCCTCCCTTTAGAAGGACAAGCTTGGCTACATTCCCTAGCAGAGGTCCCTGGATTTGTCCTTGTCTTACAGAGGTTTTACTATAATTGTTTAACATTCTCCCCAGTCATACGGCTTTGAGTGGAGAAGAAGTGCGCATGCAAAGCTGTGACCAGTGGAGTGTGGGACAGGCTGCACTCTCCTTCTGCTGGATGATTCCCGTGACCTGCAGTGAGAGGGGACAGGCTGGGAACAACCAACTTGAACAGCCCTGTCAACTGTTGATTGACAGATCACCGGGCAATTCCAGGGACTGAGATAGTATCCTTTGGGTTTCTCAACACTGTGGCCCGAGATTGGGAGATGGCTGAAGTTGAGCTCCCTGGAAACAGACCCGGAACCAGAGAGCTGCACGCAGACTGTTAAGTAGGAGTGTTGTCAGGAGAGATGTCTGGAAGCGGGTTAAGAAGGCAGGGCTCAGCAGAGGGAAATGCTGTCTGCTAGAGGCCTCAGCTGGTCCAGTGAGGAACTCTGCAGTTGGGATGTCCTTTCAGGACTATCCTGAGGTAAGACTGCTAGGCTTGTGGCCTAGGTACCCCCACCACCATCAGCCAGTTATTGACTGGTCATTCCATCCCCAAGGAGGACATGTAGTTTAGGTAAGTCAATTTCCATTTTTAAAAAAAAATATTTTATTTATTTATTTGAGAGGGAGAGAGAGAGAGAGAAGAACAGGCAGAGAGAAAGAGAGAATGGGCATGCCAGGGCTCCCAGCCACTGCAAACAAACTCCAGATGCATGCGCCCCCTTGTGCATCTGGCTTACGTGGGTCCTGGGGATCGAATTGGGGTCCTTAGGCTTCGCAGGCAAGCGCCTTAACTGCTTAACCATTTCCCCAGCCCTCAATTTCTATTTTTTAAAAGATATTTTTATTTGCAAGCATAGAGTTACAGAGAAGAAAGAAGAGACAAGATAGACAGAAAGAGAGAGAGAGAGAGAGAGAGAATGAAAAGGGCACACCAGGCCCGCCAGCCACTGCAAATGAGATCTAGATGCATGCACCACTTTGTGCATCTGGCTTTATGTGGGTACTTGGGGAATCAAACCAGGGTTGTTAGGCTTTGCAGGCAAGTGTCTTAACAGCTTAGCCATCTCTCCAGCCGCAGGTAAGTCGATTTTTAGTGAGGGATGAATCTTTGAGCTGTCAGCAGCCCACATTCTCAGCAGCTGAGGGCTTGCCCACCCTTGCAGCTGCCAGACACACTTTCTTCTCATAGTGACCTGCTTACTTCCATAGCAAGCTTGCTCCATCTTTTCTCTTTTTATTGACAACTTCCACAATTACAGACAGTAAACCATGGTAATTCGCTTCCCCTCTTCGCAACTCCATTCTCCATCATATCCCTTCCCCCTCTCAATCAGTCTCTCTTTTATTTTAATGTCATGATTTTTTCCTCCTATTATGATGGTCTTGTGTAGGTAGTGTCAGGCACTGTGAGGTCATGGATATCCAGGCCATTTTGTGTCTGGAGGAGCATGTTGCAAGGAGTCCTACCCTTCCTTTGGCTCTTACATTCTTTCCGCCACCTCTTCCGCAATGGACCCTGAGCCTGGGAAGGTGTGATAGAGATATTTCAGAGCTGAGCACTCCTCTGTCACTTCTTCTCAGCACCATGATGCCTTCTGAGTCATCTCAGGATCACTTCCATCTGAAAAGAGAAGATTCTCTAATCAAAACTGAGAATAGCATTAATATATGGCTATGAATATTAAGAGAAGTGCTTACTAGGTAGTTTGGTGAGCATAATATATACATTTATCCAGACAGAAGCAGACATTACACTCTTAGGGCTCATGACTACCTCTGTCATAGGTTTTCAGTATCAGGCAGGTATTCCCTCCCATGGAGCGAGTCTCCATTCCAATTAGAGAGCGGCTGATTTCCTCCATAACAGACATGTCACTATTGCACCGGTTGGCTCATTTGGCCTAGCTGGCCAAATTTAAGGCTTGCAGTGTCCACTGTTGTTGATCATCACTGGTGACTTCTCTCTCTGCCATGGAGCTTCATGCAGAATAGCTTTCTCCAGCTTTCTGTCAGCTGGTTATTTATTTATTTTCTCTATTTTTGGTTTTTCGAGGTAGGGTCTCACTCTAGCCCAGGCTGACCTGGACTTCACTATGTAGTTTTAGGGTGTCCTCAAACTCACAGCGATCCTCCTATGTTTGCCTCCTGAATGCTGGGATTAAAGGCGTGCGCCACCACCCCCAACCTCCAACTGTAATTTTTAACTGAACAATTTAATAATGAAGTTTAAATAAAGGATAAATAAATAGCCAATAAAATTTGAAAATATAAGGATATGATATAATCTGCTAGCTATGAAATATATCATGGCCGGGCATAGTGGCACACGCCTTTAATCCCAGCACTTAGAAGGCTGAGATTGGAGGATTGTTGTGAGTTCTAGGCAAGTTTGAGACTAATTCCAGGTTAGCTGGGCTAAAGTAAGACCCTACCTAAAAAAATACCTACACATACATACATACATACATACATACATACTGGAGCATGATAGTCACACAACCTATAATCCCAGCACTCAGGTGGCAGAGGCAGGAGATAACTGTGAATTTGAAGCCAGTTCTTGTTTACCTAATGAGTTCCAAGGCTGGGGATGTGGCTTAGTTGGTAGAGTGCTTGCCTAGCATGTACGAAGCCTGGTTTCAATCCCCAACACCACATAAAACTGGGCATGGTGGTACATGCCTGTAACCCCAGCATTCCAGAGGCTGAGACAGGAGGATCAGAAACTTAAGGCCATCCTCACTCATGTAGTGAGTATGAGGTCAGCTTAGAATATCTCAGTCCCTGTCTCAAAAACCAACAAACAGTGATGGGAAAGATGGGTCAGCACTTAAAGTTGTTTGCTTGCAAAGCCTGCCAGCCCAGGTGCATTTCTTTAGCACCCAAATAAAGCTGACTGCAAAGTGGTACATGCACCTGGCATTCATTTGTAGTGGCAATAGACCCCGGTACACAAGCACACGTGTGCATGCAAATAAATAGATAAAAAATTATGGGCTGGAGAGATGGCTCTCAGCAGTTTAGGCGCTTGCCTGCAAAGCCTAAGGACTTTGGCTTAATTCCCCAGTACCCAAGTAAGTCCAGATGTACAAGATGCACAAAGTGATGTTTGGACCTGGAGTTTGTTTGCAGCAGCTGGAGGCCCTGGTGTGCCCATTCTGTGTGTGTGTGTGTGTGTATGTGTGTGTGTGTGCATGCAAATAAATAAAATATTTTAAAAATTAAACATGCAAACAAAGTGAAAACCAGGTCATCCAGAGCTACATAGGGAGACTTTGACTCAAACACCAACCAACCAAACAACAAAAAAATTTGTTTTAAATTTTTTTGAGGTAGGGTCTCACTCTAGCCCAGGCTGACCTGGAATTCACTATGTAGTCTCAGGGTGGCCTTGAACTCAAGGCAGTTCTTCTACCTCTGCCTCCTGAGTGTTGGGATTAAATGTGTGCGCTACCACATCCAGCCTCCAAACAAAAAGTTTTAACAACAATTAAAACAGTATGATACAGGTATAGAAGTAGATCATTAGGCCAGGAAATACAACAGGGAGTCTAGAAAAAAAAAAATCTCTCTATGTATGAGTATTAAGTATATGACAAAAATAGCATTTCAGAGGCTGGAGAGATGGTTCAGCAGTTAAGGCACGTGCCTGCAAAGCTTAAAGACCTGGGTTTGGTTCCCCAGTACACACATAAAGCCAGGTGCACAAAGTGGCACATGCACCTCAAGTTTGTTTGCAATGGCTGGAGACCCTGGCACACCCATTCTCTGTCTGTCTGTTTCTCTTCTGTCTGTCTATCTCTCTCTGCTTGCAAATAAGTGAATACTAAAAAAAAAAAACAAAAACAAAACAAAAAAAAAAAAACAGCATCTTGCCGGGTGTGGTGGTGCACACCTTTAATCCCAGCACTTGGAAGGCGGAGGTAGGAAGATTGCCATGAGTTCAAGGCCACCCTGAGATGACATAGTTAATTCCAGGTCAGCCTGGGCCAGAGTGAGACCCTACCTCGAAAAAGAAATAGCATCTCACATTAGTGAGGCAAGGATAGATTATTACATAAACATTGTCAGAAATAGACTTCAAATTTCAGTTTGATTTTCTATCTAGTAGGATAAGTCAAATCAATTCCAAATGGGTTGAAATTGTGAAACCAAAGTATAAAAGTACTAGAGAAAATATAGGGCCTCTGTGAACATGACACAAAACTCAGACGAGGGCTGAAGAGATAGCTTAGCCATTAAGGCACTTGCCTGCGAAGCCTAAGGACCCAGGTTTGATTCCCCATGCCCATGTAAGACATATACACAAAGTGGTGTATGCATCTGGAGTTTGTTCGCAGTGGCTAGAGGGCCTGGTGTGCCCATTCTCTCTCTCTCTCTCTCTCTCTCTCTCTCTCTGTCTCTCTCTGCAAATATATCAGCCAGGCATGGTGGTACATGCCTTTAATCTCAGCACTTGGGAGGCAGAGGTAGCAGGATTGCTATGAGTTCAAGGCTAGCCTGAGACTACATAGTGAATTCCAGGTTAGCCTGGGCTAGAACCAGATGCAACTAAAAAAAAAAAAAGTCTGGGGATGGAGAGATGGCTTAGCAGTTAAGGCACTTGCCTGCAAAGCTTGAGGACCTGGGTTTGATTCCCCAGTACCCACATAAGTCAGATGCACTAAGTGGCGCATGAATCTGAAGGTTGGTGGTGCAGTGGCTGGAGGCCCTGATGTGCTCATTCTCTCTCTCTCTCTATGTACCTCTTTCTCTCTCTCACTCAAATAAATACAAATAAATAAATAAATATATATATATATATTTTTTGGTTTTTCGAGGTAGGGTCTCACTCTAGCCCAGGCTGACCTGGAATTCACTATGGGGTCTCAGGGTGGCCTCGAACTCACGGCGATCCTCCTACCTCTGCCTCCCGAGTGCTGGGATTAAAGGTGTGCGCCACCACGCCTGGCTCAAATAAAATATTTTTAAAAGTCTGAATAAATAATTAAAATTATAAAGCATGAACAAAATTGAATAGAATATATATTTTTAATTGATTAATTAATTATTTTATTTTTATTTTTTAGACAGAGAGAGAGTGAGAGAGAGAAAGAGGTCTAATCAAAAGGGCATGTGTGACCTTGCTCTTGCCTCAGCTTTGTGCCTCTGGCTTACATGGGATCTGGACAGTTGAACATGAGTCCTTAGGCTTAGCAGGCAAGCGCCTTAACCGCTAAGCCATCTATCTAGCCCCTGCCTCTTTTAAAATATTTATGTATTTGTGAAAAAGGGAAAGAGAGAGAGGATGGGTATGCCAGGGCTTCCTGCCAGTACAGATGAACTCCAGATGCATCTGGTTTACATGGGTCCTGAGGAATTGAACCTGGATCCTTTGGATTTGCAGGGAAGCACCTTAACCCCTAAGCCATTTCTCCAGTCCTGGAATATATTTTCCCTATCAAAACTGCAAAAAAAAAAAAAAAAAAAAAAAAGAAATGGGCAAGATTGTTAGTACTGAATATTTAGAAGGATAAGATAAAAAGGCATACACACTTGACTGAATTGAAGTTCTTAACATTTTTTGAAGAAGAATTTGGCAATTACAATCAAAATTAAAATACGTTTGCATTTTGACTCATAAATTAATACTTTTAGGATTTTATTATCTAGAAGTTGTCCTTGAAGAGAGAAGAGATGTATGCATGCCTAAATATGAGTGAGTATGTTTACTCAGCATTATTTGTTATAAGTAAACATTGTAGGGTTGGGTAGATGGCTCAGTGGTTAAAGCCACTTACTTGCAAAGCCTGCTGGTCTGGGTTTTATTCCCCACTACCCATATAAAGCCAGATGCATAAAGTAGTGCATGCATCATAAATTCATTTTCAGTGGCATGCCCATTCTCTCTCTCTCCCCTTTCTCTATCTCTTTCAAAGAGAGAGAGAGAGAGAGAGAGAGAGAGAGAGAGAGAGAGAGAGAGAGAGAACAAAACACAGAAAGAGAAAAACATTGAAATAACTCATCAGGATAAGTGAGGTTGGGAAAGTTGTACAACATCTATACAATGGAAATACAATGGTAACACTATACAATGGAAAAGTACTACAAGGAATAGCTGCTCATACCTGGAGTTATGCCCACAAGATGTTTATTTATTATGGTGGTAGATTGAACCCAGAAACTTGTACATGCTAGACCAGCATTCTACCACTGACTTACATCTTAAGTCAATCTATTAGTTTATATATATATATATATATATATGTATATACATACAGTAGGTGAGCTGGAAAGATGGCTTAGTGATTAAGGCACTTGCCTGCCTAAGGACCCAGGTTTGATTCTCCAGTACCCATATAAGCCAGATGCACAAGGTGGCACATACGTCCGTTTGCAGTAGCTGGAGGCCCTGGCGTGTCCATTCTCTCTCTCTCTCTCTCTTTCTCTCTCAAATAAATAAATAAAACAGTAAAACTTCTTTATTTTTAAATGAGGCAATGGGCTGGATGGCCCAGCAGTTGACAGCACTTCCTGTGTAAGCCTGTGGGCTGGAGGAGGCCTGGGAGACTCCTTGAGATCCATCCCCAAGCCTCACATAAACAGCTGGCTGTGGCCTTTACTCTTTTCACTAGATGTAAATCATAACATACAGAAACTCCTATAAATAAACACACGCATACATTCCTGACCATTTCATAGGATTGGTTTAGGAAGGTTTCCACAGGAAGAATTTGATTGGCCCACCTTGGGTCAGCTGTTCACTCCTGGCCCAATTGGGAGGGCGTGCAGAATGTCTTCAGACCTAGCACACTTATTACCTCTTCTAGCTTCTTCTACGGCTCCAGCAGTCCTTTCCCTGATGTTAACTGATGAACTGCTTCACCCAACCAGCAAGTGTCTGGAGAGCAGAGCAAAGTGGAAAAGCCCGTGGCTTTGGAGGCAGACATTCTGGGTTTGAATTGACCACATGTGGTTTTGAGTAGGTTCCTGTCTCTGAGGTTGGTTCCTCCTTTCACTGTAGGATTGTTGGGAGCAAAAGCATGATAGGTGGACGGGACTGATATGTATTCTGGCAAAAGTAGACCATAGGTTCCTCTTTATCATAGGTGGTGAGCCTGCCTTTTCATTTGAGGACGTTGCCTGAACGTTGTAGAGGGGGCCTTGGAGTTGTGTAGCACTGGCCTCATTACTGCACAGGCTGCTGGCTAAGGCCGCCTTGTTTGCCTCCCAAGCTCTGTGGGCAGAACCAGGCCCCGTCCCAGCCCAGGAAGCCCTGTTTCACCACAGGCTCCTCCACTCTTCCACATGACCTTGCAGTTCAGCCCCCCGGGGCATTTCCCCACAGGCCCAGCCTTCTGCCAGGTCCCTCTCCTCTTACCACAGGCTTCTCCACAAACCCACTCGGATATGCACTAATGCCATTATCTTCCTGAAATTAAAATCAAGCCTCAACCTATAATGTTTCACGGAGAGGGAATTGGGGTTATATATTCCTGCGTTGAGTGGTATTCTATTTCAGTCATAGCATTTAATTATGATTGGTATGTTAGTGCCCACCGGAGCATAACAAATTGTCATTATGTTATTCTGCTGAGTCTAATTTAATTGGCAAGTTGTCACAAAAGCAATTATCCATCATTTATTTTGTTGCCATAACCACATCTCCAAGAGCACCTGCTGTCTGCGAGGAGAAATGCGCCACAGTCTCTCAGCCCTGGATCCAGGCCACTTATCTGACACAAAGACACTGCTTCCCCTTCTGATTTAAAAATATGTTCCTCATTTCCTGCTGCGGTCTCATGAATCCTCCAGGGGGGGGGGAGCCTCAAAGTGCCAAAGGAAACGCATGGGCTGTGAAGTCGCCCAGGGGCCTCCCTGTCAGGGTGTGGGTGGGAGGCAGGGGGAGGAAGAAAGCTCTTGGAGGGTCCAGGCCCTGACAGATTGATGTTTGTTGCTCTTTCTTCTTCAGGCCCTCGCCTTGTTGTTTGCTTCCTGGGCAGCAGCATTGTTTGGCCATTTCACAGAGGGAGAACTTGAGGCCCCCCCCCCCGGGAACTGAGAGCCTCAAGTCACAGAGGAAATCTGGGGTTAGGGCCAAGGATGGGCGAAGAGCTCACATGACAGAGCCTGACACAGTGCCAGGCCGGCTCCCCGGCTCCGCGGGGGCCTGTGAGCACCGCTGCTGCCCACGGCCTCTCCTCGCCCGAGCGGAGTTCTCCACACCCAGGCACAGCAAGACTTCGGTGAGGGAGGAAACTGAGGCCAAGTTGTCCCGTGGATGTTTTTCCTTCCCTGAAACTGGGTAGAAAGTTCTAAGGGAAGATGAAACCTTAGATCTGTTTCTGACCCATGGACTGAAAACAGGTGAAAAAAAAAAAATTACTCATCTTGTTTTTGCTTCCAGTATGCTATGATTAGCGCAGGCAGCAAGGGACTCATTAGAAACAAAAACAAAATCAAAAACAAGCTAAAAGCCAAAACTCTAGCTTAAAAACAACTGCCCCCCCCCCAAGTACCACTGCAAACGGTAAAAAACAAAAAACAAAACAAAAAAAAAACAATACAAGACTTATATAAACGGGCTGCTCCTCCTGCCAGCCACCTTTGGCACAATGTCCAGGGTCTCCGTTCCTTGGGGGCACCCTCCCTTGCATCCGAGAAGCCGGAACGTTATATTGTTTAGTTTGGAGCCAGAACAAGTTCAACGTTCAGGGAAGGGCTGTGTATGAGTGCCCTGCTGGGGCCTGGTTGTGTCAGTGGGTGGTATTAGCTGGCATCGTGAGTGGGTGTGTAAATCAGCACAAACTCTGGAAAGTTAAGTGGGCTAAGAGGGCGAAGAGTCATTAAAAACAGGCATCACCTCTGACTCAGCAATTCCGCTCGCATAAGCAAATGGCTTCGAAAACAGGAGGAAGGTGTCTGCTCGGGCCTTATTTGTCATGGCAAACGCAACGGCCATGTGAGAAAACAAACGGACTCGGAGCCCTGGGCTGCTAGCACAGGGCTGTGGCTCGAGTTTCACTTTTGTTTTCTTGGAAGGCTGTTGAGATGTGAGAGATTCATTATGTAACTTTGTTACATTTTATTTATTTAGGAAAGAGACAGAGAAAGAATGGGCAGGGCAGGGCCTCCAGCCACTGCAAATGAACTCCAGACACATGTGCCACCTTATGCATCTGGCTTACATGGCTCTAGGGAATCAAACCTGGCTCCTTAGGCTTCGTAGGCAAGCACCTTAACTGCTAAGTCAGCTCTCCGTCCCTGGTTGGGCATTTTGTCTCAGCTATGAGAAACTGACTAATACAGCTTCCTTCTGCCATTGCCAAAGCCAGTGACAAGCCACAGCCTTCTCAGACCACGTCACTCTGACCTCCTCCCAGAGTGTGTCTCTCCTCTTCTGTTTACCTTCCAAGGGTCCATGTAGTGACATTGGGCTCAGATGCATCTTCCAGGTACATAGTAGAGTGCCAGGCGGCCGTAGCGTCCAGGGAGGCAGCTTGCTTTTCTGTACATAACCTGGGAGTTCCTTGCTGGAAACCAGATGTTGTTGTCCAACTAGAAACTGTTGCCCAGCTTGGCTTTGCTTCTCGCCCAGTATAGACTCTCTGTTCTGGTCTGTGTGTGTGTGTGTATGCATGTTTGTGTGTTTGCATGTATGTGGGCATGTGTGCGTGTGGCTGTGCAATCCCATGCGTTCATCTGGAGGCCAATAGTGAGGTGTCTTCCTCAATTGCTTTCCACTTTTATTTCCAAGGCAAGACCTCTCACTTGAACCCAGAGCCGATCTGGTTAGTTTAGCTAGGCAGCAAGCCTCGGGAATCTCCTGTTTTGGGCTACCACACCCACCAGGCATTGAACATGGGGGCAGAGCATCCAAAACTTGGTCCTTACACTTAACACAGCAAGGACTTTATCCCGCCAGTCATCTCCTCAGGCCTCTGGTCACCTTATCTGTCCCTTCTCTTCTACACCACCCCGTGCTCTTCCCCAGCCCCTCCCCCACGCTGCCTTGGTTTTTCTCACTGTCTACCTAAATCCCTTCTACCTACTAATATCCTGGTTAATTTCCACATCCTCTGTGACTCTTCCTTGCACTCTATATCCCAGCCCAAGGCTTCCAGATCACTGTACTCTTAATTATGTATTATTCTACTGAAGTGTAATTGTTGTCATGTGCTATTGTCTCAGTTTTTTTTTTTTTTTTTTTTTTTTGGTTTTTCGAGGTAGGGTCTCACTCTAGCCCAGGCTGACTTGGAATTCACTATGTAGTCTCAGGGTGGCCTCGAACTCACGGCAATCCTCCTACCTCTGCCTCCTGAGTGCTGGGATTAAAGGCGTGCGCTACCACGCCCAGCTTTCAGTGTGTGTGTGTGTGTGTGTTTTAAATATTTTATTTATTTGAAAGAGAGAAGGAGAGAGAGAATGGGCACACCAGGACCTCCAGCCATTGCAAATGAACCCCAGACGCATATGCCATCTTGTGTATCTGGCTTACATACGAACTGGGGGAGCAAACCTGGGTCCTTAGGCTTCGCAGGCAAGCGCCTTAACTGCTGAGCCATCTGTCCTGCCCCTCAGTGTGTTCTTACCTTGTATCTAGTTATTAAGCACCCTGAGGTCAAGGGTCGTATGTTATAGTAGCATCTGGTACAGTAATACTGAAAAAAAGTTTGCTCAGCTTGTTCAAGCTATTCTTTAAATAAATGGAAGAGCCCCGAAGGTGCTGACTCTAGGGACAGTAATGGGCTCCAGAGGGAGTGCTCTAAGGTGAACTCAGTCTGGAAGGGTACTGACAAGACACTGGTGAGACACGACGTGGTGTACCAAGCACTCAAAGCGTTCTGCACAGTTAAGACTCCAGGTCAGCTTTTGACAGTCCAGGAGAACTTCCTGAGAAGGTGACACTGAGCTGAATTATTTATTTATATATATATATATGTTTATACCTATTTATTTATTTATTTGACAGAGAAAGAGGGAGAGAGAGAGAATGGACACGCCAGGGCTTCCAGCCATAGCAAACGAACTCCAGATGTGTGTGTTCCCTTGTGCAACTGGTTAATGTGGGTCCTGGGGAATCAAACCTGGGTCCTTTGGCTTTGCAGGCAAATGCCTTAACTGCCAAGCCATCCCTCCAGGCCCCTGAGCTGAATTTTGAAGGCTCATGAGTGGGTTAGGGAGAAGGGTTCTAGTCTGAGAGAAGTACCTTTTTTTTTTTTTTTTTTTTTTTTTTGAGGTAGGGTTTCACTCTAGCTCAAGCAGACCTGGAACTAGTCTTGAACTCATGGTGATCCTCCTACTTCTGCCTCTCGAGTGCTGGCATTAAAGGCGTGTACCATCATGCCCGGCTTGAGAAGGACCATTTCAAAGAGAGCAGAGTGGATTCTGGAAAAGCTATTTTCTCTTTCCACTTACAAGTCAAGCACAATGGATCAGTTCTTCAGATCATCTCCACAACATTTCTAGTCAACAGAATCTATCATTTCCTTAAAAATCTGTTAAGTAGGAAGATCTCAGTGTAAGTGCTTTTGCTACAATAAAATAAAATCCAGAGTGGTGGGCTGGAGAGATGGCTTAGCGGTTAAGGCACTTGTCTGCAAAGCCAAAAGACCTCGGTTCGATTCCCCAGGACCCATGTAAGCCAGATGCACAAGGTGGTGAGTGCATCTGGAGTTTGTTTGCAGAGTGACTAGAAGCCCTAGTGCACCCATTCTTTCTCTCTCTATCCCTCTCTTTCACTCTGCCTCTTTCCCTCTCTCAAATAAATAAATATAAATAAAATATTTAAAAAAGATCCACAGTGGCGGGGCAGGAGGACAGAGTAGCATAGTTGCTAAATGCTGTTCAACTTGGTTTTCCTAGCTGGTCTCTCAGCCTCCTAAGCACAAACCCTCTCCACTTACCGTTTCAGCCTCTTCTCTGTTCTGTTGTGGTCACCAGCCTTTTCCCAGTTTTATATCTTTGCCCATCAAATAGGATTAAAAAAAAAAAAAGAGCAGTGAAGGCTGTCACAAGTGAAGCTGTCAAGGAAGGGACAAAAATCATCAAGTCTCACTAAATGTACAGACTAATAAGAATCTACAAACAGGAAATGACATCCCTAACATAAAACCTGAGGCAGAAAAGAGAAAGCTTTTAAAAGCTGGACAAAAGATTCTGAGAAACATCTTACAGATGAGAGAATACAAATGGCCAATAAGCATATGAAAGACACTCAAGTCTGTAGTCAGGAAAATGCAAAAGAAAACAATCGGTACCATTTCCACTTATCAGTAGGCAAAAATTAAAGACCAAGAACATCTAGTGTTATCAAGAGCCAGGGGTAAACAGGGACCCGAATACACTGGTAATGTGTATGCGGAAAGCTAAGTCCTCTTGGGAAGGAGGTCTCAGGGTGACTAGTAGAATTAAAAACAAACACTTTTTTATTTTTTCAAGATAGGGTCTTGCTCTACCCCAGGCTGACCTGGAATTCACTATGTAGTCTCAGGCTGGCCTCGAACTCACGGCGATCCTCCTACCTCTGCCTCCCGAGTGCTGGGATTAAAGGTGTGTGCCACCATGCCTGGCTGAGCACATCTTTTATCCCGGCAACATAACATTTGGTAATGCATTCTATGATAACGCCGTCAACAGACAGTTACATATTATGTGTTTGTGTTATACATTATATGTGTCTACATATACATCTGTGTATCTGTCTATATATCTACAGCTTTCTATCTACATGTTGTGTATACATCATTTACTGCGGCATTGTTCTGTGTGGTAAAAGCAGGATGTCTGTATTGTTCATCAAAGGGGAATATTAGCATGTGCTCCGCTTGGGCATTCCTTTGAACTCCTCGGCCAAGGTGACAAACAAAGCCATCGACTGTGAACAGGGCGCTTTGCAGTAGCAGGTCTTGGAAGCCATTCAGCAAGCCATGGCCTAGGCAATGCCTCTGGCACCTCTGGAGCCTGCCAACCTGATGATTCCACAAGTATATGCAATCTCCATGCTTTAAGACTGCCAGGGAGAGCTGGGCATGGTGGCACATGCCTTTAATCCCAGCATTGGAGAGGCTGAGATAGGAGGATAGCTGTGAGTTCAAGGCCAGCTGGAGACTACATAGTGAATCTCAAGCCAACCTGGGCTAGAGTGAGACTCTACCTTGATAAACAAAACAAAACAAAACAAAATAAAACAAAACAAAACAAGCAAACAAAAAACTGCCAGGGAGGTAAACCAACTAAAAAAAATATCAGGGAGGGAGGGATATTGAATAAGTTATTTTATATACACCTATATATGTGTATATATGTATATATATATAATAACTTACTCCTATATGTATGTATACACACCATGGACTATTATAGATAGAGGTATTGACGAGTGAAAGGGAACCATGTAGATCTGGAGGAATTCCTATGATGATAGGCAGAGGAACAGACATATAGAAAAGAAAGATCTAGGGCTGGAGAGATGGCTCAGTGGTTAAGGCATTTGCCTAACCAAAGGACCCAGGTTTGATTCCCCAGGACCCACGTAAGCCAGATGCACAAGGTGGCACATGCTTCTGGAATTTGTTTACAGTGGCTGGAAGCCCTGGCGCGCCCATTGTCTCCCTCTTTCTCTCTGTCTGCCTCTTTCTTTCTTTCTCTCTCTCAAATAAATAAAATTAAATTAAATTAAAAAGAGAAAAGAAAAGAAAGATTTAGAAGGCAGACTGAGATCAGAGGATTGGCGAGGGTTTGAAGCCAGACTGGACTACATAGGGAGTTCCAGGACAGCCTGGACTACAGTGAGACCCTTTCTCAGGAAAACAAAACAAACATAAACTGATGTGTAAGGCTATTTGCTCCAGATGTTTCTGGTGATAACACGAAGGGACTAGGATGGGAGGAAAGGAAAGGCACTAATTTGAAAAGTCTGCATTTTGTGACTTGTTACAAGGAGCACACCTGCTACACTTATAATTACAAATATTAATAATTTGGGGACAGAGGACAGGGTCAGAGGCCAGCAGGGTCTCTGTGCTAAGGAAGTGAGGGTTGGCTCCTATGGGTAGGTTCTTGCATTCAGGCCTGTTTGTGGCTTTCTTCTATTCACATGAGCTGGCTAAACAAAGAGATCTTTTCGGTTTCCTTGGTTAAGTGGGTTTTGGTCCTGGGATAAAAAGAGAATCATTCACATATGTACTGACCCTTCCTTTATCCCAGTGGCCTCCTGTAATCAATTAATTAGAGCCATTCAGTCCCAACCTGCCTCCCTAGGTCGGGTTTTTCTTTGGCTCATTGTCTAAACTGGGTGTATTGTTAGCGCCTTTGCCCATGGGTAGCTGGGTGAGCCCCGAGTCAACTCTGGGCATCCGAAAGCTTTTGAGCACTTTCCCCTGGGCTGAGGCAGTTAACTGTCTGCCTGACTGACTGAGGAGAATATGCCATTTGCCTCCCAGCTTCTCGGCTACACTGGGGAAACCCTTTCTTCTGAGCCCTAGCTACTCTGGAGGTCACAGTCCCACAGTCACCATGGCAACTCCCTTCAGGGTATGACCGAGGGGGCTGAGGAAAAAAGTCAGGAGACTTACCAGGGGGTCCTCGGGAGAAAAGCCACGTTCACAGGCAGGAATTTCAAAGTCTCAATTATTGGGCTTGTACTTGGGGTACCGCTTTATGTAGGATAGGTTATTTCTGGAAAGTTGCTTTAGGTCATTTTCTTTTTGGATAAAATTTTGTAATTTTATTTTAAACATACAAGTGGGGCTCCCTATGTGAAGAGTCCTGCTGCGAATTCTTTTGTAAAGTGAATAAAAACCATTATAATTCTTTCAGTGCAAGCGTAATGTTTCAGAGGTGAGGCTGTTTTGAAGTCAGCATTGAGGTTTTTGGTTAAGGTAGATGGAGGACAGTAAGAGTGTAGGTGGTAGTTGAGAGGAATGTATTTTGAGTGACACTCTGGGTGCCATATGGATTCTTTATAAGAGAATAGCCTGGGCCAAGGCAGGGCTCAGTAGTGTATGACTGTGAGGCCTGAATTTAGGAGGGGGAGGGAGGAAGGATTATAAATTCAAGGCCAGCCTGGGCTGTATAGTGAGGCCCTGAGCCTGGGCCTAGGATTCTAGCACAAGAGTTGAGGAATGGCTCTGTCTACAACTATGAGGCAAGACAGGACGAGGGCGGGGGGGGGGGGGACGGGACAGGGAGCCAGTTTTCCCATCCAGACTCAGCCCGACTCCCCGGGCTACTCTGGGACATACATTACACCTCAGAGTGTACCATCTTGAATTCAGCAAAAGAACTGGATCTTTCCATTCTCAAATTTGCTGGTTATTGGCAACATTTCCCTAGGCAGAAGTGTCACATTTCCAGAGTGAAGCAACTTTGGTGCCCAGAGTCTGTGTTCTGAAAACAATTGGTGCAAGTTATTAGCAATAAGTACACAGAAGTGCCCATGGCATTTGGTGCTTGTCACAGAGGTTCAGAGAGTCCAAGGGGACTTAGCCAAATATAATAAATTAGCAGCTACCTATGGGGTCCACCATAACACACAATCTAGACAGATGACGTTGGTTAGCGCCCCCCACAACAAGGTGATTAGAAGGGTTTTGGAGGAACAAGGTGAGATAAGACACTTATGTGTACGTAAATTGGCAGATATGTGACAAACATGCCATCATTATATTCCAGGCCTGGCACATGTAAAACCCTTGATGAATATCTGTGGAATGAGGGACCTAACAAATGTTTGGCTTTAATGGTTGGCACCTATTAAGACTGCCACATTGCCACCTGCCCTAAATTTGGATTTTGTGGTTTCAGAATTCATCTCTTTGTCTTAAGGCGAAGCAATCAATCATCATTATAAGGAACTTACTTGGATCCTGATTCAAATAAATAGACTCAAAATTTTATGGGATGATCAGAGAAGTTAAACCTTCTCTGGATTTGGGATGATTTTCAAAAATTATCATAATTTTGTTTTGGATAAATATGGTAGCTCCACAATGCTTTTAAAAAGATTTTATGGGGCTGGGAAATGGCTTAGCGGTTAAGGCGTTTGCCTGCGAAGCCAAAGGACCCAGTTCGATTCCCCAGGACCCATGTAAGCCAGATGCACAAGGGGCACATGCATCTGGAGCTCATTTGCAGTGGCTAGAGACCCTGGCATGCCCATTCTCTGCCTCTCTCTCTTCTATCTCTCTTTCTGCTTGCAAATAAATAAATAAAATAAAATAAATAAAAAGACTTTATGGGGCTAGAGTGATGGCTCAGAGGTTAAGGTGCTTTCCTGCAAAGCCTAACTACCTAGGTTCGATGCCCTAGTACCCATATAAAGCCAGATACACAGAGTGGCACATGCGCCTGGAGCTCATTTGCAGTGGCTGGGGGCCCTGACATGCCCATTCTCTCTCTCCCTCTCCTTGAAAAAAAAAATCAAAAACATTAAAAAAATCCCTTTGTGTAGGGCTGGGGCTATAGCTCAGTGGGGGTACAGATGTAAGGGGAGAAGCAAGAAGGTGTGAAGCCCTGGGGAGACCAGGAGGAAGCCGCTCAGTCCGCTAAGAGCTTTTGCATGAGGACCTGAGTTGGACCCCCCAGCACCCGTGTGAAAAAACCAAGTGTGGCCGCACAAGCCTGAGTTACTGGGACCTGCTGAGACTCCATCTTAAGGAAGCAACAGCGGAAGAGAGGTGGGGAGGACGCCCGACCTTCTCTTCTGGCCTCTGCACACATGTGCACAGGGTGCGTGCATTTGCAAATGTGTGCAGACACTATGCACACACACACACACACACCACACCACACACACAAGCTACGTGAAAAGACCCAACACCCTCCAAGAAGTCTGCCAAGCCAGAGCTGTCTCTGACAAGATGAGGGAGTTCCTATGCATGGTCCCCCTTCCTTCTTCATCTCCTTATGGATTCATCAGCCAGCCCCTGCAGTCTCATGGTGAGCTGTAAGCTTCCAAGCTAGGCATGTACTCAGTTGGCAGAATGCTTGCTTAGCACTTACGAAGCCCCGCAGAATCTCGGTGTGCTAATACACAGCTATAAACCTAGCACTTGGGAGCTAGAGGCAGGAGGATCAGAAGTTCAAGGTCATCCTCAGCTACGCAGAATTTGACGCCAGCCTGAGAGATACACAGGACTGTCCAGTAAACAAACAAACAAACAAACAAAAAAGTGAGCCTCACATCTCAAGCCACAGTCTACCTGGGCTCCCTGGAAACTTGAGATTCTGCTGTGGGGCCGGAAGTCAGAGCTGGGGCTCGGGTAGTGCCTCTCTGCAGAAGCGCCTCCTCCGCAGGGCACAGGGTTTATTCTAAGTCAGGTTTCTCCTTTGTGCAGGGACTGTTGCCTGAGGACTTCTGAGCAGCTGTCATGGAGGGCCCAGCCATCGTTAGCCTCGCTGTCCCCGGTACAGGAACTGAACTGTTTCTATGGGCCTGAAGGGAACAGTTTCTCATATTCAAATCTCATACTCTCCACCCCTTCCTCCCTCTGCCTGGACCTCAGGAACTTCTGTAACACCGCCCGGGGCTGCATGTACGGAGCACACTCTGTCCTGGGTGAGCCAGGTCATCTGCGGAGGATTTTATCCCGACTTGCTCTGGGTCTTCCTGCGTAAGCAGTGGTTATATTTAGCTGCGTGTACCACAATTGCTTCTGCCCCACTGGCTAGCTCCCTGCTTGGAGATGAAAGCTGAGGTAACGTGGGCATCTTCAGAGAGCAAAGGTGCATTAGCATGCTTGGAGTGGCAGAATTTGAGAACCAACAGACTTCTGTGGAACAACCACCACCAAACAAAAAAAAAAAAAACCCTCTAGAAAAATGACCCCCATGTAAAACTTTTCATTTGATGTTAAAGCAAAACCTCTTGATGGATTTTTCTAATTTGAAGGCCAGTAAATATTTTCCACTTTAAAAGTGAAATGGTTCATTAACAAACTCTTTAAGAATACTGAAGGGCATAAAAGACAGACAAAGAAAACCATTTACAAATGGATCCGTCACCAAAACATTGAGCATTAATGCAAGGTTTTCACTGTGTAAGCTAGGCTAGCCTGGAACTCACTCTGTAGCTCAGGGTGACTTCATACTCAAGGTGATCCTCCTGCCTTAGCCTCCTGAGTGCTGGGCTCACGGAGGTGAAGCACCCCCCCCCCCACACACACACAGGGAGAGAGAGAGAGAGGGAGGGAGAGAGAGAGAGAGAGAGAATGGGTGTGCTAGGGCCTTCAGCCACTGCAAATGAACTCCAGATACATGCACCACAATGTGCATCTGGCTTATGTGGGTCCTGGGGAAATCAAACTTGGGTCCTTTGGCTTTGTAGGCAAGTGCCTTAACCTGCAAAGCCATCTCTTCAGCACTCATTCTATCTTTCCTCCTTTCTTTTATTTATTCCTTCCTTCCTTCCTTCCTTCCTTCCTTCCTTCCTTCCTTCCTCTCTCTCTGTCTTTCTTCCCTTCTTGCTTTCTCTTGTTATGTGTATGCACATATGTTCATGGTGTGTGTGTGTGTGTGTGTGTTCATGCTCATGTGTGTGGGCAGGTATATATACGCAGGTGCTTGTGCGTGTGTGTATATATATGCATGTAGAGGCCAGAGGTTGACATTGGGTTTCTTCCTTAATTGCTCTCTACCTTACTGTTATTTTTTGTTCATTTGTTTTCTTATTTGCAAGCAGAGAGAGAGAGATAGAGAGAAGAGAGGCAGAGAGAATGGGCATGCCAGAGCCTACAGCCACTGCAAACGAATGCCCAGTGCGTGCACCACTTTGTGCATCTGGCTTTATGTGGGTATTGGAGAATGGAACCTGGGTCGTTAGGCTTTGAGGCAAATGCCTTATCCATTAAGCAATCTCTCCTTTATTTTTAAAAATTAAATTACATTAATTTTTTTGTTTTGTAAGGTAGGGTTTTGTTCTAGCCCAGGCTGACCTTGAATTCACTGTGCAGTCTCAAGTTGGTCTTGAACTTGAACTCACAGCGATCCTCCTACCTCTGCCTCCTGATGCTGGGATTAAAGGTGGGTGCTAACACACCTGGCTAAATTTTATTTATTTGGTTTTTTGAGGTAAAGTCTCACTCTAGCCCAGGCTGACCTGGAATTCACTATGTAGTCTAGGGTGGCCTCAAACTCATGACAATCCTCCTACCTTTGCCTCCCAAGTGCTAGGATTAAAGGCATGTGTCACCATACCTGGCTTAAATTTTATTTTTTAAAAAAGGTTGTATTCTTCTGTTTTTTAAATTTTTATTCATTTCCTTGTAAGGAGAGAGAGAGAGAGAGAGAGAGAGAGAGAGAGAGAGAATGGGCCTGCCAGGGTCTCTTGCCACTGCAAGCAAACTCCAGATGCTTTGGCCACTCTGTGCATCTGGTTCTACATGGGTACTGGGGAGCTGAACCCAAGCTGTCAGGCTTTGCAGGCAAGTGCCTTTAAAAACTGAGCCATCTCTCCACCCCCCCAAAGGTTGTACTCTTATATTCCCTATCCTCCACCTCCATTCCACTAAGGGTCCTCCTCAGTGGGGTTATTGAAATTCATTGTGGGGTCCTGAAGGCTTCAGTTAGTCTCTCTCTCTCTCTCTCTCTCTCTCTCTCTCTCTCTGTGTGTGTATGTGTGTGTGTGAGAGAGAGAAAGGGGGGGGGCCTCAGCTATTCCCATCCACCCTGAGGCTCTTACAATCTTTCTTCCTTTTCTTCTGTAATATTTCCTGAGCCTTGGCAGGCGTGTTAGAAATCTGATTTAGGGGCTGGAGGGATGGCTTAGTGGTTAAGGCACTTTCTTGAAAAGCCAAAGGACCCAGGTTCGATTCCCCAGGACCCACGTAAGCCAGATGCACGAGGTGGCACATGCTTCTGGAGTTCGTTTGCAGTGGCTGAAGGCCCTGGTATGCCGACTCTCTGTCTCTGTCTCTATCTGCCTCTCTCTCTCTTTAAAAAAAAAAAGAGAGAGAGAGAGAAAGAAGTTTGATTTAGTGTTGAGTTCTCTGTAGCCTCTGGATTTCTATTTTGATGAGATTTGAGTGACTATAGTGTTTGTCAACATCTCCCTGGAGCTGGTTTGAGACAGGCTCTCTCAATGAACTGAGAGCTCACCAATCCTGCTAGCCTAGCTAGCCAGTAAGCCCTAGGGTTCCTCCTGTCCCTGCTTCCCTGGTGCTGAGGTTACAGGCACACGCCACCATGCCAGCAGCTGTACGTGGGTGCTGGGATCTGCACTCAGACCCTCATGCTTGTACACCAACAACCTTATCCACTGAGCAATCTGGTCCCAGTGAACAATGTAGTTTGAAAGGAAGGAAAGACGCCTTTATTTCAGCTTACAGTTCCAGAAGGTCCATCCTGGCAGGGAAAAGCATGGCAGGAGAAGGGAACTGGCATCACGTAGTCAAGCCAACAGATAGGGAGTAACGAGAGTGATGAACACTCGAACCCAACTTTTTTTTTGGTTTTTGAGGTAGGGTCTCACTCTAGCTCAGGCTGACCTGGAATTCACTATGTAGTCTCAGGGTGGCCTTGAACTCATGGCGATCCTCCTACCTCTGCCTCCCGAGTGCTGGGATTAAAGGCGTGCGCCACCACGCCCGGCCTCAAACCCAAAATTTTAAGTGGTCACTATTTATTACAGCTAAGACAATCATAATGTATATTATATTTTTTTCTTTTGTTTTTTTTTGAGGTAGGGTCTCGCTCTAGCTCAGGCTGACCTGCAATTCACTATTTAGTCTCAGGGTGGCCTCGAACTCATGGTGATCCTCCTACCTCTGCCTCCCAAGTACTGGGATTAAAGGCGTGTGCCACCACGCCCGGCAATGTGATATATACATATACATACATACATATATATATATATATATATATATATATATATATATAAAATTTATTGTCATAGAAAGCTTTTATTACCACAGAGCTGTCATACAACTAACAGGCTTGAGTGGTGGGGAGAGGCCTTTGCTGGTCAGCGCACTTGCGTGACTCCAGGAGGTCAGCATTGACAAGCGGCTTTCTCCTGGACAAAGGACAGCCAGAACCAAGGACAACAGCTGCTCAGGCACCACCTTGAAATGGAAATCAAATAAGCTCCCGGCATCGGGAGCACGTTCCACCCCATCGTAAGACATGAGCGAGACGGCGGCCCGGGCACATGGCTGACTGCGTAGCCTTTCTCATAGATAAGATGCTTTAAGACGTCAAACTGGCAGGGCCTTGGCCCTTGCGAAGGGCACACAACTTCCCAGTCGGTGTTCAAACTACCACTACCTTTGTTAGCTATTGTTATTGGGATTTTGAACAAAATTGATGGAGTGGGAGCCAGTAGAGGAATGTTGTTTGATCTGGAAATTTTCTGTGCAGAGCCCAAAAGGCTGTAGAACCAAGTTCCCAAGATCTCGAAGTTTACCTAGCGTCCCTTCCTTCAGTCCTTCGTTACGTTTCACAGCTCGCCCGGGTAGTCTCAAACACGCTTCTCTAGGTGGACGTACGGAGGGGTCTTTCTCTAACACAGATTGGCAGTCTTCCACTGCTCCGTCCAGCTTGTCCGTCTGCTTGTACAACTCCGCTCTCCGCAGCAGCGCACGGCTGTAGCTGGGGTTTAACTGAATTGCTTTGCTGCAGTCACCGATGGCCATGTCCCTCTTGTCCTGGTGATTTCTGCCAGCGATTCGAATCTGACTGCAACAGACGTGCCAGGGCCTCTAACCACTGTGAACAAACCCCAGACGCATGTGCCACTTTGTGCATCTGGCTTTACGTGGGTACTGGGGGATTGAACCTGGGTCCTTTGGCTTTGTAGGCAAGCACCTTAACTGCTGAGCCATCTCCCCAGCCCATGGCCAGCATCTTATGTGGGATTGAGGTTGGGCACTCAGGCACTGAATCATCTCCTCATCGTCCTCCAGCCTTCTTATAAGAGGCCTCGTGTGCTCTTTGGAACAGGCCTGTTGCCAGATGGTTCTTCAGGAAGATTCTCCGGCTCTCCTCATCCTTCCTCTGCAAGTGGGCAGATGGAAAGTGCCTGTCTTTACTACCGTAAATGATACCAGAGTAAGCGTCTTCTGTGTTTGGAGCAATTTTCTTAGCATCCAACTCTAGACATGGCATTTCTGAGTCCAAAAATTTGGATATTTTTATGACTTTCAACTCATTTGACCAATTTACTTTTCACAGATTTTGCATGAATTTGCATTCCTGCAAGGCCTATGTTTGGAGTCTTTAAATTTAGAACACGCTTGTCTTACACACCACTCCTTCTGTAGTAAATATTTTCCTGGGGCTGGGGAGATGGCTCAGTGGTTAAAGGTGCTTGCTTGTAAACCCTGCCAGCCCCCTGGTTTGATTCCCCAGTACCCACGTAAAGTCAGACGCACAAAGTGGCGCACGGGTTTGGAATTCATTTGCCGCAGCAAGAGGCCCTCATGCGCCCGCGTTCTCTCTTTCTTTTTCTCTGTCTCTCTCACAAATAAATAAAAATAGTTAAAAAAATATTATCCTACGCAAATATAACTTAAATTATTTTTGCATATGTAGCAGCAGTATGTGTGATGTGATGCATGTGGTGGCGTGTATGTGGTGCACGCACATGCGTGTGCTGATGTGGCGCTCCATCTGCTTGCGTGTGCCGGCCAGAGGAGAACATTCATTGTCACGTCATCACTCAGCCGCAGGTATTTCCCCCTGTGACGGAATCTTTTACAGATCCTGGTGCTTTGTTATTTAGGAGCCCCAGCAAGTCTCTGGTCTCTGTTCCCCCACAGGACTGGGATTACAGACGTGATGGCCACGCAGACGTGAGCTCAGGAGATTCCCACTCAGGCCCTCACGCTTGCACAGGAAGTGCACCTAACAGCTGGGCATCTCTCCAGCTCCAAATGTAAACTTCAATATTTTATTTATTGATTGATTTGAAAGAAGAGAGAGAGAGAGAAAGAGAGAGAGTGGGCACGCCAGGGCCTCTAGCCACTGCAAATGAACACCAGACACATGTGCCACCTTGTGCATCTGGCTTTACGTGGATACTGTGGAATCAAACCAGGATTCTTAGGTTTTGCAGGCAAGCGCCTTAACTACGGAGCCATCTTTCCAGCTCCAAATGTAATCTTTCAAGGTTGTGACTCATGAAACAATCTCCTCTATCCCCTCCTAGTTAAGCCTTCCAGTCCTTTCTCTCTCTAATTCTTTCTTTCTTTCTTTCTTTCTTCTTTCTTTCTTTCTTTCTTTCTTCTTTCTTTCTTTCTTTCTTTTGTCTTTCAGGCACAGGCTAGCACAGGCTAGTCTAACGTCTAGCACAGGCTGACCTGGAATTCAATATGTAGTCTCAGGCTGGCCTTGAACGCATGGCGATCCTCCTACCCCTGCCTCCCAAGTGCTGGGATTAAAGGTGTGCACCACCACACCTGGCCTTTCCAGTCCTTTCTGAAAGATGCTGTCAAGCTGCCTCATAGTATAGTTTAGCTTATGGTGGGCCCTTGTTCTCTCATGCTCATTCCAAGCCACCCTTGGCCACTCCTGTCCTTTCCTCCTGGGAACAGTTAACTAATCTGAAGACCTTACAGCAATTTAGAAAGCAACTATTACAGTTCAAATGTGAAATGTTCCCCCATAGGCTCATGTGTTTGAGTATTTGGTCCAAGGCGAGTGGCGCTGTTTTGGGAGGCTATAGGAACTTCAGAACACAGGGCCCAGCTGGAGGAAGTAGGTCACTAAGGGTAGGCCTTTGAAGGTTATTCCCATTTCTAGTCGTGGCCTACTCTCTTTGCTTCCTGGTCCACCAAGAAGTAAACAGTCTCTACCTCACACTCCCGCCACTTTGACCTCTGCCATAACTCTTCCCTGCTACGATGGACTGAAATCTCTCTGAAACCACGAGCTAAAGTAAACCTTTCCTCTCTTACATTGTTTCTATTGGACACTTTGTAATAGCAATCAGAAAGTAACCAACACTCCAGCTAGCCAACTAGACTGGCTCATTTCCACTCCATGTGGTAGCCATGTTGGTGAATCTGATTCTGATTTCCTTCTGATGCTTCTGAAATCCTACTGAGGCTGGAGGGGGTTCAGAGCTCAGTCTGGTTTTCTGGTCAATGAATTCACCATTTCTTTTCCCGTAGGATATGAAATGAAGTTGCTTACAGGTTTTGACAACTTGAACTGCACCTGAAGGAAGAAAAACATCCCCTCACTCACCCCCTGCTTCTTTTCATGTTAAGAGAAAAAGCAAAAGAGAGATTAAAATATTTCCAAGTATCTGATCAGCTTTCCCTCTTCTGGAAGACACGTGATCAAGGAAACAGAGAGACATCTGCGAGTGCTTAGAGAGTGGAAAAAGAAACAAGCAGGCTTCCATGGGAGCTGTCGGGTTGGCAGTGCCCCCCAGGGAGGGAGTTTCTGTCCTGATTATATTGTTTCTTTCTGCCCACTGGAGAGGGAGTGACTATGGAGCTGAGGGAGGGAATGCTATGGGACTGAGGGAGTGATCTCCGGGTTTAATTCAACGTACATTAAGAGGGAAAGAAAACATTAGAGTGAAGAGCTCTTTTGCAGCAAAAAAATGGGGGAAGGGTGTCTGAAACAAGCCAGAAAAACGAAACTTGAGAAGACGTTAGACTAGGTGCAGAAGCGGAGAAGAGGACCCAAGTGCATTGTGATTACTGTTGGAGATGGGGAAGGAGCCCAGTGGTTCAGGCAAAGAGGACAGGAAATAAATGATGACAATGATGGTGACAGTGGTGACGACAGTAACGATGACAATGAAAATGGTGACCTCAGGCGACATTGCTTGAGAGCTTGTCGCCTCTCAGGTTCTCTCCGAACCACGTTCTACACAATGGGTTGAACTATTCCTCACTATAAATATACATGGGAATGACTACATGGGAGTGACTGACAGAGAGGACACGTATTAAGGCTGGTAGGTAAGAATTGTGACTATACTGGAGGCAGCAAGATGAAAGGTATGGAAGAGGGGGACAGGATGGTCAGTGGTCTGAGAATCCGAGTGTTCAGTTATCTGGGCCTCAAATCTGGGACTCGGGGCTTTCCTTTCCCTTCAGTTACTCCCGTGGGTCCAGTACATCCCACCCCATCTGGAATGCTCTACCAGTGTCTTGCCTGGACTGTTACTGCATGACTCCCACCTGAGCTGCCTCAGAGCCCTTCAGTCTTCTGCATCGCCCTGAGCACCATGCAGACACCTCTAGTTAGTGTCTGGCTCACTATGGCAAATTTACATACCTGTCCAATTGTTGTGTTGTAGTTAGCTTCACATTGCTGGGACAAAACACCCAGACCAAAATCAACTGATGGGAGGAAAAGGCTAGGCTTGGCTTATAGTCTCTTGAGGAGAAGCTCCGCGAGGGCAGGGGAAAGATGGCAGAGCAGAGGCTGCACATCGCAATCTTGCCACAGCAGCAAGAGAGCAGGCTGAGGTTTGGTAAGAGGGAGCCGGCTATAACACCCCAAAACCCATCCCAACAACAAACACACTTTCTCCAACAAGGCTCCACCTCCCGAATTGCCACCAGCATGATGAGATCAAACATTCCAAACCCACGAAGTTTCGGAGAGACATCTGATTCAAACTACCGCACTAATCTGGTCTGTTGGGTGAAAGGATGAGGTCACACTCAGTGAGAAGGTAAGCCACAGGGATAAAGCTGGGCTCAGGTAGAAAAGGGACTTTGCATTTCCAGGATTCAAGAGTATCAAGAGGAATCAAATCAGACCTTCCAGAAAAAGAGAGTGAATTAGCATGACAGACAGGGGATGGGATCAGGGCGCTGCTGGAAGATGGAGCACTGGACACCTGTGCCAAGGGAGTGACCTCAGACAACAGCTCAGTGGTTACAGATGCTTGCTTGTAAAGCTTGCCAGCCCAGGTTCAGTCCCACTACCCATGAAAAGCCAGATGGGCATTTATTTGCAGTGGCGAGAGGTTTTGGCAGGTGTCCATGCACACATAAACACATGCAAATAAATACTTTTAAAAAAGTATTTCTATTTATTTATTTGGGAGGGAGAGAGAAAGAGAGGTGGACAGAGAATGAGCATGCCAGGGCCTCCAGCAGCTGCAAACAAACTCCAGATGCATGCACCACCTTGTGCATTGGGCTTACCTGGGTATTGGGGAATCGAACCAGGGTCCTTGGATTTCATAGGCAAATGCCTTAATCACTAAGCCATCCCTCCAGCCCTAAATAATTTTTTAAAAGACTATTATGATATGTTAAATACATCATGAGGGCTGGAGGGATGGCTTAGCAGTTAAGGTGTTTGCCTGCAAAGCCAAAGGACCCAAGTTCAATTCCCCAGGACCCATGTTAGCCAGATGCACAATGGGGCGCATGCGTCTGGAGTTCATTTGCAGTGGCCGGAGGTCCTGGCATGCCCATTCTCTCACTCTCTCTCCGTCTTCCTCTGTCAAATAAAATAAATAAATAAATAAAATAAATAAAATAAAATAAATAAAAATATTTTTAAAAAACATCATGATCCAGGCATGGTGGTGCATGCCTTTAATCCTAACATTCAGGAGACAGAGGTAGGAGGATCTCCTGAATTTGGACTTTGGGCCAGCCTTGGGCTACAGAATAAGTTCCAGGTCATCCTAGGTGAGAGTGACACCCTGCCTCAAAAACAAAAACAAACAAACAAAAAAAAAACATAAAAACAAAACAGGAAAAAAAGAGTACCACGGGGAGTGGAGAGATTGCTCAGTGGTTAAGGCACTTGCTTGCCAAGCCTAATGATCTGTGTTTGATTCCCCAGTAGCCACGTAAAGCCAGGTGCACACAGTGGTGCATGCATCTGGAGCTCATTTGTAGTAGCTGGAGGCCCTGGCACAACCATTCTCTGTGTATCTCTTCTCTCTATCTCTCTCTGCTTGCAAATAAATAAATAAAAATAATTTAAAGGGCTGGAGAGATGGCTTAGTGGTTAAGGAGCTTGCCTTTGAAGCCTGAGGACCCCGGTTTGATTCCCCAGGACCCACGTAAGTCAGATGCACAAGGTGGTGCATGCATCTGGAGTTTGTTTGCAGTGGCTAGAGGCACTGGTGTGCCCATTCTCTCTCTATCTGCATCTCTCTCTCTCTAAATAAAACAAACAAACAAATATTTAAAATAGTAGTAATAAAAAGAATACCATGAGTTCCAAGAGCAGCCTAAGGTGCTCCACAGTGACTAGAAGTTGAACACAAACTGAAACACTGTTTATTCACTTGAGGATGTCACCCTCCAAAGGCATCCCTGTCTAATGACACGAGCATGGAAGTGGTGTGGCTGGGAGGAAACAGACTCCAGGGAATGGACAAAGGGGATTTTTTTTTTTTTTTCTAGGTAGGGTCTCACTGTAGCTTGGTGTGGCCTGGAACTCTTGGAGATCCTCCTACCTCTACCTCCCAAGTGCTGGGATTAAAGGCATGCACCACCACAGCTGGTTAAAAAAAAAAAAAAAAAAAAAAAGGGATTTCTAAGTCACCCTCGTGTCACTGTTGGAATACATCCTCAGGCTTTGTTGCGGGACCCAACCTCCTCCAGTTCATCTTCAGTGAAATAAGCAAGAGGAGTCATATTGTGAAGCATTTGCCCTCTTTCTCTCAAAGATGCTCCAAGGTCAGGTTCATTTCTGTTTTATTTAAAGGTGTTTATTAGAAACAGCCAGGACCACCTCAAGCCTCAGCTGGCTTCACCCTCAATGCTCATTTCTTTGAGCACATCGCGGGAACAATGAGTGAGAGAGACCGATGATATGCCACCGTAGAGAGAAAACCTGGGGTGGATTATTTCACAAGTGTGTCTCTCTCTGCTCCTATAATGGGAAACAGAAAAAAAATCTCAATGACCAACCCAGGTGTGTATGCATATGTGTACGTGTGTGTGTGTCTCAGAGACTGATGTCAGGTGTCTTCCTCAACTGTTCTCTACTTCATTTGTTAAATGAAAGTTTATTTACTTCTTTTTGGTTTTTCAAGGTAGGGCTTTGCTCTAGCCCAGGCTGACCTGAAACTCACTATGTATTCCCAGGTTGGACTGGAATTCACAGCGATCCTCCTACCTCTGCCTCCCCAGTGCTGGGATTAAAGGTGTGCATCACCATGCCCAGCTTAAATGAAAGATTTATTTATTTATTTATTTATTTATTTATTTATTTATTTAAGAAAGAGAGAGAGAGAGAGCGCAAACGAGCGAGCACGTGGACGCGCCAGGGCCTCCAGCCACTGCAAAGGAACTCCAGATGCATGCTCCCCTTGTGCATCTGGCTTATGTGGGTCCTGGAGAGTCAAGATCCTTTAGCTTTGCAGGCAAATGCCTTAACCACTAAGCCATCTCTCCAGCCCCGAGACAAGGCCTTTCTTGTTTGCCACCGATGAACTGGCCTTTGAGCTTTGGGATTCTCCTGCCTGTCTCCCCTTGCTGTGGGAACATTGAGATTACAGGCAAGTGTGCTACTATGTGTCCGACTAGATATGGCTTCTGGGGATCCAAACTCGGGTTGGCAGCCTAGCGGAGCAAGCGCTTTAACCACTGAGCCATCTCCCTAGCCTCTCTACCTTAGCTTGTTGAAATGAGATCTCTCACTGAATCTGGAGTTCACCGATTCAGCTAGACTAGGTGGCCAGCAAGTCTCCAGGGTCCTCCTGTCCTGGTTGATCTCAAGACCTAGAAGGCGGGCGAAATCATTATTTTTCCTCTCTGGGCATAGGACGGTCTCACAGAATATTGGTGACAGGCAAGGCACAGGGTCATGAATGCGTCTCTGAAGTCAGTGCAGGGACTGGTCTGAGGTCAGGTCAGAACAGCCAGGGAGGACTAACTCCCGCAGTCAACATGTATCTATCCAACAGCTACTGTGTGCCGGCCGTTGGACTTACGAGGAGCAAAACGAAGTTTCCTCTTCTCCTGGAGCCTATGATCTAGTCAGAGGAGACAACTAGATCATCATAACAACCTACCTAGAACACAATACTAACTATCAGATTTATAATATATCCAGGGTTATAGAGGCTGTGAAAGATCTCGTCATAAGGGGGAAGGAATATAAGAATTTTATACAGAATGGGAGGGGGAAGTTCTCTGTGCTGAGTGATGGCTACATGAAGAGAGGAGGGCCCCCCACGGTTGCCTGGGGTCAGAGCGTCCTAAGGACGAGAGAAGAGCAAGGAGCCTGGAATAGCATCACGCCAGGCACGTTCCAGCACGAGCAAGGAGGCCAGAGAAGAAGCCAAGGGCAAGATCATAAGTGACGCTGTGGGCCATGGGAGGACCTTGCTATCTACTCTGTGAGGGGAATCTTTGGAGAGTGTTAGCGAAGGAGAGGTGTGGGCAGGGAGAACTGGGGGAGCGTGGACGGGACAGCACTCCTCCGTGGGGGGAGTGGGGCGCTAACGACATCAACACCGCTAATGGTGGAGGGATAAGGGGGATAAGATTTGAGAATGGACCACTGTACAAACTGTGTGGAGGTCACAAATATGTGATTTAGCACACTTAAGAGCTTACAGAGGAGATGATGCCAGTAAAGCCTGTTTATTTCTTTTAATTAAATTAAATTACACTATTTATTTATGAGGAGGGAGGGAGAGAATGGGCATGCCAGGGCCTCTAGCCACTGCAAATGAACTCCAGATGCATGTGCCACCTTTTGCATCTGGCATCCGTGGGTACAGGGGAATTGAAACTGGGTCCTTAGGCTTCACAGGCAAATGTTTTAACCACTAAGCCATCTCTCCAGCCCTCTTTCTCTTCCTTCCTTCCTTCCTTCTTTCTTCCTTCCTTCCTTCCTTCCTTTCTTTCTTTCTTTCTTTCTTTCTTTCTTTCTTTCTTTCTTTCTTTTCTTTTCTTTCTTTCCCTTTCTCTCTCTCTTTCTTTCTCTTTTGAGTTTTCAAGGCAGGGTCTTGCTCTAGCCCAGGCTGACCTGGAATTCACTATGTCGTCTTATGCTGGCCTCCGACTCTTACCTCAGCCTCCCCAGTGCTGGGGTTAAGGGTGTGAGCCAGCACGCCTGGCTCATTAAGCCTGTTTCAATGACTACTGGGGTGGGTTCCGGCTGGAGGGCCATAGGGGGTGGCATTTTGTTTTGTTGCTTTTCCAGTACACTTGTAGCCTGTAGATATAATCTAGCAACGAGGGAGAAAATTGATAGCACAGGACAGAAGGTCCCTAAGCATAACTTTCTCCCTTCCTTTATTGTGCGGCTCCAAGCATTGATCAATGTGTTTAGTAATTGTTTGTGGTTGATGTTTCTGTGAATGTCTGGCATTTATTTCCCCTTTAGGCAAAGTTGTTTTCCTCAAATATGCCCATGGAACTAGACCAGATCCATTTAACGATGAAAGTGCTTTGGAAAAACAAATCCCCTGACTTCTGTTCACGAGCCCTTGTTACCTCCCTTATCACTTAGTTGTAGGGGTGTCAGCAAAATCAATACTAGCGAGTTACTATTATTGAAAGCTCGGTATGTGCTTTACATGAATTATCTCCGTGAAGCATCGCTGCGATCTACTGCGCTATTGATGGCCGCTGTTTAATGAGGAAACTGCAAGTTTCAGAGGTTAAAGCATGTGGGTACTATGTGGCAGACCCGATTCTCTTCACCGAGGAGTCCTAGACAATGGGCCTCCACAGAGGGGCTTGTTTAAGGTTGTTGTCACTTCGAGGAAGATGCTGGCACAGAGGGACTGTTCTCCTTTTCTGCCAGGTTGTAATGGGAAGCTGGTGTCACGGTAGCAGCTCCCTGCATGGCTGACCCTCTCCACGATCCCTTCTCTGGGTTCTCAGAATCCAGGCTGTGTAATAGCATCTGAGTTTGGGCAGCAGGGGGCGCTCTCCTGCCACGAGAAGCCGGCCGGCGGGGTCTCAGCTTCAGGCTGGAGAGAAGGCTTTCCTGCCAGCCCCAGCCCCTGCACAGCTCCGTCCTTCCAGATGCTTAAAAAATTATTATTATTATTATTATTATTATTATTATTATTGCTGCTGTGACATGCTAGCAAAATCACAGAATCAGAAAAGAACCCCTCTATGGATTTTTTTTTTTTTCTAGGTAGCGTCTCCCTCTAGCCCAGGCTGACCTGGAATTCACTCTGTATTCTCAGGGTGGCCTCGAACTCATGGTGACCCTCTTACCTCAGCCTCCAGAGTGCTGAGATTAAAGGCATGTGCCACTACATCTGGCTTCCCTCTATGGAATTTTGTGGAAAACCCATGTTCTGGTGAAAGGGTCCTGGGGTGGGGTGGCATAGAAGCTGGAAATTTGAGCTCTTGGCTTGGGTGCTGAGGTTCAAATAAAGGGATCAAAGTGGATCAGCAAGTTCAGGCCCTTGCCTTTGCTGAGGAGCCCAGCTAAGAGATGCCTAACTCAGGCCTGGGACGGTGTGTGTGTCTGAGGTATTCAACAGTCGGCTCCTCTTCCCTTCCCTCCTCCTCTTCCTCCCTCCTTCCTCTTCTCTCTCTCTCTTTCTTTCTTCTTTCCTTCTCTCTTTCTCTTTTAGTTTTGAGGTAGGGTGACCTGGAATTTGCTATGTTGTCTCAGGCTGGCTTTGAACTCGAACTCACAGCAATCCGTACACCTCAGCCTCCCTGGAGTGCTGGGATTAAAGGCGTGCGCCACCATGCTGAGTTCCCCACTGCTTTCTAAGACCCCGATTACCATGAGCACTGAAATACTGATTTCTGGTTAAAAACTAGATTCCTGTGTTTCCAGGGATACTACTGAGAAAAAAGTGCCATCCTGTGGCTTTGAGGCAAACGTCACTGAAGCCAGCCGCGTTGTTACCCCTTCGCCAGCTTCCTGTGCCCCATCCGTCTCTAGGACACCACTGGCCATTTGCTGCTCGGAGTCGGGGAGAAGCAGCTGCCCCTGGGGAAGGCCAGAAGCAAACAGCGGTCATGCGGTGGGCGCCTGAGCCCTCGTGCCACCTCAGCTGTCAGCTGTGAGTGACTGCCCCCAGCCTGGCCCCAGGCGCCCCAGGCCACAGAGGGAGAACGGGGACACAGCTGCTCCCGCCGTGAGCTCAGCAGTTCACATCCCTCAGATCTATAAGAACAGACTGGGGGGGGGGGAGCAGAGACGGGAGGGAAGAGTTAGAGCCCGAGGCTGTCCCCTCTCTCAACCATTCTAGATTAGGCTTGGCTGCAGGACACCTGTGCCCCGTTGGCAAGTCCTCATATCTCCTGATCAGGTGTGGAGCGGCCACTCCCCGGGGTTCTCAGAGGTGGTTGTGGGTGGCAGGAAACAACTCATGCCCTAGCATGGGCTCAGACACAAACCCTCGTCTTTTGATTTGGGAGCAGTGGGTTCTGTTGCCTATGGATGTATTCTGAAGCAGGGAGCCACCCAGTAAGGGGTGTGGTAACCCCTTCCTGCTGTCGGTTCTTTGGATTGCTCTTTTTTATCTATTTATTATTTATTTATTTATTTTTACTTATTTATTTGAGAGGAGAGAATGAGTATGGGCACACCAGGGCCTCTTGCCACTACAGATGAATGCCAGACACATGTGCCACTTCGTGTATCTGGCTTTAAGTGGGTGCTGGGGAGTTGAGCCTGGGCCAGCAGACTTTGCAAGCAAGAGCCTCTATCTGCTGAGCCATCTCCCCAGCCCTTCATATCTGTTTCTGAGACAAGGTCTCATGTATCCCAGGCAGGCCTGGAACTGGCTTTGTAGCCAAGGATGACCTTAAACTTCTGATCTTCCTGCCTCCACCTTCCAAGGGCTGGATTACAGGCATGGGCCACCGTGCCCCGCTTTCTGTGGTGCTGGAGATAGAACCCAGGGTTTCCTGTAAGCTAGACAAGCGCTCTACCCACTTGAGCCACATCCCCAGCTCTTTTGTTGGGTTTTATTTGTTTGTTCGAGACAGTATCTTGCTACCAGGCTGACCTTGAATCTATGGTCCCCCTGCCTCAGCCTCCTGGGTGCTGGGGTGACAGGCATGGGAGAGAGGTCCTTCCCCTTTGGAAACACCAGTCCTGCTGCTCTGATGGTTCGGAGACACAGCCGTGCCACTGTGGGCCAGCCAGGAAGAGCTGCACTTCCTGTGGGCGAGAACTAAACACACACAGAACTAAACACAAAGATCATCTGTGCAGCAAGAGTCAATCACCTCCTGAATGCAGAAACAGAGTCCTCCAGGGCCTTGTCATGCAGTTGAAGAGATGAGGCCCTGCACGGGAGAGTTCAGTATCAGGGAACCACACGTGTAACGGTTTCAGTGACAGCAGAAGAGATGGTGCTGGTCCCTTTGTGACAAATTATCCAGTGTGTGGCTCTGACGGTGATGGTTCTCCTCTGGAAGGACGTGTGTGTGTGTGGGGGGAGCGGGGGCGCTAGGCTTCAGGCCTGCGTGGGTCAGGGAGGGCTGCCCTGGGGCAAGGTGAGGGCTGGAAGGAGACTCCATTTGAGTTGCTTCTTGAAGGCTCAATGCATCGGATTCTAGAAAAAGAACTCAGGGTCCTGTTTTGTTGGAAAACATACGGAATCCACCATCCTTTCTGGATGATTCTAGGTTACTGCCCTTCCCATCATCATGGTGCCCAGAACGTATCATCTTTTGTAAACACCTGCTATATGCCAATGATTGCATGGGGCATATTAAAAATATTTCTGGGACTGGGCATGGTGCTGCACACCTTTAATCCCAGCACTAGGGTGGCAGAGGTAGGAGGCTCGAGATGAGTTCAAGGCCACCCTGAGACTACATAGTGAATTCCAGGTCAGCCTGAGTTAGAGCGAGACCCAACCTCTAAAAAGCTAAATAAATAAATAAATAAATAAAAACTTCCGAGGTTGGGAAGATAGCTCAGTAATTAAAGAAAGGCATTTGCTTACAAAGTCTACTGGCCCAGGTAGGTGCCAAAAAGCTAAACCCTAGCCCCAGAGGAAGCAGAAACCTGCACCCTCTGCCGCCCCTCCCCCCAGGGCCTCAGCGGTGGAGGTCTGTGCAGGGCTAAAGCGGCTTGTTGTTGAGCTGGGGTCATGACCCACTTCTGGCCTGGCCTGTTGGGTAGGATGGAGTCTACCTGTCTCCCACATGGATCCACCTCCTCATCTTGTTCTCTTCTTATGGGATCTCTTCTCCACTTGGCACCTGGCTTAGTCTGTTCCGGCTCTGAGAAGAGCACACTATAGTCTCAGTGACTTCTAAAGAGCAGATATGGAGCCAGGCATGGTGGCACATGCCTTTAATCCCATCACTCGGGAGGCAGAGGTAGGAGGATCACTGTGAGTTCAAGGCCACCCTGAGACTACATAGTGAATTCCAGGTCAGCCTGGGCTAGAGTGAGACCCTACCTCGAAAAACCAAAAAAAAAAAAAAAAAAAAAATAATAATAATAATAAAGAGCAGATATGGGATGGAGAGATTGCTTAGGGGTTAAGGCACTTGCCTACAAATCCTAAGGACCCAGGTTTGATTCCCCAGTATCCATGTAAGCCAGGTGCACAAGGTGGTACATGTGTCTGGAGTTTGTTTGCAATGGCTGAAGGCCCTGGTGTGCCCATTCTCTCTCTCTCTCTCTCTCTCTCTCTGTTTCTCTCTTAAATAAATAAATATAAATAAAAAATTTAAGAGATATACTTTTAAAGGGTAGACATTTAATTTATCTCTCACAATTTTGGAGGCCCGGGGAGTTCAACTGTTTCACAAAGATTCAGTGTCTCATGAAGACCAGTTTCCTGGTCTATAGGCAGGTGTATTCTCGTGGTGTTCTCACACAGTGGAAGGAAGAAACTTGTCTCTGGGGTCTCTTTCATAAGGACACTAATCCCAGTGATAGGGAACCACCCTTATGACCTAATCGAACCACAAAGGCCCTGTATCCTCATAACATCACATTGTGGGTTGTGATTTCAATACTTGAAATGGGGGAGAAGTAGCACATTCATTCTGACAACAGCCTTCAAAAACGCTTAGCATTTAAAGCGATACATATATTATGTTCTTCGTTATGAGAGGAAAACCATGTTCTATGAAGAACGATACATAAGTTACATGAGAAACATGATTTTTCTTTTTTTTTAAATTTATTTTTGTTATTTTTTTTTAATTTATTTATTTGAGAGCAACATAGAGAAAGAGGCAGATAGAGAGAGGGAGAGAGAATGGGCGCGCCAGGGCCTCCAGCCACTGCAAACGAATTCCAGATGCGTGCGCCCCCTTGTGCATCTGGCTAACGTGGGTCCTGGGGAGTCGAGCCTCGAACCGGGGTCCTTAGGCTTCACAGGCAAGTGCTTAACCGCTAAGCCATCTCTCCAGCCCGAAACATGATTTTTCCACTCTCTCAAAGATAACTACTATGATGTTGGGAAGTGCTCTGAGCATATGTTAGTTTTTTTTGTATCATGACAGTGGAGAAACTGTATACTACTATGTATCCCATTCATTCACTTAGCAGCTCCCCAAATTACAAACTGTTTGTGAACATTGTTTTAACTTCTACAAAACAATATATCCCATGACAGTATCATAATTTATTTAACTTTTGCACAACTGACTGTCGAACTGATTCTAGCTTTTTTTGCCACTATAGGTCATATCACAACGGACATATTTGTGCATAAAGACTTTTGACATTTTAGTTTATAACCCTGGGGTGGATTCCCAGAAGTGGAGCTATGAGACCTAGAGTAAGAATGTGTCTAAGGCTCTTAATATATTTTTCTAAATTGCTTTCCAAAAGGATCATATTAATTTATATTTTATTAGCAATCTATAAGAACATTAAACATGTCACATTCAATCAATACGTTCTTTTGAAAATTAGTTTATAACCATCCAAGTGTACTCTGTGTGTAAAACCAATGCTGTGGAGCAGGGTGCAGCTGTCCTTGACCTTGTCTTCGCTCGGCTTTCCTCCTCCCCTTGGGTACACACCCACTGCTAGCTGCTGGCTTCCAGTTCTTTCTGAAAATTTCTGATAATGCATATGTATATATATATATGTATGGCGTGTGTGCCCACGTGGCATGTGGCACGTGGCATGTGGCACGTGGCACGTGGCACGTGGCACGTGGCACCACATATGCTTGACTGCAGAGGGGTGCACTAGCTTGGGGTGGCCAGAGCAGGAAATCTGGTGTCCCGCTCCATCGTTCTTCCACTCGTTCTTTTTAAAAACTGTTTTTATTTATTCATTTGCAAGCAGAGAGAAATAGAAGAGAGACAAACAGAGAGAACGGGTACATGCCAGGGCCTCCTGCCTGAGCAAACGAACTCCAACTGTAGGCGCCACGTGGTGTATCTGACCTTACATGGGTACTGGGGAATCAAACTCGGGTTGTTAGGCTTTGCAGGCAAGCACCTTAACTGCTGAGCCATCTCGCCAGCCCCTTCCACTCATGCTTATTTGAGCCAGAGATACTTACTGATCTCATGCCAGTTTTTCAGGATCTCTGGTGATTCCTCCTTATGTGACTGGGGTTACAGGCATGTGTGGCCACACCTAGCTGTTTAATCTGGGTTTTGGAAAGTCTTTTTAATATTTTATTTTTTAAACTTTAATTTATTTGTTTATTTGACAGAGAGAGAGAGAGAGAGAGAGAGAGAATGGGCTCACCAGGGCCTCCAGCCACTGCAAACAAACTCCAGATGCGCATGCCCCCTTTGTGCGTCTGGCTAACGTGGGTCCTGGGGAATCAAATCTGGGTCCTTTGGCTTTGCAGGCAAACGCCTTAACCGCTAAGCCATCCCTCCAGGCCTGGGTTGTGGAAAGTCTAACTCAGGCAGCCTCAGGCCCTCATGCTTGTGCAGGAAGTGCGCTTACTGCTGAGCTCTCTCTCTGGTCCTGACATTTTTTTTCAGTGTGTTCCTTTTCTCCTTCTGGAGAGAGGCTGGCAAGCTTTCTGTGAAGAGGCAGGTGGTGTGTGTGCCCTGCTGCTGCAGTACAGAGGTGGCACAGGCAGTGTGCAAACACAGACTACGGAGTGTGGCTGTGTTCCAAAAACTTTACTTACAAAAGAAGTTTAGAGACTTTTATTTATAAAAATCAGACTTTGAGCTGGAGAGTGGCTTAGTGGTTAAGGTGCTTGCCTGCCAAGCCTAAGGACTCATGTTCAACTCTCCAGGTCCCACATAAGCCAGATGCACAGTGACGCAAGTGCACAGACAGTTGTCTGGCTAGTGCCCATTCTGCCTGCCGTCCTTCAGGCCAGGACCCTTCCAAGACAACGTGCTCAGATGACAAACTACAGTTTCTATGCCCCCTTGCAGTCTGATACAGTCAGTGAGATACAGATGGGAGCTCTTTGGGTACTTCTGTTTCCGCTGCTTAGAGAAACACACCCAAGGTCTGGAGTTCCAGCTATGATGAAGCCACCTTGAAGAGAGAAGCCATGTGCTCGGGGTGTTGAAAGAAAACCACAGAAGTGTCGTGGGAGCTCCCAGATTAATGGCTGGCTGCCTTACTCTGGAGGCTTTCTTTCTTTTCTTTTCTTTCTTTCTTTTTTTTTTTTTATAAGATGAGAGAAATAAATCTCTATCTTGTTTAGGCCACATCGATCAGGTCTCTTTCACTTGAAGATAAATGTGATTCCTAAGTGTGAAAACCTGGGAGAAGAAACCAGAGCTGCTCCCATAACACACCCAGGGTTCGCTGAGAGGAATCCATCTGACACACCTCTCTCTTTCCCTGTCCCGTAACTGGAGTCACCTGAAGCAATGGGAAGAAATGGTTGAAATGTCCAGGGGTGGGGGGTGAACAGGTGGAATGAAGGCAGGGGAAGAAGAGAGTCAAAAGGCATATAAAGCCACGTATACACAGTGATGCATGCGTGTGGAGTTTGTTTGCAGCAGCATGAGGCCTTGTGCGCCCTCTCTCTCTCTTTGTCTCTCCCTCCCTCCATTCCTCCCCCCCATCTGTCTTTTGAAAATAGATAAATTTTAATAAGAGTCAAAGGAGAAGCATTTTCTTTACTGACTTTGGAGTGGATGGCCACATGGGGCCAAGAGCTCAGGTGAGGGACAGAGCTCCAAGCGGTGGTGGTTTTTTTTTTTCCTTAATTTTTATTAACATTTTCCATGATTATAAAAAATATCCCATGGTGCTACCCTCCCTCCCCCCACTTTCCCCTTTGAAACTCCATTCTCCATCATATCCCCACCCCATCTCAATTAGTCTCTCTTTCATTTTGATGTCATGATCTTTTCCTCCTCTTATGATGGTCTTGTGTAGGTAGTGTCAGGCACTGTGAGGTCATGGATATCCAGGCCATTTTATGTCTGGAGGGGTGGTGGGTTTTCAACAGACCAGAGAACATTCAAAAGCTGCTGCTGGCAGCCTGATTCACGTGGGCTGGGCCGCTGAGCAATGCCTGCGCACCCCTTCCTTCTGCTGGGCTGCCTCCTGCCTGTGAGGCCGCTGACGGTGCTGCAGCACTGTGGTAGAAAGGAGCTCCCGGTCCCAGAGAGGCCACAGGAGGCCAAGTGCACCAGCTGCCAACGTCCAGGGGCTCCGGGTTATTTGGTAAGGCCTGCTCCTCCGAGATTTGGTTCAGGATCAGCTGTCATCCTTAGATAGAACAGATTTTCATTTGCGTGTTCTGATCCCCATGAAGGGAATGACACATTTACAAGAGAGAGTCTTGCCGGCCATGGTGGCACACACCTTTAATCCCCGCACTCGGAAGACAGGGGTAGGAGGATTTCTGTGAGTTCGAGGTCAGCCTGGGATATGGTGAATCACTGATTCACCCATCCACCCTCCATTCCCGACCCCCCCCCCCAACCACCACCAGAGTGTGGTGGAATATGTCTGTCCACTCTCAGTACTCAGGAAATGGAGTCAGGAGGATAAGAAGTTAAAAGTCATCCTCAGCTCCGTAGGTCAGCCTTGTGTCAGAGAGAGAAAGAGAGAGAGAGAGAGAGAGAGAGAGAGGTTATCTAGCCAGAAGTCTGTCTCTAATCCTAGCACTTGGCAGGAGGATAATGAGTTAGAGGGCAGCCTGGGCTATAGAGTGAGACTCTATCTCAAATTTATTTTTAAAAAAATTTATTTATTTATTTAGTAGAGAGAGAGGCAGATAAAGAATGGGCATGCCAGGGCCTTTAGCCACTGCAAATGAACTCCAGACACATGCGCCACCTTGTGCATCTGGCTTACGAGGGTCCTGGGGGATGCAACCTTGGTCCTTAGGCTTTGCAGGCAAGTGCCTTAACTGCTAAGCCATCTTTCCAGCCCTCAAAATTTTTTTTGCCCACCTATTCTAAATATCAAAGGTAGAATTTTTCTTGTTTTAAAACTAGTTTATTTGTTAGAGAGAGGTAGGGAGAATGAATATGGGCAAATCAGGGGCTCTTGCTGCTGCAAACAAATTCCAGACACATGTGCCACTTTGTGCATGTGGCTTTACACGAGTACTGGGGAAGCAAACCCCAGCCAGCAGGTTTGCAAGCAAGTGCCTTAACCAGTGAGCCATCTCCCCAGCCTCCAGAATATTTCCGTAGAGCTTTGATTTGGAATTCCACTGAGAGCTCCTCAGATCGCTTTCAGTATTAAAAATGGCCCTGTGTCCCAGGCTCAGGGACTCATGGGTGGTGCTGTCTGAGGCCAGGTGAGGGGCCAGATTAGTACAAAACCCTTCTGTGAGGAGATAAAGGCACAGAAGAAGGTGTGGTCCAGAGGGGATGAGAATTCTTACAAATGCCTTCGGCAGGGGCCAGCATCATGAGCTTGACCTTGAAAGAAAGTCACAGAAGAAGGCTCCACACTGCGCCCTTGTCCCGACAAGCACAGCATCCCCAAGTTTCCCCTCAGACAATGCTCTATCAGGACAATCTGTAGATTTTCCTCCAGTCGCTGCAAAGATAATGTAGGTATTTTCAGTCAGCTCGGAGCCAGAAAGATAAGGGGGAAAGAGCTAGGGAGAACTTGATTGAGTGACCAAGATAAATTTACTGTACCTCAGGAAATCGAAATGCAAAAATCTGGATTTGGGAGCTACTGAAATATTTAAGAAGATAAAGAAGGGGCGGGCAGCTAACCCCTTCATCGCTTGAGCTCTTGAATATTGCAAAAGATAATAGGAGAGAGAAAGACCAGAATAGAAGCTAACCATTAAGGGAGACAAAATGACAAGGTTTGGCTCACAAATGGGAATATAATTAAGGAAGGAGTAGAAGCGAGAAAGATTTGGGGCTGGTCCCCTTGGCCTGTGGTCTTACTTAGGTGAGGTCTGAGAGACTGCCTATTTGTGGAGACCTCTCTCTTTGTCCTCTCTTTCTCTAGGTATCTGTGAGTGACACGGGACTGCAATCTTCTTGGGTGGTAGGCATGAGAGCTATGGGTTGGAAGTTGCCCATTGGCTTGACTATTGTGACTAAGACCCACAAGAACTTGGCTTATAGGAGCTTGCTTTCTTAGTATATACTGGTTTCAGGTGAGCTTTCTACCAAAGCTCCTTCCAGTAGCTATGGGTGTTGTCCATAGAGCTGAGGCAGGGCTGCCATGGTCCCAGCCCCAGGGAAGGGTCAGAGCTTAGAGAAGGCACATCTACACACCTTAAGCTATGGCTTAGACAGGGCACCCCTCATTTCCACTCATGTTCTTTCAATGACCTCTTGGCTAGGTAGCTCCCATTAATTGCAAGGGAGCTTGGGTAATGCAGTTTTGCTAATGCCCAGGAAGAGGCGGGAGGGATTTTGGAAGGCAAACCTTGTTTAAGACCACAGGAACCAACGGCCAGAGTGGTTAAGGTGTTGGTGGATTGTAGACACTTGTGAGAGCTCGATCTCTAAGACAGCTGCCCCATAGCTGTAGGGCATGGACCCTGTTGTTGACAGACAGATCAGTTGACTGTATTCCTCCATTAGGACCAGCAGGGTGTATTGTCAGACAGATTTTTTTGGTGAAGATATAATTCATCTCTTCCCATTTCCTTATAAGTGTTCAGTTCCACCCCTCTCCTGGTACCAATTTGGGTTGCAGGAGGTTAAAATGCTTATTTCCCCTTATCATGAGCTGCAAAAAAGTCTTCCTCACTATCCTCTTAACTGAGTAAGATCAGGGAGGGAAAGAGGCCATGTTGAGCAATCACTGACTAACAAGGGGTGTATATGTCTGGGCTTGGCATTCAGGCGCAGGAAGGGAGTAAAGACGCATGTAATACAGGCCCCCATTTTCATCCAGCAGCAAGACTGGAGTCTCTTTCATGGGAGCCTGGGTGTGGGGGTATTTCTATCCACCAGATCGAGTCAGCTCCGACCCAGTCTACACTTCCTAAAACAGGTCTGGTTTACGTATATGCTGTCAGGCATTGGCCCATGGTTTAGGATTAGTCTGCATAGTATCTCCCCCCTCACCCCCCCAGTGTAGTTGCCTCTGCAATCAATATACACATCTTGTCAGGGGCTGTGGCCATTAGGCAAGCCAGATCTGACATCTTTGGTTCCCCTCTATTGTTCTAAAAAAATATTTATTTACAAGTAGAGAGAGATAAGAGAGACAGACAGAGAAAATGGGTGTGGCAGGGTCTCCAGCCATTGCAAATGGACTCCAGATACATATGCCACTTTGTGCATGGGGCTTTACATGGGTACTGGGGAATTGAACTTGGGTCATTAGGCTCTGTAGGAGAGTGCCTTAACTACTGACCAATCTCACCAGCTCTCCCTACTTTTATTTTTATTTTTTTTATTTTTCAAGGCACAGCCTCGCTCTAGCTCAGGCTGATCTGGAATTCATTATGTAGTCTCAGGCTGGCCTCAAACTCACAGTGATCCTCCTACCTCTGCCTCCTGAGTGCTGGGATTAAAGGCATGTGCCACCATGCCTGGCTGTCTTTTTTTTTTTTTTTTTTTTTTTTATGAGCGAGAGTGAGAAAGAGAGAGACAGAGAGAGAATTGGCACACCAGGGCCTCCAGCCACTGAAATCAAACCCCAGATGTGTGCTACCTTGTGTGCGTGTGCAGCCTTGCACACGTGTCACCTTGTGCGTCTGACTTATGTGGGACCTGGAGAGTTGAACATGGGTCCTTAGGCTTTACAGGCAAGTGCCTTAACCGCTAAGCCATCTCTCCTGTTCTCCCCTCTATTTTTAAACTTTTTTATTTTTCGAAATAAGGTCTCACTCTAGTCCAGGCTGACCTGGAATTCACTATACAGTCTCAGGGTGGCCTCTAACTCACATTAATCCTCCTATCCTGCCTCTTGAGTGCTGCGATTAAAGGCGTGCACTACCACGCCTGGCTCCCTTTTATTTTTAAGGATAAAATCTGTGCATAAAATACCTGAGAGACTCACAGGGCACAGTGTTATTTGTTTATTTTTGTTATCTGTTATTTTTTTCTCTCTCTCTCATATCATCAGCCTGGCATTTCTTTAAAACAATGAAACCATTTTCTTTCCTCACTCATAAAACATGGCCTCAGAGACCTTGACTTGAAGTCAAGAGACCTGGACTTTCTTGGGGTCTCCATTCAGAACTGCTGGCAGCACTGCCGTCCCCGAGGCAGTGTGTGACCTGGAAGCAGACTGCGAGCTCATTTCTCAGGAACTTGCAAGAAAGAATGTTTCTATGCTGCAGGGATATCTGAGAATTCTAAAAATTGCATCTCCACTGGTCTGCAATTGCAAGGCTGTGTCTTGTGGGGAGATACCTGGGTCCCACTGTTCGGGCTCGCTAAAGTACCTCAGAGCTTACCACTGACCTTGTTTTGGCTCAACTCTGTAGTCTTATTGAGACACAAAACCTTGAAGGAAGAAACCTGCTTCCTGATTCCCAAGAGCCCACCTCATTTCCTTCTTCTCCCAGTCGATTCCAAGCTCCTGCCAGGACTCTTTCTCATCAATCTTAAATCTTTGAAATTTAGAGCACAAAGTTCTTTTCCTTCCTCTTAAAAATAGAGTTTATTTTTCACTCTCTCTATAAGTCATGCCAACTCAATATAAAACCTGGGAAATATGGAGTAGCCGGATGATGGACTGGGCTGAGCTTGGTGGAAGGCAGCCATGCCCTCCCCCCACACCATTTCCCTGCTGGGGGCTCTGTGGATTTGCATAGTCCTCGGTATTGATCAGAAGCCTTGCTTAACAAAATGCTAAGTCTGGGTTGGAGAGATGGTTTATCAGTTAAAGGTGCTTGCTCGCAAAGCCTGTAATCCTGGGTTTGATTCCCCAGTACCCACGCAAAGCCAGATGCACAAAGGGGTGCGTCATCTGGAGTTCGTTGGCAGTGGCAATAAGTCCTGGAGTGCTCCTTTTTCCTCTCTCTCTTTCTCTCTTCCCCTATTTGCAAGTAAATAAATGAAATATTTTTAAAAAAATGTCAAGTCCAAGGCTCCTATCAAATTCTTGTGTTGTGTGTAACTGTCCCTTCCCTGAGTGTGGCTGTGGACAGAGACATATATGTTCAACCCCATCTGTTTTCTTTCTTGCTCTGCTGGTCCTCCTCCCCCTCTCCATAGGGAAGCTAGGCTCCCCCTGCCTTGTCCAATTTGTGTGTGTGTGGGGGGGGGAGTATGTGGTTCAGGACTAGCAAGATCTTGGTGACAGGAAGTGTCACATATATCATCTGGGTTTGTTTCTGTCCTGAGTTATCTTTCTTTCTTGCTCTCTTTCTTTCACATGTGCGTATGTGTTGTGCGTACGTTTGGATGTGCATGGGTTGACGTACGTGTTCAGGTGAACATGCATGTGTGTGCATGTGCTTATGGAGTGCAAGAGTTGATGTCCAATGTCTTCCTCAGTCGGTCTCCACCGTATATTTTAGGACAGAGTCCCTCATTGAACCTAGAGCTTACCATATCAGCTAGCCTAGTTAGCCAGTAAGCCTTAGGGATCCACTTGTCTCTTCCTCCCCCATGCTAGGATTACAGGCACATGCCACCACACCTGGCATTTCTATGTGGGTGCTGGGAACTAAACTTAAGTCCTCACGCTTACCTAGCAAGTGCTTTGTCGACAGAGCCATCTCCCCAGCCCCGTCTCCTGGGTTTTCTTGGGGGTTCTTTGGAGACACTACTGCCCCACAATGACTGGGGATTTTCTCTTCCCTAGACAGAGCTTCCTCCAGCTGCCACTTCGACAACTTGTTTATAGCCCTCACTGTCCAGTTCTGGTCACCTCACTTCTCCAGGAGCGTGTGACTCCCATGTGGCTCAAAGCAGGGGGTATGTGTGCATCTGGTCCAGGGGAGACACACACCTTATCCTCAACTCACCCACCAAACCTTGGGAGCATAATCTCCCCACCATCCCCGCTTCCCAGCTGCTCTCCATGCAGGCTGCTTCTGCTAGCCATGGCTTTGCATTTTAGGCAGGGTCAGTTGCAGCTCTGTGGTCTTCACATGTCAGCTGGGAAGGTCAAGTTCTCCAAGTGGCTCTCTTGAAGTTCTCTCATCCTTACATACAGCACATACATACAACATCAGGTGGACAACAGGAACAGGAGGGTGTGCCAAACGCTGGCAAGAGGGAGCTGGCTATAACACCCATAAGCCCGCCCCCAAAAATACATTGCCTCCAGGAGGTGTTAATCCCAAATCCCCATCAGCTGGGAACCTAACATTCAGAACACCTAAGTTTATGGGGGACATATAAATCAAACCACCACATTCTGCCCCTGGCCCCAATAAACTGATAACCATACCTGATATAAAATGCAATGCATTCATCCAACTTTAAAAGTCCCCATAGTTTTTATCAATTCCAATGATATTCATACATCCCCATAATCCAAAGTCTTTTAACTGAACCATAATACCAAAAATTACCTCAAAAAACCCATAATGGCACAGAATAAACATTCACACTGCAAAAGATGGCATTGGGCATAGCAAAGAAATGTTCAGCCAATACAAGATTTAAAACAACCAGGGCAAACATCAATTCTGTAGCTTCAAGTCCAACAATTCTAGTCAGTGACAGATCTCTAAGTCTGATAATTCTAACCAGCAACAAGTCTCTGGATTTCCAATTCCGCCCCTCCAGCGAGGCTACTCACAGTTGTGGAAAACTTCATCCAGGGCCGGCAGCTTTCCTTAGCAGCCATCTCATGGTCCCAGCATCTCCACTGGGTCTCCACTGCAACCCACAGTTCTATCCTCATGGCTCCATCAAGTCTCCATGCAGGCATCCAGCAAACCTGCTTCACACTGCCCATGGCCATTTCCAAAACACAAGACCATGTTGCAAACTCAGTAACCCTCTCTTTCCTGCATTTCTTATACTCCACAATACCAAGTAGGTGCCAATTTTTTAATACAGGGGGGAATAAAGCAGACTTTGAAGAACAGGACACTCCTTGAGCACTTAGGCCCCTTCAAAAGAGTCTACATTCTTCCTGTTGCCCCAGTGCAGGTCAGCTGGCCCAATCTCAAAGGTTGTAGCCTCTCATACAATTGCAGCTGAGCAGGCAGAAATTTCGGCCCAAAGATTTCATTTTTTCTGTGCCATATCCCTCTGCTCATACCAGTCCATTTCTATGCAGTGCAACCTTGCACAACTTCTCAGGACATAGGCATAACAGTAAGCTTCTCAGGCAAACTGCTTCTAGCCCAGTCCAAGCAAAGCTCTTTCTCACCCTCATAGGCCAAACCTCACAGCCCATAGTTCTTACTGCATTCAGGACTTTCAACCTTCATCAGAATAGTTCATCAAGCTATATTTACAGCACTGCAAGGAGTCTCTTAGGCCAACGTTTCAAATGTTCCCACATTCCTCTTGAAAATCAGCTCCAAAAGGCCAAAGCCACACAGTTAGGTGTCTAGCAGCAAATGATCCCACTCTGAGTACCAACATTACTGTTGCAGTCAGGTTTGCATTGCTGGTAGAAAACACCCAACAAAAAGCAGCTTTTGGGGACTGGAGAGATGGCTTGGCAGTTAAGGTGCTTGCCTGCAAAGCCTAAGGACCCAGGTTCAATTCCCCAGTACCCACATAAGCCAGATGCATAAGGTGACCCATGTATGTGTCTGGAGTTCATTTGCAGTGGCTAAAGACCCTGGCCACCCATTCCCTCCCTCTTTCTGTCTGCCTGTTTATCTCAAATAAATAAATAAAATATTTTTAAAAAAAGCAGCTTTTGGGAAAAAGGGGGTTTATTTTGGCTTACAGGCTTGAGGGGGAAGCTCCATGATGGCAAGGAAAATGATGGCATGAGCAGAGGGTGGGCACTACCCCTTGGCCAACATCCAGTGGACAATAGGAACAGGAGAGTGTGCCAGACACTGGCAAGGGGACACTGGCTATAACAGCCATAAGCCCACCCCCAACAATACACTGCCTCCAGGAGGTATTAATTCCCAAATCTCCATCAGTTGGGAATCCAGCATTCGGAACACCTAAGTTTATGGGGGACACCTGAATCAAACCACCACACAGGTCTTTCATTTTAATAGCACAAAACAGGCAAGCACACCTAGTATCCTCTGCTTCAGAGTATCAGTGGACACGACGAGACAAGAATTCCAGTGCAACGCACAGCTATGGTGCTGGTTTCATCCCACAGGTCATGACTCTGCTGCGCGCGTTGTTCCCCTCACATGGGGGTGAGGTCTGTTACTTCTTTACCACTGCAGCCGGGCCAGCTCCGGGACCAGCTTTGTCCACACAGAATGGGGCAGGAAGAAAGGACAGATGACTTCTGAGCTTATGGGTGCTTGAAAACCTCTTTCTTTTTCCTATAATTTTTTTTTTTTTGAGACAGGGTGTCATGTGTCTCAGGCTGGCCTGGGACTCACTATGTCACTGATAATCTTCCTGCCTCCACTTTCTAAATGCCAAGATTACACCATACTTGTTTGTTTTGAGTGCACCATTTATTTTTATTTTTATTTTTGTGAAACTGGGTGTTAAACCCAGGCTTATTTGTGAATGCTAAGCAAGCACTCTACCAACTAAACATCTCAGCCTAGGGTTTCTTTTTTTTTTTTTTTTTTTTTTTTAGGGTCTCACTCTAGCCCCAGACTGACCTGGAATTCACTATGCAGTCTTGAGGTGGCCTTGAACTCATGGCGATCCTCCTACCTGTGTCTCCCAAATGCTGGGATTAAAGGAGTGTGTCACTATACCTGGCAAGTTTTATTTTTTTATTTTTATTTTTTTACATAAGGTTTCCTGTAGCCCAGGCTGCTGTTTTACTCCCTATCAACTTGCTACATAGATGAGGCTCACCTTGAACTCCTGGCTGGAGTTTGTTTATAGCAGCACGAGGCCCTGGTGTGTCTATACTCCCCTTCCTCTCTCTTTCTTCCTTCATTTCTTTCTCTCTCCCCCGCTCTACTAATAAATGAATAAATTAATTAAAATTATAGACTGAAATAAACCCTTTCCTTCTATCAGTTGCCTCTGGTCAGCTCCTTTTTTTTTTTTTTTTTTTTGAGGTAGGGTTTCACTCTAACCCAGGTTGACCTGGTATTCGTTATGTAGTTTCAGGGTGACCTCAAACTCACAGCGATCCTCGTACCTCTGCCTCCCAAGTGCTGGGATTAAAGGTGTACGCCACCATACCTGGCATAATTTTTAAAATATTTTAAAATATTTATTTAAAATATGAATTAATTACTTTACTTGAGAGAGAGAAAGAAGCAGGTAGAGAATGCCAGGGTGTGCCAGAGTCTCTAGTCACTACAAACTCCAGACACATGTGCCATCTTGTGCATTTGGCTTTGCATGGGTACTGGGGAATCGAACCTGGGTCCCTTGGCTTTGCCCACAAGCACCTTACCCACTAAGCCATCTATCTCTCCAGCCTTGTTTTGTATTATTGTTATTATTATTATTTAGTTTTTGGTTTTTTGATGGTAGGGTCTCACTCTAGCTCAGGATGACCTGGAATTCACTATGTAGTCAGGGTGGCCTCGAACTCGAGGCTATCCTCCTACCTCTGCCTCCCGAGTGCTGGGATTAAAGGCGTGTGCCACCACGCCTGGCTTCTGTTTCATATTTTTTGAGGCAGGGTCTTACTCTAGCTCAGGCTGACCTGGCACACACTCTATCCCAGGCTGACCTCAAACTCATGATGATCCTACTACCTCAGCCTTCCAAGTGCTGGGTTTAAAGGTGTTTTGTTCCCACGATGAGAAGGTAACTGTATCGCCATCCAACATCAATACCAGTTACATAAGGGAGGTCTTCGTGGCTCTCCAGTCTGTCCACTCTCCTGCTGCGTGCAGCTGCCTGAGTGAAGCCGGACAGAGCCACCAGCCAAATCAAACATAAAGTTAGCTGCGTTAAGTCACAAATAGAGTGGGAAACAATGGATGGATAGAGTTTTAAGTCTTTAGTCTTTGGGGTGGAAACAGGGCCTGACGAGAGTAGAATGTTACAAGAAGGGACAATCACTCCCCATAATGCCACCACATAAACCGACTTTTTTGTTGTTGTTTGTTTCGAGGTAGGGTCTCACTGCATCCCAGGCTGACCCAGAACTCGCTCTGTAGCCCCAGGCTGGCCTTGAACCGACAGCAACCTCTTGTCTCCGCCTCCCTAGTGCTCCCAGCTTAATGTGACTGTCTTTAACATCTATGAACTTTGCCTTTCCATATCCTTTCTCACCTATTTTATCCTGAAGACTTTCAAACATACATAAAACAGTGAATGCTCCATTAGCTCCGGCAATCAACATTTGCTACCCTTCCACCAGTCCCTCTCATGTTTTCATGCATTTCAAAGCTGCAAACATCAGTCCCCTTTACCCATCAGCGTGTCAGCGTCTTATGCATGATGTTTTCAATAGTTGTAATATTATGATAGCTAATGTGTAATTTTATATCCTGTTTCATTCAATTATCATGATATATAAGCTCATTTGGATGTTATAAAACTCTGTGAAATTTATTTTTAATGCTAGATAATATACCAGAGGCTATAATGTCATTTATTTTTCCATATTATGATAGTTGGGCATCACCTGTGTTATTATAAGCTACCCATCAACCCCCCTTCACTTCCAGGTAAAGGAAATGGCCATAGGGCTGAAATGACTCATCTGATTTGCTCTGGGATAAGAGACAGTGTACAATGCTTGTTAAATAAAACATTCTTCCCTCTTGTAGGAGGGAGTAGCCACTAGTGAAGAGCCTGTATCTTGGAATCAAAGCTCCATTCTGTTTAAATCCCATGACCTTTCACCCCTTTTTCCTCATCTGTGAAATGGGGTGGTGAGTGTATGTCCCTCAGAATGTTCCTCAAAGTACCATGAAGAGATCATGTCAAACTCCCAGGACAGCGCCCGGTACGTGCCTCTTCACTGTTTAATCCACATCCAAGAAGTTTAAGAAACAGCTTGTTTTTTTTGTTTTTTGTTTTTTTTTGGTTTTTCAAGGTAGGGTCTCACATGCTGGTCCAGGCTGACCTGGAATTAACTATGTAGTCTCAGGGTGGCCTCGAACTCATGGCGATCCTTCTACCTCTGCCTCCCGAGTGCTGGGATTAAAGGCGTGCACCACCACACCCGGTCTTGTTTTTTTTAAAGAAATTTATTTATTTATTTATTTGCAAGAAGATAGAGAATGGCCATGCTAGGGCCTCCAGCCACTGCAAACAAACTCCAGATACGTGTGCCCCTTTGCACTTCTGGCTTTACGTGCATACTGGGGAATTGAACCCAAGCCATTAGGCTTTGTAAGCAAGTGCATGCAACCACTGAGCCATCTCTCCAGCTCTGAAACAAAAGTATTTTTATACACAGCAGTGAGTCACACGTGGGGGTAAAATTCAAGTTTAATTTACAAACAGTTTATGTGCCAAGCTTTTGAGGACCACCTATCAACATAACAGAGACCAGACTGTGAGCTGGTTTTCAGGTCTTGGTAAGATATACTTGAGTCAGGAAAAGGACGCCACATTTAAATTCCTTCAAAGTTGCCTCTGACAGTGATTGGAAGACCTCAGCAAGGCATATGGGGCGAGAGTCCCAGAGCAAATGTCAAATCCTGTCTAGGAAAGCACGTCAGAGCCCAGAGCCAGCGCTGGCAGTCTGTGTGTGTGCAAGAGTGGTCGTCAAAACAGGAGGCTTGGCGGGGAGACGAGGCGATTGGCAAGTTGGAGGAGCTGAGAATCAACACAGGAGAGGAGCTCCAGTCTCCACAGCCTCCGCAGGAGATCATTTGCGCTGTGCCAAGCATGGAGGTGGGCTGTGTGGGAGGACACGTCTTCCTGTGTGTGTGTGTGTGTGTCTTAACCCTTTTCCCTTCTCTTTTCTTTCTCTCTCTCGCTCTCTCTCTTTCTTTTTGGTTTTTCGAGGTAGGGTCTCACTTTAGCCTAGGCAGACCTGGAATTCACTCTGTAGTCTCAGGGTGACCTCAAACTCTTGGTGATCCTCCTACCTCTGCCTCCTGAGTGCTGGGATTAAAGGCGTGTGCCACCACATCTGGCCCTTTTCTCTTTCTTCCTCTCTCTTCCCTTTTCTTTCTTTCTCTCTCCTCCCTCCCTCCCTCCTTTCTTTCTTTCTTTCTTTCCATGTGTGGGTGCCGTGGTGCACATGTGGTGGTCCGAGGACAACTTTGAGGTGTCTGGACTCTACCTTCTTTGGGTCAGGATCTCCTGCCACCACAAATGAACCACCAGACCACAAATGAACATCAGACTAGCTGACCCTGGAGTTTTGAATCTCTTGGCTCCACCTTCCATTGTCATAGGCACTTTAGGATCACAGATGAATGCATCACTTTGCATCAAGCTTTATGTGGTTACTAGAGAATTGAACTTAGGCTGGCAGGCTTTGGAAGCAAGTGACTTTAACTGCTGAGCCATCTTTCTAGCCCTAGGACAGTTCCTTTACAAGAGGACAGGGCCAGGGTAGCAGGCATGGTGGCACATGCCTGTCATCCATGGGCATGCATGGGTGGCAGAAGCAGGAGAATTTTCAAGTTGGAGGTCAGCCTGGGTCACTAATGAGATCCTGTCTCAAAAAAAACACCCAAGGGCCGGGGATGTAGTTCATAGTATAGCATTTGCTAACACGTGCAAGACCCTCGGTTCATCCCCTAGCACTGGCAAATAGGGGGAGAATGCGATGTTGAGTTGGGGGCAGGTCTGAAGGGACACGTTTCTTGCTTTTCTTATGTTTCTGGATTCTAATGATAAATCTTGATATTCTTCTCAAGGTCGTTGTCTTCATTATCCTCATGATCAGCGTTACCATCAGTATCCTAAAACTGGAGAAAACCATAGGGTGGTAACCACACCACCTTGCCCTCTTCCTCTTGGCTCCTAAGGAACAGAAACTTCTGGGCCCCAATTTCTCTATAATTTTTCCTCCTTCCAGAAACAGAGGCAGGAAATCTCTTTCCTGTTAGCCACCAAGGTGAGAGTGTCTCACATGCATTCTCCATCTTCCTATAGACAAGGGAGGGAGTCAGACAGGAGACCCTGATCAGCGTTGGCCCCTGTGAATGGTCTACCTCATGTCCTGCTCATTGTTAAAAAGGCAGACATGCATCCCATCTCACGTTGCCTTCTCAAAACTTCCAACTCACTTGATCAAGTCTACTAGGATGCCCTAAACGTTGAACCGTTTTTTTTTTTTTTTTTGTAGTCACAAATCCCAAACATCTCGAAAACTTTCCAGAGTTATTCGCTGCTCTTGACTTGGATTTTTTTTTTTCTCCCTTTTCTTTTCACCCAAATTATTCAGGGCTCTGAGCGAGGGTAGGTCTGGAAAGAGAGGTCAATGTGAAGTGGAGAGGCTGATGGCTACCGGTCTTTAGATTGCTGAGATTGGGTAAACAGATTTAGTCACTGAGTCAACATATTAATTGTTTGTTAACCTTTGTCTAACCTTTTGGAAGCCTCTGAACGTGTGGATTTAAAACCTAGAGTACACTTGAGCTATTCCCATGACATAACCCACTTTTGCAAGGTGTTAAAACTCATTAATTTTCTGTTGAAGCTGGGCAGGAAAGGGGGGGGGGATTGGTTGAACAAAGCATTACCAAATAGAGAACTAATCAAGCAAATTAATGTATGCAGCAGGCTCTCTCCCAGGCTTGTAGAAATATCCATTTGTTACCTATATAAGCTATAATTACATAAAGCACAAGTGGTTGTGAGATGGAGTGTGATTTAAGGGTTGAGAGAGCAAACATAATAACAATAGCGTGATCCTAATAGCCTTCATCACTCTAATAATGTCGGCCCCTGGCTAACGCCCTCGTTTAGGGATCTCTGAGTGTGTTATCCATGTTAATGAATCCTCTCGCATTAAGCCTATGAGGGTTTCTAGACCCGTTCCCCGCCCCCGCCCCCACCTTAGGTGAGACAGAGGACATCAGAGTTGGGAAACTCAGGAGAGGCTGTGGAATCCCGTTTCCCACCGTCGGGTCTATGATGCCTGAATGAGAAGAGTAGACAGCAGTCTTTGAAGAACTGGGCCACTCAACTAACATTCCTCAGGTTCTGACAAGTCCTAAGAGGGCCTAGTGTCGTGGTGCACGCCTTTGAGCCCAGCACTGAGGAGGCAGAGGTAGGAGGATCGCAGTGAGTTCGAGGCCACCCTGAGACTACCTAGTGAATTCCAGGTCAGCCTGGGCTAGAGCGAGACCCTACCTCAGAAACAACAACAGCACAACAACAAAAACCAAAAACAAATAATAACGATGGCCAACTCAAGGCGGACAGCCTTTGAGTCTGTCCTCTAGGGAGGCTACTAGGGTCCTCAAGGCATCTCCATGGTGGCATCTGGGACTGTTTTCTTGTCTTCCAATAAAAGCCCCACTGACAACAATGCCATTGGGTTTTGTCTTAAAATTTAATAAATTTAAAGATTTGACAAACAGTCCTCATTCCTAGTTGACTTGAAGCTGCAGATCTTCCCCATGAGGAAGGGAGGTATATGAACTTTAAACCATCTCACAGTGATCAGTTTCCCCAAAGCTAGATGCTATGTGATTAGTAGTCATTGGATTACGTGTGTTGAAGACGGACAACTTCCAGGCGTCAGTCCTCTCCTTCCACCTCCTTTGAGGCGGGGTCTCTCGTTCACTGTTCTGTTTGTCTGGTGAGCTGTTTTGAGAGCTTCCTGGAAATTTTTGGCCTCAAACTCACCATCCGACTGTCCTGCTTCTGCCTCCTGAGTGCTGGGATTAAAGGTGTGCCTCACCACAGCCCTCCAGGTAGCTTCTGGTTTTTTTTTATGTGGAATGTGGGGAGCCAAACTCAAGAACTCATGCTTGCGCAGAAAGCGCTTTATCCCCTAAACCATCTCCCTAGCTGTCTCTCTGCGTGTTGAGACAGGGCCTTACTATGTAGCTCAAGCTGGCTCCCAACTCCTGGTCCTGCCTTAGTCTCCCGAGTGCTGGGATTTCAGGAGTGTGCTACCATACCGTGTTTTAAAACAAAACATTAAAAAAAAAAAAAAAACCCACCTTTATTCCCAGCAATCAGGAGGCTGGGGAAGGAGGATTACCATAAATTTGAGGCTAGTCTGGGACTACTGAATGAGACCCTACCTGGAATAAAAAAAAAAAACAAAAAAAACATAAAAAAAAAACACAAACCCAGAAATGAAAATAATATAAAACCCACAACGAGCAACAACAACAACAACAAAATTCTAGCCAAGCTGGGCGTGGTGGCGCACATCTTTAATCCCAACACTTGGGAGGCAGAGGTAGGAGGGTCTCTGTGAGTTTGAGGCCACCCTGAGACTACATAGTGAATTCCAGGCCAGTCTGAGATAGAGTGAGACCCTACCTTGATAAAACAACAACAAAATCCAACCAAACAAATAAACAGCAACAACAAAAGCAGACAAAAAAACAAGAGCAGAAGACAAAAAGAACGTCGCTTTACAGGCTGCTTTGGTTTGAGTATGAAATAGCCCTCACAGACTCAGGCGTTAAATACGGAGTCTCCAGCTGGAGGCACTACTTTGGGAGATAAATGTTAGGTTGTGGGCACAGGTAGAAGTAGGTCACTTGGGACATGCCTTTGGAGATTGTACCTGGTCCTGAGTCCCCTCCTCTCTGCTTCCTGTCCACCATGCAGTGACGGATGTCCTCTGCCCACATTCCTGCCACCATGATGTTTTCTGCCCAAGCTCATGGGACCAGGCAAACCACAGACTGAGCCCTCTACAATCTCGAGTCAGGACATTTTTTTTTTCCTCCTTCGGTTGTACCATTAGGTCTTTTGTTAGAGTGATGAGAAAAGTAATACACGCCTGGCGTGGTGGCGCACGCCTTTAATCCCAGCACTCGGGAGGCAGAGGTAGGAGGATTGCCGTGAGTTCGAGGCCACCCTGAGACTACATAGTGAATTCCAGGTCAGCCTGGGCTAGAGTGAGACCCTACCTCAAAAAAAAAAAAAAAAAAAAAGTAATACGCAACATAATCAGAAATGGTTTGAGGGATGTAGAGATGGTTCAGCGATTAAGGCACTTGCCTGCAAAGCCTAACAACCAGGGTCTCATTCCCCAGTACCCATGTAAAGCCAGAAGCACAAAGTGGCACATGTGTCTGGACTTCATTTGCAATGGCAGGAGGCCCTGATGTACTTACTCTCTCTCTCTCTCTCCCTCTTTCTCTCTGTCTCTCAAATAAATAAATAAATATATTTTTGTTGATGTTGTTTTGAGGTAGGGTCTTGCTCTAGCCTAGGCTGTCCTGGAATTCACTATGTAGTTTCAGGGCGGCCTCGAACTCACAGTGATTCTCCCTACCTGTGCTGGGATTAAAGGTGTGTGCCACCACACCGGGGAGACAATAAAATTTTTTTTTTTAGATAAACAAATTAAAAAAAAAAAAGAAATGGTTTTCAACGAGTTGTGGCATGAGCACTGGAGGGGAAATCATGGAGCAGCAGCTGGGGGGCGTTAGGCTGCCCACTGGATCCCCTTCCTTCTGCTTCTCAGCCAGGGGTGCCAGTGTCAATCGAGGCACGTGTAGCAGCCGTGTGGGAGGGCTTTCCTTGGGTCAGACTCTTTGCAGAGAAGTTGCCGTGTGTCGTGTTTTCTGCAATGCTCTCAACTGCCCCGTGAGGTCAGCACTGGGGTTGGCATGTAGCTGGGGACAGTGAGGCTCAGACAACCGCTTTCTCTACGTCACATGCCAGGAAGTATCAGGACAGAGATTTGTCCCCAGGCTCTCAGATGCTGAACCACGACTAGGAGTTACTTCCTAGATGTCCTTACGCTGCACACTGCTCTCTCAAGCTGGCTCCCTTCGGCTTGGGTGAGCCAGGACTTGTGCTGTAGGCAGTGCCTGTGGGCACGTATGGCTGTGGCTTTCTCTGACCCAAGCGAAGCTCTCAGAACTTAAGAGTCTAGTCTGACAGGAGGAAGAGACCCTTTGCTGGAAGTTGGGGGCCGTAGCAGTTAGCTACTCATTGATGGCCACACGGTGGGATCAGAAACCACTGCTGGGAGGGAAGAGTATTTCAGCTTACAGTCTCCAGGGGAAGCGTCACCATGGCAGGGTCAAACGTGGCAAGAATAGGTGGCAGGCAGGGCATCTCACCCCATCGCATCATCTGGGTAGAGATAGTCTCAACTGGGCCTGAGCCGCTAACCCTTAAGGCCCGCCCCCGGTGACACACCTCCTTGGACAAGGCTCTACCTCCCAAATTACCATGAGCTGGGGATTGAGAATGAGGCTTAGGCACAAACTCGGGAGGCTGTGGGGGACATTGAAACTACCACAGATGCTGTGCTCACCAGCGAGCTGGTTAGATCTTCCTTAGGCCTTACGTAGTCTCAGCCCCATAGGGTGTTCCTCCTGCCCCCTTACCTGATTTATTTTTTTCTGCCTCTTGGGGTGGCCACAGCTTGCTTGGCTCATTCCCATCCGTCTAAAGCTTGCTGCCTCCTATCCTACGCAGTGACTGCCAATGTATCTCATATTTGCCAAATCCTGGATTTCTTTCCTGAGTCTCCCAGACTGTACCCACCTAGCCAGACCCCAGCACACACACACTTTAGGATTGCAACCAGACCCCAGCTGGAAGTCTAGGCTGGTCACCACGGAGCCACTAGCCATTAGCTACCGGGACTTGAAATATGCCTGGTCCTTGTTGCATGGTAAGAGTCGAGCCCACAGCTGACTGCAAAGCTTAGAATGAAACAGAAGAATGTAAAATGTCTCAGTGATTGTTATATAGACCATATGTTAAATAGTATCTTTAATACATTGGGCTAAATAAAGTGCATTAAAATTCATTTTCCTGGTTTCTTTTTCCTTTGAAGATGGCCACTAAATAAACGTCAGTTGTGTATGCGGCTCACCATGTGCTTCTTGGACAAGCTCAGGCTCGAAATTCGGGATTGCATTCGGTCTGGGCCGCTCACTAGCTGGGCATCTCTAGAACTGTTGCTGGGTCTAGGGCGGGACTTCCTCAGGATATTTTTGAGGCCAGGAGGCTGTGCGCATCTTTCTCAGTCCACGGTGAGGGTCCTCGCTCACAGGGACGAGCCGGAGACCCTAAGGTGAATCTATGGTTGTTCTCTTTGTATTTTTCCTCTTCAACATTTAACACGCTGACTATGTGAGTCAGCCTGCTCAGGTGACAGCTCAGGTGACAGCTTTTTCTTTTCTACCATAATTTTGGGGACAGGAAGTTGTACCAAGTGAGAGAAGAACCCTCACTTGTGATAGACCAGGACCTACAGTATCCCAGAATCCCAGCTCAGAAGGTATCTCTTAAAAAGAGGCACACTGCACTGTCCCCTTCTTCATCATCACCAAATGGGGAACACCATTTTCCACTGGCTTGGGGCCCAGGGTTCAAGTCCTCTCTGTGTTACTTGAATCCCAAGGACAGATGATAATGAGGCTGCCCCTCCCCCCAGACATGTTGGTTCCTTGATTTGCAGATTCCACCTCCCAACTGTCCCTTGCTGGTTAATTTGGCCTCCTTTGTGGCTCTCCTCACCTCCCATCTCCACTTCTGAGAGACACTTAGACACACTTGGTCTGTAATGACATTGTCCATTACCATTTACTGAGTGCCCAGTATGTTCTGGGCATGGGGCTCTCTTATGCATAACTCATCTAAATCTTTGGAGTTGGTATTAGGACTATCTCTAGTCTATCATGGAGGAAGTTGGCGTACTTTGCCCAAGACCATAGAGAGAGAGAGAGAGAGAAGCAGAGCTGAGACTCAGACTTGATCATACTCTGAAGTTCATGAACTTGGAGCTCTTTGCCCAAGATCATAGAGAGGGAGAGAGAGAGAGAGAGAGAGAAGCAGAGCTGAGACTCAGACCTGATCAGACTCTGAAGTTCATGCTGAAAATTCATTGGTGTTTATCAACTATATATGTAAACGTTAAATTCTATAAGTGGTGCACAGAAGTTTGCTTAGGAAAAAAAATCACAAAGACAAATGTTGAAGAGCTCCTTTGCAATCATTTTTCCCTTGCACCAAAACTCTCAAGAGGTAAGTACTGTCTATGGTGTAGGAGTATGTGTGTGCTGTGGCCGCGGAACCCAGACCTCATGCATATTAGACAAGCAAGCACTCTACCACTGAGCTACCATCCCAGCCGTGCCTGCTCATTCATGATAGATGTTGACTCACAGGCCCTCATTTAGATCTCTTTGTTTTAATTAACTAATTAATTTTTGGTGTTTGAAGGCTGACCTGGAATTCACTCTGTAGTCTCAGGGTGACCTTGAGCTCACGGCAATCCTCCAAATGGTCTCACTCTAGCCGAGGCTGACCTGGAATTCACTATATAGTCTTAGGATGGCATTGAACTCACAGCAATCCTCCTACCTCTGCCTCCCAAGTGCTGGGATTAAAGGCATGTGCCACCATGCCTGGCGTTTAGTTATTTAAGGAAGAGAGAGGAAGAGGCAGATAGAGAGAGAGAGTGGGCACACCAAGGCCTGTAGCCACTGCAAACAAACTCCAGTCACATGTGCCACCTTGTGTATCTGGCTTATGTGGCTCCTGGGGAATCAAACCTGGATCCTTTGGCTCTGCGAGCAAGCACCTTGACTGCTAAGCCATCTCTCCAGCCCTAGATCTCTTTATTTTCTATGTTATTTTAATTTTTTCAAGGTAAGGTCTCACTCTACTTCAGGCTGACCTGGAATTCACTATGGAGTCTCAGGGTGGCCTCAAACTCACAGTGATCCTCCTACTTCTGCCTCCCAAGTGCTGGGATTAAAGGCGTGCATCACCACACCTGGCTTTTATTTTTTATTTTAACTTTTTATTGACAACTTCCATAAACATAGGTAATATACCATGATCATTATCCCCTCCCACCACCCTTCCTTTCCCCCTCCCAAATCTCCCCTCCACTAAATTCCTTATTTCCAATTAGTCTCTCTTCTATTTTGATATCATTATTTTTTTCCTCGTCGTATGCAGATCTTGCGTAGGTAGTGTCAGCCACCATGAAGTCATGAATATCAAGGCCACTTTGTATCTGGATCTTGTAAGCACTCCTCCCTTTCCTTTGGCTCTTGTATTCTTTTTGCCACCTCTTCCACAATGGTCCCTGAGCCTTGGAGGGTGTGACAGATGTCTTACCTAGTGCTGAACACTCCACTGTCACTTCTCAGCACTTTGCGGAGTTTTGAGTCACCCTAGTGGTCACCACCATCTGAAAAAAGAAGCTTCTCTAACCAAAAGTGAGAGTAGCATTAATATGTGGGCATAAGCATAAGTATTTAGAGGGCAGTTTGGTGGGCATAATATATCCATTTGACCAGACAGCAGTAATAGTTTCTCCTCCTAGGAGTTTTGACCTCTCCAGTCATTGGCTTTTGAGTAGGTTTTCAGTACCAGGCAGCATTTCCCTCACATCTAATCAGAGAGCCGTTGGTTTCTCTCATAAGAGACATGCCACCATTGCATTAGTTGGTACGTCTGGTCTGGCTGGGCAGCTGTAAAGCTTGCAGGGTCCACTGCTGGTCAAGACCACTGATGGCTGTTCTTCCCCAACAGGCTGCGTCGTGACAGCCAGTCAACAGGAAGGAGGCTTCCAGCTCAGCTCCAGCTTGATTTTCAGTGCTGCAGCCCAGGCACCACATTCAGGTCTTTAAGTGGTTTGTTTGTTTGTCTCACTCTAGCCAAGGCTGACCTGAAACTCACTCTATAGCCCCAAGCTGACCTCCCAGCTCAGCTTCCCAAGCACTGGGGTCAAAGGCATGTGTCATCACATTCGGCTTTAAGGGTTGTTTTATTTTTTATTTTTTGGTATAGTAATTTTAATGATCTTTTGCATGAAACAGAGTTTCAACACCATGTGGACTTTTATGCTCGTAGCATCAGTACTCAAGGGTCTCAGACTTTGTAGCATTTCAGAGTTTGGATCTTTGGGTTAGACATACTCAACCTGTATAGACAAATGACATTAAGAAATTAATCTAGGGCCGGAGAGATGGCTTAGCGGTTAAGTGCTTGCCTGTGAAGCCTAAGAACCTCGGTTCGAGGCTCGATTCCCCAGGACCCACGTTAGCCAGATGCACAAGGGGATGCACGCATCTGGAGTTCTGTTTGCAGTGGCTGGAAGCCCTGGCGTGCCCATTCCCTCTCTCTCTCTATCTGCCTCTTTCTCTGTGTCTGTCGCTCTCAAATAAATAAAGAAAAAATGAAGAAAAAAGTTTTTTAAAGAAATTAATCTAAAGTTTTTAGAGATGAAGAATCATGATGTGTGTAACTTTCAAATGGCTCAGCCAACACACACACACATACTCATAAAGAGAGAAAACAAATTATGTACACATATATTGTACTATTCTTTCAAGTTTTCTATATCTCTAAAAATTTTAGTAGAATATTAGAAAACCATACAGGTTAATTTTTTTCTTTTTTTATTAATTAGTTTTGTACTCAGTAAATACAGTCAAGTTGGTACCATTGTTAGCCTCTTCCCTGTCCTCCCTCTTCCCCCTGGCCCCTCCTTGTTGAGGTATATGGGTCATGCATTGTGGAGTTAGCTCTCAGTTATGGATAGGAGGAAATGTCTCTGTGTAGGTGTTGTTTTATTTTTTTAAACTACTTACATGATCTAGTTTTGTATACATTGCTTTTTAAAAATATTTTATTTATTTATTTATTTATTTGGGTTTTCGTGGTTAGGGTCTTACTCTAGATCAGGCTGACCTGGAATTCACTCTGTATTCTCAGGTTGGCCTTGAACTCACAGCAGTCCTCCACCTTTGCCTCCCAAGTGCTGGGATTAAAGGCATGAGCCACCATGCCAGGCTTTTTTATTATTTTCTTTTCTTTTCTTTTATTTTTTGGTTTTCTGAGGTAGGGTCTCACTCTAGCCCAGGCTGACCTGGAATTCACTATGTAGTCTCAGGGTGGCCTTGAGCTCACAGTGATCCTCCTATTTTTTTTTTTAATATTTTTTGATTTATGTGAGAGAGTGAGTGAGAGAAAAGCAGATAGAAAGAAAGAGAATGGGCACACCAGGGTCTCCAGCCACTGCAAACGAACTCCAAGACTCATGTGCCACCTTGTGCAGCTGGCTTGCGTGGGTCCTGGGGAATCAAACCAGGGTCCTTTGGCTTTTCAGGCAAGCGCCTTAACCGCTAAGCTGTCTTTCCAGTCCCATATGTATTGTTTTTGACTAGCCTTTTCCATATCATCTATCTTAAAGATCTTTCCATATCAGTAGGCATGGATTTACTTCACCATTGCTATTTCACACATGCTAAGCATGCAGTCTACCACCGAGCCACATTCCCAATGCATTATTTTTTCAATAACTGTAGAATATTCCATCAAGTACAATCAATTTCCCTAATGTTGTAAAACACCTTTATGTCTACAACTTTGCATAGATCTGTACTTTTGCTGCAGGGTAGATCCCTGGGCTAAAGGGGGGTGCGTTTACGTTTTTGATCACTATGGATGCACGCGTGCCTTTGAAAAAGCCTTCACCCTCCTTCCCCTGTCGCCGTGTGAGAACGCCTATCTTCCTCTGTCTTCACCAGAGATATGCATCTTCTGGCTTTATAATTTTTGTCTCCGTTAGAAAGTGGTTGCTAATATCCACTAACCTTCTCACCCTACTTCCCTGCATGAAGACCATCATACCTTAAATTTCCTGCTATCCAGCCGCTGTAACCATAACATAGCCCCCAGAGTGGGGTCGATCCCCTGGATGACAAGTTGTCCCCTACAATGAGATCTGGGAACATCAACCAGCAGCCACTGTTTAATATTTATTGGGGTCCTGCTGTGTGCTGGGCCCACACAGCAACCAGGACCTTTGGGAAGAAAACATGCCGCGATTTGAAAAGCGCAGATTACTTAATAAAAAGCGACAGCCCCATCAGAGGCCGCAGGGGTGCCGCCGTTTCCCTGGCCGTCTATGTGCTCCCGGTGAAGCAGGTGGGGGTGTGTCCCCCTCTGAGAAGCCACATTAAGGCGGCAGCTGGTCTCCTACAGGACGTCTGTGCAATTCGATGGAGCTCATCACTTTTCAGTCTATGAGCAATTAACTTGCACCGGGAAGCCCCGTATCTTTATATCGTCCTCTAACGACTTGCGGGGAGGTGGATGCAAAAAAAAAAAAAAAAAACAAAAAACAAAAAACAAAAAACAAAACAAAAAAAACCCAACAACAACAACAACAACAAAAACCTATATCCATGGGCGACTGACACTCTCACCTTTCTTCAAGGACCAAACATTTAGTGCATTTCCAACTCGCCCCTGCCCCCTTGCCAAGACCAGAACGCAACTGGTTTTGTCCCTAGTGTGCCCCTTTGGAATAAGGCACAGTTTGCAAAGCTCCTAACAGCTTGAAGATACAGCCACCTTTTCTGCGTCAATCTCTGACTGATACCTTTAACCCCGCCCACTCCCACGCCTGCTTCCCCCCCACCCCCGCCCTAAAGACTTCTGTTTTCTGAGTCCCATCCGCAGGCCTGTCAGATTACATTTTTTATTGCATGGAGACAAAAAGCCATCTGGAGCCCCTGGTCTCCACTGTCAGTGGCTGCCATTCCCAGGGTCTCCTGCCAGCAGCCGCCCCTCCCCCCAGTAAGAGTCATCCCCCCCCACCAGTCCTCACTCTTTATTTTGTACCCCTCTCCAGCCCCCTCCTCAGCACTGGTATCTTTGTCCCTCTGCTCCCCTCGCCCTATCACTGCGATGCAGCGTACCTTGTCATGGTAGAACAATGCGGCCTGTCAGCTCTTATTAAATGAGTGGGGGCGGGGGGGGGGAGCGCCACAATTTCAGGTGGCTGAAAGCTTACAAACGCTCCCTTCAGTTCTACTAGCTCTGAGTCTCTCTCCTGGCTGTCAACAGGCATTTTTTAAAATTAACTAATTAATTTATTTGCACATATGTGCGTGTGTGTGGGGGGGTTGTGCACCAGCGTCTCTTGCCACTGCAAGCGGGGTATTGAACCCAGGGCAGCAGGCTTTGTAAGTGAGCACCTTTAGCCACTAAAGCCATCTTCCCAGCCCCTCAATAGACTCATTCCTCTGCCTTTCTTCTTCTCAGACCATCAGTCCTACACTCAAGCGGCAGGTGTGAGTCTTGGTAAGATCATGAGCCAGGGACAAAACACAGGAGTGGAAACCAGCTTGCGCGTCCTTAGCTGCAGCAGCCTATGCGGGACCAGGTCCTGGGATGCCTGGAGTGCGGAGGGATCTGGAAAAACAAAGACAGAAGCAGCCTCTGGTCCCCCACCCCTGCCTGGGTGGGGTACCAGGCCTTCTAACTGCAACTGAGGATTCATGCATGCGCGCACGCGTGCGCCGTTACTTCAGAGTTAGAACTCAGGCCCAGGCGGTATCTAGAATCCCAGTGTGCAGAGGAAGGGCCCCATGTGGGACACACAGAACCCCGCTTATAGAAGTGAATTTGCCAGGTACAAGGTAAGCTCTGCTGTGAGACGGGGCGGGGGTGCAGGTGAGAGTCAAATCTCCTGTCAGTGGCACAGGAAGCTGATGCGAAGCTCAGGCCCCAGTGCAGGTCTCGGGTGGGAGCCATGTGGCCTCCCTATGGTTGTACCTGCTTCAGAGGGCTCGTGTGAAGATTGAATGAGATGCTGGGTTTAAAGCTTCCAGCATCAGCCTTAATCGATAGTAAATGCTCAGTGTTCACCGTTGCCTTGTCTGTTGATGATCTGGGGCTCCAGGCCGCCTCCAACCTTGATTCATCCATCTCTGCACTCTGGAGGTGGTCGAACACTTCCCCAGCAGGAAGGCTGGGCCTGCGTCCCTACTGTGTCGCGAAGTAAATGCCCTCTGGAGGTCCTCTAAGACTCTAAGGCTGCTGCGTGGTAAGGTCCTCCTCTTCTTCCCTTCTTGGCTGGCTTCAGGGTAGTAGAAGGTTGCAGAAAGGTCAATAAATCCAAAAATACCATGCTCAACTGGACCTCAGCCAGGCCTCTAACTCCACATTCCAGATTAGCTCCGAGGAGGGGGCGCAGTCTCATTTAAATAACCCTACAATTGGCCTTTAGATCAGAAGCCCGAGCAGAAGCATAAAGCATGAACGTATTCATTGTTCTCTCCTCAGCTGACATTAACCTGAATTTGGCTTTGAGCTGATTCCTGTCGGCACTTGACAAGGGGCTTCCATATGAGAGCCACTCAGTGAATGCCTGTCCACGGATGAACACCAGCCTCGTCTTCCTAGCGGCAACGCGGTGGGATGGAGGGCGCTCACTGTTCCTGATCACATACGTTTCCTGTTTAATTCTCACGAAGTCCTGTGAAGCAGGTTTTATGACCCTCATTTCGCACAAGGATAAATGGAGACTTGGAGAGTTTAAGAAACTGGCCCAAGGCCTTTGGAGACAAGTGAAGAATCAGGATCGGTCCTAAAATCTATCAAAGCACCGAATCTGGGCCTTTTTGCTTCACACCAGTACCTCCAGCAGCCTTTAATGAATCACCCAATAAAGGCAGACACGATTCCTGTCAGGTTTCACCAGCAGATAACACCATCCCACTTTCACAGATGACGGGCGGTCTTGACCACAGCGTCACATGTAGCATCTCTCCCCAGATACCAAAGATGCTTTGAGCCTCTACTTCTCCCTAGTGATCAAAAGCGGCCTTGAGGAGCCATCTTTTCTTTTTTCCTTTTTACAAAATGAAGCTGTCTCAAACTCACATTGGACAAATATGGTCCAAGTCGTGTCACAAATCTTTCTCTAACGAGCGCAGGGGTGGACAGATATACCATGTTGACCACTTTAACGTTGCTGACTTAGTTGGGAGCCTAAAGGCTTGCCCGGCTCCGCTTTTAAACAGAGGTAGTAGGAACTTTTCTTTTTTCATTGAAGTCATAGTAGGAAAACAAGATAGTCTGCACAGGGCTATGGAAGTGATTAAAGGAAACCGTGTCTATAAGCAAGCGTAGATTTTCACATATGCCTGTCACAGAAAATGAACTCTCTGTCTCTGGATCTCAGATTATCTTCTCTCTAAAATTAGGCAATTGGACTTGAATGTCCTCCCTCCCTCCCTCCTTCCTTTCTCTCCTTCTCTTCCTCCCCCCTCCCTTTTCTGCCTTACTAGATACTGAATCCAGGGCCTTCCACATGCTAAGTTAAATGTTGAGCTATACCCTTTGCCATTTTTTTGCCCACTTTATTTTGAGGCAGAGTCTTGAAGTGTACCCAGACTGGCCTTGAACTCTCAATCTTCCCGCCTCTGTCAACAGAGTGCTGGGATCACGGGTGTGTACTAACATTCTTAGCCTGAGTTAGAATGATTAAGTTTCTTTTAGACCCAACTTTTTACATATATTGCCTCTTATTATCAGGTGCCTTTGAGGAAGAAGCAACATGACCACATTACATGACTATTCAACATCACTGTTAATCCTCACAACTGCCTCTTCTAGTTTGTTTTTTAACTTTTTATTTATTTAATTTTTTAGAGGTAGGGTCTTACTCTAGCTCAAGCTGACCTGTAATTCACTCTGTAGTTGCAGCCTGGCCTCGAACTCACAGCAATCCTCCTACCTCAGCCTCCTGAATGCTGGGATTAAAGGCGTGAGCCACCATGCCCAGCTGGGATATACTTTTTCTTCTTCTTCTTTCCCCCTCTTCCTCTCCTTCCACTTTATTTTTGAGGTAGGGTCTTGGTCTAGCCTAAGCTGACCTGGAACTCACTGTGGAGGCTCAGGCTACCATTAAACTCACAGCAGTCCTGCTACCTAGTGCTGGGTTTAAAACTGTGCACCTCAACACCCGGTGCTCTTCTACTTTAATGAAGCCAGGAGCAAGTGGGTGATTATTCACCTGAGGTCACACGGCTATAAGTGGTACAGGCAGGATTTGAGATGGTACTTTGGCTTCCCAGGACTATGTTTTTGCTGTGGCCAACTGGGTAATACATCTACATTGAGCTCACAGCCCACAGCTATAATGGAAAGGCCGCCAAGTGGCCTCTTGTCCCCCTGGCCCAGACCTTTACAGAGGTCTGTGCACTGAGAATCACTCAGAGCTGGTTTGTCAAGTAGAAAAATTAAGTGAACAAAGTACCAAAGGTACAACAACCAGCCATTTGGTCTTGTCTAATTTGTTCCTTTTCTGATTTCTAAACCCCATTTAAAGGTGTGAGCTCTTGGGGCCCACACCAAGGTGTGAGCGCCTGCTCTCCTGTTAATTCTTCTCACGTTTCTTGCCCCTAGAAATAGATGCACCCGCTGGGAGTTCCCATGCGGGTTCACGTGTTCTTCTCTGGAGCAGGAGGCTCTGTGCTGGAAGTTGGCTCTCAAACTGGCCCTGCCTCTATTCAGCCCTGTGATCACTATAGTCACTATAGTCACCAACTTTTCCTCCACTGAGCAGGTGAGGTCAGTGTCACAAACTTCCAACCCTGATGTCAAATGGGACCCACCTATAGGTTTGGTTTAGCATGCATGATGATTTGTTTCTTTTTATTCATTGACTTATTTGCAAGCAGATAGAGACAGAAATCACACACACACACACACACACACACACACACACACACACACACACAGAATATGAATGGGCATGCCAGGGCTTGTAGCCACTGCATAGGAACTCCAGAAACATGTGCCACTTTGTGCATCTGGCTTTTTGTATTGGGGAATCAAACCTGGGTCATTAGGCTTTGCAGGTAAACGCCTTCACCGCTGAGCCATCTCTCCAGCCTGATAAATTTATTTTTGGAAAAGAAATTCTGTAAGTTGCCAACTACTTACATAAAACCCCAAATTGCCTCAATTTTATGGAGTAGTAGATGGTAGGATTTGAAATCCCATCTCCCTGTGTGGCAGTGAGCAATGAGCAACCAATGCAATGGGTCACTGCCTTGCGATCCCAAGGTTATCAAGGCCCCAGGCCTATGTGACTCGCTTTGGACACGCTTGCTCAGCCCCACGCTGCCTGGGCTGGCTCAGTAGCTGCTGAGTGAGTCAGCTGTGGACTTGGGCAGAGGAGCCGAGCGCTGGGGGCCACTCTGGCCCTGCATTCTGTTTTGCTGTGGTGTACTAGTTGGTGGGAAGTCAGAAGAAAGTTTGGAAGTTGTTTCATTCCTATTTGGCCCCAGGTCTCTGCTGAGCCCCACTCTGGAAGGGGGCTGGATGCCTAAGAGACGGACAGGCCCCAGTGTGTGAATCCCTTAGCCTTTCTCTGGACACATCTCTGCTGTTCTGTTTTTTTACAGAGCCACTGCTTTTCAGAGATTAATTGTTGTCAAATGCAACTTATTTTCCAATCCTTTCAGGTCCCATTTTAAACCTTCTGCTTTATTTTACCTTTTTTGATAAAGTCGCTGAAACTGTTTTTATTTTATTTTATTTTATTTTTTATGGATTTGCCAATGATTGTCCAGTTTGACAAATTGGATTTTTAAAGCTGATTCTTTGAAGAAAAGAATGCTGTGTGACCAGACAAGAAACAGCTCGTCCTCAAATCAGGAGGATAAATAAAAAAATAAAAGCAACCCCATTCTCCAGCTTTCCAGTGACTCACAGGGTGTCTCAGTTGTCACTGATAATCTAATCTTCCTATGATAGGTGAGGAACAGGACAAAGGCGACCCAGCCAGGCTGTGGGTGTGATAGGCCTCTGATTAATAGGACTGTCCAAGGAGCCCCCAGCCTCCCGGAAGATGATTAATGACATTTGATGTGAACTCTGGCCTCCCCCTGGGAGAAGAGGCAGGAAGAGGAGTCGCTCACACAGAATGGCTCATCCTACGCAGGTTGATTGATTTCTGAAGACTTTGTTCCTCTGAGGCTGTGTTTGGGGAGGGCCTGGCACCCTTGGGGCTCATGGGCATTGACAAACCTTGCAGGATCTCGTATTTTGCTCTTCTCCTAGAGACCAGCCTTTCCACGGCCCCAGAGCACTGGGGCTGAAAAGCGACTTGGCTTTGGCCACACATGCTGAACTGCTGTCCCTGACTAGTGAATTCTCTCTCACCCTGGTGCCAAGAACCTGATGAGGGAGGAGTCAAGAGTCAGGCCTGGGATGGAGAGATAGCTTAGCAGTCAAGAAGCTTGCCTGTGAAGCCCAAGGACCTGTGTTGGACTCTGTAGGCCGACTCAAGTGTGCAAGGTGGCACATGTGCACAAGGGGACACACATGTCTCAAGTTCACTTGCAGTGGCTGGTTGCCCTGGTGCACCAATTCACTCTCTATCTCTCTCATAAAAAAAGGGGAGGCTGGAGAGATGACTTAGTGGTTAAGGAGCTTGCCTGTGAAGTCTAAGGACCCATGTTCTACTCTCCAGATCCCACGTTAGCCAGATGCACAAAGGTAAGGCAAGCGCAAGGTTGCACATGCCCACTAGGTGGTGCAAGCGTCTGGAGTTCGAATTCAGTGGCAGAGGTCCTGGGGCGCCAATTCTCTCTGCCTCTCTCTCTAAAAACAAAACAAAACAAAACAAAACAAAACAAAACAAAACAAAACAAAATAAAATAAAATTAAATTAAATTAAAAAAAAGGCCAGTCTGTTGGATTTGCCTTAAAAAAACAAACAAACAAACAAAAAAAGAGTCAGGCTCTCCTGGGCCATCTGCCCCATTCTCTGCATCCATGGGGCAGACCAGACTTTGAAAAGATTGCTACTGTGGCTGTTGGGATGTACCTGAGATGCCCCCAGCAGGGACACCTAGGGGAGGAGGCTGCAGGAGGTGATAGCTGGCTGCCAGGTGATACTCCGGGGTGGAAAGTGGCACCTTGCGTGGCTGTAAACATTGCCTCAAATTTGCCAGTGGCTAGGCCTTCTTTGCTTAGCTTTCCAGGTAACTTTCTAAATTCTCTTCCTTCCTAGGACAGAAGACAGCCTTGTTTATTTTTTTCTGCTTATTCAGCCCCACTCCGGTTTATCTACTTACCCCAGTTATCACATCCCTAGTAGCAGCCCCATGCAGGTGTCCTATGGAGAGGGGCCATTTGGGGGCTAGGCCACGGCTTTAACAATGACCAAATGATGACAGCCCAAATCAGTCTTTTGAAAAATAGTTTATTAGCCAGGTGTGGTGGCACACACTTTTAATCCCAGCACTTGGGAGGCAGAGGTAGGAGGATTGCCATGAATTCAAGGCCCACCTGAGACTACATAGTGAGTTTCAGGTCAGCCTGGGCTAGAGCAAGACCCTACCTTGGAAAAAACAAACAAACAAAAAAGTTTATTAATGGCTGGGCATGGTGGCGCATGCCTTTAATCCCAGCACTAGGGAGGCCAAGATGGGAGGATCGCCGTGAGTTTGAGGCCAGCGTGAGACTATGTAGTAAATTCCAGGTCAGCCTGGGATAGAGTGAGACCCTACCTCAAAATACCAAATACATATGTATAATTTATTTATTTACTTATTTAAGAGAGAGAAAGAAAGAAAGAAAAAAAGAGAGAGGAGAGTATAAGCATGCCAGGGCCTCCTACCATTGCAAACAAACTCCAAATGCATGTACCACTTTGTTCATATGGCTTTACATGGGTATGAGAGAATCAAACCCTGGTTGACAGGCTTTGTAAACAAGTGCCTTCAACCAGTAAGCCATCACTCCAGCTCAAAAATCGTCTTTTTTTTTTGGTTTTTCAAGGTAGGGTCTCACTCTGGCCCAGGCTGACCTGGAATTCACTATGGAGTCTCAGGGTGGCCTCAAACTCATGGAGATCCTTGTACCTCTGCCTCCCAAGTGCTGGGATTAAAGGTGTGCACCACCATGCCTGGTTCCAAAATAGTCTTAATCAAAGATGAGATCAACCAAGAATCCAATAACAGAGGAGATGGCTATCTGAGAGCTGGAAGATGGCTGCCTATATTGGAGCAAAACTTGAAAAGCAGCCAGCTGCAGTCTTTTTTCAGACAACTCTAGTGGTTGAGGGCCCCTACACAGGAGTGACTGGGGTTTGCTTTCTGAGAGACAAGTCCCATCCAAGACTCAGGGCAGCAGGTGCCAGAGATGCACCTGGCCCTGATGAGAGAGCTAAGGCAGACTCTGGTGTGGCCTCCACTTCTGATGACTCTCTCTCTCTTTGTTATTTGTGAGGTAAGATCTCACTCTGGCCCAGGCTGACCTCGAACTCACAGGGAATAGGAATCCTTATACTTTTGCCTCCTGAGTGCTGAGATTCACAGCAAAAGCGAGTGCCACCACATCAAGGTGACTATGCACTTGTAAACCACTAGATGCCTTTCTTGTGCCCAACCTCAGCTGATGACACCCTCTCAGGGTCAGTGGTCACAGTCAACAGTACTACCAGCTTGCATCTCACAGCAGAGAAGTGGCACCAGGGTTTAAATATTTTATGGTATTTTGTCTTTATCTGATAAGTCTGAATGGAAGATGGGCAAAATGAAGCTGTGGTTATAGGACTCATGAACCTAATTCAGTAGGGACAAGGAGCCTTGCTAGGTACGGCTGGCCAAGAGATGTTACACAGGGAGCCCTATACCTGGAGCATGAGAAACACTAAATTAGTCCTAAAATACTATCGAAGGAGGATAGGAGAAAGCCAACTTCTTTTAGGTAGTTTCAGTTAGAGATTGAGGCCCAGAGAGAACCAGGAGATGTCATCCCACATGCCACCTTGCCCTGGCACAACAACAGAACTCTTGGCAGAAACGGAACTGATGTCTGGTCAAGACTGATCTGCAGCACCCCTGCTGTCCACAGTCTAGAGGGTTTCCTAGACACACAGCCCAAATGGGCTGGCTCTGGGATCCACCTTCCAAATCTATAAACTAATCAGGTCTTCCCCTTGCATATAAAGGCTTTCATCTTCTTGGTCTGGGGAACTCTTGTGCTTGCCTCTGCTTTTTATTTTATTTTAGTTATTATTTGAGAGAGAAAGAGGGAGAGAGAGAGAGAGAGAGAGAGAGAGAGGCAGATGGAGAGAGACAGAGAATGGGCATGCCAGGGCCTCCAGCCACTGCAATTGAACTCAATCGAACTCCAGACGCATGTGCCACCTTGTGCATCTGGCTTACCTGGGTACTAGGGAATTGAACCTGGGTACTTTGGTTTTGCAGGCAAGTGCCTTAATGGCTAAGCCATATCTCCAGCCCGCCCCCCCCTTTTTTGAGATAGGGTCTCTCTCTCTAGCCCAGGCTGGCCTGGAATTCACTATGTAATCTCAGGGTGGCTTCCAACTCACAGCAATACTATCTCCTGAGTGCTGGGATTAAAGGCGTGCTCCATCACACCTGGCTTATGCTTTATAGTTTGACTTCTCACTTTGATTACATGCATGATTTTCCCTAGTCTCTGAGTCTACCACATGTGTATTTCCCTTACAATCTACATCTACCACGTGGGTGCTCTCACTAACTCCAGGTCTGTTCCCTGTGTGATTTCTTTTAACTCAGGCTAATCATGAGTGTAATGTTCTTCATTACTCATTTCTCCTCTGAATTTCTTGGTCTCTGCTTCGTATTTACCTTCTTATTCTTCCTTGAGCCTCACTTCTTGCCCTTCTAATTTCCTTCCATGGGAAAGTACATGGCAGATGCCACGTGTGCTCCTTCTGAGTCCCCCTAGATGTACACCTGAGTTCTAGCTTCCACATGCTTGTGGTTCTACCTCGGTCTTTCCTTGAAAGCCTCAGTTTAACCCCCATCCATGTGCTTGTGGCTCCACTCCAGTTTCTTTCCCCAGAAACCTCAATTTCTCTTAAACAAACCTTATGAACTATGCTGTGTTTTCATTTGCCAGTGTGTTTCCTACTTGCCTCTGTGCTTAAGAGTCTGCTACAGCTTTCCTAAATCCCAGGCTTCCTTAAATAAAACCCTACAGTTTGTGATTTCTCCCAGAATAAACTTAATAATTCATAATTTATCCTTCTTGAGTCCATCTTTATCAATTCTTTGTTAAAGGTAGGACAGAACCCAAACTTGAGGTTCATAAATTTGGGGCACCCGTCCTGAACTCCAAAATCCTGCCTCACTATGGTTATAGTTTACTTGTATGGGGGGAGGGCACAGATGCGTGTGCTTCCATATGTTATGTGAGGTGTCTTAGTCACTCTCCCGTTTTAATTTAGAGACACTTAATTAGATTGAGAGAAGGAAAGAGGAGAGATTATGAAGAGCTCATGCCCAGGAGAAGGTGATGTGTGCATGGTGGTGGGGGGGGGGGGGAGTAAAGCCCGCTCAGAGACCTGAATTGAGATCATTTATGGGTTCTGAATGGGGGCCGAGCTAACCAGGTTCAGGTTTAATCCTTGCAGGAATGTTGATTCTAGGAAAGGGGAACTCCTGCCTAGGGAAAGAGTCCAGTTGTTTACACAAAACCAGGTCTAGGGAACTTCTTTAGGCAAGATGGCAAGAAGAAGCCAGATCCTTCTCTGTCCTCTAGCTAAGTGTGAGCTGCAAGGGCAGGCACAAGGACAGTCCTGCTTTTACATACTCCGTCTTATTATTATTATTATTTTTCGAGGTAGGGTCTCACTGTAGCTCAGGCTGGCTTGGAATTTACTATGTAGTCTCAGGGTGGCCTTGAACTCATGGCAATCCTCCTACCGCTGCCTCCCGAGTGCTGGGATCAAAGGCATGCACCACCTCGCCAGGCTCAACTTACAGTTTTGAGGGGCAGTTTCATCATGATGGAGAAAGCATGGCAGAGCAGGCAACCGGCTCACATCTTCACATATCAGCTGCAGGACAGGAGCAGCAAGAAGGAGCTGGTAGTGAACGCTCGGCAGGGCAGGACTAATAAACCTCAAAGTCAACTCCCGTGACACACCTCCTTCAACAAGGCTCCCCCGCCTCCAAAAGCTCCACCAGTTGAGGATTAAGGTATGAATGAGGCTTAATACAAACATAGGCCATGAGGAACATTTCACAGTCACCATGGGCGTACATATGAGACACTGAACACTCTAGAACAAACTATTACAGAGAGGCAGTTCAATGAGGGCTTTTAAATCATTTCCTCCTTAGCTAACAGAGTGGATGCCCCTTTCCTATGGTGTCTTTCATTCAGTTTCTGTCTTGGAACTCTTGGGGTGGGGGGCAGGCTGCATGTAGCTCTTGCACTGGGAAACAGGGTCTTCCAGGGATGATAAAGACCAATGGAAGGGCTAGAGAGATGGTTTAGTGGTTAAGGCACTTTCCTGAAAAGCCTAATGACCTGAGTTCAACTCCCCAGTACCCATGTAAAGCCAGATGTGCAAAGTGGCACATGCATCTAGAGTTCATTTGCTGTGGCTGGAGGCCCTGACATGCCCAGTCTCATTCATTCTCTCTCTCTCTCCTTGAAAATAATTTAAAAAATATATTTTAAAAGTTTTTAAAACGCATGAAAAAAGAAAAGGCCAGTGGAGGGTTCAATAAGAAGCAGCAGCTGTGACCAGGTTATGTTGAAGAGCCTCATCCTGGGGTCTGGAGAGATGGCTCAGCAGTTAAAATGCTTGCTTGCAAAGCTAGTCATCCCAGGTTTGATTCCCCAGTACCCACATAAAACCAGATGCTCAAAGTGGCACATGCGTCTGGAGTTGGCGTGCAGCAGGAGGTCCTGTCGTGCCCATGTTCCTATGCTCGCTCTCTTTCTCCCACCTGCCTTTCAAATTAATAATATGTATAGAAAAGCCTCATCCCAAAGTTTTTGTTATTCCCCAGAAGCCTCATGTGTTGATTAGCATGGAGGTTTTTCAACTTTAATACTGGTCAGAATCCTCCTAAGGGCTGACGGCTTTCCCAGTGCTGATGTCCCCGACGTAAGGAATGTCATGTATTGAGAATCAGATCAGCTGGGGCATCCGAATGATTTGGGGGATCTTATTAAAAATACCAATTTTGGCACTGCAATATCTCTACCACACCTTCCAAGGCTAAGGGTCTATTGCGGAAGAGGTGGTAGAAAGAATGTAAGAGCCAAAGGAAGGGTAGGTCTCCTTACAACGTGCTCCTCCAGACACAAAATGGCCTGGATATGCAAGACCTCACAGTGCCTGACACTACCTACACAAGACCATCATAATAGGAGGAAAAGATCATGACATCAAAATAAAAGAGAGACTGATTGAGATGGGGAGGGGATATGATGGAGAGTGGAATTTCAAAGGGGAAAGTGGAAGGAGGGAGGGCATTACCATGGGATATTGTTTACAATCATGGGAGTTGTTAATTATAAAAAATAAAAAACAAAACAAAAAAAATAGCCGGGCGTGGTGGCGCACGCCTTTAATCCCAGCACTCCGGAGGTGAAGGTAGGAGGATCACTGTGAGTTTGAGGCCACCCTGAGACAACATAGTAAATTCCAGGTCAGCCTGAGCTAGAGTGCTCGAAAAACCAAAAAATAAAAAATAAAATAAAATAAAATAAAATAAACACAAATTTTTAGACTTTTTGGTCATGATGTGCTTGGCTGCCATTAACAAGAGATGACAGTTGTTTGAGGAAGGAAGGCATTTCATCACATGTCAGCTAGACTGGTGACAGGTCCAGGTTTGCATGTCCCAGTGACGTTATAAAAATGTTATCATCCTGACTGGTCATCCTCAATGACTGAATTATCATCCTTAGGGTTGCAACGTCATGATGGCAGACTGGCTCCCACAGTTCCACTCTTCATGTCCTTAAACAACTGTGTGCAAAGTAGAATAAGGACTCGTGCTCTCTCTTTGCCTCCCTCCTTTGCTGTAAGTCTTTCCTTTACAACTCATTGGCAGGTTGCAGTTCTTTTTTTTTTTTTTTTTTTCAAGGTAGGGTCTCACTCTAGCTCAGGAATTCACTATGTAGTCTCAGGGTGGCCTTGAACTCACTGTGGTCCTCCTACCTCTGCCTCTCGAGTGCTGGGATTAAAGGCGTGCACCACCATGCCTGGCTTACAGTTCTACCTTATATAAAGCAATAGCAATAGAGGATGGAAGTAATGACCAACCCATGCTGACCCTCTGAGCTGCCCTGAGACTACATAGTGAATTCCAGGTCAGCCTGGACTACAGAGAGACCCTACCTTGAAAAACAAAAGCAAAACAAAAGATGACAATGAAGATTAGCTATCATGCTCCCTGATTGAAATCGGGAGTCTATGACTCAAGGAAGATGGGAGGTCACCACTTGTCCTGATCTTCCCAGGTCTGTCCTTGTTTTTTTTTTTTTTTTTTTTTTCGAGGCAGGGTCTCACTCTAGTCCAGGCTGACCTGGAATTCACTATGTCGTCTCAGGGTGGCCTCGAACTCATGGAGATCCTCCTACCTCTGCCTCCCAAGTGCTGGGATTAAAGGCGTGCTCCCCCTCGCCCGGCTTTGTCCTAGCTTTAGAAGCGGAAGCCTCACATCCTGGCATCCTCTTCCGTTCTCAGTAAACCATGTCGCTGACCACCCTAGCTTTACCAAGACTTCCTGAATTACTTTCTCGGAGGGAGACGGGCTGCACAATGATTGTCTAACTCTCCCAAATTGATTCGAATGTGGGCCAAAGTTTGAGAACCTTTGGGCTTAAGCTTCCATGAAGCTAAAGGGAGACATGTACCCAGCGAACATCAGGGCCGGAGGAAACACCAGAGGAAAGGAGCAGTTTCCACTCAAAACTAGGAACGCCCCCAGAGTCAAATTGAACCCTAGAGGGGCCTTCGATCTTTGAATTCCATCCCAGCTTACTTCTTATCCCAGCTGCCAGAAGGGATAGTCTAATTTAGAGTCACCTCAGGTGATCTTGACACCCTCCTGCCAACTCTGTCACCCCCCCTTATCACAGTGTGATGCTAGACTTTTGAGCCTGGTTGCCATGGTAGATTGCAAATTCCTATAGGATAGAGGCCCCGTTTGCGCTGACTTCTATCCTGAGCATCCAGGCCTGGCTTATCTTAGTCATTCAATAGATTCATGAATGAATGAACACATTAGCATCCTGTATTCTTTTTTTCTTTGAGAAAGTATTCCTCATGCAGCCCAGGCTGACCAGAAATTCACTATGTACTCAAACAAACCTTAAACTTCTGATCCTCTTGCCTTTACCTCCCAAGTGCTAGGATTACAGAAGTGTGTTACCAAGCTCAGGGTTTTTTGTTTGTTTCTTCTTCTTCTTCTTCTTCTTCTTTTTTTTTTTTTTTTTTTGAGGTAGGGTCTTGCTGTAGCCCAGGATGACCTGAAATTCACTATGTAGTCTGAGGGTGGCCTTGAACTCATGGTGATCCTCCTACCTCTGCCTCCCAAGTGCTGGGATTAAAGGTTTGTGCCACCACTCCCGGTACAAAATCAGTTTTTTTAAAGCTGTATTTTTATTTATTTATTTGAGAGGTAGAGGAAGAGAGAGAGAGAAAGAGAGAAAAAGCGGGCACACTAGGGCCTCTAGCCACTGCAAACGAAATCCAAATGCATATACCACCTTGTGCATTTGGCTTACACGGGTACTGGGGAATTCAACCTGGCTCCTTAGGCTTTGCAGGCAAGCACTTTAACTGCTAAGCCATCTCTCCATTCCCTAAAGCTGTACTTTAAAACGACATAAAGACAACTTCTGGCCACTAGACCCCCAAGGCCTTGAAAGCCCAGCATCCACTGGAGCCTAGAAGCCTCTGGGCTCTGGGTGGTCCTGCAGGGCTCTGGCTGGAGCTGGGTAGAGTTGGGAGTCAAGCCAAGCTCGTCTTCTAAACACTAGAAGACTGTACCTGTCTTCCTGGCCCAGCCTCTCTGGGAGCCCGGCCTGTCTGCAGCAGCTCCGGGTAGCTTTCCGACGCCAGGGCTCATTACTCATCATTAGGAGACCTGGTGTCTGGAGTTTTCCAGGTGATCACAGCTACTCTGTCTGGAGAGGCCAGCAGGCCCTGGTGTCTGTCACCAGTCATCTCCTGCCCCACCAGGAAGACAGTTAAGTAAGTGATTTGGATTTGAAGTTCAAAGAAATTTAGCCTGACACTTGGAAACAGTACCTCTGGCTCCGCCCCGGAAGTGTGTCCCTGCTGGAGGGCTACACACATGCTGCCCCCTCCCCGCTTGTCTTTGCATGGAGGTACTTTGGAACTGCTGGGCACCCCTCCCTCTTCTCTGGGAGAGCTGGTAGCAGGCAAGGGGAGAGCCATGGCCTGCTGAGCACTTGGTACCCCTTGCCTTCTCCTGCAGTTCCCTGGAAACTTGCTTCCAAACGATATACCTGTGCTTTGCTCCCCCGGGCCCAGAACTCCCAATGAGGCTCCGTAACTGCTCAAGATCCAGTTTGCCTCTCCCATCGCAAATCCCTCAGTACTCCGCACAGCCCATATCACCGTGCAGAGTATGTGCGGCAGGCCTGAACTTGAGCACACCCCCAGATACCTGTGCATGTTACGACATTTCCATATGAACCATGAATTCCTTTGATGATAGGGGAAACACATTTAAATCGTGCCTGAATCGTCTTACAAAAGTAGCATCTCTTGATTTGAAAATGTTTGAGTGAAATTTGACCTAAGAACGTTTTTTTGTTTGTTTGTTTTTGTTTTTGTTTTTTCGAGGTAGGGTCTCAACTCTAGCCCAGGCTGACCTGGAATTCACTATGGAGTCTCAGGGTGGCCTCGAACTCACGGCGACCTTCCTACCTCTGCCTCCCGAGTGCTGGGATTATAGGCGTGCGCCACCACGCCCAGCTCTGAGAACGTTTTTTTTAAACTGATTTTGCACAAACTTTGTGCAACAATGCTCATTCTTCCTTGCTCTAAATGATGTGGTGAAAAAGCAGAGTCTAGCCAGATGCACAGCGTTGCGCACATCTGTGACGAGGAGGAGTCGGGAGAATCTGGCTCACAGGCCAGCTGCTCTGATGCACAGGCCGCGGCGAGATGGCCACATCCTGTCTCCAAAGGAAGACGGAAGGAGAGAACATCCTGAGGTTGTCCTCTTACCTCCATGTGTGCTGCGGCCCTCACCTCACCAATACACACACACACACAAAATTAAAAAAAATTAAAACATAAAGTCTGAATAAAGGGTCTCTTGGGGAGCTGCTTAGTCTAGGAAATAATTTCAGCCACTAGGGAGACTGAGACAGGAAGATCCCAAGTTCAAGGCTTACCTGGGCTACAGAATGAGTTCAAGGCTAGCCTGAGTTACTTATTAGGATCGTGTCTCAAAATAAAAAGTTAAAGAAAAGAATCAGGGGTATACAGCTCAGTGGTAGAGCTCTTGCTTAGTATATATGAAGCCCTGACTTCAATTCCCAGTACTGAGGAAAAAAAATGAAAAAAAAAATATTTATCAGTGTCGGATACCAGCTTTACCAGAGACTGAGGAAAAAAGCAGGAAAGAAATGAGACCCAGGAAACCTAGATAGAGCTAAATCTTAACCTTGATATAAGACATGGCAATATCAATAAATTTACTAACTTATTATGAAGGTTAAGTCTGACTCATATACATAATTAAGGTGAGAGAAAATACAGAGAACCAACCTTCCTATGTTAACCCATTCATTTCACCACAGGCAACTCACGCCTTGTTCTGTTTAAGTCCCACAAACTATTTATATCAACTCTCATACCCTTTACAACACACTTTACTTTCTAGGTTTTTTTTTTTTTTTTTTTTTTTGTTTTGTTTTTTGAGGTAGGGTCTCACTCTAATCCAGGCTGACCTGGAATTCACTATGTATTCTCAGGGTGGCCTCGAACTCATGGCGATCCTCCTACCTCTGCCTCCTGAGTGCTGGGATTAAAGGCGTGCGCCACCATGCCCAGTTTCTAGTTTCTTTTTTTTTCATCTCAATTTCTATCTTTTGTCTTACAAAGTCCTTTCTGATCTAAAAATATGTCCCTTTCTTTTAATCTTGTTAACTGAACATACACTTGATATTTGTAGCTTTATCTCTTAATTCTGGATGGTCCTTTTCTGTATTATTGTTATTGTGATTATAAAATTCAGAACATTAAAGTACAAGAAGCTGTGCTCGGCAGCAAGCATGTATACTATATCCTAACATATATAATACATATGTATATACACACACATACATATGTATATATATGCAAAACATATCAACACTCCTGTGCTTTGTCAGTAAGCCCAAGTTAATTAATTTTTAAAGATTTAAGCCACGATAAGCATTTAGGAAGCAATGTTAGAAACAGGATTAAAACTTGGTATACAAACATGTCTATTGTTGCAGTAAGCATGAATAAGCATAAAGCCAAAGCAGAGATGAATTATGTTCAATATATTGTAAATCTGTTTCTATCAACTTCGCATCATCTTAAAATACATCTATGGATATGTGCACACTTTAAAATCAGAACACTTGGGCTGGAGAGATGGCTCAGCAGTTAAGGTGCTTGCTTGCTGGCAAAGCCAAAGGACTCAGGTTCCCTTCCTCAGTACCCGTGTAAAGCCAGATGCACACGGTGGCACATGCATCTGGAGTTCATTTGCAGTGGCTGGAGGCCCTGGCATACCCATTCTCTCTCTGTGTCTGAACTAAATAAGTAGAAAATACTTAAAAAGAAAAAAAGGAATTTGGGCTGGGCATGGTGGCGCATGCCTTTAATCCCAGCACTCGGGAAGTAGAGGTAGAACTGTCGTGAGTTCGAGGCCACCCTGAGACTCCAGAGTGAATTCCAGGTCAGCGTGGACTAGAGTGAGACCCTACCTTGAAAAACAAAACAAAACAACAACAACAACAACAACAACAACAACAACAAAAGAATTTGGAAGTCAAACACTCCATTATAGTTGCTGTCCAATTTATATTGCAGTTAGACTGTATTGTAATAAAAAATGAGGTGGTTAGACTTTATGTCTCCTTTTAGGCTGGGGGTCTGGGGAAGATTTGGGACAAGGAGGTCCTGGACCTCTGCCCAGTGGGGAGGGTATGAGGGGAATGTCTGGGGAGGAATGTGGCAGGTTCTAAGCTCTGGAAATGAATCAGGAAGAGAGCAATGGGGTCCCGACCCTGCCCGGAGGAACCTGGTCCCAATCACCCAATTCACCATAGAATGGGGCTAGCATGGACTGTAGGAAAAGCCCTGGGAAAAGGAGGGGGGAAAGGAAAGCAGTACGCCCTAAGAAAGGCAGTCAGTTTTGGAGTACCTCAAGTCCAGTTTCTCAGCGGAGGACCAAAACAACAGCATCTTGGATCTAAAACTCAAGATTGACCAGGAGCCAGTTGTCAGTGGAGTTTGGGAAATCTGGGAACCCGTGGAAGGTGAGAAGGGCTGGGGTGGCTGTCTGAGAATCAGGTGTCCCTGATCTGGAGGAGACAGAGGCTGGAAGCTTTCTCCTGGAGAAGGGCAGGGGGTTCAGAGGGAAAGCAGGCAGCCCAGGACATTGGCTTCTGGCTGGGGCTCCCAAGGCAGTCAGTCCTCCGAGGACAAGAGCAGGGAGCTGGGTCTGTCTCCCCTAAGTACCACAGGGAGACAAATGGACACAGGCTGACCATCTTGGGATAAAGATGGTCTAGTGTTGGATGGTCAAGTGGATATGGTGAACAGCCTGTCAATAGCAGGAGTCAAGAAGAGGGGAGAAGGAAAAGCTTTAAGGCAGATAAGTTACCCTATTGGGCTGTTGGAGAATTGTCCCAGCCACCTGGGAGTTTTGAGAACCCACTGAAGAGTAGCCTCAGCCTTGGCCTCGAAGTGAAGTCCTGACCCGGAGAGTTGCAATTCTCATGCAATTCACCATGGGTGGGGGGCGGGGTGCAGGGCGGAGATGGCACAGGCAGGTTTTATTCGGGGAAAGCCAGATAAGGACTCTGGCCAGGCAGACTAGGGCATATTTATGGGGTAGTGGGGACACTGGAATTCTTTGGTTGCAGAGCAGTCTGCCTTGCCTCAGGGCCTGGGCCGCTTCAGGGAAGTGATAATTGGACAGGTGGTTTGGGCCATTCTAGGAAAGTGATCATTGGGAGGGGTGGTCTGGGTCACTCTTGGGAAAGAGAGAATTACAACGAAATGGCAGAGTCCAAAAATGGAGACTTTCTGGTTATAACAGAGGCCACTTTAGAAAATTCATATTGAAGGTGTGGAGAGGGCTGGAGGGATTTCTCAGTGGTTAAGGCGCTTGCCTGAGAAGTCTAAGGATCCAGGTTCAATTCTCCAGATCCCACGTAAGCCAGATGCACATGATGGCACATGTGTCTGGAGTTCATTTGCAGTGGCTAGAGGCCCTGGCGCACTCATTTTTTTCTCTCTCTCTCCTTCTTTCTCTCTCTCTCTCTAATAAAAAATGAAGGTGTGGATAGAGCACACGCAACCTGACGACTGGGCAGGTGGGATGACACCACGCACCCCTCATCGTATACTCATGGACTCGCCGTCTGGACTTTGTTTTGACTCTCTTCCGAGCAGATGTTCTAACCCTGGACAGGCTCTGTGTCCCAGGACGGGTGCCTCTCAGACATCACCCGGCAGCCCTCTGCTCCCTGGCTGGAGGAGGGCCAGCTCCACGCTGGGCTGGGCTGCACTTCTCCTGTCCAAGGCAGGCTCCGATTTCTTCAGAGCCAACTCCCACCAGGATGTTTTACATATTTTAATTAAAGTGCCGCCCTGGGCTGGCAGGGCCCTCTGATAGATGGCTGCGATCCGAGGTGCAGGGTTGCAGTGGTGTGAAACAAGGCACCCCAGCATGCATTCCTGCTCCAGAGAACGCTTTGGCTTCCACACCGGGGGGGCGGGTCTGCTGGGCTCAGCGAGGAGGGGCAAGCAGGGAGCCGGGCACATCCTGGGGCAGCCAAGGTGGCGCTCGGGGCCGAGTCAAGACAGGATGGGTGGGCCGTGGATGAGTTCTGAAGACCAGCTGGCTGGTGGGCCATGGATGAGTCCAATTCTTGTAGACACACCAGCCCTGTGGACACTCCTTTGCAGTGTCAAATTATGACAAATGGCACGGCTAAGAGTTGCTGGGTGGCAGCTGCCGCATCTCTGAGGGAAGCAGGTATTTTTAGCACCGTGCCTTGGGGCTCTGGTGCTGGGTTAATTAATCACGGTGAACAGCACCAAGTTTTGTTCTTCATCTTGAGTCCCACCCCCATCCCAGTCTTATTCCCATTCCCTAGCCTGGAATACCAGCAGTGGAGCTAGAGACTGCTCAGAACCGCAGCAGCCCTGCAGGCACACGCACACCACACACGCACGCACGCACTCACGCACGCACGCGCACACACCCCAGAGGAAGCTTCCTCCACCTCACCTGGGCTGGCCCTGCACCCTCCGTCTTTGTACCCTCCTCCTTTTTTCCTGCTGCTTGCCTCCAGCTGCACGACACAGGTCACATCTGGTTCCTCTTGCTCACTCCTGCCCCAGCCTTGTCCCCTTAGTGTGCCTTCTGGAACGTTATCCCCAGCTCTCCTCATCCTTCCTGTCTTACCCCAAATGCCCTACCCCACAAAGACCCTTTTGAGTCCGGAGGTTTCCTACCACCTTGTTCTTTCCTACAGGAACCTGGTGCCAGCCCCATGGCTTTAGGTGTCCATGGCTTGCTTTCTCATTCGTCCCCTTCCGGCGAAACACAGACTGTGTGAAGCAGGAACTTCTCTTCCTTGCTCCCACACTTGAATACCCATTGCCCAACCCTGGAAGGCACTCAGTGGATGGTGCTAAGGGAACGGATAAATGGAGAAGTGGACTGATAAATGGGTGGGTGGATAGATGGCCGGACAAATGAATAGATGGATGGGTGGATGGATGGATGGATGGGGGGGTAAGTGAGTGCATGTATGGTTGGATGGATGGATAGATGGCTAGGTGGGTCAATAGATGAATGGGTGGAATGATGGGTGGGCGAATGAGTGGATGGCTAATGCATAGGTGGACGGAGGGACGGAGGCCCTTTCTGGCACATCTGAGAAGACGCTAATGGTGAGGCCACTTCATCTACTGTACCCATCATGGGAGGCACGGCACCAGGAGACCCTGGGGAAAGCGTGGCTTGGACCAGCAGCTGTTTGCTGTCCTCCTTAGAAATGTCCACTCAGTGCCCTTTGGAATTACGACAGAGTGCTCTGAATGCTGTCTGGTGTTTCTTTGCCATTATTCCCCATCCCCTTGGGGATGCGGGGGGGGGGGGAGAACCTAGTTTTAAGGGTTGTCTAAGTTTCTGTTTCTTCAAGCTACCCAAAAGGTGACACAAATGGTTCATTTTAGTGATCAAGCATAATCTTTCCAGCAAATCTTCCTTAGAATACACCTGCTCAGGATTGGAGATGTGGCTCAGTGGGGAAAAGCACTTGTGCAAGCGTGAGGACCGGAGTTTGGATCCCCAGAATCCACGTGAATCTGGGCGTGGAAGTGCAGGTGTCTGTAATTCCAGTGTGCCTTTAGCAGGACAGGAGGCCGAGGCCACAGACGCTCCAGAGGCTCTCAGGCCAGCAAGCCTGGCCTGGACAGCTGTAAACACGAGATCCTGCCTAAAAACAAGATGGCAGGCAGGACCGACACCCAAGGCTGTCCTCTGACCTCCACATGTGCTCTGTGGCATACGTGTGCATGCATTCTCTCTCTATCACACACAGATTAAAATAACGACACCTGTTCTTTATAGACTATATGGTTGGTTGTTCATCTCCCCCTCTGCCTGCTAGAGAACAAAACCTCAGTTCCGATCTGCTATTGGGAGGCCTATACTTTTGGGGAGGGCTGATCTAGGCTCAGCTCAGGAAGCAAACTGTGACTGTGTGAGCCAACTTGGGGTGCTCCAGTCTCCAGAGCCAGGAATGGGTTTGAAATGGCTGGGAATGCCGCCTGTAACTAGCAGAACAGGAGGGCTTCTAGCTTCGGAGGGTTTCACTTTTAAATATTTTTATCTATTTACTTGCAAGCAGAGGGAGACAAGGAAGGGGGAGAGAAAGAGAAGGAGAGAGAGAATGAGTGAGAGAGAGAGAAAGAGAGAGAGTGGGAACATCACGGCCTCTAGCTGCTGCAAACAAACTTTAGATGCGTGCCCCACATTGTGCATCTGGCTCTACATGGGTGCTGAGGTATCGAACCAGGGTGATTAGGCTTTGCAGGGAAGTGCCTTGACTGCTGGGCCATCCCCCCAGCCCAGGTTTCCCTTTTGATGAGGTGATAGAGTGATCCTTTCTAACCCCCCAAAGGAACGGGGTTTATTATATTTGCAGACATAAAAGCACACGGGGGGGGGGGGAGCTGAAGAGATGGCTTAGTGGTTAAGCACTTGCCTGTGAAGCCTAAGGACCCCGGTTCGAGGTTTGATTCCCCAGGACTCATGCAAGCCAGATGCACAAGGTGGCGTATGTGTCTGGAGTTTGTTTGCAGTGGCTGGAGGCCCTGGTGTGCCCAATTCTCTCTCTCTCTCTCTCTCTGCCTCTTTCTCTCACTGTCTATCTGTGTCTCTCAAATAAATAAATAAAAATAAACAACAACAACAGAAAAGATTTAAGAGCACACGGGGAGGGAGCTGTGTGGTCTTCACTCCAGAGTGGTGGCCGCGTCCAGCAGGAAGGATGCTCATACCCAGGGTGAGGCCCTGCGCAGATTCCGGGAGCCATGTCCTCTATAGGCCTCACCCCATTCCAACTGAGCTGGACTCTTATGATGCAGGACTTGGGTGTCTGCGGTGTTGGTGTGCCTCTCATGTCCCATTATCCCAAGACCCAGGGAGGCCGTGGCAGCTTAAAGAGACCGGGGCGGGGCCTCCTGACAATGAAGCTCCCTGTCGTGGATGCTTTGCTAGGTCTGAATCCCTTCCTTGTCTTGATCCCCTGGCGGAAGCACGTGCTCCGCATTCACTTCCTGGGCACTGCAGGAGGACCTTCGGTCTGGAAGGCCCAGGCCCCACTGTGAAGCCTCCCTTGGAGAACATTCAGAACTTGCACATCCACATCCTGAAGGCTCTGAGGCCAACAGGTCCCCAGGCCTCTGCTGACAGCCCAGGATAAGGCGGAGCTCCTGAGACTTCCCTGCAAACAGCAGCAGGGAAGCAAACAGAGCCCGTTCCACGCTGGCCTCTGTGACTTCTGTGTAGCAGCATGGGTTGTGACTTTCACCATTCCTTATAGGAGGGAGAGGGAGGGAAAGGGAGAGAGGAAAGAAGAGAAGGGAGGGAAAGAGAGAAAGAAACAGAAAACACTCAAAAGGATGAGACTAGATGGCAGGCATAATCTTCTTTTCACTAGTTAAGGAAATAATATTGACCAAGAACCTGCTAGTAGTGTCCATCAGCACACATCTCTAACTAAATACACCATCTGTATTTTCCATCAGCCCTTGAATTTCCCCCCACCTCCACGCTCTTAGGTGGAATCTGGCAGCTGCAGTTTCTGTGATGACCAGTAGGTGTCATCACATCAGCGGGGAAAGCTAGCTGTGCCCGTGTTTGATAACCACCTAGGAAATGAAATTGCATTTCATCCAGTTATCTGAGTGCCATTATGTGCCGGGCAGCAGGCAGGACAGTTGAGGGTAAACAGGGTGAGAAACATGTAATTTCTGTTTGCTGGAGTTTACCGTGCCCAAGGGAACTGAAGGAAGGCCCTAAGAAACTGAAAAGGGGAGCAGAGAGTAAGTAGAGATGCGGGGCCTTGACCGTGGGAGCCAGCAGAGCGGCTCTCTCCCACCTTCTCACACTGTAGCTTAGGGAACAAGACCAGGGCTGACCTGGCAACACACGACTCCAGACTCCTGCTCTCCTAACTCCTAGAAAAGTGGCTGTTCTCTACCACATTCTGTCTCAGCAATTGGATTTCCTTGCAATTCAAACTTCTACCTTTGTTAGACCATGATCTCCTTGCAAAATGCCCTCCCTGAAAACTACATGTCTTTAATCCCAGCACTAGAGAGGCAGGGGTAGGAGGAACACCGTGAGCTCGAGGCCACCCTGAGACTACATAGTGAATTCCAGGTCAGCCTGAGCTAGAGTGAGACCCTATCTTGAAAAACCAAAACAAAACAAAACAAACAAACAACAAACTACACAAGGCTACTGGATGGTCAGTCTGCGTGGGGAAAGGTAGCAGTTCCTCACCATGGCCTGTGGTGTGGGAGAGTTGGCTTGTTGTCTGTCTTCCTGGTGGCAGAAATTATCTACGCTGGGAGTGTGCACACCATAGAAACTGGCAGCAGCTCTCCATCAGAGCTTTCTTCTCTCCCAGAGGGCTGCACGCCACACCTCTCACAGAACTGGAAAGAGAAACTGAGGCCCAAGCAGATAAGGCGAGCTGCCACAGAGATGTGGCTTACAACGGGTGAAACCAGAGCTGCAGCTCAGGGAGTATGTTGGTTGTTGCAGTCAGGTCTGCATTGCTGGTAGAAATCACCCAACCAAGAGCAGCTTGTGGGAGAAAAAGAGGTTTATTTTGGCTTACAGGCTTGAGGGGAAGCTCCACAATGGCAGGGAAAACAATGGCATGAGCAGAGGGTGGACATCACCCCCTGGCCAACATAAGGTGGACAATAGCAACAGGAGAGTGTGCCAAACACTGGCATGGGGAAACTGGCTGTAACACCCATAAGCCCGCCCCCAACAATACACTCCCTGCAGGAGGTGTTAATTCCCAAATCTCCATCATGCTGGGAACCTAGCATTCAGAATGTCTAAGTTTATGGGGGACACCTGAATCAAACCACCACATGGGTAGAACACTTAGAGGCGAGAGACTTCATAGTCCTCACAGCCACTTGGACATGTTGGGGTCTTGCTTTATGCAAGTAGCTTACTCTGTTTTGTTCTGTAATAACAAAGCCTGAGACAACTGTAAAGAACAGACTTTTGCTTGCTTAGTGTTCTGAGAAGTTCACTATCGAGCAGTAGCTGGTATCCAGTGAGCTTCCTCTGGATGCATCATCCCATGGTGAAAGTCACCCATAGCAGAAGGGCAATCGGAGTAGGAGAAACAAAAGGGAGCCAAATGTGCCTTTTAATAAAGAACCCAAGAGGCTCTGCCTCCTGAAGCCTCTCCTTCCTTCCTTCCTTTCTTTTTTTTTTTTTAGGTTAGGTCTCACTCTAGCCCAGGCTGATCTGGAACTCACTCTGTAGTCTCAGTCTGGCCTTGAATTTACACACAGAAATCCTCCTACCTCTGCTGTCTACCAAATGCTGGGACTAAAGGTGTTTGTCACCACACCCAACTAACTCTCACTTTTTATTTATTTTTATTTTTTGGTTTTTCGAGGTGGTGTCTTGCTTTAACCCAGAATGACCCGAAATTCACTATGTAGTCTTAGGCTGGCCTTGAACTCATGGCAATCTACTTACCTCTGCCTCCCAGGTGCTAGGATTAAAGGCATGTGCCACCATGCCTGGCTTAACTCTCAGTTATTTATTTATTTATTTGAGAGAGAGAGAGAGAGAGAGAGAGAGAGAGAGAGACAGACAGACAGGAGAAAGAATTGGTGCTCCAGAGCCTCAGCCACTGAAATCAAACTCCAGACACTTGCGCCACCTAGTGAGCATGTGTGACCTTGCGCTTGCCTTATCTTTGTGCGTCTGGCTAATGTGTGATCTGGAGAGTAGAACATGGGTCCTTAGGCTTCACAGGCAAGTGCCTTGACAACTAGGCCATCTCTCCAGCCCAACTCTCACTTTTTTTGTTCGTTTGTTTGTTTTGGTTTTGGTTTTTTTTGAGATAGGGTCTCACTCTAGCTCAGGCTAACCTGGAATTCACTATGTAGTCCCAGGGTGGCCTTGAACTCATGGTGATCCTCCTACCTCTGCCTCCAGAGTGCTGGAATTAAAGGTGTGCACTACCATGCCCAGCTAACTCTCACTTAAAAAAAATATTTTAATTTATTTATTTGACAGAGAGAAAGAGGGAGAGAGAGAGAGAGAGAGAGAGAGAGAATGTGCGTGCCAGGGCCTCCAGCCACTGCAGACGAACTCCAGACTCATGTGCCCCCTTGTGCATATGGATAACGTGGGTCGTGGAGAATTGAATCAAGATCCTTTGGCTTTGCAGGCAAATGCCTTAACCGCTGAGCCATCTCTCCAGCCCAATTCTCACTTTTTAAGGCTGGCATAATGACAAGTTTCAACAGGAGTTGGGGAGGGGACACATCTAATCTGTGGCAATAGGCTTCTATACTGTGGGCACTGGTGTGATTGTTGCCTTAGGCAGAGTCTTTCACAGGGTGGCAACCACAGAGCAGGAGCCAGTTTGGGTGTTAAGGTAATCTATCCATATATGGACAGATTGCATTTGAGGCTGGTTTGGTGGGGAGATGTTTAGATTTGGACCATGAATGAAAGGTCTGAGCAAGAGGTGGCCATCTGCTAAGATGGAGGTTTGTTCTTTGGCTTTCTTTCTTTCTTCCTCTTTCTTTCTTTCTTTTTTTTTTTTTTTTTTTGAGGTAGGGTTTCGATCTAGCCCAGGCTGACCTAGAATTCACTATGTAGTCTCAGGGTGGCCTTGAACTCATGGCGATCCTCCTACCTCGGCCTCCTGAGTGCTGGGGTTAAAGGGATTAAAGACTCACGCCACCATGGCCAGCTTTCAATTTTTGTTTTGCTTCTTCTTGTTTTTGGAGGTTTGTTCTTGACTGAGCTAAATGTGGGTTAGAAACATTTTTCTTTGTTATACTTGGGTAAAAAGCACAAGATTTCCCCTTCTGTGTGTGTGCGCGTGTTTTCTTCTATATTTGTCAAACTTCAGTGGTGCTGGGGAAACACACACTTATTATTCATGCTTGTTCCCTGGTCCCAGTACATGGTATGAGTGTGTGTGTGTGTGTGTGTGTGTGTGTGCGCGCGCATGCGCACACGCTGTGGTGTGCATGTGGAACTCAAAGGCCAACTTTTGGGGCCTATCCTTGCCTTCACCTTATGTAAGGTAGGGTCTCTCGCTCACTGCCCTGCTCACGCAGGCTGGCTTGCCCGTGAGTTGGGGGAGTTCTCCTGTCTCTTCTTCCCTTCTCACCATAGCACTGCAGAAGCCTGCCTCAGCTCCTGACTTTTACGTGAGTTCTGGGGACCCAAATTCAAGCACTCAGGTTTGCACGGCAAGTGCTTTGTCCACTAAGCCAACTTCCCAGCCTGAACCACTCATTTTTATCCTGCGGATAGTAAATGCAGCACTACTGTGGGCTGTACTTCAAAAGTAAGTACATTTCTCACAACACAAAGATCACCTGGAATTCTGCTTCATTATAGGACTATGGATGTAGAATCAGGTGACTTTGCCAGTATTTTAGAAGTACAGGTGCATTAGACACTACCTCATATGATGACAATCTGGGCTCCTTGCCAGAGAGGGAGACCACTCCATCTTGGCAGCCTGTGATCCTGACTTGACCCGCCTTGTCTTGCCAGTTTTCTCTGCTCTGGGACTTGGTTTGCCTGTGGGGGTTGAAGGACAGCTTGGACTCTGGTTCTGGATGGATGACCAACTGGTGAGACTCCACATCACGGGAGAGCCAGGTGGGAAGCGCAGACAGAACTCTTATCAGATAATCAACCAAGGAAGCTAGAATATGCAAATCAGTGGACTGGGCCTTTCTTCCTGATTGGCTGAAGGGGCCTCGATGTCACAATGCATAGGGTCTGTCTACTCCAAATGATTGTTCCTGTAGCCAGAACTCACTCGCTTGATCCCGCTGGTCCCTTGTCTTCCTCTTCTCAGGGAAGCAAGGCGATGGAAGCTCTCTTTCAGTCCGGTTCCATTCTCATGAAGGTGAATACCTTACAAGGGAAGAAGATGGTGGAGAGCGGCCTCCAGTCTGGAGACTTGTCCCTGTCCCAGTCGTGGCCCTCTTGCCTCCCACCGCCTGCCGACCTGGAGATCGTGCAGCAGAAGGTGGCCGCGGTGCAGCGGGAGCTGGAGGACTTTAAGAAAGAGGCGCTGAAGGCCATCCATTATCTGGAGGACGCCTTCTGTGAGATGAATGGCATCCTGGTGCAGCAAGAGGAGCAGGCGGCCCGCGTGAAGCAGCGGCTCAGGGAGGAGGAGGACCGGGGCATCGTGCGCAACAAGGTGCTCACCTTCCTCCTGCCCCGCGAGAAGCAGCTGCGGGAGCACTGCCAGCGGCTCGAGAAGATGCTGCTCCGCCGGGGCTGGGATGCGCCGGGTCCCATCAGGAAGAGCCAGGGCGACTGAGACAGGCGCGCCCGGCCGCCTACTGAAGCATTGTTTTGAATGGAAGGACAGATGCCAAGTCCTTACCCACTGCCTTCCCCCCCCCCCGCCCCCCCATTTCCATTTCTTTCCTGCTACCAAAATAACACACCTTGCGGACAGTCAAAAAGACCTCAATATGGTTTGTTTGGTGAGGTTCCATTTATCCAGCCTCATCAAGGAAGGAGCCCCCTACCTCCCCCACACACCAAGTCACACGCCCTTAAACTTCACCTAGAACTGTTTCCCGTTTGTGATGGTACTGTTGCCTGGATGTATCGCGTTTTTCTTGTATATTCTTAAAGTGATTGCGTTGAACACACGTACTTTCTTTTTCTTTTAATGACTCATGATTTGTCACTTGATGCATGGTTGACTGAGACCTGGCCATGCGTGCACATGCACTTTCTCTGTCATGCCTAACCCTGCCTGGTTTGGTTTCCTCTCTCTCTCTCACCCTTCCTTCCTTCCTTCCTTCCTTCCTTCCTTCCTTCCTTCCTTCCTTCCTTCCTTCCTTCCTTCCTTCCTTCCTTCCTCCCTCCCTCCCTCCCTCCCTCCTTCCTTCCTTCTTCTTTCTCTTCTTTTGTTTTTCAAGGTAGGGTCTTGCTCTAGCCCAGACTGACCTGGAATTCTCTATGTAGTCTCAGGGTGGCCTCAAACTCACAGCGATCCTCCTACCTCAGCCTCCCGAGCGCTGGGATTAAAGGTGTGTGCCACCACGCCCGGCTCCTGTCTGTTTCTTGTGCACATCTCCTCCCTCTCAGTTTAGTCTGCAGACCAGATGATGCCATTGTGGAGCTCATTAGGACTCGGATCAAACTCTCTGAGCTCTAAAATGGTGACATCTCTAAGATGGCACAGTAAAGCAGTAAAACTGACTTTTCCATGTTTGACTCGCCAAGCAATGCTGGTAGGGTGTCCAGGTCGTTTATCAGACAATGCACTCCCCACCTTCCGCAGTCAACCCCAAGGTATGCACACTGACCATCTGGCCTCTCCTGAAGCCCCTCCTTGGCTTTGGAACCGATCTTCCTTCTGCATGACTGACATGGTCACATAGGTGATTTGGGGGGTCATTAGCTGTCACTGTGCCTTTTACATCCATTTTGCCTTCTGTTTCATTAACTTGTACGTTCTTTCTCTGCTTACCGTGCATCTGCAGAAGTGGGCCTGGAGGTCAAGGCCAGTGCCCAAGTAGCCAGGCCTCTGTCTCCCAGCCTAGGGCTTACAGCATGGCCCACGCTCTCTGACCCTCTATCGCAGCCTCCTCGGCACAGATTCACTCCCAGTAAGACTCAAGCACCGGGAACTCCTGAGATGAGCTTCTCAAAGGGGCCTTGTGACCCATGGTTAACGGCAACACCCATCCATTCACCATCTGTTCGCCTCAGCAATTTCAGCACACTGTTTTAACCACTCCAGAAGCGTTTATCAGACATCCACAAGGCTTCCTAAACAAATCCATTGTTAAGAGTTCAGACTCTGAAAACTTGGCAATGCTGCGTTCAAAACTCAAGCCTGCCGGCTTGTGACCTTGGACAAACTAGTTTCCTCATAATCCCAAAGTGAAGTTTATAACTGTATGAATCTTTCAAAAATATATTTATATTTATTTATTTGAGAGAGAGAGAGAATGGGCATGCCAGGGCCTCTAGTCACTGCAAACAAACTCCAGATGCATGCCTCACCTTGTGCATCTGGCTTATGTGGTTCCTGGGAATTGAACCTGGGTCCTTAGCCTTCACAGGCAAGCTCCTTGGCTGATAAGCCATCTCTCTAGCCTGGCAATGTCTATCTTTTTATTTATTTGAGAGAGAGAGACAGAGAGAGAAAGAGGCAGATTATATATAGAGAGAATGGGTGCACCAGGGCCTCCAGCCACTGTAAACAAACTCCAGATGCATGCACCACCTTGTGCATTTGGTTTACGTGGGTTCTGGGGAATCGAACCTCAAACCAGGATCCTTAGGCTTCCACAGCAAGTGCTCAACCACTAAGCCATTTCCCCAGCCCCGACAATATCTATCTTTAAAGGGCCAAGCATGATTGATGACTCCAAACTGTTGTTAGTACTAATGTTAATACTGCTAAATTACCCCAATGGCTGCTTCGGCTAAACCCTCTAGAGCAGAAGCTGCCCACTAGAAAATTAGAACAAGATGCAGCGCTCCCTAACAGATGGTGGATGGGTCTGTTGACCACATGGGGCTGGCTGAGACCTCGTCCCCGAACACAGCGTGGTCTTAGGCACAGTGAGGCTTGCGATGGACAGCTGAGGGTTTCTTGAAGGGCTGCGGCTGTGGATGTGTGGAGTGACCTGTTTGCAGAGCATGTGTTGGGCGAGCCCTGCTCTTTCTCCCAGCCCGTCAGTGATGAAGCCCTTCCCTGAGGAGGAACAGAGAGGGCAAGAATGCATCTGCAGCACGTGTCCCACCATCCGTGACAGAGGCTGGGCAATAAGGGGCTTGCCGTCAGCAGGAAAAGGGTCTGGTTGAAACGTCTAATGCCGCAGGGGTGGCCCTCGTGACCTAGGATATGTGTTCACAGGAGACCGGCTTGTAAGAAACAGAAATGACACTGGCTGCTGCTGATGTGTCCGGCCTCTAAAGGGTCGCCTCAGCCAATCTGGGACGAGGCCATCTTGGAAAACCTTGCACATTTCAGAGACTCCAGGGAAATAGCCTCTGAGTCCTTGCAATATACTGTCTGATAGGGTATCTTGGTTTCCCTGGGCCTCTGTCCCCACCGGATGGTTTATGCTAACAGTGTGATTTATGGTGAGGGCCCTGGGTCGCGCTGTATCAGTGTGGCCTCTGGGGGAGCTGCAGGCTGAATCGCTAAGGTCAGCCACGTGGGCGCTCCTACCTAAGTGATCAGGCGGCAATGAAAACCCTAGACACCAAGATCCAGAGGAACTGCCCTGGTTGACATGACTCGACCCCTGTTGTCATATATGTTGCTGGGAAAGTCAAGCACCATGCATACAAATGCACTCAGGACAGCTGGAAGCCGTCCTGCCCTCTCCTTGACTCTGTCCTCTGGGCTTCCCGCCTTTTGCGCATCTTCTTTTTTTTTTTTTTTTTGGTTTTTCAAGGTAGGGTCTCACTCTGGTCCAGGCTGACTGGAATTAACTCTGTCATCTCAGGGTGGCCTTGAACTCATGGCGATCCTCCTACCTCTGCCTCCCGAGTGCTGGAATTAAAGGCGTGCGCCACCACGCCCGGCTCCCTTTTGCGCATCTTAACCCTTAGTCCTTCCACTGTAGTGAGCTGTAACCGTGAGGGTAACAGCTTTTCATAACTGCCGGAGTTGTTTTTCTAGTGGATCACAGAACCCTCGGGTGGCCTTGGGGGGTCCCACAATAGAGTCAGCTGAACTTGTTAAGACGTCCTCAGTGGCCATGTGAATTAGGCACTGTTTGTCCCAGGGCTGATGGAGAAACTGAGTCACAGAGAGATCAAGTAACTTACCTACGAGTCCCTAGTATGACACCAGAGGTGGTCCTCTACCTCACACCAAAGGGAAGAATTTGGGGTGACGGGTAGGTTTCTTTTACTAGAAGTTCCTTTGAGGGTTGCATAAAGCCCTCCAGCTCCAGAGCGGGGTGACAATGGCGGAGAGAGCCAGGAAGCTCATGGATGTCCTGTTTCGGGGAGCTGGATTAGGTGTCATACCTGGAGGGCAGGCGAAAATCTAAGCGTCTTGAGACTTTAAGAGTATCTTTGTTTCCCTGGGGTCTTTGCCTCAGACCACTTCTCATGGTCTGCTCCTTGGGAATTTCTTTCTTTCTTTTGCTTTTGAGAAGTAGGGTCTCACTCTAGGCCAGGTTGACCTAGAATTCACGACACAGTCTCAGGCATTGGACTAAATCCTGAGTGCTATGATTATCATTTGTTTGAGAGAAAAATAGAGAAAGAGAGAAAGAGAGAAAGAGAGAGAGACAGGTAGGGGGAGAATGTGTGCACCAACACCTCTAGCCACTGCAAATGAAGTCCTGAAGCATGTGTCCCCTGTGCATCTGGTGTTTCGTGGGTACTGGGGAATCACACTCAGGTCCAGCAAGCATCTTAATCGCTGAGTCAGCTCTCCAGCCCTAGGCTCGGGATCCTTTCTCTTTGCCGAGTTTTCAACTATAAGCCACAGGATACCCATGACACTGACTTTTGTTTTGTTTTTAAAGTTTGAGAGTTTTTTAAAAATTAAAATTTTGGGCTGGAGAGATGTCTTAGTGGTTAAGGTACATGCCTGCGAAGCGTAAGGACCCAGGTTTGATTCTCCAGGTCCCAAGTAAGCCAGATGCACATGGTGGCATATGCATCTGGAGTTCGTTTGCAGTGGCTGGACGCCCTGGTGCACCCATTCTCTCTCTCTCTCCCTCTCCCTCTCTCTCAAATAAATAAATTAATAAATAAATCTTTAAATTTTTTTAAAATTAATAATTTTTTAATTTTTTGATTGATAGCTTCCATATTTACAGGCAATAAACCAAGATAATTCCCTCCCCTCTCCCACTTTCTCCTTCACAAATCCACTCTCCATCATATCCCCTCCCTCTCTGTGTTAGTCCCTCTTTTATTTTGATGTCACTATCTTTTTCTCCCATTATGAGGATCTTGTGTAGGTAGTGTCAGGCACTGCAAGGTCATGGATATCAAGGCCAGTTTCTGTCTGGACGATTGCATTGTAAGGAGTCCTACCCTTCCTTTGGTTCTTACATTCTTTCTGCCACCTCTTCTGCAGTGGACCCTGAGCCTTGGAGGGTGTGATAGAGATATTTCAGTGCTGAGCACTCCTCTGTCACTTCTTTTCAGCACTATGGTACCTTTTGCGCCATCCCAGAGGTCACTGCCATCTGAGCAGAGAAGCTTCTCTAACCAAAAATGCAGGTAGTGTTGATATATGGGTATGAAAGAAACTCCCCCAGCCCTTATCCCAAGATTCTCAGAGTAGATGATTGATTCAGTACTAAGTAGTGACATTGGGTATATGTCTTTTTTAAAAAAAAATTTAAAAATATTTTTGCCAGGCATGGTGGCGCATGCCTTTAATCCCAGCACTCAGGAGGCAGAGGTATGTGGATTGCTGTGAGTTCAAGGCCACCCTGAGACTGCATAGTGAGTTCCAGGTCAGCCTGGACTAGAGTGAGACCTTACCTTGAAAAATCAAAAAAAAAAAAAACATTTTATTTTATTTTAATTAATTTATTTGAGAGAGGGAGAGAGAGTGTGTGTTAGGGCCTCCAGCCACTACAAATGAACTCCATCATTCATCTTGTGCATCTGGCTTACATGGGTCCTGGGGAATCGAACCTGGGCCCTTTGGCTTTGCAGGCAAGTGCCTTAATCACCAAGCCATCTCTCCAGTCCTTTAAAATATTTTTAATTATTTATTTATTTATTTATTTATTTGACAGAGAAAGAGGGAGGGAGAGAGAGAACGGGCATGCCAGGGCCTCCATCCACTGAAAACGAACTCCAGATGCGTGTGCCCCCTTGTGCATCTGGCTAACGTGGGTCCTAGGGAATCGAACCTGGGTCCTTTGGCTTTGCAGGCAAACGCTTTAACCACTAAGCCATCTCTCCAGCCCTGTGGGTGTAAGTCTTTGAGTCTCTTCCTCCTTCTTGCTCCTTACCCCATGGTCACATGATGGCTGCAGAAGTTCCAGACCTGTCATTGTTCAAGCACTTCCAAAGCAGGACAGCACATTTTTCTTTTTCTTTCTTTCTTCCTTTTATTTTTATTTTTGAGGTAGGGTCTCACTCTAGCCCAGGCTCACCTGGCATTCACTATGTAGTCTCAGGTTGGCCTCAAACTCATGATGCTCCTCCTACCTCTGCCTCCCAAGTGCTGGGATTAAAGGCGAGTGCCACTACATCTGGCTTTTTAAAATTTATTTGCACATGGAAAGAGAATGAAAAAGAGAGAGAGGGAGAATGGATATGCCAGGGCCTCTGGCTGCTGCAAAGGAACTCCAGAAGCATGTGCCACTTCGTGTGTCTGAGGAGAGCACACTTTTCTTTGCAAATCTGTTTCCTAGAATTTCCAACCAATTTTCTTTGACATGTCTTCTGCTAGACCTGAGTAGCTTGCCCATCCCAACCAATCAGGAGCCAAGAAGGAGGAGTGGTTGCCACAACTCATTTCCCAGGTCTGGACACTTCAGTGACCCAATAGCTGAACAAACTCAAGTTATCACTGGGTGAAACTGGCTGTTAGGTGACCAGCCCCTGCTGTCACCCCAACCCCCCAATTTGTTGCAGGTAGCTTCATGTTGCTGGCACAAAGCGCCTGACCAAAAGCAGCTTGTGGGAGGAAAGGGTTTATTTTGGCTTACAAACTCGAGGGGAGGTTCCATCATGGCAGGGAAAACAATGGCATGAGCAGAGGGTGGACATCAGGTGACCAATAGCAGCAGGAGAGTGTGCCAAACACTGGCAAGGGAAAGCTGGCTATAACACCCACAAGCCTGCCCCCAATAACACACCCCCAAAAGGTTCCATTTCCCAAATTGCCATCAGCTATCAGCTGGGGCTCAAGCATTCAGAACACATGTTTATGGGGGACACCTGAATAAACCACCACACTATGATGACCTCTAATTGGTATGTGGGGCCATGAAGAGCACTCTCTGGTAGTGGATGGCTGGACCGTGTGGGTGACTGTCGTGTGGCTGAAGGAAGCAGGGACATAAGCCTGGGGACTGGAGAAGCGGGCTGTCTGTGCGCACAGAGAGAACCCTGCGTGCTGTGGGTTCAGAGCCTTCGTTTTCACTTGCTCCAGCCTCGCCTGCCTCGTACCCAGGCATCATTCTTGAAGTCAGAGCCTTAAGATGCCCTCACAGGATGCCAGGCAAACTCTGTAACTCCCCTGTACCTGAAATAGACAGTCACTCTTCAGAAATGTCATCATCATTCACAGCGATCAACTTGTCCCCACTTAACTTGGGTCCATCCTGGTTTTAAAACCGAAAGCCTCACACGCTAGGAACCCTCCGGGTGCTCTTCAAACTGGGACGGTTGGCCTGCTTGCATCCATCATAAAACAGCTTGAGAGAATTCAGGTAAGCCCCGGGAGCAGGGAACAGAGGGGCGGCTAAGCGGCCTGCGCTGCGCAGGTGGTCCCCTGCACGTTTGGGAGCAGAGGACGCCATATGCTTGCTCGGAGACAGCAGACTCACCTTCCCTTCGTTCCCTCTCCCCACTCTCAGCTGCTTGCCTGCAAACTCAGGCTTACTGTGGGTGTTCAGAAGAGGCCTTTTTGTTTGCTTTCTTTTTTTCTGAGCTTCCTTGGAGCCCGCGAGGACCTGAGACTCCTGCTTAGGCCACACCTCATAACCGAGACCTGGCCCTGGAGGACAGAGAAGGCGTCCGGAGATGAAGTTGTCAAGAAGAGATAGCATGGGCCTAGAGATTTGGCTCAATAGAATTTTTTTTTTAAAGAATTGTTTTATTTTTATTTAAAATTTTTTTGTGTTCATTTGAGAGCGACAGACAGAGAAAGAGGGAGAAAGAGAGAGAGAGAGAGAATGGGCGCACCAGGGCCTCCAGCCACTGCAAATGAACTCCAGACGCGTGCGCCCCCTTGTGCATCTGGCTTACATGGGTCCTGGGGAATCGAGCCTCAAACCAGGGTCCTTAGGCTTCACAGGCAAGCGCTTAACCACTAAGCCATCTCTCCAGCCCTCAATAGAATTTTTTATCTAGCATGTAGGGTGCCCTGTGTTCAATCCCAAACCCCATATATAACTAACTTGGTGTGATGGTGTACTCCTGTAATCCCAGCGTTCAGAATGTGGAGGCAGGAGGATTAGGACTGTCAGGCCATCCTCAGATACATAGCAAGTACAAGGCCATCCTGTGCTACATGAGACTCTTAAAAATAAAAAATAGGCGTGGGGTGGGGTAGGGGCTCACGCCTTTAACCCCAGCACTGGGGAGGCTGAGGTAGTAGGATCACCATGAGTTCGAGACCAGCCTGGGGCAACAGAGTAAGTTCCAAGTCAGCATTGGATAGAATGAAACCCTACCTTGAAAAAGAAAAGAAAAGAAAAGAAAAGAGGCGGAAGAAACAGCTTTTTGTGGCTTGGAAGAAGCAGTTCTCATTCCAGCCCTTCTCCCGACTGTGAACAATGCAGCCAAACTGCTCACTTTCTCTGAAATTCTAAGGCCAAAAGAAGACAAAAATAACAGATGGTTTTCTTCCTGCCAATAGCCAAAGTTCTCAAAGGTTTCCTGTGAGCTGCGATTCTCTGTCTGCCCTCCTGAGCATTCCCAGCAGCAAGATGCTGTCGGCTATAACATGTAACACACACATGCACATGCACAAACGCACACACGCACACACACACACAGCTTCATCACGTGAAACCCGTCACAGCTAAGAAAGCCCACCCTGGGGACCCAGGGGCGGGTCTGCGGAAAGCTGGAGGCTGCGGTGAGCAGCGTGAAGGCCGGCGACCGAGATGTCACGTAGACAAACATGTAGAGTATGACTTGGGGGGCAGGTGGTTAGCCCCAACTGCCATGACTTACTTCAGTCTCATCTTTTGTATTTAGCTGAGTCCCAGGGTCAGGAAGGTCTCTGGGGAAGCAATGTTGTGTCGGTGTGGGTGGACAGACATTTGGACCTGGTCTGGCTTTACCCTAATGTAGAGCTCTGCCTCCAGTCTGATCCTGTCCCTTTGCAGTCCCTGGGGCAGCACGGGTGGTGAACTGCAGAGTTTCGTCTGACCCTCGCCAGTCAGCCTAGATGGCTGTCTCTAGGTCCAGGTTCACAGGAGGCTGGCCATTCCCTCCAGAGTCAGGGATTGGAAGGTGAAGGGGGCATATGAAGGGCTGGCCATTCCTCTTCCCGTTTTCTACTCCACAAGGACTGGGGCTCACATTTGGTGCCCAGCTGGGAGCAGGGGCTCAGGACACACTTGCTGAATGGAACAGTAAGTGACTGCCCCCCCCCTTTTTTTTCGAGGTAGGGTCTCACTCTAGCCCAGGTCGACCTGGAATTCACTATGGAGTTTCAGGGTGGATCCTCCTACCTCTGCCTCCCAAGTGTGGGGATTAAAGGCGTGTGTCGTCACCCCTGGCCACCGTGTCTCTTGGTATGAGTGGGGTTTATATGCACTCATCATGAGTGACTTAGGGCCGTTTAACCAGAGTTGAAATCTCTGAAGCAGCATTTTGTGGTAGAATGCAGCAGTCAAAGGTCCTGAGTTCAAAGTATAACTCTGCAGTTTCTTAGGTTCCTATTTAAGGCAATTTATCTCGCAGTCCTTACCAGCGTTTCCTCATTTGCAAATTGAGATTCCTGGGGCCAACTTCCCAACCCCTTGAAGAGTTCACTGAGGTGAGCGAGGCATGTGTGGCAATGATGCAATGAAAAAGAAATTAAGTTATAGGGAATGGCAGCCTTTTACTTCTATGGCGGCATCTATGAGGCCAGTGCAAGTTCTGGACTTTTCTTGATACAGAACTAAGGACAGGAGGTTAAAGGTTAAAGGAGGTCTTGGGCTGGAGAGATGGCTTCGTGGTTAAGGCACTTGCCTGTGAAGCCTAAGGAACCAAGTTTGATTCGCCAGTACCTATGTAAGCCAGATACACAAGGTGGCACATGCATCTGAAGTTCCTTTACAGTGGCTAGAGGCCCTGGTGTGCCCATTTTCCTCTCTCTCTCTAATAAACAAATAAAATATTTTTTTAAAAAAAGTTTAAAGGAGGTCTTGCTTCAGAAGATGTTGAGATTTTGTTCACGTGATAGCAAGATAGATACAAACAGAAGGAAATAAGGAGAAGAAAAAATAAAAACCAAACAGGCTCAGGTTTTCAGAGATAGAGATAGATAGATAGAGAGATAGAGAGAGAGGCCTTTTTGGTGTATGGTTACATTGAGTTCTGAGAGTGAGGCTGTATGGTTGATATGAAAGGGATCAGGTAACCCAATTAGTGAGGAAAGAAGGTATTAGGGTGTGATGTGTGTAAGATCTAAAATTACAAAACTCTTAGAAGAAAATAGAGGAGGAAATCTTAGATATGGCACTAAAGGAATAAACAACGACCAAGTAGATAAATTGGACTTTATCAAAATTGCAAATTTTGTTATATAAATAATACCATCAAGAAAATGATGGCCGTGGGCTGGAGAGATGGCTTAGTGGTTAAGGCACTTGCCAATGAAGCTTAAGGACCCAGGTTTGATTCTCCAGGTCCCATGCAAGCCAGATGCACATGGTGGTGCATGCATCTGGAGTTCATTTGCAGTGGGTAGAGGCCCTGGCATGCCCATTCTCTCTCTCTCCTTCTCTCAGTCTCTAATAAATAAAATAAAAATAAATCAGAAAAAAAAATTAAAAAAAAGAAAAAATGATGCCGGCATGGTGGCACGCTTTACAGCACCAAGACAGAGGTAGGAGGATCCAAGCCTAGACTACATATGACAGGTCAGCCTGGACTAGAGTGAGACCTTACCTTGAAAAATCAAAAAAAAAAAAAACATTTTATTTTATTTTTAATTAATTTATTTGAGAGAGGGAGAGAGAGTGTGTGTTAGGGCCTCCAGCCACTACAAATGAACTCCATCATTCATCTTGTGCATCTGGCTTACATGGGTCCTGGGGAATCGAACCTGGGCCCTTTGGCTTTGCAGGCAAGTGCCTTAATCACCAAGCCATCTCTCCAGTCCTTTAAAATATTTTTATTTATTATTTATTTATTATTTATTTGACAGAGAAAGAGGGAGGGAGAGAGAGAACGGGCACGCCAGGGCCTCAATCCACTGAAAAAGAACTCCAGATGCGTGTGTCCCCTTGTGCATCTGGCTAACGTGGGTCCTAGGGAATCGAACCTGGGTCCTTTGGCTTTGCAGGCAAACGCTTTAACCACTAAGCCATCTCTCCAGCCCTGTGGGTGTAAGTCTTTGAGTCTCTTCCTCCTTCTTGCTCCTTACCCCATGGTCACATGATGGCTGCAGAAGTTCCAGACCTGTCATTGTTCAAGCACTTCCAAAGCAGGACAGCACATTTTTCTTTTTCTTTCTTTCTTCCTTTTATTTTTATTTTTGAGGTAGGGTCTCACTCTAGCCCAGGCTCACCTGGCATTCACTATGTAGTCTCAGGTTGGCCTCAAACTCATGATGCTCCTCCTACCTCTGCCTCCCAAGTGCTGGGATTAAAGGCGAGTGCCACTACATCTGGATTTTTTTTTTTTTATTTGCACATGGAAAGAGAATGAAAAAGAGAGAGAGAGGGAGAATAGATGTGCCAGGGCCTCTAGCTGCTGCAAAGGAACTCCAGAAGCATGTGCCACTTCGTGTGTCTGAGGAGAGCACACTTTTCTTTGCAAATCTGTTTCCTAGAATTTCCAACCAATTTTCTTTGACATGTCTTCTGCTAGACCTGAGTAGCTTGCCCATCCCAACCAATCAGGAGCCAAGAAGGAGGAGTGGTTGCCACAACTCATTTCCCAGGTCTGGACACTTCAGTGACCCAATAGCTGAACAAACTCAAGTTATCACTGGGTGAAACTGGCTGTTAGGTGACCAGCCCCTGCTGTCACCCCAACCCCCCAATTTGTTGCAGGTAGCTTCATGTTGCTGGCACAAAGCACCTGACCAAAAGCAGCTTGTGGGAGGAAAAGGTTTATTTTGGCTTACAAACTCAAGGGGAGGTTCCATCATGGCAGGGAAAACAATGGCATGAGCAGAGGGTGGACATCAGGTGACCAATAGCAGCAGGAGAGTGTGCCAAACACTGGCAAGGGAAAGCTGGCTATAACACCCACAAGCCTGCCCCCAATAACACACCCCCAAAAGGTTCCATTTCCCAAATTGCCATCAGCTATCAGCTGGGGCTCAAGCATTCAGAACACATGTTTATGGGGGACACCTGAATAAACCACCACACTATGATGACCTCTAATTGGTATGTGGGGCCATGAAGAGCACTCTCTGGTAGTGGATGGCTGGACCGTGTGGGTGACTGTCGTGTGGCTGAAGGAAGCAGGGACATAAGCCTGGGGACTGGAGAAGCGGGCTGTCTGTGCGCACAGAGAGAACCCTGCGTGCTGTGGGTTCAGAGCCTTCGTTTTCACTTGCTCCAGCCTCGCCTGCCTCGTACCCAGGCATCATTCTTGAAGTCAGAGCCTTAAGATGCCCTCACAGGATGCCAGGCAAACTCTGTAACTCCCCTGTACCTGAAATAGACAGTCACTCTTCAGAAATGTCATCATCATTCACAGCGATCAACTTGTCCCCACTTAACTTGGGTCCATCCTGGTTTTAAAACCGAAAGCCTCACACGCTAGGAACCCTCCGGGTGCTCTTCAAACTGGGACGGTTGGCCTGCTTGCATCCATCATAAAACAGCTTGAGAGAATTCAGGTAAGCCCTGGGAGCAGGGAACAGAGGGGCGGCTAAGCGGCCTGCGCTGCGCAGGTGGTCCCCTGCACGTTTGGGAGCAGAGGACGCCATATGCTTGCTCGGAGACAGCAGACTCGCCTTCCCTTCGTTCCCTCTCCCCACTCTCAGCTGCTTGCCTGCAAACTCAGGCTTACTGTGGGTGTTCAGAAGAGGCCTTTTTGTTTGCTATCTTTTTTTCTGAGCTTCCTTGGAGCCCGCGAGGACCTGAGACTCCTGCTTAGGCCACACCTCATAACCGAGACCTGGCCCTGGAGGACAGAGAAGGCGTCCGGAGATGAAGTTGTCAAGAAGAGATAGCATGGGCCTAGAGATTTGGCTCAATAGAATTTTTTTTTTAAAGAATTGTTTTATTTTTATTTAAAATTTTTCTGTGTTCATTTGAGAGCGACAGACAGAGAAAGAGGGAGAAAGAGAGAGAGAGAGAGAATGGGCGCACCAGGGCCTCCAGCCACTGCAAATGAACTCCAGACGCGTGCGCCCCCTTGTGCATCTGGCTTACATGGGTCCTGGGGAATCGAGCCTCAAACCAGGGTCCTTAGGCTTCACAGGCAAGCGCTTAACCACTAAGCCATCTCTCCAGCCCTCAATAGAATTTTTTATCTAGCATGTAGGGTGCCCTGTGTTCAATCCCAAACCCCATATATAACTAACTTGGTGTGATGGTGTACTCCTGTAATCCCAGCGTTCAGAATGTGGAGGCAGGAGGATTAGGACTGTCAGGCCATCCTCAGATACATAGCAAGTACAAGGCCATCCTGTGCTACATGAGACTCTTAAAAATAAAAAATAGGCGTGGGGTGGGGTAGGGGCTCACGCCTTTAACCCCAGCACTGGGGAGGCTGAGGTAGTAGGATCACCATGAGTTCGAGACCAGCCTGGGGCAACAGAGTAAGTTCCAAGTCAGCATTGGATAGAATGAAACCCTACCTTGAAAAAGAAAAGAAAAGAGGCGGAAGAAACAGCTTTTTGTGGCTTGGAAGAAGCAGTTCTCATTCCAGCCCTTCTCCCGACTGTGAACAATGCAGCCAAACTGCTCACTTTCTCTGAAATTCTAAGGCCAAAAGAAGACAAAAATAACAGATGGTTTTCTTCCTGCCAATAGCCAAAGTTCTCAAAGGTTTCCTGTGAGCTGCGATTCTCTGTCTGCCCTCCTGAGCATTCCCAGCAGCAAGATGCTGTCGGCTATAACATGTAACACACACATGCACATGCACAAACGCACACACGCACACACACACACGGCTTCATCACGTGAAACCCGTCACAGCTAAGAAAGCCCACCCTGGGGACCCAGGGGCGGGTCTGCGGAAAGCTGGAGGCTGCGGTGAGCAGCGTGAAGGCCGGCGACCGAGATGTCACGTAGACAAACATGTAGAGTATGACTTGGGGGCAGGTGGTTAGCCCCAACTGCCATGACTTACTTCAGTCTCATCTTTTGTATTTAGCTGAGTCCCAGGGTCAGGAAGGTCTCTGGGGAAGCAGTGTTGTGTCGGTGTGGGTGGACGGACGTTCGGACCTGGTCTGGCTTTACCCCCTAATGTAGAGCTCTGCCTCCAGTCTGATCCTGTCCCTTTGCAGTCCCTGGGGCAGCACGGGTGGTGAGCTGCAGAGTTTCGTCTGACCCTCGCCAGTCAGCCTAGATGGCTGTCTCTAGGTCCAGGTTCACAGGAGGCTGGCCATTCCCTCCAGAGTCAGGGATTGGAAGGTGAAGGGGGCATATGAAGGGCTGGCCATTCCTCTTCCCGTTTTCTACTCCACAAGGAATGGGGCTCACATTTGGTGCCCAGCTGGGAGCAGGGGCTCAGGACACACTTGCTGAATGGAACAGTAAGTGACTGCCCCCCCCCTTTTTTTTCGAGGTAGGGTCTCACTCTAGCCCAGGTCGACCTGGAATTCACTATGGAGTCTCAGGGTGGATCCTCCTACCTCTGCCTCCCAAGTGTGGGGATTAAAGGCGTGTGTCGTCACCCCTGGCTACCGTGTCTCTTGGTATGAGTGGGGTTTATATGCACTCATCATGAGTGACTTAGGGCCGTTTAACCAGAGTTGAAATCTCTGAAGCAGCATTTTGTGGTAGAATGCAGCAGTCAAAGGTCCTGAGTTCAAAGTATAACTCTGCCGTTTCTTAGGTTCCTATTTAAGGCAATTTATCTCGCAGTCCTTACCAGCGTTTCCTCATTTGCAAATTGAGATTCCTGGGGCCAACTTCCCAACCCCTTGAAGAGTTCACTGAGGTGAGCGAGGCATGTGTGGCAATGATGCAATGAAAAAGAAATTAAGTTATAGGGAATGGCAGCCTTTTACTTCTATGGCGGCATCTATGAGGCCAGTGCAAGTTCTGGACTTTTCTTGATACAGAACTAAGGACAGGAGGTTAAAGGTTAAAGGAGGTCTTGGGCTGGAGAGATGGCTTCGTGGTTAAGGCACTTGCCTGTGAAGCCTAAGGAACCAAGTTTGATTCGCCAGTACCTATGTAAGCCAGATACACAAGGTGGCACATGCATCTGAAGTTCCTTTACAGTGGCTAGAGGCCCTGGTGTGCCCATTTTCCTCTCTCTCTCTAATAAACAAATAAAATATTTTTTTAAAAAAAGTTTAAAGGAGGTCTTGCTTCAGAAGATGTTGAGATTTTGTTCACGTGATAGCAAGATAGATACAAACAGAAGGAAATAAGGAGAAGAAAAAATAAAAACCAAACAGGCTCAGGTTTTCAGAGATAGAGATAGATAGATAGAGAGATAGAGAGAGAGGCCTTTTTGGTGTATGGTTACATTGAGTTCTGAGAGTGAGGCTGTATGGTTGATATGAAAGGGATCAGGTAACCCAATTAGTGAGGAAAGAAGGTATTAGGGTGTGATGTGTGTAAGATCTAAAATTACAAAACTCTTAGAAGAAAATAGAGGAGGAAATCTTAGATATGGCACTAAAGGAATAAACAACGACCAAGTAGATAAATTGGACTTTATCAAAATTGCAAATTTTGTTATATAAATAATACCATCAAGAAAATGATGGCCGTGGGCTGGAGAGATGGCTTAGTGGTTAAGGCACTTGCCAATGAAGCTTAAGGACCCAGGTTTGATTCTCCAGGTCCCATGCAAGCCAGATGCACATGGTGGTGCATGCATCTGGAGTTCATTTGCAGTGGGTAGAGGCCCTGGCATGCCCATTCTCTCTCTCTCCTTCTCTCAGTCTCTAATAAATAAAATAAAAATAAATCAGAAAAAAAACATTAAAAAAAAGAAAGAAAATGATGGCCGGGCATGGTGGTGCACGCCTTTAGTCCCAGCACACAGGAGACAGAGGTAGGAGGATCAAGATGAGTGCAAGGCCAACCTGAGACTACATAGTGAATTTCAGGTCAGCCTGGGCTAGAGCAAGATGCTATCTCAGAAAACCAAACAAGAAAAAGGAAAAAAAAAAAAAGAAGAAGAAGAAGAAGAAGAAGACAGCCCACATAATGCAAAATAATAAGACAAATAGTTTGTCTAATAATGGATTTGATCCAATGTATATACAGAGCTTTTCCAATTAAGTAATAAAAACACAAATAATTACAAAGCTTTCGAAGAGCCCAAAGAGATTTCTTCCCCAGAAAAGTCAACAAATGATCAATAAATATGCAAAAGATGCTCAACATCTTTCATCATTAGGGAAATGATGGTGTGATACCATTTTACCCATTAATGTGGCAATAATGATAATTAATAATAATAATAATAAAGAGAGATAATAACAAGTGTTGGTGAAGGATGTGGGGGTTCAAACCTTCACACACTGCTGCTGGGAATAGACAGTGCTGGCACAGGCACTCTGAACAGTAGTCTGGTGTTTTCTCGACATATTTATCAGTTTCAGTTTGATGAAGAAATTTCATTCTTAAGTCTCCCTGCTGGCTAGCTGTCATAGTGCTGGAAAGTGCTATGCAGGCTGCTGGAGTCTTGACCAGCAATGGACTCTAGAGTTACACAACCAACTAGCCAGGCAAGATGTGCTCACTTGTGAAATAGTGGGTAACCGATTGCCCTTTGATTGGATTTGAGGCCTGCTCCACAGGAGGGAACTCATGCCTGATACTGAAAACCTGTAGTTGGGGCTGGAGAGATTGTTTAGCGGTTAAGGTGCTTGCCTGTGAAACCTAAGGACCCATGTTTGACTCTCCAGGTCCCATGTAAGCCAGACACACAAAGTGGCACAAGCGTGCAAGCTTGCACATGTGCAGAAGGTGCTACACGTATCTGGAGTTCAATTTCAGTGGCTGGAGGCCCTGGTGTGGCCAACTCTCTCTCTTTCTCTCTCTCTGTCTTGCATTAAAAAAAAAGGCCAGTCTGTTGGGCTTACCTCAAAAAAAAAAAAAAAAAAAAAAAAAAAAAAAGCCTATGGCTGGGATGGTCATAGGCGTTAGGAGGGAAGCTACTACTGTTGTTTGGATAAGTAGACATATTATACCCATCAAATTGCCCTGTACATATTTATGTTGGTGCCTACAGATTAGTGCTGCTCTCACTTTTGGTCAGAGAAGCTTCTTTTTCTTGTAGATGATGGTGACTACTGGGGAGACTGAAAACTCATCCAAGTGCTGAGAGCAAGTGACTATGGAGTGCTAGGCACTCAGTGAGCTCTCTGTCACATCCTGACTCAGGGAACACTGCGGAAGAGGGGGCAGAACGAAGGTAAGAGCTTTAGACTGCTGTCTTCTGGACGTGAAGTGGTGCTGCATTCATGACCTCAGAGCGGCTGTCAGAACCTGCACAGGAGCTGAACAGTATTGTTCCCGTCAACGTTCTGTCATGGATGGTAAAGAAAAGGAAAACAGAAGACATCAAAGAAGAGGAGGGACTAGTTGGAAAGAAGTTCCGTGGAGGGGGAGAAAAAAGAAGGTGACATTAGGGATTATCATCAAAATTCATTATGTACATATAACAGAATTGTTAATAAAAAAAAGTTTAAAAAATAGGGGCTGGAGAGATGGCTTAGCAGTTAAGGTGCTTGCCTACAAAGCCAAAGGACCCAGGTTCTATTCCCCAGGACCCTCATAAGCCAGATGCACAAGGTGGCGCATGCATCTGGAGTTCGTTTGCAGTGGCTGGAAGCCCTTGTGCACATATTCTCTCTCTCTCTTTCGAACAAACTAAAAAATAAAAAAATCTTATAAATTAAAAAATATTATTTATTTATTTATAAGCGTGAGAGAGAGAGAGAAAGAGAAAGACAGAGAATAGCACTCTTACTGCTCAGACGAACTCTAGACATATGTACCATTTTGTGCATCTGGCTTTACATGGTTACTAGACAATTAAACTCAGGCTGGCAGGCTTTGCAAACAAGTGCTTTTAACTGTGGAATCTCCCCAACCCCAAGTTTAAAATATTCTTAAAAAGCAAAAAAAAAAAAAAAAAAAAAAAGAAGAAGAAGAAGAAGACACTCTATTCCTAGGTATACAGCCAGACGAAATGAAAACATACATCCACAGAAGAACTTGGACACGAATGCGCGTGGCGGCACCGTTCATACAGCCCGATGAGGAGACAACTCAGATGTCCATCAACCAATGGATAACAGAAAAATGTGGCATATTCAAACAGTGCATGCTATTTGACAATAAAAAGAATAAGGTATTGACATTTCGTACAGCATGGATGAACCCTGAGAACATTATGAGAAGAGAAAGAAGCAAGATCAACAAAGGCCACACCTTGCATGATCCCAGATCCCAGGACGAGCAGATCTATAGAACTAAAGCAGAGAGTGGCCGCTGAGGACTGTGGTCATGGGAGAAGGGAGGGTGACTCATGACAAAAGTGCTCTAAGATTATTGTATATTTCCATAGGTGAATCGTGTGATATATGAATTGTATTTCAGCAAAGTTGTTCAAAAATAAGGTGAGGAAAAAATAAAAAAGCAATGATGGTATGACTTAGTACTCAGGTCTCATTTAATACTGTGAAATTCAAATCATAGCTGGAGTTATTGGGTTTACTTTATGGACATTCTGAAGCCTCATAGACTGCAGAAATTATCTAGATCAAGCCAAGTGTGGTAGTGCACGCCTTTAATCCCAGCACTCAGGAGGCTGAGGTAGGAGGATCACTGTGAGTTCAAGGCTGGCCTGAGACTACACAGTGAATTTCAGGTTAGCCTGGGCTAAAGTAACACCCTACCTCAAAAAAAAAAAAAGAAAGAAAAAATTATCAGGATGGAGAGATGGCTTAGCAGTTAAGGCACTTGCCTGTAAAGCCAAAAGACCCAGGTTCGATTCCCCAGGTCCCATGTAAGCCACATGTACAAGGTGGCACCTGCATCTGGAGTTCCTTTGCAGTGGTTAAAGGTCCTGGCATGCCCATTCTCTCCCTCTCTCTCTGTCATCTGCCTCTTTCTCTCTGTCTCCCCCTCTCTCAAACAAATAAAATAAAAATAAGAAATGATCTAGATCATACATACTGAAGGGTCTGATTCAGAGACTGGCACATGTAAGCTGTGTCATAAATGATAATTAGGTCAAAATTGCAGATCTATAGCCAGGCATAGTCGCTCTCACCTATAATTTCAACACTGAGGAGGCTAATGCCAGAGGAATTAATGAGTTCCAGGCTAGCCTCAGCCACCTTGAGAGTTCCCAGACAGCCTGGACTACATAATGAGATCCTGTCTCAAAAAAACAAAGGGCTGAGGATGTAGCTCAGTTGGTAGAGTGCTTTCTTAGCATACACAAAGTTTGATCCTCACCATTGCATAAACTGGGCATTATGATGCTCACCTGTAATCCCAGTACTTGGGAGGGAGAGGCAGGAGAATCAGAGTTCAAGGTCATCCTCAGCTACATAGTGAGTTCAAGGCCATCCTGAGGTACACAAGACCTTATCTCAAAAGCAAAGCAAAGTAGGTTGGAGAGGTGGCTCAGCAGTTCAAAATGCTTGCTTGCAAAACCTGATGGCCTAGGGTCGATTCTCCAGTACCAACATAAATCCAGATGTACAAAGTGGAATGTGCATCTGGAGTCTGATGCAGTGGTAAGAGGCCCTAATGTACCCATTCTCTTTCTCTGCTTGCTTAAAAAAATAAAAAGCTGGCTGGGCATGGTGGCGCAAACCTTTAATCCCAGCACTCAGGAGGCTGAGGTAGGAGGATCACCGTGAGTTCAAGGTCACCCTAAGACTACATAGTGAATTCCAGGTCAGCCTGGACCAGAGTGAGACCCTACCTCAAAAAACCAAATAAATAAATAAAGAAAGAAAGAACAAATCAAACAACACCATGCAAAAGAAACAAAAGAGCCCACAAAAATTTACAGATCAATGACCTTATGTGACCTCCACTATCTCCAAGAAATCCCAGAAACTTGGCGGTGTGATAAGACATCCTTTGTCCAACTAACTGTGCCTGACTCCTCTTCTCAAGGGAACTATCAGGGGGAGACAGTCTCAAGCCTCGCTTCCAGCCTGGAAGAGATCTCTGCTGGGGTGATGTGGCAACATTACCAGCTTGGAAGTTGTTGCAAGCTACCTTTTCATTGCTGGGACAAACACCCGCCCACAAGCAGCTTGTCATAGGAAAGGGTTTATTTTAGGCTTACATATTGCAGGAGGAGCTCCCTCATGGTGGAAGAAGATGGCTCATTTCATCAAACATCCACAGCAGAGAGCAGAACCCACAGGCAGAGCTCAAGCTGGCTCTCTACACACCTCCAGACCTACTCACTCCAGACCTACTCACTCCAGATCTACACACTCCAGATCTACACACCTCCAGATCTACACACCTCCATTTCTATACATCTCCAGATCTACGCAATACAGATCTACACACCTCCAGATCTACACACCTCCAGTTGCACACATCTCCAGATCTACACACTCCAGTTCTGCACACCTCCGGATCCGCCCCCAGTGACTCACCTCTTCCAGTGGGGCTCTGCTTACTGGACACTTAAGTAGGAAGCTTAATCTTAATCCAAAATACCTCAGGCTATGAGGAACATTTACATTTAAACCATCACAGAAGTGTAGATCATGGAGACAAGCGCTGTGCAGGAGATGCAAGCAAGTGGCTCCTTAAGGGGAGGGGTAAGAGGCTCCATCCACGGAGAGGCCACATGGGGTCCCCAGAGTTTCCCATCCAGCCAATATGCTGGGCTGGCAGGGAAGGAGGAGCAGGAGGGCCTTTATCTAGAGGGGTGGTACTCTCCATTCCTGACCCCATCTCTCCCCACTTTCCTCATTGAAGTTACACTAACAAACACAATAGGAAGATTTTTCTTTTTTGGTGTGTGTGTGTGTGTGTGTGTGTAGAAGACCACCTTGGGGTCATTCCCCAGGTGCCAGCTACCTTTTTTGAGACTAAGTGTCCCGGAAGTCACCTTATTAGGCTAGTCTGGCTGGCCAGCAAGCCCCAGAAAACTGCCTGTCTGTGCCTCCCCAGGACTGGACTACAGGCACGTCACCACAGCCTGGCATTATATACATGTCTCGGGGTTGCATTCAGGTCCTCACACATGCATGGTGATACTCTATCATCTTTCCAGTCCCCGCGAGGGTTTAAGAGACAGCTAGCTTGAGTCCTTCAGAAAGGCACTTTGGTCCTGGTGAGATGACTTAGTGGTTAAAGGTGTTTGACTACAAAGCTTGTCAGCCTGGGTTCAATTTCACAGACACCACATAAAGCTAGACAGTCATTCTATATATTTGGTTTTTCGAGGTAGGGTCTCACTCTAGCTCAGGCTGACCTGGAATTTACTATGTAGTCTCAGAGTGGCCTCGAACTCATGGTGATCCTCCTACCTCTGCCTCCTGAGTGCTGGGATTAAAGGCGTGCACCACCATGTCTGGCTCAATATATATATATATATACTTTTTTAAGATGAAGTTGGGCTGGAGAGGTGGCTTAGCAGTTGAGGCATTTGCCTGTGAAGCCTAAGGACTCAAGTTTTATTCCCCACTACCCACATAAGCCAGATGCACAGGGTGGTGCATGAGTCTGTAGTTCATTTGCAATGGTTAGAGGCCCTGGTGCACCCATTCTCTCTCTCTCAAATAAATAAAATATTAAAAAAGAAAAAAAAATATTTGAAAACAAGACAAAGTTCCTTGAGGCAGAGGATGAAACCTAGGTGTGTGTTCCTAAGCCAGAAATGGGGATAGAGGGAAGGTTATAGGATGTGGTGGTCAGAGATTGGCAGTAACAGACTAAACAGGGGGCTCTGGGAACAAGCAGAAGGGGTTTCCATGGCTCATATTTGTGGGCCAACAGGGAGGCAGTCTGACCTACCTGCAGAGTGGCCACCTTGGCTCTTGGACACCTACCTCATGGAAAAAGTCCTCAGAGAGGTTCTGACAATCTGAGTGAGACAGCTATGTGCTTAAGACAGGAAGACAGGGCCCGTCCCTGAGACTCAGAATGAGAGACACTGCTCAGGTGTCCTTGTCTGTCATCATCCCAGATGGTTATTACTTCAGGAGGGGTATGGCCCCATTTCTGAGTTTGACAGTTCTGGGGGAGTCAAACACATCTCCACCAAACAAGTTAGATCTCTCCAGGGCAGATCAATATTTAATGTGGGGCTTAAAAAGACTGACTCAGGAAATGAGTTTAAAAGTGGAGAATTTGCCTTAGGTAGCAATTTTGCAATGCAGTGGTATCAGGGGACAGATTATTCAAACCCCAGCCACGGATAATATAAAAACAGTTGAACAAACCAAGTTCTGCTTGTGGCACATTGGTGATTCTGAGGAGTCTCCCTGTCCCCCGTTTTTCTGTACACAGCTCACGGAGGATAAGTGTCAAGTTAGAAGAGTGTTCAGAGACCAGCTACTCCAAGGATGGCCCATTCCTGTCCCACTGCTCACAGCGTTACCCGCGGTAGACACCACTAATCCATCCCAGCACGCTTTCCTCTTGGGTGTAGATTCATCTCCAGGTAGCCACCATCTATTGATGAGATTGGCACTTCATGTGACATATATATATATATATATATATATATTTTTTTTTTTTTTTGTTGTTGTTGTTGTTGTTGTTGTTGTTTTGTTTTGTTTTTGAGGTAGGGTCTCACTCTAGCCCAGGCTGACCTGGAATTCACTATGAAGTCTCAGGGTGGCCTCGAACTCACGGCGATCCTCCTACCTCTGCCTCCCGGGTGCTGGGATTAAAGGCATGTGCCACCACGCCTGGCTAACATTTATATTTTTAATATTTTATTATTTATTTATGAGACACACAGAGAGAAAGAGGCAGGTAGAGAGAGAATGGGTGTGCCAGGGCCTCAGCCACTGCAAATTAATTCCAGATGTATGTGCCACCTGGTGCATTTGGCTTATGTGGGTACTGGGGACTCAAACCTGGGTCCTTAGGCTTCGTAGGCAATGCCTTAATGGCTAAGCCATCTCTTCAGCCTGACATTTATTTTTTAATCCCATTAGCTCCAAGTTCCTCATTTAGCAGAGGAGAAATGCAAGGTTACACAGTGAGCTACTGACTGATTCTGGACAGATTTCTTTCTCACAGGGATGCATTAGAGGCTGGGGATCCATCTGGCTGTGAGCCACACAGGGTTTTCCCCGAGTGACGTTGACTATTTTGTGCTAGAGATAACATTTCAGAGCTGAATACAGCTTAGAGATCTCCTCTCTCCAACCTGGGAAAATAAAAACCCACAGAGGCTAAGCGGCAAGTAGCTGGTTGCTCTTTTGTCCACACCAGGAGTACACACGCATACGAGTCCACAGACTTGTCTGGAGCTCTTGCTGGGAGACCGGTGGGTCATGGAAGAGGAGAGGGAGGACGCTGTGGGGGTGACGGCTCAGTGAGTAAAGTGCTTGCTGTGCAGGCTTGAGGATCTGAGTTCAGATGTTCAGAACCCACGTGACAGGCAGACACAGCAGTGCGTGTTCTGTAGCCCCAGCCCTCTCTGATGAGATGGGAGGTGGAGACAGGACTGGGTTCAGTCTCTAGCTCAGAAAAATAAATTCATGCTGTGACCACTTGCCTTGGTCATCTGAGCTCTGAATGAGCTCAGTGACCTGACCAAGCATTAAAGAATTCCCACACCCCAGAACACACAGCAGATACCAAAGTCCCCATCCATTTTAAAGTTAGTTAAGGTGCTGGAGAGTTGGCTTAGCAGTTAAGGTGCATGCCTATGAAGCCTAAGGACCCTAGTTCGATTCTCCACGTCCCACATAAGCCAGAGGTGCATGGTGGCGCATGAGTCTGGAGTTCATTTGCAGTGGCTAGAGGCCCTGGTGCACCTGTTCTCTCTCTCTATCACTTGCTCGCTCTGTTTCTGATAAATAAATAAATAAGTAAAATAAAATCTTAAAGTCAGTTAATAGATCCTGATGCCCAAATTAAAGAACATCTCAGTTATAAATAAGGTAGCATTGTTTCTTTTGGGGGAGATTTTTCTTTTAGCAGTTTTGTAATGTTTTAAATGTGTTTATATTAATATATTGAACTTGTTCTAAAAATTTCCACATTAAAAAAGTATCACACAGATAATAAAAAAGTGAAGTCTTAAAAAAAACAAAAATGGAGACATGCAGAATTTATTATTATTTTTTTAAGGTAGGGTCTTACTGAAGCCCAGGCTGACCTGGAATTCACCATGTAGTCTCAGGCTGGCCTCGAACTCATGGTGATCCTCCTACCTCTGCCTCCCAAGTGCTGTGATTAAAGGCATGTGCCACTATGCCCAGATCAGAGTTTACTTTTTTTTTTTTTTTTTTTTTTTTTTTTTTTTTTGGTTTTTCGAGGTAGGGTCTCACTCTGGCCCAGGCTGACTTGGAATTCACTATGGAGTCTCAGGGTAGCCTCGAACTCATGGTGATCCTCCTACCTCTGCCTCCCGAGTGCTGGGATTAAAGGCATGCGCCACCATGCCCAGCTAGAATTTACTTTTTTAAGCATGTTTTGATGTTTAAGATATACCTCCATAGTTAACTTTCTAATTTTATTTATTATTTGTTTATTTGTGAAAGAAAGAGAGGAGAGGGAATGGGCACTGCAAACAAACTCCAGACACAGGCACCACTTTGTGCATCTGGCTTTACAAGGGTCCTGAGGAACTGAATCCAGGCTGTTGACTTTGCAAACAAGTGCCTTTTAACCACTTTAACCTAGCCCCTGTAATTATATTTTATTTAATGTAAAAATTCAGTCTATATTTCCTTAACTGTTAGTTACTAGGAGTCTATATTTGTACTTGGCTACAGAGGTTTATCTCTTTTGTACAGGAGTTTTTTATTTTATTTACTTAAAAAAATATATTTTTAAAATTTATTTATTTTCAAACAGTGAGAGACAGAGAGAGAGAAAAAATGTGCATACCAGGGCCTCTAGTCACTACAAATGAACTCCAGATGCATGTGCCACTTTGTGCATCTGGGTTTACATGGGTGCTGGGGAATCAAACCTGGGTTGTCAGGCTTTGATAGTCAAGCACCTCAACCATTGAGCCATCTCGCCAGCTCCTGTTTGTTTGCTTTTTAAAATTTTATTTATTTATTTATTTGAGAGAGAGAGAGAGAGAGTAAGTATTGGCACTCCAGAGCCTCCTGCCACTGCAGGTGAACGCCACACACACGTACCATATTGCCCATCTGGCTTTAGTGGGTCCTAGAAAATGGAATCTAGGCTGGCAGACTTTGCAAGAAAGCACCTTTAAGTGCTGAGCCATCTCTCCAACTCTGCTTTTTTTTTTTTTTTTTTTTGAGGCAGGGTTTCACTCTAGCACAGTTTGACCTGGAACTCACTCTGTAGCCCAGACTAGCCTCGAACTCACAACGATCCTCCTGCCCCAGCTTCCAGTGTGAGCATTGCAAGCGTGAGCCACCATGCCCAACTTGTGTGGAAATCTTTGTAATGGTTTTTGTGTGAGCAGAAATTGATAGTTTCTAAGGCAGGAAAGAAATGCTCTTTTTTTTTTTTTTTTTTTTTTTCTGGGATGGAGGGGGAGATAAGAAACTCTCCAGGCCTGGGTTTATGACCAATTTTGTGGCCTCAATATTTTTCCGTTCATAAAATGGCGGTAGTGATGACACCGACAGTCAGGTTGTGGCGGTCAGATGGCATAAGGTGTGTGAAGGAGTTTTGGGAGGGAAGGGTTTTGAGACAGCCAAAGAGGTGAGAGCCCGTAGAAAGGGCGAGGCTCTCCGAAGAGGCCTGCGGGGAAAGGCGGGGGCAGACAGACAGCGGCTCACCTGCACCACCGGCGAGAAACCCCCATGTCCTCATTACGCACGGTGCTCCTGTCAGATCCAAACCCACCCGCTTTACTGTCTGAGATGCTGCGGTATTTCAGAAATGGCAGCCCAAAGGAATGACACATTTTAAAAAGGTCTCTTCCCTGAGTTTGCCACTGGGTGTTATTTTTATGCGACTGTTCTGTTATCCAACTTTAAAATATATATCATATTTATATGGCCTCTGCTGAGCATATATTTTTGTTTTATTGTTTACCATGTGGGTGACATTTGGTTATTGAATGTCTGGAGAATTGGACCCGGTTGCTGTAGTTGTTGTTGTTTTTATTCTTCCTTTCGTAAGTGCTTGCTCTGATGTATTAATCTTTACAAAAGGAACGAGACAGGGACACCTAAGCATTCGCACTCACACACGCACACTAATCACACTGCCATTTCATCTCACTTGGCGGCTGTGCGGCTACATTTATAAGAGCCGACAGATCTGAAATAGGTGGTCTGAACTGATTCAGGTGGGGAGCAATGAAGCCGGCGGTCTCCTGGGGAGTCGGTTAAAGGAGGGAGGGAGGGAGAGCCTTTGTCTTTGGCTTGTGAAGGACACACACGCCAGGCGAGCAGCAAGGAAGGAGCCATTGTAAGATGGTCTGGAAGGGACCCTAGGGATACATTTATGTGTCTATAAAAATACAGACATATGTTTTATAGATAGTTTATATCTTATATATCCATATATCTATATAACCTCCACATAATTCCTGATCCTGGGCTCAATAAATGGTGATTGAATTAAGGGACAAAACGATAGTTATATAAACCATTTATTGAGGTTATACTCTGAAGCATGCCTGCTATATGTCTTCTCTAAGCCTCCCAGCATCCTCACAAAGTAATTTTATTATATCCATTTCAAACATGAAAGAAACTGGGTTTCTAAACAACAACAACAACAGACAAACAAACAAACAAAAAAGCCAGACAGTCTACTCCTTTTTTTGGATATAGATCCAAAGGAATTAAAAACAGGTATTCAGGCTGGAGAGATGGTTCAGTGCTTGTTCTGCATTACTGGCAGAAAGCACCCAACCAAGAGCAGCTTGTGGGAAAAAAGGGTTTATTTTAGCTTACAGACTTGAGGGGAAGCTTCATGATGGCAGGGAAAACGCTGGCATGAGCAGAAGGTGGACATCACATCCTGGCCAACATCAGATGGACAACAGCAACAGGAGAGTGTGCCAAACACAGGCAAGAGGAAGCTGGCTATAACACCCATGAGCCCGTTCCCAACAATACACTCCCTCCAGGAGGTGAAAATTCCCAAATGTCCATCTGCTGGGAACCTAGCATTCAGAACACCTAAGCTTATGGGGGACGCCTGAATCAAACCACCACAGTGGCTAAGGAACTTGCCTGCAAAGCCTAACTACCCCAGTTTGATCCCCCAGGACCCACGTAAAGCCAGATGCGCAAAGTGTCACATGCATCTGGAGTTTGTTTTCAGTGACTGAAGGTCCTGGTGCACCCATTCTCTCTCTCTCTGCTTGCAAATAAATGATAAAACATTTGAAATAAAACAGGTACTAAAACAGATACTTACACATGAATGCCCCTGCAGTGTCCCAAGGTGGAAATGTCCCAAATGCCCATGAGCTGACAAGCAGATAGATCACCTGTGGCATATGCACACAAAGAAGTATCATTCGGCCATAAGAAGGAATGAGTGTGGGCACGGGCCACACCTTGGGTGGACCTTGGAAACACTATGTCAAGAAGCTCGCCATGCAAGGCTGCGGTCCATTTATGTGAGAAGTCCGGAACAGGGACATCCACACCCAGAAAGCCAACTGGTGGCTGGTTGCCAGGGGTTGACAGGATGGGAGGGCGTACAGTCAACCTCACATTCTGGAATGAGCCTCCCAGACCTGACACAGTTATGGGAGGAAGGGAATTTATTTGAAGCTCACAGATCCAGGGAAAGTTGCACAATGGCAGAAGAAGCTGGCCTGCTTCCACAGGTCCAAGCAGAGAGAGGAAGAACCACAAGCCACGCCAGCACTACAAGCAAGCACACTTAGGAACTCCAGGCAAAGCTCAGGCACTTTGCATATCTTTAGACTGGAATTCCAAATCCACCTCATACCTTAGGGCTGCACCCTAGGATCCACCCTCAGTGACACCTCCTCCAGCCAGGTGGCTGCACATCCAAATTATAAACTTTAAGAAAATCTTGAACATATTGGGGGCCATCCATTCAAACTACCACAGAAGGGAAAATGGTGAGTAACTTCTTTTTTTTTAAAATATTTTATTTATTTATTTTATTTATTTATTTGACAAAGAGGGAGAGAGAGAGAGAGAAACCGAGTGCAAGAGTGCACCAGGATCTCCAGCAACTGCAAATGAACTCCAGAAGCATGCACCACCTTGTGCATCTGGCTTATGTGGGACTTGGAGAATTGAACCTGGGTCCTTAGGCTTTGCAGGTAAGCACCTTAACCACTAAGCATCTCTTCAGCCTGAGAGTAACTTCTTTTTTCCCAATATTTTTTATTATATTTATTTATTTGAGAAAGAGACAGAGAGACAGAGAGGGAGAAAGAGAGAGAGAAAGAGAGAGAGAGAAAGACAGAGAATGGGCGCAGTAGGACCTCCAGCCACTGTAAACAAACTCCAGACACACGAACCACCTTGTACATCTGGCTTACATGGGTCCTGGGTACTGAACCGTGGTCCTTTGGTTTTGCAGGCAAGCACTTTAATGGCTAAGCCATCCCTCTAGCCCTGAGAGTAACTTTTTAATGGCATGGGCTCTATTTGGGAGTTTAATTATATTCTGGAGCTGGATGTAGTCATAACATTGTGGTTGTACCAAATGCCATGGAATGATTCACTTTAAAAATGGGCAATGTGGGGCTGGAGAGATGGCTTAGTGGTTAAGCGCTTGCCTGTGAAGCCTAAGGACCCCGGTTCGAGGCTCGATTCCCCAGGACCCACGTTAGCCAGATGCACAAGGGAGGGCATGCATCTGGAGTTCGTTTGCAGTGGCTGGAGGCCCTGGTGCGTCCATTCTCTCTCTCTCTCTGCCTCTTTCTCTGTCTGTCACTCTCAAATAAATAAATAAAAAATAAAGAAAAAAATTTAAAAACAAAAAATAAACAACTGGCCGCTGGGCATGGTGGCACACACCTTTAATCCCAGCACTCAGGAGGCAGAGGTAGGAGGATCGCTGTGAGTTCGAGGCCACCCTGAGACTACATAGTGAATTCCAGGTCAGCCTGGGCTAGAGTGAGACCCTACCTCAAAAAAACAAAAATAAATAAAATAAAACATAAACAACTGGGCTGGGGAGATGGCTCGGCAGGTAAAGGAACTTGCTTACAAAGCCTAATGGCTCAGGTTTGATTTCCCAGTATCCTCATAAAGCCAGATGCACAAAGTAGCACATGTGTCTAGAGTTTGTTTGCAGCGGCAAGAGACTTTGGCATGCCCATTCTCTCTCTCTTTCTTTTTGCTCTCAAATAAAAATAATTAAAAAAAAATAGGGCTGGAGAGATGGCAGTGGCTAAGGCACTTGCCTGTGAAGTCAAAGGATCCAGGTTTGATTTCCCAGGATGCACATAAGCAAGATGCACAAGGTAGCTCATGCGTCTGGAGTTCGTTTACAGTGGCTAGAGGCCTGGTATACCTATCCTCTCTCTCTCTCTCTTTCTCTCCCTCTGCCTCTTTCTGTCTCTCTCTCTCAAATAAATAAAAATTTAAAAATAATAATAATAAAATAAAAATGCATTTATAAAAAAGAAACGACAAACACAGAAAAAAAGAACCCACCACCATTTAAAATCCAAGTGCTAAAGATGTCATCTAGTAGAAGACTGCACGTCCAGCGTGTATGTGAGATCCTGGGTCCAATTCCAAATACCACAAAGCAAAACAAACAGACTCCCCAAAGATTAGTTTTATGCTTCACAAATCTCATCTCGACTAAAAAAAAGAAAAAAAGAACCCTGAGTTGAGAGAAGGTGGCAGATGATTAACCTGACAGCTAGAGTTACTCACCTTCCCATGTCCCTGTAACCTTACAGGCAGGCCTCTTCCATCCTGAGTCTGGCCTCGGTCAAGTGACCCTTTGGCCAATGGAGTAGTGACAAAGTGAATGCAGGTGCAGGCCTGAAGAGCCGGGTGTGGGGGTTTCCATCCACCTTCTTGGACTTAATGTCACGGTGAGAATCAGCCTGCGCTAGCTCCTTGGAGGATGAGTCCACGTGAAGCAGCCACAGCTGCAGCTACTGCAGAGCCCAGTGAGCTCAGCCAAAGTCGGTCACGCCCAGCTCACATTAGCAGAATCGCCCACACTACTGGGGGAGCTCATGAGAAACAATACCTGATCGGGCTGGGGAGCTAGCTCAGTGGGTAAAATGCTTACCTTGCAAGCATGAAGACCTGAGCGTTAAAAACAAAACAAAACAAAACAACAACAACAACAAAAAACCCAAAAACTATTATTTATTTATTTGCAAGCAGAGAGAGAAAGGTGGGGAGAGAGAATGGGCAAAATACTAGGGCCTCTTGCCACTGCGAATGAATTCTGGATGCATGTGTCTCTTCGTGTGCCTGGCCTCACGTGGGGACTGGGGAATCAAATCTGGGCCAGCAAATTTTATAAGCAAGTGCCTTTAACCACTGAGCGACCTCCCCATCCCGAGGACGTGAGTTTGATCACCAAGTAAAATAAAATACCAGGCATGGCTCTGTGTGTGTGTGTGTGTGTGTGTGTGTGTGTGTGTGAGTGCTGAGAAGCAGACAGGAGGATCCCTGGGGCTCACTGGCCAGCCAGTCTAGCTTAATTAGTGAGCTTTAAGCCAAGGAGGAACTCTCTCAAAAAGAGGTTGAACGCGGTCTTCTGGACATGAAAGGCTGTTGCATCCGTGACCTCACAGCGTCTGTGGTTACCTGCACAAGACTGGTCCCATCAACATTCTATCATAGATGGTGAAGTTGGGGGGAGAAAAGACATCAAAGCAGAAGAACTAGTTGGAAAGAATGCACGCACACCCAGACACACTCAAGCGTGCATACACACACGCAGGCACACCACATCCACACTAAACACTGACGCTAATGTGAATAATAACATAATATCTGATTGCTGGTTAGCCATTTCGTTTTTTTTTTTTTTTTTTAGGCAGGGTCTCGCTGTAGCGCAGGCTGTGACCTGGAATTCACTATGTAGACTCAGGCTGGCCTCGAACTCTTCCTAACCCAGCCTCCCGAGTTCTGGGATTAAAGGAGTGCCCCACCATGCCTGCTCAGCCATTTAGTTTTGAAGTGGCTGATTTTGCAGGAATAGCTAGCTGAAACCAATTGAACAATGTGACTGACGTGTCACATGTAGTAGGGAAAGGTCCAGCTGGTTCCAAAGTCCAGTTCCGGAGGTGTCTCTCTACTCAAAGGTCACCTTCATTTCATAGTAACGCTGCGGATACAGACAGAGAATTAGCCTCTCTCTCTCTCTCTCTTTCTCTGTGAATGTTCTCATCTCTGTCCTTGGTAATAGAGGGGTTACCACCTGCAAACCCTGCCAGCCTTCTTGTAGCCCCACCCCAGTTCCACAGGGAGGCATTGCAATACTAGCCTTGGTTCCCCGTTTGTATTTCTGTGGCTTCCATAGCCGGTCTGTGAGGCTGCCGTCCTCTGCACAGCCGCTGCCTTGCTGGCAGACGGGGAGGAGATGACCCGTCAGCACGCCATTCTCTTCTAGAGCTCTGCTTTAGGGCGGCTCTTCAGATTTCGATGCTGAGAAACTAATGGTCGCCTTCACGGCCGTGGAAACCGAGTCCCAGGGAGAACGAGTCATGCTGGCCACATGGTCTATTGCCTCTGGATCCAAAGTGATTGGTGTGGGGCTATCCCAAACATGCCTCTCATACAAAGAGAATCCTGAAATTGCTACCCACCCTCTGCAAAAAAAAAAAAAAAAGAAAAAAGAAAAGCATTTTCTTATGGGAAAAGAATTCAAGTTGATTTTTGCATTAAAGTACTAGGGGAAAAGGGTGAACTTCATGGATTGGGGGCCAAACTGGAGCTTTCTCAGTGGTCTGGGGAGAGTCCCACCCAGTTGCAAGGTCAGGGAGGCTGGTGGGAAAGTGGGTGTTTCATATTAAGTGCTGGGGGTGGGGGCCTGTGATCTAAGCCTGCTATGGTATTAAGCCAAAGAGGAGGGGCTGACATCGCACTGGGTCTCTGGGTCCCCATGGTGTTCTGTGGTGAGCGATGTGGGCTCACGGTTCAGCTTGCCTCAGGCAGGAAGCCTGGATGGGTGGGAATTTTATCTGCAGTTCACGCTCTGCCCACCAGGGCTTGGGAAGAGAGTTAAGAATGGGAGAGACTTCCTCTTACACTTTTTTTGGGGTCGGGGGGGCGCAGTGGACTCTAGGCTACAGGCCCTGTCTGTTCACAGTTCTGTGTCTGCGCACTCCTTGCCGAGGGGCCGGGGCATAGGGCCGTGTGCAGCTGAGAACCCTGGCAGAGTCAGGCTTTACTTTGGTAGAGGGTCTAAGCCCAAATTCCCCATGTCACTCTGGGGACGGGACAGCCCTGGTCCGTCTCTGAGTCTCATTCATGTGGACCAAGGCTCAGGATGCAACTGAGCAGAGGGACCCAGTGAGTGCAGGAGGCACCTTCTCTTTCCTTCCTGTGTCACATGTCACCGAACTCATACTGAATACCACACCCACGTCACTCTCATACCTCACGCCAGATCACAGCTATATACACCTACAGACTGTAACGGGAGAGCAGAGATCAGAGACTGGTCCTGTGAAAGCGCTGAGTCTGTTGCCTAAGGCCGACAAAGATTCGGTGCTCTGGGGAAAAAAGACAGGACGGACTCAGAAGTACAGTGAAAACAGAAGTAACAGGCTTTATTGTAAGCAGAAAACTCCCTTTGGGACTGAGCGGCCCCAGAGCTGGGAGTTTATCTGAGCAGCCTCCGGGGCCGGGGTATTGTAGACTCTGGTCATCATGACATCATTCCCTCATATGTCAATGAGAAATCCACGTACCACTCTTCTCATATGTCTTTTGGGGATGTATAGAACTTCTGGCCCTTTTAGAGCACTTCTATCTCTGGCTATTGTTTATCCTTAATGACTCAGCCTTTGTGGTGACTTTATTGGTGGTCACCATTTTAATAAGGTGTCCCCCTTGCCACTGCTTCAACCTGTGCACCACGCTTCGCCCCACAGAAAGAGTCAGTGTGACCACAAGAACCTCCAAGCCAACAGCATGTCCTGCCTGGGGACAATCTGCTCTGACATGGCCCTGCCCTGCAAACAGGATTGGAGGCACAGGGGTGGGAGAGTGGCCATGCCAGGGGAGAGTGCCACCCCCACTTCACCCTATCTGCCTATGTCTCACCAACACCTGTCAAAACCACAAACAAGGCTTAGCGGTTAAGGCACTTGCCTGCGAATGCATGTTCAAATCTCCAGGTCCCATGTGGTCAGATGCATACTGAGCCAAGCGTGCAATATTGCACATGTGCACAAGGGGGCACACACATCTGGAGTTCGTTCACAGTGGCTGAAAAGCCCTGGTGTGCCCATTCTCTCTCTCTCTCTCTCTGCCTCTTTCTGTCAAAAATAAAAATAAATAAATAAATAACCACAAACATAAAAACACCATAAGTACCCACAATACAGCACATGCCACACACCTATACAACCACCATATACCACATATCAAATACACATCACATCACCCAGAAACCAACAACTGTGCATCCACATGTCAGCATACTGTGTACAAGTGAACCTCCTATGCGTACCACCTATACCTGTCTATCATATGCCGTACCCACCTGCTACCTCATGCTGCCACCTCACAGCCCAGCCCCCATCTCTCCCTGCTCCGTGCCCCATGACACACCATCTGCCTTACACCCCACCCCGATTTCTTCTCACTTTAATCAGCCCAGAAACCTAATGGCATCTTTCTGGTCATCTTTATGGCATGCACCGCTTTGAGTCCGGCTTTATGTAGGTGCCAGGGAACCGAGTCTAGGCCAGTAAGCTTTGTAAGTAAGCACCTTTAACTGCTGAGCCATCTTCCCAGCCGCTCTATTATCTTCTGAAAGAAGATATTATCTTCCTTATTTTTGTTTCAGATTTTTTTGTTTTTGTTTTTAAATATTTTATTTTAAATATTTATTTTTATTTATTTATTAGAGACAGAGAAAGAGAGAGAATGGGCGTGCCAGGGCCTCTAGCCACTGCAAATGAACTCCAGATGCATGTGCCGCCTCGTGCATCCGGCTTATGTGGGACCTGGAAAATTGAAAGGAGAATTGAACCTGGATCCTTAGGCTTCGCAGGCAAGCGCCTTAACCACTAAGCTATCTCTCCAGGCCCTTATATTTTATTTTTATTAAAGAGACAAAAAGAGGTAGATAGGGAGAGAGGGAGAGAGAGAGAGAGAGAGAGAGAGAGTGGGTGCACCGGGGCCTCTAGCCACTGCAAACAAACTCCAGATGCCATGTTGTGCATCTGGCTTACGTGAGTTCTGGGGAATTGAACCTTGGTCCATAGGCCTCACAGGCAAGCGCCTTAACCTCTAAGCCATCTCTCCAGCCTGGCTTTTTTTTTTTTTTTTCAAGGTAGGGTTTCACTCTAGCCTAGGCTGACCTGGAATTCACTATGTAGTCTCCTGGTGGTCTTGAACTCATGGCGATCTTATCTCTGCCTTCTCTGAACTGGGATTACAGACACAAGACACTATGCCTGGCTTTTACGTAGGTGCTGGGGATTGCCAGAGGCCTCAACCCTTGGGGAGACCCTTCTCTGATGAGCAGAGGGTTGGGACTCAGGGACATGAGGTGCTGGGTCTCTCCCGGGATCGGAGGAGGATGCAGCCCCCTCATTCACAGCTAACCAAACATAATGGCTGCCTTGCTCAGGGACTAAGCTTTGCCTCCACAGTGACTCACTCCAGGCCAGGGCACAAGCAGAGTGGCCAAGTGTTCTCACGCTGACAGGAGGACAGGGGACCTCAGAGGCTACCCTTTCCTACCCCACCGCTGCTAACTGGGGTTTACTCTAGCGCCTTTGGAGCCGGGAGGTTCCGCTTGCTCTGAAACTCCCTTCCTGAGACTCTGACCCCAGGAAGGGTAGCTCTGGTCTGCGGCCTCCAGAGGAGGTGACTAGAGGGGAATGCGTGCTCGCAGGTGTCTCTGCCTTCTCCTCCAAGTCTGGTAGTCATGTGCGCCAGGCCACATCACTGTCCCTAGGCCATTAACTTGGGAGATTCTATTTTTCCAGCATGTCAGCTCCCGTCCCGCCCAGGCTCCCTGCATCCCCTGTGGCTCCTAAGAGCATTCCTGCTTTGGGCCAAAGAGCCAGAGCTTCCTTGGGTCCAGTGAAACTCAGGACAGCAGAGACAGGCGACAGTCCTCCTGTCTCAAACAAAAGCAATCAGGCCATCAGTCTAATTTTTTTTTTTTTAAACAATCAATTCCCATCACAAGGTCTGTGAAGGAGGGCAGGCTGCCCCGGGCATTCTGTACTTCAGTGGGGACAATAGAAGGAGCTGGATTTATAAAACTATAATGTGCCAATATTTCCTAGTAACTGGACCCTGTGGTCGGGGAGGTGGCTCACTCCCCCATCCCCAGACGAAGTCACCTGGCAGGTGCCTCAGGGGACAGAAGCAGCTCTGTGTGCACGGCTGATGAGTGGGCATTTATGGGGACGGGAGCAGAGCAGTTAGGAGGGAGCAGTACGGGAACATGGGGACTGTGGAGGGGTAACCCTCGGCCCTCAGAGGCTGCATGACTTAACTTGTCTCTTCCTCCACTTTCCTTGCCCGTATGTGGAGTTTGTAAGCACTTTCCTTCCAGGTGATGAGAAGACATGAGATGAACATGGCCCTTGAGTCACCCTGGCTGAGAGGACATGAGCGCACACGTGGACTACACTGGAGTCAGGGCCCAAGGCCCGGGCACAAACACAGCCCAACAGACTAAAGCTGCCACCCTGTCCAATCTAACAAGGAGCAGGGCCAACTGATGAAGTCACAGGGCAAACTACGACCTACAAATTGTCTAGCTAATAGCAAATCCTGAGAACTACGGCTTCCCAGAGCCGAGACGCAGGAGGGAGCAGAAACCCAGGGCTGAGCGGTGTTCAGTGGACAAACTGTGAGCTCCAGAGGACCAGTCCTGGAGGCCACTGCACGTCTCTTTTTCCCCAGTGAACATCCAGGCACATCCCCCCAGGCTTTGCTACCACAGGAGAAGAAAAAGGCATCATGGGAAACATCTAGAACATTCTGTTTTCTTTCTTTTAAAAAATAGTCATATTTATTTGAGAGAGACAGAGAAAGAGGCAGGGTGGTGGTGGTGGGGGGGGAGGGATGGGGAGAATGGGTGTGCCAGGGCCTGACATTGAAAATGAACTCCAGACACATGTGCCACTCCGTGCATATGGCTTTACATGGGCACTGGGGAACTGAGCCAGAACAGGCAGGCTTTGCAAGCAAGCGCTTTTAACCACTGAGCCATCTCTCCAGCCTCCTTTCTTTCTTTTTGTGTGTGTATATATGTGATGTGTGTATACCTCTTCATATGTGTGGGCACAGGCATGTACGTGTGTATGTATGGAGGCTAAAGGGTGATGTTAGGTGCCTTTCTAATTACTCTACACCTTACTGTTTTCTTTCTTTCCCTCTCTCTTTCTTTCTTTAGTTTTTCTTTCCTCCCACCACTCTTATTTATTTGAGAGAGAAAGAGACAGAGAGAGATATATAGAGAGAAACCGGGTGTGCTAGGGCCTCCAGCCACTGAAACAAACTCCAGATACATACGCCACCTTGTGTATCTGGCTTATGTGGGTCCTGGGAAATCGAACCTAGGTTCTTTGGCTTTGCAGGCAAGCGCCTTATCTACTAAGCCATCTCTCCAGCCCCACCTTTTTTTTTGAAACAGGATGTCTCAGTGAAGAGCTCACAGATTTGGCTAGACTAGCTCGCTGGCAAGTCCAGAGGGATCCTCCAGTCTCTGCCTGTTGGGCACTGGTATTACAGATGCATGCCACTGTGTTCAGCTTTTATGTGGGCACTGGGGATCTGAATTCAGGCCTTCATATTTGTGCAGTAAGCATTTTACCCACTGAGCTATCGCCCCAGGCCAAATACTCTGTTCCTATCAAGGCCTGTCCTTAGGAGAAACTAATCAACCACAACTTAGCCTGCTGGGGTTTATTGGAGCCTAAACTACCAAGGGGAATAGAAATAGCCAATGCCAGCCTCTTCTGGCCTTCCTGTCTCACGCAGAGGGCTGAGAAAACAGAGAACTTTACGCCTTCACAGCCTGGGCCACTGGCTCACTAATCTCAAAGTGCCTGTGCCAATGAGACAGGGAAGCAGAAGACTCTCAAAGCCCTCAGGCCAGTTGCTCTGGCCTTCCCAGTGGCAAGCAACGAGAGAGACCCTGTCTCCAAAAGGGTAGAGGGAGCCGTGATGGCGCATGCCTTTAATCCCAGCACTGGGGAGGCAGAGGTAGGAGGATCGCTGTGAGTTCGAGGCCACCCTGAGACTGCATAGTGAATTCCAGGTCAGCCTGGGTTAGAGTGAGACCCTACCTCGAAAAACAAACAAACAAACAAAACAAAACAAAAAGGTAGAAGGGGAGGGGGCCCACACTCCAAGGTCATCCCTTCACCTTCACACATGTGATGTATGCATGCCCATACACACATGCATATCAAACACACACACACACACACACACACACACTCTTTTCAAAAGTCAACCAAACAACCAACAAATCAATTACGGAAGAGTCCACCATAATGCAATGCCAGCTCTCTGCTGGGTGACTGTGGGCCAGTCAATGCCAGGCTGGGAAGGGGGCGGAAAGGTCGCTTCCAGAGTTTTCCCAACCCATCTCTGGAGTGAAATAGGGAGCAGCTGAGCCTTGCCCATCCAGGATATTAGTGTTGTGAGTTTGAAATTTCCTGACAGACAGGACAAGCCTTCTGAAGTGAGAGCTTCATTTCCTCTGCATCAGGCTTGTCTGCCTCCTGGGGAAAGGCGCGTGACTGACAAGTTGTAATTAAAGCCTCCGTTTGCATCTTTGTTGGTGAAGGAGTCCTTGTGGTCAAGCGCGTTGGTGAGGGCAGGCCTCTCTGCAGGCCCCTTTTCCTGCTGCTATGTGATATCCCCTCCTGTGACCTCTAGTGACCTGGCTCTGTGAGAGCCACTCACCCTGGGGGCCGCCAGAGGTCTTTGTGTGGACACTCCAGGAGGTTACCCGCCTAGGGACAATGTCCCCCTGCGGTGGCTCCCAGGGAGCTCAGAAGTGCCTACTAGGGACACACTTAACTCTTGCTGGTTCCATCTGCCTGCAGCTCTGGGGCAAGCTTGTGGAAGGGGGGGGGGTGAGAGGGAGTGTAGCTTGGTTAGGCACTTAGGGTGACTGGGCCCCTGAAAGTAAAAAGGCAGATCAAAGAGATCAAAAAATGATCTAACTTCTTATCTCTTGCCTAGTTCCCTAGATCTATTTTTCCATACCTGAGCTCCTCCCTGGGAGGGGGGGTCTTTTTCTAGAATTCAAAGCTAACCCTGACATTGTGGTTGGTCAAGCTTAGACCCCCCAGAATTTGGTGTCATGGCTGGCCTCTTCTTGAGCCAGCCTTCCACTCAGACCAATCAGCTATCTCTCTGGCTCACTTGAGCCATAAGGTTATAAATACGTTTACAAGGGGTGGGCAAACTGTGGGCTTGCCTGACTTCTCATGAACCTCCAGCTTCCGGTGAGTTTCCCCTCGCCTCGGCCCTGCTGGCCTACGACAAGGGGAGAACTCCCTGACCCCCACTTCCCATGTGGGCTGCTTACCCGCTCCTGCCCTCTACATGGCAGAGGCCCTTTGTACTTTCTTTCCTTTCCTCTCTCTTTATGGTTTTTCCAGGCCTTCCACAAGGTCTTTCAGACCACATGAGTGTATTCATTTTCTTCCCCTTGTTCTGCACTTCCCTCAATAAATATAATAAGAGGCAGATAGACAGAGAGAGAATGGGCGCACCAGGGCCTCTAGCCACTGCAAACGAACTCCAGACGCACGCGCTACCATGTGCATCTGGCTTACGTGTGTAGTGGGGAATTGAACCTGGGTCCTTAGGCTTCGCAGGCAAGCGCCTTAACCGCGATGCCATCTCTGCAGCCCAAATATATATGTAAATATTTAAAAAGACCCACTTCCCTCCAGGATAACCGTGTGTGTGTGTGTGTGGTGTATTCACATGTGCGTGCAGGAACACGGTGCATGTGGAATCCTGAGGAAGATGCTGGCTGTTCTTCTGTTTCCCTTCCACTGTATTTCCTTGAGACAGAGTCTCTCTCTCTCTCCGAAACTGGAGCTCCCTGTTTTCAGTTAGCCTGGCTGACCAGTGAGCCCCAGTGATCCTGCCTGTGACCTCCCTCACCACCGGGGTTACAAGTGAGCGTGGCCATGCTTGGCTTTCTCATGAGTGCTGGGAATCCAGTTCAGGTCCTCGCGTTTGCACAACAAGTGCTCTTACGCACCGAGCCGTCTCCCCAGCCCCAGATGACCTCATCTGGATTAATTATACCTGAGACAACTCTATTCCCAAATAAGAAAGTCATGTTCTGAGATACTAGAGATGAGGATTTCTATAGAACATCTTGGGAGAGGCAATTCATACCTGTTCTACCCATGTCAGTGTAGCCGGAAGCTCTTTGTAAGCCAAAAGCCTCACAGCCATGGCTGGGAACAGCGTCACCGCTGCTGTGTCACAGGTGCCATGGGAAAGGGCTGTGCTGGGACGTTCTCCTTTGATCTGAGCAAGCCAGCATGACACGAGTACGCGCTCACAAGGTGCTTCTTTTCTCAAGTTCAATTTTATTTATTTGAGAAAGAGGCAGAGAGAGGAAGAGAGAGAGAGAAAGAGAGGGAGAGGGAGAGAATGGGCACACCAGGACCTTCAGCCACTGCAAACAAACTCCAGATGCATGTGCCACCTTGTGCATCTGGCTTACATGGCTTCTAGGGAATTGAACCTGGGTCCTGTGGCTTTGCAGGTAAGTGCCTAAACCACTAAGCTATTTCTCCAGCCCTTCTTCTTTTACTTTTTAAAAAATATCTTATTTTTAAGCCGGGCGTGGTGGCACACGCCTTTAATCCCAACACTCCGGAGGCAGAGGTAGGTAGATCACCGTGAGTTTGAGGCCACCCTGAGACTCCATAGTGAATTCCAGGTCAGCATGAGCTAGAGTGAGACCCTACCTCGAAAAACCAAAAAAAAAAAAAAAAAAATCTTATTTTTATTTATTTATTTGGGACAGAAAGAGGCAGAGAGAAGAGAGAGATAGAGGATGGGCACGCTGGGGCCTCCAGCCTCTGCAAATGGATTCCAGGTGCATGCGCCACCTTGTGCAGCCGGCTTTATGTGGGTAGTGGGGAATCTAACCCAGGTGATTAGGCTTTTCAGGCAAGTGCTTTAACTGCTAAGCCGTCTCTCCAGCCCTTTTCTTCTCTTAAATATTTGTAAGCAGTCAGGGCATGCCACGGCCTCCAGCTCCTGCAAATGTACTCCAGATGCATGCTCCACTTTGTGCAGCTGGCTCTATGTGGGTCCTGGGGGAGAAAACTCAGGCCATTAGGCTTTGCACGGAAGCTTCTCAACTACTGAGCCATCACCCCTCCAGCCCACTGAATGCTTCCTGACCCTGTTGATGGCAGCATCATTGTCCCAGCTCCACGTTGAAAGCTGCCCATGTCGCTGCTGCCCAGAGCACAAAATCCACCCACGACGAGTTTCTTTCCTTCTTTCTTTTCTTTCATTTTCTTAAAGAAATTTATTTATTTATTTATGTTTAATTAATTTATTTTTCATTAACAACTTCCATGATTGTAAACAATATCCCATGGTAATACCCTCCCTCCCCCACTTTCCCCTTTGAAACTCCATTCTCCACTATATCCCCTCCCCATCTCAATCAGTCTCTCTTTTATTTTGATGTCATGATCTTTTCCTCCTCTTATGATGGTCTTGTGTAGGTAGTGTCAGGCACTGTGAGGTCATGGATATCCAGGCCATTTTGTGTCTGGGGGGAGCACGTTGTAAGGAATCCTACCCTTCCTTTGGCTCTTACATTCTTTCCGCCACCTCTTCCGCATTAGACCCTGAGCCTTGGAAGGTGTGATAGAGATATTGTAGTACTGAGCACTCCTCTGTCACTTCTTTCCAGCACCATGATACCTTCTGAGTCATCCCAAGGTCACTGCCATCTGAAAAGAGAAGGTTCTCAACCAAAAGTGAGAGTAGTATTAGTATATGAGTATAAACATTGAGAATTGCTTACTTTGGCAGTTTGATGAGCATAGTATATACACTTATCCAGACATCAGCAGATGTTATACCTCTAGGGCTCATGACTACCCATGTTTTAAGTTTTCAGTATCAGGGATGTATTCCCTCCCATGGAGCGGGCCTCCTGTCCAATTAGAGGGCAGTTGGTTTCCACCATGACAGACGTGCCACTATTGCACCCATTGGCTCATTTAGCCTGGCTGGCCAAATATAAGGCTTGCAGTGTCCACTGTTGAGTATGTTCACTGGTGATTTCTCTCTCTCCCCATTGAACTGCATGCAGAATGGCTTCTTCCAGCTTTCTGTCAGCTGGTCTACATGGAGGAGGTTATCAGCTCAGCTCCAGCAGGATTTCTCAGTGGCTTTGCAGCCCAAGTATGTGGAGTCTTCAGCAATAGGGTCTTACCATCTATTTTACCCAGGACTAGTTACTTAGGGTCCTTTTGGTTTGGCCTTCAGCTGAACCCTGGCACCACAAAGCTCCTCTGTCACCAGTCCTGGGAGAGGCCATCCCCCCTGGCCCTCCCGTGATGCCTTTACTTTTAGTGCGACAGCTATTCTATCTGGGCGGCAGGGAAACAGAGATATTTTAAGATGAGTGTGTCAGCTAGGGTCAGTTTCCACTCGGCTATCGCTGGTGCTGTCAGGAGAAGAGCAGTTTCGCCCGTCCGGTGGGAGCCCATCAATCACCACTGACAGCCCTTAATCAGAGAAAGGAGCCCTCACCACAGTATCACAGAGAGGGAGAGACTGCATTATTGTTCACTCTCAACAAAGAATTTCCGACAGGAGTTTTAAGCTGTAAACAAGATCCCTTGTATCTTCCAAGTATTTAGACCCTAAGGTAGCTGATGACCTCCCTCTCAGGTCGGAAAAATCTCCTACCGTTCTTCTGGTACAATTGTCCTCTTTCCCCAAAGATACATTAATTCACTCACGCATGCATTCATTTAAGCAATGGTCACTGGGTTCCCTCGATGTGTGGTGCTGTGGGCAGAGCATCAAGAAGTCCGTGGCTCAGTGAATAAAGTGCTTGCCGCACAAGCGTGAGGACCTGAGTTTGAATCCCAGAACACATGTAAAAACCACATCGGCTCAGAGATGGAGAGATGGAGACAGGGAATCCCTAGGGCTCACTGGGTAACTGGTCGAGGTGAATTAGTGAACTCTAGGTTCAGCAAGAGACCCGGTCTCAGCACTTTGAGTCTTGGCAAGTGGTTACTGCTATCTGCAAAAAAAAAAGAAGCTTCTCTGACCAGAGGCACGATTACCTCTAATCTGGGGGGATAAACACAACACAATTATTTAGAGGGAAATGTGATGGACACAGCAGATCCATTTAGTCAGTCAATAGGTGTGGCTTCCCCCGTCCCCGGGGTCTATCAATACATAGTTGCTGAATGAGTTTAATGAATGAACGGGGGCCCAGGTTTGACCTCACCCCCATTGTTTGCTCATAGCTGTCATCTCTCAGACCTGATAGCTCTGGTCCTATAACCTTTCACAAAGACAACGCAGAGGGAAGAGACCCGTACTCTCTGCTTCCAACCTCATGCCTGCAGGTGATGAGCCTGCAGGGCTAGAGAGAACCCTGTGGCACTGGCAAAGGCCAGGGCCCTGGTCATGCTGAGCTACAATGGCGGAAATCTCTCAGACAGCCCAGGAGAACAGGAAGACTCATGTGGTGGTTTGAAGGGGGCGCTCCTCGTAGCCTCATGGGCTTGAAGAATTGGTCTGCAGCTGGTGGCAATTTGGCAAAGTTCTTTGGACCTTTTGGGAAGAGCCTTGCTGGAGGCAGTGTGTTGCCAGCAGTGGGCTTTTGGGGTGTTTATAGACCAGCTCCCCCTTGGCAGTGCCAGTTCAGTCAGGCTACTTTCACCCAGACATGTGACTAGACTTGAGCCAGCCTCTGCTCTATCGTGCTGTGAGGAAACTTCCGCCTGAGACCGTAAACGCTTTCCTCCTATCAGCTGCCTCTGACTCAGTGTCTTGTCCCAGCAACGAGAAGGCAACTGCAGCAACTTGTCAGCAGTTTCCAGCTCTATGGAATCTTCTAGGAAACTGGGCAATCCAGGGAGCAGCTGAGGCCATGGTGTTCTTTCTCTCTATCCATCTTTCCCTCTCTCATTTTTTTAAGTTTTCAATTTTTAAAAAATTTTTGTTTATTTTTATTTATTTATTTGAGAGTGGCAGAGAGAGAGAAAGAGGCACACACACACACACACACACACACACACACACACAGAGAGAGAGAGAGAGAGAGAGAGAGAGAGAATGGGCACTCCAGGGCCTCCAGCTACTGCAAACAAACTCCAGATGCATGCACCACCTTGTGCATCTGGCTTACGTGGGTCCTGGGGAATTGAGCCTTGAACCAGGGTCCTTAGGCTTCACAGGCAAGCGCTTAACCACTAAGCTATCTCCCCAGGCCCAATTTTTCAAACTTTTATTAACAACTTCCATGATTATAAAAAATATCCCATGGTAATACCCTCCCTCCCCCCACTTTCCCCTTTGAAACTCCACTCTCCATCGTATCCCCTCCCCATCTCAATCAGTCTCTCTTTTACTTTGATGTCATGATCTTTTCCTCCTATTATGATGGTCTTGTGTAGGTAGTGTCAGGCACTGTGAGGTCATGGATATCCAGACCATTTTGTGTCTTAGGGGAGCACATTGTAAGGAATCCTACCCTTCCTTTGGCTCTTACATTCTTTCCACCACCTCTTCCGCATTAGACCCTGAGCCTTAAAAGGTATGATAGAGATATTGTACAGTACTGAGCACTCCTGTCACTTCTTTCCAGCACCATGATACCTTCTGAGTCATCCCAAGGTCACTGCCATCTGAAAAGAGAAGATTCTCTACCAAAAGTGAGAGTAGCATTAATATAAGTGTATGAACATTAAGAGAAGTGCTTACTGGGCAGTTTGATGAGCATAATATATACATTTAGCCAGACATCAGCAGACGTTACACCCCTAGGGCTCATGACTACCCCTGTTTTAAGTTTTCAGTATCAGGGATGTATTCCCTCCCATGGAGCGGGCCTCCTGTCCAATTAGAGGGCAGTTGATTTCCACCATAACAGACAATGCCACTTATTGCACCTGTTGGCTCATTTGGCCTGGCTGGCCAGATATAAGGCTTGCAGTGTCCACTGTTGAGTATCTTCACTGGTGATTTCTCTGTCTCCCATTGAACTGCATGCAGAATGGCTTCTTCCAGCCTTCTGTCAGCTGGTCTACATTGAGGAGGTTACCAGTTCAGCTCCAGCAGGATTTCTCTTTGCAGCTCAAGTATGTGGAGTCTTCAGCAATAGGGTCTTACCATCTATTCTTGGTGGGAAACCAAGGGCCTCGGCAATGGCCTGTAATGTTTTGGGGGCATCAGGGACCTCCCTGGCCAACAACTCACTGGAAGGTATCCCAACCCTAATCTTTCCCTCTCTTGTTGACATTCTGGTTTCCTGCCTGTGGCAGGGTATCTGGTCCCCTCCAGGCCTAGATGTCACTTTCCCGCGTTCTAATCAAGGGGTCGGGGATCTTCCTTCAGAAGCTCTATTTAGAATAGTCTTAGGGATAGACTGATTGGTCAGATTTGGGCACTGAGAGCCAGGTCCTGAGCCAAGTACTCTGATTGGCTAGGCTTGGGTCACATGCTTTAATAGAATAGATGGGGTTGTTGCTAGCAAGCTGGGGAGCTAAATAAATGACCTATAGCAGGTAGCAGTGTCCCCAGCAAGTCAGGGACCTGCATGTCTGAAGGCTTGGAGCGTCCAGCAGGGAAGAAGCAGAGCTCCTGCTACATGTGGTCAGTTCCAAAGCGATGAGTCCAGAAGTTCTTAAATCCCACCTGCTTCTGGTTAGGATGGCTTCCGGGAACAGAGATATGTCTGAATTTGTAGGACTGAAAGAGCCAGCATGCCAGCTTTGTGTGTATGTGTGTGTGTGTGTGTGTGTGTGTGTGTGTATACATACATGAAACATGGTCTTGCTAGGACCAGAAAAGCTTATTTGGACTTCAATAATAGCCAAGCTATGTGGGTTCCTGGGTTCTTGCTCTAGGGGCTGGCCGTGGTCCCCCCTGAAGGCACCCAGGCAACCGGGGTGGGTGAGCACGTGAAAGTAAAAGACTTTTAGGAGGAGTTTTGGTGTGAACAGCTCTCTCAGTTTATTATCAGGGAAATGGGTTTATAAGCATCTGAGGGCGGGCGAAGGGTCCAAAAGGGATTGGACGTACCAGGTTCATTCCTGATGCCTAATTAGCATATGAGGACATTCATTCCAGCGTGTAGTAGGCAGTGGCGGAGGCTGGAGGAGGGGGTCAGGTGATCTAGGGTCTGGGGGGGGGGATGGGCTGTGTGAAGGTGCTGGCTGATAAGACGTTTCCTAGGCAACAGCCAAAGGTTACAGGGCTATGGGCAGAGCCTAAGTTAAGGTGCTTGGAGAGGGAGTGGCCTCTTGTAGCCCGGGGGTCCTTAGCCATGCCTGGTAGCTAAGGTCCCTCTCCTGAAGGCTCCAGCCTATGCCTGGCCGTGCCCGACAAAGATACTTGCATAGAACATGAAGAAAAGAATAAAAAACAAAATCCCAAGCCAAAGGGGCTTGATCAATCAGGAAAATGGGTCTAAGGTCACGTGGGTTTGCAACTTCAGCAGCTCCGCCAGGAACATCGCCACCTCTGCAGCCCACAGCACCCACTTTTGACTGGCTGACATCAGGTGTTTCAGTGTGTCTAGTTCCAGACCCAGTATGCTGGCAATGCCTAGAGGTTGAAGAAGGGCAACGACAGCTGTTTCTAAGGTCGACATCCCCTTTCTCCTCTTCCTTTCTTCTTCTCTTCCTCCTCCATCTCAACCTCCTCCTCTTCTTCCTCTTTTTATCTTAACATTTTTTTTTTGTCTTTTTCGAGGTAGGGTCTCACTGTAGCCCAGGCTGACCTAGCACTCACTCTGCAGTCCCAGGCTGGCCTCAAACTCACAGTGATCCTCCTACCATTGCTTCTTGAGTACTGAGATTAAAAGCATTTGCCGCTTTAGATTTATTTTTATTTATTTATTTATTTTGCATTTCAAGATAGGGTCTTGCCTTAGCTGATCTGGAATTCACTCTGTAGTCTCAGGCTGGCCTTGAACTCACAGCGACCCTCCTACCTCTGCCTCCCAAGTTCTGGGATTAAAGATGTGCACTACCATGCCTGGATTTTTTTTTTTTATGCCTGGCTTTTTATTTTTTTTAATTTTTTTGGTTTGTTTTTATTTATTTATTTGAGAGCAACAGACAGAGAGAGAGAGAGAGAGAGAGAGAGAGAGAGAATGGGAGTGCCAGGGCTTCCAGCCACTGCAAACAAACTCCAGACGCCTGCGCCCCCTTGTGCATCTGGCTAACGTGGGTCCTGGGGAATCGAGCCTCGAACCGGGGTCCTTAGGCTTCACAGGCAAGCACTTAATTGCTAAGCCATCTCTCCAGCCCATGCCTGGCTTTTTAAAATTTAATTATTTTAAATTATTTTTAAGCCAGAGTTTAGGACTGGAGAGATGGCTTAGCAGTTAAGGCACTTGCCTGTGAAGCCTAAGGACCCAGGTTCAATTCCCCAGTACCCACGTATGTCAGATGCACAAGGTAGTGCATGTATCTGGAGTTCATTTGCAGGGGCTAGAGGCTATGGTGTGTTTATTCTCTCTCTTTCTCTCTATCTGCCTCTTTCTCTCTGACTCTTAAATAAAAGAAATAAAAAATATTTGAAAAAAATCTTAAAAATCAGACAGAGTTTTACACTGAAGTCCAGGCTGTCTTGAACTCTTGGAATTCTCCTGCTTCAGCTTTGCAAGTGCTGGGATTGCAAACATGTGCCAGCGTGCCCAGCGTAAAGCTTCTTTTGTTTGTTTCTGTTTTTTGAGGTAGGGTCTCACTCTAGCCCAGGCTGACCTGGAATTCACTATGGAGTCTCAGGGTGGCCTTGAACTCATGGCAATCCTCCAACCTCTGCCTCCCGAGTGCTGGGATTAAAGGCGTGTGCCACCACGCCCAGCCTTTTTTTTTTTTTTTTTTTTTTTAAGAAAGAGCAAAACTTGGCTGGAAACTGTCCCAATATCTTTGCCCTCATGTCTCAATAGATAATATGTTCATCTATGAAGGAGAAAATAATTGCTGTGATTAGCTTAGATGAATCAAGATTGATACCCTGAGGAAGGAGAGGGATGTAGCATTAGCCCTTACTTCAAATGATGGGTCCATCAGAATTGGACATGAATCCTTGAGAAGTGAACAATATCACTGAGCCTCTATTTCTTCAACTGGGAAATGGGTGCAGAGATAGTGTTTGCTGCATACACATGATATGAATAGTTTAAAGCACCTAATACAATTTCTGGTGTACTTAGTAAATCCTATTTCCTTTTTCTTTTTGCCTTCTTTCCTTTGATCTGAATACTAACCATGCTGCCCTGGGCTCCTGTCTTGCTCTCTCTTCTGCTTTTAAGCCTTCTTTCCCATATCTGATGTTTATGAAATGATTTTAAAAAAAAAACGCAAGTTACTTGAGGAATTCACATTTATCCCTTTTATATGTTTTCAGCCCATTATTTCAACCTGTCAAGATGCTTTTGAATCTTGATTCTGCCATTCTTTCTATTAACAATCCCTCTGGCTTTGTGTCAACTGCGAATTTGATAAGCACGTCTTTCATCCACGTTGCTGAGAAAGGGACCGAGATGGACAAGGTCAAGGGCTGAGCCTTGGCGCCTGAAGAGCTGACAGGGCCCCACCCCTGCGGCCTCAGCACCCCCGCAGTGCTGTGCCAGGCAGCAAGAGCTGTCACCTTCTGCGCGGCTTTGAGGAAGGTCTTGCTGGAATCGCACCACGCTCTTCATGGAAGGCCCCCTTCTCCGTCTTGTCCCTGTGGTCCCTCTAGGATGGGAATGCTGTCAGGCACGGTGCAGCCTTGGTGAACACGTGCTAGTCACCAGGGGCCCTTAGCGTTCCCTTCCCTAACTCCTCACGTTTAAGAAATTTGCCAGGCATTGTAATGAAACTTGCCAGCCTGTTACCGATAGTCAATGTCTTCTGTGCCAAAAGTCAGAACGCAGGCTGTCAGGAAGTCAAAGAGTAGTTGCCTCTGAGATTGTGCCCTGAGTCCTTGGGTCTGGACACGGGAACACCCGGGAAGACCAGCGTGTGGCTTGCCTCGCCTTCTCCCTTGCTCCCGTTCCTCTGTGACGAAGTGGCAGCTGGGGATGAGCAGATGGGAGGCGGCGTTGGCTGCAGACGTGGCAGGCTGGAGTTAGGACCCTCCTTTGTCCTGCCCGCACTGCATAGGGATGCTGGGGGGCCCATCAATCAAAACAGTGCTAGGCAAGGTGGTCATTGTTGGCTCCAGAAAAGGTTGCTCGTCTCTAGATGGGAATGAGGGCAGCATCTCCCCAGAATCATCTTTTCTTTTTTTTTTTTTTTTGAAAAAAAAAATTGTTTGTGAGGAGAAAGAGAGAGAGAGAAAAAATAGGACCTCTTGCCACTACAAACAAACTCCCCATGCATGTGCCACTTTGTGCATCTGCCTTTAAATGGGCACGGGGTAATTGAGCCCTGGGCTGTCAGGCTTTCTTTGTAAGCAAGTGACTTTATTCACTGAGCCATCTTCCCAGGCCCAGAATAATCTTTTATTTTGATCCTGGGGATTGAATCTAGGGTCTTGCAACTGCTAGGCAAATGCCCTTCTGTTGAACACTTTTTAACTCTTTTATATTTCGAGACTGTGCTTGCCTTGAACTCATTCTGTAGACCTGGCAGGCCTTAAATGCTCTCCTATCCTCCTGTCCCTGCTTCCTCAGTAGCTTACACTACAGGCTTGTACCACCACGCTGGGCTCACCAAGATACCATGGCTTCAGGGAGTAAAGAGGAGAGGTTGCTAGTTTCCCGGGGAGGGTGGGGGCAGCAAAGAGGGAAGCAAAGAGAGTAGAATGAGAAAATGCTTGCAGGGCCCCTGTGTGGCTGGACTGATCACTGCCGGCTCACCTCCACCCCAGCCCCAGCCGCGGCTCAGGAAGGAGGCCCTCACACACCCCTGTGTGCTCTGAGCGCACTCACAGATCAGGGACCAGTGAGATTACATGGGCAGAGAGAAGCAGGCTATTCCAGAAGTCCTCTAGACAGAGCAGAGGGGCTGCAATTCCTTGGAAAGTAGGGGACTAGGGGAGAAAGGATAAGAGACCCTGGAAGGGCTGTGGTACATAGACAAGGCAGAAGCAAGGGTGAAGGGAAGGGTGGGATCCCACCGGGGTCGGTAGTGGCTTCTGAGCAGCTCACCTGTAATCGTCACCCTCACGTTCTTGGCGACTTCCCGCACAGCCTTCCTTTCTGAGCCTGCTCCTGCATCTCTGCCACGTGGAGGACCAGCAACGAGTGTGCAGCCCTCATTCCACAAACGTCTCCCCAGCTCCGGAGGGCGCCGTCTCACATGCCAGGGGGGCCTCTTCTCTGTGCAGCCCTTGCGGGCAGCCCCCAGCCTCTGTGGACATGCAGTGGTGGCCTGAGGACTAACACCCCACTTCCTGGATGGAACAACCCACTCTATAGAGCTGCCTCTACCAAGCCCAGGCTCTGGCAGCTTTATTATAAGTTTATTACATGCTAATTCAAGCAAATAAATTTGCCCCAGCTGTGAAGCAGAGGAGATTAATAACCTCAAAGATTACTTTACTGCTTTGATGAGTTTCTTGAGCAGAGTATATTTAGGAAGAGCAACTAGATTAGTCAAAACCCCCTTTAATTATTAGTGACACTGTGCAAACGACTCTATATGACCGGAATACCAACTACTTAACTCCTTGACCTTCGTATTCAGACAAACACGTCTTATTACAGCGCCATGCCTTCCCAGTCTACACACCATGGCAACTGCTGGCCCAAGGACCTGGCAATGGGACAGCTGGCATGAGCACTCCACGAAGGGTGGAATGAAAGTCTTAAAGATACAGGCTCCCCTTTGTCCACATTAGGACTACCCAGAATGCTCTGGGTGTCCTGGAGCGAGAAGAAGCAAGTCTCAAAGGAGGGAAAAATGACTTGCCCTAAGTCTTGTGGTGGGCTAGCCTCGCAGCCTCTGCTTCGGAGTGGGACTCTCCACTTTGCAGTTCTGCAGTGAGCAGTGGGGTCTGTTTGCAGTGGGAACGGAGAAGGAGACTGGGCCCAGTTCTAGGGAGGCTCACCTTCCTCATAGCCTTCCTCTCTACTGGGGCCAATAGGACCTCTGCTTGGCTCCCTCGTGGGGAGGGAGCTGCTGGGCATCTCACCGCCTCGGGTTCCGAGCATGCCCGCAGAGCCGTCCCCTAGGTGGGCTGCCTGCTTCTCCAGCTTTGATCGCTCCGCTTTGCGCGTCGTGGCACACAGCAGTGGCAGGAGTGCCCATGGAAGGAAGTGAGTGATTACAGCCGGAGCGGAGAGGAGAGACCAAGGGGATGGGCAGGGCCAGGTTTGCTCCTTTCATAATGACCCTCTCAGAGAACTGAAGAAGGGGTCATATGAGAACCACCTCTCACCCCCAGTGATCTAACAAAACAAGGCGCAGCTTACACCTCAGTGCTGTCCTTCCCAGTGTCTCTCTGCAGATCGTCATCATCACAGTGGGTCCGTGGGGACACTCAAATGACACCCAGATCACAGCAGCTCCCTAGGTTGCTCCTAGGACAAGACCCTCACGTAGGCTCCAGCTCTGGGCTCCAACAATGAGCCACTGGTTTCTTTGCAGATGAGAAAACTCACGTCCAGGGAGCTTAAGCAATGCATCCTGAAGTGCCTTTCTTGTACTTTACCTGGAAAATTGCCCTGGTCATTCCTGACTGAGTGTCACCTCCTTTGAGAGGCTCCCCTGCACGCTCCTCCCTCCAAACTGTCCTCAGATGACACTTGGTGGCACCACATTTGCTGCCCAGTCAGCTCCTGGTTCCGGATGTCTTCATGATCACATCCAGAGATGCTGGCGGAGAGCCTGGTCTGTGCTGAGTGCCCAACCAACACTGACACGGACTTGAAATCATTCAGGGCACCCTTGGTCACATGGCACACTGTATGATGCCCTCTCTTCCGAGCCCGAAGCCACTGTGGGCAATTTGAAAATAAAAATAGCCTTAGGTTACTATGACTTACACTACTCAACAAAAACTTTTAAGTCCAAAAAGAAACGATACAGAAAAGAACCACAGACAACAAATCTAAGCAGATTTCATAAGAGATATTTGGCTATGGAGAAATTCAGTTTTCCCCCCCAGAAACAAAACGTAGATTCTTTTCTATATTCTGTCTGTGTATAATCCTTGTCGGCCACTTGATTTCATCTTAAACATTAAAAGATCTCATCAAAGGAAAGCTACCGCCGGGCGTGGTGGAGCACATCTTTAATCTCAGCACTCAGAAGGCAGAGGTAGGAGGATCGCTGTGAGTTCGAGGTCAGCCTGAGACTGCATAGCGAATTCCAGATCAGCCAGGACTAGACTGAGACCCTACCTCAAAAAAAAAAAAAAAAAAAAGAAAGCTTTCTGGTGGCAATGCTTGGATCTAATTATGCTTTTGGCTTATTACATGAAGGACATAGGGAGAGAGGTCCAGAGGCTGGTCAGACGGCTCGGCAGTTATGCGTACTTCCTGCACACGCACGAGGGGCTGAGGAAGCCTGAGACTGTCTTGAGTTTGAACCTCCGAAGCCCATATAAAGGGCTGAATGTGGCCAGGCATGCCTATAGCCCCAGTCCCGTGGGGAGCAGAGAGCAGGGAGTACCTAGGCCGCAGTAATGCCACACTCCAGGATCAGCAAGAGACTGTCCCGAGGAAAACCAGGTGGGTGGGTGATGGAAGGGGACATCTGGATTTTTTTTCTCTGGATGTCACTGGCAAGTGCACAAAGCCCCACATCAGCACATACACATGTGCAGACCCCGAACATGCCAGTCACACCCACACCACAAGTACTTTGCACACACACACACACACACACACACACACACACACATGAAAGCGCAGGGGGAGTGACAGGTCCCTTCCATATTGTACCCTGTAATAGAAACTTGATTTTTAACTAAACATCTGCTTTCCAGTAAAAGACTGTATTTCCCCTTTTTCCTTATTGCAAGTTGGTTAATGAGATATATATCTGTGTGATTTCTGGGTTCTGCTGTTCAGGAGAAGTGACATCCTGGTCCCCTTGGCTCCTTGTTGACTAGCTTGGGGATTTGATGGCAGGAGCCATGGGTTGAGGGCAGGAGGAGACTGTGTGGAAAAGGCAAGGCTGCTGCGGGCAGAGGATGAACCACAGGCCTGGGGTTGGGGAAAGCCAACAATCAATCGGCAGAGGCGTGGGGGGGGGGGTTGGGGGGGTGGGGGGGCGGGAGAAGGTGTAGGACTGGTGGGCCGGCTTCAAGGATGGAGCCATTGTGTGTTAAGGTAAAAGGAGGGCCTGAGTGGTAGAATCTGCCTTGTGCCTTGCTGTCAGGACAGCAATAGAAGGTCACTTTCAGCTTCTAGAATGCTAATGGGAGCAGGGAATTAGGAGACAATTGACAGTGCAGTGCCCATCGGAGCAGAGCAATAAGCCGGGCCCCGTTCTGAGACTGTCCTTCTGTGGGTGAAATGGTCTGAACCTGCCCCCTGCTGAGTTTCCCAGGCCAAAGGCTCCTCTGTCACTATAGATCACTCCGCAGAATTTGGTCTCGGGCAGCTCGGTTCCCTGGAGTGTGGCTGTCACTTGACTCCCCTGGATGCCAGCTGCTGTGGGTGGAGGGCGAGCAGAGCTGGGCTTCAGAGATCTGCACGTGGGAGCTCGCTCCCTCCGCTCCAGACGGAGTGCCTTGCCAGCCTCTGCTCCGACCAGAACGCAGGCTCCAAAGCTGGAAGCCGCGGCCAAGTTGGCGCACCTTAGGGCTCCTGGGAGGGTGGGGTTGGGGGCAGTGCCATACAAAGAGCTCTTTTCATTCTTTGCAGGAGCCCAGCTCAGGGGAGGGGGTGGAGGTGGGAGGAAGCATGGAGCAGGGAGAGTTTTTTTCTTATCTCTGGACGGTTAAACAGAGAATTTCAAGAAAAGGTACCTTCTCTTGCCTCCTCTTCTTCTCTAGGGCCTTTAGAAAACCTACCCAGCTCTGGTACTGTAGTCCCAGAGACCCAAGGCCTTGAGTGGGCTTGGCAAGCTCTATCACTGAGGAAAACGCTAACCGCACAGAAGAGCTGAAGTGATGCAGGTTAGTTTAGGCCAAGAACCATGTTTTTTTTTTGAAAATTATTTATTTATTTAAGAAAGAGAAAGAGCCAGGCGTGGTGGCACATGCCTTTAATCCCAGCACTTAGGAGGCAGAGGTAGGAGGATTACCATGAGTTCAATGCCACCCTGAGACTACATAGTGAATTCCAGGTCAGCCTGGGCTAGAGTGAGACCCTACCTCAAAAATCAGCCCCCCTGCCCAAAAGAGAGAGAGAATGGGTGCACTAGGGCCTCTAGCCACTGCAAATGAACTCCAGACACATGTGCCACCTTGTGCATCTGGCTTATGTGGGTACTAGGGAATCAAACCTGGGTCCTTAGGCTTTTCAGGCAAGTATCTTAACTGCTAAACCATCTCTTGAGCCCAAGAACTGTGATTGTGACCCAAGAGTAGCTAGTTATGAAGACTTTCTAATGCAGAAATGAACAGTTTAGGGGTGATGGGATTCCAACAGTAAAAGCAAGGAGTGTCCTTGAGCCTGCAGGAGGAGAACGTAGGTCATTCCCCCTAACAGACTCCTCGAAGTCTCTATTTTATTAGAGGCGGGGAATGTAAAGGGACAATCTGCTTTCCCCTTACCTCTTTCTTTCGTAGAAGAGAAAATTAAGAGATGAGATCACTCCTTTCCTAAAAACTTGGTAATACCTGGAGTCAGGGCTGGACTAACTAGTTCTGTTCCCATCCTATAAAAGATACCCCAATCTACAAGATACCCCAATCTGGGCCTTTAGGGGAGATTCCCATTTTCTGGGACCCCCCCCTCCTTGCTTCCTTTTTTGGCAGGAGTCTGTACTCTTTCCTTCTCTTAAGTTCTGTAAGCTCTTCCTCTACAAGCTCTATCCTAAAAGTTTTCTAAAATTTATCTTCTAGTCTGTGGGTTTCATTTATCCAAATTCACAAGACAAGATTCCGGAGGTCACTAACACAGTGGCAGCTTTGTGTGATCGTGTCTGGCACCCTAGCTCCCAAGTTATTACTCACCCAAAAGCCCAAAAGGGCTCCATTACACTCAGTTCCTGTACCAGGAACAAAGTGGGTTAGATTCCAGGTCCCTTCTAACTACCCAGAACCAAGAGATCATAGTGCTTCTGAACTTCATCAGCAAGCTTGAGGGCATCAGGAAATGCTTCAGAGTGGGTGACTTGAGTTCCACGTCCACAGTGGGCTAAACGATGGCTAGATGATCCATCCAGCACTCATTCCACCATTTCCTTTCTTCTTTCTTTCTTTCTTTCTTTTTTTTTTTTTTTGTTTTTGGTTTTGGTTTTGGTTTTCCAAGGTCGGGTCTCACTCTAGCTGAGGCTGACCTGGAATTCACTATGTAGTCTCAGGGTAGCGCCGAACTCTCAGTGATCCTCCTACCTCTGCCTCCTGAGTGATGGGATTAAAGGCGTGTGCCAACACGCCCGGTGTCCTTTTTCTTTTTAATTGACAACTTCCATAAGTGTAGACAATAACCAAAGGTAATTCCCTCCCTCCCCCCACTTTCCCCTTTGAAACTCCACTCTCCATCATACTCTTACCCTTCTCAATCAGTCTGTCTTTTATTTTGATGTCACCATCTTTTCCTCCTATTATGATGGTCTTGTGTCGGTAGTGTCAGGCATCACAAGGTCATGGATATCCAGGCCATTTTGTGTCTGGAGGAGCATGTTGTAAGGAGTCCTACCCTTCCTTTGGCTCTTACATTCTTTCCGCCACCTCTTCCACAATGGACCCTGAGCCTTGGAAGGTATGATAGAGATATTGTAGTACTGAACACTCCTCTGTCACTTCTTCTCAGCACCATGGTGCCTTCTGAGTCATCCCAAGGTCACTGCCATCTGAAAAGAGAAGGTTCTCTAACCAAAAGTGAGAGTAGCATTAATATATGGGTATGAACATTAAGAGAAGTGTTTACAAGGCAGTTTGATGAGCATAGTACATACATTTAGCCAGAACCAGCAGACACTACACCCCTAGGGTTCATGACTACCCATGTTTTAAGTTTTCAGTATCAGGGATGTATTCCCTCCCATGGAGCGGGCCTCTAGTCCAATTACAGGGTAGTTGGTTTCCACCATGACAGATGTGCCACTATTGCACCCGTTGGTTCATTTGACCTGGCTGGCCAAATTTAAGGCTTGCAGTGTCCACTGCTGAATATCTTCACTGGTGATTTCTCTCTCTCCCATTGAACTGCATGCAGAATGGCTTCTTCCAGCTTTCTGTCAGCTGGTCTACATGGAGGAGATTTTCAGCTCAGCTTCAGCAGGATTTCTCAGTGACCTTGCAGCCCAATTATGTGGAGTTTTCAGCAATAGGGTCTTACCATCTATTCCTGGAAGGAAACCTAAGGCCTTGACAATGGCCTATAATATTTGGGGAGGGGGTATCAGTGACCTCTCTGGCCAACAACTCACTGGAGGGTATCCCATCCCTGCCACTGAAAATTTTCTAGTAACAATCTATGGCTTCTGAGTGTTCTGTTATCTAAAAAAGAGGGTTTCTATATGTGTTATTTATATCCTTTTTTTTCTTGGTTTTTCGAGGTAGGGTCTCACTCTAGCTCAGGCTGACCTGGAATTCACTATGGAGTCTCAGGGTGGCCTCCAACTCATGGCAATCCTCCCACCTCTGCCTCCTGAGTGCTGGGATTAAAGGCGTGTACCACCATGCCTGGCTAGTATTCTGCTTTTTAACCCAGTCTGCAAACCTGTGTCTTTTGGTTAGGGCATTGAGGCCATTGATATTAAGAGTTATTATTGAAAGGTGTATATTTATTTTTTCCATTTTTCTTATTTTATAGTTCTTCCAGTTTTATCTTTGCTCTCTTGTATTAACTAGTATTTGACTATGGTTTGTTTTTCCCTGGTTGCTTATATGTGTACTTTTCTTTCTCTTCAGCATTGAGGATTCTTTCAAGTATTTTCTTTCTTTCTTTCTTTTTTTTCCCAAGGTAGGGTTTCACTCTAGCTCAGGCTGACCTGGAATTCACTCTGTAGTCTCAGAGTGGCCTCGAACTCATGGTGATCCTCCTACCTCTGCCTCCCAAGTGCTGGGATTAAAGGCGTGCGCCACCACGCCTAGCTTCAAGTATTTTCTGAAGAGCTGGTTTTGTCTTCAAATATTCCTTTAGCCTGCTTTTGTTGTGGAATGTCCTCATTTCTCTGTCTATTTGAATGGATAGCTTTGCAGGATAAAGTAACCTTGGTTGACAGTTATCTTTCAGAACTTGGAATACATCATTTCCGGCCCTTCTGGCTTTTAAAGTTTGTGTTGAGTAATCTGCTGTGATCCTGATGGGCTTGCCTTGGTATGTGACTTAATTTTTCTAATTGCTTTCAATATATTTTCTTTGGTTTGTATGTTTGATAGTTTAATTATAATATGTCGAGGAGAAGTTCTTTCCAGGTTTTGTCTGTTTGGTGTTCTAAAGGATTCCTGTATCTGCACTGGCACCTCTTTACCAGTTTTGGGGGAAGTTTTCTCCTAGGATTTTGTTGAAAATGCCTACTATGCCTCTGGAGTGAAATTCTTCTCCTTCTACTATACCCTGAATTCTTATGTTTGATCTTTTCCTAGTGTTCTGAATATCTTGAAATTCCCATTCATACCTTCCTATTAGCTTGTCTTTCTCTTTGTTGGACTGTGTTAGAACTGCCACCTGCTCTTCTAGTTTACATATTCTGTCCTCTCCTTCATCCATTATACTGGTGAGATTTTCTACAGAGTTTTTTATTTGACTTAATATGTTTTTCATTGCTAATGTTTCTGACTGTTTTTACTTTATTATTTCTATTTCCTTACTCATGTCATGTATTGACCTCCTTATTTCATTAAATTGGTTTCCTATGTCTTTTTTGATTCCTTTGATTTCCTCTTTGATTTCTTTGAGCATATTTATAATCATTGTTTTGAATATTTGATTTCTTTTGAAATCTTTCTCAGGCATTTCCTCTAAATCAGCCTCACTGGAGGTCATTTCTGATGGATTTATAATTTTTGGTGGATTTATATTGTCTTGATTTTTTTGTTTCTTGTATTATAATGTAGAGATTTTTGCATCTTGGATTAATTTAATGCTTGTGTTTTCTCATTATCTGCAGCATTACTAGATGTATCAATCAATCTGACATCATATATCTTCATGGTAGAAACTTAAGGTGCTAGGTGTGGCACTTAAGATTCTCAGAGTAACCACAAAAATGACCCTAGGTGTTGGGTTTGCCTGCTATGAGAGTATTCTAGTAGACTAGGTAGAACAAAATACAGGCAAATTCTAAAATTTAACTAAACAGTGTACACATTCAATGAAAACCAGCATAGTATTTATGCAAGAGTAGGTATTACGACAAACTGATCCTCTAACAAAGTCAAAGTCCCTAAGGACGTGAGTTGCCCCACACCCTTAATCCTGTCAACTGGGAGCTTAGATTTCTGGTCTGTAGAGTGTTCCAAGGTCCTCTTGTGACCAAGTGAGTGCCCCAACTAACGACAAAAGAGGAGACAAAGGCACTATAAGTCAGGAAGCAATAAATGACAAGCCCAAAATATAGCTTATTTAAGAATGGCAAATCCAACCATCTATCAGATTGAACTTCTGATGCAAGCCTATATTTGGCAGCTTATTTGGTGGGTACTGACCTGGTGTAATCCCGGTTACCTTTTGGAATGGCTTTGTTCTCAATTATGTTGCACTCCCACTTGGGTCCCTCTCTGCTGCGCTGTGGGCTCAGGTAGGCTGGCTGGGTCCGTGGGTCACTGTTCTGATCACCTGTGCCGGGTGCTGTGTAGGTGAGCTCTCTTCCCCAGGTCTCTGGTGATTGCTGGCGGTGGGGCAGGGGAGGCTGTGGATGGTGGCTGAAGTTCTCCCACTGGTCCTCACGATCCTCTTCCTCACTAGACCCTCCGCTGGCCCCTGCCGTCTTCCCCTTCATGTTTCTTGAGTTTGCGAGGAGGCTGGTGTGAGTGGAGGATCCCCTCACCCGCCTTTTCCTGAAGCTCAGGCCAAGCCTGGCGGCCGTAGGGAGCTGGTTCTACCACTGACGGAGCCGCTTCTGCCTGCTTCTGTGATCTCTAGACACTCTGCGTCTCTCCTACTTCTCTGCTGTGGTTGATAATTTATTACACACCTTCATTTTTTAGTAGTAGAGTGTATTTTGCTGTGTTTTTTTTTGTTTGTTTGCTTTGCTTTTTCTCCCCTAGGCTGCTTTGGCATGGTTCCCGTGCTGTCATCTTAACCAGAAGTCCATTCCACCATTTCTATTTAGGACCTCCAGTACACCAGGAACTGGCCTCCGATGGCCCACACCCTTTTAGGCTCAGGTGTTGCAGACAAAATCTTGAAGGAATTGTGTGCTTGCCTGAAGGCTGGAGGGGGGAGAAAGAAGCGGGCGTTGTGCTCACTGGGGGCTCTGGGGCTGTATTCATTCCCTCATGGAAGGCAAGCCCAGCCTGGGCTTGCAGGGATGTGTGTTTGATTTTGTTAGCCTCCCAAGAGACTGGTCTTTGCTGTGGTACTCAGAGGGGAAAGGCAATCCCAGGGGGGTCTGCCCAGTGACATCATCCTTGCCTACTGGTTTGACTTGTTTATGCTTTGAACAAGGGGAGCTGGATGAACATGTGTCTAACTGAAACACCTAAGACAAGTGACTGCATGTGTCTCCCATCAGGGAAGGCCTGACTAACTGAGAAACCAGAAATCCACCTGAGGGCCCTATTTCTACTGCCACCCTGCAGACACCCAGCCCATCGGCTGCAACACTCGAAGTTCATTGTTTAACACTTCCTCTCCTCAGGAGAACAGTGGATCTTGAGGCTCTATTTGGTTCTAGTGTTCATAGCTCCATGAGGGTCCTCTTAGAATACTTTCCATGCTGGGCTGGAGAGACAGCTTAGCAGTTAAGGCGCTTGCCTGTGAAGCCTAAGGACCCAGGTTCTATCGTCCAGGTCCCACGTAAGCCAGATGCACAAGGTGGCGCATGTGTCTGGAGTTCCTTTGCAGTGAGTGGAGGTCCCGGTGTGCCTGTTCTCTCTCTGTGTCTTTCACTATCTCCCTTTCTCGTTGTCTCAAAAATAAATTTAACACTCCCATATTGTAGTTTGATTCCTCAAGAGAGAACTTGGTCCTTGCAAACACTTCTGGAAAGCTTCCCAGCTGTGGGCCCTCACAAGGGATGCACCAATATCTGATTCATCCCATGACCAGCTGTATGGCAATTCATGCAAGAACATCGTTCTAGGGCTGGAGGGATGGCTTAGCGGTTCAGGCATTTGCCTACAAAGACAAAGGACCCAGGTTCAATTCCCCAGGACCCACATTAGCCAGATGCACAAGGCGGCGCATGTGTCTGCAGTTCATTTGCAGTGGCTGGAGGCCCTGGCATACCCATTCTCTCTCTCTTTCTCTGTCAAATAAATAAATACAAAAATAATTTTTAAGCCGGGCGTGGTGGCGCACACCTTTAATCCCAGCACTCTGGAGGCAGAGGTAGGAGGATCACCATGAGTTCAAGGCCACCCTGAGACTCCATAGTGAATTCCAGGTCAGCCTGAGCTAGAGTGAGACCCTACCTTGAAAAACCAAAAATAATAATAATAATAATAACAATAATTTTTAAAAAAGAACATTGTCCTACACCTAGTTTTTAAAAAATCTTTTTAAAAGCATATTTATTTATTTGGGAAAGAGAGAGAGGGAGATTGAGAATGGGCACACCAGGGCCTCCAGCCACTGCAAATGAACTCCAGCCACATGCGCCACCTTGTGCATCTGGCTAATGTGGGTCCTGGGGAATTGAACCTAAGTCCTTTGGCTTTGCAGGCAAATGCCTTAACCGCTAAACCATCCCTCTAGCCCCCTACACCTAGTTTATGACCGAATTGAGAACTGCTTTGCATGACATGATCCTCAGCCCCTTGGGAACTTAGATTTACCCTGACATCCTCTCAGCCTTCGGATGCTTCTTCCTCCATCAGATGCTCTCACATTGCGGCTTTGCCACGCTTCCCCCGGGACCAACATCTCCACCACTGAAGACAACTCAGACCTGGTTTCATTGGACACACATCGCTGAAAACTTCATTATAAGAAGCAAGTTTCCTAGAAACAAACTTGGCAGATTGGACATTTGGATGCCTGGGCATATGGCATATTGGCCTGCTGCCACATAGAGATGACAAATCGATCCCATGAGAAAGGCAGCAAAGAGAAGCGGCCCCCTGAACTGATGGCAAGAGGAGTACCTCCATCCCAAGGCCTGCATTCAAGACTTTCACCTCCAACTTGTGGGGTGATTTGTACGGAAGAAGAGTTCACATACCAAACTGTCATATACGCCACGCGTGGCACACGTCCAGGACTAGGTCAGGGCACGCCTGCCATTGCTTGCTTTCTCATTGCTTAGTCCTGGAGCCACAGCTCACAAGGGGAAACTGCTCTGAAGGAAGGAGGTAGGTTGATAGCTTCAGTGTACAGGTATGTCGTAAGTGTGACGCAGGAGACGTGAGAGGAGTGGGTTGCCGATTTCAGACAGCATGGGGCAGGGATGCCAGTCAATGGCTGGGGTGGTGGCACCTATGCTGTTTCTGGGGTAGTTTGTACTATAGAGGCTGGATGGCAGAGGTGGGCAATGATTCTGGAGAAGCAGTCAGGGACTGATTCAGAAGGTTCTGGAAGCCTTCCCAGGCGATTTGGGCAGTACCAGTAAGTCTGTATTTCTCAACTCTATGTGACCTAACACATCCTTTATATGAAAACATGTTTATTCGCCTAAAAGAAAATCCACACACAAGTTATGTACATGTTATATTAGTTACATTTGTGTTGCTGTGACTGAATATCTGACAAGAAGTAACTTAAGGGGAGGAAAAAGGATTTATTTTGGTCCACTATTTGAGAATATAGTATTTCATGGGTGGCAGACTAGGAAACAGGGATTAGACAAGAAGTAAGTGGGGCTCAGCTATCAACTTCAAAGCCTGCCCACAGTGACCTTTCTCTTCCAACAAGGTGCCACCCCACAAAGTTTCTGCACTGTCCAAGACAATGACCCTCAGTAGTTGGGAAATCACTTAAGTATTCAAATATATGAGCCTATGAGAGACATTTCTTATTCAAAATATAACAAATACATTTTCAAAAAACTTTCATTCAGGTAGATACAACATACCACACAACCCATAATATCAGGAGAGAATGTAAAGTAATTGGAACAAAATAGAATTTACGTAATTTGAAATGTAAATATTTGGATACAGGAAGTCCAAGGTCAAGTCTAGTGTCCAGGTGAGGGCCCCGTTCCTGGCTCACAGATGGCACTTTCTTGCTAAGTTCTTACGTGGCAGACAAGTGTTGAGAGTGCTCTTGAGGGCTTTTTCTTTTCTAATTAAAAAAGATTGATTTGGGCTGGAGAGATGGCTTAGTGGTTAAGCGCTTGCCTGTGAAGCCTAAGGACCCTGGTTCGAGGCTCAATTCCCCAGGACCCATGTTAGCCAGATGCACAAGGGGGCGTACGCATCTGGAGTTCGTTTACAGAGGCTGGAAGCTCTGGCGCGCCCATTCTCTCTCTCTATCTCTCTCTCTCTCTGCCTCCTTCTCTCTGTCACTCTCAAATAAATACACAAAAAAAATTTAAAAAAAAGATTGATTTTAATTTTTTATGCGTGTACCAATGTGTGGCATGTATATCTATATTCATATGTATGTGACGCATGTGGGTACAGGTACACACGCTAATGTGAGGCTGTGGGAGTCAACGTTGGGTGTCCTTCCCAGTTGTCTTCCACCTTGTCCTTTGAGACAAAGTCTCTTGCTAAACGTAGAGGTCACCGACTTCACTAGACTAGCCAGTGAAGCTCTAGACAGTGCCTGCCTCTCTCTCCCACGCCTGCTATTTCCGTGGGGTCTGGAGATTCAAACTCAGCTTCACATGGCTGCACAGCAGGTGCTTTACCCCTGAGCCATACCCCCAGTCCTTCCTGGGGGCCGTACAGGGCGCTAACCCTATTCCTCGGGGCTCCACCCTCATCACCTGCTCACTTCCCAAAGGCTCTGCCTCCTGATACCGCCACACTGGGGAGCTAGGCTTAAGCATGAGTTTAGGGGTGAGGAATATAAACACTCAGTGCACAGCAAAGCCCACAGGCCTCATAGACTTCACAACAACCTAATGAGGCAGGTGCTGTTATCCCCGTTCCATTATTTTGTGTTTTGGTATTTTTTAAAATAATTTTTTATGAGAGAGAGAACGAGAGAATGGCATGCCAGAGCCTCCAGCTACTGCAGTTCGAACTCCAGATGCACACGCCAACGTGTGCACATGTGTGACCTTATGCGCTTGTATCACTTTGTGTGTCTGGCTTACATGGGACCTGGAGCGCTGAACGTGGGTCCTTAGGGTTTGCAGGCAAGTGCCTTAACCACTAAGGCATCTCTTCAGCCCCTTTATAAGTTTTTTTTTTAAAGATTAAAAAATTTTTTTGTTTATTATTTTTTATTTAATTGAGAGTGACAGAGAGAGAGAGAGAGAGAGAGAGAGAGAGAGAATGGGCACGCCAGGGCTTCCAGCCACTGCAAACAAACTCCAGATGCATGTGCCCCCTTGTGCATCTGGCTTATGTGGGTCCTGGGGAATTGAACCAGGGGTCCTTTGGCTTTGCAGGCAAGCACTTTAATAGCTAAGCTATCCCTTCAGCCCCATCTCTTATACTTCTATTCATTTCTCTTTACCTTTCAAAAAGGATTCTGTCTTGGGCTATTGGGCCTTTCCTGAGCAGGACAGTTCTCCCCCTCTTCCTTTACTCCAAATCTGCCTAACTGAGGGCTAATTTGGTAAAGACCAAATTCTGCTGGGAGTTATAGGAACAGGTGGGAGCCAAGAAAGGCTGCTTTCATTTTCTTTTTTTTTTAAAAGAAAGGGTCTCATTCTAGCCCACACTGTCCTTGAACCCACAGTGATCCTCCTGCCTCAGCCTCCCAAGTGCTCAGATTATAGGGGTGCTCCACCACTTCTGGCTAAAGGCTGACTTGTTGACAGGGTTATTCTTTGAATACGGTGATGTCAACATTAACCAGGTTGCCCACAGGTCACACCATACTTCCACACGCCCGCTGCCACACACAGTCAGTCACACCTGCACTCATGCTAAGCAGTCACCTGATCTGGCTCCTTTTGTTTTTGTTTTAATGCAAGAGAGAAGAGAGCAAGAGAGAAAGAGAGAATTGACATGCCAGGACCTCCAGCCACTGTAATCGGACTCCAGACGTGTGCACTACCTTATGCACATGTGTGACCTTGCATGCTTGGGTCAGGTTGTGCGTCTGGCTTACATGGGACCTGGAAAGTCAAACATGGGTTCTTAGGCTTCACAGGCAAGCACCTTAACTGCTAAGCAATCTCTTTAGCCCCTCTTTTTAAAAAAAATATTTTATTTATCCATTTATTTATTTGAGATAGAGAGAAAGAGGGAGAGAGAGAGAGAGAGGGAATGGGCATGCCAGGGCCTCTAGCCACTGCAAATGAACTCCAGATACATGCATCACTTTGTGCATCTGGCTTTACATGGGTACTAGGGAATCGAACCCACGGTCCTTAGGCTTTGTAGGCAAGCACCTTAAGTGCTGAGCCATCTCTACAGCCCCTCGCATCCTTACTTTTACCTAATTCTTCAATGGCAGCTTGTCACTTCATCACTATTAAGCTCTGATATTCATAACCATGACTCTGATCAGTGTGAGACTTCAAAGTACCTTTTGAATCATTAAAGAAAGATTAAATTATGTTCAGGATAGTTTCAGTATTAAGTGTGGTTGAGCTAATTCAAATTCTCTGGAAATTGGCAATATGATACATTTCTCCTTTGTATAATCAGCATATTCAGGTTAAACCCGTGTAAAAGCCCAGACAATCTAGGCCACTCCAAGTAGGATGCAAGTCCATGCGAAACCAGAGACACACAGGCACATCTGGGAATGGGGCGGAGAGCCAGAATATCATTCAGCCAAATGCTGTCATTACCCTATAAATCTCCCAGAAATTCAAACAGCCCTTAAGGTTTGCTGACACAATAAGTCATGCTTTCCTACTTACTCCCATCTATCTGGGCTGGGCTCCTCTCGGGGTCATTTGGTTAATGCAAGACTCCATCTTCATTGCTTTGTAACTAGTTTTTAATCAGCGATGATTGCTGAGCTGGGATGCTGTGAGCCAGCTCTCCTGCTCTTTCCTCAGAGAGTGCCCACCGATATGTCATGACAATTAACCAGAGAACTGTGGGAGGGGTGGCAAGGGCAGCAGGGGAGCCAGGCTGTTGGTATGACCACATGCCCCATCCTGTCTCCCAGGAGGTCTCCCTGCCCCCCTACCTATGGAGGGCTGACAAGGGGTATCTGCAAGCTAAGAGATAGCCTCAAAGAGTTGGTATTCCAACCTCTGCTTTCCCCTTGCCCAACACTTCATCACCCAAACAGCAGAGAATGACCAGGGAAGAAACCTGAAGGATCAATTCTGACCATCTAAGAACTGGCTGGGCAAATGGGAAAGATGAGAATCTTGGGGAGAATTTTTAAAAATATTTTATTTATTTATTTGAGAGACAGAGAGAGGCAGATAGAGAGAAAGACAGAATGGGTGCACCAGGGCCTTTGGCCACTGTAAACAAACTCCAGATGCACGTGACCCCTTGTGCATCTGGCTTACGTGGGTCCTAGGGAATCGAACCAGAGTTCTTAGCCTTAGTAGGCAAATGTCTTAACTGCTAAGCCATTTCACTATCCCATTGGGGAGAAATTTTTTTTAACTTTTATACTGTCATAGCTTGGGATAACTGAGGGGGAGCAGGCTCTGCACATTGGAGTAGTTTGAATGTAAATGTAGATCTCCCATAACCCTAGGTATTAAAATTTTTTTTTAGTTATTTATTTGTAAGTAGTGAGAGGTAGAGAGGAGAAGAGACACAGAGAGAAGAGAGAGAATGGGCACATCAGGGCCTCTAGCTGCTATAAACAAACACCAGATGCATGCATCACTTTGTGTATCTGGCTTCACGTAGGTACTGGGGAATCGAACCTGGGTCGTTAGGATTTGCAGGCACATGCCTTAACCACTGAGCCACTTCTCCAGCTCCAGCCCTAGGTATTTTTTTTTCACTTAAAAAAATTATTTATTTATTTATTTGAGAGTGACAGAGACAGAAAGAGGCAGATAGAGAGAGAGAATGGGTGCGCCAGGGCCTCCAGCCACTGAAAACGAACTCCAGATGTGTGCGCCCCCTTGTGCATCTGGCTAACGTGGGTCCTGGGGAATCGAGCTTCGAACCGGGGTCCTTAGGCTTCCCAGGCAAGCACTTAACCGCTAAGCCATCTCTCCAGCCCAAGCCCTAGGTATTTTTGATTCAGATTCCTACTTAGTTTTCAGCAGCAGCGTCCTGCTGGAGGAGGCGTGTCGCTAGGAGCAGGTCTTGAGTCCAGCCGCACTGAGTGTGTGGAGGGCCAGCCTGAGCTCTTGTGGTTCTGATTCTTCTCTCCCTGCCGTGCATGTATGATGGAGTGAGCCAGATTCTTTGGCCATGATGAAGCTTCCCTTGGAAACTGTCAGTCTGAAATAAACATGTGTGTGTGTGTGTGTGTGTGTGTGGTGTGAATGTGTGTATATGCATGTTTGTATGTGTGTGGGGGCTCATTTGCCTGTGTGTGTGCATTTGGAGGCCAGAGGTTGACATCAAATGTCTCCAATCATTCTTCTCTTTAATTATTTTTTTAAATAAAGATTTTATTTACTTATTTATTTGAGAGAGAGAGGGAGAGGGAGAGAGAGAATGGGCACGCCAGGGCCTTCACCCACTGCAAGCAAACTCTAGACGCAGGTGGCACCTTAGTGTATCTGGCTTACATGGGTCCTGGGGAATCGAACCTGGGTCCTATGGCTTTGCAGGCAAACGCCTTAACCATCAAGCCATCTCTCCAGCTCATTTACTTTAATTCTTTGAGACAGGGTCTCTTACTAAATCTGGAGCTCACTGATTGGCTAGACTAGCTAGCCCGTGTGCCCCAGGGATTCTGCCTCCCCACTGCTAGGATAGCAGGTGCGTACACCCATGCCTGGCACTTTATGTGGGTGCTGGGATCCCAAATCAGGTTCTCATGCTAGCATAGCAAGGACTTTGTCCACTGAACCAGCTCCTCAGTATCCCAGATGCACTTTTGGTTGGGTAATCTCAAAAGATCCTGATGAGAAAGAGACGGGGAGTGTCCCTCAGGAACTCAATGATGGCCAAAGTTATCTATATAAAACACACACACACACACACACCATCTGTGAAGCGAACAGCGAACAACTGGGTTGTTCAGGGATGAAGTGAGAGGAAGAGTTCCCCCCCACCCCGTATTGGTTGAATTTAAGAACATATTACTGCGTTACCCATTCAAATAAGCACGCCAAAATTAAATAAAGTAGGGATCATTTACAACAGCTGGAAAGAAAGGCACCAATCCAAAGGCGAATGAAGGAGGGGCAGCCAGATCCACAAGAACAGACCCACACTGGCTTAAGACCCATCCATGAAAAGAAAGGCTTTAGCAGAAACGTGTGGAGTTTAAGATGAAGAGCCGAGAAAAGGCAGGCCTGCTACTGGGGTTACAGTCAGAGGAGGACATGGGGTATCCTGGGATTCCAGGGAGGGGGAAGGGAAGGAAGGGAGGATGGGAAGTAGTCCTTTGAAGAAGGAAATGGAGCGTCACCCAGCAGAGGCCTGGGAGGGTCAGGCGGCCGCAGAAGGTAACGCGTTTCTGGCCAGTCTCCCGGTGCCCCACAGGTGTTGTATGGGTAGGTGGGGACTGGGCAATCGAGGAAGGAAGTGTCCTATCTTTGACTTTGTTTTGTCCTTTACTGCATCTGACCGGAAGCAGGGAAGCTGCGTCTATTAGAGGAAAGAGTACACACAAAGCCCCTGGACATTTGGCCTTGGCCCAAGAGGCTGGTTCAGTGCCTGCCCATTAGTTGAGTCAGAGAGCTTGAAAATACGGGGCAGGCGGGAGGGTGGGCACCGTGCAGGGATGGTGTCTGGGGGGGGGGGAGTGTGATCGTGCATAGAAGTGACCAGCCAGGGGTGAAGGTGAAAAAGTGGAAGAGCATGAAGTGGACGAGTGTGAGTGTGAGGGAGGCAGGAAGGGAGGGCGTGACAGAGAGCTGTGTGAGAGAGGGAGAGAATGAGGGGAGACCAGGAATGTGTGACTGAGAGAATGCGTGTGAGAATTGTAATAAATGTGGGTAGCAGGGTTAGGCGAGCAAAGTTAGTCAACGTGAGTGTGTGTGAGTGCACAACGGTGAATGTGAGGCTGAATAGGAGACCATGAGCGAGTGTGAGTGAAGGTCAACGGAAGTCTGTGCCATTGGACACAGGCAAGTAGGTGTGAGCCTGTGAGGGTGTGACGCTGGGAGAGCCCTGGCTACCTGTGTGAATGTGACTTTTCACTCATAATAGGTGCTCAGCAAATGCTGAATTTTGGATTCTAGTTTATTTTCTCTTATTTTGTTCATTACTATTATTTAAAATTTTTATTATTTGCAACCAGATATAGAGAGAAAGAGAATGGGTGTGCCAGGGTCTCTTGCCACAACAAAGGAGCTCCAGCTGCTGTGCCACTTTGTGCATCTGGCTTTACGTGGGTACTTGGGAATCGAACCTGAGCTGTTAGGCTTTGCAAGCAAGTGCCTTTAGCCACTCAGCCATCTCTACAGCCCATTATTGTTATTTTTTTTTTTGAGACAAGCCCAACAGACTGCCTTTTTTTTTTAATGCGCAAGAGAGTGACAGAGAGAGAGAGAGATAGAGATAGAGAGAGAGAGAGAGGGAGAATTGGCATGCCAGGGCCTCAAGCCACTGCGATGGAACCCCAGAGGCATGTGCCCCCTTGTGTGCATGTGCGAGCGTCTGGCTTATGTGGGACCTTGAGAGTCGAAAGTGAGTCTTTAGGCTTTGTAGGCAAGCACCTTAACCACTAAGCCATCTTTCCAGCCCCACCATTATTTTTTAAAAAAATATTTTTATATATTTACATGAGAGAGAGAATATGTGTGTGCCAGAGCCTCTTGTCATTGCAAATGAACTCCAGACACATGCACCACTTGGTACATCTGGCTTCACGTGGGTACTGGGAATCAAACCCAGGCTGGCAGGCTTTGCTAGCAAGTGTCTTTAACCACTGTGCAATCTCCCCAGTCCCTATTACTGTTATAATTTAAAAATATTTTTCTTTATTTCTGAGAGAGAAAGAGAGAGAGAAGAATGAATGGCCTCTTGAAGTTGGGAATTTCATGGTTTATGGCTTATCTTGGGTGGAGGGAGGGTTCCTACTGGGAACCATGCCATGTGGTAAGCTATGACCTGTTGCTTCCATACTGTTCCATCTCACCACTTTGCCAGCTGGGTACATGCCAGGCTTTGCCTACTGGAGGTATCAGAGGACACAACAACGCAGGAGGAGGGAGGAAGGGCACTTCCTGTCTCCTTGTTCCAACCAGCTTGCCTCAGCAATGGGTCTTCACCTGGAAACAGCAATGGCTTCCAGCCTCCAGCTTTTTATTTCTTTCTTTATTTTTTTGTGAGAGGAGGAGGTGCTATTTTCTTTAATTCACATGTTGAAGTCACTAACTCTTGAATGTAGCCATATCTAGAGGCGGGACCTCTGAGGAAATAATTAAGGATAGATAAGGTCATATGTGTGGGGCCCTGATCTAAGAGGATGAGTGGCTTTGTAAGAAGAGTCTCCAAAGTGCTCAAACTTTCTCTTCACACGAACACAGTCAGGAGAGGCCTTGTGAAGACCCTGTGGCTATCTAAAAGCCAAGAAGAGAGCCCTCCTCCCAATCAGATAGCACCTTGAAATTCTGGTCTCTAGGACTATGAGAAAATATATGTTTGTGGTTTAGGGCTGCAGAGATGGCTTAGCGGTTAAAGCGTTTGCCTGTGAAGCCAAAGGACCCAGGTTCGATTGCCCAGGACCCATGTACGCAGATGCACAAGGGGCACATGCATCTGGAGTTCGTTTGTAATGGCTACAGGCCCTGGCATGCCCATTTTCTGTCTGTCTGTCTTTTCTCTCTCTCTCTCTGCTTGCAAATAAATAAATTAAAAAAACAACAACAATGGAATGTCTGTGGTTTAATCCATCCAGTCTATATTTTGTTATAATAGTCCAAGCTATTCTCATGATGACTTCTGGAAATTATTTATTATTAATCACATGAGCTTGCTTCTGATTTCCTGACTAGATCCTGGCTGCTCCAGGAGCTGTGGGAGAAACGGGAAGGAACAGTGCCTACCAGCCAAGCTGACTTCATCTTTGGAAAAGCGGAGGACAGCAAACCCAGGTGCTGACAGGATGCCTGAAGAGCAGCCCCACCGTGATGCCCATTTCTCACCAGTGACAGAAATCACAGCAACAACTGCTGCTGCGGCATCAAAACAGAGCAGCACACTCCACTGGCCAAAGCTGGTGGCGAGATACAAGCTCCTCAAGGCATCTCTCCCACCAACAAGACCGCGTTCCATGTTCTCCCTGCTGCGTCCCTTGAATGGACTACCCCGGCGTTTTCCCTCAAACTCAACACGGCCCACATCCTGTTCCTCTATATATGTTGTCATGCTGATTCTTCTTCATTTCTGCATTGTGGGACCCAGGGACAGGGGACTGTCCTCCTGATACATTGGTCCCTCCCTGCCAGGGTTTCTGAGTAATAAATCTTCAAAGGAATCTCCCATATATTGGAGATCCAATATTGCTATTTTGGATTTGTGCCTATGTGAAAAGCCAGGGGCTACCTGAGGCAGGGCTGTGATGCGGGGGGATACACAAGGTCAGATTCGTAGACTGTGTACTGACCAAGCCGGAATAAACCAGATGTGGGGCACGCAAGAGCCACAGGGCATCTGATAGCAACATTTCTCTTCTGAAGGACTCCCTAGGTCACAGTTGGACAATGAGGCATTAGGCTACTCTCTAGATTAAAAAGAGGAAAAAAAGGGGGGGCTGGAGAGATGGCTTAGCAGTTTAGGCATTTGCCTGCAAAGCCAAAGGATCCCGGTTCGACACTCCAGGCCCCACGTAAGCCAGATGCACAAGGGGGCGCATGCATCTGGAGTTCATTTGCAATGGCTGGAGGCCCTGGCGTGCCCATTCTCTCTCTGTCTCTCTCTCTCTCTGCCTCCTTCTCTCTCTCAAATAAATAAAATATATTAAAAAAAAAAAAGAATCTCATGTTCAGCCCCTTTCATTTCCTGTTAGGGCAAGGTTGCTAGTTGCTCTGGTACTAGTTATGTAACTCGGGTTGGCTTTGAACTCATGATCCTCTTGCCTGAAAGTCCCACATGCTGGAAGTACAGTTGTGTATCACCACATCTGGCTTTGCCCTGGGATGGGAGCCCCCGTGCATTTGAGGTTTCTCAAAGCATCCCTTGTATGAATTCCATGTTGCCGTAATCCCTGCCTTCCGAACTATGATAAGCTGATATTGGACAAAAGGCTTAATATTTACTAAAGAGTTCTTAAACCCCTCAGTTGATTCAGTCTTTGGGAGGGAGGCGGGGGGTGGTCACATCTAGCAGAGAGGGAGACTGAGTCATACTATTTCTCTCTTACCCTTTTCTCCTTTGTTAAGGGAAGAAGGTAGAGCAAATACTCCCAAAGGTTTCTTTCAGCTAGGACATGTTGTGATTTTATCATACAGTACAGGCTGGCCTAGAACTTGTTATGCTCTGGAGGATGACCTTGAACTTCTGATCGTCCTGCTTTTCACAGCCCAAGTGCTGGGATGACAGGCCACCACACTCTGTGTGTGGCTCTGAGGACGGAAGCCAGGGCTTTGTGCAGGTCAGACAAATGCTCTTCTTCAGCTGTACCTACAGACCCCACATTTCTTAATTGAAATAGGTAACAATTAATGTTGAATTTGATAGTCTGTTATATGATATGCAATTATTTTTGGTTTCATATTTCTATCATGTTTTAATTAGGAATCACTGCCACAATTTTCAGACACATGATTGTGTTATGATTATGTGGTTTTCTCCTGTAATTTGCTTAGTCATGTTGATAGATTCCCTGATACTGACATGCTCTTGCCTTCTTGGAAGTTCTGCTTGATGAACCCTAAGATTGTATCTGAAAAAAACCATATTCAAAATTTTTACAGCTGACCCCACATATTTTTTTTTCAAGGTAGGATCTCACTCTAGCCCAGGAATTCACCCTGCAGTCTCAGGGTGGCCTCGAACTCATGGTGATCCTCCCACCTCTGCCTCCTGAGTGTTGGTAGTACTGTATTGGGTTTTGCCATCAAGACAATGTGTCCTACAAAACAGGAGCATTTTCCATAATTTTCTTATCATTTGATGTACAAATGTACATGAGCACTGAAATGACCAGCTAAATAAATTAATTCATTTGTAAATTCATTTAGATCCAGTCAATTTTTTCAATATTAGATCTATATTTCCTGTATCCTTTGTGGTAAGAAGTTTATGTTAGTTTTCCATTTCTTACTGATTTTTAAAAATATTTAATTAATTTATTTATTTGAGAGACAGACAGAGGAAGAGGCAGAGAGAGAGAGAATGGGCATGCCACGGCCTCCAGCCACTGCAAATGAACTCCAGAAGCAGGTGCCCCTTGTGTATCTGGCTTACGTGGGCCCTAGGGAATAGAACGGGGTCCTTAGGCTTCATGGGCAAATGCCTTAACTGCTAAGCCATTTCCCCAGCCCTCTTACTGATTTTTGGTAATTTTTATTTGCTAGAAAATTGTCTGATTTCTCTTCATTTTTAATTTTTTGTTATTCTCTTTCCTTTTTTTTTTTTTTTTTTTTTTTTGGCTTTTTGAGATAGGGTACCACTCTAGCCCAGGCTAACATGGAATTCACTATGTAGTCTCAGGGTGGCCTCGTACTCACGGCAATCCTCCTACCTCTGCCTCCCGAGTGCTGGGATTAAAGGCATGCGCCACCACACCTGGCCTGTTATTCTTTTTCTGTTAATCTGTGGTTATGTTTCCTTTCATGCAGCATTTCTGTATAAAATAGGCAAGTTTTTTTTTTTTTTTTCCCCCCTTTCTTTCCTTAGATGATTCTTTTTCCACTTCTTTCTTGGTACACTTTGGAAGGCAGCTATGCTAACCACTATATGAGCGATTCTCTTGGTGTATTGTGTTGGCTGACGTGGGCACTTAACACTCCTAGGCACATTCAGCACAGCCCCGACATTTGTCACCAAGCTTGAATCCGGGAACTCCAGGATGTGCTGGACGATGAGGTTTCTTTGTGCTACTCAGCTGCCGCAAGCCCACGGGTAAAATTACCTTTAAATGCTCTTGGAGCCTCAGAAGTTTCATAAAACATTCAGGAGCAACCAGACTGGGACCCATGTGACCTGCAGCTGGGGCTCTGGTTCCTTACGCTCTCTCCTCAGCCTGGTGGCCAGGCCCTGGGCTTCTCCTCCCCTTGAGCAGAGCAATGGGGACAAGGGATGGGGCTAAGATGGACCTTCCTCTTGTACAAACCTCTCTGCCTGGCTGTTACTGCTAAGGCCCCAAAGCAAAGGCATGGCACTGGTTCACACATGCTTGGGCCGCTCCCACCAGGCTTTGGACTTGTCCACCAGGAACTGGGCCTCCGTTCCTTCGCTTTCTCTCCACGATGAGATGGGAAGCGTTACCGATGTTCTCTCTATACCTTTGGTTTTGTGATTCCAGTAATTCCTAAGTTTTTAAAATTTGAGTTCTGTGTGTGTATATATATGGGGAGGTTGGGGACAACTTTACCTTCTTCGAGAGTGTCTCTTGCTGCTGCAAAGACAGGTCAGACTAGGTGGCCCTCAAGCTTTGGATTCCCCTCGCTCTATTTTCATAGCTGCACTGGGATGGCAGATGCATGCTCTGCCTTACATCTGGCTTCCCCTGGGTGCTGAGGAATTGAACCCAGGATGTCAGGCTTTGCAAGCAAGTACCTTCAACAGCTAAGTCATCTCCCCAGTCCGGATTCTAGTAACTTCTATTAGGAAATTTGGAAGCTTTGAGGGCAGAGGTTAGACTTCCAGACACACCTTCTGGACTCCCAATCCAGGTTCACGGAGTCCGCTTCGGTGCCTCCCTCCACGTGCTGCTGCGTGAGGCCAGCGAGGGCAGCCACACAGTTCTCTCCACTCACCTCCCCACCCAGGCCCTGCGCCCGCACAGGACCTCTATCCGCCCACTGCTCGGCTGCCTACTCCCAGGCCCTCTCTTCCATCTTAGCACTTCCCAACTTTCCATTAACTCCACAAAACAGCTCCATAAGCTCCTTGGGGGATTATTTTTTTAAATTCTTGGCTGGAAGCCAGATAGCCAGCATTCATGCTGAGGGGTGAGGGCATGAAGACATATACGTGTGACTCACTGACATACCCCCCCAAACCCAGCAACAACTCTGCTCACCCTAATACTCTTCCGGAAGGTCAAAAACATCAAACAGGCCAGGCATGGTGGCACACGCCTTTAATCCCAGCACTTAGGAGGCAGAGGTAGGAGGATCTGTTGAGTTCAAGGCTAGTTTGGGACTACAGAGTGAATGCCAGGCCATCCTGGGCTAGAGGAAAACCCTACCTTGGAAAACAAACAAAAACCCCACCACAACAAAACAAAAAACACCAAACAACTCTGTTCAAAACAGTTTTATTTTATTTTATTTTTTTTTTGTCAGACAAACACATTGATTTCTGGACCACAGTAGAGGATGGAAACCTTTCACAAACTTATTTATTTGAAAATACAAATATAAAATTATACTTTCCACATCTGTGATGTGAGAGACTGCCATCCACATAGTAATTTTTTTTTTTTTTTACAACAGGGCTTTAAGAAAGCCACACACAAAGACCTGAAAGATGCTTGAGATATATATATATATAGATACATATATATGTATATATATAAAAAAAATACTCACTACCAAAGTTCTCATCAGTTTCATACTAAAGTATAAAAGTAAGGGTGAGGTCAGCCACAGTGCTAGGGAAAGTTTTATTTAGATACATTTATGTCCACATGAAACGCTAGACTTGCATCTATTACATATGGAATTCCGAGTTTATCACACACCATGAACGGCAGATTGGCTAGCCCACGCTACTCAAGAGCACACTCACAGACTCCACACGGGATGGTTCAGTATGTACAGAATACAGCAGTAGGAGCCCTCCGTGGAGGCTCTGGAACTTTCGTCTCTCAGTCCCATTCCCCTCCCCCTCACGTCCTGCCTCCCGGCAATGACATCCTATCTGAGACAATACATTCTGATTATTACATACCAAGTTTGGATTAAGGTTGTTCCCCCCGAGAGGGGTGGGTTTTTATTTATATATTTTTTTTATATTTTAGATTACTTACTTTTTTTTGGTGAAAGAAAAAAAGTAAACGAAAACAAACACATTACAGTATTAAAGTATTGCTTAACTTCCAGCATTGCCTTGTGTAGTGTCTGTGAGCCCGGGCCTGGGCGTGAGCTGACGTCCGCCGTCTGCTCTAGGTGAGAGTGGGGGAGCGTGCCAGTGTCTCTGTTCAATGTGCTAGCCTGCAGCCTGCGCCTCTCCTCTCCTCTCCTCTCCTCTCCTCTCCTCTCCTCTCCTCTCCTCTCCTCTCCTCTCCTCTCCTCTCCTCTCCTCTCTGCCCCGCTGGCTTTTGCCTTCCTTGGAAGATCTGGCTAATGAAGCACATTCAAGGGGGAAAAAAAAAAAATTCTCCCCTCCCTCACCTGCCCCCTGGCTTCCCTCTGTCCCTGTGGGTCACTTCCAACCGATAAAGAGAAGTATGAGTTAGTGTTTCTTTTGTAAACAATTTCATATGCAATATAATACAGAAAGCATGGCTGACCTTCAATAAAAAAATGTAGTAAACTATATTGCTTTATTCTTGAAGACGCTGCATGAGTGAATGGCAGAATGACGCAGTGTGGTAGTGGTGGTGGAGGCTAAGTCCCTAGCCCTCGTTTGCACTAAAGATCAAAACAGATTTTGTTTTTCTATTTGGAACCAAAAATATTTTTCCCCCAAAATTCCCAAATGAAAAAGAACCAAAAGGAAAAAAAAAAAAAAAAAAACTCAAACAAAACAAAACAAAACGAAAAAAAAAAAAAAAAAGCAAAGCAAAGCAAAACAAAAAAAAAACTGAACACCTTTCAGGTCATTAGAACCAACAATTACCCAATGATTTTTATACTAGTCTAGCAAGATGTGTGTAACATTCACGGGCTGTGAATTGCTGTGCAGAGAGACATTAAGCCGACAGCAATTGAGCCATGCTACCTTAAAGCCCAAGCTACAAATTCAAATTAAGATGATGGTTATGAAGGGTTAAAAAAACAACGACAAAGGCCTGTTGGGGCTTCGTTTGAATCAAGCCAATGAGCGATGAGGATAGATAGAGTATGAGGCTGTCTGGTTTTCCCAATGGGTGTGAGGAAGGCCGCGAACCACACGTGCAGAAGCTCCTGGGGAGGAGACCCAGGCTCAGACCACCAGTCCCACATTCAGGCCGACGTGCGGATGAGACCCGGAGCCATGGCTGCTCCTCCCCTGTTGGGAGGGAGCTTGGGCGGGTGGCTGGGGGTCTAGATCTGGAAGCCAGAGAGTCCCATGGTGACTATTTGATAATGCCAGGGAAGAGCCCTCAGCCCAGAGGGTTCCCCCCTCCCCAGGGAAGGCGAAAGGTGGTTCCCACACTCGCCATTGAGCTTAACTGAAACAAAGACCAAGATGGACATCAGTGCTAAAAGAATTTACAAAAATCATTCAAAATGGATTTCTAGATGAGGTGGGGGACTAATGTGAACCTTAACCTAGGTAGCCACTTGAAAACATATCAGATGTCCACAAGGTTTGTGCTATGGGCTACTGGGTCTCTTCAAAAGGTATATAAACATCTAAAACATATTCACACAGATTATCAATTTCTTCTGAGCATTCTTAAAAAAATATTTTTTTTCTCTTAGTAAAATCATTTTAATATACCACGCCTCCCTCTTTTAAAAAATAAATTAAAAAAATCCAGTTTTGCATATCTAGCGTTTGCATTTAAGGTAGTATGGCACGCCCCTTCACAGAGAGGGGGGCGGGGACCTACAAAACGCCGTTAGAGTCGGCCATCATTTGAACATTGTGAGACCTTGGGTTAGTTGAAACCACATCAGATCAGCAAAAATAAAATTAAACTTGAACTTGAAAAAAAAAATAAAGGAAAAAACTGCCCCAAAATTATTAGCATTATTTTCTTTTCATAAATAAGAGAAAGTTCTATCCTTACTGGTCCTAAATCTGAATAACTATGTCTAATTTTTTTAAACCTTAATTACGTTATACCTATCATATGTACTAGAAGAAAGAGGAGAAAAAAAGTCACTACGCTAGTACCAGGACAGCACACTTACAAGATAGTCATTTTATACATTATTAACAGACAATGGTCAACAAAGGGTCTTCTATGAGGTGATGGGGTGCAGAGAAGAGGACAGGGGATACAGGACACCACCAACATGGACAAAAGAGAAATTAATCTCCTAACTAGACACGGAATTTCTGGGAATTTAGTGCCTTTTTGTTTTTAAATAAAATTTCTATTTTGTTATTTTATAACTTGAGCAAGTTTTGATATCTTAAAAGCATCCAGCATTTTACTTAATCTGGTTGTTTGGAAGTAGAAAAAGAAATGAAGGAAGAAAGAAAGGGAGGGAGGAGGAAAGATGGAGGAAGGAACAGAGAGAGAGAGGGAAGGAAGGAAGGAAGGAAGGAAGGAAGGGAAGAGGGAAGGAAAGAGAGAAGGAAGAAGGGAAGGAAAGAGGGAGGGAGGAAGGGAAGGAAGGAAGGGATGAAGGAAAAAAAACCCACCCCAAACCTTACCAAATAACCTAGCATTTTACTGGAAATACAAATAACATGATTTTCTTTCTTTAACAAAAATATGTTGTTGTTTAATTAGAATCAAAGCAGGCCTTTTTTCTTTCTGAATTAGCCTTTTGGAGACTTTTACTTTGAAGATGCTTTTGCCCTACCATGTCTGTGAATGTCTACATTAGTCTACTTTGTTAGTAAAATTTATAAAAATAGGAGTGCAGCAGCTCTTTATAATAAATGTCGCATTCAGTGTCTCATACTGGCTGTGCCTTAAGTACCAAATTTATAAACGTAACAATTTAAAAAATATTAATAAAACGTCAATATCACATTTTTAAAAAAGAAAAAAATATATATCCACACTACAATATGTTTTTTAATGCCATCTATTGAGTTGTACTTCTATAGTTGCTGTTGCCGACCTATTACCAACATTTAAAAAAAATTAAATTAAAAATATCCTTCATCTTAAGTGTCTCTCCCCAATCGAGGACCATATATTATAACAGCCAGATGTTAAACATGTGCAAACAGGAAACTGTCAGTTTTTCCCACCAGTCACAGTGCAGTGATGTTTAGACTTTTTATTTTTTAAAATTCTGTTTACATCTACAATAAATTAAAAAAAAATTCTTCCATAGCCTCTCTGGTGATACTTGCAGCACTGAGGTATTAAAAAATAATTATATATATATATATACGCATATGCATATGTATATATATATATATATAAATCAAAAGGGTGCTTTCCTAATTTGTAAATAGAAAGTGGATGGAGAAAAAGGCTGTGTTCATGCAGGCTTATCCTCTCCAGGCCCATGGGCCCCCAGATGTGGGGGTAGGGTGGGGGGGAGTGGAAAGGAAGAGAGGCAAAGTGTCCTAGGAACCTTTGGAGGTGCTGAAATGATTGGACGATAGAAAATGATCAAATATTTAAAAATTAAGACTGAAAAAAGAATGTCCCTACCCTGCCCCTCCCCGAAGCCAACAGGTGTGTGCTTTGAAACTTTAAATATGTTAAATATTAAAATTGTAGCTTTTTTTCCCCCCTTAAAAAAAAAACATCTTGGGAAAAGCAGTTTTTCATATTTTAAATAAAAATCTAGCTAGACCCTAACATTGGAAGCTGTGCACAGATGAGAGGTTGGCAGGCTGGTAGGATACTAATACAGTTCTTAGGTCTATACACAACAAAGAAGCTGAGCGGCTCACGAGTTCGAGTCCGGGGTCGGCCTGGCAGCTGGGTGTTCTGCACTTGCAGCACCGGCTTGTCAATGTTCCCTCCCCTCCTTCCAGAGCATCAAACTGCCTGGGACCGACTCCCTCACAAAAATATTTTTGATTCTCTCTTTCTTAATAGTTTCTATGTAGTTAATGGAATTATATTTACAACATTTCTCTTTTTTTGTTGTTTTTTTTTGTTTTTGTTTTTAGAATTCACAATTTCAAAAAACCTTATAATATGACCTCTTTCAACAGAAAAAAGCACTTATAGAAAAGGAGGACACTCAAAACATGGTCGTCCTTACCTTATTGCCGAAAATAGATATACTTAGGTTAACAAAGAGACATCACCAAAAAAGAACTGCTAGAGAGTCTGTTAAGTAGCCGTCTACACGTCACTTCTACAGTGTAAAATAGAAGTTTATGCTCGCCTCACGCTCCATACTTCACATCTTTGCTTCAGTATGTGCTAAAAGTTCCCCCTGAAAATTCATAGTCTCAGAATGGGTACCAAAGATGGAGAGCGATATCACCATCTCAGCATCCTTTAAAAGCAAGAACAGAATCAAAACAAGCCAAAAAAAAAAAAAAAATTAAGGAAAAATAAAAACCTCCTTAATATAACAATTATACTATGGTTAGCTTTGAACTAGATATTAAAGCTAGGTGACTACCCTACTAAGTCAAAATCACTACCAAATGTGATTCAAAGAGATTTAAAAGGAGAAGAGGCAGAGAGAAGGGGAAGGGAGACCACCAAGAAAAAGAAAACCGAACCAAACCAAAATCATGGGTTATATACACTTTTCAAAGCTGTTGTCTTATATTACAGCAGATTCGTGAGATGATGAGATGTAGTCAGCCCTCAATCCGAAGTGAGCCACCTCTGGCTGGGATGAGGAGTGAGGCTGGTGGGGGTCCAGGTCTGAGGACATCACCTAAACAAAGGGCCACTCAGAAACTTCGCCCAGTCTTGCCTGGACATCCAGGTATGCTCTGCAGGGCAAAGGTGGTCAGGAGTGTCCCGAAGAGAACATAAGGTTGGGGGGAGGGGGAGGAGAAAGAGGACATGTCAGGCAAGCACAGTATTTATTCCAGAGTTTCAAGTACAGTTTTCAAAGGACTAGGATGTACGACTGAGTCTGAGTGACAATCGTTGGGTTAACGGTTTTCTGAGGCCCCAGCTTGGGAGCCAGAATGTCTAAGCAACACCTGATGCTAGGGATGGGGCAGCTCTAAGAATCCTGCTGATCTGATTCAGGGCTAGAAAGTTCTGGAGGTAATGGCGGGAAGTGGGGTCAAGAACATCTTTTAGAGAGTCTCATCTAGCCCAGGTTGGCCTTGAACTTGCTATGTAGCTGAAAAAAAACCTTGACCTACTGCTTTTACCTCCAAAGTGCTAGGATTACAGGCATGTCCCTCCATGCCTGGGTTAGGCAGAGCTGGGGAATGTACTCGGGACTCTGCATGCTAGGCAAGCTCTCCTCCCACTGAGCTACATCCCCAGCCTGCAATACTAGACGTTTGAAACCAAACCAAACCAAACCTTGTCTTTAGTGGATACCCATAAATGATGGTTAATAGCTGAAAATGTACATCTGCACTAAAACAGACACTTAATATACAACATAATCAGGTTTGGTTGGAGTGAACCAAAACAGGCCCATGACTAAGGCTTGCTAGCTGCGTCACCCTGGATGGCCTGTGGGCCTAGTTCCCTCTTTTGTGGATGGTATTCAATGCTGTAGAGTCACCTCTGTGGGAAATAAATTATGTCTCTGACTAGTCTCTTTCTTTCTTTCTTTCTTTCTTTCTTTCTTTCTTTCTTTCTTTCTTTCTTTTTTTTTTTTTTTTTGGGTTTTTCAAGGTAGGGTCTCACTCTAGCCCAGGCTGACCTGGAATTCACTATGTAGTCTCAGGGTGGCCTCGAACTCATGAGTGCTGGGATTAAAGGCATGGGCCACCACGCCCGGCCTTCTCTGACTAGTCTTTAACTACTGCTATGATTTAACTGGCTCACTTAGCCCGTTCTGGAAGGGGTGAGCTGTGGGCTGCAGCTTCTCCCTTGGCTATTTCATCCCTCTGTGGAAAGTGCGTCCTTGAGTTGGATGAGGGCGATGGACTGGGGGCGGCCTCCAAGGTCCCTAGGGCAGGGCTGCAGTAGCCTGGGAGGGTGCAGCACCATGGGCAGGAAGCCCTATGCTCATTTTGGGGGGGCATAAAGGAGGGGCCTGGTACTGACAATCTCAGCAACTGGTCTCCCAGGGACCCACTGTGCTGGGTGGTGTTTGATTCCCCTCTTCATTTGATGGATGGAGCCATCTATGGCTCCCAGAGCTTCTGGATCTATCAGTCTTCCTTACTCTCAGAGGAATGTTATTGCCCCTGGGCCCCTGAACCCAGTCAAATTAGTAGCAAGTAGCTTTTTCAAACAGTTAGTGGCCTCTGGCTCTGGCCAGTGATGGCTGGGTCAGTACTCAAAGGGCAGTGGAGGAAGTTCAGACGCAGGGCTTATTTGGGTTAAGAAAGGCAGTTGAGTTAGTTGAGCAGCAACACGGGAGAAACTGAAGAGAATTATGGAGCTCAACTCAACTGGAGTTCCCTAACTAGTCCTGCTCTTCCGAGTCCCGGTGGCCCCAGGGCCGGAAGCCACGCCGTTCTACAAGAGAGGCGGCTGTTCGAACCCAGCTTCAAGAGTGAAAAGGCTTGAGTGCTCCAATGGGATGTTCCAAGAGGGACACATTCCCAGGCCTCGGCTGCCACCTTGCCCCTTCCCAAGATGTGCCGCCCCATCCCCCAGCTCATGTGCCAACACAATACCCATCTGCCTTCACCAGGACAACTTCTTGCTTGGCATTCTCCCCGCGAATGCCAGACGCTCATGTTTTGGAAGAGAATGTGGTCAGGGGCTTGCTCGCTACCTGACCCAGCCTCCGGCTATTCTGCGCGGCCACCTCTGTCTCGCCATCAGGGAGATTTTAAAATGTTTAATTAACTTGAGCTCAGTTTAAAAGGTTAGGAAACTGGCAGGGATCCAAATCCATGTTAGGCAGGTAATGTCGTTAATTTAATTTGCTTTTCGTGTGGTAATCTTGATAATTACTCCATAGTTACTGGCAAAAATGTTTTCTTTTTACTAAAAGATGAAGTCTGGCTGTTTAGCTGCATGAACCTCATTAGCTGAGCCCCAGCAACCCCACATGGTCAGCTCACAGGACTTCAGAAATGGCCCTTTCAGCCATCCTTTGGCCCCAGGCCTTGCACAGGGCAGCGCCCAGCTTCCACCCCCCAGAACGAGCACAGCACATGATCAGCTTCCAGTTTCCCATACTCATGATTGTATTTCAAGACAGAGGAACATGAGAGTAGAGAAGATACATAAACGGAATTAAAAGAGCCCAATCAAGGACCACCCCCCTCAACAAGAAAGACAAAAAAAAAAAAAAAAAAAAAGAAAAGAAAAGAAAGTAAAGAAAGAAAGTGAAAAGGAGGGCAAGGATCATGATTAAAAGCTGGAGGAAGAGATGAAAGATGATTAAAAGACTGGATTTGCTCTTGCCCCCACGTCCCTGTGGAAAGGGTCCAGAGAGAGGAGAGAGAGAGATGTGATGTGATGAGACGGTGCATGCGCGTACATGTATGAGCAGGGCACATACGTGTACGGACACGCGGGCAGGGCGGAGACGCATGGCAGAGCCGGTAATACCTCAGAGTGAGATGGCAACGGAAGCACCTGCTCAGTGGTATCCATTTGTAAAGGCCGTTGCAATCAAAGGTCCCTAAAATTGCACAATTGTTAAGGTCATCAGTGTGCTATACAAGGGAACAGATTGTCATATTCTGGGAAAGGAGATTATTGCTAGGGCTAGTCTGTGGTTGTCAGCATGAATATGTAATTCTGAGACACCATGCCACGAGGGGTCAGAGTAAATATTCTCGCCAGCTCCAGCCCCTCCTGCCCCCTGCTCTCCCACCCAAGCCTTTCTGCTTCCCCAGGGGAAACCAAGAGCCAGATTTCAAGGGGTGAGGAAGTGGATGGTGAGAAAGGAATAGGGTCTCATGCCCAGAGTAATGGGCATGGTTGTGTGCACCCCAAAGGGAAAACATAAAGATTTCTGTCTTAGTCTTCACAGCTTGATTTGGGGAGAAGAAATGCTGGTTCTGACCAATGGTGACGCTTATGTGGTTATTTCAGAAAACAAACATCACAGCATGAAGGTCCCAAGACCCAGGTTTTCAAGAACAAACAGGGTCTGTATTTCTGGATGCTGAAAATGGAAACGAGTCATGTTCTAAGTGTTGATAGACAGTGCCCCAAATTGATGTAGCTCTGAGCTGAGTAATAATGTTCTGGATTTGGTACTACAGTTGATCCAAAGAGATTAGACTCATCAAACTACTGACTCAGTGATACTGACTTGGGAGTGGAACTGAGCAAGGACCCAGGGAGCACAGGCCAAGGCTGGCTGATGTGCATGTGTGTGTATCTGTGAGAGTGTGTGCACACATACGTGTTACATGTGTAGAGAGGGTTCCCAATGCCAGGGGTGTGGGTGATGCTACCCTGCTGCCCCAGCCTATCTCCACTGGCTTTGGTCTCCCCAGCATGGTCCCTGGTCCCTTGAGGCAGAGCTGGTCTGTTCTTTCTCCCAGATGCCCGAGTCTGATGCAGGATGTGACCCAGGGCATGCACATTCCTATCTCAGCTCAAAACCAAAATTGCCTCCAAAAGGCTGAGGTTGACTAGAGCAAGGCTGGCTGGCTTTCTGTTTGTGAGTGGGCTCAGGCACATTCATGCTCACACACCAGGAGGGAGAAGAACCATACAATCTGAAAACAGCATGCAAATCTCTTAAGCAAATTTCCATTGCCTGGATTAGTCAGATTACAGAATCACAGAGCATTACAAATATCAAATGCATCTGGCCTTTGGGGGCTGAGCTAGAGAACGCAAATGGGAACTTACTTGGAACCTGGAAACTGGAAGAAATGTTAGCAAAGGAAATAGCCTGGGAGGGGGCCTGCTCTCTCCCCGCCACACCCCAGGCATCAGTGCCATCAATAGATAGCAGGCTGGGGACTCTGCATACTAAGGTGAGGGGAATGGCATGTTACTGAGGGCCTGCAATGTGCCAGCTCGTGACATGTGCTGTTTCTGTGCATTTTCACCCAGTCTTTGGAGGAAGGCGTCCTATACTTTAGTCTGCAGCCAGAGACATGGGCCATATAAGTAATTCAAGGCTGCAAAGGCTGAAGGTGTGGGGAACCAAACTGCCCATTGATCTTGTACGTCATCACTGGGCCACCCAGGGAGGAGTGTCAGTCCTGGGGGTCTCCTTGTCTCCACTGTTCCGAACACGGAGTTGGTGAGGAAGGAAGAGGCAGGAGGGCAGCGAGGCAGGTACTTACAGCTATGCCGTGGCTGAAGCCCGAGCCCGGCTGTGGGCTGGCTGCACTTATGTAATTCCCCACTCCGGAGTCCTGGCTGGCAGGGCCGTAGAGATCGGCGACAGGTCCTGGGCTGTTGGCCCCCGGGAAGCCTCCGGGCCGCGCCGGGTTGGAGCCTGCCGGGGAAGCGGGCGCGCCAAAATTCGGTTGAGCACTGTAGCTATTCAGGACTGGTGTGCAGAGAATAGAGCTGGGTATGAGGCCAGAAGCCAGGCATGCACCGATCATTACAAGCCAAACACTCGAGAAAAAAAACAGCTGAGGCCCAACTTCTAACACTCAACCAAGGCCATGCGAAAACATCAGCAGGGACTCAAGAATACTCAGCCCAGGCTACTACTAAGAAGCTTGGAGCTCCAAAAATAGAAGAAAAAAACGATCATTCAACACACTGTGGCAACCAACCGGAGGTGCTTTACTGCCCACCAAATTATCACAATAGAAATAGAGATATATATGGAGGAGAGAGAGAAAGAGAGAGAGATTTTTTTTTTTTTCACATCCGAATTGACGCTCATGCAGTCTTCTAGATCTGGGCACGTTGAGACAGCATTCACATCCCATGCAAACTACAAAGGAACTAGTTTTAGACTACACATTGTGTTAATATTGATATTAAAACGTGACAGGAAACAAAGCAATTTGTGTCCAGGAAAAAAAATCTTTGGGGAAGGGATTTCTGATTTATTTTTGTGTATATGTTTTCTTTTCCCTTTTTTTTTTTTTTTGGATCCATTAAATGAGAAAAAAAATTTAAAGACAAAAAAAAATCTCCATTCTGTACCCTCCCTTCCCCCTCCCCACTGGCTACTCCTTCCCTCCCTCCCCTCCCATCTATAACCCTGCATGAAAGTCAGCAATACTGAAGTGGTCAGAGAATGGGATATGTCATGGAAAGTTTGGGCATCTTGACATAACAGTAATGATGGCGGCAGAGGGTTCCCTTTTGGGGTGCAGAACAGGGGATGGAGGGAGGGGATGGGGTGGGAATGGTAACCTGAAGGTTAGGCTAAAGCTGGGGTGGAGCCAATGGTCCTAACAGGACACCCACACACTCACCTCCTGCAGGAGAAGGGGGAATTTAAACTTTTTTTCCCCTTTTGTTAAAAAAAAAAAAAAAGACAAAGAAGCATGAATGCATACTAATGGAACCATTTGAGAGCAAGAGTGTGTCTGACCCAAAAGCATTTTGGTTACATGATCCTCAGGAGTCAACTGCAGACTAAGAAAAGGATAACCCAGAATGCACCTTGGCTACAGTAGCAGGAGACCTGGCACCCACACACAGGAGAGAAGGGGGCCCAAGGAGACACTTTTCCTCCCCTAGCCCAGGCATGCCTTCCCAACAGGGGCCCTGTCTGTTAACCAGGTTAATTCTATCTCAACTTTATTTCCTCTTCGTATTAATTTTTTCTAAAATGAGTGAAAAAAAAAGTTAAGTTGAAAATGTAAGCTCTTATTTTTTAATCTTTAGGTACATCTGGGGCTGGCCACTGCTGGGATACAGTTATTCCATCTTGAAGCTGGTCTGGGTATCGCGTGTCCACACGTGTACAAGGTGTTCAGTGCCACAGGGTTGCAGACCCACTTCTCCTCCTGCCTCTCGTGGCCTCTCCTGCGCTGCCAGTGACCGTGCCTGGCACGGCAGCAAGAACACCTGAGGTGGAGGGCGGAGGAGCTGGGCTGGGGGGAGCTGTGGTCAGAGGTCCTCACATCTCCTCTGGCTTTGAAAGGCCACAAGAGGGTTGATTTTCCACCCACTTTCCACAAGGGTGGCAAGAGATTAATGACAAACCCAAGAAGGGGGCAGGAAGACCCAAAGGGAACTGAAGTGAGCTACAGTATCACTGCTTCAAGATGACCTTGGGCAGGAAGCCCCAGGCTGAGGCCCCTTGAAGCCCTAGCTTATAAATGAATAGCTAACAGACAGAGCAGGTTAAGAAGAAAAAGAAAGGAAAAATAGAGGTTTAGAGTAAGCGAATGGCTTCTCTGGAAATGTGCTTGCAGACAAAGGGGATAGGGATTTTTGAATACAGAAGATTAAACTTGCGGATAACATTTGGCCTTTCTTACTCAGGGAGGCAAGTATCAAGCCGAGATATTCCAGAGGTAATATTATCTTGGTGGAACACACTTTTTTCTTCTGGGCTCAGGAAAAGCAAAAAGCTGAGACAGTGGGCCCCAGGCTTACCCAGACAGCTAGGCCCCTCCCTCTACAGAGCAAGGATCACACTCGTTTTCATTTAGGGAAGAAGGTGGAGGATGGAGAGATCTTCTGGATTCTTTCTCCTGTGGTTCTACGCATTGCCATGCATTTTCAGGATGGTACTGGGCAGACCCAACCTATCCAGAGGATGGAGGGAAGACGAGGCGGCCTCTACCCCAGACTAAGCCAGCCAGAGGAAGACGGGAGGCAGCATGCCCATGAAGGGATGCCGTCCAGAGATACCCATCTGGAAAACTCAGAAGGCAAGAGGGCTACTGGTGCTATGCCCACCCCTGGCAAAAATCTCTCCAGTTCCAAGAGACCTGGTGCTCGCATTGGCTTGAAGGGAATTTCATAATAAACAGCTTGTAGCACCCCTCCTTGCTTAGTCATCTTGTATCAATTGACAGTAAAACTACTGTGGAGAGGCACTGGATTAAAATGCAGCCTTACACTGCCCGCAGCCCTGCACAACCTTGGAGAGTCCCAGTTCAAAGTTACCTTGCAAGTATGCCCTAGTCAGGGGAGGGAAGACCTGGCTGCTGGGTTCCTACCAGAGGGCAGAACAGGAAACACCCAGTTCTGGGCGAGTATCCTTCTCCAGGGTCAGTGGAAACTGTGCCCTCAGGGGCTGGGGCCATAGAGGACAGATGTCTCCAAGCTCCACTACAACACTTCCTCCCTGTCTATCTTCGTGGGAGAAGAACCGCATTCCGGATAACATGTTGAAGTCCCCATAAAGCCACCTGTAGAGCCATGCATATTTGGGATCATTCAAAAGGCAATGGCTGTAGTTGCTCAGGAAAGAATGGGGACAGGCCCTTGGTAGCAACTCCAGCTTGCTGATGGTGCAAACACATTCAGGGACAAGGTAATTAATTTCCTTTCAAAAACATGCGCACCACTCCTTGTATTGCATATTGGCTGGCTTCCATGGCGTGTACGTGCATACATGGTGGCTGGGGTCATCTGAGGACCCCTTCTCCTTCTATGCCGTGAGAGACACGGGGGCGGGCAAGAGGCCATGTCCTTAAGCTGAAGGTGCTTTCTACGGACTCTTCATGACTAATATGTGTACTTGTGCACACACGTATGCAGGGAGAGAATGCATACCATTGAATAAGCAATGCTGAGATTTATGAATCGGATATCGTGACACTTGTCTCAGATGTCACGTTAGAATATCTTGGCATTTCTGCAACGGAAGCTGAGAGCATTAAGTGGAGGGGGACGAGTCCTGGGCCAGGCTGGCAGTTTGCAGCTCACTGGCGAGCAGGCTCACTCCCCATCAGCAGCTTGAAGCAGTGTCCCAGCGATGCCTAATCCTGGGCATGCTCTTCCTTCCTCCACACCCCAACCCTGGGCATCCTGTGCACCTCCCCAGTCCACGTGATACCCTCAAGAGGCAATTACATTGTAGAGAGAGGGGATACTGGACTTGGAGTCAGAAGACTTGAGTGGGAACCTGGCCCCGCCCTTAGAGCTGTGTGTCCTGGCCCAGCCTGGGTCCTCGTCTGTAATACCTGAGTGATACCTCCCTTACTCCATCTGACTCAGTGGGCTGCATGAGAATGAAAGAAAGCAGAGGGCTCTGCCACTTGTCAAGTCTAAAACAAATACACCTAGTTTTGAAACAGTTGTGCATACAGAGCCCAACAAAGCGGACTGTATGCAGATTTAGGAAAATCCGACAGAGGAAAATGCAATTCGCTTGTCATACAAATCAGGAGGTGATTTACAAAAGGATCCAAATTCATTCACTTGGTGCATTTAATCATCTTGTACCTGAAGAAAGGTGTCTTGGGATGGGAGAGGGGTGGGCGGCAGGAAAACCAAGGACACTGAATCCCAGGAGCATAGCAGGAGAAATGCATTTGAATGAGAGCTGGGGGCACTTTACATCAATAATGGGAAGAGCTTGCCTGCCCATCAAGAAAACACCTTGACGGCTGACCCAGTGCAGCCCGTACGTCTCAGCCTGGAGATGGGGGTAGAAATGGAACCGAGACAGGTGCCATGGGCTCAGACTCACCTGTGGGCACTAGGCCAGAGCTTGTGGGCATCTTCCCCCACATACTTCTAAAGTGTCTGCCTGGTCAAGAGGGTCTAAGCCAAGAATGGAATTAGTCCCTGGGGTGCGGAGGGTGGGGGGTAATGGCAGTCACAACCTCACTGGAGGTCTAGGAAAGGAATGGAAATCAAGGCATTTCTGTATTGTACCTAAATGATGGCACTGGACCTTAGCCAAAAAGCTGGAGGTCAGGACCATGAGGGGCTGGCACCCCTGGATCTAAGACCACAGGACACAGAGGTTGCCTGGGGCACACTGCTGGGACAGAATCTCCTCTCTGTCCCGAGTGTGTGTGTGCTGCACGGAGAGCAAAGCAGTGGAAAGACCTGCCTCACCAGGTCCAATCTGGAAGCGATCTGCTGAGACACATGAACGCTCCTGGGTACTTGGGAGCCAAGCAGAAGGGAGTGTGAGCAGACTGGTGTCGTGACTCCTATTCCTGACCCCCAACCACTAAAGGACTGACAGCAGGGGAGGTTGTAAGTGTATGTGACCGCCTCTGAGGACAGGAGCTATGGTAATCCATCACACTGGATTTCAGTGGTTGTTTGAGAAAAATTAAAGAAACCAAATATTTTATGGCCTCCCCCAACACTTAATTTCTAAGCTCATCTTGTATTTACCATGTTTCTGTTTTTGCCTTGGTCAAAGCTCCACAGGGGCAGGACTCAAGATAGGCCATGTAAGGGGTCTCATGCTGCGAAGCAAGCGCACCTTCTCTTCCCCTACCACACAGGACTCTCAGGGGCATGCGGAGTTTGCAGTGTCAGCTGCCTGTGTGCGGTACAAACCTGCACAAGTCCCTCTCACTGGCCAGTCACTCCTTGAGGGCTCTAAAGTAGGTGGGTCACCTAGGTCCTTGATGGGGAACAGAACTGGGGCTCCTACTCTATAGCCTCTTTACTTCTCTGGGGGGAGATGGGAAAGATAAACCTGTTTCTAATAATAGCAGTGTTGAATTATCATGTTTCACAAGCAAGGCAGTGTCCCCTGCCCTCTCTCTTCAGTGCAGACAGACATTCTGACAGTGCCTCCACCCTGAGCCTCTGAAAGGTTCTGGAGGAAGAGGAGGGAAACTAACTCAGGAGATAAATGTTTATTTATGCTGCGGCTGGACCTGGTGCTGTTCAGACACTTACACCAGAGGCCTCTTTTCTGAGCTACTCAATGGTTTCAGATTCTGGGCCCACACGGGTTATGTCTTGAAGAAGACAGGGAACTTCAGCAGAAGCTATACCACCCAGGAAATGCTACACTAAGCTTCCCAACAGCCAGGTACAGGGCCTACAGTGACAGCACAGCCTCTGCGTCCTTACCCAGCCCTCCGGGGCCCGAGATCTGAAGGAAGTAGGGCATGTGGGGGCTGGAAGTGGCTGTCTCCTCTCTCTCAACAGTCTGGTGACTACCTTTATCCTTAAGACATAGCATCTTCCGCACTTCTTGAAAAAAGAAAAAGAAACCAGTCCAGCTTTTCCCATATGAGCCCAGGGACCTTCCCTGCTGCTGTCTATATTACATACATGCTGCAACACTACGAAATCCAAGGGCAGACTTAGAAGATGGCCCAGTGCAGTATTCCTCCATAATGAAAGCTGGGCAGGAAGCAGCTGTCACCCTGTCTGTCCCTATGAGGGATGATGGAGGACTCAGCACACCGGTGGGGTAAGTGCTATGGGAGCTAACAAGGCAAGATTTTCTTGTCTGCTACTTCTCACAAGAAGCTCTGCATGGCTGGAAAAGCCACTGCAGCTCGCTGAGCATGTACTGTGCCTCCCGGTCTGCGGGTAGGGGTACTTATTACTATCTTTTTCTCACCCACCTAACAACTTACAAGCTGGGCTCTATCACTCTTGTTACAGGTGAGGAAACCGAGGGCTCAAGCAGCTGGGACTGTCTTCAAGACTGAATCCGATTCTAAGCTGAAAGCACGGGAGAGCTCAGCTGCCCCTCCCTGACACACAGTTTGACCAAGGATTCTCCTCTCCTCTCTTCTCCTCTCTCCTCTCCTCTCTTCCTCTCTCTCTCTTCCTCCTTCCCTCCCTCCCTCCCTTCCTTTCTTTCCTTCCCTCTCTCTCTTTCTTTCTTGCTGTTTAGTTGACTCTTTCCCCCAGAAAAATGGCCAAGTGCAAAGTCAAGGAACCGGCTCTTCAGCCTTGGTAAGGGTTTGGTCCTTGTTATCCTTTCCAAACTGGGAGCTCCTTGGTAGTATAGACATCTTATCAGCTTGGGGACTCCCTGAGGTCAGGCTGTGTGTGCCAAATGACACTTCATCTCTGCTGAGGACTCGACAACCCTCCACAGCACATCCTAAGCAGCAAATCACCTCGGAAAACAAAGTAGGCATGTAGTCAAGTGTCGGTGGGAGGCGGCCCTGGGACCTCCACAACCCCTTTCCCAGAAAGTACCTGGACCAAAAAACCCCCACCCTACTCTGTTGAGCCTTGTGAGGAGTTGGGACACACTACAATTAATTAGCACTTATTACACAATCATATCTAACCATAACCCACCACCAGGGGCTCTGGCAGCCAGGGGGTAGGTGAGGAGGATGCCCAGGGCACGGTCCCTTGAGGCCCTGTACTAAAGGCTTTCCATTTGAGCTGCCCATCTTTAATGATTATAAAGGCACAGGAGTTTAATCCATTTTTGATGTAAGCGCTAATAGCTCTGTGTCCTTGAAGTTCAAAGCGGGCGCATGCATGTCACTAATTAGCCAAGCACGGAGCCATTCAGCTCCCTCTCATGTTTCTAATTAGGTCTTTAATAACAAACAAACTCCGACCTTAGCAAAAGGCCCCCATCCGTCAGGCAGTCAAGGAAGGTAGCTGCTTCCGTTTAGGGCTCCAGGCCGCTTGCTCTAATCTGAACCTGAACAGCCTTGTTCTTAAGGGAGGTGAGAGAATCACTTCATGGGGACAAAGACCTGTTAAGTCCATCCTGGATGGTGGCCTTGCTGGCCCTGGTGGACAGGAGAGTCTTGAGCCTACAACTATAGACCTGAGACCTGAGACTCAGGTTGGAGACTTCTCCTGCCTATAATGGTCAGAGACAGCTTGAAGCTCTCCAGTCAGCAGGAAGCAGGCAGCACCTAAGGGCACAGTTACATACTGGCCTTGCCTAGGGCCCACCTTGCCAGAGCCCAATGTGATGGGCCTACCTGACCATGTGGAAGACTGAAAACTCCCCAGATGATTCTAACACGTGGCATGGGTACACTGACCCCTAGTCTCAGGGCCGATGCTCAGCGTTAACAGCTATTTACTTATATTTGTGTGTCTGATATGGAGGGAGGTCAGAGGCCTTTCCTCTCCTTCCACCTTCTTTTTTAAAAAAAAATTATTTGAGCGAGAAAGGGAAAGAGAGAGATAGAGAGAATGGGTGTGCCAGGGCCTCCAGCCACTGCAAATGAACTCCAGACACGTGCGCCCCCTTGTGCATCTGGCTTACGTGCGTCCTTTGGCTTTTGCAGGCAAACACCTTAACTGCTAAGCCATCTCTCCAACCCTTCCTTCCACTTCTTTCTGAGACGGGGTCTTCCTCGTTTGGCTGCTGGGTAGGCCAGTCTAGTTGGCCCATCAGCTTCTGCATTCTCCTGGCTCTGCCTTCCACTGCTCTACGTGTGTTGTTAGGATTATAAACACATGTGCCACTTTGTGTCTGGCTTTATGTGGGTGAAAGGGATTGAACTTGGGTCAGCAGTAAGCAAACATCTTTAATCACTAAGCCATCTCCTCAACCCCGAATAACAGTTTTTAACAGGTCTTTTGTTGTTAATGAATGCCACCCACAAAGGTAAGAGTCACAGGACCCTAAAAGGCTCCATCGACCACAACACTGAAGGATGGAGACCCTAATTTTGGACATACCTGGCCCTGCCACTCCCTCGTGCTCTCGCAGTGCAGTTACCCTCTCAAGTCTGTCCCCACCCGACTTCCCGACCACGGGGAAGCCTCTGGCTTGCTTTCTACTTGTTCCTCTCGGGTCTTAAGCCACTCATTTACCCTGCTGCTACCTCCAAGGACAAGGACTAGGAGCTTTGGAAATTGCAGCAGCAATGCGGAGGTGACACAGCCTCTCATCTGAAATCCTCCTTTGCTAGTGGGGGAAGCAGGCCTGCATCTGTGCCATCTGGTGCTCTCTACGCCCGGGAGGCTGCCCTGACCAGGAAGGCGAGGACCTGGGGAGTGGAGGCAACGAACACAGTGTAACCTCCAGCATGCCAAGCTGAAGAGAAGGGAGAGAGGGAGGCTGGGAGGGGAGACCCTGAAACCTCAGGGGCTTCCTCAGGGAAAGGCTTAAGTATTATCTTACGGACTGGAGTCAGAAGAAAAAGTGCGGCCAAGGACAGAGTTAAAGCCGAGGTCTCCCCTATCTCATTTGGTTTTACCACTGTGTTTCTGGCTTTTCTTCTTCTTCTGAGGTTGGGTCTCTCTCTAGCCCAGGCTGACCCGGAATTCACTATGTGGTCTTAGGTTGGCCTCGAACTCAAGAGATCCTCCAACCTCTGCCTCCCAAATGCTGGGATTAAAGGCGTGCGCCACGACACCCGGCTGCTTCGGTTTTGTTTGTTTTCTGTGTGGCTGGGGTCTGTGCCTAACTGACCGCCTGGCTGCAGGGCACCCTGGATCCTGTGTGGCTCCTCGATGCTGAGCTCTTCTCCCCAAGGCCAGCAAAGCCCTTCCTTTCCAGGTCACAGTCAGAAATAACTTCCAGAAAACGGGGTGGGGAGCTGGCTGGAGAGCAGGGCGGGGCTGGCTTTGCTAATCACATGGCTGCCGCAGGCACCCAGGTTTGCACGAATTGTTTGCCACAGACATGGACAGACCACTTTATTAATATTAATAAGTAGCCAGGAACAAAGGGGCCCTTTATTTTTAGCTTTCTTTAATTGTGTGGTAATTACTCATCTACAAAACAAATGAGCCCCTGCTAGCAGTTGCTATGGTACCTGAAGCCCAGCCTTCCTGCAGGGGTGATTGGCTGAGGAGTCTGCTGCTCCCTCCCGTGGCTCCTCCTCTCCCTCCGCCCTGGGTCCAAAGCAAAGCCCAGCAACCAGGCAGCCAATCATGTCTGAGCTCCAGGGCAGGGCTACGTTTCCTCGCGACCTTCCAGATGTAGTTCTGGCAGGGCAGAGAAAGGGAAATTGACTCCTCCTCACGGAGAAGCCTGCCTTCCCGGACACCCTTCCTTGTTCCATCACCTAGGTTCTTTCGGACAGTGGTTAACTTCCTTCAGACTTATTTTAGCTAAAGGTTCTCTGCAAATAATGCCCTCTAGCCTGTCCCCCCAGCCTTACGGGACCATGTCTCTTTTGGCCATCCTTTGTCTGAATAAATACGGGGACCAGAAGCCAGATCGAAAAGGTCAGCAAGAGAAAGTCAGGCAGTACCGTGACAGTAAGTTTGCAACATTTAGAAGCAGGTGTGAAAAAAAAAAAAAACCACGTAGCAGTCCAGAGACTACCTGTAAATGATTCTGGGTTATCTCCTCCCCTGCGGATATGAGGAATGGGTGAGAGCAGCTGCGGTTTCTGTCGAGCGCTGGCTTTAAAGTTGCAGAGTCTTGCTCAGCCATTCCTGGGCGGCTTCTGTACAGCGCGTGCTGACAGTGGCTGAGAGCACAGGCCGCCGGGACAGGCTCAAGTCCTGTCACTGCCACCCGATAAACTTCTATCTTCCCTAAGTCACGCTTCTTTTCATCTTTCTTTTCTTGGTATGCGCGTGTGTGTGTGCGCGCACGCGTGCACGTGCAGGCATGTATGTTCATGTACATGTGCAGGCCAGAGGTGGATGTTGGGTCTCCGTGTTAACTCCCTGAACCTGGAGCTCGCCGATCCAGCGAGACTAGCTAGCCAGTAGGTCCGGGGATCCTCCTGCCTCTGCCTTCTCAGCAGGGCAGTTCCAGGCAGCCGCTGCCATTTCATGTGGGTACTGGTGATCTGAAGTTAGGTCCTTGCGCTTGCATGGCAACTGAGCCATCTCCCCAGCCCTACTTTTTAATCTTTAACGTGGGAATGAGAATGCTCACACCCCCTTTACAGGGTTATGAGGATTAAGTGGGATAAGGCAGGTGGGTTTGGCATCCAGCACGTGGCTCCCTCATATAACATGTGAGTTACCATTAGCATTTTACTGTTATTAATATTAAAATTACAATGTCTCTCGCATTCTATCAACTTTTTTTTTTGAGTTGGATCTTGCTCTATCCCAGGCTGACCTGGAATTCACTATGTAGTCTCAGAGTGGCCTTTAACTCACAGTGATCCTCCTACCTCAGCCTCCTGAGTGTTGGGATTAAAGATGTGCACTGCTACGCCTGGCTCTATCAACTTTTTTTTTTTTTAATGATACTCCTCCCTTAAGAAAACTCTTAGGCAGGTGTGGACTTTGGGGTGTCGCCAGGAACTGTCCTGTTCCATGCCATGGAGTAGGCTGTGGCTTTCTCATCCTCTGACAACCCTAACTCAAACAGCCAATCACAGCTGCTCAAAAGTACTGTTTACCTGCCTCTGTTCCTGCCAGATCCCAGGTGGGGAAAAAGGAGACCTTTCTGTTAATATTAATAAGCATTTAGAAGCAAAGGGCTCCTTTATTTTCTGTGTTCTCTAATTGCATCGTAATTACTCATCTATACTCAGAATGCAGGCACTGCTGACTTCGCCTCCTGGAGGTCTGATGGTTTAGACTGTTGGGAAAGGCTGGTACCTCCCCAAAATAGGTGCAAAATATTTTTTAATTATTTATTTATTTAATTTACTTATGAGAGAGAGAGAGAGGGAGAGGGAGAGGGAGAGAGAGAGAGAATGGGCATGCCAGGGCCTTCAGCCACTGCAAACGAACTCCAGATGCATACGCCACCTTGTGCATCTGGCTTATGTGGGTCCTGGGGAATTGAACCTGGGTTCTTTGGCTTTGCAGGCTAGTGCCTTAACTGCTAAGCCATCCCTCCAGCCCAGCAAAATATTTTTTAAGGACTCTTAACTCCACTTGTCATTCAGGAGGAATAATCAAGCAACCAGGCAGAAAGGAGGGCTGAGGACACACAGTAAGGGCTGGGGCATCCAGGTAGGGTAAATCAGGCTTTCTGCAGATTGTGAGGAGGCCAAGACAAGGACAGACAGAAGCGGACTGGCAGGAAGCACGGAGGCAGTACGTGCCACGAGGGCAATGGAGTGGGACCCCGCTTCCCAAGCCCAAGGAAAGCAACCAAGGAGAGTTGTGGGACACTAAGGCGGAGCCCCTGCCATAGTCTTCAACATTGTTTTTGAGACAAGAGTCTTATGCAGTCCAGGCTGGCCTCCAATTCACTGTGAAATTGAGGATGACCTTGAACTCCTGTCTTCCACTTCCAGAGTGCTGGAATTATAGGTGTGAGCCACCACACCCAGTGTATGCAGTGCTGGAGATGGGACCTAGAGCTCAGTGTAAGCGAGGCAAGCACTCTGCTGACTAAGCTACAACCCCAGCCCAAGAGGTGCCCATCGTGGGATGTGTCTGTCTTGCCGGGTCTTCTGGACTCCAGGCACACGCTCTGCCCTGCTGGCTGCATTGAAGGGATCAAGCTGTGTCCTCTGGGCACTGCTCCATCACCTCCCTTAGATGGTTCTGTCCTTCCCAGGCTCCACTGCCGCGAAGACCATAGTCTTCTCTCTCTCTCCTCTGCCGCCCGTGTGGACCTCGTGATGCGGATGGCTTCAAGGTCTTCCAGCCTCTTCAACCATGTACTGCACTGCCCAGAGGCCAGCCTCCCATTCCCTCAAGGTGGGGGCCAGGACACCCCTCCTTCACCCAGCTTCGCTACTGGCCGAGGGCTCTCTGTCCATGCAGGAATCCACCCTGGGAAAGACCAGCTTTTTATGGATGTTTGCGTGTTCTATCCTTCCGACCGCAGGCTTGTACAAGGGACCCACTGCTTACTAGCAACTATGTATTAAATGCATTCAGGGATTGTCTCTATGCATTATTTGTGACTTGTCCACCTACCTGTAGTCCTGCCTCTCCAGCCTACCCTGGATAATGTTGCCAGGGTGTAATCAAACATGCAAATCTAACGTCACTTCCTGGTGTCAAGCTTCTCTGCCTCCCCCCGCTACCCGTGTGGATCCAGGCTCTGATGCCGGGTACCCAGGGTCCCTTGCTCTGACTCTGACCTGCTCTCTGGTTCTATTTGCAGCTTTTCTCCCATTGTGTTGAATTCTCCAGCTAGAGGGAAGCATCTTTCATGGGCCTAAGAATGACTCTTGTCTTGGACTCTGGTGGCTTTTGCACATATAATTCCCTGGCCCTCTGGGGAGCTCCTGTTTGTCCTTTAAAGGTGGAGGCACTCATTCCCCTGTTACGGTCTCCTAGATCTTCCAGACAAGGTTAATCAAGGCCTAGTCTGGGCTGCTGCTGTGTATGGGTCAGGTTTCTGTTCTGGCCCTTTCACATCCGGGTTTCTGTGCACTGTGTGGGCGGGCTCTCCGGAGTGGGCACGGTGTTTGTCGTCACTCGCGGACCCTCAGGACTGTGGCGGGCATCTGCTGGTTGTCTCTCCAGCATCCTTTCCCCTTTCTCCTTCTTATCAGCACCCAGATTTTCCTTTGGTTTGTGTCCTCCCACGGTGTGACAACCATTTGATTTAGGAGTGACAGCTCATGTTTGCTGACTGGCTCTTGTCACACAGGCTTTGGCCAAACACCATAAATCTCTCAACTTCTGCTGGGATTCTAAACCACCTGACCCCCTTCTTCTTCAGAATAGCTGCAGCCATCTTACCACCACGAGGAAATCTAGCTAGCATTAAGATGATACTAAGCTTAGGAGGAGGCAAAGCTAAAAGTTCAAGGCCACTCTGAGACTATATAGTGAATTCCAGGTCAGTGTGGAGTAGACCAAGACCCTACCTCGAAAAACCACACCCACAAAAAAAAATTGCCTCAAACAATCCACACAAGAAACTCACTCTTCTATGAAGCTTCCAGAATATCAGCCAATAAATCCTCCATCAGATTTAAACATACTGAGTTGGGTTTTCCGGCATAGCTAAAACCCCCTTGACTTGGGCCTAGGAGCATGTAATAGTTATTACTGTGGCCAGATACTTGACAGGTATCTGCTGAATTAAGCTTCATGGCAGTCGTGTCCTGGGGTCCAGCTCTGAAATCTGCAGCTGGGGGGCTGCCTGGGAGATCTTGTGCTGGCGCCTGAGTCTTTGGCTGACACTGACCTAGACCCCGAGGGCTGAGGGGGACTCCCCACACATCCTTCAGCGCTGTGGTGCGGGGTGACAGGCTAGCATGTAACTCCTTCAGGAACAGATGTGGCTCTTCCACAAACGCTACTTTCAGGAGGCTAAATATCTGCGTTAAGTCCTGCGCTCTTTTCCTCGGACCAAAGCCTTGCTCCCAAGCAAGCCAGGAGTGTGTCCCTGGATACGTCACACAGCCATTCTTTATTTATTTATTTATTTATTTTTGGTTTTTCGAGGTAGGGTCTCACTCTAGCCCAGGCTGACCTGGAATTCACTATGTAGTCTCAGGGTGGCCTCGAACTCACGGCGATCCTCCTACCTCTGCCTCCCGAGTGCTGGGATTAAAGGCGTGCACCACCATGCCCGGCTACACAGCCATTCTTTAGTTCTACCATGAAAACAAATCAAACTAAGCCAAAACCTCTCTATCTGGCTCGTGGCCTAGCTGCGGTCACGGGTGTGACATTGTATACATGATCATCAAAGCTCTTAGAAATATAAGGGATCATGATGTGATATAGACGTGTGACAGTGATTGTTGCCATCAACCCAGGATTTCAGGGCTTCTCTAACTCCACAGTTACTCACTAGCATAGGTTACAGGACCAGGTCTCTGGGGTCCTAACTAATGTTCTCTTCATATTCATGGATTTATCAAGTGCACCACCACACCACATTGTTCCTGTCTCCTAAAGACAGCAGGGCCTGGGCTCTTGAGCCAGCATAGGAGTGAGGGCCAGTCTATTAAAGGGCCAGGCAGGAATACGTCACCTACTGAAAATCATCCACTGATTTAAAAGACCATTAACATCCCCCAACTCCATTCACTTCAGGATTAACTTATACTCTGGTTTGGGCTTTAAGGCTAGTCACTAATTGCATTAGAGTTGATTTATCAAGTGCAGGATTTTTCTATTACAAAATTATTGATTGGAGCTGATGTATTATATCCTTGACAGGGTTGGTCTGAAAGCCCTTGGAAAATGAATGAAGCTGAGGTCAGCAGTGGGCAGCCATGCACACTATTATAAATTTACTGGGCAACTGAAATCCAGTGCTGGGACTCTTATTGGTGAAAGTTCTGGCTCTTCCAGAAAAGAAAACTATCTATTTGTGTGTGTGTGTCTGGCTTACATGGAAAGGTTGGGAATTGAACTTGGGCCAGTAGGCTTTGTAAGCAAGTGCCTCTAACCACTGAGAAATCTTCCAAGTCCCAGAAGAGAAAACTGATGGCAAACTGGGAAACAAGGTGTTTTCTAGACCACAAGCCGGATTTAGAGATGTGCACTCAGGAGAGATCCTGTGGGTAAGTCTAGCTGGTTAGAGCAGCTGGTCCTAACATGCCCCAGACTTGCTTCGCCCTCTGGGCCACTGTTCTGGCTCAATTCCATGGCTATAGATGGGGATGAATCCTACTAAGAAGGTATCCCCGTGACCTTCCCCCTAGACAGACCATCCTGGGGTCACAGCCCCCAAAAGATGCTTATGGCTAATCACAGGGAGGTTGAGTGAAGTACAGAGGGCTGTCCTGTGTCCCCCACCTCTCATCACCTCAGAGCTTGCCAACGGGAGACCCAGGAAAGCTGTCTTCAGAGGCGAAGGCACACATTGATCTACTTCTCTCTCTCTCTCTCTCCCTCTTTTAAATGAAGCTGTCAGTAGTTGTTATCAGGCCAAACACAATGCCTCATGAGAAACAGTGCAAGGAGAGCTTTCTGTCTTGATGCTCCTTGGAGCCTGGAAGAGTGAACCCTCTATCAAAGCCGCACAGCATCTTGAGCACCGGAGGGGAGGGGACTGCTGGACAGTCCCTGGCACCCTCAGCCCTGCCACACACGGAAGGCAGCAGCAGAGCTCCGGGGCTTAGGCAGGCTTCTGGCCTCCTCCCGGGGTATGCCCTTCGGGTTCAGGTTAGGCTGTCCGGTGGGCATGGCACTCAGCTCTCTTAGCCACTGGGCTGCAGCAAAGCTTCCTTCCCAGAAGAGCTATCCCGGAACGCAGGCCAGTGGGCTGGCGCTCAGCTCTCTGCCTTCTGCTACCCCCTCTTCCCAGCCCTGAGTCAGCCTGTAGCTGCTGCGGCCTTAGAGCCTCACTCAGGCCATTTCCCTCGACCCACCTCCCTGCCCTCAGGGAGGCTCATCTAGAAGGAAGGACAGCTCCTCCCAGATGTTCCACCACTGGTGCCCTCACTCTGTCTGGCAGCAGGCTGGCCTGGTGGGCATTCTGGCTCTGCTGGCAACTACAAGGACACTGTAGTGTCTCTCCATGAGCTCACACTTCACTCTGTCATGACATTCTTTCGGGGATTTTCGTCTGTACTCTATCCCATTACAGATAACTGGTATCCCATAGATGAGCCTGCCCCTGTGCCCCTGGAGCACTGGGTCAGAGCCGCCAGTGACTTGAAGCATAGGTCCCAGGTGGCAAGTACTAGCTCATTTGACATGGCCCTGCAAAGTCAAAGACATCTTCGAGGGCTTGGAGAGGACTCTGGCACTGCTTCGTGGCTTGTTACTACATGCAGGGAAGACAGTGTGTCTCAAGATGGCTGCCTACACATGCCCCAAGTGGACAGCCAAGGTCCCCTGCAGAAAGCCTTACAGGGGAGATCAAGGGGGAAACCTGGGTGGCTTTGTTTTGGGTGTTCACGCCCACTGTGCTTCCCCCTTCTCTGTGAAGCTATTCCAGTCACCGCCACTGCCCCCCTTCATTATCACCATTCCTAAGAACTACTGTCAACACCCAAGTGCCAAGGGTCTGAAAGCTCTCAAGTCCTTTCCCTGCCATGTCTTACAATTCCCTCCTTCCACACCCCCAGGAGCACACCATCCAGACAGGGATCTGTGTCTCTGAAGGGCTTGGGTTGAGCTGCCAGGATTGAAGGGGAAGGCAGGCTTGAAGAGCCCGCTGATGGGCGTTAAGAAACAAGACAAGGTCTGCTGCTCTGGTCAAGAACTGTATGCAGAAGAGAAGAAAGAGGAAAAACTCGGAGACTTCTAACTCTGGCTCCATTCTTTTTGCTACGGTGACCCCAGATCTCAGTCGGGCAGGCTACAGCTGAGGGTGGTGACCCAGCTCTGGACTGGGGGAGTGGGGAGCGTGAGGGGAGGTGGTGGTGGCTGATGGCGAGAACATGGATCCAAGCCCCTTGGCAACGTTGAAAAGATGGAGCCCCTTCTCTTGCTGGTCCCCACGCTATCTTTCAGACGGCCCTGCTGGGCTGTGCCGTCAGAGACCCTGTAATATCAACTCAACAATGCATGTTCTACAACTACGGCCACGGCTACCAGTACATCTACCACAGTGCATGCATTTAGTTCAGTCCCACAGATACATACAATCTAAGAACAGGCAGGGGGGTGTGAAATGTTTTACTGGACAACAGGTGTTTTGGAGTTGTAACTAATAAAAAAAAAAATCGAAAACGAAAGTGTACAAAAAAAAGACATTTCTCGAGAGTTGGATATGAGTTTGTTTCTTGAACTGTTTCATCTGAACAAGCAAAAACATGCAAACCAGCTGGTACTAACAGGAAGCTGGACACTGAGAGAGGATTAATAGGTGTGGACAAACCTTCCCGCTGAGCGTGCTCAGAAGAGTGTTTGAGAGGAGGTGTGCAGATCCTAGTGTAAGAGAGGCGGGAGAGTATGCCTCAGAGACACTCTCTCACCGCAGCCCCAACCAAGCAAGAGAAAAGACAACAGAAACGTGACTGCTCACACTCACCACCACCATCGGGCGCTCATGTCACTAGATGGGGGACGCAGCTGGCAAGTGTAAAGCACAGTAAGGGGTCCCGGCTGGGGCAGGAGATGGGCAGGTGGGGGCGGGGCGGGGGGCTCGGGGATACGGGGTGGGGTGGGGGTCAGCAGCTCTCACACTGATATTCAGACCCACCCATAAGGTCATCCCAAAATAAAGTAGCTTGAAAATCTGAACCACTTCCCTCAGATTGGGGGGTGGGCGGTTGGGGATGTCATTTTGCCAAACAGGAGATAACGTTTGGATGGGACATGATGGTGGGGGAAAACCGCTGGAACTGAATGAGCACAATCAAAATAAACAAACGAACTCTTGACTGAGCACGAGGAAGATGGTATTTCAAGGTGCAGGGTGGAGGTGAGAGGACAGTGACCACTGGTAGTGAAGTTATCTAGGAGTTGGCAGGGAGCTCCCCCGCTGGGGTGGGTCACCTGCGCCCTGCCTCACCTCAGGTCTGGGGGGTGGGGAGGGGATTAGGACAAGGCTGGCATAACTGGGTCAGACGAAGGGACTCAAGGCTGGTGCAGAGCTCAAGGCTGCCCTGGACCTCCTCCTCAACACCACAGCCCTGATGGACACAAGTTAGCACCCTGAGAAAAATCCAAGCTGCCTCCCACCCCACAGCGTCCCACCACGGCAGGGACTTAAAATCAGCATGGAAGGAAAGGGGACAAAACCAGAGGGGTGCAGCCAGACAAAAAAGTTGCCTTCCACAGAATGTCTTAATTCCTAACCTAAGTCCGCAAGCCCCTGGGGGGAGCAGAGGCTATAATTCCCACTACCTAAGGTCACCTGCTGGGGATACAGCGTGGTACCAAGATCCAGGGAGGTATTCGATGAACTTTCCCTGGATGTGCACTGAGTTTGTGGTGGTCTCTGCTAGTCAGGTGACTTAGCCCCTGGGGAGGAGCTGGGAGCCATGGGCAAGGTTTTGGGAGCTGGTACAGGGGCTGATGCAAGAACTGATGCGTGGCCCCTCTCAATTCACAGCACAGAGCTTTTGCCAATAAAGGGTCACTTACGGGTAAATAACTGGCCAACCTGCCAGGCTCGAAGTCCAGGTCACTTTCTGGAGGGAATAGGTAACAATCCCCCCGTACTGGCCAAAATTTGTTGAAAGAACGGCAGTGAGGTTTCTTCTCAACCTTTACAACCCTGCTCAAGGCCCAAATGTGGAGCTGGGTCAGATCATGGTCCAGGGGTAGCACTGGGGTGGGCACCTCCAGTTGAGGATTTACTCCTTGCACTAACCCAGGCTGGGGTGGGCAGGGGCTTGAGGAGCACACTCCTGAATACGGTTCACTAACAGTGCGGCAATGAACATGGCTGACCTGCACGGCCTGTGGGAGATTGCGCTCCCGATGGAAATGGCTACAAACATAACAACCACTGATCCTGGGAAAAAAAAAAATGTGTGGCTGGAGATGACCTTTGGGGGTTAGGAGTTAGAGGGATGGGTGAGTGAGGTTCCCGCCTGGCTCTGGGGAGGGGTCAGGGGGGAATGTCAGAAAGGGGCACAGACTGTGGGGAGACCACTCTCAGACTCACAAAGAACCCCATGCTGCCCTTTAAACTTGCCATGAAGTCAAGGAAAACAGGGTGGGGTAGGGAGAGAGGTAGGGTTAATTTTGGGTTAAAGTTTAGTTTCATAATCCAAGTTATAAAAAAAAGAAAGAAATTGAACGGAGAAAACAATCAACAACACTCAAAATTTCCAGATTGTTCTTTTCTCCCTCCCAGGCACAGGTAGGATGGAGGCTTTTTTATGACACCAAAAAAGCACTCAAGTTAAAAAACTAAAGGACTAGGACCAGGTAGACATGATGCAGCTGGGACCCCTGCCCCTGGGGCCTAGGATAGAGTATACCAAGGGATGCTGGTTGGGGGGGGGGGCTTTAGAGACTAGGGTGGGTGGACGGAAGCCGAGGGCACGGAGCTCTCTGGACCTGCCAGCCCACCTGCCACTTGGCAGCTTCCTGGCAAACTTCCCCTAAGCAGTGCCTCCTAATTCCCTGCCCCTCCCAAACAAAACCCCAGTGGGTGGCTCAGGTTCAGGTTCTGGGGAGTGGATCCTTTGCAGCTCCAAGGCAGTGCCGGTTTGCATGGAACGGATTTTCACTGACTTTTTTTTTTTTCTAAACGGGCTTCACTGTGCCGGTTTCTCCAGGCCCAGGGTTTGGGTTTTGGCATTTCACCCTCTAGGCTTGTAACGGTCCATCTCCTGGTACCTCCACCAGCACCTGGCCCAGCGGCCCCCTCCCAGCCTTACTGTATCAGACTAGTACTTGAGAGTCCTTCTCATAGGGTGGACTGGCAGGGCAGTGGATAGAGACGGGAACAAAGCCGCTCAGTTTAGGGAGGAGTAGGGCAGCTGAAGCTCTGGTGCCCAGGAAGGCACAGGGTGTATTGGGGGAGAGGGGCTACCTCCCAGTGCTGTGAAGGAAAGTGTTCCTTGGCCACTGGAGGCTTCTAGACTTCTTTAAAAGGTTGGATTTGAGACTGAGGGGCTGGTACAAGGTCATGGGAGATAAAGCTCAAATTCCCTGGCCAACAGCTGGCTTAGAACAGAGTCTGGGGAGAGAAGGGACTCTAGGCAATAACAGCTTCTTCCCTTTCCTGAGGTCAAAGGTCAGCTCGTATCTGGCATCAGGGGTTGAACCAGATTGGCAAGTTCACCTGTCAAGAGCAGCAGGAGCAAGAGGACCGGGTAAGTGCCTCTCTGGCTGGGTCAGAGACCCAAGGAAGGGAGCTTGCTAAACCTGCTGCAGCCCAGGGCCACGGTGACAGGGCAGTCCAACACCACAAGGAAGCACAGCTTTTTCCTTTGTCACGAGGAGTGCACCGGTCTACCTTAGGGTTGTAGTCCCCTGTGACCGAGTCTCACAGGAGCTGCCCTGGGTGGCTGGGCCTCGGCAGTGACTCCTTGTCCCTACCCCCTCCCCTGGGCTGTGGTGAGAGGAGTGTTGGACAGACGCAGCCACACAGACCATCGGCAGGACCTTTACCTTCCCCTGCACACCTGCATGCCTGGGAGACGCAGGTCCCGCACACCTTCCTACCTGATCCTCGTGCTGCCGCCACCGCCGCCGCCGCCACTGGTCCATACGCAGCTGCTGGGAAGCCTGAAGAGAGGGAGGGGCCGAGTCAGGAGGGAGCCCCGAAGGACCCCAGCTCATACACAAGACAGCTGAGCAGGGCTTCACGGACAGGTCTGGGGGACACACATCGGTGGCTCTCAGGCTTCTGAAAGGCACAGTATCTTGAGATGTTTGAATCGTACACACTGCTCGCCCAGAAGTGTGTTCTGGAAGGCATGCAGCATTAACTCAAGAGTATGAAGAGAACCTCTGTCTTCGACAACTAAGCTGAGGTCTCTGCCAATCCTGCACTGACACGTGGTGGTGGCCCGGGGGCTGCCCTGCCATTCCTTACAGGGGTCCTGGCTGCAGGACCAGCTGGAGTTGCGGGCAGGAGGCAGCTGGGGGAGGTCTCTCGATAGAACAGGCACCACGGCCCGGAGATGGCTGAGCTACTGTTGCTTTACAAAGGCCTGGTTATCTCTTGGCCCTCTTAACTATCGCTGGGTCAAAACTTCATGTTTGCAGTGTCAAGGTCCCAGGTCCAAGGGCAAGGCATCTAGGGTGCCCAGATGACCCTATCTGCATGGAGCCAGATGTGGGAGAGCTGAGGGGCTCTACTTGGGCCAAGCCCTGTAGTTTTGCCTGATCTCTCTGTCAATCTTCTAAGGGAATTATGGTCATGATTATCTTGTGGTGCTGGGGATGGATCCCAGGGCCTTGCAAAAGTGAGGCAAGTGGTTTTTCATGGAGGTACATCCCCAGTCAATTATGGGGATGTAGATGTGGCTCCTATGTGTGAACCCACAGTTATATGAAGCCATCTAGGAGGGTTTCCTGGACCTTCTCTAGAGTCCCTTTTGATTAAGGGTTTGTGCTATCTAAAAACACACTGGACCACGTGTGGTAGCTCATGACTTTAATCCCAGCATTGAGGTAGGAGGATCGTCATGACTTCAAGGTCAGCGTGGAGCTAAAGCCTGGGATGCAGTGAGACCCTTCCTCGATAAACACACAGGGCAGCAAAGCTATGCTAGACAGGAATGACGTCAGGAGGCCAAGGCGCATGACTGCAGGACGTCCACATGAAAGAAGAGGTGGCCCGAGTCCCCTCTCCTGGGCTGCGCTGGCCACCAGCACGTGCACACACAGTTCGGCAGCGGGGCGTGTGCCGATGCACTTCCACACACAGCCTCTGCCAACAGCAGGCACCTGCGGGCCTGTCCCCAGCATCCACTTCCAGTTGCTGTGGTTTTTAATGATGCGCCACACAGCAGCGCACAGCCCCCGACAGAGCTCCTCAACTTTTGCCACTGAGCCTTTCCAAGAAGGGACATCTACAGGACTGGAGAGGGAAGGCATGCACCATTAAGAGCAAGGAGCATGGGGGGCAAGGAAGGAGAGACAACATCCTTCATACAGAGCCAACTAGAAGCCCACTAAGGTCTAAGACTACGTCCTAGCTACACGGTACTACTGAGGGGAAAGAAGTTCGAAAGGGAGCGAGCTACTCTAAAAAGGTCACGCTAAGCTACTCAAAATGCCAATGAAAAGAGACATACTTGCATTTAAATATGGTAATAGGGCTGTTGAAGGGGAAAAAGAAAGATCCAGGTGAAATAAATGTACATGGTTCTCCCAGGCTGGGACTGAGTCTCCCAGCTCCCATGAAGACCTTGCACTGGGGCCTGAGGTGGCTCCCTTCCCAGAGGGAGCCCGGGATGGGACTCCCCACCTAGTCCTCTCCCCAGCTCTTCCAGGCAGGCTCTAGATTTCTGAAGATGTGCTGGTGGAAAAGTGCTGAAGGAAAATAAGGAAGAAATTAGGTTATTTCTCCCTGTCCCAACCTCTGTCCACCCAGCCTCTCTTGTTGCAGGCCCAGAGCAGGGCTCAGGGTGTGCCAGGGAGGAGGAAGCAGGTGGGGAAGAAGAAAGTCAAGTTCCTCTTTTGCACTTCCTTACCACAGACTGGAAGCATGAAAAGGGGTGGTTGGAGGAAGGGAGCCTGGTTAATAAGACTTGCTAACAAAAGGTCTATTTTCCAGAGTTAAGCACAGTTTGGTCAAAAAAAAAAAAAAAATGCCTGAGAGAAAGAGGAAGAACAAAAACCTTATCTAAGAAAAGAAATCCATTATCCCTCCTCTCAGATAAAAGCTTCTGCCGGAGATGAGCACCAGAGTCTGTCAGGGTTGGACGCTTCCCCTGGCCACCGGAGCGCGGGTGAGCTGAGCCACGGGTTAGCAGAGGGTGTCATCCTGGGGGCCCGCTCAGCAGGGCAGCTTGCAGCTCCCGGGGCGTCAGGTTCCTCCTTCCGAGACACAACGGGCCCTTCTACTGCCTCCTCCCACTGGGAATCCACCCCCCCCCCAGAGGAAGACAGGACTTCCTCTGCTGCACATCTGCCCCCTCCTGCCCTGTCAGGCTGCCCAGCTTAGTGACTACCCTTCATCCCAGTATGTTCTCCACATGATGTGGCAGACACTTATGAGGTAGGCAAGCACAGGTATGCTATGGGTGGGTGATGGATGTACTCTGTGTGTGTGTAAGGGATAGGTCGGGGCAACTAGAAGCCAGAGACACCTGTCTCTCAGACAAGGCCCTTCACAGAGGTCCTGTTGGAGGCAACCCTCCCTCTTGCCAGGGGCTGGTCTTGCAATGTGGAAGTGAGGAGGAAAGCCTTGCTTTCTTGTTTTCTCTGACCTTGTTTTCAGCCTTTAAAAATTATTTATTTATTTTAATCTCAGGCCCTGAGGAGGCAGCGCCAGGTTGGGCAGGCATCTCCTTGGGGAAACCTGGGAAGCTGGAGCGCCCGGACTAAGGAGAGGGATGACCTGGAAGGGGCGGCCGAAGACGATGGCAGGAGATTGGGAAGAGGGTCTGGTGGAGCTCGGGGCTTCTGCAGAGGAGTGAGGCCCAAGCACAGCCGTGGCCGAGCTCCCTGGCCCACAAGCATCTGTCCCAGCTTCCCTGGCCAACCTGCACACCGGATACGCAGGCTGCTCCTCGTGAGACAGATTCGCGTGATACCCAAGCACGCAGACCAGGAGATGGTGTGGCTTCACATGCTGGCTCCGAGGTGTGCTCAGATTGACTCTGGGTAAGTACGTTACCACCTCAGGGCCTCCATGTGCCCCTCTGCACAGGGGGTGGTCACGCTGGTGCAAGATCACCATACACAAAATGCTTAGATGGCGGGGAGTCGGCGTAAACGAGAGTGGGCTATCATGACAGGAAGGCTTCGCAAGTCTCTACCAGCCACTAGCCCTGTGCCCAAGAGAGAACTCCTCCTCGATAGGGTCATTCTGCTTTCTCTGCAGTACGAGTCATGGTCATATGGCCGTAAGCACACGGGGACCCGAGTTTCTTATTGGTAATAATTATCTGTGACCTTTCACCACATCCCACTTTTCACGATGTCACTGTAGTGGAGCTAAATGTCCACGGTTCAAAATGAGAACACGTGTGCCACTTATCTGCAAGGGTGGCAACTGGACCAAGCACACAGCAGTGGGGCTGCTTATGTTGGCAGAGAACCTACTAGAAAGGAAAGGGATGTTGTGCTGATCAAATCTCAGAGGGTCTGAGAGCTGCAGGCTGGCTGTCTGGGAACAAGAGCATTGCATGCTCCTTCCGCTTGGGAACCCCCCAGGCAGAGACAAGATGGGGAGCTGTTGCTGAGATTCTGAGCAAGGACAGGCTGCATTTTGTAGCAGCCATCCTTGGTGAAGGGGGTCAGGCCCAGAGACCCATTCTTTGGCTCGCCCATCCTCCAGCCTCGGGTGACGCCCGCAGGCCCTGCTGTGTGACCTGGGCAGGAGCTTCGCTTCTCCAGCCTGCTGCCAGGGCTGGCGAGATGACCTCCAGAGTGTCACAGCTGCAGGCCCTGCCAGGGCCTGTGTGTAAGAGGAGGACACACCTGCGTGCCCTGGGGTTGGTGTTCACAGAACTCTGGGGAGAGCGACTTGCCCAAGTGACAGAGGTGGTCGTCCCCGCTGACTGAATGACACACTTCGCTGGTCTTTCTGGTTTCTGTTTATGCCTCACTGTAAACTGGAAGTCAACGGCACTGCTGTTTCCCTTTCTTTTTTTAAGAATTCTGATACTGCACCTACTTTTTCCTGCTTCTGTGGCACTTACTGCTTTCTGCCTTACCTAAGCAGAGTTATTTTTGTAGGCATATCTTATTTCCCGTGCTGGGTGACAAACTCTTCTAGGGCAGGACTCGGTCACACGGCCCACTTAGGCAGCAGCTCCGAGTGTGTCCCTCGGGAGACTCTCCCACAGCACTGGCTGGCTATGGTTAGGATGTCACAGTGAGTGAGGCAGGGCTGGGCTGGGAGTCGCTCCTCTGGGTCAAGTGTAGCCAAGGGCTGCACCTTCTGTGGGTGCAGCAGCCTCTGCTCCCGTGATCCTCCACACCCTCCGCCCAGGAGCACTGTCAGCACAGTGGAGGATGTGAAAGGTCTACGGAGCACGGGAGTACCATGCTCTGCCTCACACACTGATGCTCAACCCTTGACTGAGAACCACTTGGCACCACCGGGAGCTTTATAAATGCTGATGCCCAGGTGCTGGTAGACCTGGTTTCTGGTACAGACAAGCCATGGGGCCTTTATGATCTTCTCAGGATACAAAGTTGAGGACCATTAGGTAAAGGAATTCACAATTTTAAAATGTCAAGTTATGTGTCTGCTGTCACCCCTTCCACCTTGTTTGTGGAAGCAAGAGGCCTCCTCAGAATACAGTGGAGGATTGAATTCTTGCGATCAGTCTCCTGTAAGAGCCACTGATGCCCCTATTCAGAGCACTGAGTCCCAATTTTGTCCCAGGCTTCAACAACATAGGATGCCCACCCCATCAACAGAATCAGTCCTTCCAGAAGATTCTCATTCACAATGTAGACAGAGAAGCCACAGTTTAGAGGAAGCCCTGAGTGCCTGCTCCTGCCTGGTGACTGGGGACTATTAAGTCATGAGCCCTTTCTGTCTCTGTCTCTCTTGTTCGTAGAACAAGACTGGCCTGTAGGGGGCTGACTGCCTGGGCTAGAGTTCCAGCTGGGTCAATACTTATTTCTGTAACCTAGGATGCGCTGTGGACTCAAGGGTGCCTTTCTCCACACACACACACACACACACACACACACACAGTTCTGAGGCTCCTTATGGCTCAAAGAAGTGTGATGTTGGGGTCCCTTAAGAATGAGTTTTCCCATTATAGGTCATTTCCGAGGCCCTTGGTTTCCCACCAGGAATAGATGGTAAGACCCTGTTGCTGAAGACTCCACATACTTGGGTTGCAAAGCCACTGAGAAATCCTGCTGGAGCTAAGCTGATAACCTCCTCCATGTAAACCAGCTGACAGAAAGCTGGAAGAAGCCATTCTGCATGCAGTTCAATGGGAGAAAGAGATACCACCAGTGAAGATACTCAACAGTGGACACTGCAAGCCTTATAATTGGCCAGCCAAGCCAAATGAGCCAATGGGTGCAATAGTGGTACGTCTATCATGGTGGAAACCAACTGCCCTCCAATTGGACTGGAGGCCTGCTCCATGGGAGGGAATACATCCCTGATACTGAAAACTTAAAACAGAGGTAGTCATGAGCCCTAGGGGTGTAACTAACATCTGCTGATGTCTGGCTAAATGTATATACTATGCTCATCAAACTGCCCAGTAAGCAACTCTCTTAATATTCATACCCTTATATTACTGCTACTCTCACTTTGGGTACAGAATCTTCTCTTTTCAGATGGTAGTGACCTTGGGATGACTCAGAAGGTATCATAGTGCTGGAAGGAAGTGACTGGAGTACTGAGTAACATCTCGATCACACCTTCCAAGGCTCAGGGTCTAATGCGGAAGAGGTGGCGGAAAGAATGTAAGAGCCAAAGGAAGGGTAGGACTCCTTACAATGTGCTCTCTCCAGACATAAAATGGCCTGGATATCCATGACCGCATAGTGCCTGACACTACCTACACAAGACCATCATAAGAGGATGAAAAGATCATGACATCAAACTAAAAGAGAGACTGATTGAGATGGGGAGGGGATATGATGGAGAATGGAATTTCAAAGGGGAAAGTGGGGGGAGGGAGGGTATTGCCGTGGGATATTTTTTATAATCATGGAAAATGTTAATAAAAATTGAGAAAAATAAAATAAAATAAAAAAGAATGAGTTTTCCTAAGTTTGCTTCGCATGAGCTCCTACCATCCCCTCCCCCAGCACACCCTGCCTCTCCCTCCCAGGACTTTCTATAGCGGGTTCAAACAGTCTTGGCTAATCTAATGTTGCTTTCCTGAATCCAAAAACTAAAAAAGAAGCCACCCAAAGAAGAAACTGTTACCCAGAATGTGGGAAACATGGCCCACATGAGTTTGGAAACACTGCCATCTGTCACTTTGGCTGGCCCGGGCTGCTCTCCTCCTCCTGGGCAGGCGTGCCTGGGGCAGCAGGGCTCCGCTCTTTATGGGAAACTCATAGCTCTGGCTTCTGGGTGAGGCTGGAAGAAAGCTGGGGAAGACATTCTTGAAGCAGGAGGAGCCAGGGGTTCCTATCAGAACAGAGGGCTTAAGGAAGCAAAACTAATCACCGAGGGGACATATATACACCATCAAACGGTAACAGTCTGCTTTGACAGAAGCTGATGTGCATGCAGGGAAAACACGGGATCAGCCCCAGTCCCTGGCATTCAAGCTGGGAGTCTGACTTTTAGGAGTGAGGCCAGCTTTCCCAGGGGACACCAACAGCATCATCTGTAGAGACCCCCAGACAGAGAAGGGGGCGGGGAGGGCTGGGGGGCTGCTGCCTAAAGCAGTAGGACGCCTCACTCTTAGGTCTTGTCAATAACCGAGAAAAAGTTACATTTGAAGCCTGACAAATGTCCTTCCAAGAAGCAGCAGAGGGGCCAAATGCTAAGGCCGGGCCTGCCTTTGGGCAAGGGTGAGGGTTGGGTAGCTTGGACCTGGTCCCTGGATCAGGATCAGCCTCAGGATCTTAGCACCTAGAACAGGGCAGAAGGCACAAAATCAGTGCCCACTAAAATTTTTTTTTGTTGTTTTTGGCTGACCTGGAATTCACTCTGTAGTCACAGGCTGGCCTTGAACTCACAATAATCTTCCTCCTTCTGCCTCTTGAGTGCTGGGATTAAAGGCGTGCGCCACTACGCCAGGCCCCACTAAATTTAACACAATTGCTGCTCAGCTGAGATTTAAAAACGTGCTACTTCTGTAGATGCTTTGATGGGAATAAAAGAAGGCACACCGTGACATTAAACCTGCGTGAGGTGTCACAAGGTTTTGTTGCGCAGGACATTTAAGAGAAAGAATTTGTTCTACCACTATGCCACATCCCCAGCCCTCCTCCTGAAACACCAAGTTGCCCACGCCGGCACTGAGCTTCCAGTGCTCCTGCCTCAGCCTCCCGAGTAGCTTGGGCTTCACCTGCGACCCCTGGAGAACGCGGGAACATCCTCCAGCCTGGGCCGCAACCCCAGAGAGGTGGATATAACCTGTCTGAGGCAGAGCTGAGAGCAGGAGCTAAGCGCTCTGCTGGGGATTCTTATCTGCATGCAGCCAGAGCGAAGATCACACCTTGGGTAAGCTCTGAGCCATTGCTGCTTTGGTGAGTGAGAACCACTGTTACCTGGGGGAGGTGAGACCAGATTCCTGTATGAGTGAGGATGAGTTACCTGTGTGAGCTGGGACTGTTACCTGCTTTCAATAGGAGCCACTACTTCTTAGGGGAATCAAAACCCATTACATGTATGAGCTGAGAATTTGTTACCTGGATGAGCTTACAACCGCTGCTGCCTGTGGTGGATAAAAGCACTGTGACATACAGCGACAGAGACCCCTGCCACCTGCGTGAGCGAGAACTACTGTTGTCTATGGGTGGTGAGGACTTCATTACATGGGTGAGCTGAGAAAAGTTGAAAACTGGGTGAGTTAAGTCACATTATTATTTGGGTGAGCTAGGATCACCTATGTGGACTTGCTGCGATGTCAGTTAACCAGGGGTTCTGAAGTAATTGTTACCTAGGGAAAATGGGAAACCCTTTTACTTGAGGCACTTGACAACCACTACTAATGGGATGTCTGAGAGCCACACTTACATAGATGATCTAATAGAAGCATTCAGGTACTGTGTGCTCAGTCCCGGGAGCTGGAAGCTCACTCTCTAGTGGGAGATTTTAGCCCAGCGTTTTCCTCCCCAGACCCTTTCTACCCTGTCACTCAAGTGTTCCCAGCAGAGAGCTGGAGCCCCACATCCAGAGCTGGCATCGGCTAAAGCGCCAGTGACCTACAGGGGAACCTTCCATGACCCAAGACCTGTGCCAGCCCCCGGCCTCCCGGTAAATGCTTACCGAGTACCAGGCAGAGCAACACTCATAGTGCCTGCCCTCATACAGCTTGTGATTGTTGGTCCTTGATGGAAAATGGGGTTCCATTAGTGGGATGGGGGTTCCACAATCAGACAGTATGCAAACTGACCCCTTGGAAGAAGAGACAAGTGACTAGGAAGCTGTGGCTCCTTTGTGCCAAGAAGAGGTGGGGGACTTGAGGCACAAAGCCCTCTGGATTAGAGCCAGCCCTGGGCGCTGTCTGCTCAGCTCAAGGATCTGGGCATGGCTCCCCTCAAAGCTGCTTGGAGCCAGAGGCAGCACTCAGAAGGCTTCATCTCAGAGGAGAGTCCTTTCCAACTTACCCTCCCTCTCAGGCGGCGCAGCATGAGGGCAGGGCAGGCGTCCCCACGACTGTGATCTTGACCTCACCTCAAAGATCTCATCACTTCCCTCAACTCACACTTCTGAACCAAGGCACACATCTCTTGGTTCTCTCCAGTTACTTCCTACAGAGCTGGCAGCAAAGGGCAGAAACCTCAACTTATGAGTCCCCAGAGAGCTGCAGCCATACTCATCCCTGCCTGACTGCCCAGGGCATGGGGAAGGGGCGAGGATGGAGGCCAGTATCAGGATGGCCACACATTACGGGGTCTCTTTGTTTCACAAGAGCTCTCCCTAGTGCCAACTGCAAGGGTGGGAAGGGCCACACGGAGCTCACTCCAGAACCAGCCCTCGCTGCCACGGCTGTGCCTGCCACATAGGTCTGGGCAAGCCCGGGGACACCCACATCCCCACCTTTCAAATGCCTGCCTTTCTGAGGCCAAGCCCTTCTAAGTGACGGGACTCAGACTGCAGCTTCTCGGGAGCATCAACAGACTATTTTGGATTTCTGCCCCTTCTGTAACCTCACCCCACTTGTTCGTAAGAAGGTCCACTTCCACTTGAGACCCTCCCACCTACCACCAACAGCTGTCAGATAAACTGTCTGGACCATTGTTGCTTAGAGCTCACTGTCCACAGTGCTTTTCCTTTTCTTTAGTTTTTTTGAGGTAGGGTCTCACTCTAGCCCAGGCTGACCTGGAACTCCCTCTGTAGGCCCAGGCTGGCCTTGAACTTACAGTGATCCTCCTACCTGTGCCCGCCCTGAATGCTGGGATTAAAGGTGTGAACCACCACGCCTGGCTCAGAGGACTTTTATACTACTTCCTGACATCCAGATCCTAGACGCCACGTAACTAGAGAGCAAAAATCAGGCTTCCTCCCATATAGCCTCTCTGAACCATTTCTTTGTATTATTTTTTTAAGTTTTATTTATTTGAGAGAGTCAGTGTGTGTGTGTGTGAGAGAGAGAGAGAGGGAGGAGAGAGAGAGAGAGAGAGAGAGAGAGAGAATGGGCACGCCAGGGCCTCCAACCACTGCAAACAAACTCCAGACACATGCGCCACCTTGTGCATCTGGCTTACGTAAACGCCTTAACCGCTAAGCCATCCCTCCAGCCCGGACCACTTCAATTCTATATCCTCATGCCTCCTCCCCAGCCTGCTTTCTGTTAGCTTCCTCACCAGCAGCACTCCCAACACCACCCACCCCGTGGTTGCCTGCCTCTGTGGACCAGGATAGCAAGCGCTGAACACCTAGGACCTCTGGCTCAAGGACTCCTGGCTCTGACCTTGACCCTATCACCTATTCAAAGGAAGAACACCCATGGCTCCAGTTCTGCCCCCTATAGCATGGAGACCCTTTATCCTTGGGGTCCCTACACAGGATGCTTCAGGCACCAACTCTTCTTAGGTGAGAACCCAGAGGTTGGGGAGACGACTTTTTGGGGGTTCAGGACAATAGTTCGTTACTTACCAGCTAATACAAATTTTTTTAAAAAATGCTCATAGCCAATAGGTGGGACCACCCTAGTTCAGAGGGTGAAAGGAAGAAGAGCCGTACTTTTCTCACCTATAAAACAAAAGACCTGGCCTTGTGATCTTGACTCTAATGAGAATGATGGCGGCAATTCTCCCTGTGTCATCTGAATGTATCCTCACTCCCTCTGGACACGGGAGCCATCTCTGTCCCACTAACAGATGAAGGCTCTGCGACAGAGGGAGGCAAGGGAAACGGGCCACCGGTAGTTAAAGCAGGGTGGTAAACATCTCATGTCCCACCAAGCCAAGGCCCATGACATCGCTCTCCACCTCACCTTCCTGCCCTGTGAAGCTGACTTACCACTGCATCCTTGTGGGACTGCTGGGAGGAGTCAGAGGATGAAGCAAATGGAGTAAGAGCTTGTATATTCCTGTCTTTATTACTGCCTGAGGAAACAGCAGTGGAGCTGAGAAATCCCTTCGGTGCTTCTTAGTCTAAAATCCTATTCATTTATGTGATTTGGCATCCGAAGAGCTTTCATAGGTAACATGCATAATTTGCTTATGAGGGCTAGGAGTAGTTTTCTCTCAAGGGCAAGCTCACACTTCAGTGCAGTCATGTGACGGCAGGATGGAAGGGCACTGTACAGTTCAGAGAAGGTCTGGCCACGCCCCTGTGATGAGGCCACCCCAGGGGTGAATGTGGATCCCCGAGAACTGGAGCTATGTAAACCAGGGCTAACTCCAATGGCCACTGCCTCCCAACAGGTCTTACAGGCTTCTCTAGGAGGGGAAGGGGCTGAAGAGACTTTCTGGATCCTTCCATCAAGCAAAATCTTATTTGTTCCTCATCTCAGCAAGTGTGGACTGGTCTCTCATTTCTCACTGCATCTCCATCACTGTGGGTAGGGCTGGGGACATGGCGAGTGCCTGTAACTCCATACTAAGTACAAGGAGAGACGTGTGGAGGAGATAAGGACAGAGGAAGTGTTCCTATTTCCAGCTTTGGCTGAAAGCAAGCATGGTCAAGGTTGGGACTGGAGTCAGATGAAAGCCTGGAGCTGCTACAGTCTGACTGTTCCCCACTGCTAACACATGGCAGGGCCTTTGGGGGATGAGCAGGTCATGAGGATGGAGGCTTCCTGACTGACCTTAGTGCCCTTATAATAGAGACCCCATAGGACGCACCAGCCCCTTCCACGAAGGGAAGATACAGCCATCTTTGGACAAAGAAGTGGCCTTCATCAGACACTGAGTCTTCTGTGCCTTGACCTTGGACTTCCCAGCGTCTAAAACCATGGGAAATGTTTCTTTTGTTTATAAGCCCCCAGACTGTGGTATTCTGTTATAGTAGCAGGAACAGACTGTCCATTTCCAGCGGCTCTCTAGAGACCTTCAGTGGCTTCCCTCCTCGGAGCTCAGTGTCCACACACACTACTACTGTCACACGGGTCACACCAAGCACACACACAGGATGCTCCTCCAGACTCTGGGCTTCTTGGTCCCTGCTCAGAGTTCCTAGAACCCGCAGCAGGGGCTGATGACTCCCTACAGCCACAGACACAGATGACAGAAGGGGACCCAGTTGGCTGGGGCCTCCGGGGGCCGGAGGATCCAAGTTGAACTAGACTCAGTGGAAAAGTCTCTTCTGGGCCTGGGTAGGGAGTGTGGAGAACACATCCTTTTTTGCCTTTTGCTTGTTCTTGGCTGTTCTGGAAGGCATGAGGTAGCGGCCCCTGGCCAGAATTTCACACTGAGTAATTGACATTTTTCTTTTTTGTTTTTGTTGGTTATTTTGTTTCCTCAGCTGAGGGCTTTTACTTGCTTTTGCTGATGGAAATGAAAACTGAAGGCTTGAAAAAAAAAAAAGGTGATTAAGTTCCCACTGGTGGATTTAATGGGAACTTTGAAGCTGGGGAGCGGCAGGCAGCAGCGGGAAGAGATGGAGGTGGTGGGCACCAGCCCCCAGCCCACAGGGAAGGAGGTGCAGGAGCCATACCCAGCGCCTCCCTCGCTGCGACACGTGCCATAGCTGGATGTGTATCCCTTCAGAGCACTAGACCATGCCTGACTCCGCGGACCCTCGCCCCTCACAATCGGTACAGAGAGATACAGCAAGGATCTCCCACCCCATTTGGGATACAGAGGTGACCTTTGTTTTCAGAAAAGCTAAGGGCAAAAAACTCAAGTCTCCCAACTTCATGCAAAGCCAGCCCTGGGGTTTTACCACGGGGAGCTGAGTGCTCACTTAGTCACAGGCCCTTATTTATGCAGAGAGCTTCAAGAGGTACAGAAGGCTGATCACAAGCGAAACCCGCAATTCCTGTCAATTCAGATTGCTCCAATTCATTTCTGCAGACATTTATTAAGTGCCTGTTAGGCACTGCTTTGCTTTCATCTGGGAATAGTCAACTTCTGATTTTCCTGTGCTAGGAGGATGGTGGCAACACTGCACACCCACAGCCCATCCTCAGGCCTCCCTCCTGGCCCTCCAGATTTGGGGTGTGCTGTCGAATTTTACTTCTCCATCTTCTTTTTTAAAGCAGTTTTCTGAGTAAGCTTGCCTTTAATATTCAAATGAGAGGATAACCTCCTCCCCCCCGCCCCCCAGTACACACAAGGCCAGGTAGCTTGCAGGAGCAGGCTGGCCCGAGGGGAAGCTGGCTGGTTATTTTAAACCTGGCTGCAGATAGCCTCTGTGAAGAGGTAATCTCTAGAGAGGAGGCCGGTAGGAGGAAGGGATGAAGAGATTAGAGGGTTGGGGTGGAACAGATGTGTGAGGCTCTCCTGTATAAGACGCACTCTTTAATAGCTGCAGATTCACCCAGATGCGTGAGTCTTGGGTTCTGACAGACAAGCTCAAGGAGCTAACCACCCCATCCCATCGCATTACTTCAAGATCTGCAGAGAGGCAGGCAAAGCTCCAGGGGCTGTCACATGGGGGCCACTAAGGTTCTCAGTGTGGGCATTTGGGGCAGGGTTGAGATGAAAGAACTCTAATCTGAAGCAGGAGCAAGGTGACAATAATAATAATAATCAATAAACAATAAGAGATTAAACTGACACCTAAAGGTAGGGGTGGGGGGACGCCCTAATTTCAGGGCAGCCTTGGAACAGCCTCTGCTGGCCCGAGGAGACCAGGGTGGGGTGCAGTCCCCTGCGCTCATGCCCAGGCCTCTCCTTTCTGGAATGGACTGACCTCAGGGATCTCTGGCGCTTTGGTGAGCTAGAGGAAAGGCCTGGGCAGACAGGCCCCAGGGTGCTCCCCTGGCATTCGGTGCGCTTTTCTGAACACTTTGCAAATGATCGTCCACTGTGCAGAACTTGCTACTGCTGCAGAAGACAGCGTCAAGCCCGCAGCCAGGGCTGCTCCCCTAGTCACTCGGGCCCTGGTTTCTAGTCCAGCCACCCCAGCCGGATGTGACCAAACACCTGACAACTTGAGCCACGCAGCACTGCTGGTGGCTACGACTGAGTTCCTTCCAGAGAAACAGGACATCCCTGAGCTAGGGTACCTCTCCTCAGGCCACCCCTGACTAACCACTGTCTCTTACAGTGACTGCAATTCAGCCAGCACCTCCAACAGTCACTAGTCTGTAACAAGAGCCACAGAGCTCATGGAAGTGGCTGTGAGTCCTGATGTAGTGACTGCCCAAGGGTGGCTAAGGCCAGCTCTGTTGTTGTGCTGAGCTGGGGCTCTCCAGATAACTAATCCCCATCGGCTACATTGGCACCAGAGACCTATTTTCCATTACTAAAGAGGCGGAAGCCCAAATTGGAACCTTCTAGAACAGAGGTCAAGCTCAGCTGGCCAGGGAAGGGTCTCCCTACCTAGGAGTGGCATGGCCTTCACCCACTGTAGAGTGCCCTGGGAGGGAGGCATAAGTCCTCAGCCACGTGACTACTCCAGGCAGGACTTTTGGTGGTTGGAGCCATACTAGCCCTGCTGTTTCCAAAGGACCACCAGCTAGACTGTGGTAAGGAAGAAGGTGGGTGAGAGGACGAGGGTGAGAGGGGAGAGAGGCAGGGCACAGGGAGGAGACAGTCCCTCGACTCCATCTGGACTACTACTGACCTCCCATCCTGACTCACTGTGGAAGTCATCTTGTCTACCACAGAGCCTTGTCATGCTTCAGGGGCACGGTCTGACTCAGGACCCTGACTCAAAGACGCGGGCTTCACATCTTGCCTGCTCCCAGACACCCCTGCGGCTCCCCATTCACAGAAGCACTCTAAGCCCTGAGACCTGTTGTGAAAGGTCCCCAGTATCTGTGCCACTCTTCTTCCTTAGAACCAGAATGCCGGTTTTAGTTAGGCACATGGTTACCTGGGAAAAAAGACACTACATTTCCTTGCGGTTGGAACTGGCCATATGGTTAGGTTATGACCAAAGGCGGCTAAGCTGAATGTGTCCAATACGAGTCTAAGGAGTGTCATTAAAAGGAAGAGGTCTTCTTATGGGAAGCTGGGCCTTAAGCAACTGCCTTAGAGAAAGAGGGGTGGGGCCACATGCTGAAGAGGATGGAAGGACAAAACAAAATGACCCCCAATATTATGAATTGCAGCCACACTTCCCTTACATGGGAGAGAGAAAACTTCATGTTGTTTAGGCTTTTTTTTTTTTTTTTTGGTTTTTCGAGGTAGGGTCTCACGCTGGTCCAGGCTGACCTGGAATTAACTATGTATTCTCAGGGTGGCCTCGAACTCACGGTGACCCTTCTACCTCTGCCTCCCGAGTGCTGGGATTAAAGGCATGCGCCACCACGCCCGGCTGTTTAGGCTTTTTAATTAATTTTTGTTTTACTATTTTTATCTTTTTTTTTCTTCCTTAAAAGTTCCTGATTTGGTGTTTATACATGCTATTTCTCTACCTGCAATATGCTTCTTTCCCTTTACCTAGCTAATTCTTCTTGACTTCTTGTTTGTTTGTTTGTTTGAGGTAGGGTCTTGCTCTAGCCCAGGCTGACCTGGAACTCACTATGTAGTCTCAGGCTGGCCTCAAACTCACAGTGATCCTTTTAACTCTGCTAGGATTAAAGGCATACATCACCACATGCAGCCATGCTATTTCTAAAACTTCTCATTTTATAACATTTAATAATTTGCATACACACATCACCTCTCAATTCTAACCCAATCAAAAAGGCACTTTGGGGGCTGAAGAGATGGCTTAGCGGTTAACACGCTTGCCTGCAAAGCCTAAGGTCCCAGGTCTGACTCCCCAGAACCCACATAAGCCAGATGCACAAGGTAACACATGTGTCTGGAGTTCGATTGCAGTGGCTAGAGGCCCTGGTGCACCAATTCTCTGTCTCTCATGATAAAGTAAATAAATAAAATAAAATGGCACTTTTCATTATCCATAGAGCAAGGCCACTTACATAAGGCCCTCACCCAGCAACACACACCCACTGTCTCCCATCCTGTACAGTTCCAAGGTTAAGAAAGAAAATCTGAGCTGTGTGTATGAGCGAGCACACAGCTACACATGGTGCACAATGTGACAGTGCTGTGTTCAGTGGCAGAGGGTGGGGCAGGGTGGTACCACGCAGCTGCTGCCCACAGGTGCGCTGCCACTGCCCGAGGACAGATGACCACAAGCTAAGGCTTTCCACTGAGGAAACAGGGAGGGTTGGGGCCAGGAGTGGGAGGGGAGTTGGCAGGCTTCTGGAAACTGCACCCGGCTGTCACCGGTGCTGGTCACCTTCCCCGGAGCGAGAACAGGACACTGTCAGGCTAAGAGACGGCGGCACACAGCATGTCTGTGGTAAACAATTTATTTTTCTACCTCAGTTGCTTTCTGGGGGGAAAAAAATAAATGTCATTAGGGAGTGAGCACAGATGAACTATTTACACCGAGGGGGAAATTCACAACAGCTGAACAGCTCGAGAGGCGAGCCACTCTAGGACAGGATCGCCACAGCGCAGCGGTTCACAGCCAACCATGATAAGAAGGGAGAAAGCCACATGAAATTTGTTTTGAAGAAACAAAACAACTCATGAAAATAAAAGGAAACTAACCAATTATACTGCATCAGGCATCTTTAATGAAATGAGCCAAATGGGCGCCTGCTGGCTCTCAAGGACACTGACATTTAGATGTATGCATCTCCTCACATCAAATGAGTCAAGTGGAGGCACACAGGTCACTTCTCACAAGCTGAGCACAGAAAGGTGTGTCTTGTGGGTGCAGTGCAGCTGTAGCTAGCTCACCCAAGAGAGTGGGGCATTGCAAGAGGACGTGGATGTGGTCATTATGAAAAGATCCTTTGGGGGTGAGGGGGTGACCACTGGCATGCCAGCCTAGAGATGTGCCCTGAGTGGGGTGGCTCATTTCTCTCCACCCTAGTGGTGCCATCAGGGGAGACAAAGCCAGCACAGGCATGAAGGTGAGGCTGGGAAGGAGGCCCCAGTGGGGATCAATGCCCACGTGCCCAATTATGTGGCAATGCCAGGGTGACTCCACTGTCCCTTCTCAATGACAGATGATGAGCTTATTACGGTAACAGCCACCGAGAGACTGACCCCAAAGGACAACAGCAATCAAATAGTGTTTTCACAGCTGCTCTTTCAGATTCCGCTTTTCACGAGTTTTTATAGAAGGCTCTGTGTGTATTCACTTTTGCCACTGTGCACCATAGGACATAAGTGCTCCAAATCACATAGCTGCAAGCTTTCTGGCCCACTAGCGTTTAAAAGCTCACCCTGTGAAATGCCCAACAAGCTGGTTTGATCATTATTCTAAAAAGGCAACAAGTTCCTGAATTTCCCAAAGGAGCTGCTACAAAGTGTGTGAGAAGCTCCCTCCATTCTGGAGACTTGAGGTTGGGCCTGACCGCAAAGCAAACAGAAGGACGAGAGGGAAGGGAACAGAGCATAAAGTTTCCTAGACAAGCCTGAGGGAATTCTTTTCTGACTGAGAAAAGGAATATTCATTAATTTACTTGGGAATTTCCTGACAACAGGTAGGTGACCCAGGCAGGAATCTAGAAATGGTAGCCAATCTCAATTTGTTATGCTTCTCCTAAGAGCCCTTGACAAAAATGACACCTCGGGAAATCAGCAAATAGTCTGCCAAGTGGAATAAGAATAGAAATTAAGAGATTAAAAAGCAAGGAGAAGCTTAGCAGAGGGAGGACAATGAGAAGTGGCAGACCCCTCATGACAATGATCACAATTTTCAGACTGAACAGTGATCAGAAAGCCCCCGGGCACGGGAGGCGGGGGCCAGTTGCAAAGTGGCTGGCCACCACCTGGGATTCCTAGCAAAATAGAAGGAAGAAAGCTCTCGCTCTAATACTGTCCAAAGGTGACCACACTCCTCTCTTGGAACCGCTAATTTGTTCTGCAGAATCTAGCAGGTAAGCAGAAGCTTGTCCTCATTAACGTTCACGTGGCTATGTGGCCTGAGGAGATCTGCTGTGGCCCCAGGTCACACAGGTGGGTGACAGCTGGACCCTGAGCAGATGGGATGGATGGAAAGGTAAATTTGGGTGTAAGGAGCACCTCTGTAAGGGACCAGACTGCATCCTGATTAGTGGGTGGGACACAAGGGATGGAGAGTCTGGGTGGCTCTCAGGGGCTTGATGGGCTGTCATTTCTCTCAAGCCAGCGGCCTCATAGGATCCATAAGGAGCATAAGGAGGGCTGGAAAGGAGAAGTGGGCACACACTGAGGACACTGAAACGTCCACACACAAAAAAACCAAAAAACAACTCAGGGTCATTTGGTGGTGATGGCAGCTATGCCCATGTCACAGAGTCCCAGGTTCCCCAGGCCACAGCATCACCCAGACAGGATGAGGAGAAGGCAGCGGGGTCTGAGTGGCTCCACCTCTGGGGTTCCATTTTGCAGCCCCTGTGATAGGCACGTCCGCTGCAAACACCTTAGGGTACAAGGCAGAGACAGAAGCCAGAACACTCCAAAGCTTCCCAGTCTCAGTAGCCCACTATGGCTGAGGTTCCAGGAGGGGGTCAAATTTGGTTCTAGAGGAACTGATCATACCCAGAGCTTGCAAACAGAGGGGCCTAGGAGCTGGCCTGTGCTTTGTGTCTAAAACACCTGGTACCTGACCGGGCACTGGGACAGACAAGAGACGGAGCCAGTGTTCCATGGGGGACAATTCGCCGGGGCTGTGGTCAGGAGGGTAGGGGCAAGCCTAGCTTCTGCCATAGCAGAATGGACACTGGGTCACTGACACCTCAACTCCCCTGGAGGGCTGCTGGCTCAGCCACCAGGCTTCCAGGAGGGCCTAGGGGCTGAGAATGGGCCACTTACCCCAAATGAGTCAGGGAGCACAGCCTGCCCACCTTTGTGGTTTATTTCTGCCCATTTAGAGCTAGAAACTTGCTAAGCTAAGAAGCTCAAGCCAATGAGATGAGACAGGGGACTTAGCATGGGGTCCACGTCACTGTCCCCACAATTATTCTCTATTGTTTCCCCCAATTCTGCCCTCTGGGAATTAGCTATGCATGGTGGGGCCGCAGCAACCTGACTCTGAATAAAGGCAGTTGACACCCAGCGCACAGGTGGGCACAGTGTTCTCAGGGAGCCTCCTGCAGGCAAAGTCTGTGAAGACGGGGGTGTTGACTGGTAGGTGTCTCTGGGGAGCGGTAGCGCATGCGCACACCTGCACCGCAGCACACCTTTTCCTTTAAAACCTCTGGCATAGCCCTGAACCACCACCTTCGGAATGGAGACTCTCTCCACTCTGCTCCCAGGGCAGCCAGCTCCAGGGGGCCACTGAAACCTGGCTGGTGGGACGGAGGAAGTCAGTGTCCTCACTGTATTGTGATTACCATAGAGCTGAAATGTAATGGCTGGTGTTTCCTAGTGAAAGAATGGACGCTCGGTGGCCAGGGGAGGGAGAAAGTGAAGGTCTACACTGCTCTGTCCTGTGCTTTGCTGTGCCTTGGGGTCTCCATCTGCAGCGGGAACAACTTAAGGGCAGCGCTGGCCACCTCTGTCCATTTGGGCCGGGGCCCTGGCCACTGAAAGCTGCCATCAGCTGCAAGGAAGTGGCAAGGAAGAGCCCTAGCACTCACTAGCGAATGCCATCAGAGAACACAGACCTTCATCAAAGGCCCTACACAGCCCCTGTTAACACAGGCAAGAGAAGTGAGGCTTGGAGAAGTAGGTGACCCGCCACAGCCACTTGTCCAACTGGTACCAGAACCAGGACACGTGTCTAGGTTTCCACTATTGGCTGGAGTCACGGGACATGGCCCTAAGTGTCCATCTCAAAGCTTGAGCTGAGGCCAAAGCTAGGCCTTCCCTCTCCTCAGCCATAGGGTGTCACCCCCAGGCCACCTCTCTACTCCTCACTCCTCTCAAGCCCCGGGGCTCCTAGGATCACAAGTGGAGGCCTGATGGTTGGCCAGGAGGAACGGAAGCACTTCCCACCTCTGCAACAGGAAGTTGCTGAGGATGGACTTCCTGACATTGCTCTGGGCACTTCAGCTTACTTCACCACACTAAGCTCCTCACTATAAGCTCATCTCTACCCACAGGCGGGGAAAGGCGCTTACCTCCACAGGAAAAAGCAAAGCTCCCTGAAGCATCACTTCCTGCAGCACCCGTTCCCATCCCCCTCACCCTACCAATGCCCGCTGAGCTGGTGCACCAGGGCACATGCAGATGTGTGTACTCTGCCGCAAGCCCTGATGCCCTCACGGAGTGGGAAGGAGGATATACGAGCCCACCGGGGAGCAGAGAACGCCCCACCCCTGTGGCAGGATACCAACACGCGTGCCAGCAGGGCCCAAAGCCAGAACCACTGGGGGCAGCTGGAGAAGAGGAGGAGGGAGGGCAGGGTGGGGAACGGAGAGATAGGACAGACACACAAGACATGAGGACAGGAGAGGCAGGCAGTGGGGTGATGGAGGGTGAAAGCAAGCCTGGGGCCCGGAGTTCAGTCCCCTGTGGGGAGAACTGAGAGTGGGCTTGGGAGAAGGCGGTGAGTGGAGAGGGTCTCCTGCCTCTGCTCTCCTTCCTTCCGACCCCCGCCTCTCGTCACTCAGAGCCCCCGAGCTGAGCCCTGACCCTGGACCCAAGAGGGACTTGAAAGATGGTACTCACAGGTACACAAGTTGGTTCTCCCCAGCCCCAGGGTCCAGAGCACTCACCTGGGAACTGGTAACCGTAGCTAGGAGCAAATCCGGGGTAGCCTCGGCCATAGGTTGCCACAAAGTTGGGGTAGCCTTGAACACAGAGAGAAAGAGAAGAGCCCGTCAGACAGCGGCCTTGGATCTGGGGTAAAACTGTAGTAAGTGGCCAGCAGCCCCAGTTAATTCTCCTTCAGAGAATGACATTGTTTCTGGGAGGGTCTTTACCTGGGGCCCCTGAGTCCCCTGTCTCCCATGGGTGGGGTGCTGCTGTCATTCTATTAGTAGTTAATCCATATTTGGGCAGCCAGACCTCCGAAAGCCCACACTCTCTCCTGACCCTGCAGAGTAAATGCCACGAGGAGCACCAAACACAGGGCCTGTGCCTGGCTCTGACATTTAGAAAGCTTTCCCTAAATATACTTTACCTTAAAGCTATTGACAGTAGGAGATTAAAGTCACTGTGCTGTCTCTTCCCCAAGTAGTGGACAAGGGCCGGTACCAGACAGGACAGGGGTTCTTGGGGGTTGCAGTTTAGTGGATACATGGAGGGCTGACTGGGGGGCTTGGGGAACACGCTGGGCTTAGTGAGCCACGGTGGGCCCGGAGGAGGGGAAGGGGCTGTGCCTCACGGGGATACTCCACAGCGTGTCAGAATCTTTGAAAGAGCCTTGGAGGCTGGTGGGAGGCTGGATGCATGAAAACTTGTGTCATGAAGCCCAGTCTAAGCCCTCGAGCCCAGATGCAAAATTTTCCTGGACTCTTCATGGTGGGTAGTTTTTCCCAGATCCTTCTCAGTGGGCATCCTAACTGTGATCATTAACTGAGGGGGGGCTCAGACCTTTTGGCCAGTCCTGGTGCAGGTGGACCTGCTCAGACCTGTTAACGTTTCCCAGTGAAATTTCACTTCAGCTCTAAACACCTCACTCTTCACACCTCCAGCTAAGGTGAAGGAAGAGCGAAACCTTCTTGGGCAGGGATTTCTCAGGCCACAGCAGCCCCATGGTTATCTCTGGTCTAAGCCTCTCTGAGGCCCAGTCTGCTCCTTTCCCTCAGTGCACGGTCAGCTCAGTACATTCACGCTCCTGAAATGTCATCCCGGTCCCCTGCCAGCACACTGGCTAGACCTCTGCTTTGGCTTCTGAGGTGGCTGTGTGGTGGGTTTCAGGCTGCCCAGCAGCGTCACGCACTCCCTCCCTACCTGGGAGGTCAGCCAGTGAACCCAGGTTTGGCCAATGCTAGCCTTCCCCAGGACCTGCCTCCGGAGCCAGTGGGCAGAGGCTGAGCAGTGGCTTCAGACTTTTCTTTGGCATCAGCAGCAAGATGCGGCATCCAGAGGTGCCAAGTGGTCCTTTGACCAGCCGTTCCAGGGCTGTCCCCATCGCCAGAGCTGGGGGGTGGAGTGTCTAACTGCTCAGCTCCTGCCTATTTTCTGAGTGCTGTTTTCCCCCTTCCGCCAGCTCTGGGCACCGTCCACGCTTCCTACAGTGATCTCTGCTGCTTCCAGCACCCAGAGTCATTTCTGTGACTGCCGTCAAAACGCCGGTGGATGGGGGACAGACTCTAGGCTCTCCCACAGAGAGGGCAGCAGTGGCCACTTTCCATCTGCTTCTGAGCGCCTAACCATCCTGAAGCACCAGTTCCAGAGGTTCACTGCCCACTTCCCCGTGGACTCTCCTGAGTCACACGGCTGAGGGAAAAGTATTAGTCACTTAGTTCTACCTCTGACATTCACTCAGGTTTTGCCTGGTTTCTTTCTGCCACCATGAGGAGGTTTCATGGGTCTTCCTTCTATCAGTCCAGGTTTTGTGCCTCAGGGGCCTGGAAGCAGGCCTCAGTGTCCTTCCTTCTTTGTGGATTCTGCCGGCATGGCTTTTGCCTGTGACCAGTGCATCCATCAATGGACGCAGGACAGTCACGGGTCTAGAAGTCAGGAAACTTGGGCTCCAGTTTTCTTTCTGGCCCAAGACCACACCCTTGTGGGTGACTATGGATTAAACGTATTCCCCTAAATTCACATTTTTAAATATTAGCTTACAATATGACGGTAACAGAGAGTAGGGGATCCTCATAAACAGGGTTAGTGCCCCTTTAAAGAAGGTCCTGGAGAGACCCTTGACCCTTTCATCATGTGAGGACATAATGCTGTCCATGAACAACGGCCTCCCCAGACCTGGAATCTCTCTGCCATCACCTTGAACCTGGCAGTCCCAGCCTGTAGGGACTGTGAGAAATCAACGCTTGGGGACTGGGACAATGACTCAGCAGTTAAAGGTGCTTGCTTGTATGCTTGCAAAGCCTGCCGGCCCAAGCCACTCATGGAAAGTGGTGCAAGAAATGTTCATTGTTCACCACCTGAGCAGGATCTGTGGAGTTTTGTTACATCAGCCCGACCTGAGACAGGGAGGCCTTCCCTTTTCTCTTGGAGCTTGAGTCTTGCTACCTGCAGCCAAGGTCACCTGTGGCACTAATACGACCAACTTCTCAGCTGTGACCAGCTGTGGGTCCTCCCTCTTGCTGCAGCTAAGAGCCTTCCCAGACACACAGCTGCACCGAAGTCGCTGCTCAGCTGGGCCACCTCGACTTCACTGGGGCCCTGCCACCTGCTCCAGTGGTCTCGACGGGGTGAGTGACTCAGCAGCCGTGTACTCGGAGGGACTGGCGCCCAGGAGGGTGCTGAGCTCAGGTACCGGGTGGGAAAGGCGGAGGGGGCGGATGAGGGGCAGACCTTGGATATCAGTTCACTGCTGGGCAGTTCAGTTCTCTTTCAAATTAATCACCCGCTATCAAATTAGATCTTTCAGCGCTTGATTTCTTATACCACTATTTCAACAATATTGATAAACGGATTATATGCAAACAGTCAAATCACTACTGCCAAGGGGCTTCCTGATGACAAACGGCTCCTTTGCTTCTAACTTCAGAGCTGAGGTCTTAAATATTTTAGTGTTAATCTGACAGCGAGAGCAAAAGCCCATGTGTCACCCTTCCTGGGTATGGATGGGTGAGGGACAGCAGAATGGCCAGTCCTTCCCTGTGGTCAGACTACCCGCTTGACTCAACGATGTGTGCTTGCTTTCTGGCATATCCTAACGCCTTCAACAATGAAGAAAAGCAAGGTCAGTTCCACCTTTACTTTGGGCCTCCAGCTCCCCCCCTTCTGGACAGGTGACTACTATCATTGCCTGAAGGAAGAGGAGAATTATGCACCTGCCTGTATGTGTATGTGTGTGTGGGGGGTCTCATCTCCACACCCCTACTGCTGAGGAGCCTCTTGGCCAGGCAGATGAAATTATAAATTTATAATACAACATTACTTCAATTTTCCTCTTCATTTACTGCTGGGCAGCCCAGCTCTGCTCCAGTGGCTCATAGCCCTGGCCGCATGGGGGAACCTGGCTGGTTGCATATCAATAGCACATTACAGCAGACCCATGCGAACGAACGCTCCATCAAGCCACATTACGGAGGGGTGACCCAGCCACCACTTCCATTAGCAGTTGGGCCCCTCCTGCTCCGGCCACTGCACAATTTATTTGCTCCAGTACTCTGGACGCCTGATCAATCCCACAGTAATTATCTCTTGTCACTAAAGGGAAAAAAAAAAAAAGAAGCCTTCTGCCTGGATGACCACCTTTCTTGCATGCTGGCTTTCCATTGTGGTGGCAGAAGTCAGAAATCGATGGCAGGTTTTGGATGTCCTGGACAGCTTCCAGGGTCCCCTTGCTGGGGATGCTGGTGGGCTTCTCAGAGCTGTGGCTCCATGTCTCTGCTCCAAACCTAGAGAGGTTAGCATGGCCAATGGGTCTATGACCCAAATCCATGACTCATCCCTTTCTGGAGTCTGTCACTCAGCCACTTAGTATCTTGGAAAACTGATCTCCCCAGGCTTCTGGCTTCAAAGAGATGAGAGAAGGGCCATTTGTCGAGGGGACGGTGAGTATGACATATCTGCTACGAGACACTCAGCACCCTGCCTGGGGTACCATGACAGCTCTACAAGGTCTGCCTGTAGACAAAACAAGTGCCAGGAGCCCCTGATGGCCAAAGTCGGCAAAGGTGGTCGGGCTTAAGATCCATCCGAGTTGCAGGAGCTCCTCCACACCTACGCTACTGTCTAATTCCGCCAAAATTGAAATGGTCTAAGAGGAAAACTTCGGCTCTTTAGTGGCACAAGGCACATCACAAGTGCTCAATAGTGTGCTTTAACGCACGCCAGACCAAGGCACTGCAGGATGGGAGGGTTTATCTGGGCTCACAGTTGCAGGAGACAGTCCACCACGGCGGGGAAATCATGGTGCGTGAGCTTGAGGCAGCTGCTCACAGGGCTCTGGGCCATCAGGAAGCAGAGAGTGATGAATCCCATTGCGCAGCCTGCTTTCTTTTATTCAACCAGGGACCCCAGCTCGTGGGATGATGTGACCTATAGTTAAGGGTGGGTCTTCCCACCTCAGTTAACCTAACCTAGACTCTCCCTCAAAGACATACCCAAGGAGTTGTTTCCATGGTGATTATAAGCCTGATCAGGATGACAATTGTGATTAACCATCACAGCTGATACTATATGAGACTAGGGGCCACCATACTGGCCAGCAAACATGGGGCCATCCCACTGTCTCGGAAGGTTCTATGGGACTGTGTTGCTCTGGAGAGACAATGAACAGCTGAATTCTGAGTCCTGCTTGGGAGGAACTCAAACAGGTATTTTGGTGAAAGACAAATCCCAGTGCAAACTGCAGACAAGTGTAGAGAGGGGCTCTATGCTCTAGCCATCTCCTTCTGGGCTGTGATCCTTAGCCATTTTCTTTTCTTTTTTTTTTCCTCCATTTTTATTAATATTTTCCATGATAACAAAAAAAAATCCCATGGTATTACCCTCCCCCCTTTCCCCTTTGTCCTTAGCCATTTTCAACAATGACTACCTCCATCCACCCATCCACCCATCCTTCAACTCAGAGGGTCTTAATGTTGGAAACACCAGGTCAAGGTGTTCCAGGGACTTCTCCATACAAGTGTAGAAGAGAATGGCTTTGGCCAGAGTGGAGCTGGCTGGCAGCATCTCTCCACTCTCTGGCCTGCCAGCGGGGAAGCTTTTCTGAAAGGTCTCAGGGCTGTGTTCTCTAACTACCAACATGTTAAACAAACAGCGTGTGCCCAACAAGGCCAGGAGCATTAAAGGCAATGGGATTATGTGGGTGAGGGCAGCAAAGGCCAAGAGGAATCAAACAGATCAACAGTCATGTGTTTGCTTTTACTAAGTCCAGTTTCATTAGGAGAAACCAGAGCGATTCTCCCGCATGGGGCTGGATGGCTGTGGGTGCTCTAGACTTTGAGCAGCAGGACAGGGCCTCGGGGGCAGCAAAACCACCTTCTATGGTATGTGGTGGTTTCTGGGTTTCTTTCTGGCCATAAGGCAGGAGGTGGGGACTTGGGACAATGCCCTCCTCTTTGTCCCAAGGGTCTCATTCTAGCTCAGGCTGACCTGGAATTCACTCTGTAGTCTCAGACTGGCCTTGAACTCTCAGTGAGCCTCCTACCACTTCCTCCCAAGTGCTGGGATTAAAGGACTGCATCACCATGCCCCGCAGAGAGAGGGGAGAGAGAATGGGTGCGCCAGGGTCTCTAGCTGCTGCAAACTCCAGATGCATGTGCCACTTTGTACATCTGGCTTTACATGGGTACTGGGGAATCAAACTTGGGTCGTTAGGCTTTGAGCCATCTTTCCAGCCCCCTTATGTTCCTCTAAGGAATTCCTATTTCTGATCACTCTATCCTATCAAAGGCTGTGAAAGCCGAAGACAAAACAGGTGGAAGTTTTCCCAAAGGTTGCTCGTAGACATCTCGAGAGGAAGAATTTTGGTGCCACTACATGCTCATTAGTTTTCTTTTCATAAGATCTCCCAGAGGATGGAGAAAATCTTGAAGGACATTTAACACTTAGTTCCATGCTATCCCAGTCATGGGACTGACATATTGGTTATCTCAGTTCCTTACCAGAAGGTCAGCTTCCTGGGATCAGAGGATTCGATGAGTGAATTTCAACCTTTCAATGACTCATACTCTCACTTAAAAAAATTAATATGTATGTATGTATGTATGTATGTATGTATGCGTGTGTGTGTGTGTACATGTGCCACAGTGTGCAAGTGGAGGTCAGTGGACAACTTTGAAGGACCTGTGTCCCACCTTTTTGAGACAGGGTCTCTCACCACTGAAATGAACTGCCAGGATGCAGGGGAAGTCAGAGCAGCTGACCCTGAGCTGCAGATTTTGTTGTAGGCATGTTGAGATCACAGATGCATGCAGCAGGCTGCATACAGCTTTATGTGGACACTGGGGAATTGAACATGGACCAGTGAGCTTTGCAAGCAAACAGCCATCTCCTCAGCCCTCATTCTTTCACTTTTAAAACATTATTTGAAGTCCGCATTATTTTTCAGTTCTTTCACCACATAAACCTTACCTCATTCCATTCATTAATGAATTTTTATTTATTCACTTAGTGTCTCAGCAAGCAGCTCAGGCTGGTCATGACCTTGTCAGTATACAGCTACCTCTGTGCCGGGATTAGAGGCAAGCCAACACTAGCAGGCTGCTTCAAACCTGCAAATGTGACTGAGGCTGATCTAGAATACTATTTTTTAAATAGGTTTTTTCCCCTTTGCTTTTTCTTTTTTCGTTATTTTTATTTATTTATTTGAGAGCAACAGACAGAGAAAGAAAGAGGCAGAGAGAGAGAGAGAGGGAGAGAATGGGAGCGCCAGGGCCTCCAGCCACGGCAAACGAACTCCAGATGCATGCGCCACCTTGTGCATCTGGCTTACGTGGGTCCTGGGGAACCGAGCCTCGAACTGGGGTCCTTAGGCTTCACAGGCAAGCGTTTAACGCTAAGCCATCTCTCCAGCCCTTAAATAGTTTCATTTATTAATTTGAGAGAGAGAGAGAGACAAAGGAGGAGAGACAGATCCATGTGCCATTTTGTGCATGTGGCTTTATGGGGATACTGATAAATTAACCTAGGCCATTAGGCTTTGCAAGCAAGTGCCTTTAACTGCTGATCCATCTCTTGAATTCATTTTTTTTTCAAATATTTTTTTGTTTTTATTTGAGAGAGAGAGGGAGAGAGCGCACACACCACGATCTCTAGCCACTGAAAATGAACTCCAGATGCATGTGCTACCTTGCGCATCTGGCTTGATATGGGTACCAGGGAACCAAACCTGGGTCCTTTGGCTTTGCCAGCAAGCACCTTAACAGCTAAGCCTCTCTCCAGCCAGATCCTGAATTCTTGATTCTCCTGCCTCTACTTCCTAAGTGCTGTGACTGCAGGCATATGCCATGGCACCTGGCCTGTTACTGAATTAAACAAGAACAAAAACAAAACCAACTTTTCTTCAGGAGCCAAGTTCACCGGGTAAACTGTTGTGGCTGGTGACAACATGGGTTCTAGGACTGGCACATAAGCAGCGTACCACAGAAACGGCAGCCACGCAGCTGACAGGGACATATCATGCCATTTTACCCAAGCAACAGACCGTCCCTGTGTCACACCACCACAGTAGAGGGAAGAAGCACAGAGAGAGAGAGAGAGCAGGCGGCGAGGACGGAGTCACAGTCTTCGGGGACTGCACCGCCGATGGCCGGATCTTTTCCTACAGAGCCCGAGGCCCAGGGCCTGACCTCCATCAGTGAAAGACGAGCAGGCAGTGCAGGGCACCTGCAGCGAGAACATCAGAGGAGATGCTCGCCTGGGTGGGGAAGTGACTCAAGGACAGCCCAAGCCCCTGGGCATGGGTAACACCGACCAGCTCTCAGCCACGGGCAGCAAGGGACTCCAAGGGGTAGTGTGCTGGACACCTATTTGGGTAATAATTTGCCTTCTGCTCTCTAGCACCTCATTAGTGACAGTTCCCAAGGCTAGGGGTACAGCTCAGTGGTAGAGGGCTGGTCTAACATGTATGAGGTCTGCGTTCAATCCTCCACACAAAAACCATGTAAATAAATAATCAAGCAGTTGGCAAGAGTGCCTGCCCAGCATGCATGGAGCCCTGGGTTCCATGGCTAGCATGGGTCAACTGGGTGTGGTGGCACATGTTTGTGGAGGAAGAAAGATCAGAGATGCAAGGTCATTCCTGACTAGGGAGTGAGTTCAAGGCTAGCCTGGGCTACCTGAGATCTGTCTCAAATAATGGCTGAAGAGATGGCTCAGTGGTTAAGTGCACCTCCTGTGTAAATATGAGGGCCTGAGACTCATGAGTTCCAATCTCCAGAACCCACGTTAAGCAGCTGGGCATAGCTATGGGTGCCTAGACCCCCAGTTCTGTGGAAGAGCCGAGACTCTAGGAATCACCAGAGTTTGTGAAAAAACAGTAAGTAGGATCAGTGAGTGACTGGCTCAAACAAGAACGGGCGGAAGGGTGATGGGTGGTAGGACACCAGACATTTTGTTCCAGCCACTGCAGGCAAGGACGCCTGACCATAGGCAAGTGCATGGGGCGCTGCAAGGGCACGTTCACACGCTGACCACACACACCACGCCATAAACACATACCACATTACACACATATACAAGCAAAAAAATTTTTTTTTAATTAACAGTTCTTAGTTGGAATACACACTAACTGGATCTTGGTGACGAGAAATACACTCCCCTCCCTGCACTTTTTATTATCTCTGCGAGTGGGATCTAACTTGCAGTCAATGTGATAAGAAAGCATCATGCAAGTTTAATTATTAGCGTGTGTCTTTCCTTCTGCATGGTATGTGATTGTGTATCTCACCAGCTATGGTGTCTAGGGTTTGATGAAATACAGCATTTGCCAGGCAAGATGTGGGTTCATTTCTCCCCCAACAGCCCCATGGAGTGGGTTGATCATCTCACGGGTGGAAAGAAACGAATGGAGAGGCCAGGCTATGTGCTGTAAGCCGTACAGCTGATGGGGGGTGGAGCCCAGATCTGGTCCCAAAGTCCTATGCTCTGTCCCTTGAACCACACAGCCTCTCTTGGTGGAGGTTCTGCTCTGGCCCCAAGCTGACACCTCAATTTGACCCAAATGGCCCTCTTTTTGGTTGAGGGAGAAGCACCTGTGTGAACCGGAGTAGGTTATGTGGACTGTGGGCGTTCTGCAGGTAGCAGCCTTAACCAGAGCTAAGAGAGGCAAGGGGTAAAAGCCTTGGGCAGCAGGGTGGAGGTGTGGGGGCTGAGGCGGTCCTAACTCAGGAACAGGGCTCCCAACTGCGAGGATATTTTTATCTAACAACTACTTATTTTTTTTTTAATCAAGGTAGGGTTTCACTGTAGCTCAGGCTGATCTGGAATTCACTATGTAGTCTCAGGGTGGCCTCAAACTCACAGCGATCCTCCTACCTCTGCCTCCCGAGTGCTGGGATTAAAGGCATGAGCCACCACGCTCGGCCAACTACATCTTTTTAAAAAAAATACTCTTGTCAGTACAAATAAGCTCCAGATAAATGAACCACCTTGCCTTTGTCTTTAACCTGGGTGTTGGGGAATAGGAGCGGGGCTGACAAGCTTTGCAAGCAAGCACCTGTAACCACTGAACCATCTCTCTAGCCCCACAACTACTTCTTTATCACAACTCAAAGGTGTCATAACATCTTTGGACTGAGCTATGACAGAAGAATACACATCTAGTATTTGTCAGGAGGTGGAGTTTGCAGAAGCCCGTGGGCTCTGTCCACCTTCACCGAGCAGCTGTTTACAGGCTGGGGCCGTTTGGGTTGAGCATACACTTTGGGCAAAGCCAACTCTGGAGGTTCCTGGCTGCTGCTCCCCTCTTCACACACATCAGTCCTCTCCTTGGCTCAAGGTCCCATCACAGGGTCTTTGAATCCCAAGGCTGTTCCCCTGGATAGGAGGCTCTTGGCTTCCTCATCCTTCCCATCCTGGAGAACACACTTCCATCTGGAGGTGTGCCTGACTCCCCAGACTGGCCTGCACTCCTGCTGTGATCTCAGGACACCTGTGAGCCTGTTAGGCAGAGTGAGACAACCTGACAGTAAGCGGTCATGCGGGTCCCTCCCGTCAGAACTGCTCTGTGAGGACAGGGACATGCTGTCTTGCTAAGCAGTGTGTTGCAATGCTAGTGCAGGGTTAGGCACACAGGAGGGATTCAAGGACCATTTGCTTGTGACAGCCTCCTGCCTTTCTCCCTGCTGCAGCTCCCATGATGAAAGTCCTGGGGAACCTTCAGTTTGGGGACACGGGTCTTGGTGCTTAGAGTGGAGGCCCCTGAACATGGCCGTGCCTTTGCTCTTTGTCACTTTGGCCAGCTTCATTCAACCTTTACTTCTCCCAGATGCAAGGACCAGTACAGGTTTCCTGCATTGGAAGACTCCCCAAGTCAGGCACAAGAATGGGGGAGGGTATCCTGCAGATCTGCATCTCATTTAGGCTCTAGGGCCTTTGTACTCATCTGAAATCCAAGACGCCAAAAGCCAACAGGTGACTTAATTTGTTTTCTTTATAATTTGACGTCAACAGTTCAAATGACCGATCCATTTGGAGCTCTTTCTGACACACAACTTCAAATACACACAAACTGAAATTATTTACTTGTTTAAGCTAGGGGTGGTGGCACACACCTGTCATTCCAGCCCTTGGGTGACTGAGGCAGGAGAAATGTTAAGTTCTTGGTCAGCCTGGGCTAGACAATGAGATCCTGTCTAAAAAAATAAAAACATAAACAAACACATGCATGCACACACATATATGAATCTGCATAAATAAACAAAGCAGGAGCCAAGATAGAAGCACAGAATAACTATAATACAATTCTTGCTGAATGTGATCACAAATTGTTAGCCCAGGAAAAGACCAAATTTCAAAATTCAAAAGCACAGCTTCTACTGACTCCATAGTGCTTTCTTATCACCATAAAGTAAAAAGTAAGTCAGGCCATCAAATGCTGGGGACCACCTTGTCTATCATACTGTTTTAATTACTGTAGCTTTATATTGTGTTCTGGTATTAAGTCAAACTGATACTTTCATTTCTCTCTTCCCCTTCTTTCTCTCTTCTGCCTCTGTCTCTATCTTTTGAGGCAGGGTCTCATTCTAGCCCAGGCCGGTCTCGAACTCACAGTGACCTTCTTACCTCAGCCTCCTAAGTGCTGGGATTAAAGGTGTAAGCCACCATGCCTATTTTCATTTCTCTTTTTAAAGACTTTTTTTTATTTATTCTCATATTTCTTTTCCCAGATAAATTTTAGAATCATATGACTAGGTGTTCAAGAACTTTAATAGGATTTTCTTGGAAACTCTGTTAAGCCTAAAAAATTAATTTGAGAAGAATTAACATATCGGCCATTTTAAAAAATAGTCTCAATGGCATTTCTCTCCACTTTTAAAGTTCTTCAAAATAGCTTTACCTGCCCTTGTTATTATCTCAGACAAGTAGATGCAATTCTTTGTAAGGCTACGAGGAGTTTTATACATTTAAAACTAAGCCAGGAATGGTTTCAACAGCAGCAAATCTGAAAACACATAAAGGGCTTATCAAACAATATAGAAGAGGGACTCTCAGCCAGGCCAAATGAAAACCCATTAAAACTAGACAGCTCATGTGCCTGAATGGAATTTTACCATTAACGACCATTTATCCCATTTAATTAGTATTTTCCTGACACACAATAACTTGCACTAAAATACGGTTCTCTCGCCTTGAAATTTCTAATTATTGTTGCGACCCACACCATTACGGATCTCCTCCGCTTTCTCCATCTTTCATGCCATTTAAGCAGTGAGATTTTCAATTATCTACGCAGGGCGGACAGAGATACCTTTAAGGAAAGGGGCATAATATGCAACTCAATTTCTCTAAAAGCCAGGAGAGATCATTTTTAGTCAGAACAAACACACATTGTCTTTCATCATTTTTTTTCCCAAATAAAGAGTAAAACAGGCTATTTAAAACATCCATTTAAATGCAAATTCTGATATCCCAAGAGAAAAATGTTAATCATTTAAATAGACAGGATTAGCACCCACCCTTGCCACTTTGGCTCCTCTTCCAAGTTTTAGAGAAATGTAACTTGAGCCCACACAAGCTAAGCTAGCCAGGAGTCCTGAGGTCTTAGTCCCACTGGGCCAAGGAGGCTGAGGTAGAGTGAGTGATTTACTTTACTTTCCCTTGGCTGAAGGGCACAAGCTCCCTAGTAGCTAGGCAGGGGACAAGAAACACACATGATACGTTCAACTAGTGACATGCTCAGAAGAGGAAATGATCACTCTCAAAGATGAGGAAACCTGAGGCTTACACAGGTAAACTGAGGCTCAGATAAGGAAACTGAGGCTCTGTTTGCCCAACTGGTAGGAGGCCCGGTAGGGGCCCCAGCCCTCCCAGGCCCCTGTGACCCTCCACACTTGTCCAGACTCACCCAGCATTCCCATGCCGAGCATGAAAGCATCCATGGTGTATGGCAGCCCCCGGGCCCGGCCTCTTGTCCCGGGTGGGAACATGACTTCTTTCGGCTGAGCTTTCTTACATTCTACCTGTTAAACAGAAAGGCGAACAAATGAGATGCAAATGAATTCCACGTAAATGTCAAACGCAGAACCGATCTGGTTACGCGCTGTTATTTTTAGCCTTGCTCCTTACTCACTGTAAAAATAGCCGTGCCGAGTAAATGGCCTGCAAAATAAATATTTAAGAAAACACACCACTTGTGCAAATCCTGCTTTGGAAAAACCCACACGGATGAAATTAGGCTCTGGAAGGACAGCGAGGACACGAGACACACACTCTGGGCTGGAGCTCCGACGGAAACTTGCTCAGAAAGCTTGATGGCTAGGGGCGGGGCGGCGACGGCTGATGGATGTGCCCGTGGACAACAGCGGCGGCGGCAATTACAATCATCTCTCATGATTATTTGGCTTCCACAGAGATTGTTTAGATGGTCCTGCAGGCCAGGGCCTCCTCACATCAAGCCATTGGATCCTATCTCTTTGTGGAACAGATAGATCACTCAATCCCAGCCCCAGCTCCCTGATAAGAAAACTGAGAATCGGAGGTTCAGAGGTTGTAACTCTTGAACTCCATCCCTAGTGGGTACAGGCCTGGAAGAATCTAGACTTTACAATTCCTAGGTCAGCAATGCCACCATGTCCACAAGAGCCAACATCACCACACTGTGAAGGAGGTCACTCTGCTCTTGGGTTCCTGGTTTCTCACTTAGCACTCGCATCTTCCAGTGGTTGTTAATTGTTCCTTTCCACTGACCTTCTGCTTCTAAAATGTCCGAACATCCTCACAAAATACAAAGCCAGGGACAGAGTGCTGTGGGCCGCTGAGTGTCTATGCAGTCTCACTGGAGCGTCTTAGCTTGCCCGGCACCTGTTTAGCTTCGAGTTCACAGATACACTTAACAAGTGTTGTTGGCTAGTCATCAAGGCTACTGCTGATGAAGATGGACTGTCGCAGAGTAAGGCAGGGCTCTTTGGAGCAGCCAGCAGTAACAGCATGGTAGCCTGATGGTGATGGGGAGAAAGAAGGAGGTGTCTTGTTTAAGGAACAGGCTGGGCACATATGGCCCTACATCCAACGCTTCTCTTAGCTTAACAGCAATGCCAAGGGCATCACCATATCACAGAAGATGACTGCTGCCCACAGCGGGCCTCAGATAGCCAGGACAAGCTGAACCACATGCAGCACATACTACTTGAAAGGGAACCTGTATGCAGGACCCATTTTGGAGATACTCTCATCCCAAAGGCTTTAATTAAAAATATTGAGCTGGGCGTGGTGGCACACGCCTTTAATCCCAGCACTTGGGAGGCAGAGGTAGGAGGATCACCGTGAGTTCAAGGCCACCCTGAGACTCCATAGTGAATTCCAGGTCAGCCTGGGCTGGAGTGAGACCCTACCTCGAAAAACCAAAAAAAAAAAAAAAAAAATATCGTAGTAAGACCAGGCATGGTGGAACATGCCTCTAACCTAAGCACTCAAGGCTGAAGCAGGAGGATTATAAGTTTGAAGCCAGCCTGGCTATACAGCAAGATGCTATTTCAAAAAAGGGGGAGGGGCTCGAGAGATAGCTTAGTGCTTAAGGTACTTGCCTTTAAAGCCCAAGAACCCAGGTTCAATTCCCCAGGACCCATGTAAGCCAGATATACAAGGTGGCACATGTATCTAGAGTTCATTTGCAGTGGCTGGAGGCCCTGGTGCACCCATTCTCTTTCTTTCTTTAACTGCCTTTCTCTCTCTTTCAAATAAAAATAAAAATAATTTAAAACCTACAAAATAAGCTTAAGAACTACAACTGATCAAGAGACTACCTAAAATCGTAGCTCCCATCAAAGAAACCAAGAAGCAGGCTTGACTCTTGCTCCTCTGAGGATGGCAACCACCTGTGCATGTATGTATGAAACGGTTCAATATTTATGACTGATATGCCTATTAAAAACCTTTCTGGATTAAAAGTAATGAGCATGGTGAAAGAGAAATAGGTAAAAAACATACACAGGCAATTCACAAGTGGCTAATAAAGAGATACATGTCCCTAACTAAGATGTACTTTCAATATTTTATTTATTTATTAGAGAGAGAGAGAAAGAGGCAGATAGAGGGAATGGGCACACCAGGGCATCTAGCCACTGCAAATGAGCTTCAGACACATGTGCCACCTTGTGCATCTGGCTTTATGTGGGTCCTGGGGAATTGAACCTGGGTCCTTTGGCTTTGGCAGCAAGCACTTTAACCACTAAGCCATCTCTCCAGCCCCTTAAGATGTTTTTGTCTGTCATATGGGCAGTGGAGGAGAGCCTTGCTTGGTGTAAAGGTTCATGAGTATGGGGAGGAAGGACAGTGTATTGGTCACTTTTTCATTGCTGTGACCCTAAACTGACAAGAAGCAAATTAAGGGAAGAAAAGCTTGTCTGGCTTACAGTTTGGTGCGGAAGGTGTGGACTCAGGCATGAGGGATCTGCAGTCAGGAATAAGAGAGCAGACGGGAAGACGGGCTGGGTTATAAAACCTCAAAGCCAGTAGTGACCCACTTTCTCCAGTGTGGCTCTGTCGCCTAAAGGTTCCACACCCTTCCAAACCATTGCCATCAATTAGAGACCAAGTGTTCAAACACACGAGCCTGTGGGAGGTGGGGGGCACTAGGCAGCCAAGCCACAATGGGTAGAAAAACACCACGTATTTAACTAATAATCCTGCTCGTAGGAATTGCTACTAAAGGGCATATGGATAAAGCTATTCACCAGAAACTCTCTCCAGTCTAAGAATATGGAATTGAAGAAGTGGAGTCTGGTCCTGCCCCATTGAAAACTACACGTGACAGATACCTGACTATGGCAGGCATGGGTACTGGGAACCTCCTTAGCCCCAGGCAAACCAGGACTCTGGGTACCCTAACTGCAAGAGGAAAATGCAAATGACAATGACCTTGTTGAAAACAAACAAAGGTGCGTTTTGCATTAAAAAAGAAAAAAAATTCCAGGTCTGGTGGTGCATGCCTTCACTCCCAACACATGGGAGGCACAGGTAGGAGGATTGCTCTGAGTTCAAGGTCACCCTGAGACTGAATTCCAGGCCAGCCTGGGCTACAGTGAGACCCTACCTCTAATAACCCCCCCCCAAAAAAATCTTAAAACGACCTCCCCAAGTTGACTTTGACTAGCTTTAAAAAAATTCCATTGTGGGAGGGATGGCTTAGCGGTTAAGGCGTTTGCCTGCGAAGCCTAAGAACCCTGGTTCGATTCCCCAGGTCCCACGTAAGCCAGATGCACAAGGGGTGCATGTGTCTGGAGTTCGTTTGCAGTGCCCTGGCACGCCCATTCCCTCTCTCTCTAATAAATAAATAAAATAAAAAAGTTTAAAAGAAATAAATTTTAAAAATTCCATTGTGTATTTTGTTACTGTTCTTTATTTTTCCAAGTTTCCTGCTAGGCACTAGTAGCATGTTTTCATAAAATAATCTAACAGTTTTGCCCCCAGTGCAGGCTATTGTTGCAAGTGTGTGTGTGGAGAAGGTATTCAAAATATGCTCACTCAAATTATTGGGTCTTTTAGATTTCTCTGCCCAGGTATGGCACCTGGCCCCCAGCCCCTCCTCATGCCGTCCCTGGAGCAGAAGGCAGAGGAGTCTCACGTGGATGGACCTGCTCCTACCCTGGGAGGATAGGCGTGCCCCGGGCTGGCAGACAGATAATTACCTAACGCTACACCAGGCCCGGGAATAATGCCGCTAACCAGCTCACTTCCTAATAGCCCTATCGGTGGCAATCTACTGCATTGTCTTATGAAAACCTGCTGCCTGTTCCTAGGCAACCTGATCAACGAAAATTTCAGGTTTATACAATTTTCATTTAGGGAACATAAAGGTTAACTGACTGTAATGGGAGTGTTTTAAACAAACCCACCTACTCTTCCTCACCCTGAGCAGGGCTGGCAGCTCTGTTTAATTCAGCTCTGTCTGTGCTGGTGGCATTTTGGCAGCACCAACCACAGGAGTCTGTCAACTGCCTGCCAGGTCACCGTGAGTGCTCCCCGAGGTTAGGAGCCATGGCCTACCCACTGCCTGGGGAACCCCACACTGTCCTGGGTATTTGAGTGACGGGAAGAGGCAGTGGACACAGTGGGGAGCCTAGCCTGGTGTGCAGTAGAAGTTTCTCAAGACCAGAGGGCTGCTTGCACAGCCTCCCAGAGTCAGACTGATGGAGCAATGTGGAGGGACTGCTCGCCAGAGCCGGGCTGTGGGACCCGACAATGACCAAGGCGAGCCGCTGGCCCTGAGCGCTCTCGGCCCATTTGAGACAGAAGGGCTCCCACTATCTCGTTTGCCCAGGATGTATGCCAGTGCTCACAAAGCCAACAGCCCCTTGCCACTTCTAAGCTTGTCACTTGTCAGTCTCTACAGCTAGGACCCCATCTGGGTCACTGTCCCTGGCTAGCCTCCTCTGGGTCTTGTGCAAGCTAGAGAGTCTGACATGAGAACCAGAAGCAAACCCACCTTTCTGGCCCTGGCCCACGTTCCATGTTCTAGACATCAGCATAGCCCTATAGTGCCATCATGACACCTAAACATAGTGGCTTTGTGCAACGACTCTTCCTGACGAGCAGCTCCATCTCTTGAGGAGCCATGGTGAGACAGTGGCTGGGGCCGGGGAACGCTTTGACCAGGTTGGATGTCCAAGACTGCCCCGCGGACACACACAGCATCTCCGGGACATCTGGCCTTCGCGCAGCATGGCGCTGTGTCCCAGACATGAGTATTCCAAATAATCCAGGCTGAAGCGAGAAGGCTGCTGCCAACAGCCCTGGTCCTCACATCATGCTATCTCCACCACTTTTTTTCTGGCTCCCCTGGGCACTCCAGACGCAACGTGGGAGGACGGACACACAGTAGTATGCACACCAGGGCCAGCAGGCTGAGATCCAGGGGTCGGTTTTGGAAAAAGCCCACACATGAGATCACTGAAGGGTGGGGAACAACAGCGAGTGGAGTCGTTCCTAGCATCCTGGGGTTTGGCTGGCTCCCAAGCTGGGCAGTGGGCACTGAGGACCGCTGTCACCATGGGACAGAGGACAGAGTGCACAAACTCCTTCCCACGACAGCCCCATACGTCTGTGTGGCTCCCCAAGGTCATAGAAACAGAATGGAGATGGTCCCCTGGTGACCAGGCCCCTGTAGGTGCTTCCACATTACCCTGCAAGAGCCTCATGTATGGTGAGGCTCACCCCACATGGAGGAAAACACCCTCCTGGGATGGACTAGGAGGCTATATGCAAAAGGATGAGGGTCTCCTAGTTTAGCTCCAAGTCTCCTCATCAGCGCCTTGTCACAGCATCTCCTTGGAGGTCACGGAAAGGAGCAGCACATGCCTCGTGGCTTTGTGCCTGACTGAGACCTCAGAAGCCACTTGTGACTAAGTGCTCACACCAGAACAACTAGGCCTCGACTTCCAAGCCTCAGAGGCAGCAAAACCACAAAACAGCCCTGCACTAACCCTATGGAGATGGGGTTTCTTTAAAAATGTCATTCTCTAAATATGCAGCTTTGACAAACTGGCCTTGGGAGAAAGGGCGTAGCTTCCCGTATCCCTCACGGTTATGGTTTTAGAACGAGGATCTAATGGGAGCCCCTTTATGAACGTGCTCGGGACAATCAAGGCTGCAGGATGCTCCTGCGCAGGACATGTTAAAAGCAGGGTGTGCCAGGCATGGTGGCGCATGCCTTTAATCCCAGCACTTGGGAGGCAGAGATAGGAGGATCACAAATTCGAGGCCACCCTGAGAATACACAGTGAATTCCAGGTCAGCCTGAGCTAGAGTGAGACCTACCTCAAAAAACCAGGAAAAAAAAAATAAGCTGGAAGTGAGCCTGTAGGGTTGCCATGTCCTGTGCGTGGAGCTTGACAGCGTGGGGGACCCTGCCCCATTGGTATTCAAGGCTTGTTGTTTAGAAACAATTTCAAACTCACTGAAAAGTTACAAAGATAGCCTAAACATCAATGTGCTCCTTACCCAGATGGGCCCATTGCTAGGATCTCGCCACTTGTCAGTTGTGCCTGATCCTTACCACACTCCCCTAGCTGTGGAGGGAGCCTGTGTCTGCCATTTGAGACTAAGCTGTATACAAAGGGCTGCTGGGGCCCAGCCAGGATGGTGGCGCGCCCTTAAATCCCAGCCCTCAGGAGGCTGAGGTAGAAGGAGCACTGTGAGTTCGAGGCCACCCTGTGACTACATAGTGAGTTCCAGGTCAGCTTGAGCTAGAGTGAGACCCTACCTTGAAAAATAAAAAAACAAAAACAAAAAAGGGGGCTACTGGGCTGTAGCTCAGTGAACACTTGAACACCCATGTCTCTGGATTGGTGGGCTGTAGCTCAGTGAACACTTGAACACTCATGGCTCTGGATTGGTGGGCTGTAGCTTAGTGAACACTTGAACACTCATGGCTCTGGATTACTGGGCTGTAGCTTAGTGAACACTTGAACACTCATAGCTCTGGATTGGTGGGCTGTAGCTCAGTGAACACTTGAACACTCATGGCTCTGGATTGGTGGGCTGTAGCTCAGTGAACACTTGAACACTCATGGCTCTGGATTGGTGGGCTGTAGCTCAGTGAACACTTGAACACTCATGGCTCTGTATTGGTGGGCTGTAGCTCAGTGAACACTTGAACACTCATGGCTCTGTATTGGTGGGATGTAGCTCAGTGAACACTTGAACACTCACGGCTCTGGATTGGTGGGCTGTAGCTCAGTGAACACTTGAACACTCATGGCTCTGTATTGGTGGGCTGTAGCTCAGTGAACACTTGAACATTCATAGCTCTGGGTTTGACCCTCAGCATTATGAAAGAAAACCCAAAAACTCCTTGTGTGAGAGTTTCTGAACACAAGGACAATTTCTTATGTAACCACAGCAGTTATCAATCTCAATATGAATGACACTTCACCGTCCATATTTCTTTTCTGTCAACGGGTCCAGTGATGCCCTTCTATAGCAATATATCCACTTGTGTATGTGTGTGTCTTGCTGTGTTGCCTATATAGTCCAGATTGCCCTAGAACTCATGGTTTCCTGGCTTCAGGACCCTGCAGGCATGTGTCACTGTGCCCTGCTATACATTCATGTTCTAGAACAGGAATCTGAGCTCTAATGTCATTTGGCTGTAATGCAGACAAGTGTTAAAAGGCTGGGGTTAAACCCGGGTCTGCCTATAGTCACAGCCCATCCTAGGGAGCATGCTTAGGGGAAGGAAGCTTCTATGGGGAGGGCTTCCCTGTGGTCAGTGGATGCTCTTGCTCAAGTAACTTGAAGCCACTGCTGAGGTCAGCTCACTGTAGGGAGAAGGGCAGTCTGAGGAAGCCAAGTCTGAGGAGTGAAAAGGCTTTTGTTCCTTTTGCGCCCTCAAAACCACCCCAGTCAGCATGCAGCACTAAAGCCAGAGGGAAACCCAAGTGCAGTACCTGTACCCTTGATGTGTCACCTGGAACAAGGGGGCTCTGTCTGGCCTGAAAAGACCAGTGTGTGCAAACAGGTCATGTTAGAAATGGTATGCTTCTCTAGGAAGCAAGGGGCCCACTGCAAAGGATAAAATCCCCCCAGTGCATAGACATAACCTTGACAGTCTGGCTGGTAGGAGGGGGAAGGTAAGAGAGAGATGGGGTGGAGGTAGGTGGGGACATGGTCCTGCAGTGTCCACTGTAGTGCCTGTGTTTGCATGGTAGTTCCTGATACACCGAAGAGGCTCGACTGAGTCCTACCCCAGGATCAGCTTGGTCTCTGGATCAAGCAGCAGCTCCTGCTTGGGAATTCCAGGTTTAGAGAATTCCAGGCAAACTCTGATCATCTGATGCCCAAGCCGCCACTCTCTCTGGCATCAGGCCAAGAGAGGCCAGGGAGACAGAGAAGGGACGGGGAAAGGAGGCAACAGTGTAAAGATTCAGAGTTTTCCCCGGAGCCCAATAGTCACACAGACGTCTCTACCAGGTCGAGAGGAGTCGGCCTCCAACACACTCCTGACCCAGCCCTCGCCACCCAACGCAAAGACCTTCCTTCCTCCTGGCCACTGCCTTTCTACCCTCTGTGACCATCATGAGCCTTTCTGGGGACCCCATGGAAAGCAAGATCCTTGGGGGCGACGCTCTTGCAGTTCATAGCCAAGACTCAGAGGAGATCTAGGGGCCAGAAGAACAGTCTGTTCACGGTGTCTTATCTGGTTTGGCTGCAAAGAGGTCCTCACAGGCAAGGGACCCAACAGGGTGACAGAAAGGGGAAGAACTAGTGTACAAACTGCAAGGGACGTACCATCAGAGGCAGTGCAAGTGGCCAGCAGGACCATCTACCCTCAGGACCCATGCTCGTCATCCACGGCCCAGACCCATATGGGGGAAAGTACCAAAGTCCTATGGGACCGACAGAGCGGACTCGGCAGGTTACTCTGCAGAGGAGGAAGAAGTGTGCATAGACCATTTCCCATGTAAACGATCCTGCGTGTGCGCAGGCATGCACGTGTGCATGCAGACGAAGCATGTATTTCCATACATCATGTAACCACACACACACACACACACACACAATGAATATCCAGCACCGCATCAAATGGCTTCTGCTTTCAATCCCTTTGCTGCAATGAAGTATCCCTTTTGCTATGGAGCAGCATAACCGGCCCCTCCATGCCAAGGAAACTGAGGCTTTGAGGAGAAACCTGCCTCCGGCCATGGAACACAGGCAGGATCCGATTGTGCTACTCTCAACTTCAAGCCCAGACTCCCTCCTCTGGGTTCTGCCTTCCCAGCCCCTCTTCAACTCTCTGGGGGCCCAACAGGATGCTATTTCTCCCATAAAGTCATTCCCTGACTCTAGCTTCCAGAATTAATTTCCTCGCCACTTAAAGAATTAATTTCATCCACTGTTTCTTCTGCTCGGTGCTTTATTAGAACCAGTGGTGGTGAAGTGAAGTAGGCCATAAACCAATACTATTAAGCACTGAGCATTTAGCAGGCGGGGCCAGGCGAGGGCAGACAGAGCGGTATAGCGGGATGCTGAGTGTGGACAGTGGGTGGAGACAGGGAGCTGGGCCCTAGTGCTGTCTGGGACATGCACCCCAAGAACTGCACACTGCTCCTGAGGCTGGTGCCAGGGCAGGCTGGGTATCCTGGGTCACACAGCAGTCTCAGCTTGTGGCCAGGGCTCTGTGCTCTAACTCTGCTCCACCCGCTGGCTCTGGGGGCAGAGAGCACCCGACCAGCTTCTCTGCACTCAGGCTGTTCTGTGCCACACAGAGTCTGACAGCGCGTGCTCCGGGCTCTCTTAAGCCAGTGGTGCTCGCCCTGCAGTGGGTTCCTTGAGTGGCACCTGCGATGCTCCACTGGCACCTAGACGAGCACCTTCTTAAGAGGGTGAAGTCAGTTCATGGGCGCTCACCTCTATCCCAGACAGACTGAGGGAAAGGAGCCGCCCGTCTCCAGAGCTGCCCAGCCCCGTTCCTACCCGCTTCCTCGTGCCAGCCAGGAAGGCAGTCCCCAGCTCCCTGCATTCATCAGCAAGGGATGCTAAGGGAGCTGGCAGGCTGCACTATCTGAGGAGAAAGCTGACGGTGGCAGCACCAGCTGTTCTTTCTTTGCGGGCACCTGCAAGGGCATTTCAAAGTGAAAGGGAAGCTCGGCCCCCGGCAGGTGTCCAAATCCTGCCCAAGCCAGAGTGGGTGCCTGCCTGCTCCAGCCCAGGGCAGGCATCGCGGGCACCAAGCAGCAGAAGCACCCTGGGGGTCGGGTAGAACAGCTGCAAGAAGAGGTCACAGGAAAAACCTGGGGCAAAAGTCCGAGAGGAAGAGAGGAGGGCCTCTTCCAGTGGCCTCCAAACTCCCCTCTGAAGAATCCACACCCTTGTGGGCGGGGGAAGAGGGCGTGCCAGCACAGGGCATGCAGAAAACCCCAGAGGATCGGACACCCTGCCCTCCTCCCTGCCTCCCCACCCTGACCCAACAAGAGGACAGACGAAGGACAAATGGGCCAGAACTCTGCTGACTGGGAGAGCCACCTCCCCGCAGGGCAAATTACTTCAGCCTAAAGAGCAGCACCCATTTCGCACAGACCTCCGCCTCTCCACCCTGGGCCTCCCCCAACACACAAATCACTCTGCTCTCATTAGCCTAGCCTGTACACAAACAGACGTGTGCACACGTGCGTGTGTGATGCGTGGGGCGCGGGATCTCTCCCTCTTCCACGTAAACATGGGATTCATTTATTAAATGCCTCTCTGCCATTTCCTTTTTTGCCTTCATCCTGCTTGTTTAATATTGCATTTGACATTCTCATTTTATAAATGGCAACAGAAGCAGAATGGATGGCTAAAATTAGCTTACGAGTGAGAATGATGCTACAAATAGGATCGTGAGCACAGAAGCCCAGTGAATTCCACCCACCCGCCACCTCCACTTCTTGGGCTGGATCCCAGCGCAGCTTTCAGTCTTCAGGGACGAGGGGGAGAGCTGGAGGGAGGGGTAAAAGTCCTGTCACCGGGCATTCTGTCACGGGCGAGGTACTCACTGCAGCCTGGAGGAGGCTGAGGGAGAAGGGTGGATTAGCCCAGCACTGTGATCTTACGTCTCAGAGGCCAACTCAGGGCTCTCTTTTCTCTGTGGTTCCCTTGCTCTTCAGCCCTGAATGTTCACTGAGCTTGAAGGCCTGACATCACAACAAATTTTGCCCTTGGAAGTGGGTTCACTAGAAAGCCCTCACCCCAAGCATGATTCAGCTGAAGGATCTGACTCTGCTTTTTCTGGGACCTAGAAAAGTCCTGCTTTAGGACTCAGCTGTCCTGTTCGAGGACCATGTGCCTCTTCCTCTCCTGGGACCACCTCCAACCACAGGCACCAGGAGTGCCCACCTCCTATGGGGACTTGGAGCCCAGTCCTGGCTGGTCCCATACCCTGCATGTCACTCCCTTCTTATGACCAGACAAAAACCCCTTCTTCCCTGAGGCTCCCATATTTGCCTCATTCAAGGTGATTCTGAGGATGATGACGGTGATATTAAAGAGACCTAGCGTGCTGACGGAATGTGCCATGGCTTGGGTCTGTCTGTCTCTGTTCAGCCTTCTCTGGGGCAGGCACCTTTTAACAAGAGGGGAGGGGGGCAATCACAGAAGTTAACTTGCCTAGGGTCATGAAACTAGTAAGTGTTAGTGCAATGTGCTGCAGGCTGTTCTGCAGGAAGGTTTCTCGGATGGGCAGCGTTGCCCTCTGACCTTTGCTACAACACCCACCCTCCAAGCACTGGATGGCCCCCCACCCCGAGAATGAAGGCACTACTGTAGGCTCCTACCGGGAACCCCAGTGTCCGTTTAGGATACTCTCTTCTGTCTGTTCCGTCATTCAGCTAAACTCTTTCCTCAGGGTACTGCAGACAAGATGGCACCCACGCTGGGCCTGCTCCAAGCTAGTTCAGGACTCCGTTTGCAAAACCACAGCGAGTAGGCCAAATCCAGCTGGCTGCATCCTGTTTTTGTAAATTAGGTTTTATTTGAACACAGCCACGCCCTCTCATTTACATATCATCTGTGGCTGTGTTTGGCTACAATGGCAGCTTTGAATAGCTGTGACAGAGACCATATGGTCTTCCAAGCCTCAAATATTTACTATCTGGCCCTTAACAGAAAGCTTGACCCTGGCTTAGGTCAAATAGAGATCACATGCTGTCACTGGCCGCGTGCTGTCAGGAAGGGAGTTTTCAAGAGTCCCGGATCTTGCCAGCCTTCTACATTGTACCACAGAGCAGGCAAGGCCTCTGGGATGGGGCTTCACCCAAGTTGCAAAGGGCAGTGGATCTCCTGCCTCCCACTCTGCAGAGGAAGGAAGCAGGTGCAGGTGGGTGGAAGATTCACTGGGTGGTGGTGGTGGTGGGGGGTCACAGAGTAGCCAATGGTGGACCTGGGCTTGGGCTCCGAAGCTCTCAGTTTTTCTACATGACCCGACAGGTCCCAATGAGGGCCAAGGATCTGTGCCCGTCACTTAGGAGGGCCCAGCCCCTCCTCTCATAGGAGTGCCACACACAGATGCTCACACCAGAAGGGCATGTGGCAGCAGCGGAGGGGAGTCCTGGGCTCTGGGAGCTTCCTTGGGGACAGCTGGCTCTCTCGGACCAGAAAGAGTACGGAGTGGTGCTGAGGGCTCCGGCCTGGCAGGGGGATCTGGGTGCCAAGCCCAGGCAGACCCAGCTCATCCCGGGTCCACTGTCTCCTCCCTCCCAAGGGCTTTCCTTCTGCTGCTGGGCGGACGCTTTATGACCCAGACTGCCTGCCGTACCCATCGTTAGCGGTGGTTCCCGGCTTGTGCTGCTCGCCCTTCAACCACGGCCTGACTCAGGGCTGGCCTGGGTGGGGCCAGCATTCCTGGCTGCTCCCCCCGGCCTCGGGCTGAGCGCACAGTTCTGTCTGGGATCATTTCAAGACATAGGCTGTAGCTATGCCTTGCTTAGCAGATTTCTGTATGACTGCCTATGGTACCTTAAGTGAAATGTCCCCATAGGGTCATGTGCTTTCATGCTTGGTCTTCAGCTGGTGGCGATTGGGTTAAGTTGTGTGGCCTTTGGGAAGTGGAGCCTTGCTGGGAGAGGTGTGTCACTGGGGTCAGGTCTTAGGGTTGACTGGTTGAGCCCCACTGGGGGTTTGTGAGCTCACTTAGATGACATTCTTCTTGGAGATATGGAGATGTGACACCCAGCTGTCTGTCACACTTTCCTGCCATGATGAACCCGCCCCTTGAAACTCTAAACCACTGTAAGCCCTCTCTTCCCATCAGCTATTTCTGGTTGGGTGTTTTATTCTAGCAACGAGAAGGTCAGTGTTACGCTGCCTTAAAAGAAGGAGGACTTAAACCTCTGATCACTAGGAATATAAACCTAGATTTTTCTCCCTTCTCTCTCTCCCTTCCTTCCTTACCTTTCATTCTTCCCTCCCTCCCTCCCAAACTCCATCTCTCTCTCTCTCTCTCCTTTTTTTAGTGATACTAGGGATGAACCCTAGGGCCTACTGTGTGCTAAGAAAATGCTCTAATCTATTTTTTTTGTTCATTTTTGCTTTTTGAGGTAGGGTCTCACTCTAGCCCAGGCTGACCTGGAATTTACTCTGTAATCCCAGGATGGCCTCAAACTCACAGTGATCCTCCTGTCTCTGCCTCCCAAGAGGGATTAAAGGCATACATCACCCCTCCCAACATCTATCTATTTATTTTCATTTTTTCGAGGTAGGTCTTGCTGTAGCCCAAACTGACATGGAATTCATTATGTACTCTCAGGGTGGCCTTGAACTCATGGTGATCCTCCTACCTCGGTCTCCCAAATGCTGGGATTAAAGGGGTGCACCACTATACCTGGGCCTAGCATCTATTTCTTTATATTAAAGCAAGATTTCAAGTTGCTTAGGCTGACCTTGAACCTATGATTCTCCTGCTCCAGTAGCTAAGATGATAGGATTACTATGAGGCCCAGTAAATCTAGACTCTTCAAAGATTATTTTTGCCTAAGCCAAAGGAGGATACAGTGAGAAGCACTTGGTTCAGGACCAGCATGGCACACCTGTTTTGAGCTCTGGTGGGGCCCTTGGTGGGGTGGGAACAGGAGCCCCGGTGAGGATGCTGTGAGGAGGGAGGTAGTGAGCGTGTCTACAAAGCATTGGCAGGGAACCTGTGAACGTCAATTCTCTGTTGAACAAGGTAGGAGAAGGCTCCACTGAGTACTTTCACACTCTACACCGTATTCTACCCCAGTGAGGGTGTCACCATCTCCCCAACGTTATTTTGAGGTGAGGGCTCCGCCAGGCCTCTGGGGGACCCCGGAGCTGGTTCTGTTAATTCTCACCTCCCTCTCCGCAGCCGCCCCGGCTCTTCAGGAGGCTGCTTGCAGGCTGGGCTCTGGCGACTAATCAAGCAAGTGTCCCCGCTGCTTGGGGACTGCTTCAATCAGGGACACTCGGTGGGGGGCGTTATTAGCTGCACCGTGCTGGGGCTTGCAGAGTGGCCCGGGAGGAGGGTCAGGAGGCAGCTCCACGCCTGCATTGGTGTGTTTATTCACAGGCACATCTGCTCTCACTGGGGCTGGGACCGAGTCTCAATCCTCCTGGGTTGGATTCACAGTTCAACTGCGTCTGGGGCAGTGGAAGAGGCGGCTTGGATCCAAGGCTGACCAAGATCCTTAAGCTTGAACTTGGCTTCCTCCTTAGCTAGAAAACTGCCCTCAAGTGAGCTTGTTTTCCCTGCCTAGAAGGTCAAGAACCACACAGGACAACATGGATGAGGAAAAAGAATGCTCAGCCTTACAGCCTGGCCAGATGATCTTCAAAGTCCCCTCTGGGCCCAGAGATGAAACCGCATGGGTAGAACCATGAGCTCTGGAATACAGCTTTCTGGCCTTGACTTCCAGGGCTGCCACTTGCTACTGCGTGACCTTGGGCAGGGTGCTACTTCAACGCCTTGCCTGTCTGTACAATGGGGATAATGATTTTATTCACACCAGAGAGGATTTGCTACATGATGCAGGTGTCAGCAACCAAACTGTGTGATCTCTGTGACAGAAGGTGACATGTGGGGTCCATCTGGCCATCCTCCTGTCCTCCTTTACAGGAGATCTTAAAGGAGGGCTGCATGGAGAGCGAGGAGAGGTATTCTGTGACTCCAGCTTCCCTGGACCTCTGCAGACAGGATCGCTTGCTTTCTAATGCTCCCCTGCTGCAGAGGGGCCCTCAATCCTTTAGAACACAGGGGAGGGAGATTCACCAACCAAATTAGACAAGAAATGGTTTTGGGAGTTCGGGCGTGCCTCACATTCACATGGTCCCTCACTGACTCCTTCACTCACTCCACAATTATACAGTCTACTGAGTGTCAGACAAACAGCAAGTTCTACCCCAGTGATTCCTCAGTGCCAAGACCTGACTGATCTGTGAATGGGAGAAAGTGGGTGCTATAGGCACACCAACACGTAGTGGTCAGGACTGGGTGGGTCAGCCTTTCTGGTTTCCTATCATGGTCACTGTGTCAAACTCTCCTATGTCTATTCTAGAGGCTTCCAGGGCTATGCTTGAAGGTCTTAAGAGTTCTCCATCCGTCTGGATCTCTCATTTAAATTCTGCCCATAGCACAGTTTCAGGGCATTTTCTTTCTTTGGATCTCCAAAGAGAATGCAAAGCAACTCAGGACGCAGGCTGCTCTACCAAGCCCCGTAGGCCCGCCCTTCTCAGAGCAGGGGCATTTGGCTGGAGGAAGAGCTTCAAGACAGTGGGTGACAGCAGGAGGGAAGCCCCTGCTCTGCTGGCAGGCACTGGGCATCACACACAGCCCCAGCAACTCAGGGACAGTGGCAGTGTTGGTCCTGTCTACTAGAGCTCGTGACATCCCGTGACCTACCTCAAGTCCCCTTCCAGGACTTCTGATCTGCACCCCCGACCGGCCATGGGGCTGGGCTGGGAATCTGGGCTAACACCCCAAAGCCTGAGGTCCAAACCACTGCCTGTCCGCTCCTCCCTTTCTCACTCAATTCCATCTTCTGCTTCTCCCTTACAGAATCAGTACCAGCCCCAGGTTCGGAGGAAAACAGGACTTGTACACTAGAGCCATCAGTTTATCTGTCCTTTGCCACAGCTGGGCTCCACCGGGGGAAGAGGGGCACTGACACATTGGGAAGTCTTAGGAAACACCTACCAGCCCATGCGGTCTCTTTCTGGGGTTTCCACTCTACTTCCTAAATGACCCCTTGCAATCATTTTGGGGTTCACCCTCTTATCCCAAGCCCAGACAAGAGTCTATACAGCTCGTTAGGTGGCCAAGAAGCTCAAGAGTTATGCTCTTTGACTGTCTGGGATAGCCCTGGGCCTCAGTCTCCTCACTGGGTCAGTGAGGAGGATAAAGCCCTCTTAGGTGGGCACTGAAGCCTGCCAGTGGTGATCCACTGAGGAATCCCAGGGCCAAGGACGTCCGCCTGCGCCCTCAGCTGCCTCATCAACTCTTGGCCACCAGCAATTTTCCTTGGAGCCTGTCAACAATATGCAGCGACGAGGAGAAACATGGAATCTGGACACTGCACACAGGTGCAAGTTCTCCACCTCTCTGGTTTTAAAACTAGCGAGTACTGACTATGGCGAGAGAGGGGGGCACAACTGGGCAGCAATGTCATTTGGAGGACAAAGTCTACAAAGGAACCTGTGCTGCTCCTCCACGCTTATCTCTTCTTGCCACTTTAATGCCTGGGTGGATGCCTTCAACATACAATCTGCCAAGAAAGAGTATTTTCATTGCAGATGCATATGATGGCTAGGAACAATATGAACAATATTATTTTAGTGCCCTGGGAAAAAATTAGCAAGTCAAATATTGAATCAGGCCTGTAGCACCACATGCTAAGCAGATTGCTTTGATCATATCCACACTAAAAGCTCTATTATTGAATTTAAAGTTGGTGAACACATATCAGACCAATATACAATGCATATCTGAATGCATGTTTCAGAAGGTAGGGATGTTTTGACAAAAGGGAAAGAATATCAAAAGTCACAGCTGTGGTTCAAACACAAACTGCCTTGCCCTCTTCTCTGGAGGCTGGAGGCCTTGCTGGCCAACCAAAATGTTTGTGCTCAGGGGGAACCTGTGGATGGTTCCAGGAACACCTGCTGAGCTCTCATCATTCTGGAACCAAAGATGGGGTTTGCTACCCCCTACTCAACCAGAGAGGAACACACATTTCACCAGAGCTGGCACACGCAGCACATGGCGTGGCGCCCTCTGGTGGCCAGTTCTGCAGTGGCCTCCCTGGCTCCCTAGAATTTCAATAACTCAGCCTCCTTCCCTCTGTGGCTGTCCTGAGAAGGAAAAGGAACTTCAAAAAGCCAAAGGGAATGAGGAAGGAGGTGGCTGACCATAACTGATGATAAAGGAGGATCAAGGCTAATGAGTCAACTGCCTACCTAGGCTCTGATCCTCAAAGGTCACACATGAAATTCATGACTGAGACCAGGTGGTCATAAGCTTCTGCCTCATGGGTTACATCCAACATGCCCCTGAATGTTCTGTAAGGTCCAAGATTTTATTTTATTTTATATTTTATTTATTTACTTAAGAGAGAGAGAGGGAGAGAATATAAGCGTGCCAGGGCCCCTAAGCCACTGCAAACGAATTCCAGACCCATGTGCCACCTTGTGCATCTGGTTTTATGTGGGTACTGGCGAGTTGAACCTGGGTCCTTTGGCTTTACAGGCAAGTGCCTTAATCACTAAGCCATCTCTCCAGCCAGGTCCAAGATTTTACAATATTTTTTACATGTGCGTGTATATGTGTGTGTGCGTGCACTGTATGCTTTTGTATGTATGTGGGTACATGTTTATGCATGTGCGTGTGGAAGCCAGGCGTGTGTCAGGGGACTTCCTCAGTTATGCTCCACATTATTAGTTGGGGCAGGGTCTTTTCTCTGTACTCTCTAGAGCTCATCTACTTTGCTAGGCTAACTAGCCAGTAAGCCACAGGTATTCTTTGTCTCTGCCTCCCCAGTGCTGGGACTGCAGGCAGTGGATATGCATTTTTAAATGGTTAAAAAATACTATTTTATGGGCACAGTGATAGAGTGTTTGCCTAGTATGCTGGACTCCACCCTCAGCATGAGGGGAAAAAAAAAAAAATGACCTGTGAAACTTAAATGAAATTGGCATATGTATGACCTATGGATATTTCTGGGCCACAACACAGAGTGGCTGTAACAGTCAGCTGTGTGGCTTGCAAAACTGAGGATTCCTGCCATTTAGCTGTATTTAGGTGGTTACTACTTTTGGCTTTATGAGACAGGGTCGCCCTGTGTAGCTCTGGCTGGCCTGGAACTTGCTATGTAAGCCAGGCTGGACTTGATGTTGTGGCGATCCTCCTGCTTCTGCATGCCGAGTGCTGGGATTACAGGTATGTGCTGCCACGCCTGGCTGGCCCTTTGTAACAGGAGATCCTCGACCCAGCAGGGCCCAGAGAGAAAGAGTTCGGCTTAAAGAACTGCTCCCCTTTATAAGGATGAACCCTGACAGCTTAATCCTCACGCCCCCCCCCCTCCGCCCCAGCCTGCCTACAAACAGGCACGATGCTGGGCTACAGCCACCCACAAGGTAGGACTGCGCACACAGGAAAGGAAGGGGCGTCCCATCCAGGGCAATCTCCCCACACTTACCATTTTATTATTGATTTCATGGAAATGAATCTCACAGACTTTCTCCACAACATCTTCATTCTCAAAAGTGACAAAGCCAAACCCTAAAGGAAAGGGAGACAGAGAGAAGAGGGGTGAGTACGGTTCTGGCAGGCTGGCAAGGCTGATGGATGTGGGTTTTGGTGTGTGAGGGGGGGTCCTTTGAAGGCCTGTAGTCAGAGCAGGCTCCAGATGGAGCCGGGGGAGGGGCAGATGGATGGGGCTTGAGGTCCAGGCAGCGATTCCAATTTGTACCCAGCACCCTTCCAACAGTGAGGAAACATTCATGATTTCACTCCCATGCAGCCAGCACTGTGTGGTTTACATTTGCCCTGAAGCAAACAAGAAATTTACTTGTCTGTTATTTACAAGGGTCAGAATCCAGCAGCTGTGTGTGTGTGGGGGGGTGGGGGGCGGGGGCTGGCCGGCTGGCTACAGAGAGCCTCGCGGATCACTGCGGGGCCACGCTGGCCCTTTCTGCGAGCTGCGATGGCCAAGCCCTTGGGTCAGCCTCCACACAGAGGCTGTTACGCGTCCTTTTCTTCCTGAATTACTTCCTCTAATACCTCATCAGGACATCCTGAGGCCTGGAAGAAACTATTAAAAGTTGCAGGCCTCTGTTCTGCGCGGGCATCCTTTTTCTACCGCTGCTTCAAAAGCACTGTGGATTCGGGGCAGTTTAAGACTGTCTGATGCCTGCTGTCAGCCCGTCAGCTATCCACTGTATTTACTCGGCTGGAGACCGGCTTTGCTAGACAAGCTGCACTAAAGAATTTTGGCCGACAACCGCAGCTCAGCACACTGCGTGCCTTTCTCTACCCTCCTGCCCTTCCTTTCTTCTCTTCCCACCCCTAACGGCGTTTCCAGCATGTGTCCCCGTCTGTGACCCCACTTAGTAAGCACGGTTGTGCCACATGGACCCACGCACAGGTATCCCCCACCTCGCGCGGAACACAGCTGCAGTGTTAGTCCTAACGTGGGAGAGGACACGGGCAGAAATGGAAATGCATTGACGAGGTGGGGGCCTGTTTTCCCTCTCTGGGCCTCACATTTTGGACTTGCAACAGGTGGTGCAACTGGATACCAGGTCCCAGATGAGGACCCCCAAGGCTCTCTGTTTCAGACTAAATGAGTATTCACACCATTCCTCCAACCTTTGCCCGCCATAGTTATAACGCTGAAATCCTACCTTCCTGTGCCATGGTATTAGAAAGTGGACCCCATTTCTATCACACTCTCCAAGGCTCAGGCTCCACTGGAGAGCAGGTGGCGGAAAGAATGTAAGAACCGAAGGAAGGGTAGGACTGCTAACAATGCTGTCTTCAAGACACAAAATGGCCTGGATACTCATAACCTTACAGTTGCTGATACTATCTACACAAGGCCTGCATAATAGATGGGGAAAGATGACGGCACCAAAACAGCAGAGAGGCTAGTTGGAAAGAAGAGGGGATCCAACGGAGGGTGGATTTGGAAGGGGGACCATGAGGGTGGTGGAAGGGAATTATCATATCTATGCTTATGGAAGTTGTCGATAAAAGTTAAAAATAAAAAAGGAAGTGGGCCCCTTTGTGAGGTAACTGGTTATGAAGAGGGAACCCTGGTGAATGGATTACTGCTCTTGTAAAGGGTCATGACAGGAACTGCATGGTTAAAGGTGCTTGCCTGCAAAGCCTGCTAGCCCAGGTTCAAGTGCCTAGCCACTCACACAAAGCTGGGCAGACGGTCATTTTGCGGCAACAAGAGACCCTGGTGCAATACATGCAAATAAATAACAATTTTAAAATATTTTTAAAAATGCTCGCGATAACTTGCTCTTTCTCTCTCCTTCCCAGTCAGGCTACACCAAAAGGCCAGAAAGTGGGCCCTCACCAGAGCGAGGCACACCTCCACCCTGACCTCTAGCCTCTGGTACCTCTGCAAGCGACGGCACATTGTCTCCGCAGCCCCAGCTAAGCTCCGCTGTTCTTCAAAGTACAAAGATGGACACCACGCAGAACGAGCGGAGCAGAGCAGCTGCGTCTGAATTATGATTAGTAGAGCCTCCTGTCAGCGAGTGAGATACAGATGTTGCCTTTCCAAGCTTCTGTCTCTGCTTTGGGTCCCAGCCACAGGAGGTGCAGAGAGAAGCTTTCAAGTCCCTTCTCCTCATGTCTCCATCTCCACCTCCACATTTTATTAGGGAACACGTGGGAGGTGATACACAGAGAGGTCATACAGCACAGTTCTAGAAGATTCCTCTAGAAAAGAAGGCTCTCTAACAACTTTTGGTAAAACAGGGAAGGGACCACCACACAAATGCAGTCATGATCTTCTGTAAATGCCATCTGTCACCATGTACAAATATTGGGCCAGGATTCCCAGTACACATAGCTTAGCCCTTTGTAGACATATGAGGCAAGTGACAGGCACACTCTAAGTAGGATATGAGTGCTTCGTGTGGGAGCTCACATGTTTTCCTAGTGTCACCTGGTTCAAGGGGGGGGGTGCTCAGTTACTTGAGGCTAAGAAGCAGGCATGAGACCTGATGCTTGAGGTAAGGCCTCACAGAAAGTCTCTCACCACACTGAAACCCACGGCCGCCCTCCTAAGCCCTGTCCTTGGGGAGCAAGCGGCAGAGTTTTCTGGCTCCTTCCGTCTGGGTGTCACCTTCTCTTTGGCCCTTGGCCCCTATCCGTCATGGCTGAGTTAGATAAGGGCCACTTCCAGAGGCAGTGCCCAAAGCCTTTCTCTTCAGGCTTTTGAGTATTTCACCCTCACCTTCTTTCAAGCATCTGTGATTTCTCAAGGGTGCTGGGCTTAGCCCCCCGGGGTATGTTTCAGGAAGCCTTCGAAACCATCAAGCTAAACTTTCCATGTAGACACATACACAGCACAGCAGGGACCTGCATCTGCCCAGAGCCTGCCTGGCTCTACAGGAAGGGACGAAGACCCAGCACTACGACCCTAGCGAGGGAGGGACTATGTCACAGAGGTCACAGGAAGGAAGGAGCTGGCACTGACTTGGAGGTGAGGCATCCTGGACCAAGGCAGGGCTAGGAGCCTCCTTCTCGGTGGGTCCTTGTCACATAGCACTGTGCCGAGTGAAGGACGGACTACACCACTTCTGTGCCTCTGGGGTCTGAGCGTCCTCCGAGTCCACTGGAGCTGCTGTCGGGCCCTTCCTTCTGCATTGACCTGCTCCCACTTGTGCCTGGCACAGTGGCGGATGTGGAGAACAAGGCTCTTCTTACACAACTTGCTCTCTAGGCTTGAATGAGGACCCCTTAGGGGCAGCCTCCTCCCTGGTCAGACCTTCACCTTCCTCACATCCCTCACTTCCAGCCTGCCCTTAGGTCCAGTCCTGAACCTTGGCACCTTACAAATAAAGTAAGTGAATAAAGCAAGTGAACCAGGTTTTTTTTTTTGGGGGGGGGTGTAAACTTACTTTTAATTAGGGTGCGTCCAGTGGGTTAAACAGAAACTCTCCAAATATGTACCTATCTCGTGACTCTAGAATGTGGTCTTATTAAGAAAAAGGGTTTTTGTAAATGTGGTTAAGGATCTTGGCATTAGAGAGGGCTCCAGGTCCCATCTGCGACATCTCCATAGAAGAAAGGAGATGGAGAGTGACACACAGAGAGGCCATGCGAAGACACAAAGTGGAGTGGTACAGCCACCAACCAAGGACCAGTTCAAGTCACCAGATGCCAAAAGAGACAGGAAAACGGTCCCCCACTGCTCCGCAGGGAGCGTAGTCCTGACCTGCAAAACCAGAGAGAATCCATTCTGCTGCTTTAAGTCCCCAAATTTGTGGTCATTTATGGTGGCAGCCACAGGACACTCACACAGTGAGGTGACAGGTTTCCGCTGTCCCCAGAGGGGTGGGCCATACATACCTCCGGCTGCCGGGCCTCCAGACTCACCATCGTGAAGCTCTGGACACAAGGCAGGAGTGAGTGTGTGAATAAGCAGAGCCCGCACCAGCGCCAGTTGCGGCGGGGCCCAACTCTTTCTTGTCTACCATGCAGGTCTGAAGCCCAGGCTCCCTACCGTTCAGGGTCTTCTGCTGCCCCAAATTCCCACTCGGTGCCACAAAATCAAGGCAGGAAGGAGGGCAGCTGAGCTAAGAGGCAGGAATTAAAACGCAGGTGGCCGCAGGGGAGGCAGAGACAGGCCTCTTAGCATCATTTCAGATTCTGACTGACACTCTCCCTGAGGTCCCTTCCCTAAACCTCACAAGACTCATAAAAGCAAGTATTGCAAAAATGATTTTCCTGATTAAAGGAGAAAGCCTGGAATTCAAGCCCATGTACCCTGGTGCATGACAATTCAGTGGTGTCAAGACTCATTTGCTGTATGTTAAGGATCTATATCACTTCAACATCCCTGCCTGTTTGGCCCGAATAGAGAAAACAAACTTGATTATGTCTAAAATATTTATTTATTCCATTTGGGGAAGCAAAGGTGCAATGAAACACTTAATTATCAATAAGTGTTATTCCTCAACATATAATCATTTTTATCTCACAGGTGCATTATCATTTCCAATGAATTCACAACTCAATGGTTAGCAACTGCCCCTCCCCAAATAATTTCAACTGGAGGAGTAAAGAAAAAAAAAAGATTAAGAAATTTTGGGAAGGATGGGGTGGCTGAGTAGGAAAACCCCTTTTTGGCATCAAGCTGTTTTTCTTTTGAAACAAAACTGTCTAAGGTGGTAAAATATGCACAACATAAAATTAACCATTCTCGTCATTTTCAAGTGACAAAAAAGGGCATGAAAATGTGAAGCCATCACCACTACCCATTGTCCAGAATCTGTCATCCCAAAGTGAAACTCTGCACCCATTAGACAGTTCCACTCCTCTCCTGCTTTGTCCTGGGGAACCTGCATTTTACTGTCTTTAAGCTTTTACTTATTCCAAGCATTTCTCACAAGCACCACATTACAGCGTCTGTCTTCCTGTGTCTGCCTTAGTTCAGGCAGCATTGTGTCTGCAAGGCACTGAACAGGGTGCTGGAGGCACAGATGACACATGAGCCTGGAGAAGGCCGGGGAGGCAAGGAGTCAAGATGACCACCCCACCTTTTCCCAAAGGTGAAAAGAAATGGCATCCCATGGGGACCCATCACGCTGAAGCCTACAGCCAGCTGGGTGAAAGAAACCCTATTATTAAACACATGCTCCTGGAAGAGCGCCTCGGTCTTATTGGTCCTCTCAACCAGGCAAAATGGGGGTCTCTGATCTGGGTTTTGCCCAGGGCACAGCCTCTGACCTGTGGCGAGTCCACAGGGGCTAGTCCTCAACCAAAAGCCACTGTGTGAGCCCAGGCCTCACTCATCTCCCTTAGCACAAAGGCAAGGGAGTCCCTTCCCTAGGTGCTCGAACTCACTCCAGCCATTGCTGAGAACAGAGACGAACCCGGGAACTAACAGCTCAGAGGGGCGCAGAGTCAAGAGGGCCGGGGCTTGGAGGACAGCAGATGAGTTCACCCACCTTCTCCTACCACGAGCAGCATGCGTGTGCCCACCCTCTCCAAAACCCCTCACCCTCAACTGTACCCTACACTTCTAAAGGGCTTGAGTAACCAGCAGAACTGGGGCAAAGCAGGTGGGGAGAGGGTTTATCCCCAGACACAAAGGGTTTGCAAAATGGGCCTAGGTAAGGTAGCAGTTGACAGAGTGCACTTAAAAACCGAGACACTAGCATTCTCTTGAACAAAGCTATTATTGGAAACTAACAAGTAAGCTCTATTTAAAAGATAAGCATTAACAGTCAAACCCATTCTCCCTCTTTTATTCAAATGAACAAAACTGAATATTCATTGGAATAATACAAGGTTATAAAACACATACACACACAGTGAGAGAGAGAGAGAGAGAGAGAGAGAGAGAGAGAATACGAGAATGGAAATCTGAAAACAAGATACCTCAAAATTAAGATGACCTCCTCCCAATACAATACACAGGAATATCCAACAGTTAGCTTACAGTTTTCTTTTTTTTTTTTTTTTGATGTGGGGAGGGAGGGCCAGGGAGGGAAAGACAATAACAGCCTCTACCTAACCTCAAAAATAATTTTCTTCTCTTATCATATAGGTCAATGAGCACTAACAGGCAATCACAGAGGGCCTAATGCCCGGCCTGCAGAAATCGATGCTAGGCATGACTTAACACTCTTGGTTAATGGAGGGAAAAAGTGAGGGAGAAAAACTCCTAGATTGTCAAATTAATTCTGAGTATGTCATGAGGAATTTAAGGTTTGCATACGAAAGGATATTTAGAACTCCAAACTCTGCTAATAACCCAGTGTTGGGGCAGGCAGCCGCACCCACAGGCTGTTTTCAGTCTAAACGTGAATCCCCTGGGCCTGGACGTGGGGAAAACTTTTTGGTTTGAAAATGCTTCCCATGCTTCATCCCTCCTGATCCCAAAGACAACCTGGTGGGAGGCAGGGCAATCACACTGTGTTCAACTGTTCTGCAAAGTTAAGAGACTCAACCACTCAGGTACGGCCCTTCAACAAAACCAGGAGCGGAGCCCGGGAGCTGGACGGCTTTCTCAACCCGCCCTATGCTTCTGGGGCAGGTTGGCTGTCCTTGGATCAGTGTTTCAAAGACGGACCTGGTGGGCGTCTGGCTCAGAGAGGGGAGTTGGCTGAGCCAGGGACCTGGTGGTTGGCATGCTTATCATAGATTCCACACCTCCAAGTGGCCTCATGTCACTTAGGGGTGCTATGCTCCCCTCCCCTACTCTCAACCTGGAATATTTCTAGTCCACTGCACCAGGCTATAGTGGGTTCTGAAAAGAAGCTGTCCTGTGATCCTAAATGGAGAAGGTCTGAGGCCCTGTGGGGTGGGGCATGGAGCCAGAAGAGGAGAGCAATAGAAAACACAATAGCTTAGGAGCCCAGGAGAGGCTCTGTAGGCTCTGGGTTTGCCCTGAGGAAAAACACATGGTTCAGAAGATAGATCAACTCCAAAGAAATAAATCAAGCTGCCCTTCCAAAAGAAACAATGTTTCTGATTATGGATTGCCAAGTGAGGTGACACTCATTGTATAACATCCGTACTTAGTGAAGTCTAGTCTGATCCATCAGGGTGTCTGGGGCACTTTTGGATGTTAGGTATTGGGTAAGCGATGGGGTGGCAGTGGCCTGGGTCGGCTTCCTCGTCCAGATGCTAATGTGTATTTCACTAGGGCAGGGAAAGCCATTTCCTACCAGCCAGGGACAGGACTCACGCCTGGCATTCAAACTGGTCACTTCAGGTCAGCTCCCATACTGCATAACGTTACTGTTGTTACCTTCGCTTGCTGGGACAGAACCACCTGGCCAAAAGCAGCTGACGGGAGGAAAGAGTTTATTTTGGCTCACAGTCTGGAGGGGAAGCTTCGTGACGGCAGGGAAAGGATGGTCCTAGGGCAGAGGCTGGGTATCGTTATTTTTGCCACAGCAGACAGAAGACAGCAGCGAGAGAGGAAGCTGAGCTCTGGTACGGGGAAGCTGGGCTATTGTTAAAGCCCCAAAGCCTGCCCCAGAAACACAGCTCCTCAAGCAAGGCTCCACCTTCCAAACTGCGGCCAGCTGCGACCACACCACCACAGTTGCGAAGATCAAGTTGGGGCTGGGGGTGTGGGGCGGTGATGAGTGCCTGCATGAGAGAATGTGCACGGTCTTCAGTTCAATTCCCACACCGCAAACAATAACAAAACAACACAACACAAAACAAAACAAAACAAAACAAAACAAAACAAAACAAAACAAAAAACCAAGTGGGCTGGGGATGAAGCTCAATTGGCAGTATGCTTACCTAGCATACAGGAAGCCCTGGGTTCAATCTCCAACACCACAGAAAACTGGGTGTGGTGGTGCATGCCTGTAATCCTAGCATTTAGTCAGTGGAGACAGGAAGAACAGGAGTTCAAAGTTATACTTGGCTACATAGCAAATTCCAGGCCAGCCTGACTACGCGAGACCCTGTTGCAGGGGGAAGGGGGGAGCCTGGCATGGTGGCCTGTACTTTTTAATATATTTTATTTTTATTTATGTATTTATTTGACAGAGAAAGAGGGAGACAGAGTGAGAGAATGGACACACCAGGGCCTCCAGCCACTGCAAACGAACTCCAGACGCGTGCGTCCCCTTATGCATCTGGCTAATGTGGGTCCTTTGGCTTTGCAGGCAAACGCCTTAACTGCTAAGCCATCCCACCAACCCCATGGCCCATGCTTTTAATCCCTGAGCTGGGGAGGCAGAGGTAGGAGGATCACCGTGAGTTCGAGGCCACCCTGAGACTACATAGGGAATTCCAGGTCAGCCTGAGCTAGAGTGAGACCCTATCTCGAAAAACCAAAAAAGAGGAGATGAGGAGGAGGTGTCAGCCAATGTGTAGGTGAGCAGCCCTCCTTCCAGTTGGTCTTCACCACACATGTCTGGTGGAGGGGAAGGATCGTTTCTGCTCTAGATGGATAGCCAAGGCCTGGGTGGGACCCTACAGCCACTGCACTGTACTTTCTTCCAATCACAGTGGATGACCATTATAAATTGGTTCTACACCTTCAACCTCGAAACCCAGCAGAGCAACAGCGAGGCCGGGGGACGGGGAGGCAGGCAGTTACAGGCTTGCTTGCAGATTCAGATTTCTCCAGAAGAAAGGCGGGAGAGGCACATCAAGGATTTCAAGGTACACAGCCAAGGGGACGTTTACACAGAGACGCATCTCCTAAATTAGTCTAATGGGCACAGGGTAAGGGACGTCTCTACCACTTTCAGATCCCAACCATCCCTGTGTGGAGTGAGACTGCGTTTTACCCAAAGGTATGCCTGGCTCTCCAGTGAGACAGAGATGTGCTCACTTCTCGGCAGCATGAAGAGCCAAGAACAGGGAAGGCCACCCTGGCCCGTACTGAACAGGGCTTAGCCTCAGCAAGGCTGCTCGGAACAAGACTTCTGAGTCAGGAGTCCAGCGGAGGCAGGGCTGGCTACCCATTCTCTCCTGCGGTTCCCGAGCAGGCGTGTGATGGATTGGGAGACAGCACTTCTCCTTCTCATGCCCTTCTTCCTCCCCTGGCATGTCCCTTTCAGGGTGGCATCGCAGTCCCTTCACCGTGGCATCCTTCATGCACCTGCTTCCTCATTTACACCAGTAGTTGGCAGCTGGTGCCTGTAAACTATAATAAAATGCCTTTCCAAAAAAAAAAAAAAATGAAGGAATGTGACCAGACATGCCAGACATCATGATATTAAAGCCGTGTCAATTAATTTCTCCCCCTGCTTGATAAACGAGCCCCATTCCATCTCTTAATAATGAGGAGAGAAACAAGAAAAGTTGACACTTAGTTTAATTTATTTTCTCAACTTGCCTGGTCATATTTCTTTCTGCCTTGCAGAGCCAGCTGGGGCTGTGGGGAATTACAAGTGGCTGGCTCACAGGCAAGGCGGAGGACGGTGTGAGTCTACGTGGGTCTCCTTTATTCCCTCCCACCACTTAATCAGGAGGGGAGCGGGACTTAGGCAGCCAGCTCACACCTGCGCCTCTCCAGCCACCTTTGGGGAAGGGAGTTGGGGGAGAAGGGCTGAGGATGGGAGGAGAGTGATCTCAGGTGTGTAGGAGCCACATAACAGAAATGGGCGCTATCAGATTTCCAATCTAGTCCCATAGAACTGCACAAGCATTCCCTAAATTAATATTAAGCTTTGTGGGTGGTATGTGCCAGAAGGAAGCCAGCTTCTCAAATGGAATGGTCCTCCTCAACCTCCCCCTGGGCCCCCCCCCCCCCACCGGCTTTCAGCTAGAGGATGCTCTGGCCAACACCTGACCTTGAAATGTACGGATAAACCTTATAAAAGCCAGACGCCAACTGTGGACCAATGATATCGTGAAGATTTAGTTATAAGAATTTTTTTTTTTCGTTACAGCTGCTATAACCTCAGGGCTATGTATGGACGGTTCCAGATGATGAACCAGGTGGGGTGGGGGACTGCATGCTGTGCTCCTAAGCCAGTTTTCTGGGGACAGTCCTGCTCTAGGATCTTCTGATGGGGGCAGAGCTGGTAAAAAGCTCTGTCTACCTCTCAGCCACATCTCTAGCTATGTGTATGTATGTGTGTGTGTGTATGTATGTATGTATATATATAGACAAGGTCCTGCTAAGTTAACCAGGCTGACCTCGGACTGGGGAACTTCCTGTCTCTGCCTTGTGAGTAGCTGAGATCACAGACCTGGGCAGCCAGACCCAGCTATGAGCTGGTTCGTGACCTTTGCTGTTGACCCCGGCCTTCTGGATCTGCGAGAAAGGGGGCACATCACAGGCTTCTTAAAAAAGAGCTTGAGTTAATTGGGCCTGATGGACCTGGGAAGACCTTGACTAAAAAATAAAAATAAAAATTTTTTTAAAGTTGTGACTATGGCTCAGGGTTTGCCCAGCATGTGTGAGGCCCTGGGTTCAATCCCCGGCACCACAAAGCAAACAACAAAAGAAACCATTCCCACTAAAGTGTAGAGGGCAGGCTTTGCTCCCACCACCAGGGAAACTTGGGGTTTGATCAAACACCCTGATGCAGAAGCAATGAAGTTCTACTTTAGAATTTCAGGCGGGCATCCAAGCATGGGGAGATATAGGGCTGCCTCCTTGGGTCTGTCAAAATTACACATTGGGCAGAGAGATGTACAATGTAAGAGTTAAGAATGGAGGGGTGGGGGGTCTTCTAAAGTCACTCAGGAAGGAGGAAGGAGAGGTTAGAAATGGGGGAGAGAGGAAGACAGAAGAGAGAGGTTCAGCAGGGGCAGAAGGAGCGCAGGAGCGAGACCTCCAGCCAGCCCCGAATGGTTTTTCTAAGCGAAGGCTCAGCCCTGAATACTGATGGCGTGATTTGAAAGTGCCCGTGGCTGCGGGAAAAGGGTACCTCATCCCAGACTCTCGTTAACGGAGAGGGAAAAGACACCTGTGGTCCAGGCCAGACAACCCCGACCTCATTTAATTCCGAGTGCGCTCCACAGCAGCGCTTCTGTGAATGACACTTGTCAGGGCCGCAGATTAGTTCGCAAACCTATTTTTTTGTGCATGGTGTTCCATCTTGGTCGGGAAAATAGTCAGTTCTTGGCGAGAGAGACACATATTACTGCTGTTAAGTGCCAATATAAACTCTGGGACGCAGTGGTAAATTCACCAAATTAAATCGCTAGACAACTGGCTGGGATCAGGACCCCGGCAGAAGGTGCCAGGGCTGCGGCGTGCGCCCGGCAGGGTGGAGGCGGCTGAGGTCGCGAGCGCAGCTGCGGCGAGGGCAGGCCGGGCGGCGGCTTGGAAACCTGGGGTGCCTTGGGCGGGGCTTCCCAGGCTTCTCAACCCCAGAGGCTTTCAGGGCGCAGGGGGAGATGGCGCTCGGGCAGGAAGCCCTTCTTGTATACCAGAGATGTCTGGGTAGGTGCCCAGCCACACCTCCAGAGTGGCTTTTACACCTGCCACCTTTCCTTATAGTCATCCTCCAGCCTCATCCAGGCAGTGGGCAACCTGGGAGGCAAGGGAGGGCTTCAGCTCGCGAGGCGATGCGGAAAGGCTTAGACGGGCTTAGACGGCAGAGGCTGGCAGAGAGACGCTCTAGCAATGGCTGCCTGCGTGACTCCCAACAAGTTATTCAACCACTCCGACCCTCAGTACCCTCCTCTGGGGAACAGAAATGACAAAAATTCACCTTATTACCCAAGAGGAATGCTTAGAAACACTTTCTTTGTGTGAGGGGCTAGGCCACCCTGCCCACCAATCAAATGAAGTTATAGCCGGGCATGGTGGCACACGCCTTTAATCCCAGCACTTGGGAGGCAGAGGTAGGAGGATCGCTGTGAGTTCAAGGCCACCCTGAGACTACAGAGTGAATTCCAGGTGAGCCTGGGCTAGAGTGAGACCCTACCTCAAAAAACCAAAAAATAAATACATAAATAAAATAAATAAAGTTACAGTGGCTATGGCCTGTCTTCTACATCGATCTTTATGTCACATACACCCACCCTTACTTCTGCCCCAGGCCTCACTGATTAAATCCACTTGACATGTTCATTAGGGGGAAAGAAAAGTTCATGGGGGCTTTACCAGCTGCTGGGGCAGGAACAAGATTCAGGACAGGGAGAGGTAAAATAAGTCAGGGGTAAGTTCCTATGCCACCTTAGGAGTTTAAAAGACCCAATTGTGCATGCAGTTAGGTAAAGAAAAAAAAAAACCCCACCCACTGATCTTTGGACGTCACACACTGGCAGTGCTGAGTGGAGCCATGCTGGTCAGCTGCCCCGACTCTGTTTCTCTAGCAGCACTTCCACGTGCCCGTTCCTCCCTCTCACACATTCCCTTCCCAGGAGCAGTTACAAACCGCAGATAAGGTTCCGAGTCCATCTAAAGCCCACTACTTGGAAGGAGTTTTTCAGCCCTGCCACAAATTCATGACTTTTATTATGAGGTGTGGTTTCACAACAGTGCCAACTGACAGATCCCTGGCTGGATGCCCTCAGTGCCCCTGTCCAGGGCTCACTTCTGCCAGCATCACTCTGACCCTGGTGGCTGGAGTCTGTGGGCAGGCAGATGGCCACCCACTGGGTACCTCTGTGAGGAGGTCTGTAGGAGATGGCCAGCTTATGCACCATGGGGTGGATCTGGCTGGTTTTATTTCATTTTTCTGGCTGTTAAGGAGCTGTTCATGACATCTGGAAGCCAGATCTGAGAGGCTGAGGCTGGTTCTGTGGGAGGGAACAGAGACGAGGTCCTGCGTGGAACCGGGGGAGCCTTAGCGCAAGAACTACCGGCAGGGTAGCAGTCTAGCTGCCTGCTGCTTCTCAGTGCCGCCCCCACGCCCTACTAGCAGTGCCCCTGGAAATAGGTTGTAAATACAGAGTCTCAGGCCCTATCCTGGGCCCACTAAACCCAAATGTGCATTGCAACAAGCTCCCCAGGTGATTTTTTTATGTGAATCAAAGTCATGCTGGTCTTGGACAGTGATTCTCACGTCAGAACCACTAGGAAAGAAAAAGTTTTTTTAAATGAGGCTGAGGTCTAGGTTCCACCCTCAAAATTGAGGTAGGTCTGGGGTAACACCCCAGCATCTGAATATTTCAAAATGTCCCCATGTGACTGGGATGTACAGATAGGGTTAAGAAACCTCAGGAGAAGAAACAAAAGATATAATGTTGAACTTCTATGTTTTCTTCTAAAAACAATTTAAACGTCACTAATGTTTATTATACTGAGATCAAGGTTTCATGCTGCCCGGGCTTGCTGAGAGCTCTGGGATTCAAGTCATCCCCCGGCTTCACCTCCCCAGCAGCTGCGGGCACACCACCACGCCCAGCTTCATTTACGATTCACATGTGGGCTGAACGCGTCCTCACGTGTCTGCGGGCAGAGACCCTAAGACAACGGTTTATGAACTGATGGCGGCGGCAGGAAGAAGGGATGCTACGATGTGACAGAGGCCAGATAGGCAGTTCATCTACGCACTGCTGCAGGTACCTTACCCTGTTGATATGACACTAAAGGGGCGTGTAGATTATAAGGCTGGTTTTAAGCCCCACCCCCGAAGCCCCATGAACAACTGCAAAGGAAGTGTGGATGGGAAGCAACAGGAGCACACACGGCAGCAGGAACATGGCGGTTGACCTTCTGTCATTCACCCTTGGCAAGACACCTCATCAGGTGCCTCACGTCCCCAGACTGTGCTCTGGCTAGATGGGCCGCCCAGCAGCCAAGTGAGCGAGAAGAGTCTGCTTTACAACAGAAGCTGGTGCTGGAGAGGAAGCACGCCCTCGATCCAATGTTTGGAAAATATTTCCATTGTTTCGTGATTTTGTTGCTTGAAAATGATGGAACTGGGTCATCTACAAAAGCTCTTCTGTCTGCATACTTTCAAAACCCGGAAACAGAACTGTAAAGACTCATTTAAAAAAAAAAAAAACCTGAAACATTTCAGTGGATTTTGAACCCATTTGTTAAAAATATAAAAATGCAACACTTGATTAGTTTGCACGAAGAACTGATTGACATCAGGGAAGATGGAAATTTACAAGCTGAATTTCAACAGAATCCTTTGCATAATTGGAGGATGGGATTGAGAAATTAGCACCAAGATTTAGCACAGAAAACAACGTGCTTCTTCCACAGGACCTGTGGATCCTGGGAGATGTGTGTTTTCAGTTATGCTGGCCTTGAAAACCAACCAGCAAAAGAAATACAACTTACAATGCACCTTTACAGCTGTATCACAAAGTGTTAAATCACGAAATTTCAAAGACCAGCGTATTTCATCATTGCTCTTACTAAAATATTACTTTAATTATTAATAAATTCTAAAAATGGCTCACTACAAATATGTCCTATTAAATTCCTATTTTTGGTAGGCTTTATAATGTGTATGATATATTGACATAATAGTGCCTGTATATGAATGGGAAATTAAGCAAGATATGTTGGAGATGCAAGCACTAGGTTTTTTACTGCACAATTAAAAAATTTAGGATCTGTGTGTAGTGGTGCACTCTTTAATCCCAGCACTCAGGAGGCAGAGGTAGAGGATCGCTATGAGTTCAAGGCCACCCTGAAACTACATAGTGAATTCCAGGTCAGCCTGGGCTAGAGTGAGACCCCACCTTGAAAAACCAAAACAACAAAACAAAACAAAAAAACTCTGGGGACCCTTGCCATACGTCATAGACTTGGGTTCCGGCATCATCTCAAAGTCACAGAAATTGCTAAACACCAGGGAGTGGAGTGACAGTAGGTTTCCTGAGTAATGACCAGTTGGTACAGACCCCTCCCCAAGACCAAGGAGACCTATGGATGAGAAAGTCAAGGGAGCCAAGCAGCAGTCCATCTCAGAATCTTCTGGATGCCCTCTTGGCTAGGCTGTGACAAGTACTCAGGTGCATTTGGGAGGAGGGGGTGTCATGTTTGTGACGAGCCCCTGTCCCGATCGGTCTCCTGCATGTCAACCGCAGCCATACCTGAACCTGATTTGCAGTAAATTTTTCATAGTATCATATCTTCATTAAAATTTTATTCTATTAGCATTCTGAATCCAAACCACTAAGTACATAATTGCTAAAACATGTGTTAAGCGCCGACTTACGAAATGCCGGCTTTATCATATTGTTAATTAACAGAAAGTAGGATTAATACATTCACAGATCATTAGAAGCGTGCGGTTCACTTTCGCTGGCTCTTCGGCAGGCCGAGGGTGGTTGTCAGTGAGCAACCCTGAGACTCTGCAGCAAGGGCTGAAGTGTTGTCTGGGCTCACCCTTGGACCTCCTGCAGATTCTGAGTGCACTGAGGAGAGCCAGGAAGACAGTGACTCAGGTCTATGTTCCCTAAGATTATCCTATGATCTTATGCCGCTCCGTGCCATTGATTCAGAAGGGCCTGTGGAGCGGGAAGGTATGGTGGGGAGAGAAATCCACATGTTTTCTTAAGGAAAAGCAGAGACTCTGTGTAGCTCTGGGAAAGCCCAAATCTTGGATCTGAGAATGTGCTAGAAATACTAGCAGCACTGCACACTGGCTGCGAGATTTGGGACAAGCCATTAACCTCCTTGGCCCTGTTTCCCCACGTGTAAAATAGGAGTCAAGATGCCGACCTCGCAGGGCTGCCACAAGGATTACGTGAGATAGCTTGAGCTCCCGTTATCACGCCTGCGCAGGACGGCCATTTTTCTATAAGGGTGCTGCACCCAATATTGCTTAAAAGATGGAGCTGAGCCTTGAAAACGCCTTTGCTGTCAGTAAATGTAGGCTCCAGTGGTACAGGTTCTAATGCGGTCGATCCCAGGTGCCCTGGATGCAGATCTGAACTCAACTTGCTGTCATCTCCGGTGGAAACCTGGTTACAAGGTCCCTAGGCCAGAGGGGTTTACTCAAACCTCTGCCCACCTTGTCCTGAGAATTACAGAGGTATCTAGGCATGAAATGGACTAAATGCCATCTCTGTTCCCAGCTGTCCAAATTGCTTCAGCCTGGCCCGATAGTGGTATTTCTGATTCTTCACACTTAGTAATGAAAAAGTCAGTTTTCTTGGCTGGGAAGCAAGCGAGACCAGCGTTGGGAGCCAGGGCTGGAAGAGCCACAGTGAGCTGAGAGGGGGAAAGGGTCAGGTGAGAACCCACCGAGGGCTTCCCGGAAGTGAACCGGGTCTGGGGCTGAGGGGAAGGAAGCCCAGTGAGCAGTCCGCTAGGAAATGCAAACAGTTGATGCCTCAGCTTCATAAGTAAACTTGGTTGGGCAAGAAAGAGTCCTTCTGAGGGCAGGGCTGTCTGTGGCAACAATGGGTGTCCCCTTGAAGAATCCAGGAAGCAAAAATCAAAGGTATGAGGAAATGCAGAAAGCAGTAAATGCCAATCAGCCTCTGCTGGGCCCAAGGCCAAGTGCAAAGACTGAGAAGTGAGTCATCTGGCCGAATTTGTTTTTGCAGAACATTCTTTCAGGGATTAAACTATTTAGTAACTAAAATTTTTTAATTATTTGTAAGAAGACAGAGGGAGGAAGGGGTGGGGGAGAGGGGGAGAGAGAGAGACAGAGAGAGAGAGAGAGAGAGGGGGAATGTGTGAATAGGGGCCCACTAGGGACTCTTGCCACTACAGATGAACACCAGATACGTGTGTCACTTTGTGCACCTAACTTTACATGGGCACTGTGGGGAATTGAACCTGGGCAGGCAGATTTTGCAAGTAAGTGCATTTGACCACTGAGACATCTTCCTAGCTCCGTTATTTAGTAATTTAAACGTTTTCTACCTGAGGACAGACCTTCTGCATGTAGGACTTATGTGACTTGTGTGTGTGTGTGTTAGATATGTATGGTATGGTGTGTGATTGTAATTTGTGTGTAGCGCATGCATGTGTGTGTGCGCAGATGTATATGCCCTGTGTACACACATGCACAGACCAGAGACCTTCTGGCATCTTCTTCTTTGCTCACTGACCTATTTACTTGAGAAGCAGTCTCTCACTCAACCTGGGGCTGCTGTTTTTGACATTTTGTGGGGTGGGGGGTAAGCACACCCCAGAGACACTCTGGTCTCCATCTCCTGCAGAGCTGGGGTTGCAGATATGCATGGCTACACCCAGCTGTTTACAGGGGTGCTGGGGAGTCAAACCCTGGCAGTCACAGGCCACTTAAGAGCATTTGCTGAGAAGCATGAGAGGCAAAACTGTTGAGTCACCTCCCCAGCCCCTTGACTGTAGGTGTGAGCCACCTTAGCTGTAGGAAATATAAGTGGAAAGAGGCTGGATTTTGCATTCAGACAATACATTAAGGTTTGCACCTGACATGTCCCCCACAGGTTCATGTTGTGGGACTTGGTCTCCAACTTTTATTGATATTTTGAAGCCTAGAGGTCCAGCCCACTTTCTGTTCTCTGAGCTCTATCCTCTGCCAAGTGACCAAGCCTGGGCCAACATGCTGTCACCACCAAGAGCTGAGCTATCTACTCCCTGCCTTCTCCACCATGATGAGCTGAAATCCCTCTGAACCTGCGAGCTAAAAAGAAACCTTTCTTCCCTTCCATTGCTTCTGCCAGATCTTTGCTCAGAATGATGAGAAAAGCTAATACAAGTGGGTCACAAGCTCAGAGTCACAACTCCCCCTCCTCTGCTTCCTTATCCATAAAATGGAGCTAATAACACACGGCTGTAAAAAGCTGACAGGAGAGCGCGGACACGAGGCTTGGCACAGCTCCTGGCCCTCCTCAGCATGTACCGCTTTCACCCCTCTCTGGAGATCTGCTTCCCTGGTCAGCTTCCTTGAAGAAACCACTTCGTAATTTGACCGTGTGGGATGAGGGCTCCAGAAAATGGCTACCTGCTTCAGGGAATGATTCGGGGTTCTCACATTTGGAGCAAATACTTCCCCACTGACTGATATTTCGGTATCAGAAGAAGGCTGGAGACAGAAGGGCAGAGGGCCCTAAGGGTGTTCTGACTCCCGGCACAATGCTGGTCCTGCCTGCAGCCGGGAGCTGCCGCTGCCACTTCCCCTGGGGTGAGGTACCGGGCATGCCTGAGGGCCACAGGAGGCAGGTGGGGAGACAGTCACTTCCTCCGTCCTTACCACGGGCAGTCAGTTTATACCTGTGCTCCCCAGAGAAGTCACTCAGCAGACAGCGGTGCTGCCCCCCACCAGAAAATCACTCACGCCGCCGGCCACGGTGTGGCCATTCCACCCGCTTGGTCACAGAGACCAGTAACTTCAATTTACTTGTGTCTGGAGCCTTAAGGAACCTCAGCTGTCATCCTTTCCTTAGTTTATTACCAAATTTCTAAAATATTACATTCTTTATTATATCCAAATTCACTTTATTGCACTTGACAATACAGATAATCACATACCATATGCTCTAATGTTTTGAAACCGATGCATGTTGACAGCGGTTTTTATTCATGATGCATAATTCCATCCCGTGCTCACAATGAGGCATCTGAGCACCCAGCCTGGTGTTAAGACTTTTGCCTAATAACAGATTAACAACACACGAGTTTCTGAGGCACAATCCCCTCCCTTGCCATTCTCTATTTACAGCAGAAAAAGAACCAAAGCAACAACCAAAAAAAAAAAAGGTACCTGGGCTGAAAAGATGGGCTTACGGAAGAGGAGGGGGAGAAAGAAAAGAAAAACAAAAACCAACTCTTTGCCACCACCCGCCCACCATTCCCAGAAGGTTTATTATGATTTGTGATTGTTCCACAATTATGAAAGTTGATACTGAAAAGAGGACTTGCTCTTGTGCGCCAAGCAGCAAGGCGACTAATAGCGGCAGCCCACACGGGCGGCCCCTGCGAATGCAAGGCCCAAAATGCCCAACGCTCCTGTCAGGAGTCTTTCTTATTTTGACTCTTGTCTTGCTACAAGCAAGTACTTGTCACTCCTCCACCTTGGTGAGACTCCCCCTCTCTTGTCCCCATCTCCTCATCCCCCTTGGGCTTCCCTTCTGTTCCCAATTAGCCCCAAGCTTCCTAGCAGAATGAACACAGCCGAGGCTGGTGCCTTATTCTCACCAGGCAGTGCCCCTGTGGCAGAGCGGCCAGGCTGCCAGAACCATCGTGGCATCCTTCAGTGGAGGCCTGGTTGGTTCTGTGGCCGGCCGGCCGGCTGGAGAGCAGGGCGGATAACGTACAGATGATCCTGGAGCTCTGCGCCCGTGCCCGGAACAAACAGTGCCATTTCATGTGTCCCCTAACTAAGCGCTTTCATTTGCTTCCGAGGAGCACTCAAACAACTGTAAACCCATTAGGTCGTGTCAAACGTGGTGAGGAAGAACTCGGGCTGTCACCAGCAGAGAATCAACTTAGATTTCTAGATTCTCAAAGCTTTAATATATAGATATTCGTCTCTTCCCACTGCAGATGGGCGAGGGGACCCGAGTAGGGGGTGGAGGCGGTGAGAACAGCCCACAGCTCGGCGGCGGACAGATTGGAGTTTCACAATCATTCTCCTGGATAATGGGATTTCTCAACAAGGGGAGGGGGCGTGGGAAGGAAAACCAGGTCTTCGCTTGCCCAACCCTTAGCTATTTTTCCAAATCTTAACTGGGTGGGGGCGTTGGGGCGGGAGGGCATCAACAGCCTCTGAGAAGACCCAGCGACCTGCTGGGAACAGAAGCCACACAGGACCAAGAAGAGGGTGGTGTTGGAGGATGAAGAAACAGTGACTTGGGCACCTGGAGGGTGGCATCTCACTCCCTGCAAGTGCTGTGCTCCTGAACAGCTCACGTTGCAGCCCTTGGCTTTCCTCCTGCGCTCATGCCATGACTCCCAGACATGTGCTCTCTTTCCTAAGCATCTCCAGCAGGTCGGGCTCCTCCTCTTATCTGAACGCATTTGGGGATATCTGCACACTTTTCTTCTGCTTGCCTACCACATACCAAGTAGGGCAGCAAATAACTGGCAATGAAGCCAAGCATTACTGCAGAGACCAGAGCTGACAGAGGTGATGTCATACAGACTCCTCCTGGACCATTACTGGTTGTTCTCTGTGAGTTCAGAAATGAGATGGTGGGGCCCAGGCTGGGTTTTGCTAAATCAAGACCTAGGATGGGTTGGTCAAGTGGTCCTTGGTCCCATGACCCTCCTTGTCAGTTCTGTTCTCTCCTTGGTTGCATACTTCTGGGGAAAGGGACAATACTGCTTTCCTCTCCTCAGAGACGGCTTGTTGAAGAGCCGCCACCTTGAGGAGCTGGTTAGTTCTTCATCTTTAGGCTTGTCTTGGTAACTTCACTCCTGGCCATCTACAGCCAGGAAAGCAGCCCTGGTCCCCTTCCAGATCTGATGTTGCCATGTCTTTTTGTCTTATTCTAGCCTCGTCTGGCTCCTCTAAAATATCTTCTGCAGTCCTGGCCCCCATCCGCAGTGGTCCACCACATCAACGTCCCTCCATTCCCGGGATGTCTATGGCATTACTCCACATCTCCACTTCTTACACAGCCTCCAGGGGCTTCTTCAGCTGTCCATCACCCCAGGGCTCAAAGAAAATAGAGGACCAACTACAAGCCAGGCTTCTTGTAACTCATCATTGAAACATTACCTTGCCCAACCTTCCCCAGTCTGTGCCTTCAAAATGTAAGCTGTAGTTGTAACCTGATTATAAAAGTAATGTTCATTTTGGCCTTAGAAAATATGGAAAACACTTATTCTTATAATAAACATTAATTGGATAACCACAATAGGGAGGAAACTTGGCTGAGCTGTTAGGACACGATGGAGACAAACCCCCCTCTCCCTCAGCCTCTGCTTCCAGGGCTGAAATACACAACCCACCACCCCACTTTCAGTGCATCAAGAGCAAAGTCCCTGTGAGCTCCAGGACTTGCTGGCCTGGGTGACCACCACATCCCGCCCCGAGCAGTGCCCAGCCCCCAGCATCCTCAGCAAACACTGATCACAGAAATGGACGACTTGGAAGGATGGTCTCCATTGTGTCCCTCTCTTACCTACAAAGAGATTTTTTTTTTCTTTTATTCTTTTAAATTTTGAGACAGGGTTTCATGTAGTTCAGGCTGGCTTCAGAATGTGCTACATAGCTAAGATGACCTTGATGATCTTCCTACGAGCATCCCTGGTGCTGGGATTATAGGCATGTACCACTCTACCCAGCTCCAAATGGGTTTTCTTCAGAGACAGAATTGATTATGTGCAAAGGTGGTTGGTAGTAGACTGTGGGAAGTTAGAGAAGGATTCTGGGGTTCCTTCATCATTTTCACGGCACCTCCTTTCTCAATTGGCACTCTGAGCCTGGTCTTGAGGACAGAAAGAGTAAGAAGGAAGTCAGCCCTGGGCCTGGCCAAAGACAGCCACCTTCCCTCTGCGAAAAGTCCACGGCAAAGGCTTTACAGGCACTCACAGCTCCCCAAGGAGAAGGTGAAAGGAGAGGCTGGGGAGGCACGGCTAGCTGCCCCCACTCAATGGCCACACCAAGGCAAGCCAAATTTTGTTTTCTCTTGTCTACCAATAAGACAGGATGTTTAAGCCTTTAGGGCAAATGGTGCCACCAAAGCCACAAGTCAGACAAAGCTTTGGGTCTCCCAATCACAATCTGTCCACAAATGAGTTATAAGGTCCATGAAGGGGACAGGTCTGGCCAGCAGGCAGCCAGGACAGGAAATTTACTACAGCAGGGCCTTCTTTATTTGTTTTAAAATAGCATTTGTGTCTCGGAAGCCTGAGGGAACTAGCTTTTCTGTTCCTCTCCTAAGGCTAAAAATCATTAGCTCTGTTGACAGAAGTCAGGAGGAAGGACCTTCACTCAGAGACAGACCCTCGCCCCGCCCAGAGCCAACTGCTTCCACTGTGCCCCGAAAACGCGCCCTATACGATGCATCCGACTTTCTTTCCAGGATGCCAACATTTTATGAGGCTGGGGGGGTGGTCTCTAGGGTAAGGGAGACAAGAGCAACACTCTTAACCTGGCGTCTGTGTACCAAGTCCATGGTTTGCCTCTGCCCAATGCCCACAGGCCACCCTCTGAAGGATGCTGTGAGGTGGACTCATGCAGGCCCTGCACTGTGGTTCTTAGGTCTTGGTTTTCTGCCAGTCAGAGGTCTAATGGATGTGCTTATTTTATTTCATTGGCTTGTAAAGGGACATAACCAAACCATGATGGGGAAAAGAAACTGGCCGTGGTGGAGGCTTCAGCAAAGGCTGGTCAAACGCCAGGAGTTAAGTAATGTTTTGGCCATCTGTGCTCCCAGAGGACCAGCAGCAGGGCCGGGAAGGAGATAGAAGGATGAGTGCTGGGACTGGGGAGGTGTGGCTGGAGACCCATTCCTGACACTCTGGGCAGAGCTACCTTTTGTCCCAGTCTCCTCCCAGATAAGCCACTTTGCTTTCGCACCTGCCTTCTTCCTACTGGCCTTCATCATTAGCCTCACACCACGTTTTATTCAGCAGTCAGTCACACTCAGTCTTTGCATATGCATGACCACTAATCCTTCCAGCTCAGCCCTCAAGGCAGGCAATGTTATCTCATTTTGACAAGCAAGGACTAGGATACTCAGCAAAGTGAAGTCACTTGCGGTGGGCTTCTCTCCATCACCCAGAGGCTAAGCTGGGATGCAAGCCCAGGTCTGCCTGTCCAGAAAGCCCAGTCTTTCCTCTCCATTAGCCCTTGGAAGGGCTACCAGCATAAGCGGAAAGCTTAGTGTTAACACAGCCCTGGGTAAGCTGCCACACAGTGGAAGCCAAGTGACCAATGGGTTATCCCTGTGGATAAGCACTGGGCCAGGAAGCTGGAGACAAGGAGAGGGAAGGAAGGAGGGAGGGTCCCATTCTGCTGGGCAGGAGGTACCACCACAAGCAATTCACAGAACCCAAGACTCAGTGTTTCCATCGGGGAATGGAGATTTCAGTCTGCACGGCTCACAGCCGAATTCTCTGTACCTAGAATTTGCACTCAATAAAAAATTGTCAAATGCATGAGCGAATCTGAAAAATGGGAATCCTCTTAGTATCCTCCCTATGTGTCTTACTAATGACATAATATAATAAATCATTTTGCCCACAGCATGATGCATCCTAAGGAATCAATAAGTAGAAGTTGCTGGTTATCAATATCATTATTACATACTATAATAATAGCATTATTGCTTTCCAAGGTCATTAGAAGGAACAAGGCGGTTGCTGAGGTATAAAAGTAAGCCAGTGTTGTTATAGTAGCTGTACCAGTGCCGACACTGACGGTGGATCACCATGAACACAGTGGGGCAGCACAGAGGTGTCCTGGGAGGCTGTCCCAGTCTTCCAGTGGATGTGTTCAGGGCTCCTGTCCTTGCTCTGCCCAGGGTCTCTGTGGCCATCTGGGATTTGCAGACAGAACTGCTGGGCACGTTCACACTTGCATGCCCGTTCCAAGGAGAATGCCAGTTACCACTGTGCCGGGCACCCAATGCCTACAGGTTAGGCCAGGTCTCTGAGCAGCTTAGTTAAAAATAAAGTTTATAACCGAGACAGTAAATCCAGACTCCTCTACATCGGGGTGACGGGGGAGCAGGTGCTCAACCGTGCTGCTGCGGTGACGTGCACGGCTCAGCCGCAAGCTGGTACGGAGGGAGAGGGGCAGCAGGCCCCACGGCACACAGGCCAAACCAGCTTTGTCAAGAGAAGGGGTCTTGGCGCTCCAGGTCCCACATCCCCTCCGATGTGGTGATTCAGTCAGTACTGGCTTAGCACCTGCTTAGGAGCCAGAAAGTACCTGGGGCCACGGCAACCATGCCTCAAGGTGACAAAATGAACAGATAAGCAAGTTACAAAGTAACTTTAACTCAGGACACACTGAGGAGAAGGGTAAACCCTGGATTGAGGCTCCGAAAATTCCTCTTATCCTGGAGGCTTCTATGGCAACCTGCTGGTGCCAAATACCATCGTGCTTAGCAAACTCACCATTACCGGAACAGGGCGAAGCTCGAAGTCCTTTTCACTGTTAGATTTACTGGGACTATATAGCTTTGCTCTGAATCCTTATCTGAACCTGTGACATTCCTCCTGCGGAGTGGGGGCCAAATCTTTCACCCACTCCCAGCCAGCTCTGACCTGAGGATCTGGTGCTGTGGGCACACACCTGCTAAGGTCACTTGTCTTTTATCTGTATATCCACGGATCTACCATCGGAACTGCCGATTTACTCTCCGGCTACCCCACAGCATCTACCAAAGCAGACAGAAACGATCACCTGTCCTCCTGATGTGGCACCCTCCTTTGGGGGCCAGAGACCAAGGGGAGATGTGGGCGGGGTGAGATGACAGGAAGGGAAGCAGGCATTTGGAAGGAGAGGACTTGGGACTCCTCTGGTTTCAGGGAGGGGCCTAGAGGCACACAACTATTGACAGTATCGACTTTCCAATCTGGTCCAAGCTACTCACCTGCCCAGCTGGAAGTACCGAGAAAAAGAGCTGACAAGAGTCTGGGTTTGTTTCAGATGTGTTATTATTATAATTACTGTTATTATTCTACCACTGTCCTTTCAAAACCATTCCCATAGGGTACTGCACCGTCTCCTGACAACCAACCAATGAGGGATTTCAGAAGGGATGATCAGGCCTATGTCACACGAAGAGGAGAAGAGGCATGGGGCGGGGGAGCCCTTTGACCTTGGCCATATTGTAAGTCAAATGACAAGGACGAAAGGAGGGGTCTTTGACTGCTAGATCTCCAGCATCCACAGGTGAAGGCGGGCAAACAGAAACAGACCTCCAGGCAGGGCTGACCCAGGGTCTCTGCTGTGGTTAGAGGTGCCACGCCCCTTCTGTGCAGGAACCCCAGCTCTCCCCTCACCTCAGGTCACAACACTCTGCCGGCGGGAGATTTTACAAGCTGTTCGTTAGAGGATGGATTCTTCCCTTGCTGCCAGGACTCCAGCAATGCAATAAATAGTGCAACATCCCATCCTTCTGCTATGCTGGACCCTAATATGCTCACAAGGCAGCCAGGGAGAGTCCAGTGCACCCTCCTGCCCGGGGCTTCAACGGCGAGACAGCACGGTCACTCACTGTAGCAGGTGAAAGGCCCTAAACCCCACCCTGTGATTTGGGCTTTGCCAAATCTGCAAGGGGAGAAGCCTCCCGAGGCTGTCCCTGTTGCCCCTGACCCCAACCCTTCCCTCAGAAGCCCTGCCATGACCAGCTTATCAGAGAGCCCCATCTGAGTGAGTGTCCAGCAGGAGCTACTCTGAGGCATGGCTCATGTACAGCTCACGTCCCTCTGCTGACCCCTGAACTCGACTCACATTCACACAGAGAAGCAGAGGCACTGGGGACAATCCTAGATGTCCTCCTTTATTTCAAGTTGGTTATCCGGCTTCCTGATAAATATTTTAAATAGGGGACTAGGGAGATAGACCTGTCAGCAAAGCGCCTGTCTTGCAAGCATGAGGACCCAAGTTCTGACCCCAGTACACACATAAAAATGCCAGGCATGGTGGTGCACATCTGTAATCCCTGCCTGGGGAGGTGGAGACAGACAGGCAGATCCCTGGGGCTTGCTGGTCAGCTGGGCTAGCCTAATTGGTGAGCTCCAGGCCTTGTCTCAAAGGAGGTGGCCAGCATTCCTGAGCTGACATCCAAGCTTGTTCTTTTACTTCCACGTGCATGCAAACACACGTACACTAGCACACACTCATGCACCTGCACGTGCACACACATGCATAAAAAAACATTTTAAATATGCATTTGGCCTTCTCACAGAGTGCACTATAATATATCCCTTCACTGAGAGTGTCCCACAGACTGGGAGACAGGAAGGAGGGGAAGAAGCATGCATAACAGGGGTGTGCTTGGGTCTTCGGGGCTATCCAGTTGCCAGGGTTCCTGGCACAGCCTTAGAAACTTAAATGACTGAGGTGCAGACTAGAATCAGCCCTAGGACACGTCCACCAGAGAAGCACTTCTCTTTTCCTGAAATGCACGCTGCTCTGTGCATATCTGAGTTGCTGAGTCACTGGGGGAGAAGGGCTAGAAAAAGCAGCTCAGGACCCCTCAGAAACAGGCTGGCTCCATGTGAGACAGGGCCCGGGAATTCTCAGAGCTCCCCAGGTGCTTCAGATCCTAATGTGATTCACAGTGTGTATGAAGTTTATAGCTCTCTTCCCGCAATATTGTGTCATCACCATTTCACATGTCATTTAGAAACTCTCCGTAAACATCATTTTAATGGGTGTGTAATAATCCATCGTATGAATGGCCCGCAATTTTCTTTCCCTTTACTTTTTACAAGTGATCTTCTGAGCGTGCTCTCATGTGGCTCGCATGCACACTCAAGTCTTCTCTCTGGCTATCTAGGCAGATGGTCTCCTAAGCTCTTGCCTGAGGTTGGCCAGTTAGCCCGGCTCATGGTGAACACGGCCAGGGGCCAGGAACCCTCTGTCAACTGAGGAAATAGCCACTTCCGCCAGGAGGGTCACCTTGGTTCCATTCACCCAGAAGGAAGGAGCGAGCTGCAAGATGAGCGAGCGCTGCATTAACTCACTCAGGCTCCAGGTTTCCCTTTGGGGTTCTCACGGGAATCCCAAAGCCTGCTAGTTTTGGACAGTCATTAACTTAACAGGCAGCTCTGAGTCTTCTTAGTCGGGATCAGAAATCAGGCCAGGAGGTGCTTCCTGTACAGTTTCCTCCTCTGGCTGAGCAGCCATAGGAATATGCGCGTCTCCTTGAAAGACCGAGCAGACAACGTGCCTCATTCTGGAGCCTCATGTCCAGTCCCGGAAGTTCAAACTCTGACGTGGTCAGGCCCTGCGGAGGGAGGGGTCACTGCATGGACTCTCCTGGCTCCTCTCTTCTCCCAGCTTTCAGGCGATCCACCAGCAACACAGCTGCTCAAGACTCAGGCTGGGTTAGAGAAGACTTCACATCTTCCAACCAGATGTTCCAGCAAGGAGCAAGCACCTGGCGAGCAAATCGTAGCCCGCTTCCAACTCCAAGCTCCTTGCTCCCCGTCAGGGATCCATCGTGCACGGCCCTTCTACTTCCCACTTGGGAACATCTGGCAGGTAGACAGCCAGAAGCACATGCTACGTCACTAACATGGTTCCCAGCTAAACCCAAGCTTAGTCCTGGGAGCCCGATCTTCCCCTTGTCTCTCTAATCCATTGCCCTACCCCCCCACCTCCCCATCCTAGCTCGGCGGAGCTTTATTGCCAAACAGATGTTGCGTCTGACCCGAGATCTCCTAGGCACCCCGCCAAAAGAACTGATTAAAGAGAGGCTGCAACATGGGACAGTCTTCCCAAGTCCACCATAGGCTCTGTAGATTTTACTGTCTGTCTGTCCTTCTCTACTTGTGAGCCAGGCCCAGGTGTGCTCATTTCTACCTCTAGACTTTTTCTCTCACCAATAAACACCATCACAGCTCTCCAGCCTCCCAGAGGTCCGCCTTAGTGTCAGGGTTATTCTGCAAAGCTTGTCCTTCTCACTCGGCGGGAGTTACTATAGCCCGGCAGCAGGTACGTCCCCTCTGGTTGGAATTCTGTGTGAAGTCTAACATGAAGGAATGTGCTGAAAAAGACCCTCTAGGAGTTTAATAATACTTATTTTCAGTAAACAGAACAATGTCTAAAGACTTCTATCAGAAAAAAAAAGAGTTGAGAAGAAAGAAGGGAGACTGGTGTTTAGAGGTTAACTGTTTGGAGGTGAGCTGTTAAAGAGTCACTAAGAAAGTTCCAGAGTCAGAATGACCCACTCATCTTCTGTGAGGTCTTTTGGGGTCTGTCTCCTTCATATCTTGAGTCGCTAAAGATAGAGGAATATTTGCTATTGAACTCAGAAGGCGTTTGGAAGCTGGGAAAGAGTGTGCCTTGGCCAATATTTCACCTGGAGTCTTCTCTGGGTCTGAGCCTTAAGTTACTATTTTGTGACTTGTCCAACATGACAGATCATCCTGGAGCACACTGTACTATGTAAAGGCATGGAAACAGGGCTAATGACTTTGAGAAGCACAGAATCTGAAGCACGCTCCTTTCCCTCTGGCCTCACAAGACTCCACCAGAATTAGGAGGCCCGAGCCACTCCTTCCCTCCCAGAGACCAGTGGTCTGCCGCACTCGGCCCTCACCTTCATCTCAACTCGTCTAATGTGCAGAAATGCTGCCAGAACACAGGTTCTTGAGCCAAGTTCAAATCCCAAAGGTACCACTTACAGGATGCTATCAACTCTGGTTGTACCTAATGTCCTCAGTCATAAAACAGGGACAGTAATATTTCTGATTGGGCAGAGGTATTTATTGTAATGCTGGACACATACCAAGGTGCCAAGACTACTTCTGTCTTCTTTCTTCCCCTTCCTTAGCCTGTTACAACTAGTCAGACACTGAAGGCCAAACAGCAGGACAAATTCAGTCCACTCTTTCTCAGGAACAAGGATGCAGATCACCTCTGGGGCAGTGGCCTCATCTATCAGGAAGACACCCAACCCATCCGCCCCCTTCAGCAAGCCTCAAAAGGAAGCTCTGTTACGTTACCTCCGGAGCACAGTCCTGTCACACGAGGCATGCCTTGCTCGAGAGAGGGGATTGGCGGGTGCTGGTTAACTGCCGGTTAAGGCAGCTGCACTTTACAGTAACCCAGCATGGACAATCTTATGAATGACACTCGCAAGCTGCCAGCCTGGGGACTCATTACAGTCAAGGTACAACATGGCGGCCTGCCAAGCCCCCGGCTTTCACACTCGCTATGCCAGAACATCCACACACAATTTAATTGCATTATAATTTCAAAAGTGCTTTTCAAACTGGAAAAAAGGCATTCACTGATTAACCAGCGAAGAGCAAAATTGTTTATGAAATTGAATACAAAAAGCTACAGAAATGTAATTGGGTCGTTCTAGCACCTAATTTTCAAGCCATTTTCCCCACTTATTTAATCACGAGATACAAAAGGAGCGACTGAATTGACTTCATACTAATTAGATTACTCCCTGCGATACTCCGGGCTTATATTCCAACTGGTTGATAGCAATGTTTTAAATGGAAACGAAAATGCCAAAGCAGCTTGTCTGCAGGACAGAATGGACTATGTGGAACGGACCCTGCCATCCACTAATACAAGTGAGTATTTGTCCCCCGAAGCTTCCCACACTCCCTGTTCCGCGAGAACGTCCTTGGAGAGACGCCACCCCTGGAGTATCGATCGATCAGACCAGTCCTTGGTCCCTCTCCGTGTGCCCTGGACGAATGGGTCTGAACATGTCCCTTCTATTAAACGCTGCCACCGCCCCAGCAGGCGCGGAGGCTGCGGAGCGAGGCAGAGAAGGCCGTGCAGCAACTCTCCTAATTGGCTCAGCGAGGCCCTCGGAGGGCGTCTCAACACTCTTGCTTTCAGCGCTTCATAAAGCGACTGGTGGCCGCAAGCAGATCGGTAGCAGCCTCGCCGGCAAGCCTGGCTCTGCTGGGTTCTCACACTTTGTGAACTGAGCCAAATCCTCATCCTCCCGGGCAGGGATGAAGCAAATCTAACCGTTTTCTTCTCAGAAAGCTACACTGTGCTATATACTGTGTTCTCAAGATGACACTCCAAACAGATGTGGGAAGCTAGGGTGGCCTGGGCACAGGTAGGCACAGCAGGCACCTGCCCGTGGTGCCGATCGATACAGATGTCCAACTCAGTGCTTTGAAGGGGCTGCCTTATGCCCATCTGGAGACCTATTTTCTTTTTTCTTTTTTGATATGTGATTGAGCCTTTTCATGGCTTTTTTTTTTGTAGCTCATTTTAAATTTTATTAGGAGAAACATAATTGATTATATAATCAAATGTAAAACGTACATTATCAAGATATCTCAGCACTTCACAGGCCATTTAATCAAGATATCTGGGGCCGTGCCAAGAGGAATTAACTTGCTCAAAGCCTCAAGTATGCAAGGCTCTGCTGTATTTGTTTCCATGTCTGGGATGGGTCTTGCTCCCCAAGAAAGGAGCTCAAGGACTAAGCTGTACCCAGCTGGGGTCTCAAGGTCCTCCGTGTCACTTCTCCACTTCTCCAGACCACATAAGACTGTTTGTTCTACCTTGAGCCCTATCTGTGATGTGACGTCTTCACACTGTGCCCAACTTCTCTAGTCTGTGAAGATATCTTTGGGGACATGCCCAAGTGCCACAACAACATACAGGCAGCCGAGAGAGGAGGAGGGGAGTTTCTGCTTCTATTCCTCATCATAAACTGCTACCCTCCCTGGGAAAGTAAACAGATGTTATTTTGGAGGCAACAGGGGTGTCTCATGACTACAGCCAATTTTCACCAGACCCAGGGAGTCTGGGAAAGAGGAGAATAGCAAGAAGGGGACATCTGTCTTGAAATGCCATCCCCTCCCCTGCTTTGGAGGCCTGGGCAGACATAGTATTCGCAGCTCCTCAAAGCTGCTCAAATGAGCCCATTCTCTCAGGAACTGCCTGCTGACCCTGGGTACTGGGCCAGGCCTGATGCTGATTAGTTTGGGGGGTATAAAATCAAATGTGTCCCTGTCTTCAGAGAGCTCACGTCTTAGCAGGAGAGGGACAAACAGTCCTAATACAAATTCAACAAGGCTGTGATGGGTGGGACAAAGGGAGGGTGACAGTCTGGAAGGATGAAGGAGGGCTTCAGGCAGGTGCCATCAGTCTGTTCACATATCTAAGTGGAGTTCTGTATGGGAAAGAAAGAGGTTTTCTGGCACCAAAGAGTCAGCAGTGTGGTCTGGGTGGCCTCTGGGAGCATGGTGCCCTAAGACATGGCTCAAAAACCCAGGAATGGAGCAGACGTTTCTAGGAAGACCAGCCAGAACCATACGGAGCCTTGTATGACATGTTTATCCCATAGGCAGTGGGAAGCCCATCATGGCACCTTCCTCCAGCTGCTAACTGGTGCAGTGCTAGGGGCTATGGACCACACAAACATTTCTAGGACACACTGTAGGGTGGGCCCAGCCCAATGCCAGATGCCGTGTCTCAGAGTCAGGCCACTGTAGACACATACACCATATGATCTCTGGCACCCGCTCATTCCAAGTCTCAGGACCCTTGTTTATCAAAAAGAAACTCTGTAAGTATTGAGTAAGGCACACATTAAATGGAGTAAGGTGCTTTAGGACAGCATCTGGCACTGTGAGGGTCTCCACTGGCATTTGTTAATGAAATTGGTGAAGCACGACACACACAAGGAATGGTAGCTAACAACCCATAGCATCCTGGCTGGCACCAGGAGGTATCTGGTCATGGAATCTGCCCTCACCACCTGTGGTGGTTTGAATGGAAGAGGCTCATGTGGTCTTCGGCTGGTTGGAGCCACTGGGAGGCGGAGCTTTGCTGCAGGAGGTGTGTCACCGGGGCCAGACCTTAGGGTTTATTCATCCAGCCCTGCTCAGTGTTCACCGGCGAGCTTGCCCTTGCTGATCCCGACCTGCTGCGGATATAAGGAGATGCGAGCTGGCTACCTCTTCTGCCACGCTTTCTCCACCATGGTGAAACTTCCCTTCGAAACTGTGAGCAATAAGCCCTTTCCTCCTGTGAGCGGCTTCTGGCCAGGGGTTTTGTCTCAGCAATGAGAAGGTAACTAAATCACGGATCCAACCTTCCACGCTTACTGGGGGTTTTTAGGACCCATGGAGGTCCAGCAACCCTAGAGCTTCCTGCAAATAGCGAAACACGCACACATCCAGACTTTCCTCCACTGAAGGAGAAATATCTGAGGACACAGAGGCAAAGGACTGCAGCCACGGCTGTCACCACTAACAATTATTGGTAAGAGTCATGTGATGCTTGGTCACAAAGCGACCTTCTGAGCTGTCCTGGGCCACTGCCCATAAATATGTTAGCTCCTGGGCAGTTCTTAATTACTGTTACACTTGAACCCAGCCATCTGTGCCCTGCTGCTCCAGCAAGAGATTCACAAATATGCAACACGCCCCTTGAACAAGTGGAGAGGACAGGCAGTCAGGGCCACGGGGGCTACTGTGTCTTGAGATGAGATGGTAGAGCTGTATGGCAAGAGACTAGTGCAGGGACTGGTCAGAAAGAAGGTCCTGTTCATCAGCTGTGCTCAGGAAATGTGACACGCGTCAGAGGAGACACCAGGCCCCTTCTGGCTCAGGTGGGCTGCTCAGTGGAGCGTGTAACAGGCTAGACAATGAGATCTTTGAGAACTCCTTAAGGACAGCATCCTCGGGGAGGGAGTCAGGCCTGGGGACAAGGGAGGATGGGAGGAGGGAAATCGCAGAGCCTGCATCTGGGGACAGAGTTCACTTGTACACAGAGGCCTGTGTGTGTGTGGTGTGTGTGTGTGTGAGAGAGAGAGAGAAGAGAGAGAGAGAGAGAGAGACAAAGAGACAGAGTGTGTGTGTATGTATTTGTGGAGAGAGAACACACAAGCGGGGAGGTTAAGAGAAACATGTAGCCATTATTTTTCATTTATGTATTATCATTAGTAGCAGTAGTATTAATTTTGGTTTTATGAGGTAGGGTCTCACTCTAGTCCAGGCTGACCTGTAATTCACTCTGTATTCTCAGGGTGGCCCTGAACTCATGGTGATCCTCCTACTCCAGCCTCCCGAGTGCTGGGATTAAAGGTGTGTGCCACCACGCCCGGCTCATATCCCTTATTTTTATTGGGACCTTTAATATATGAACCTATTCTAGTTTCTACATGTGGCCATTATTGGTATGTCAAAGTCTGGAAGGCACCACGTCACATGGGGAAGCTTACCTGACAGTGGCTGAGTTATATCCATAGCACACTACGTGTGAAAGCAGGCGGTGCAAATGGGAGGGCAACAGGCATTGAGGTTCCACAGCAAACCCTGGGTGCATTTGCCAGCTCCATGCTAGCTTGCTGGGGAGCCTGGGCAAGCGCCTTTCCTGCTCTTTCCCGACAGAGTGTGAACTGAGTGGGTGTTTCCCATGTGCAGGGCTGAAGAGGAACAGAACCTTCCATGGGACCAGCAGATAGAACGAATAAGTCACTACAAAGTTCAAGCCTCTAAGGTCTGCAGCTACTAGTAATAAAAATGGTTGGCATGCAATTCAGGGCATGCAAGATTTCTCTCCATTACACAGGCCCAAGGAACAGACCTGTGAACTGCCACTCAGCTGTCCATGTTTGTAGTGGCTGCATGTTATTTTATTTTAAACTTTACTTTTATTTATTCATTTGAGAGAGAGAGAGAGAGAGAGAGAGAGAGAATGAATATGGGCATGCCAGGGCCTCCAGCCACTGCAAACGAACTCCAGATGCATGCACCCCCTTGTGCATCTGGCTTACGTGGGTCCTGGAGAATTGAACCAAGGTCCTTTGGCTTTGTAGGCAAATGCCTTAATGGCTAAGCCATCTCTCCAGCTCTGCATGTTATTTTTTCAATATGTTTTTTTGTTTACTTATTTATTTATGAATGAGAGAGAAAGAGGTAGAGAGAGAAAGAATGGATGTGCCAAGGCCTCCAGCCACTGCAAATTAACTCCAGACGCATGTGCCACCTTGTGCATCTGGCTTATGTGGGTACTGGAGAATCGAACCTGGGTCTTTTGGCTTTGCTGGCAAGTGTCTTAACCGCTAAGCCATGTTTTGATGGTGGTGAAATAATAACAGAAGTATTTCCCTCCAATATAATTGTATGTATATATACATACATATGTGTGTGTGCATATATATATATTTGCCTCTTTCTCTCTCTAAAATAAATAAATGACATTTAACTAAATAATAAATAACCTTAAAAAGGAAAAGGAAGGAAGACAACAGCTTCTACCACTGGGCATACCTACCCATTAGGCTCTTTATATATTACCACCTAAAGTGCTTCCTATCCCCATTTTACAGATAAGAACACAAAGATTCAGAGATGAAGTTGACGACACATATAATAATATTTTTTAAAAGAAAGAACTAGAACCCAAACCCAGAAGTACTGTGCGCAAAGGTTCAAATTCAAATGATGAATGAACCAGCCCTCTCTGGTTAGGAAGTAGTTCCTCAACTTTAAACAGAGCTCACTTGGCACTGGCCATGACCTTAGACCATACTTCGCTGGCTTTATAATTCTTATTACAAATATAGGCTCTTCTTAGGAGGGACAGCCGAGACTGCGCTCAGTGACAGGCTCCGCATGTCCTACTACTTGTCCTCCCTTCAGCCTTCCTGACCTGGACCTCCAGCCTGGGCATCCTCACGGGCATGGCCTCCAGCTCCAAGAGGAGTCTGGGGAAAGAAGAGAAGCATCTGGGCAAACAGTTCTTATTGGGGCTTGTTTGCAATTTGGTTGAAGGGCGCGCGGAGGTGAGGGAGTCTCTGGCCCACAGCTGCCGGCACAGGTCATGTGGGATTTCTCAGTAGAAGTAGACAGGCTGGGGAGGGAGGCAGTGAGGTCTGGCTATAGGCACAGGGGCTTCTGTGAATTTTGAAGATGAGAGTCTGAAGTCCAGAGTGGTTATGCATTGCTCAACATCTCTCAGCTGGTATCAGGTAAAAAAAAAAAAAATCTGGGACTTCTGAAGTCAGGTGTCTATTAGAATCCTTGCGTCCCAGCCCTTCTTCTCCCAGCACGTGAGGGTTTGGAGGTATTTGAAGGAGCAGTACAGAGAGGCGTACTAGGTCGGGTCCACGCAGCCGATCTTGTAAATTCCTGGGAGTCTCATTACATTCTCTCAACTACTGTCCACCCCCAGGGTTACGTGGGGGGCAGGGCAAAGGGGGTTCTGTGAAGGGACTTGCTCCCCTATCACCCTCAAGGGTATTTTACAAGACAGACCAGTTTTCAGCCAGGCATGGCGGTGCATGTCTGCATTGCCAAGCATTTGGGAAGCTGAAGCAGGAGCATCCTGAGTTTAAGGACAGCCTGGGGTACAGAGTAAGATCCTGTCTATTAATAAATGAATAAACAAACAAGTAAATAAAGCAGGCAAACAAACCAAAAAGGAGCACTTTTCTCCCCAAAGGCTAGGAGGGAAGCCAGCTGGCGGGACCAATGATGAAGATGTCATTGCACAACGAGCTGCTTCCATGCGGTGTAAGAGGTTTCCATATTTGCTATCACACAAAAGATACCAAGGAGAAATTGTGAACTGTCTCCTTACTGCCCCATCTCTAACCAGCCATGATTACATGTGTTTCTACTCTGAACACACTGCTCAGAACACAAATCCAGATGTCCAGGGGCTCTCAGAGAACCCAAAGCATTTGGCCAAAGGAGTGATTTTTATCACATCACCAATCAATCCCAGCTTAGGAGTCCCACCGGCCAGGTGGCCCTGGCCCAGGTCTGCGCTCCTGCTCTTCCTTGCAGAGCCCCTCCTCTGCAGGGACACGAGAAGCTCGTGGGGACTGCTGGCTCTTGGGTCACTGCAGCTACCTCTCCAGACGTCTAGCTCCTGTGGCCCCATGGTTGACATCAATATGGCTGGCTCTGAAGAGAAGCTGGAGAGAGAGGGGCACTGGACCTAACCGGTGTGGGGACAGACACCTGCTGTCAGTGATCCCTCCAGCTTCCCCTGCCCCTGTACCTGCCCTAGTCAGTGGCTCTCAAGGGTCAACATGGTCACTACTAAGAGCCATGTGGAGCTGTGGACAGAGCTGAGATAAGCTCTAGTCTGCAACAGCCAGGCTACCCTGCTCCCCAACTGTCATGGTCTCCCACCAAGACCTACCCTGTCCAGCTAGGCCCGGCTGGGGAAACTGTGGTTGACATGGGACTGCAATTGGTCTGGATGGAGGCAGCCAGGAAATATGCCTTTTTTTTTTTTTAGGTTATTTATTTATTTATTTATTTATGTGAAAGTGACAGACAGAGAGAGAAAGAGGCAGATAGAGACAGGGAGAGAGAATGGGCGCGCCAGGGCTTCCAGCCACTGCAAACGAATTCCAGACGCGTGCGCCCCCCTGTGCATCTGGCTAACGTGGGTCCTGGGGAGTCGAGCCTCGAACCGGGGTCCTTAGGCTTCACAGGCAAGCGCTTAACCGCTAAGCCATCTCTCCAGCCCGAAATATGCCTTTTTAATCAAGGGAGGAAGGGATGGGACGAAACGGATGATGATCCAAGTCCACCTGCTGAGCTTCGCGCTCCTCGCTTCCTCAGCGATAATACGTCAACCCTGTCCTCGCACACCTGAGTGCAGCCCAAACTTCCCCACGCACGTGGGCACAACAGACACCACTCCATTTTGGTCCACATCAGTTTGGGGTGGTTAGTAATGCCCTCTTCATGGCTCTGCATTCAAGAGGGTGTGAATTAAAATAATGCCAAAGACCTTCCAAGGTTTTCATTTGTATAGGCGCAGCTGACACTTACTGGGAAGTTTTGGAACTTGGGACTTCCATCAAGAAATGGCAGAATCCAGTGGGCTTGTTTGCCCTTGACAGTGAGGGCACTGTAGAGTGGGCAAAAAGGCAGGTCTGGGTGCAGGAAAGGTCAAAGGGATGAGCAAGTGACTTGGAAGGGATGGCTGTTAAGCTATGAGGAAAGATGTCTACAGAAAGGCAGCAATAGGCAGCACAAGCTGACAGGAGTCTTGTCCCCTCCTGGGGCACTTGCTGGGCCACCTGGGTCTCCAAGAAGTCGGGGAGGAGGTGCAAACACCCCTGCCCCCGCCCACGTACTCCAGGATGAAGGGCCAGGCAGCAAGACCCAAAAGGGGAACAATGAATTTTTATTTATAGCATCACATTGTTAACCGTTCTTGGGCCATTTTTAGAGTACCCGTCTTCCCTCAGAGGGCTGTGCAGTGACCAGAAATGGCAGTGCTGACTCGGTGTAATTACAGAGGCGGCAAAGATGCTGACTAACTGCGAGGGGATCCTCTCTGTCATCGAAGCATACCCTTTCCCCAGAGCCTTTATTTAAATATTTTGCCAAGCTCCCCGCACCCACCAAGCTCCGTGCCTAGCACTCTCGGAGCATGGGAGGGAGCTCTGATAAAAGATGCCACTGCTGATCCCCTCATCCGTCCTGGGAAAAATGCATCGCAAAGAGAGAAGGGGCTGTGTCCGGTGGTGGGAGCCTCAGTGCAGAGGGACTGGGGACCTGGAGAGCCTGCTCTGGGCTGCTAACAACCTGGCACACAGGAAAAATGCGTGGTGCTGTTTCACTCTGACCAAAACTGGGGCGGCTCTGCACCATCCATGGCAGTTGGTAATCAGAGTTACGGCAATCCCTAGAGACACCTTGTGAGCAGGAGAGCAGAGCAGCCCAGGCTGCGGGGACAGTGAGCCATTCCACACAGAGTTGATGGAGAGCAGAGAGTGACTTAGAAGTGAGCCTGGGAGTGCTGGCACTACTGAACTCATTCCAAATCTGCTCATCTCCGGTGGATAAGAGGCTCACCCCTAGGACACAACCAGAAGACTCCGTCAGGACATCTTGGAAAAAGCCCCAGCTCCTGTCTGCTTCCTGTGCTTCTATTTTCTAGAATATTCCTGGTCTCATGACTTAGTACAGAATACACAGATTAGCAACACTGGCTCCCTCGCTGGAGGGGGCCTCTGCCGAAAGTCGCCGTTTCCCTGACCCTCACCCTCCGTGACCTCATCTTTACAATCCCAGTGGGGCGGTGCTTGAGTGGGCTGCCTGCCCATGTCTCAGTTTCTTCACTCCTCAGGCTGAGACGAGGATGACGCTATTGGGTATCACCATGGTCCCAACAGTGCCCTCCAACTCTGCCCTCTGAGTGATCTTGGACAAGACCTTCTACCATTTCTAGTCCTTTGTGGCCATCTATGAGACAGGGACATCAATACTCACAAAGGGGGCCATAACAACATACATTCCTAAAAACCAATAATGGTCGGCACGGTATACACATGAAGTCAGGGGTGGATGGGGGTATCAATGCATTAGAGAATCTCATTCTCCGGCTGGTAGGATGGCAAGCTATGGAAAATGGACAGGTGAAAGAACTTTGGGGATAGTAAGTTGTCTTCAAGACAAGAGCAAAAGAACTGGTGATGCACGCCCGGAAGACCAGCTACCTGGGAGGCTGAGAAAGAATTATGAGTTTCAGGTCAGCCTGGGCCACTTGGTGCAATCCTGTCCCCCACCCACAAAAAATTAGGAAAGCTGGTGATGTAGCTCAGTGTTAGAGTACTTACCTATCATGTGAAAAATCCTGAGTTTCATCCCAAGTACCAGAAAAAAAAAGATATGGATAAAACCTCCCCAAAACAGAACTCTGAAGGAAATGGTACAAACCTCTTCCCAAATGTCCCAAGGCCACTGCATATAGTTTTCCACCTAGTAGGGAGGGCAAAGAAGCGCAACTTAATGGCCAACGGCCAATTACACAAGTGGTCCACTTGGGATATCAATCAGATGTGCTTTGCCCCATGAGGTCCACATGGGTTCTATCTGAGTCCAGTGAGCAGAAGGATGTAATGTCACGTGACGCCTTCAACTCTCTCAATGGCAAATGATGTTGGCACAGATGTGTTCTGCCTCACAGCCCCATGTCCCTCAACTGTCCACCTCAAGGAAGATGTATTCTTGCATTTCAAACTGATGTCTCAGGAAACAATTAGATGTCACTACTCCAACATCGCATTCCAACTTCAACATCCCTGCAGACCTTAGAGGAAGGGGAAATGAGTTACAGTGCACAAACCAAGCTAAATACAGTTTGTAATTGAGAAAGTTGCCAAGGAAATCAGGAGGGGAAAAGCAAGCCAGCCAGACCGAACAGATTATCAATCATTTCCTTTTAGGGCAAGCTCCACTGAGACTTAATCAATTGCTATTGCTTCCCAAGTTCAATCAGAAAACTGATACTGTGGGGAAGAAGAGAAAAAAAACAATAAAAAGTAAATGGTTATCTTTACATTCTTTTAATTTTTTTAAATTTTAATTTGAGGGCTGGAGAGATGGCTTAGCGGTTAAGTGCTTGCCTGTGAAGCCTAAGGACCCCGGTTCGAGGCTCAATTCCCCAGGACCCACATTAGCCAGATGCACAAGGGGGAGCACGCATCTGGAGTTCGTTTGCAGTGGCTGGAAGCCCTGGTGCGCCCATTCTCTCTCTCTCTCTCTCTCTCTGTCACTCTCAAATAAATAAAAAAATTAACAAAAAATTAAAAAAATAAATTTTAATTTGAGATGGTGAGAGAGAGAGAGAGGCAGACAGAGACAGAGAATGGGTGCACCAGGGCCTCCAGCTGTTGCAAACTATCTCCAGACACATGTGCCACCTGGTGCATCTGGCTTACATGGGTCCTGGGGAATCAAACCTGGGTCCTTTGGCTTTGCAGGCATGCACCTTAACCACTAAGTCACCTCTCCAGCCCAACCATTACATTCTTTCATGTTTTTTAAATACTTTCTTTTTTATTTATTTGAGAGAGAGAGGGTGCGCCAGGGCCTCAAGCCACTGCAAACGAACTCCAGATGCATGTGCCATCATGTGCATCTGGCTTACGTGGGATAGAACCTGGATCCTTAGGCTTTGCAGGCAAATTTTTTTAAAAAAGATCTTATTTATTTATTTGAGAGAGAGAGAGGGAGAGAGAGAGAGAGAGAGAGAGAGAGAGAGAGAGGGGAGAGAATAGGTACACCATGGCTTCTAGCTACTGCAAACTCCAGATGCACGTGCCACCTTGTGCATCTGGCTTACGTGTGTACTGGGGAATCAAGCCTGAGTCCTTAGGCTTCACAGGCAAGAGCCTTAACTGCTAAGCCATCTCTCCAGCCCCTTGACCATTACATTCTCGATAGATAATGGAGGACACACTCCAGTTTCAAGTTTCTCCACATTAAAAAAAAAAATTAAAGGAATGAAATCCAGACATGTAGATAATGTCCTAAGAGGTCAAAGTGCGAAGCCTGGTCGCCAGGTGTGGGGTTTAGTAGTGACCACACAAAGTGGTAGGTCTGAGGCCAGGCTACCGGGGCATAACTCACTAAGAAAGCTGTGTGACCTTGAGTCTTCTAAGGACTGAAGCATCTATTATCATAGCAACCTGGTGGGACTAAACACTATCAGGTCCACTTTTCTAGTTACTACCACTAGGTACCAGGGATGGCAAGAGCAGAGAACTGGCTTCTTGCCATTTAGGTCCTCATTATAACTGGGGTGGGGGGTGTGTATCAAAGAGAATAAAAGATGACAGGGGTCTGTTCTGAGCATTCCGGTGGAGGAAGGGGACACACGTTGGTAAAAGGACAGGTGAGGGAATTCAGAGCTGCGAGAGAGTATGTGAATATGAGTATGCGAGTGCCTGGTGGTCAAGGAGCTATTGGAGCAAAGGAAACACAGCCCAGACTGACAGGAAACGGAGACAGGCAAGTCCCAATGAAGTGGCATCTTGAAGCCTATGCTAGGGTGCCTGCACAGGACATGATGCGAGTCATAGCTCTGAAGGACCCCACTGAATGCACCAGAGAGAGGAGGCCTGGGGGCAAGAGTACGTGGTGGGCTGCAGGTGCGAGGGAGCAGGATGATGGGCGCCACTGCAGGGGACACAGCCGAGCTGTGTGATAACGCCATGGGCCACATATGAGAGAGATGGCCCACGCGAGGCCTCAGGGTTAGCGCCTGAGCAGCCGTTACTTTTATCCTGGCCAGGGCCTGCCAGGGGACCTCAGGCTAGCAACTCTACTTCCCTTCAGGGCCCTACAATTCAGCCCCAGTGCCCAAGACTTTAAACGTGCAGGGCAGCATAAGCCTTCCCTGCTTGCTGTCTATAAACACCTGATGGGACAGCATGAGGACATGGTCCTGGGTTTGCTGGCATTCTGGGACAAGAGATCCCAGCTGGTGACAGAAAGCTGGAAAAAGCCACACTGCATGCAGTTCAATGGGAGAGAGAGAAATCACCAGTGAAGATACCCAACAGTGGACACTGCAAGCCTTATAATTGGCCATCCAGGCCAAATGAGCCAACGGGTGCAATAGTGGCATGCCTGTTATGGGGGAAACCAACCTCCCTCTAATTTGACTGGAGGCCCTCTCCATGGGAGGGAATATATCCCTGATACTGATAACCTACAACAGGGGTAGTCATGAGTCCTAGGAGTGTAACATCTGCTGCTGTCTGGCTAAAAGTATGTACTATGCTCACCAAACTACCCAGTAAGCACTTCTCTTAATGTTCATACCCATATGTTAATGCTACTCTCACTTTTGGTTAGAGAAGCTTCTCTTTTCAGATGGCAGTGACCTTGGGATGACTCAGAAGGCACCATGGTGCTGAGAAGATGTGACAGAGGAGTGCTCAGCACCGAAATATCCCATGGCTCAGAGTACATTGTAGAAGAGGTGGCGGAAAGAATGTAAGAGCCAAAGGAAGGGTAGGACTCCTTACAATGTGCTCCTCCTGACACAAAATGGCCTGGATATCCATGACCTCACAGTGCCTGACACTACCTACACAAGACCATCATAATAGGAGGAAAAGACGATGACATCAAAATACAAGAGAGACTGATTGAGAGGGGAGGGGATATGATGGAGAGTGGCGATTCCAAGGGGAAAGTGGGGAGGGGGGGTTAGGGAGGGATATTGTTTATAATCACGGAAGTTGTCAATAAAAAAATATATTATAAAAAAATGAGAGATCCCAGCTGGGTCTGTGGGAGCTGCTTCTGAGAATAGCTCAGCTGCACGGGGGACAGGAGCCCTGGGAGTTAGTCTATACAGACATGGTCTGGGTAGCAAAGCTCAGTGTCACCAAGCAGGAAAAAAAAAAACTAACTTCTTGGGATCAGCCTGTGAGATAAAGCAAATGACCCATGCAGCCCAGTGCCACCCACACAGAGTGTTTCTGATCAGTTGTTTATGCATACATTGTCCACAACAGAAGCATCGTGGATGTGAGATCGTTGTTGTCTAGCAAATTAGTCCCAAATGAAATACTCCCTGCAGAAGGCAGGAGGGAGCCAAGAGGCTCACGAGTCCAGGGCAGCTGAAACTTCAAAGATCGCATGACCACTCCCCACGGTTACACGAGCAGTGACCGAGTTGCGGGGCAGACTCTGGCCTGGGTTGTGTGGGAATTTTTCTGAATTGAAACATTCCCTCTGAAAGGAGGAGGGAATTAGGTTAATAAGTGTGGGGGGAATGGTTGCAAGACCGCTCCCCGTAAGGTTATAGAAAGGGTAACCAACTGCTTGGGGAGAGACTCTGTGGCCAGCTGCAAGTCCCGCAGCGTTGGCCAGAGATGCACCTTTCGTGAGCCGTCACCTATGCCGGGATGGGCTTTCCTAGTGATGCAGCTATCTCTGAGTCATCTACTGCTCCTATAAGCAACCCCTCACCCAGCTCTGTAAATAACTCCCATCAACTCACTGGTTCACCAAACTGGTACTGGCGCAATCGTGCTTTGGTCTGTCATCTGAGTCCTAGGTGGGGTGAACAGACATGTGTTCATATCTTCCCAGGGGAAAGGTTTCACCCGTGATGAAGGCAGGTCATTTTCTAGGACCTGTCACAAGCAGGGAGTAGAGCCTTCTCCCACTTCCCAAGCAAGCGCACGCATGGTGATGACTTTCAGAGGTGGGACAGTGTCTCAGGGTGCAAAGCCCCGGCCTCGTCAGAGCAGCCAGCGGCAGATGCCGGAGGCTCTTCTTCGCAAGGATGCCGTTCACGGTACTTGATGGAGGGTGACTTTGCAAGCACCAAGGCTGCCTAGCGATGCTCCATGAAACTATAAATTTACTTTGAGAGCACCAAGTCTAATTACCTCACCAAGACTCTGCATTTTTAAGAACCTTTTTTTTTTTTTCCTTCCCTCCTTAAACTCTTGATCATAAGGACCCTTGTTAGCCATACTTGCTGTCAGGCTTGTTTCTCCTGTTGCCTTAGCAACAAAGCAGTGTTTACCAGCCCTTCCAAGCTGGTACATCTTTATTAGCACCCGGTCCCATGAGGAGTAGGAAGCAGTGCAGAGGTTTAAAGAGCATTAATCCCCTTAAGCTTTGCAAACCTCTCTAGTTAGGGAGCCCAGAAGGGAGGGGGGGGAAATTGAGGTCTATGCCACTTGCAGGGCCCTCCTAGGATCGTTAAGCCTACATGAAGCACCAGACACGAGGAACTTATCTCTTTGCAACTTCACTTTCCATTTCTTCTTCCCTTGGAAGACAGACTGACAGGCTGCCTTTGCTTCTTCACAGGGGAAGTTCGCAATCCGTCTATCGCAGAAGGGCCGTGGGCTCTTTTCCTCGCCGCCTCTCTGGCCACACTGCTCTCTCCTGATAAATGCGAGACTTTCAAAACCTGTTATCTCTTGGCCAGGCAGGAGGACGGCCACAAAGGCCTGCTGGCTGGGCCGCCCTTGCACCCTCCTCCCGAGCCCCTCCGTGATGAGAGCCGATAGATGATTCAGAGCTGAGATGGATTCTAGTGTATTTCAAGGGGTGGGGGAGGACACAGAGAATGTCTCTAACCTCACGGAGCTCCTCAAGACAGCTCCCCCATCTCCTTAGCCTCAGCCCACCTTAGAGGGTTTTTCAAAGTCGGTGCCAGGGCGGCAGTGGAAATGGGGAAGAAAGTGTTTCTTTGCATCATTTGGGAGCACTTTAATGTCCTACGCCCCTTCCTACCAAATAAACATCTCATTCATCTTTCATTGCAGCCTAGGAAAAAAAAAAAAATCAAACCCCAGCCAGGGGTCCAGGAAGACCTATGGCTGAAGTGCGAAAAATTACACAAGTGAAAGATGATACACTAACATTCATTTCAGCTTCCCAAACAGCTTTCAATGGGCAATTTTGAGCTGGCCGAGCCTTGGCATCCTCCGTGGTCCCCAGCTCAGCACTCTCTTGACTATCGGTCCAGTTCAATCAGGGATGCTTAACTGAAGAGCAGAGCCATTAAGAGCTTGGCCTTGTGTGTGTGTGTGTGTGTGTGTGTGTGTGTGTGTGTGGCGGGAGGAGACAAGTGAATTGTCTCATGACAAAAGGCCTCGTTCTAAACCAGGCGATTTCTAACTCCACTTTTCAATATACCAGGCATCTTCCATTATTTCCAGTGGTGCTCAGCATTCTTAAAACAACAACAACAACAACAAAAAAGTCTTAGGTCATTGAGATCCTTTGGCTTCTCTTGGTGAGGTAAAGAGTTCATTCAAAGACTGCTGTCAGCCTGTCCAGAGGCAAGACTCCAGCCTCAAATATGGGACAGCGAGGCTCTTCCACACTCCACAAAGTCTAGGTGGCCTAGAAGCCATACACTTACACGCCCATCTGTTTTCTAAAAACACTTGACGTACCTTACAGAGCTGAAACATGAGCAAAGCCCAACAATAAAACATGAGCCAGGGGCTGGGAAGACGGCTCAGTGGTTAAAGGCACTTGCTGGCAAAGCTTGACGACACAGGATCAATTCCCAAGTCATCCACATAAGGCAGATGCAAAAAGTGGCACAAATGTCTGGCATTTGTTTGCAGTAGCAAGAGGCCCTGGCACACCCTCCCCTCACGCAAACAAACAAAGAAAACAAAAACATGAACCACAGCTGGAAATGAGGAGCCATCACAGAAGACCATCACGGGGATCACTGTGGTCAGCGTGGTAGGGTGAGAGGTCCAGAGGCCAGAAAACCTGAAGGTCAAGTATTTTTCTATTTGTAGAAAAACTTAGAACAACAAGTTTCTCTATGAACCTGTGCAAATTTGCCAGACTTCCTGTAGCATATGGCACTGCTGTGGGGGAAAAGAACTCGAAACGAGACTCTCAGGGCTTAGGAAAGCCCACCAAGACCTTTCGGATGGAGGCACGATCCACACTGTCTGTCCCTGTCAGTTCCAGTCTGGGATCGGGAGGGTATAAATGCATCAGGACAGTGAGGGGGAGGCTGGGTTGGGGTGCTGGCTAACCTCTATGCAAGCAGCAGAGACAAGGAGGAGGTAGAAACACAAGTACACTTCCCAGGACCTCTCAGAAAGGACTGAAGGGGCTGGAGAGACGGCTTAGCAGTTGAGCGCTTGCCTGTGACGCCTAAGGACTCATGTTCAACTCTCCAGGTCCCACGTAAGCCAGACACAAAAGGTAATGCAAGTGTGCAAGGTTGCACATGTGCACAAGGTGGCGCATGCGTCTGGAGTTTGACTGCAGTGGCTGGAAGTACTGACGTGCCAATCCCCCCCCCCCCACTCACATATAAAAAAGTCCAGTCTGTTGGGCCTGCCTTAAAAAAAAAAAGGTCTTAAGAATTACAACCAGTGAACATGACTAAACTTAATTAACTAGCACTAACTCCCCCATGAGTATGTGGGTTATTCTGTGTCATGGGCAGTAAAAATCTCGTGGACCAGGTGGTCTCAGGATCCAATGAGGCAGCAGGGGACAGCATCCCAGAGTGGCCAGTGCTGGGGCAGTACGTGGAATGACCTGCTGAACGTCACATGCCTGGGTCCTTTGGAGCCAGAACATGGGACTCTGGGTCCTCTCTCTGGTCTGCAGTAACATGAGAATGCTGTGTGTCTGGAGAATAAGTGGTACAGGACACAGCCTTTCTGGAAGGAGAGGGACCCATGGTAAGGTAGGGGGTTGGCTTGGTCATGAGGACACAGGGTGGGGATGGCAGAGCATGGCCCCTGTGTGATCTGTTCTTTCTACAGGAGCAGTCAGCAGTCATATCGCCCCCAGTGGGCCCTGGCCCCAAGCTGGGGACCCCAGTGTTTCCAGCCTTGATATCTTCAGGCTCATAAACCTTTCCACATTTGGAGCACATGGGAAGCCTTTTAAGCACATGGGTGTCCAGATACTATTGACCTCAATTCCTGATCCTGGGACCTAGGGTCACAGACCCAGTGGGGGAAGGGACGTGGACAAGGAGGACACCTATGTGGCCATATGCATGCCCTGTGGGTGCCAGTGGGGAAGAAAGGAGGATGAGGAGAACGCCCATGTGACGATACATGTGCCCCATGGGTGCCTGGGGACCAACACACACCTGATTTTACCCCTGGTTGAAAGTCAGTTTCCAACTCAATCATGACCTTGTCCCTTGGTTGCAGCCAACAGACTTCTATACCCACCTGAGCTACCACTGTCTATGCGCCGTTCCCTCCTCCCCTCCTGCGGCAACGGCCAAGCAGCTAGGCCAGGAGGTGAGACCTTGCGGACTCCCTCGGCCTCCAAGAGCTCACACAGAACAGCGTGTCCCCCTGCCACCCCACCACACCACTCCTCCAGGCTCTGAAATCAGGACAGTGCTATTCCTTCCTAGGCCACAGCTTCACACAAGAAAGCCGCGATGTGAATTCCAAACCACTCAGTGAGGTCCTCTCTAAAATCACCCAGAGAACGTCATGTCTGTGAACAGTCACCACTCTCTTTAATCAGCACAATAAACAATTTTCATGACATCGTTTAAGAGTTTCTTCCCCACCTCCTACTTTCTTCATTTAATAGAGAAATGGCTCCTGAACTAGGCAAGTAGCACATACCTGAAGTCCTAGCAATCAGAAGGCGGAGGCAGGAGGACTGCTATGAGTTCAAGGTCAGCCTGGGCTATGCAGTGAGAACCTGTGGGAAGGCAGGGAAGGGGAAGCAAGACTGGTCTTGGTGGCATCGGACCACAAGTCAAGGTCAGCCCGGGCTATAGAGTTAGCCTAGGTAATTTGGTAAGACACTGTCAAAAGATGTTGGGGGATACAGCTCAGTGGTAGAACACTTGCCTAGGCTACACAAGGCCCTAGGTTGAGCCCTCAAAAAGAGTGACAAATTCTTTGAGGTGAGAAGGAAGGCCAAGTGGAAGCTGCTGGAGCCCGGCTCTGGGGCTGCCCATCTAAGCCACACCGCGGCTGCGCCGGCGCAGACACGCCCATCACCCTTGCAAACCACAGCCTCGTTCTAGGCTGCCCCACCACAGAGAAGCTGCCCTGCCGAGGCTGAAAATTCCCACCATCTGCCAGCCAAGCTTCAAATCCAGACAGAGATAAAGACAGAGGGGAGGAGGAGTGGGAGGGTGGGAAAAAAGAAATCTTCTGGATTTGGGCCCAAGTTGAGTCTGTCCCTAAAATGACTTTTGGAAAGGAAAAGGTAAAAGGAGGCACACATAAAAGAAAAAAAGAAAAACAAATCATTAAGGAGAGAAAATGAGACATCATGTTCCTTTGTGACCCAAGGAACTCCAAACACGGCTGCTTGAGACCACTGAACACTGTGGGGGCGGGGAGGGGGGCTGCTGAGGCCCAGTGTGGACTCCTGTTTCCACCCCAGCTCAGCAGCTCCCACTGCTTCAGCACGTTTGCCACAGGAAGAGGAAAAGGCCCAGAGAACACGCACCAGGATACTCGTGCCTGCAGCATCCTGAAGGTCACTGGACTGTACCCTACCCAGGCTGCTGAGCCACTGGCCAGCCTCCGCCTCCTGTGGCCAGCTAGGCACCCACTCCTGCTCCAAGCTCAGTCCTAAGTCCTGTCCTCACCCCTGAGCACTCACAGGAGCGTTTGGCCGTGGTGTCTGCTCTGGGGGATTTTTTTCCTCACTGGCTCAGGACGGCAGTGCTCTCCAGCTGAGGCTGGGGTGGGGTGGGATAGGGCGATCACTTGGCCCGATTCAGCTGGCCTCCAAATGCTAGAAACCACTGCAAGGTTCTCCCTGGAGTCAGATACCCTCCCTCCCCCAGCAAAGTGCCCATTCCCCGGCCTCTCTAAATCTCCTTTCTCTACTCCACAGCTAACCTCTAGGGCAACTGCAAGAGACCTTCGCCCGTCCCTCCGAAGAACAAACGCAGGAGTCCATCCGCCAGTCACGCAGCTGTCATCCTTCAGGAATGCTGCGCTCCCACCTAGTCTCCCCTTTACAATGGCTGCGTGACCTTGGCTAAGTGACTTATTCTTTCTATCAGTCACCCATCAGGTAAATGGAATGGCCAGACTGCTATGTTAATTCGGAGAATGCACAAAACGTGCCTCGGTAGTGTTGAACAACGATTCGCTCAGTCCTGACTTCCCAACGGCGGGTGGTTTTATAGCCGAGGACGAGGTCCTTCCAGCATAGGGCTACTGTGGTTCAGAACTACCACAAACGGACGCACGTATGACTCTTTCTCGCAACCAGGACCTTAACCTCCGGGCAGCAGCCCGTGTTTGGCTCTGTGCAGGGCAGCCAATTCATTGCACAAGCAAGAGGTGAGCTTCTTTGCACAGACCGTGAACACCCCCAGGGCAGGGAGCAGGCACAGATAGCCGGGCAAGTATTAGATGCAGCCATGCACAATTAGTCACTGAATATATGCTCTGTAACAGCTTGGTCTCTGAGGAGATGTAAAGCGGGCAGGGTGGGGGCAGGGGTGTCTACATGTGGGGAGACCACTTCCAGGCCTGCAGAGAATTAACGACTGTGAAGTCCAAACAACATTCTGGTGGGAGTTTTTTTTTTCTTTCTTTCTTTTTTTTTCCCCCAAAGCAACAGTAGGAAGCAAAAGGACTGAAGAGGCAGATGTACAAGCATTATTGAGCGCCCACACGCTACTCACTAAACACCCTTCTTCCCTGGGAGTTCATGTGATGAAGCCTCCAGGCCTCAGGAAACCCAGGCCCCTAGCTTCCTGCAGAAGTGGTGGAGTTTGAGTATCCCTTTCTGCCACCCCTCCTTCCCTCCTCCCAACCCCCCCCACACCAAACTTATTTGGCCCTAGTGTTTACAGCTCACTACACCACAAATCTTTATTTCCCGTCACCCACTGGCCCACGCTGTCCCCACTCCCTGTTTCTCCCAGACAAGTTAATAAGACGGAAGACTCCCCAGAGGCCTGGAGCCGGCCAGCATTATCACTTGGAAGCGAGGCAGAAATCCTGACACATCGGAAATGACTTCAAGCCTATTAATTACCCTTTCTTCTTTGGCAGATCTTTTGAAAGAAAGCCTGACAAATTGCAAGGAAGGCTGGTACTGCCTCTCCGCCCCAATTAAGACCCCACTCCCATCCCAGCAACACAAATCTGATGTCTGCTCTCTTCTATAAAATTTAAACCAACTAATTTTTCATAGCCACATCCACCCTGAGTTGCCCTTCTGGGACCCATTCAAGATCCCCAAGGGCTAGAAGAAGCAAGAAATGACCAGAACTTCTGTTTCCCCGGGACCTTACCGTGGAATCTCAGATTGCTCTGTGCACACTTGGGGGAGGGCGCCCCTGAGGTCACGGGAACTGAGCCTCTCCTCCTCGTCCCACGCGTGCAGTGACACTTTGAATCTTGATTGCAACACCTTCCACGAAACCCATAAGGATACTGGGTACTGGACAAATTGAAGTATTTGGGGAACCTAGCAGCCACTCTATCTCCCTTTTCATTGTCCTCCATACCTACAAGGAACTCTCCCCCAAATTCCCTTGAAACTGCCCCTTCCTTAGGCAAAAACTTTTGGGTAAGATATTTTTATACTCCAGACACTCCCCCCTCCCCCAATTTTTCAAGGCAGGATCTCACTCTAGCCCAGGCTGACCTGGCACTCACTATGTAGTCCCAAGCTGGTCTCAAACCCATAGAGATCCTCCTACCTCTGCCTCCCCAGTGCTAGGATTAAAGGCACCACCACTCCTGGCCAGACATAATTTAAAAGAATATTTTATTTATTTGAGAGAAAGAGAGGATGGGCACGCCAGGGCCTCTAGCCACTAAAAACTCCAGACGCATGCATCACTTTGTGCATCTGGCTTACATGGGTACTGGGGAATAGAACCTGGGTCCTTAGGCTTCGCAGGCAAGTGCCTTAACCACTAAGCCACCTCTCCAGCCCCAGACACATGGTTGTTGATGCACGGTTGTCTACTAAACATCACCAAATAGATTCCAATGGGAATTTCAAATGGAACCATGGATTTCTTCTTAAAATCAGTGCTGTCCACCAAAGCAGAACCCATGTTACTAAACACCACCACTCGCTCAGCTACTCAACTAAGACCTAGGGTCAGATCCAAGGTCCAGCTACTCCTCGATCCCATGATCCTCCTTCAAGCCTTACCACAATATCCTCTCCTGTCTTCAGATACTTACTGAGTCCCCCAATATCTCTGCAGTCCATGCCCCCCCCCCCCCGGTACAGCCCTGTAACGGATGCCACCTGGCCTTCCTGCATCCCCACCCATACCCCTGGCCCACCTTCCTCACTTCCAGGACTAGCGAGCCTTTCTCAGCAGAGCTGTATGCCTAGTCTCGTCCTTTCATGATGCAGCCCATCTCCTTCTCCATTTGTGTCCACCACTTCCCCTCAGCCCCTGGTCTTCTTCCACTGGCTCCCAGTGCACCAAGCCCCTGCCCATGGCATCTCCATGGACAGCCTTTCCCATTGTTCTTAACTCCCAATTCAAGCTCCACCTCAGACAGTCCACTTCCAAGCACTTACCTAAACAAAGTAGGGCCTATTATATCTTCTTAAATAATTAGTACCTGAAGTGTGTCCCCTCCCTTGGAAGTACTGGGAATTGAACCCAGAGTCTTGTGCAGGCTAGGCAAGTCCTTTACCACTGAGCTACAACCTCAGCCCTGAAATTACAGGGTGCATATATGCCTTCTCTCCAGAGAACAACAAAGAACTCCCAGAGGGCTAGGATTTGGTTTATCATGTTCCCTGCGGTATTCCTAAAAACTAGTATAGTGTTGGGAACATGCAGGGTGCCCCGTGGAAACTGAGTGGCTGTCCGTAGCAGCATGAACTCAAGGGCCTCAAACACAGGACGCATCTCTACAGATGGGGACGAGGAACCACTTTGTCCCAGAGCAAAAGGCTGCATTCTGCTAGCCTGAGAAAGGCAAGACGAGCACTTAAGATGAGTGAGTGTGCTCAGCCCCTGATTCCAGAAAAACCGATGACTTTAAGCCAGAAGCCATCCTTGTCTGATGATCCCTGACAACCTGGGAGAGGCCTTGATCACTGCCCCACTCAGCCTTCCAAGGGCATTCTGCGTCTGACTCACACACCTGGCTTTAATAAAGGCCAAGGCCACCCACCAGGGCCTTCATTTCAAGGCGTGTTTCCACCATATCTCATTTTAAACTCAAACAAAATCTTTAAGCCATTACCCGGGAAATCATCATTAAATCATTTGTTCATTTTTATTAGCATCCCAGTAATTAAAGAGAATCATATTTCAGAATCTTCAGCTGCACTTATCAAAGCCCACCCTCCAACCAATCAATTAGTATTACAATAACCACGGTCCCTTGTTGCTGCTGCTATTAGCATTTTGATTGAACGTCTGTTGAAAAGTGACTGGTAACAGAAGATTGTGCTCAGAAAGTAATGCTTCTTTATTCGTCACCACCGAACCTTGTCTGGTTGTCTCCAGTCTCCACTCAAAAGAGACAAGACAGTTTCCAAAAGCAGTCATTTTGGTTGTGGATTTTATTTTCATGAGGTGTGTGATAAATTGGGCCTAATCGCTCTGGAATCACCAGCTACATGCTGGGGCCTCCCAGTGGCTGCGGCCTCAGCTCCCGGGAGCTGCACCCCAGCTGTCTCACCCTGACGGGATGATGAGGGTCCCTCTGCTGCCTTGTGCTCCCCCACCCTATCATCTGGGACTGTAAATACCAGGCCATCACAAATTGGCCCTTCAGGAGACTGAGATATAATATGCCTGTACCAGAGCCACCAGTGGCCACTGTTACAATCCCATGGAAGATCGTCATCTTCATTATATGCCCATCTCCTTCAGGCACTGGGGACACCTGTTATTCCAACATTCCGACTCAAGTCCTCTGGTCTCATCATCATCATAAAAGTGCCAGTGAGCACAGAGATGGGTTAACAAGCTCCATTATGGGGAGAAAATGGTTGTCTTTTCAGGTCCCAGGAATTAACAAGAGTTCATTAAATCACTCTATCAGAATTTAAACACCAACTCTACTTACTGATGGCCCCCCGTCACCAATGCCTCCGAGGATGAATGGAGTACACGGTATAGCCGAACCAATCCTAAAATGTCTGAATTTTCCTCTAGCCTGGCCACCAGAGCTGTCTGACTCAAGAGACTCCACTTTGAACAGAGTCGGGCACGAGAGCTCTGGAGTCTGGAAGGACGAGCCTCAATCCGTAAGTGCGCTACATGGCTCAACGTTATGCTCCTCTGCCCATCCAGCCGGCACTCACCCATCTACCCACCTACCTACCTATCAATCCACCTACCTACCTGCCCACCTGTGCATCTACCTTCCCACCCACCCATCCATCCATTCACACATCTGCCCATTCATCTATCTGTCCACTCACCCACCCACTTCCTCCATCTACAACAGAGCATATGCACGAGCTGTATCTTCCGTACAGATGACCTTGGCCTAAGGAACCTCTCACTGTTCTACGTAACCACCACCCTGCCCCTGGCTCACAATGTACTAGTAAAGGGCATGACAAGGCTATATTAATGCTTCATTAGAAAAGATTAAAGGCTTCCAGAATTTAGGGAAAAGTAGAAAATAAGAAGTGCTATGGCTTCCTGTAAAAAAATCTTTCTTTTTCTCTAAACTCATTCTCCTTTTTCTCCTCCCTAGCTCTTGTTTCTCCCCTGGCTGCCAGCCAAGATTTTATAATAGTGTCAGGTAGCAATTTCATTTTTAAAATGCTCTTATCAAGGCTTTAAGGTGAAAGATAAGAACAGCACAGTAAATCTTCATAAAGGAGTGTAGTGCAAGGCATAGTATTTTACAAATCAAAACAGTTAACAAAATGAAAAGGCAAAGACAGGGAAACAAAGTGAGTTTAAGCAGGGGCTGAAAGGGGGAGGGTAGAGGCCAAGTTAAATAGAAAGATCATCCTTCAGATTTCCAAGCTCCCTTTGGTAATGGCCTTGGCATATTTGCTAAGAATTGCATGAACAGTCCAATTTCCATTTTAAAATAGGATGGTTTTAGAAGGCATATATATTGTCAAACCATTACACACACTTAACTGGGAAGGTGGGGGTGTTCATCGAAGTCATCTGACCTGCAAGCATGTGTTGCTAATATCACTGCTGTATTATTTATCAAATCAATTTCTTCATGGAATGACTAATAACACAACCACAGCTGCTCTCCTCTTCCCTCCCCAGCTGCTACTGCCCTGGCAGCAGCAAGATTCACCAGCTACTGCAGTGCCTTACCACCACCCCCTTTGCTGAAGAACCTTGGAGGATCAGCAGCACAGGGAATAAACCCAGGAGGTGCCGTGAATGAACCAACCACTTTGTGGGAACCACTTACGCTACTTAGGAAAAATTAGCTCACTACTAACGGCTACTGCTCCTTATATCATTAGGAGGTTTTAGTTAGCCTCACAAATCTACAATATGTCAGGCACTGAGCCAGGCAGGATGGTGCATGCCTATAATTCCAGCATTTAGGAAGCTGAGGTGGGAGGATCAGGAGTTCAAGTCCAGCCTGGGCTACACAGACCATGTCTCAAAAACTGAAAACAGACAGGCATAGGTACCTACTTTCCTATTTTGATCCTTTATAAGATCTTTGATTATAACCAACCATGGGTCCTAGCAATCAAATGTGGTCCTCACCTTCCTACTTACACACACAGACAGCCAGAGGTGCGCATACATACAACACCCACAGTGCTGAGTTGCAACCCCAAAGCGGCAACACAAAGAACCAAGTTCCTGAAAAATAAACCTCACAACAATGATGCTCATTCTAGCCCTTTCTATATGCTTGTCAATCTCCGTGGGTCCTACCTGTAAACTCACAGTAAATAAAAACATGCAATTAGATGATATCCTATTTGCCAACAAATGATTCAATTGTCCATTAAAAGCTGGAGCTCTAAAAATAACACGAAGGGAAATTATCAGGAATTGTGGGTACATACATCTCTGTTGTAAAACAAGATTAGCACTGTGGGCAAAATACAACGCTTCCGTTGTAAATCTTCGCCCTGCCCCTGTTTTGAAAGGTAAGATAGAATGGGGGAGAGAGCGAATTAAGCCATAATTTTTGAACTACACTTTCTTATTGTCAGTCAGAAAAACTGCCAGGTGTTTCCAGAATCCTTTATACATAAATATGCTAGGTGGATCAGGAAATCTTTTTCCAGAGCAAATGAATTAACTTCATTTAAGGAAGACTTCAGATGCCAAAACTACAGATTTGTTAAGTGGGGAAGAAACTGTGTGTAAGGGCACACCTTCCTCCTACCTGGCCCAAGAGGAAGTAGGTAAGCATTCTAAACTCGGCACAGGCCTCTGGCTTCCCCGGGTCACCCAGTTAGAAGCCCAGGACTGAGTTTTATAAACAAACCGGAACTTTCTTCTAAAGCCCTGCAAGAAGCAGCCGCAGTGACCCCCAGGGCATGCTTCTTCTTGAGCCACCAAGAACTTTCACTTGCTTGCTTACTTGCTGCATACCTGAGCAGGGCCAAGGAGGAGGGAAGGCTCCTGACCCCTGACCCCTGACCCCGGTACCTGGCCTGTGGAACAGTGAGCATCTCTGCCTGGGTGGGCAAGCTGGAAGGACCCTCGGTGATTCAATGAGCCAGGCCGAGGTTCCCAGCCCTGACTTCACTAGTTAGCATTAGCTGAAGCAATGATCAGATGAGCCAGGTGAGACCTCCAGCCCTGAGACTCACATAACTGATCTGGGGCAGACCCAGGCATCTGTGGGGTTTAAAAACTCCCCAGGTTACTCTAGTGCCAGAAACTCTTGCTCTAGTTAAAATCTCTGCCGTACCAACCACCATTTGTCATAAGGAGTGCACAACGCTGGGCTGGACTCAGCTGGCCCTTCCTAACCAGCCCCGTCCCCACATGCAGAAATCAAAGCATGCCGATGGGGCTGGTAGTGCTTGGGTCATAAGTGCAGTCTGAATTGCAAAAGGAGGAGTGTAAGAGCAAAGATGGACTTCGGGGAGGGTCCCTTCTCTGTTTTATCATACAGCAGCCCAGATGCGTGTACGTCCTTTGTCTAAGCAGGTATTTCTGATAGGCACGCTGGGTCCACCACAGTTCCTACTAAGTGATCACCGCCGTTGGGTGGGAGGCTGGAGGTGGGAGGGAGCCCAGGGCTGGGAAGAGACACAGGACAGGGGCCACTGCTGCTTCTGTGTCTATTCTGGGCCCGGAATGGATGATGTCACCTCCAGCGGCAATGGAAGCAAAGCAGGGGCATGAATCATCTGTGAACTGGCCCGGCCCTCGGAGATAATAAATCCCACGGCAGCATCGCGCACGTCCGCTGCAGAGCTGGCGGGGAGGACCAGCTTCGCCCGGGGGTGCCAGCGACACATTCTGGGGAAAGAGAGGCTCTCAATTATTTCCTGATACCCAGATGGGTGGCGAGTGGAGGGAGAAATCGCGAATTTGTAAGGAGTGCTCAAAGGCACACAACCCCGATAGCTTTAAAACCCTGGCAGTTACTTTTCTATACCGGGCTTGCCAACTGCACCTGAGGAGTAACAGGAGCGCACTCACGTGAGGGCTGTCGCTACCTTGTCGCCGCTGCGCCCACCGGAGTCTTTACAACGCCAGACCTGTAGGTGTTGCCAGCCTGACCCTTCATTGCATTAATGTAGCTTAAAAACTCACTCCAGGATTGAATTTGGCAGACGTTCCTGCCTGAAAGGGTTTCTGGGGCAACATACGGAAATCAAGACGTCTGTCTGGCAGCTTTTGAAGTTTGCTGTGATCTTGCTGGGTTTGATTTTTCCTCCCCCCACGGTAGAAGTGGAAGTAGGTATACTGAGGTGCCAAGGTGTGTTGTTACGCACACCAGCTCTCCTGGTTTCCTTCCTCCCTTCCCTTTATTCTCTTCCCTCCCTTTTCTTCCTCCTCCCTACTCTTCCTCTTCTCTTCTCTTCCTCCTCCCTTCTCTCCCTCTTTCCTTCTCTTCCTCTTTCCTTCTCTTCCTCCTCCCTTCTCTCCCTCTTTCCTTCTCTTCCTCTTCCCTTCTCTTCCTCCTCTCTTCTCTTCCTCCTTACATTTCCCAAGCAGCCAAGTAGCATGAAAACCATCTGGAAACGGCACTATGATGAGCCTGGCTTGCAAGGTCCAAGATGGGGACCCTGACCACTCCCAGATTCCTTGGCAGCCAAGAAAAGATGATGGAGGCCACTAAGTTAAAGACTTTTTCAAGTGTTTCTCTATATAAAACAACAACAACAACAACAACAAAACCCGTCTTTAACAGTCTAAGGTCAACTTTGGGCGCTTGACTAATTTGACTCTGGTGAGGAATAACCACTTCAGGATTGGGGGTTGTTTTCAGTGACACAAGAAGGTCTTTACTTTCTCTGGCACATAATTAGCTGGGGAGAGATGCAGATACAGTGACCAGTGAGAGAAGGCTGTTCGTGACCAACGGGACAGCAGACCACTGGCCAGCAAAGGGACATGTCAGACAGCACTGCTTTGCCCTCGTTATTTTCCTAGATATTTTCTTGGACAGAACCACAGACTGGCAGCACTGAAAGCAACAAAAGTCTGCTGGTTTGACTCTGCGAGCTTGGAGTTGGACAGCCAGGTGTGTTCCAGGGGGCCCATCACTCCTTGGCTTTCAGCTACGTCACCCTAGTCACCGCCTCCGAAGTCACATTTCTTTTCCTCACATCTCCCTTTTTACAAGGACAGCAGTCATACTGGATTCAATCATTCCAGTAAACACCTCAATTTGGCTGGAGAGATGACTCAGTGGTGAAAGACACTTGCTTACAAAGCCTGATGCCTGGGTTCGATTCCCCAGTACCCATGTAAAGCCAGATGCACAAAGGGGCACATGCATCTGGAGTTAGTTAGCACCAACAAGAGGCTCCAGCATGCCTATGCTCTCCCTCCTTCTCTATCTCTCAAATATTTAAAAAAAAGTCCCATCTTGATTAGCTCTCCAAAGAATCAGATCTATTTGCAAATCTGATCACGTGAAGTACGAGGGATTAGGACCTTTACATACCTCTCTGGAGAACCCCACTCAACCTATAGCAACTTCCACTATAGAAAGTTCCACAGATGTGCCAGGGTCAGACAGCAAGCTTTAGCTTGCAGTTCCCAAGCAGTGACAGTTAACTAGGGAAATTATGTTAGTAAGAACAACAACAGTGGGAAGACCATGAAGCTAACATTTATAGTCTCCTAATGATGAGAGTTTTCATATAGATGAGAGCCACTTAAATCTCACCCGTCCATGAGCAACATGAGTTGATAATAAGAATCCCATTGACAGATGAGAAAACTGAGGCTCAAAGAAATAAATAACTTACCTATGGTTACAAAGCTGATTTGGAATTCAGTAGTGTTACTCTACCCTCTCTCACAATGGCCCAGACATTTCCCCAGCTTCATTACCTGGGTGGCTGAAGCCATGAACAATAGGGACATATTTGAATGACCTGTATGTGCCACACTATACAAGGTCCTCATGTTTACTAACCATACGTGGGATAAGAAAATGCTTCAATGTTTTTTTTTTCTTTAATATCAAAGCAGTCCAAACGCTGGGGTGGAGGACCTCCCTTTTCTGACCTCTGTCCCCTTGAGACTTGGATGAAATGGAGCAAACAGGCCTCTTTTCAGATGGGGGCAGGCCGGGCATTCTAATAATAGCCCGTTGTCTGGGAAGCAGAAACTACTAAGAGAATCCTCATCCATCTCCCCCACTCTGTTTACAGAGGGGCCCCAGCAAGGATGGCTCGGCTGCAGCTTCTCAGCCCCGATGAGGCGCGCTCCATTTCTCGCTAGTGGAGACTGATCCCACACCATATATGAACTGTGCAATTACAACGGACTTTCAAAACATGCATGTGGAAGTCAGGAACAAGGGAGAACTAATAACAACTACTGGGTAAGGGTGCTGGGATGGGTGAATTTTTCTTTCTTTGAAAATTCCTTTTTTATGTAGGTAGATCACTGCATTGACGATTCAGACTGGAATGGATTTTGAAAGTAGATGTCTGAATAGGTAATGGATGCGCATGGTACAAAAAGTCAATAGGAAAATGAGACTAGAATAAAAAGTTTTCCTCGACCTCTGTACTTCCGATCATTGAATCCCCTTCCTGGAAGCACTCTTTTGATGTACATACATTTGCATATGTGAGAGCCTGTGTACATATGCATAAAACATATGTGGGTGTTTATTATGACCAGAGCCAGTTTTGAGCCCTTTATACTGATCAAATGATGAAAACCTTAGGTAACCCAATGTCATCTTCCTCCCTGACAGATAAGGTCATGCACCCAAAGAACCACAGAGCGTAGATCCCAGTGGCCTGGCTGTAAGGTGCTCTTGACCACTATGCCATTCCAGTGCTCTTGACCACTATGCCATTCCAGTGCTCTTGACCACTATGCCATTCCAGTGCTTTCTACCTTCTGTGGACTGCCTTCCAGAAGTATTCTAGCCACATGTAAGCATGTATGTTGTGTGCCAAGGTGAGGGATAAACACCCGTAAATTCATTTTTTGAAGACTAGGGTCCCCTTAATTCAAGTTTAGACTTATGTTTGCTTTAAAAAAAAATCAGGCCAGTGGTCATAACTGAAGAGAAAGAAAGCACGGGCCACGGAGGACTCCCACCTGCTGTGGGCACTCAGCACGTCGAGCCACGCAACTCTTCCAGGGCAGGGTAGGGTACATCTCCGAAAGAAGCCAGCGGGGCTCAGAGCTGGTCAGTCCCTGCCCCAACATCACCTCAGATGGGAAGGCTGAGGTTGGAATCCCCGTATGCTCAGCCCTAAGAATAAAGCCATTTGCAATGTTGCTCCCAGAGGTCTGGGTGGGCTGCCATCTGACCCCTGGCCTGTGGGCCTCTGGCAAAAAAAATACAGTTCTGCACAATCTCCTGGGATCCTTTCAGAACCCTGAGTCCATGGGCAAGCAGCTGCCCCCAGCTTTCCATGACCCCTGGTACGACCCTCCACAGCCCCCAGCAGCAAGAAAGGGGCCACTTTAAATCAAGTCGCCAGCCCAAGGGCTCCTCTGCCTTAGGGCCTCTGCCCTCTGCCCTCACCCAGCTCGTCACACACGCTGTGTCTTGGCCTCTGTGGGAACAGGACCCAACAAAAGACTCATTGTGATGCTCCACAAAAACCCATTTCTGGGTCAGTGCAGCTCTAACCCCTCTCCCACTCCCTTTCTGCTTCCGCAGGCCCCAGCCAGAGGAGGCAGGAAGGCCCATTAGCTCACCACCCTTTTGGTGCCAAGGCTTTCATGCCAAAGTTAGAAGTTGACGGTTTCTACTTGGGTGAAAGAAAATCCAGCCCCCACCCCCAGGCAGGAAGCTGACTGGCCTTGGCTCCGCAGGGCCACACGGGCCCGGGCCTCCCAGCCCCACCGCTAAGGAGGGAGACGATGGCTCTGTCCCACTCTGCATCTACAAAGCAAGGCAGGTGAACAGAAACCAAGCAACTATGTTGATTAATATCTCAAGAGACAGCACCGGAACGGGCGCTTCCGGAATTGAGTTAGCTCAAGGGGAAAAAAAAAAATTCCAGTGCGCTCCTTGCTTTCCTGTCAGAAATAAAATTAAGGTCTCAGATCGATGTTGCCAGGGCTGGGACATCTAACAGAATCTCTAATGGCCTCCTCTACATGTTTTCAAATTCGCATTCCCCTTCAACCCTGCCCTTTTAATTGGTTATTTGCGAGGTCATGTTTGCACCAATTTCTTGGGAAGGCTAATGGTGTTTATTTAACGAGAAAATAAAATGTGCAGACAGCTCTGGGGCTTGTCTCAAACGAGGTTTCCTGAGTGGGAGCTATAGCTTTGGGCTCCATCCTTCTTTTACCAACACTGTGCAAGGCTGTAAGCTAGCAGGGGGGAGGGGAGGGGAGAAAACCTGCTCAGGGTCCTGAGGCCTGTGGGCCCCTCACAGTGGGGGAGCACAGCACACCACCCCATCATACAGCCTAAGGGTCAAGACGTACTGAGCTGGGAGCAGAACCTTGGATTCTGAGAATCTACCAGTGTGTGATGTGGGGTCCATTTATTAACCTCTGTTGGACTTGGTTATTCTACCTGAAGCGTGCCTAGCTTCAAGTCAGCTTATAGCACTCCTAACAGGGTATCTTCAAGTACCTAAAGGCGGCAACTAAGGTTTACATCAGCCCTTCTCTGACGCCCAAGGCGTTTCCTGTCCCAAGTTGGCCCATGGGGGAATCAGTGGCATTGAGTTACTCTGCGATTCTGACAGATCTTTCCTAGATTGCTGGCTTGGTGATGCCATCCTTCTACAGCTGCCCCACAATGACAATGGTCCACTCTGGAAAGAAAAGAGTATTTTTCTTTTTAACCCCACCAGGACCTTGTACTGCCTGAGTGGGGCCAACCAGCCAGCTTGGGTCTGTTTTCACACTATAGACTAGAATGACAGCTGCAGGTGGTCTGTGACTGACGGTTGCTTTTTTCGTCAACTGGATTCTAACTCAGGTACAGACTGACCATCAATACCAATAACAATCAGTCATTACAGGTTTTCAATAAACCTGTTAACATGCTTCAAACCTGGGGTAGAATTTAAGCAGTGGGAAGATACTGCTGGCATAGTTTTAGCAGAGCAGACAGGCAGCAGGTCTTGTTCTGGATTCGTGGGCATGCGGGCACTGGCGTGATGGCATGTCATGTCAGAACAAATGTCACAACCAGCTGAGACACCACACACCCTTCTCATTATGCTTTCAGCCCCTTCCAATTGCGTCCAATTCCCTTAGACAACACCTCCTTGTCAAACACCTTTCTTCCAACCCATAAAGTCACACAGAGTGTGCACCCCAGCCTTTCCCTTGGGCAAACAAAACCAATTCTAGAACCTCAACATGAAATAAAGGAGCTGAGTGTGGTGGCGCACACCTTTAATGCAAGCACGTGGGAGGCAGACGTAGGAGGATCGCCATGAGTTTGAGGCCACCCTGAGACTACATAGTGAGTTCCAGGTCAGGCTGGGCTAGAGTAAGATGCTACCTCATAAAACCAAAAAACAAGCAAAAAAAAAAAAAACCCCAAAAACCAAAAACCAAAAAACAAAACAGGGCTGGAGAGATGGCTTAGCGGTTAAGGTGCTTGCCTGCAAAGATTAAGGACCCATGTTCGACTCTTGAGATCCCACATAAGCCAGACGCACAAGGTGACGCAAGCGCACAACATTGCATATGTGCAAAGGTGGCACATGCGTCTGGAGTTCGATTCAATGGCTGAGGCCCTGGCATGCCAATTCTCTCTCTCACTCTCATGCATTAAAAAAAAAAAGAAAGAAAGAAAGAAAGAAAGAAAGAAAGAAAGAAAGAAAAGGCCAGTCTGTTGGGCTTGACTCAAAAAACAAAAAACAAAACAAAACAAAAAAACTTATATTGTTATTATCTTTAACATCCCATAGTACACTAAGGAAGTAATAGGTATTTAGAAAGGATTTCTCTCTGGTCTAGGCTGGCTTTGAACTCTCAATCCTATTCTCAGCCTCCCAGGTGCTGAAACTATAGTTTATATGCCATGCCAGGCTAAAAATTTTAATTTAATTTATGCCTCTGTAAACCTCTTTTTATGTGCCTTCCATTTGTTGACAAATTGGCACCAATAAACAAATACTTGCAGTGCCATTCTCCATCATCTCTATGGGGCGCACAGACAAGAGTCAATCTGGGCTTCGGAGGTCAATTTCAATAGAGTGTCTGGCAGGTAGTCAAGACATTAAGGACTGTTTTTTCTCCTTAGAAAAGCATTATCTTCTATCACAGCTTCAGTTACATCTTCCTGGCATCATTTTAATAAATAAACTGCTTACGCAAATTACAGAGACCTTCAAACTTGGGCCAACTGCTTTCGGGATAGAGACTGAGCAAGCTTTGAGAGAGAAGCCAAGGTCTGGGTGCACTGGCCTTGAGGTGAGCCTCTGGCTGGATCTGCCCACGCTGTGCCTCTCCAACTGTGATGGCATGGCCATGCTGGGAAAGGACCCCTCTGTCCAAGGACCTGCTATGGTTGGTGTTGGAGAAGGGCCCCTGGGGGGGGGGGTGGCCATGTGGAGCTGTTGTTTCTCTCCAGAGCCATTAGCATTGCTCTTAATAAGTGACCGCTAGCTGTTGGGAGAAGTCATCCATCACACTAATCTTTATTTTGCTCTCCGTGTAGTCTGTTCCTTAGCCTCTGGCAATGTTCCACAGCAAACAGGCCTGCTGGGTAATGGCAGCCACAAAGATCTCCGGGGCCAGGGACTATTCTCTGTCCAGCAGATCCTTCTCTTATCTCTTCCCCGGCTGGGGCATGAGCTTCTTGCTCATTTCCACTTGGCCCCCCACCATTCAGCTCTTCACTGGCAAGACCCGACAGTGCAGGGTTCAGGAGCCCAGGGCATGGGGTGACCCTCACCCTAGGGGCTCCATTCCCCTAGAAGGAAGTGAGTATACAATGTACCTCAGCAACCAGCACGGCCCACATTCCACGTTCCCCACAGGCTGGCTGAGCCTGTGGAGACAGCGCCATTCCCTCCTCTCTCCTGCCTCTTGGCCTCCTGCCAGCAAGAGTGAATTGGAAGGACAGTGCCTTGTCTTGCTTCTTCTCCCTCAAGTCCCCCTCCAGCCCCACCCTGGAATCAATATCTAATGCTGAATTCAAGATCTTATCTGCAATTTGCAAGGATAAAGCAACAAACTCGCCCCCTGTGATTGAATCCTTTGATGATCTGCCCACTATTTTTCAGACCACCTCTAACAAGTTTTAGAGAGCAAATGAAATGAGTTTTAGAGAACAAATTGGAAAGCCATGATATTCTCTCTCTCCCAGGGCACAAATCATATCATTGGGGGGGGGGGGCTGTGGGATAAAGTGATGGACAGGGCCAAGGGTGGCCCCAACTTCTACCGGTAGCTCTGTTCCTTGTGTGGCTGTAGGAACTTGCTATGTGGCACCCCAAAACTTCCCATGCCTTCGCTTCTCCATCTGGAAATGAAGGAGTACCAACAATCCAGCAACAAGGAGTGGTGTGGAGAGAGAAACATGTCAGGAAGAATTTCAATCCTGCGCTGGTTCCCTTTTGAGCTAAGCCTACAGAGGGGCCACCAACTTGGGCTGCATGTCACTCAGGCTGGGTGGATATCTCAATTGTGTGCTGTCTCTGGGCAACTCAGTTCACCTATAGCTTTTTGCCATGTGCAGACCCTGAGCTTGCTCAGCACTGGGCATGTCCGGTTCTTAGAAAGTGTTAGCTGTTTGTACCAAGACGGCAAACGTGGCAGCAGAAGCCAGGGTGGGCACCAAGATGGGATGGCCAAGCCTCGTTCAGGAATGAAAGACACCCTCCCCAGCCATTGGGAGTACCCAAAGGTGTCCCAGGGGTAAACCCCTCTCATATCCTCAGCAGAAGGAAGCCCAGGTCACAGCAGCCTCCTGGAGAGACTGCATCTACTGATGGGACTCGTGGACAGGGAAGGAGCTCTCACTTCTGGTGGCTTCACGGGCTGGCTTCTCCCCCTGCACGCTCCAGTAAGAACTTTCCTAGCAAGCCTCCTGCCGGCTGCCCCTCCTAAGAGCTGCCTCCCAGGGACCCTGTCCATAGGAATAGCTCATTCCTCCCTCCTAGTTATCAAATTAAAAAATGTAAGGAATTAATCTTAGGACACCCCATGGTTAAGAGCTAATGGTCAGGGAGGAAGGAGATGGCTCTGTGGGGAAAGTACTTACCTCACAAGCATGCGGGCCTAAGTTTGATCCCCAGAAGCACATAAACTACTGAATGTGGCCGCCGTGCCGCTGGCTCGCCATTCTAGTCTAATTGGTGGGTTCAAGGCCAATGAGAGTCCCTGTCTCAAAAAGTTGTGGATGACTGTCCTCTGGCCTCCATATGCACACACATGTATGCACCCACACAACCAAAGGTCAGACATACTCAGGTCCTGTAGGTCCTCACTCCCAGTTCCTACATTGTTAGAGGACAACCCTGAGACATTCAGAGAGGTAAGGGAGCCCCAGCCAGTGGGCAGGGAGCAGCTGAAGCTGGAGGAAGGTCATGCTTTCTCGAACATTTGGATGTCTAACATTTTGACACTGCACCGTATAAATGTCCCCCACAAACGTTCACAGCTATCCTCAGACTCATGCAGGCCCATGGCTACAGGTCAGATACCAAGGGGAAAGGTGGACAGACCCTTCACTACATAGCCTGACCTGCTCGGAGGTGAAGCCTGAACTCCCATCCCGGAGACTCTCTCCCACGGTGATAGTGAGACCCCGGCTGGCACGTCTATGGACAACAGAAGTCAACTGCCACTCGGACATACCTGAAGACCACCCCTGCCCCAAAGCAGGGACAGGTAGCAGCTACCAGAGGTGAGAGCGGAACTTATCTTGACCTCTGCCTCTTAATGGCAAGCATGGCCTCATGGAGGCTCTGAGCCTGGCCCACGGGCCTCAGAAGGCCATGCCTGTCCCCTGCTTTCCCGTGACAGCAGCTACTGTGGCCGAGGACACAGGTAGAGGTCCACACTCCTAGGCCTTAGTCACACCCCAGGCTGCCCAACAAGCCCGGGTGTGGGCCTTGAGAAAGCCCCTCACTATGCCAGGACACCTGGAGCTCACGCCAGGCCAGGTCTCTTTCGGATGAGAGCTGGAGGCAGCGTGGGGCAAGAGGAGTTCTCTGCTGCTGCCCTCCTTTCCTCTGGATAAGAGAGACAGGCATGAAGCCGAGGGGTGGAGGCAAGGCTGGGCAGAAATGGGGCTTTGTTTTCGTGTGCTTATCACCCGGTTCCAAAACCCATGCTGCACCAGCCCTCAGATGTGCACCCGGCGCTCCTCAGGTATGACTTGGGCTTCTGCTGCGATGCCACTGAGAAAGGTTTCACTTCTCTAAAGGCTTTGAATGCATGCAGCTACCCGCGTTAGCACCCAGCCCCAAACAAATTCCTCCTGGGCTGTTGTGAGGGGTTGGAAAATGTGTAGACAAAAGCTCTGGGCAGGAAGTACCCTGGGGAGCAAGAGGGGAGGAGAGGCAAGCACCAGGTCTGTCTTCTGACATGCCTTCTCCTTGCTTGCTCTTTCTGGCCTACTAAAAGACAGAGCTGGAAGGCTCCACCCATGGTTGAATGCTCTGCAGCTGTCTTGAGATTATTACTTGTTTTTTTGAGCAGGATGCTCTACAAATCAGTGTTGGTCCTGCGTCCACTGCAAGGCTCTTAACCCCTGGCTGAGCAGTGCACGCTGCGTGGAGCAGACTCTTCCCCACTCTGCTGACCCCAGTGTCCGCCGGAGGCCTGGGCTCGAAGAGCCAGTGCGGACGCCCTGAAGGCCCTCTGCGCACTGGCTGGACTGAACTTCCTTTTCCTTCACTTCCCAACGGGCGAGCCCTCGCCAGTCACAGATGGACCACATCCCATCGCTGTCCTCTGGGCTGTCCTTTTCCTTTGGAAACAGGGAGTGGCTTCATGCCACAGCAGGGCTGTGGTTAGAAGTAAAAAACTTTCCTTTGGGGCTGAATCTCACCTATCTGCCAGTGCCTGGAGCTGTGTGATCTCTGTCACTGGCCCCCTTAGGGTACGAGAATGACACACCTCTATCCTTGTCTATTGTGAGGTGCTGTGGAAGGCCCCTAACACAGGACCTCACACAGAGCACATCCAAACACTTTCTTCCACTGACCTTCAAAACAGGAAGCCAGTGGGCTAGAGAGATAGGTTCGGCAGTTAAAGGTGTTTATTTATAAAGTCTGATGGCCCAGATTTGATTGCCCAGTACCCATGTTAAGCCAGATGCACAAAGTGACACATGCATCTGAAGTTCATTCGTAGTAGCAAGAGGCCCTGGTGTGCCCATTCTCTTTCTCTCTCTCTCTCCCTCCTTCCCTCCTTCTTTCTCTGCTTGCAAACAAATAATTGTTTTAAAAGAAGCTTAAAAAATTAGTTTTTAAAAAGGAAGTCAATCCAGGCATGGTGGTGTACACCTTAAGTCCCAGCACTCAGGAGGAGAGGTAGGAGAACTGCCATGAGTTCGAGGGCAGCATAGGCTACAGAGTAAGTTCTGGTCAGCCTGAGCTAGAGTGAGACTCTGACTTGAAAAAACAAAAATGAAAAGAAGGAAGTCATATGGCAGGGGGAGTACTGGAGGCCCTGGGTTCAATTCCTAGCCCCCTACTTCCAGCAGCAGCAATAACAATAAGGAAAGACAGCATTGCCTGGGTATTGCTCAGCAAATCCCACGTTTATGGATTCTAACACTGAACATGGAGTGCCACATCCAGGTAACAGTGCTCACTCGAAACATGAACTGATAGAAATACCCTTAAACCCATCCCCATGCAGGCACACAGAAGACGACGAGAATCTAGAATCAGCGGTCCTGGGTTGGAGGCCCTGTGGGGATTGGGGGGGGGGAGTCTGCTACCCCCCCCCCCAGCCTTGGTTATCTCATCTACACGATGGTAATGAGAAGGAGACCAGAGCAGTTCTCAGGCACACTTACGCGTGGCTTTACACATGCCAAGCCATCCCGTGAGGAGGAACCATCGTTACTTTCACTTGACAAATGAATAAACAGAGGCACAGGAAAGTTCAGTGATTTCTCCCAAAAAGTCACAACCACCTTCCCAGGGTTGGCTCTGAAGGGCAAATGAGAAGGAGCACAAGGAAGTCTTTTATTGGGGGGGGGCGCTTTTTATTTTCCTAAGGGTCTCTAGGTTGCTCAGGCTGACGTCCAGCTGAAGGGCTCAAGGGATTGTCCCCACCTCAGCATCCTGACCACAGGCCCATGCCACTGTGCCTGACCTGGTACTTTGGAAACTATAATAGGATACAGGCATGGTGTGCAGGGTCATTACAGAAAAGCCACAACTTGCTCGTTGTGCTCCCCCGCCTCCCCTCACTCTGCACTGTCTTTCTAGGCTGATGGGGGAAGATAGGCCACCACTGACACCTGTGTGCTTTAAAATGTGTGTGTGTGTGTGTGTGTGTGTAATTTATTTGCATGAGAGAGAAAAAGGCACCTGCGTGCTTTTATGATCGCCCTTCAATCCCTCCATGTCTTCCCTCCCAAACGATTGGATGCCACCCTCGCACAGCCAATACTTAATCTTCCCATTCTTCGGACACCGTAGAAGGCCCCATGAGAAGCTGGGTGGCCAGGCACACTGAGGCAGGATCTGCCTGTCTTCCTCCCACCCTGACAGCAACACCTCCCCCTTCATCCATTCCTTCCTCCCTTTCACTCAGCCGCCTTCTCCAAACAGGAAAGAGTACAGTCAGCAGGCAGGCTGGGTAACTGCTTCTAATCACAGGTGACAGCAGGAATGTAAACAACAGGAGAAAACATCTAAGTGCAATCCAAGTGGAGGAAACGTGGCGTGGCGTGCCGTGGCTCCTGGCTCACTTTGTGCTCCCTCCCTGCAGAACACCCCACCCCCTTTCCTGCCCTCCCTTCTTTCGGAAGCACAGAACCTCATTAACACCCTGTTAATAAGAACCCCAGAAACCTGGTGCTTCCGGAGAACAGGAGAATGGAATGCTAAGGCCTAACCTCCTTTGACTTCTACCTCCAGGGAGGATTTTCTAGATTCCTTCCATTTTTCTGTTCAAAGCAATAATTTCAACTTGCTCTGTTAGCAGGTGGTAGTCGGAGACCCCTTTGACAATCTGTTCAACACTAGGCACAGGCTCCTAAGCAAAGCTCAAACAAACAACATTTTGCAAGTCATTTCAAAGGTTCACAGACCCCAGGTTGAGACCCATTTTCTGTAACAGGGATCGGACAGGAGGAGCACAGACAGAATACAAATCAGTACAGACGTCTCCTAAGCATTCTGAGATCCACAGGGTGTTTCCAAGTCCGCAATGGCTGTACTCAGTGAACAGACCAGGACAAAGGTCCGCCTTTCACTCCTCACTCTTTGGACTGTCCGCCTGCTTCTAAACCTCCTTCAATGCAAATTGAGAACTCAATGGAGTCATTACTACCAATGATTTTCATGAGGATCGCTAAGCGGCAAGGTCAGCAAGGGACTAAGAAAGTCAGGACAAGAAAGGTATAACTGAAGGAGTGTGTGGGGCGGGGTGGGGGTCGCCGCATTACTCTGAGAGTTCCCAAACCAAGAAGTAAAGGCAGTGTTCACTGCTGGGTCTCTTAACTCAGTGTGCTATGGCAGGCCTCCATTTAAATACAGATGGTCCAGATTCTGCAGCATCCCTAGATCTTTAGTCGATGGGATGGTGGTTGAGAAGGGATGGAGGCCAGGAGAGGACACAGGGCCAATTTTCTTAGTCCGGGGGGCACCTTACCTCTGTGCCTGTTGGTGGTCTTATCAAACATCAGCATTGCATCCTCCACCTGCAAGACAAACAGAATAGAAGCTGATTTAGGAATTTTCACAAAATACACAAAACATTACTAATAGAGACTGTGTGGAGCTTGGGAAGGTGGGTCCCACTACAGAAGTAACACTCATTAAAGACTACTAGAAAATACAAAAAAAAAGTAACAAGAAAAAAAAACTCTACTGTGTATAATTTGTTAACATACAGTGTATATTTTCCTTTAGTATCTGCTTTAAAAAAAATCTGGGCCTGGAGCTGGGGAAATGGCTAGGTGGTTAGAGGTGCTTGCCTGCAAATTCTGCAGCCTGGGTTTAATTCCCCAGCCATCCACATGAAGCCAGATGCAAAAAGGAGTTCAAGTGTCTAGCACTGTTTCCAGCAAGAGGCCCTGGTATGCCAATACTCTCTCACACACACTCATTCTTTCTTTCTTTCTCTCTCTCTCTCTCTCAATATATTTTCATTTATTTCAGGATCCACATTCCAATCCCACATAGATCTCAAGAAAGTCAGATTTGATGAAGCATATTTGCCTTTAGTATCCACTTCTTTTATTCAAATCTAACCTTTCGGTCCACAAAAACACATCTCTGGCCACGGTTTTTGTTCTAACGCATCAGCCAGTCAATGGGGAGAGGACCCGGTCTGCCCAAGTGAGCCACCTGCTCTCTCCCTTTACTCTGTACTCAACATTGCCATCACAAACACAACCCAACCCACTCGGCGATACTGTTGGCAGAGGACTATCCTTGGAGCAGTTTGGGGGTGTGTTATGTGGGGTACTGAGCTAAGTGAGCTGTGAGGAAGAATCACAGGCAATTCTTTCCTCACTCCTTCCAGACCAAAAGCCCCAACTGAGGCATGGGCACTGGGAAATGAGGCTTAAAATGGTACCTATAGACAGATCATATTATTCTTCTAGATGTTATCAGATACAATAGAGGGAAGAGCAAAGCCTGGGCCAGAGCAGAAGATAGGCAGGCCATCCACTGTGGAAGGTGCTGACCTAGTTTAAAAATCCTTTCTCGGAGGCAAGGCCCCTTTTGGTGCTAAGTAACCAAGCCTAGCAAGCAGGCTCCTGGGGCCTTCCCCGTCTGGTTCTCAATCCTGCAGTGCACTGCTGGTGCCTGGCAGGCTTCAAGAGTCCCCTGGGCACCTGCTGAGGCCATGCACACCTCCCATGCACCACTCAAGCAAAGCCATCATGAGATCAACTGGTGTGTTTGCACACAGAGCAGTCTCACCGAGACATATGGCATCTAGACCCTGGGATGTGATCAGGGTTCAGATGCCTTGGCGTGGGTCGGGGAGGGAGGGCAGGTGAAGCCTACTGGGGGTGCAGGTAAGTGCAGCATCTGTTTCTTTGCACCCATCTCCACACTTCCTGAGACGCTTGCCAAATCCTGAATTTTGTGCTGGGATATGCCTAACAGTGGGAAAACAAGCTCCCTTCTGTGTTGGCCATGTTTTGGTACTGAAACTCAGAACCCCCATAGGAAATAAATATTTTGAATTTTAAAAAATAATCTTTTTTTGTTTGTCTGAAAACCCCCTTCCAGCAGTGAGTAATTGGCTCCCAGCTCTCCCTGCTCGGTTTGGCAGCTTTTTAGTAGCCTCCACACTCCCTCCACTCTGGTGCAGAATTCGCACGACGTGTTTTGGGGACAGGCATTGTGGTAAAGAATGGAGCTCTTTCCTCTGTAGTCCAGCTGTACAATGGGACTCGCAAAGACCTTCTGAATAGATAAAGTGTCAGGGCACAAGAAAAATTCTATTAGCACTTTACAAAATACAACATCTAAGAAGTAGCTAGAGAGGAAAGAAAAAGGGAAAAAAAATCAATATGGATAAGTCCCACTGCTGGGGAAGGGGGGGGGGTGGAGAAAACTTTTCAGTGGTTACAAAACACTTATTAATTCAGAGAAGCCATCAATGCGATGGAAATCTGGCAGAACAGCAAGAGCTGAAACTAGAAGAATTTTAATATACAAAGACTGAATAGAATGAAAAACACAGCCTCACATACGGGCCCGTTTCTCACGGTTCTAGGAGAATCAAACAGTAGTGGCTTGTGTGAGCTTCCCTCAAGGAGAAACAAGAGGCACAGCTGAGGTAACTGTTATCAGCACTGGGGCCAGCTAACTGGTAGCAATCTGAGCCTCTCTCGATTTCTGCCTCCCAGAGCCTGTGCAAACACACACACACACACGCACACGCACACACGTATGAACCCCGAGCATCACAAAAGGGTTGGGAGGGCTGAACGTAGTTGGTTTTCACACTTTGGGAAGTGGACACTATTAACCCTGTGTGAAATACTCCTCGAGGGGTATGTCCTCAATCTCAGGATGGACACTGTCTTTTATTTTTGTATTTTACATTGGATTGATAATGTCTTTGGGTACCTCCTTATAAATTTCTTTGTACCAGTCAAGGGAACCTAGTGGCAGGCCTAGTGGTCTTATTAACCCAGTGAAAGGGCTGAGGAGATGGCTTGTGGTTAAGCGCTTGTCTGTGAAGCCTAGGATCCCGGTTCGAGGCTCGATTCCCCAGGACCCACGTTAGCCAGATGCACAAGGTGGCGCAGGTGTCTGGAGTTCGTTTGCAGTGGCTGGAGGCCCTGGCGCGCCCATTCCCTCTCTCTTTCTCTCTGCCTCTTTCTCTGTATGTTGCTCTCAAATAAATGAATAAAAAAAAAAATTAAAAAAATAAACCCTGTGAAAGACAGAGGTCGCCTGAACTGTAGGTGATTTTGTCCCATGCCCTGGCATGAGCTGATCTGTTGGGGCAGAAGCATATTCTGACCTTGAGATGTGTTTACTATCGTGAGATGTCTGGCCACTTCATGACCCAAGGTAAGTTTACAAGGCGCCCTGCTATTCTTAGTGGTGCATCTTTGTGAATAAAACACACAAGGTGAGAGCGGGCAGAAAGACTGTAAGAGCCACAGAGTGGGTAGAAATACCCTGAGGCACGGTCCCTCCACTATCTCACTGGGACTGACTGAAACTTTCAAGACCCCACAGTGAATCCCATGACCCCACTGAGGAGGCCCCCAGGGCAATAGGCAAGAATACGCAAGGCCATGTAACTTGAAGGTGAAGCAGGTGGGGAGGGGACACCTCAGTCTTTGTTTTGACTCTGGAAGGACTTGACCAAGTGTTTCAGGCTGCGATAAAGCTGGGCTCCGGCAGAGACCCCCCTCAGCAGCATGTGAGTGTCAACAGAAAGGGAGCCTGTTGCTACTCTCTGGGGACCCCACCCGTATCACAGTCACCCAGAGGCAGTTAGCCCACAATTCTCCCAGGGCCCATTCAGTAACATTTGGGTTCCTATGGACTGCCCAGGTCCTGAAGCTGCTGGCCCAAGGCTCCCTCTTTACTTGTCCTGCTTGGCCAGAGACCGCCTCTTCTTTTACTATACACTCAAGATTCAACACGTGGGACAGAACTCTCCTAGAGGACAGTATGACAGCAGCTCCCGGGTCCCACTTCTCCTGGACATGGACAGTCCAGTATCCTGAAAATAATGGCATGACAGTAGAACCCAAGACAGAAAAGATGAGGTTTCTTTTTTTTTTTTCTTTGAGGTAAGGTCTCGCTCTAGCCCAGGCTGATCTGGAATTCACTATGTAGTCTCAGGGTGGCCTCAAACTTATGGCGATCCTCCTACCTCTGCTTCCTAAGTGCTGGGATTAAAGGTGTGTGCCACCATACCCTGCAGATTTTTTTTTAATTCCTTCCTTCCTTTTTTTTTTTTTTTTGACAATGTGTATGTGCAGTGTGGTGTACACACATGTGTGTCAGAGACTGTTGGGTAGCCTCTTCCTTGGCTTCTTCCACAAGTTTCCTTGAACGGAGTTTCTCACTGAACCTGGAGCTGCTGTTTCCAGTCAGACTGGCTTGCCAGTGAGCTCCAGCGACGCTCTAGTCTCTGGCCCCTCAGGACGGAGGCTGTACTTGGTCTCACCCAGCACGAATCTGCTCTCTCAGGCCCTCATGCTTACACAGCAAGTGCTTTTACTTGCTGAACCATCTCACCAGCCCCTCAAAGAGAGATTTCTTAATGGCAGTCAAGCTGCTCTTATACCTAATGCAGAAAAAAAATCCAGAGTCTATCTGAATGTTTTGATGATGCAAACTTTCCTGTAACAGATTCACTTTTGCTAATGTCCACATGAGGCACTCAACCAATCTTGACTGGAAAATCTAGCTGGTGTCAACTTCATTTCACTTTTTTTTTTTCGTGTGTGTGTGTGTGTGAGAGAGAGAGAGAGAGAGAGAGAGAGAGAGAGAGAGAGAGAGAGAGAAAACGCACCTCAGGTGTCATTCCTTAGGAACATCATCTTTTTTTTTTTTTTTGAGATAAGGTCTTTCATTGGCCTGGAGCTCAAATCAGGCTCAACTGGCTGGCCAGTGAACTCCAGGGAATACTTCCCAGATCATAGGCATGTGTTACTGCTGTCATAAGCTTTCTTTTTGTTGTTGTTGTTGTTGTTGTTTTTTGTTTTTTTGAGGTAAGGTCTCACTCTAGCCCAGGCTGACCTGGAATTCACTATGGAGTCTCAGGGTGGCCTCGAACTCACGGCGATCCTCCTACCTCTGCCTCCCGAGTGCTGGGATTAAAGGCGTGTGCCACCATGCCCAGCTTGTCATAAGCTTTCTTACAGAGCTACTGAGGCTCACTCTCAGGTCCTCATGCACTTTACTGACTGAACTACCTCCACAGCCAACCTAACTTCTCCACCGCCCAGATGTATTTGACAGTCCCAACTTGCAAAGTATTAACCTAAGTAAAAACAACAGGCAGGTCCCTTAGCCTTAAGGTAGGCCAATCATTAATAATGCCACACCCCCCACCCTGTGATTGTGTAGTTTCCTGCTCCAAAGAGGAGGAACCTATCTCCCCATCTCTTGAATGGAGACTTGGTTTCTGGCGACCAATAAAATGAGTGGAGAGAAGGGTGTGCCTGCTTGAGGCCTATCCTGGAAAGGAGCTGTGTAATTCCACTTGTTCTCTCTTGGACCTAAGAAAGGAGGATGAGTCATGTATGGGGCAGAATAGGCCCAAAGCCCCCCATTTGCCCCAGTTAAGGCTGGCCTAGATCAGCTGGCAACTAGCACCCCCAAACATGAAAGATCAGTAGAACCACTCCCAGTGTTCCCAGCCACGTGACAGAAACACCTACAGTCTGCCACTGAGGCTTGTGTTTTGTTAACACAGTATTCCCGTGGGAATAAATAGGTAACACACACACACACACACACACACACACACATATATATATATAAAACCCCTATATTTACTTATTTACTTATTCACTGACAGACAGCAAGACAGAGAGAATGTGAGTGAGTACAGATGTTCCAGGGCTTCTTGCAATCGCAAACAAGCTCCAGGTGGCACGCACCGCTTTGTGCATCTGGCTTTACATGGGTACTGGAGAACTGAACCTGGGCTGGCAGGCTTTGCAAGCAAGCACCCTTAAGCACTGAAACATCTCCCCAGTCCTATCCCTATTTATTGAAAAAAAATAATCAAATGCTTACATTTAGAAGATACACAGTCCTAAATAATACTAGAGAGTAAACAGCAAGAAAAGAGACCGAAGGGGGAGTGCTGAATGAGCACCCACTATTAATCTTTCAGTTTCACATCCCAAACGGAAACTGCCTCTTGAGGTACAAGTGTTAGGGTGTGGAAGGACCTCTTCTAAGTCTCCCCACATAAGCAAGATCAGAGACTGGGATCCTAGAAATGCCAAGACAAACTGGCAAACATGTTCCTCACTAAATGAGCACCATGAAAATCAGCAGTAATTACCACTCAAAGTCAGAGGGCGAAGCTTCTCTAATCCTAATTCATTTAATGAATGTGCCAACCCTCTTTCAAATGCCTCTGAGGTTTAATGAAAGCCAGACACTCTTACTGGGTGATTCTGGAAGTAGCCAGATAATGTCGACTGTATCCAGGTGAGACTTCAGCCAGCCTAGCTCATGTGCTGGCTGAACGGAAAACCTTTAACGATTCAATGTCAAGATGCTTGTGTAAAGAGGAGTCAAGAATTCTATTGGCCTCAAGGATGTGACCCTACGACGTGTCCCCTGGACCACCTACCTCTGTCCAGGGTGTCGCAGATTTGCCACCCCAAGTTCAGAGGAGGTGAGTGAAGTAAACTGAATGGAGGACACAGAAAACTTGTTCCCATGAGCTGGCTAAAGAGAAAATTGCTGCTAGTAATGACTGAGCATAGGCCTGGAGCAGTTCACAGAGGCAGGTTCCCATCCCAGTTCCCCAGCTCTCAGGGAGGGACCAGTAACCTACCTCTCTCCGTCCCTTGGTGCTGTTTGGAAAAAGGACAGAATTGCATTAGATAGGCCCCAAGATCCATGTATAGGGACAGTGCTAAGGATGCAGAAATTGGCCTGCAGAGGATGCTGGGGGACAACATCTGGGAGCGTCCAATTCCCTGCTGGTCCTTTGAAAAGTGTTCCAGAACTTTGCTGTGGTCAACACACGCCTAAGAAACTTCCTACTCCTCCTGGGACACTAATATACACACCCACACACCATGCCCTCAGGAGCGAGGCAGGAAGCGGCACTTCAAATGGCCCTTAAGTCCTCCTGCCAGATACGAGGATGGGGAGAGGAGAAACCCCTCTTCCCCCACCTCCAGAACAAATGCTGTGGAATTTCTCTTCCTGTTCCCACGCAAATGCTTTGAGTGTTAGTTTAAATAAACACCCTGAAATGTGGGGCTGTGATATGATGGTGGGTAGAATTTATAGGCCTTATTATGCTCTATAAACTCCCAGCACACAGCCTAGTTTGATGTGGTAAGACCACCCAGGACACAGGTGCCAGAGCCTGTGTGATGCCCCACCAGCCTGTAACAGACAAAAGTGGGTTTTCTGGCGTGGTGGCGCACGCCTTTAACCCCAGCACTCGTGAAGCAGAGGTAGGAGGATCGCCGTGAGTTCGAGGCCACCCTGAGACTCCATAGTGAATTCCAGGTCAGCCTGGGCCAGAGTGAGACCCTACCTCGAAAAAACAAAAACCAAACAAAAAAATGTGGGTTTTGCCACAAAGCTAAGTTAATGGTGTCTAGTGTACGGACACTGGGACTTTTCAGTGCATTCTGGCCTTGCAAAAGGAGAAGCTGATCCATCTACCAATGTTCAAAAGGAAGAATGGGATGAAGAGGGAGTCAGGTGGAAAATCCCATTAGTTTGTGCTGGAGTCTAGATCTGTGGTTTTCAGCCTTGACTACTCCCAGCAGCACCCAAACGGCTGTTGAAACACCTTTTGCCTAAGCTTCCCCTTGGCCTGTTAAACTGTCACTCTGGAGGGGACTCCTTTGACGGCTTTTGTAAGGTCCCCACTGATCTAGGTGGCACCAAGGTAGAGAACCACTGTTCTAAACAGCCAAATGCAGCAGGCGGGCCGTTGGTTAGCTACAGCACGTGTGTACACGGGTTAGAAATAAGTTAGATGGTATCAGTGGGCCCTGGCTGCCTAGAGGTGGGATGTCAGGAGTGAGCAGGCTTCCTGCCACATACTGCCTCTTGGGCCTCTCCGGGCTTTGTCCTGGTCTTAGTACAAGAAAGTCAGGATTCTGTCCCAAAAGTAACCCAGAAGCACCAACAACTGAACCTAGAACTTTGAAGACACTTAGGGAAGTCAGTTTCCCTCACCTCCCAGTGCTTCCATGGAGATTATTATAGCTTTGATCCTCGTAACAGCCCCCTGACAAAGGTATTATCACCAATTCTATGAGCCTCAGTTTCCTTACTGGTCATCTCCGAGCTGCCAGGGGCTGGGTCCAGGACTCAGGTCTGCTCTCAGGAATGAAAACTTCTGCTTTCCTGCCCCCTCTCAGGGTCCTGTCTCTTTGGCTGAAGTTAAGCCATCTTTTTAGCCATCCTGTGCACTCAGCCCTGGAAGATTCCAGCAATGAAGGTGCCCTCAGAGCTTCCTGTCTTAGCCACTGCTGCCAGGTGTTATCTAGTTTACTGCAGAAACAACTCTCACTTTACAACACCCTCAGAGCTTGTTTATTTAAATTCACACATATGCCTTCACCAAATAGTGAGAGAGTCTGCTTAGGCGCATCTCAATTCTTTTTTCTACATTGTGGCAAAACATATGTAACGTAAAATGTTCTGTTTAACTACTTCTTTAGCATTCAGTTCAGATATTTCCTAAACTCTTCATAGAAATCGCCCAAGTCTTTTGACCAGAACATTCTACCCTCATGAACAGGATCATTCTATATCAGTCTATCTTTCTTTCTTAACAAATAAAAATTTTAAATTATTTATGTATTTGAGAGAAAGAGAGGAAAAGTAAGTTATGGATGTACTAGAGCCTTGCCGCTGCAAACTCCAGATGTATGAATTCCTTTCTGCGTCTGGCTTCACATGGGTACTCAGAAATCGAACCTGGGCCGGCAGGCTTTATAAACAAGTGCCTTTAACCACTGAGCCTTATTTTTCCTTACTTTTACATTTTTAACTCTTGTGGAGCCATTCCGTTTTTTTGTAAGATAAAACCAAACCTCAGCACTTATCAGAGGAGTTACAGTAGCTACAGGACGCTTGTCCACAGGGACTGAGGCACGTGGGGTGTCCTGATGCTGCTGTTCTGGAGAGTGAGGCATTTTCCCATGTACAGATGAGGTCTCCTGCTCAGCAGGTCTGACTGCAGAAGTGTGTATCTGACTCTGGTTATGAAACCCTCCCTGCCCCAGTCTGAATAATGATCTTCGCAATAGTGCCCACTTACCAGAGCTTAATGGGCAATCTGCAAAGCCTATTTAATTCTCACAGTTGCTCTGAGGTGCTATCATACCCATTTTGTAGGTGAGGAAATTGTGGATATAGAGATTAAATGACTTGTCTGGGATCACACACACAATAAACAGAGTCAGGATTGAAAACGGGATGTATTCCTTTACTTCCTTGCCTCTCTTCGTTGTCTACTATTTCTTTTCTTTTCAAGTCCCCAGGGCTTAGCATAGTGCCACTGTCTGCTAAATGAATCAACAAATAGTCTTTACACACTAGCAACCAGTTGGAGGTGATTAGGTAACTCTTAAGGAGACAGGTGTATACCGCCATGGCATAGGCTTGGAAGAGGGGGAAATGAATGGAGCAGTGATGGAGTGGGCGGGTACAGGGGTGTCTTTGAGACAAATTCTAAAAGCTGAGGTCACTGGGCTCCTTGAGGTCACAGCACAAGATGGCAGCAGAGCTGGACCTGGGTGGGGGACCCAGAACTCAGTCCAGGGATCAGCCATGGGAGTCTACAAGGTGCAGAGTGTGTCAAGAATGCACATTGAATCTCCCATCCTAGGGCCGGTGGGAAGGCTTGGGTGGTGGCTGTGAGCATCTCCTACTTAGAATACAATTGTCTTAAGTGATGCTGGCCTAACTCACAGTCTCACCTTGGCAATCTCCTTAGCGCATGTGCGTGCGCACACACACACACACATATTCAAATGGATGACACCAAGAAATAGCCACTAACAGGCTCAATGGTTCCCTGTGTGAGCAGTCCTAGGAGGCTCTGCCTCAAAACAGCGGGGCCGTCAGGAGCCTGCCTGTGCGAGGCATGGCTGGGGGGCGGCTCTGAGGAAGCTGCGCAGACAAAGCCCAGGAGCCCTAGTGCCACACTGGGGGGGCAGCCGGGGGCTCTCCTGGGGTTATCCGAGCTGGGACTTGGAGATAGGTGAAGGAAGGGAGGCGGTGGGAGAGGGACGTGGAGGGACAGGCTGGGCACGAGCTGTTGGAGGAGAAACAGTTGGATCCAGCAGGCTGACAGCTGTCACATGGAAATGGCATCTGGCCTAAAGGCCTCTTGTGTGAGTCTCCTCTGAGTGGCGGCTGCTGTGCTCTGGAAATCCAGGGCCCGTTTTCAGTGCTGGCTGCGAGTGTGTGCGTGCGTGCGTGCATGCAAGTGGGCTCTGGGGGAGGGGAGCGGCGGGCGGGCTGCCGAATGCTCCTTTCTCCCCCTCTCCAACCTCTCCCATCAGGCCTCACCTACCGTGAAAAAGGCCCAAACCTGCCAGCCAGTTCCTGAGGAGAGAGGCCCCTCATTAGGGGAGTGCTGATGTGCCGTAACACTCTCTTGCATTCCCATTAAACAAATACTAAACTGCTAATTGCCAAAATGGATCTGCACGACTCTGACCGAACAGGGGAAGGGTTTATAATTACCAAGTGTGAAAATGCACAAGCCTGTAAATAACCACCTCATCTGTCCTAATACAGGCTGATATTGATGGGCATGAAATAAACATCGGGACCAAATGGAAAAATCGTCCACATCTCTTGTGGCCAATGCAATCTCGGACGGTGACAAGCGTGGCTGCAGCCAGCCATTCGGGGAGGGACGAGGGGAGGAGAGGAGTTCTGTAGGCTGGAGAAGCCCAGGTCCCTATCCCAGTTGCAATCCCTAGGGGCCACGTGCCTCTCTGCTTTCTGCCCATAGGATAGGGAGGTAAGTGACATGGCTTGATGGGAGGACTAGGGTTTCTCTGCATCTCTAAGGGCCAGGGGACATGTGAAAGTATAAGCCTTCAGATTCCCTCTGCCCTGCTCCTTTACAGACGGATGAGGGGAGAGGGAAAATGGAAAACGAGGGAGAGGAGATCTCAGCCAAGGTGCCACCGTCATTCATTAAGCCGGTATTTATTGAGGCTGCTCTGCCCAACACAGAATTGGCCTCAGAGCAGAAATGGACACAATGCTGGCTCAGAATGAGCCTGGGGCTTTCAGATACCCCTGAGCTATGGCATCTAAGGAGATGCCTTTCTTCTGCCACACTCCCGCCCCCAGGAGAAAAGACTCTTGGGTTCACTGGGTTCCAGAGTCCAAGGTTTGCCTTGACTGAACTCAGTGAGGGAGGCAAGAAGTACCACAGGTCCAGGGGACCTGTAGACATCCTGGTCCTGGTCCTGGTCCTGGTCCCGGTACCTCACCAGCCTGCCATGCCCTGCAACAGATCTATATGGATGGGTCACAGATGTGTGGGTGACAGTGGTGTAGAGAGCACTACAGGTGAACTGTGCCTCCCAGGAGGCTTGGGTAACCAGGGGGGGAGGGGGAGCTGTATGGTCTCAGGACCACAGACAGGATGCACATGAGAAGTGACCCAGAGGCCACAGCAACCCCTTCTACGCATGGCCAAGTCCTTTCTGAAGTGTTAACGAGTCAGAGAACCTCAGCTGCCTCCCCCGCCCCTCCATGAGCTCCTCAGGCTGAAATTCAGCTGCCCTGAAACAGCAGCTTCCTCTGCCCCACAGCCCAGTTCTGGCAAGAGGCAGAATTCTGTGAACTGTATAGCACCAGCTACTTGAGGGAGGGCTCTGAGGACCACCTACCCCCAAAGTTTCTCCCTGGGCCTTAATGACCGCTAAGTCAGCTCCAGCTCTTTCTCCTTTGGGTCATTTAACAGCCAATCCCCTGACACCTGGCTCCAAAGTCACATCAGAGTCCTGACTCAAACCTGTCCTGCTGACCCCAAAACCTTGTCAAAAATTAGCCAAATTAAGGAAGCTCTGAATTAGCTTTTCAAGGCATTCGACTTTGTTACTTTAACATTCCCGAAACGTGTTCACATAATGACTGACGCAAAGCTACTGAGGACCAAGTTCAAATGCAGCTGAAGGCGAAGGATTCAGTTGCTCAGCAAAATCACTTCTTGTTCCGAGAAGCTCGTAAAATCTCTGAGGTAGAAAAGAGCTAGGAAGTAGTTTAGCCCACTGATTTTCATGTTCCGGAGGAGCAAACTGGCTCTTGGCAATCCCGTGGCTACAGCTGGGGGAACGAATGAAAGGAACTTGCTGTGGCTTCACAAGTCCTCAGATCAAACTTCACTCTACTACCTCCCCTCCCGGCCATGACCTTGAGGAGGTTTCTCCAAGGTGGCTAGATGTCCTTGAGTGAAAAGGAAAAGTGATCATTATTTACCTGTCTCTCAGCCTTGGGAAGCATTGATGTAATAGCCAGGAAGCTTTTGGCCAGTGGTCTCTTCCTACCAATACACATGGCAGCACGGGCCCATACAGATGCATCCTGGACTAGCAGACTTTGTACAGATCAGCACACATTTCAAGCTGGTGAGATCACTGTGGACGAGGGAGGTCCAACCTCATCCAGAGGTTTGGCTTCATGAACTGTGCAGCAAGGAGTTGTATGCAAATAGACCCTTTTAGAAGCTCACAGGGAACAGAAAAGCAGCGGTGCGTCTACAATGGAACACTCACCGAAATAAAAAGACACACACGCAAACCAAAGCTCACAACTTGGATGATTTCCTGGAGGGGATTACACTGAGAAGGAAGCACAAAAGTGGATCTCAAAGGCTTCCTGCATCCTGTAGGAGTCTTTCTATAACACCCTTGAGGTGGCAAAGTTACTGTCATGGAGGACAGGTCAATGGCTGTCAGGGGACAGCAGTGGACAGAGTGTGCCTACTAAGGGGGAACACGAGGAATTTCTTTGTAGTGATGGTCGCTAGAGTCCACATGTGAAAAAGTTTCAAAGAACCGCATGTATAAGCGCGCACACACGCACACGGGAGCACATGCGGGAACTGACAACGCGATAGTAGGTCACCATCATCATCATTTTTTTTTTTAACAATGTAGTACAGTTATAGGAGACAGTAACCACTGTGGGAAGCTGGGTGAAGGGCACACTGGAGCTCTTTTGCATTTTTTTTTACAACTTCTGATGAGTCTTAGACTATTATAAATAAAAATATTAAATAATAATAATAAACCTCAAGGAGGCTCATTACTTCAAGAAACTCCGGCAGATCCATATATAATACAGTTACGTCACAACTTCTCTTGATTTGGGTAACGTAGCATACATACGGTGCATGTGCAGTAGAAAGATCTTCCCCCACCTGTCTCTCATTTTCAACGCTGGCATCTGTGACTCTGAAACCTAACTGTGTCGTGTGAATACCTGTGCTGGCAGCCTCACCACCCTGGTCCTCAAGACATTTCCCACACAGCTCTACATGCCACCTGCCACCTCCTTGAGGAGCACAGAAGTTAAGTGCCCAGTAAGTGCTTGCTGGCTGACTTTCAGAAAAAGAGTTGCCAGGCTAAAGAAAAACATCAAATGGAAAAGAACATCAAACTCCAGTGGTTTTCAAGATTTTTTGTTTTTTTCTTTTAGCCATCAAGGCTTTCATTTCATCTTGAAACACAGGTTTTGTTGTTATTGTTTTGGTATTTTAAGGCTTGGTCTCCAGCGCAGACCAACCTGGAACACTGTGGCCCTGGCTGGCCTCAAACTCAAGGCAATCCTTGCATCTCAGCCTATTGCTTACTGGGATTAAAGGCATGAACCACTACCACACCCAGCTTTCACATGTTTTGGGATATCTCATGGATCAAACAAGTTGAACTTTCATGGAAAATTATTAGCAGTCATCACAATTGTAATGGTGGCATTAGTGGCGTGGGGTGGGGTTATTTGGTCTAAAGCAAGCATCTGTGACCTTTATTTGGTACTTACTGGCTTTTTGTTTTTTTGGGGGGAAGGGTATCTATGGTGCCTGCTGGATTTCTTTTGAAGTGATGAAGTCACCTTAAGAGCCAACATCTCTCATTTGGATCCCTAGAATAAAAACTTGTGCCGGGCGTGGTGGCGCACGCCTTTAATCCCAGCTCTAGGGAGGCAGAGGTAGGAGGATCGCCATGAGTTCGAGGCCACCCTGAGACTCCATAGTGAATTCCAGGTCAGCCTGGGCTAGAGTGAGACCCTACCTCAGAAAACAAAACAAAACAACAACAACAAAAAAAAAAAACCTTGCAGCCTCCTCCCTCAGTACTAACCACGACTTGGGTCTTAGCAAATGAGTATTGACAGAGTAAAATCCACTTTCCTAATTCCCGTGCCACATGCTCCCCTAAAGGGAAAAGAAGGGAGAGGAAAAGCCCACATCTAACCCTTGAAAAACACAGCAGCGAAAAGCACCCACTGGAGCCGCTTCAAGACCCAACGCGCATGTTTTTCTGCATCAGCACTCCGAAGGGTAAAGATCGCTCTCGTTTCAAGAGCTGTCAATGTGCTTTAGTGCCATGTTTTTCATCTGTTTGAGAGAACGAGGAATCACAAAGCAGGCAAGTGAAATAATGTGGTGCCATCCAACATTTTGGCAATGCAAATTGGGATCAGGGAAAAAGGAAATTAAACAAGACTGACAGGTCACACAGCACACTTCTGTGGTGTCTGCCTGCCTGCCCACGCTGCCTTTCCTGCCCCAGCTAACTCTGGGACTTGCTGAAGGCCTTGGTCCACTGTTACAAATTGTACTCTCTTGGCCCTAATTCTTCAAATCATGTATGTTGTATAACTTGTGTGATTTTTTTTCCCCCCGAAGCAAAAAAAAAAATCTTGTAGCTGCTGGTAAACTTTAAATACCCCCATGAAAGAGCTTAGGGGCCACCAGCCCGTTCCTGTATGAACTATTCTTTTGCGTGGAAATTAACAAAGATAAATGCTCCAGGCAAGCCAGGCCAGTGTCACAAGGGATCTTACAAATCAACAAAAGCTAACCTTAGTCTCCTCCGCCTGCTGGATGCCTGTGAATGAAAACTTTTGGCTAATTTCCCGACACTTCTTTTGGACTTAAAATTGCTCCTCAGTTGGGTTGGGGACTTTCAAGGCGAATAATAGGAATTTCAGGGTCTTGCCTCAGTGACTGCTCTTGATCATCACAGGTAGGCTGCACGGAACTGGCCAGGGGTGTGAGTGCCTTGGGAATCAGGTTCCTTTGAGCTGCTGCAGTATAGGAGTCTCCTACTGCCCACATCACCATCAATTTAAAATCAAATGGCAAATATGACAGTGAGCTTGTGGAGCTGACTCTGGAAGAATGCCATCTGTGTGCCTGGCTGGCCAACCCATTTCTGGTCTTGGGATGGACTTCACGGAAGACAAAAGGTCTGTACCCCTCCAGGAACACGGGGGCGGTGTCCTCCGAAGGCTCAAGGTTGACCAGGGTTCCAGAGCCTCTGAACACTGAAACAAACGTGACAAAGTGGGATAAAAATCCAGGGGCAAAAGCATCCTTCTGGTGGCACCCACCCTTCTTGGACGAGGATGGGGGAGAAGAGCAGTGGAGACAGGAGAAGAGCTGAGCCTGGGGGCTAGAGCGCCTGCTCGAAATCCCAAGCGATGTGCTGAGGTTTGCGGCCCCCCAAAAAAGTAATGTGCCACAGACCCGATTTAAAGGTGTCACCAGATGCTACCTGTCCCAGTCAGCAATACCAACTCTGAGCACTTGAGAAGGAGGGGAACGGGATACAGGAATACAGCACTGTCTATGACTCACCCCAGTGCAGTCAAGAGCATCTTGCTTTAAATTATCAGGGCAGGAAGAAATGGGAGGGAGGGCTGTTTGGGGATGAGGGTTGCTATTCCCAACACCAAGGCCTAATCAAGAAGACCCCAAGAGCTCAGGCCCCTTTCCTCCCTTCCCCAGGCTATCCACAGCAGCCCCAAAGAGCTCAGGAAATCCAATCACACAAGGGGCCAGAGTCCCAGGGGACTGCCACTACATAAGTCAGGGAGGCCTCATGGGACAAAGCAGTGGTGTGGCTTAAGAATGCATCAACAATTGACAGGTGTGTGACAGACACAGCACTTTCTCAAATGTGCCATTTTGGGCTCCCTTGCCCTTTTGGGAAGGCGAGGTGGAACAGTCTTTAACCAAACGAGGTGGCTGATGGTGGCAGAAGGAAGTGCCGTGACAAAAAGAATGGAGAAGTCACCATTTGGCCACAAACTTCCAAGGATGAAGCAGGTCTCAAGGGTAGGCGAGTGCTGAAAAGACCGACAGACAGACCTTGGGAAGTGGTTCACAAGTGGGGACCACATAGATAATGCTGCTGCTAAGAGTCCATTGGGTTGCAATGGCTTGGTTTTGGAGCTAAGGAAAAGCCAACAACAACAACAACAAAAAAAAAAAGCCCAGGGTATCCCCAGCATGGCACTGTGCATCCGTGACCAATGTCAGCTGATGAATGCCCTTTAGGACTCTCCCGGCGCCTCCTTTCCGCTTGAGAGAAAAGTATTTAAGAGAAACGATCTCTAGACGGCTGAGATTTCCCCCTCGCATCCCCCATTTAGTTATTTATTAGGATGCTTCAGGGATGTTTCCAGACCTCCACATGAAATAGTAATACTTAGCACTTCCCATCCCTCTCCCAAGCAGTTTCCAAATGTCAGCTCATGAATCCCCAGCCCCACCAAGAAGCTGCGCTCTGCCCTGCCGCCCGGGTTGGGAAGACCCAGGCGGGGCTGCCCAGGACCCCTATCGCTTCTGCCCATCTGACTCAGGGAGGCGCTCACCTAGTCCCAGGAGCTGTTCTCAGTGAAGATGACATGGAACTTAAGACTTGAGGGCTGTGTTCTGATAAATGGGTCCTGGTAACAGCCCAGTGAGCCTCTTGTCACTGCTGCCTCTGTGGGAAGCCTGAGGACAGTTTCCTTAGCACCTCTCCCTGGTGAGCACATTACCAGGTGAGCACCCAGGCAGTACCCACCCTGCTGTCAGGGCACACTGGCTGCCCTCCACCGGTGCCTGGAAGCTCTAGGCTCCTGCCTCCCTCTCGCTAGTCCTGCTGGGTCATTAGCATGTGACCCCAGGGCTGGGGAGGCAGAGACAGGAGGATTATGAGTTTGAAGCCAGTCTGGCCAATTTAGTGAGATCCTACCTCAACAGTCAAAATAAATAAATGTTAAAAATATAAAAGAGGGAGCTGGAGAGATGGCTCAGCAGTTAAAGCTTTGGACCTAGGTTCGGCTCCCCAATACCCATGGTAAAGCCAGATGCACAAAGCAGTGTACACTTTTGGAGCTTGTTTGCAGTGGCTGTAGGCCCCAGCACACCCATATTCTCTCTGGGAACGCCCCTCCATCTCTATCTCTCTGTAAATAAATAAATACATATATAAACTTAAAAGAAGTAAAAGAGAAGGGCTTGGGGAGACGGCTCAGTGGTTAAAGGTGTTTGCTCGCAAAGCCTGTTGGCACAGGTTTGATTCTCTAGCACCTACATAAAGCCATCTGGCATGTGCGTGTGCACGTATACACAACAAACAAAATTAACACGAGGAAGTTATACCCTCTGATATCGCTGTTCTTCTCTCCCTAAAAGAAACAGCTCCTGGGGCTGGGGAGATGGCTCAGCCGTTAAAGGCCCTTACTTGCAAAGCTTGTTGGCCCAGCTTGGATTCCCCAGAACCCACGTAAAGCCAGATGTGGTGCATACATCTGGAATTCATTTACAGTGGCAAGAAGCCCTGGCACATCCTGTCTTTCTGTTCACAAATAAATAAATAAAATATTAAGAAAAAGAACAAGAAATCGGTCCAGATGTCTTATCTTTGTAACCAGCACCGAACCTTTCAAGTTCTGTTGAAAACCCCTAAATAATGGATTTCAAGTGGATTTTGCATTTTCCATCTTGAAACAGGCGAAGGAAGGCTCCTATCACTGGAACCTCTGCTCTATCAGTCATTTCTGTGGCATATGAGTTGATGCTTCCTGGAGCAGGCCATCACATTCTGTGTCGTGCGGAGCCTGAAGTCTGGGGTGGCGGCCCCTAGCAAGGGCAGCAGATGAAGAGGTGGTGTGGCTGTGGTGTGTGGCGGGTATGGACAGCTGCCTGACTCACTGGAGGTACCTGCCCACGGGGGAGGGCACTGGCGATGAAGCACTCGCTCCCTGGCCCCTGGTGTTCCCAAACGCAGTCCTCGCTGAACAGCAGCCGCGCTTGGGACAGCGCCAGTTCTCCATAGTGGGCCTCCGCTAACTCACACTGACACCCACCTTACCTTGGGTCAGCTGACTTGGCCATGTGTGATGCGCAGAAAGGGTCACACTGGCACGGACACCAAGTGCTCGCTGCGGAAGGCCCTGGCTTTAGTCAGGAAGACTGGGTGTGGGGGATTCCCTTCTAGTCTGTTCCTGAGTCATTTAGTCTTATTATTTTCTAGTCCCGCTACATTTAGGTCAAAACCAGCACACTCAACCTTGGCTGCAAGTCATCTGGAGCTAAGGCTGGTGATGGTTTCCAAAACTCACATCCACTTTCAAAGGCCAAAGATTTATCACCAGTGAGGAGATTCAGAAGAAAATGCCAGAATCGGAATACGAGTCCACAGTGAGTGCTTTGAAAATGCTCAGAGCCAAGGCAGGCTCTCTGCAGTAAGGAGCCCTGGTCTTACAGCTTCTGGCTATGGCAGAGGATGAGGAAGGAGCACTCATACCCACAGAGGCGTCTAGCAGAACTAGAGAGACCAAGAAAGATCAAATCATTATAAAAGGATCATAAAGATGCAATAAAAGGAAGAAAATGACGAAAGGATTCTTAGTCTAATACCAAATAATTACAAGAAAATGTTCATTTCAGTGGTCAACAGAATTGGCACCCCCAAGATGGAGCAGCAGGGAGCTTTGCGAATCTGGGCTAGAACTGTGGCTGCTATAAAGGCACCCCTTGACCCCAACAACCCCCCCCCCACCATCTCTGTACATTTCTTAGCTGTCAGAAATCTGCTTTCCTAAGACATGTGGCTGAGCCTGGCTGTCCCCACACCCTGTATGTGCAGGAGGGTGCAGGAAGGGTTCCTCTTCCTCCACACCAAAAAAATAAGCTCCAGTTTTGCTTAATGCTAATCAAACAGGCTAAGCACATGCAGATGTCAAAATACATGTGGGAAACAAGGCACATGGATCACATGACCTTCTCCCAAGGGCAGCCTTCCTCCTACTCCCTGAAGGGCTGGGAAAGACCTCTGAACACAAAATGGCTGCTTGCGAGGGACAGGACAAGGGCTACACACCCAGAGAACATAGACGCGCCAACACCGAGCCGAAGAGAGGTGCCCACAGCCCAGGGGAGAAATGCTGTTTATCCACTTGCACAGAAGACATGTGGAGAATGAAAAAGGTTATAAGCCATCTTTATCACATCTCTGTGCATACAAACACACAATGGAAAATTGCAGGTCCCTCTCATCTACCCAACGAGCCATAATAACCACACAGGTCTCCTTGGGTCCTGCCTCAGGACTCACTGCCCTGTCAGGGTCCTGTCTGGATGGACCCAGGAGAGGGTATCTTCAAAGAAAATGCGCAACTCTGGTGCACCCTGGAGATGCGGAAGATGAGGCCGGCTTGTCCCCTGTCATTTGTGAATGCCTGCTGGGTAAGTGTGCAGATAAGACCAGCACTGCATTAGGACACTCCTCATGCACGACAGTCTGTTTTTAAGAGTCCGGAGGAGGGGGCTGCAGGAAGGGGTATGCAGCCAATGGAGGGAGATGGGGTTGCTGAAATTAAGAAAGTTTCAGCCATAGAAAACCATGCTTTACCCGCAGAGGAAACTCATCAAAGCTCCTCTTCAGTTCTACGGGAAGAAAAGTCCAGAGCCACGGAAGATTGGAGGAACTGCTTTCATCTCCTCCTGGTTTGTCACCTTGTCCCTCCAACACCCCAACTTACACACTAATTCTTGAATGAGAATACATGATACACCCCTAAACAAGATGCTACCAGACCAAGTAATGACTGGCATGGCTTTGACCTTGTATCTTTTTTCTCTGAGTTCCTTTAGTATGCAGCCCGTAGATCTGGGTGAGAACCAGCTTAGGGAAGGCATGAATATGCACGTGACATCGCTAATTTGCTCAGGTATGCCTGGAAGGTCCCTCAATCTCAAGAGTTTATTCTAAACCCCCAACTTTTATGCTGACTCCTGTTCCTAGGGGTTCCTGGCACTAGATAAGTCTGTTCTCTCTGTAACTTTTTGCTTTGTTTTGTTTTTCAAGGTAGGGTCTCACTCTAGGCCAGGCTGACCTGGAATTTACCTGGAATGCAGTCTCAGGCTGGCCTAACTCACAGTGATCCTCCTACTTCAGCCTCCCAAGTGCCCAAGTGCTGATATTAAAGGCGTGCACCTCCACACCTGGCTCTTCTCTGGAACTTTCCCCAGCTCTCTTTTCTTCTCCTACTCCATACAGCTCCAGGTTGTCATCCACTTTTCCTTACAGGCAATCCTTCCTCTCTCTACCTGAGCTATATTTATTCCATGCTAAGAACTCAGCTTCCACCGGCACCGCCTTCCTGCGGCCTCCTCTCACTCCTACCCTCAGAACACCAGTCTCATTTCTCTGTTGTTGGTTTGCTAACGTGGGACAGTCTGGACGTCAAACCTCAGCCCATGTTAACACTGTCCTGCATACCTTCCCAGCTTCGTCTCCCCACCTCCCATGGGCCAAGAGCTTGATATGCTTGTGGCCTCTTATCTGCAGTGTCACTTTCCATGGATTTAGTTACCCACAGTTAGCATCCATCCAAAAATTTCAAATAGAAAATTCTAGAAGTAAACAATTCACAAGTTTTAACCTGAGCACCATGCTGAGCAATAGGGTGTCATCTCTCACTGTCCTGCCTGGCTGGGATAGAAACTGTCCGTTTGGTCAGTGTATCCAGGCTGCATATGCCACCCATCTGGCCAGGATCGGGATGGAGGCCATGTGTCCTCCCTCACCTGTCTGTCTCAGTGCTTAGGCTCAAGAGCACTTATTTGTTTTTATTTTCTTTCTTTCTTCCTTTCCTTCTTTCTTTCTTGTTTTTATTTTTTATTTTTGTTTATCTATTTATTTGAGAGAGACAGAGAGAGAAAGAAGCAGACAGAGAGAGAGAATGGGCGTGCCAGGGCCTCCAGCCACTGCAAATGAACTCCAGACACATGCACCCCTTGTGCATCTGGTTAACGTGGGTCCTGGGGAATCGAGCCTCGAACCGGGGTCCTTAGGCTTCACAGGCAAGCACTCAACCACTAAGCCATCTCTCCAGCCCTCTTTCTTGGTTTTTTAAAGGAACCCTTATTTTCTTTAATGTTGGCTCCAAAGCACAAGAGTACTGACATTGAGTAGCATGTCTGTTATGGGGGAAACCAACTACTCTCTGATTGGACTGGAGGCCCGCTCCATGGGAGGGACTTACTGCCCGGTACTGAAAACCTAGTCAAAAGCCTATGATGGGGGTGGTCATAGCTAATTACTACTGTTGTCTGGCTAAATGGATATATTATGTCCACCAAACTGCCCTCTAACTACTTGTGTTTCAGCCCATATACCAATGCTTCTCTCACTTTTGGTTAGAGAAGCTTTTCTTTTCAGATGGTGGAGACCATCAGAGAGATTCAAAACTCACGAAAGTGCTAGGACGTTGACAGTGGAGTGTTCAGTACTGAGAAGTCTCTATGACACTCAGGGAGCACTGCGGACGAGGTGGCAGAAATAATACAAGAGCCAAAGGAAGGAGAAGAGTGTTCTGCAACCCTGTCTTCCAGACACAAAATGGCCCAGATATTCATGACCTCATGGTGCTGACGCTACGTAAGACTTGTGTAATAGGAGGAAAAATGATGACATCAAAATAGAAGAGAGACTAGTTGAAGAGAAGGGATACAGTGGAGGCGGGATTTGGGAAGGGGGAAAGAGCGGTGGGAGGGGGATTATGATCATGGTATATTGTCTATATGTATGGAGGATGTCAATGAAAAAGTTTATAAAAAAAAAAAGTCATAGGTTGTCAATTCAGATGTCCCAAAGAGATGCCATGAAGTGCCTGCTTTAACTGAAGAGGTAAAAAGTCTTTGATTTAAATCATAAGGAAAAAAAAATCATATGCTTAGATTGCTGAGAATTATGGTAAGAACAGATCTTCTATCCACAAAATTATGAAACAGGATAAAGACATTCGTGTTACTTTTGCTTCACACCTTAAATTGCCAGAGTTAAGGCATGATAAGTACTTTGTGAAGACAGAAATGGCCCCGAGATTGCAGTGCATGCACGGAGGCGGGTACGGTGCATGCGGGACGCAGGTCTGCCCGTGGTTTCAGTTATGCACTGGGACTCTTGGTGTGTACCCCCCGCGTATTAGGGCGGGCTAGTAGATTCCTTTCTTTGATGTAACCCCTGTCCCACACCTTGCTTTCTCTATACTTCTCTTAGTTTTAAGTCAACGTCACGTCATCTTTTCTGGGGTCATGGGCTGCTGGTCACCCCTTTTAGTGTAGCTGGTCACTTTTACTAAAGGACCACCACAAACCTTTGTGTTTCCACCGATCGTGGGGACCTGTCCAAGTACACATGGTCTGGGGCGAGGGTCTCTCTCTGTCCCCTATATGTGCACACCCCTTGGTGCACACCTAGTCCACTGGTCAGTTGCCTTCTACTCAGTTCCCTCTATGGAGGAGCCTATGTTCTATCTCCGTGAGGGAAAGAGGAGGGAGACTACAGGGAGGCCCATGTGGAGACTCCCAGGGCCGGGCCATGATGGCTGAGTACACAGCCTGGGGAGTGGCCATCAGAGGCTGCAAGTGAGACCATGGGAGAGAAGGGAACCATGTGGAGAGAAGGTATGCTGTGAGGGCAACACCTTAGCATCAGGTACTAGTTTATGTCTTGAAAGAGAAGGTGTGAGGAGGAGAAACCAAAGTCTAAGGAATCCAGGAGGTCAAAGATCAGTGAAAGAAAATAAATAAATAAAAACCTCTTTCTCTAAACCCTCAGCACAAAAACTGCATTTCCTGCCTCTTTTGGCCCTGACCCCAGAGCAAAGGCGCTCAATGGACTTTTTTTTTTTTAAGTGAAAGCGTGCAACACACACTAGAATTGGTGCACCTGGGCCTCAGCCACTGCAATCAAATCCCAGATGCTTGTGCCACCTAGTGGGCATGTGCGGCCTTGCACTTGCCTCATATTTGTGTGTCTCTAGCTTACATGGGCTCTGGAGACAGATTGAACATGGGTCCTTGGGCCTTGCAGGCAAGCGCCTTAGGCAATAGATCATCTCTCCAGCCCTCAATGGTCATTTTTTGACTGACAGATGCTCAAGGGACTGAGCAGTTGCTTTTGGGGTAGTTAACAAATGGACTGTGCTGATTTATGATAAGGAGGCTTACAAAACACTATTTTTTTTTTCCTGAAATGAACTGTGTGTGCGTGCATGTGTGTAGGTGCAAACCGTGGCACATGTCTGCAGGTCAGAGGCCAGCCTCAGGTGCTGACCTTCGCCTTCTACCTAGAGGCAGGGTCTTTCGTTCACCATCGCATGCACCAGGCTGGCTGCCCACTCGCCTCTGAGCCCCTCCTGTCTCAGTGTCTGCCCTACTTAGAAGGGGCTGGGATGACTGAGGCTCCCTATTGCCTTCAGCTTTACGTGGGTTCTGGGGAGTCAAACTCAGGTAGTCAGGCTTACATAGTAAGCACATTTTTCTTAAAAAAACTTTTTTTGTTCATTTTTATTTATTTATTTGAGAGTGAGAGAGAGAGAAAGAGGCAGATAGAATGGGCGCGCCAGGGTCTCCAGCCACTGCAAACGAACTCCAGACGCGTGCGCCCCCTTGTGCATCTGGCTAACGTGGGTCCTGGGGAATCGAGCCTCGAACTGGGATCCTTAGGCTTCACAGGCAAGCGCTTAACCACTAAGCCATCTCTCCAGCCCCAGCACATTTTTTTTTAACCCACTGAGCCATCTCTCCAGCCCTGGCATTTTATTTATTTTTGCTTGTGTGTGTAACATTGTGTGTGTGTGTATGTGTGTGTTATAGCGCATGCACACGTTACGTGCTGATGCAGTGCCCCACGTGCTCACCTGCAGTGGCAGGAGCAGAACATCAGGTGGCCCACTCTATTGCTCTTCCGCCCATGCTTGAGCTGGAGTCTCTTACTGATCGTAGCGTTTGCCATTTTTTGTCTTTGTTTTATCTGCAAGTTTCAGTTGTTCTTGGGTCTCTGCTGCCCCATGAGACTGGGGTCACAGATGCACACGGCCACCCCCAGCTGTTTATACGGGTCCTAGGGGTCAAGCGTGAGCAGTCTCTCTGGCCACCCCAGGCCTTCATGCTGGCACAGGAAGTGATCTCAGCTGCCGAACCATCTCAGCCCATGACATTTTACTTTTTTAATATATGCCTTATAGGTATACAGCAGAAACTATCAATTAGCAAGAAGAAAGAAGTAAATATTTTTATACATTTTGATCTTTACTTCCCATGCCTTTTAGAGCAGAATGTATTTGTTTGTGTACTCACATCTTTTTTTAAAAGGTGTTACATAAGGGGAAATATGGTGAAGGAAGGTGATTAATGCACAACTCCTCGTCACTCCTGCACAGCTGAGTGCAGTACAACTGCCGGCCAGCCCTCCTTGATCCTTGGACACCCATCAGTCTTTAAGCCTCCGCTACCATAGTTTATGACAGCCTGGGGAAAGCCAATGGGGAGCAATCAATGAACAGACGGAGACAGGCCTGGTGAACGCGCATGAATGAAGAGGAAAACTCCATTGTAATAGGAACAAGATTCTAATCACTACACCTAATTACAAAGAGGTAAATCACTGGGAAAAAAATTAAGTGTCTCAAACAGAACAAACAAAGCAATTAGTGACAGACAGAAGCTCAGGGTTTGGTGAGCAGGCTGGAACCCAGACCCAAGCCCAGCCGTGCATCGCTCTCAGGGCCACATCAGGGCCACGGAGGGCGGGTGGATCCCGAGCATGTAACTCTGTGGGGAAGTCTCCTGCTGCACACACATGTGCACACATGTGCATGGACACACAGCCTCACTGGAACCTTCTGACCAGAGCAGAGCCCCAGTGTTAGGTGCACAAGATCAGACCTCTTGGGTGATAGAACAGTTATTGATTTAACAAGAGAGCCACCTCTTCCAGTCTCTGTTACAAACCCCTCATGGTCATTACTGGTACTGTTAACTGCTAATGAAAGTAGCTAATTTTTATAAATAATGATTACACCTAACTCTAGGCTAGGCATCTCATGTTGTTGGATTCAAATGATATATCATGCTTTCGAGGGCGGTATTATTGGTTACCATCTTTATTTATAAAGGAAGTTACTGATGTCCAGAAGGTTGAACAATGTGAATACACTCACCCTCTTATGAGGAGCAAAGCACTGACTTAAAACCAACAGTGTGCTCCTAAGCAGGGGCTCTTAAAACTCTGTGCCACGTTCCTTACAAAACAGCAGAATTCGCTGGATGCGGTGGCTCACACCTATAACCCTGGCACTCAGGAGGCTGAGACAGGATCCCTGGGAGTCTGAGGTCAGCCCTGGCAGAATGAGACCTTGCCTCAAAAACAAAAATAAAACAGGGCGTGGTGGCGCACACCTTTAATCCCAGCACTGGGAGGCTGAGATGGGAGGGTCACTGTGAGTTTGAGGCCAGACTGAGACTATGTAGTGAATTCCAGGTCAGCCTGAGGTAGAGCGAGACCCTACCTTGAAAAACCAAACAAAACATAAATCAATAATTAAAAATAAAATAAAAGGAAAAGTCATCCCCAGCCTTAACAAAACACTGTGAAGAAACAGGTGCCAGAGTGAAGTGTCTGACACAGACCTCCTCCCTAAGTGCAAACCGCACCCTCGCCCTTTTCCTCTGGCCTTGCCCCTGACTCTTCCTCCTACAGGGTCCCTGCAGTGTGTCAACGCCACAGTGACCTCCCTGCGCCTTGAATGCTGCATCTGCCCACAGCCCTAGCGAACAGGACTCTCCTAGAAAGTGGCCCAGCGACCTGGCTGCTCATTGTTAAGGGCCTGAGCTCACGAGATTGAGAGACTCGTAATGAACAATGCCCCACAGTGCTGGGCAGTGCCTGAAGTCTTCAAGCCTAATCATGTCACCTGACACAGACCTGCTGAAGCTCCCCAAGAAACCCAGAACACAGTGATTGTGGTATGCAGCCAACAGTATGTAAAAAAAATCTCCACCACAGTGACTGTTGTATGCCCCTCTCTCTGCCAAAGGCCAAACTGGGGGGGAGGGGGTGCCTAAAGCAGCAAGGGGCGTGCAGTCAGCAAATGTACGTGCTTGCTCTGTTCTACACATGAAGAGACAGAGAAACTGAGAAAGACTGGTCTAACACCACTTTCCGCACAGACTGTGGGGAGGTCCCCTGGGGGATGAGAGCTGAGGGGCCTGGCCTAGGGCCATGTAGAGAGAGGAGGGTAAAATGATGCTGCTTCACAGTGAGAAGGCTTCCTCCCTCGATCTGAACCCCACGATCCAACACAGACCCCTAGGTGAGTGTGTGTGGCCTGTTGGCTTTTGACACGTCTGGCCAAGGCACGCCCCTTTACACGGGAAGTAGTCGTGTGGACATCCCTGAGCAGGCCGTGTCTTTAGGCGACGGTCTCCAGCAGTCACTGTGGACACTAGCTCAGTGGACCAGGCCTTGTTCTCTGGGGTCACAGAGACTAGACTTCACATGAGATAGGCCAGAATCCCACAGTGACCCTGGGCAGCAGCTGGGACAAGGGACCTAACTCTCTGAGCCCAACAGCAGAGCGGTCTTTGGAAGATGAGTGAGGTGATGGCCACGGAGCAGGTACACAGGGAAACACGCGGGGAGCAGCGTCTGCCGCTGGTACTTTAGTACCAGGAACAGCTGCTCGTCTTCTTATCTAAAGGCCACCGCGGCACTGGTCCTGCACGGAGCGCTTTCAGCACTGGCAGCACAGAGTGCCAGGTGAAGCCTGCTCACCACACCCCCCATGTACCCAGATGGCCCTTCTTTGCCACAAAGAGGCTGCCAAATGCTGTACTCTCCCAAGAGGTCATCTTCCCATTCTCTGCCTCCACATGTGCTTCTCTTCCACTCTGCCCAGCCATTCCCCCTGAACCCTAAAGCCTGTGGAAGCCAAAAAAAAAAAAAAAAAAAAAAAAAAAAAATCCCAACCCCTGTCACATGGTACCCAGAACCAGGAAGCCCCACTTGCATGCAAAAATTACCTGCTTATTTCCTCCTTCCCACATCCTTAGTGTTGCCAGCCAAAGGGCCAGCTTCAGGTAATCCCTTAGTGACCCAGGGACCTCTGACAAAGCGCTACATATCTCCTGCTTCACTCCTCTAGTCTAGAATGGCAGCAGCCCACCCAGCCCCCCGAGTGTGTCTGAAGGTGACCACATGGGGGGCAGCATGTACGACCCACAGATGCCCCCTTCCCAATATCTCATATGCTCTCTACAACATGACTTCTAGGTGCTGTCAATCCAGTGGTTAGGTCTAGATCCCCCTTCCATAGTCCATCTAGTTAAATCTGGGATGCACTTGTATTGTGTTGTACAGCTTTTGAGACAAGGTCAGAGAAAGCAAAGACACTTTTGCCTAAGCCCTACATGGAGATGTCCAGAGACTATATATGCTGTGGTGTGACTACAACCTCATGAGATATTCCTAGGCAGAACCACCAGCAAAACGGTCCTTGCTTCCTGTTCCATGGAAACCACCAGCAATGACATGGGGTACCGTAAGCTAACAAGTTTTCAGATAACCAAAAGACTGTGTTCGAAAGAACATGCTGTAGATCGATGGGTAACTAAAAGGAGCTACGGATACCATAAACTTTGATTATTTTCTCTTAAGTCTGCCCTGGATTTTGTCTCTGGGACAGCATGGATGCTAGGGACAGGACAGGTAGGCTGGGGATGGGGCAGGTGAATACATGTACATTTACCTTTAGCCCTTGGGGAAAAACTGTAACGATCAAATGAAAGCTGTTCGCATGCCCAGTAACATCTTGATTGGTTAATGTTCTTTACTTTTATTTATTTACACTGTCGGAGGTCAAGCCCAGAGCCTTCCTTAGACATGCTAGGCAAGGGCTCTACCACTGAGCTCTTCTAACCCCAGCTCTAGTGACATCTTTAGAAGTTCCATGAATTAACTGAATTCAGATCCCAAGTACACCCTCAAAAATGCCAGATGTGGTGATGTGTACCCACAGTCCCAGCACTGGGGAGGTAGAGATAGGTGGATCTCTAGGGCTTACCAGCTAGCTAGAATAGACAAATTGGAAGGCTCTAGGTTCAGTGAGAGACCTCATCTCAAAAAAATAAGGCAGAGGTAGGAGGATTGCTGTGAGTTCAAGGCCACCCTAAGACTACATAGTGAATTCCATCCAGGTCAGCCTGGGGCTAGAGTGAGACCCTACCTCAAAAAACAAAAACAAGGACTGGAGAGATGGCTTAACAGTTAAGGTGTTTGCCTGCAAAGCCAAAGGACCCAGGTTTGATTCCCCAGGAACCAAGTAAGCTGGATGTACAAGGGGGCACATGCATCTGGAGTTTGTTTGCAGTGGCTGGAGGCCCTGGCACGCCCTCTCTCTCTCTCCCTGCCTATTTCTCTCTCAAATAAATAAATATTTAAAACAAAAACAAGGGCTGGCTTAGCAGTTAAGGCATTTGCCTGCAAAGGCAAAGGACCCAGGTGTGATTCCCCAGGACCCACATTAGCCAGATGCACAAGGGGGCACATGAGTCTGGAGTTTGTTTGTAGTGGCTGGAGGACCTGGTGGGCCCATTCTCTCTCTCTCTCCCTCTTTCTCTGTCAAATAAATAAATAAAAATAAATATTAAAAAGAAACAAAACAAAATAACAACAAAAAGGTAGAAGGCTGGGGCCATGGCTCAGTGCATTAGAGTGCTTGTCATTCAAGCATGAGGACGTAAGAGGGCCTGATTTACCATGAGTTCAATTCCCCAGTACTGGACATGGCCACACATACCTGTAACCCTGGTCTTACGCAGGGGAGCAGGGATGAGAGAATTGTTGGGGCTCACTGGTCAGCCAGCCTGACTGCAGACGGCAGCTTTAGTGAGCAAGCCCAGCTCAAGGAAACACGCGGGTGAGTGACAGAAGAGGACACTCAACATTCTCCTGTGGTCCCTACGTGCACACACACACGTACGTGTAAACACACCACATCCACACAAAGAAGTAAGAGAGAAAACAAGATGGAGAGCGACCGAGAACACCCAACATCTGCCTCTGGCCTCCAGGTGCACACACATGCACGTATGTGTCCATACACATAGGAACATGTGTACATATAGACACACAACCCCCCCCCCACCACACACATACAAAAGCGACTTGCATCGAGAGGATTCCCTCAACAAAGCCAAGACAGTTCTACGCAAAGATCTGCCAACCCTGCCGCGCCATGTGCTGCGGCAAAGCAGGTTGCCTCCCGGGGCCACGTGACGCCACCTCCTCCGCCCATGGAAAGAGGGGGGACTGTAAGGAGGAGAAGAACCCAGCCACCGAGTGTGGCCTTCCACTCCACACCCTGCTACCGGAACGAGGGGTGGCCCTCCGCCAGCTACGGACTGCGGACGAGCCTCACGTCTCATCTCTACGGTTCCTGGGAGCAAATTGAGATGGCAAGGCCGTCAGCGGCCGGGGCGCTCATCATCTTGACAGATACTTAGCTATTCATTTAAAAACAAGCGAGAGAACAAGCGTCAGCTGTATTTTTTAATTACTCCTGGATAGGACTGGGAATGCTTTGGCATAATTGGGGTACTGAGATTTTTTTTTCCCCCTTTGAAGGCCTTGTTGCAGCAAGAAAAATACTGTGTTTATTCTAATTAAAACCAACCCTTCTTTTAAATCATCTTAGCAATGGAAAGGCACACAGTGACATTTACTTTGTAGCGGGCAGTGGGAGTAACAGCTATCGGGGCCAGCTCTGCTGTGAACATGTCCCTGGGCATAACTCTCTTACTTCAAATATCCGTTCTCTCATTTATAAAATGGGAAACGTGAAGAGAATTCCACATGTTCTCTTTGGCTCTAATGTAATTTGAGGTCACGGCTCCCTGGCCTGTCACTCCCACCCTTGGGGGTGCCTCAGCAAGAACCAACTCCCCCGGTATGCAGAACATTTCAGGATATACTCGGGATGTCTGAAGTCATTGATGGCTTCCATGGGACATCAGGGATGGCACTAGCAACAGCAGTTGGCATAGTACTTACTACTTGCATGTCCTTGAACCACATCTGGTGACCCTGTCACAACCCCAGGCTCCTCCCGAAGGCAGGATTCAGTAGTTCCGGCGTCGGTCCCAGGAATTTGTGTTTTCACTCTCGGGCATTCATTAGGCCAGGGTTTGAAAATCAGAGGGCTACTTGAAAAGCCTTGGGACAAAGAACGACTTCACTCAAATCCTGTCCTCTTCACTTCACAGGCACACACACCTCGAGCAAGATGCTCGGCTCTTGACCACCTCGCTGTTCCCAAGCATGTACCATGGACCGCCTCCTCTTCTAGCTGCATGGTTACCCGAGAAGGCTGCAAAGTTCTTGTCTGGCTCCATCACACAGAGCTGTGAGGGAAAGGACCTTCCCTTCCCTGGCTTTCTTTCCACGACCTGTCTTTCTTAATGTTCAGAAGAGTTTTTTTTTTTTTAAGTTCTTGTTCTTTTCATTTCTATTTTTTTTTTTAATTGGTCTCATGCAGCGTAGGCTGGCCTTGAACTTGCTATGTAGTTGAGGATGAACTCCCGGATCCTCCTGCTTCCATCTACCAAATGCTGAGATGACAGGTGAGCACTGCTACACACAGACCCGAGGCTTGAGTATGATACCCACTGAAGCAAGCGTGTACCAGCTGAGCCTAGCCTCAGCCCTATTTCTTTATTTTCTTTATTCTATTGGGATTACAAGCATGACCCATCAAACCTGGCCTTCCCCTGATTTTAAGGCGAGACAATTCGGAAGCGCTTTTCAAAAAGCCTCCACAGGACCACACCTTAGAACATTACAGAAAATGTAGACAGAGCTACACTAACAAAGAGCCCAGGGCGGCAGAGATGGCTCAGTGGTTAAAGGTGCTTGCCTGCAAAGCCTGATGGCTCAGGTTTGATTCCCCGGCATCCACGTAAAGCCAGATGCACAAAGTGATGCATGTGTCTGGAGTTCATTTGCAGTGGCAAGAGGCCCGGACACACCCATACTCTCTCTTTCTCTCTGTCTCCCTGTCTCTCTCTCACACATATAAATAATAAAAAATATTTAAAGAAAAAGAAGAAAGGAGACTTCGACCTTTTAAAATAGTCACACCTCTCAGAGTTCACAGTTGGGGTGAGAGCTGAACTTAGCCACCAACAAAACACACTGGAGTCGTGCACCCAGCAGGTGGATGACACCATGCTGACAATGGTCACTACTAAGATTGTGGAGATCCTGGCCCTGCTCCAGTCTTATTTGGTGCTGTTCTGTTTGCACCCTTATTCTCACATATATGTGGGTTCCCTGACTGAGGATGAAGGTGATGGATGAAGTCAGGACGGAGGAGCAGCTGCGCAGCGCTCCCGGGCTGCCAGGCTCTGCATTAGGGGAGCAGCTAGGGAACCAGTTTACCTGAACACTCCCGTTTGCAGCCAGACACCTGGGCTAGCCACAGCCGGGTTCTGCGTGCGACCAAATGGCTGACAGAGCACATTAGCTCGCCTCCTGCTCTTGTCAAAACAATTAAGCTCTGGAAAGCGGCGGCCACGGCACTGGGCCGAGAAAATGCAGTAGACCTGTCAGCCTCGTGACGGTGCAAGAGGCCAGGAGGACAGGTAGCCTGAATGGGGCCAGGGAGTGGGCTGCTGCTTACGTCATGGAGTCACTAAAAACATATGGCAGAAGCGCACTGTGACCTCGGAAGCCCGCATAGCCGTGGATGGCAAGGGCTCAATTTCTGGGGCTCTGCAGGGCAGGTGGCCAGTAGGGTGGGCAGGAGAGGGAGAGATGCTAGTCTGGGCACCCAGTGGGTGACTGACAAGCTGGCCCTCCCGCTCCTCTACCTGCTCCAGTAACTACCCGTATTATGCCGAAATGACACAAGCGACAATAATTAAGCCCAGATCTCTGTGGATCGTTCGCCGTGATAATTCCACCTTTGTAATTCAGCTTCAGATAAACCCCTTTTGTTCTGCCTTATAACACAGATTCTAGTATCATTCAAGTATATTAACTGTAGCCTATTACTGTCACAAAAAATGCTCCCTGAGCCATAGCAAAAGACTCCCCAGACAAAACTTTATGTCATGTTAATCCAAGCTTTAATAACTATGAGGATATATAACTGTATTCTAATTGTGCTCTGCGTTCCTGCATACAAAAACAGAAGATATCAAAAATGACAGCCACAGATCTCTTCAAATAATAATAATAATAATAAAAGCATTAATTCCCCACTCTGGGTGCTGGGATGCAGGGGTGAAGGAAAGCAAGCTTATATGAGGAAATAAAAGAGGCGTGGTTTCTGAGGATGGAACAGACTCTGGCGTTAGCATGGGACACCCGAAGGCCAAGGCCAAGGCCATAGCGAAGGCCCAACTCCGGAAGACAGAGGCAGCGGCCAGCCTGCCACCTTGGGTGAGGAGACCAGAGCCTGCAGGGGAAAGAGGCAGGTGGAGGCAGCGCTAAGACCAGGTTGAGACACTAACTTAGTCCACCATCCCTACATGGATTCTAACAACAGATCATCAGATCAAACCCTCACGGGCATCTGGTAAGGTGCATTCTTCCATGCCTTCTTAAAGCTCCCCTCTGTATCCCTGAGAATCAGTGTGCCTAGTGACTTAAGACTGCAATCCTGAGACTCCCCTGATCAACTGACACAAAACTGCTATCCCTGACCAACTGATGTAGAATTTCACCCCACTGCAGGGATCCCGGTCTCCATTGTTTTCCCTTTAAGTGGTTCTCATCACTTTCCAATGTGCTGTCAGTTGCTTGTTTGTTTTTCAAGAAAGAGTCTCACTCTAGCCTAGAGGCTGGCCTCAAACTCATGGCAATCCTCCTACCACAGCCTCCTGAGTGCTAAGACGTGTTTTGTTCTGCCTTATAACACAGATTCTAGTATCATTCAAGTATATTAACTGTAGCCATGAAGGCGTGTGCCACCATGCCTGGCTTTTTTTTTGTTGTTGTTTTGCTTTGTTTTTTCAAGGTAAGGTCTCATTCTAGCTCAGGCTGACCTGGATTTCACCATGTAGTCCAAGGGTGGCCTCAAACTCACAGCAATCCTCCTACCTCTGCCTCCGAAGTGCTGGTATTAAAGGCGTGTACCAGCATGCCCGGCTCGGCTTGGTTATTTCTTATACCATACGCTGTTTATTGCACATCTCCCTCCACTGGAACTTAGCTCTGCTAATGACCAGGATCCGCTCAGTTCTGTTCACTGCTGGTTCTCTGGGTGGAACCTGGCACAGAGAGTTTGCTGAATGTCCAAGCGCCAGGGTCATGGTCCAGCTGTGTGGCATGGGACAAGTTTCTTTAATTCGGCGAGCCTCAGTTTCCTCACTCTGAGAGGGTTAAAGAGCCATATACCTACTTTTCAGCACTGGTGAGAGGAGAAATGGAAGAGAGGATGCTGAAGACAATGGCGTGGGGCTAGCACAAGACGGGCTCTCAAAGCACGTTCCATACTGTGGAGAACACAGTTGCCCAGAAGCCTAAAGATGCCATTTTCACGGCTCAGACTTGCGGATCTTGTGTAGCCCTCCTTCCCTCCATCGACTTCACCCACAGGCAGACTCATCCCAGACCCACAGTCTGTCTCCCGGTATCCGCAAAGGACCAAACCACTAGGCTCTGTGAGGTACTACTCCACTGTGCAGACCTCCGCATGGGAGTCCTGAAGCCCCAAGTTACCTTGGGCATATCACAACCTTCCTCGCCTTACAGTTCCTTCTTTATAAAATCAGGACACAACAGGTGAGAGCTATGGCAAAATGCAAGTCCTCTGACGAGAATTATTATCACTCTCTGTTATTTGGGCACTGTGAGCCCTGGTTTCCTTGTCTGTGGATGGATCTTCTAGTAACCCCCACTGTCTATCACCAGGGGCGGACATGAAGACCACTGTATCAGACAGCTTCAGGTTTGCTGAGATGAACTTCCAGACCAGGCACAGTTATGGAGGAAGGGATTTATTGAAGCTTACAGATCCAGGGGAAGTTCCATAATGGCAGAAGAAGCTGGGCCTGCTTTCACAGGTCCAGACAGAGACAGAGAGAGAGAGAGAGAGAGAGGTACAAGCCAAAAAGCAAAACCACACTGCACACGTCAGGAACTCCAGACGGAACTAGGTACGTTGTATATCTTTAGATTGGAATTTCAAACCCACCACCACACCTTAAAATCCATCCAGTGACACCACTTCCAGTGAGGTGGCTGTAGATCCAAAGTACAAACTCATTAAACACTGAATATATTGGGGGCCGTCTATTCAAACTACCACCACCACAGTGCTGAGGAAGGCTTCCGCTCATCTGAGGCAGTGAGCACGGGTGGAATCTCGGGGCTCAAATGCACCCAGATTGGGACATAGACACTTGTTTTGGAGCGCCAGCTGCTGGGCTCATGCAAACCACCTGCTTCCCCCACAGGACCGGTTTTCATGGGGATTAAAACTTCTCCAGTTCCACTGGCCTCACAGCACTGGGTGGGGCTTCAGTAGGTCATCCACAGTGAACCAATCACCCAAACACACACCTGTAGAAGGTGCGAAAATGACCCCAGGTGCAGACCAGCAGTCATCTGGTCTCAGAGGCTTGGGGAGCTGAAGAGGGTTTAGTCATGATAACAAGGGGCAGAAGGAAAACATCCATGGAGACAGGACCCTCATCAGTTCCAAACCATGACCTAGGACCCTGTGCGTAAGGGACACGTTATGGTACAAATGCAGGCAATGCCATGGTGTCTATCTGTCCAGTCTCTGCAGGCCAAGTCCTGTCACTGAGGGCTCGATGGCTTCTTTATTGACGAGTGGCAGGCAAGGGCTTCATTCACCTCTTCTTTCTTTTCATCTTTTTGCTGCTGTATCAACTCACTATGCAACCAGATTTTACCAACCAGGTTAGAGCAGGAGACACATCAGCCATGCCCCAGGTAGCAGCTAGCATTCCCTTTACCTTTCTTCAGACAGATGCAAATCACAGAAGTGCCTGGAGCCTCCCCGCCCCAGACTCCTGCAAGGTAAGCGGCTCCGCTGGCAGAGCAAGCCGGGAAGAAAGCGGTGGCCCTCTTGGTCTCCAGGGTGTCCACCTGGTATTTCGAGCTCACTGTTTGTCCTTCAGAATTCTGGGGGCATAGGTGGGGTAAGTCTGGAAAGACACTGCAGATTTTCTGCTAATTAAATGGAACCTGGGCTGGCTCAGCAGTTAAAGGTGTTTGTTTGCAATGCCTGATAGCTTGAATTCAATTCCCCAGCACCTGCATAAAGCCAGATGCCTAAAGTGGTTCATGCATCTGGAGTTCATTTTGACTGCCAGGAGGCCCTGGTGTGAGCTCTCTCTCTCTCTCTCTCTCTCTCTCTCTCTCTCTCACACACACACACACACACACACACTCTTTCTGTCTGCCTTTTTCTTTTTCTCTCTCTCTTGTCTCAAATAAACAAGTAAATAAAAAATATTAAATATTTGAGTTCTTTCAGTGCCAACAGGGTCTATAGTGGGCTTCATTTCTCCACCCCATTTACCCTGGCTTGTCTAACTGTAACTGATTTTCAGTGCCTCACACTGGAAGAGTGATGGGAAAAGGAGGAAGAACAAAGATAATTCCAAAAAGAGACTGGGAACCCAATGGACCAGCCCTTGGGTCCATAGGCTGCCTTGGGCCGTGCACACACTGGGGACAGAGACTTTACTTGGTGCTGGAAGCTCTTCAATACCTATCAGAACTATTTTTCTCCTTGTCTAGCCAGCACTGGCTGTCAAACACTTGGGTATTTATGTGAGGACCTTGAGTATTGATCGGATCAAATACTATGAGGTTTTTATTTCTTGATTTCTCGACCTGGGAGGACTCACCCCAAGCCGCAGTGCCATCCTGAAGAGAACTCTGGGGAGGGGAGACGTCCAGGAATTTATGCCTTCATGATTTCTACTTGTCCGTCACCTCCACCGCTCACGTGGAAGGTGTCTACGCCCTTCCTCGGCTTTCCGTGGGGATTACTGAAGCCCTGACAATGGGATGGAGCCTCGCTCTACTAGTGAAATACCGTGGAGAATTACAAATGAAGGACTTAAGCAATTCTGAACATGATAAATCAGACACAATCTTTTTCATCTGTGCTAATATGTGAACTCCAGGCAGCAAACCTGGTTTAAAAAAGACAGAGAGAAAGAAGAAAGAAAAACCTTTGATCACAACTGATTTAGGAGGTGTGTAGAGCAAATTATAACATTAATTCAATGCTCAGAGGGGGAAAAAAAAGTGTTAAAATGAGTAAAATGGTGACTCTGAGAGTCCTGTTTACCTTCCTTCTGGCTAGCGCTGTGCCTTTGTCACTGAGGGAGGAGGACGGTGGCAAAGCCACGGCCAGAGGGGCTGCGGCAGTGGCAGCCAGGAGGAACACAGTGTCGTCTGTGACAACCACCACCACCATCACCGCTGTGGTGTTTGGCGACTCCCAAGCTGGAAGGGAGAGCTGACAACTACTGGTCTCTGCCTCCCCAAACCCACATCTTCTCTGACGGACACAGGCTCAAGTCCGGCCTCACCTGACTCTCATTCCTCCCAAAGCCCGAAACCCTCCAGAGCTGCCTGAGCTGTGCACCAAGAGGAACGCCACACCCATCTTCAACGCATCACGGGTCTCGTATTGGCCACAGTAGTACCCCTACCTTGCAGAGGCTGGCAGCTGCCTGGCCCTGAGTGTTCTCTTGGCCACTTTCTGGCACCTCAGCTGCGCTGAAAGCTACCTGAGATGCCAGGGTCATCAGTCCTACCACAAAGGGCCTGGGTGGTCTAGGAGTTCAGATCCTAGAGCCACTGCTCCTGTTCCCACCACTTCACACCTGCCTTCCCTAACTCTGCCTTTGGGCTCTGTGCGTGCCCATGCCTCACAGAGGCCTTGACCACGTCTCAGAACAGAAAAACAAACAAAACAAAAGGTCAGGTCCCTCCATGGGAGCATCACAAGGAACTATAAGAATGCTCCAAGGTCTCCGGGAGCCTTTCATCCTAGTGCCAGGCAGGCACAAGCTGTGAGCAAGATGGCCCACAAGGGGCAGTATGGTCCCTCCCATCAACCCACCCTCCCACCCCAGGAACCCTGGCCAGGTGCTTGGCAGATACTGCCAACGCACACCTTGGCTCCAAGGAGTCTGAGCCCTTCTAAGTGACCGGCTCCAGGGCTAAGCTGCCTTGGCTGGCTAAGGGAAGGGGAAAAGAAAACGGGAGTGGGCTTGGGTGGGTGGAGGCAAAGGAGAACGGAAACCCCTCTCCCAAGGTAAGTCAGAACAATCTGGAAGATTAGAGTTAGAAAACAGAGGCAGATCAAAGGTTTAACCAAAGTTCTTTGAGGATGTGCCCTACTTTTGTCCCACAGAAACAAAACACCAGGCACTTCTCCAAGATCATAGCCACTCTAGGCCTAAGACGCCTTGAAACATGAGCCGTGACATTTTATTCCAAATCCATCCCCTTGGAGCAGGATGATTGCTTTGCCTTGAGAACCAGGGCACGAGTGACTCTAACCCAATCCAACACTGTTGCTCCGTGCTCTCTGGCCACTTAAAAGGCCATCCCAAGCTCTTTTCTGGATGAGGGAAGGTGGTCTTCAAAGAAGGGGGCTGACCAGAAACAGCTCCCAAATGCTCTAGTTCAAATGAGAGAGTTCCTGCCACTGGAGACCTGAGACGCTGAAGATATGGCACCGACCACAGACAAGCCTTTTGGCCTGCTGGCCACCCTAAGACTCTAGGAGAACGTCCGCAAAAATCGGTCTAAACACATAAAGCCTGCTGCTAAATATTCTAAACAGGCCAAAAACAAAAAAACAAACAGAGGTTGCTGAGTGCCAGGAGTTTCAGATACATCATTTCATCTTCATTTCTACCACAACCTTTCCGGATCAACCTAATGATCCCCCGCTTGGGCTTCCTGCATTTGTTTGTTTTTCTGGTGCTGGACGTTGGATCCAGGGACTGGTACGTGTTAGCAAGTGCTCTACCACTGACCAGAGAGAGAGAGAGCTCCAAGTCGCACAACCGGTCTGCCACAGCCTGCTCCCACCGGGCACATTCTTGTCTCCCAGAGCTGATGCTAAGAACAATGCCATTAAAATGCAAAGCGGGGCTGGGCTGGGGAGATGGCTCAGCGGTTAAGGTGCCTGGCTGCATTTTGGCTCCAGTAACCATGTAAAGCCAGCTGCACCGAGTGGCACATGCATCTGGAGTTCATTTGTAGTGGCAGGAGACCCTGGCACTCCCCTTCTTCTTCTTCTTCTTCTTCTTCTCTCTCTCCCTCCCTCTCTCTCTGCTTGCAAATAAATAAAAAAATTAAAAAAAGTTTTCATACAAAGTGACCTTCCACTACTTGGACATTCAGTCACCCTCTCACTCATCAAGTTCCTCTTCCAAATAAAGTTGTCCCGGTCTGCAGTGCTTGCTTCACCATCTGCAGACTGCAGCTGTCACTGCGCCGAGGGTGAGAGGACCCCAAGTCCCCACCCCACCCCAAGTGCGCTAGGTGAACACACGACTGGGTAACAAGGACGGACAGGGCCACATGGTGGCTGTGTTGCCAGTATCTGGTAAGGTGCCTGGCACGCGGTGGGCTCTCACGCTTCTCATGTTAGGGTTGAGGTAAAGAGAAAAAGGTTTTGGAGATGGAGGCAGTGCTGGCTTTCCCCTTTGAGATTCATAAACCACAGTGGTCCTGGGACAGCCGCTGGGTGGTTACCAGCTGGCCTCACTGGGGCTAGGCTAGGAGCTTCTCTGGCCAACTAGAAATTCCCAAGTGCATACCTGGAACCCTATGGCCCTTTGGCTCAAGTTCAGCTTCTTCCCCACTGGGCGGACCTGCTCCTTCCCACATCACCTTCCCTCCCTCCAAAGCATGTGACAGCGGCAATCCCTGCCCTCGTCACGCCCTTCCCGACTCTTGCTGCCCCTCACGCCTCCCTGTGGCGCATTCTCTGTAGAGAAGTTCTATCAGACCCCATGGCCAGTCTCACCCCCTTTCATACGATGGCAGAACTGAGAAGGTGGAAAGATGCTCTTTAGAAATGGTGTCTATAACCCTCCTTCGACAGATGATGGCTACTGGGCCCCAGAAGCCAAGCAGCCTGCCCAAGGCCACTCAGCCAGTTGGCAGCAGAGCTGAGAACAGAACCCAAGGCTCTTAATGACCCTTAATGGCTCTGATGACACATAAATGAGCACGGAGCTGAGAGTGACAGTGTCAGGGCTGGCCAGCTCCTGGCAGGGTTTCCACCTGCAGAAAAGGGCCGGCGAGCTCTGGGCCGGCACACCGAGTCACCCCGTGTATGTCTGCACATTGCCATCACTTCGCAGGATCTGAACGGGTTTTTGGTAGGTGTTGTGTGCGTGTGCGTGCGCGCATGTGTGTGCATGCTGGCACATGCGTACAGAGGTCAGAGAACAACTGTGGGCATTGCTGCTTTCACTAGGCTAGCTAGCCCCACAACTTCAGCAGTTTCTCCTCCTTTCTCACCTGTAGGCATGGCTGAAATTCTAAACTTGGGTATTCAGAGCTAAGAGCCATCTCCCCAGCCCTAATCTGAACACATTTTTAGCTCTGATTCTCTCTCTGCAAGGTATGCTACTGTGCACAACCCTCTCCCCAGCCCCACACACATAAAAACACGGAGGAAGACTCATCAAGGCCCCAGTCCATATATATGCCTCAAAGACAGTGCAGAAGATATGATCTGGGAGTAGGAAGAAACGATCTGCCAGAGGAGAGGAAATTCCAACCCATCGCTGATTATCTTTCATTATTCAACTGAGCTTCCACAGATGCTAATGGAGGCAGATGTTTAGGATGTATAGAAATATCATTTCCCCCTGGGACAAGGAGGGGGAGATGTGGTTATATACAAATGCATTTCCCCCTACTTATTTCCTCCAGACATCTTTGTACCACCCTGGGAGAAGGGAGGTACCCCTGAGAGCAGCACAATCAGTGGGACAAATGAAGATGGCTCGGCTGCTGTCCTAGACCTCCTCCTCCTAGCTCTCTTCATCTAATCTTGCCCACATCCATTTACTGGGGCCCATCATGGGCCTGGCACAGTGGTAGGCACTGGAAGGAGCCCCATCTAATGACATGATAAATAGACGAGGCAATTCCAAGAACGCACTGTCCACGTGCACAGAGGGAACACGAAGCACCATGGGAACAGGGAGGGAGGGAGACACGGCTCAGTGTACCAGGTGGGGAAGGAAGGAGTTGGCTGGCAGGCGTGAAGATGGCTTCTGGCACAGGAATGGGCGTGGAGTGCTAAAAAGGAAGAGAGTTCCAAGCAGAGGACACAGCCCACTTAAAGAGACCGAGGAGAATATGCACGGGATCATGCGTGCTTTGCGGTGGCTGAAGCTGGGCACATGGGGAGACAGAGACATGCAGTGCCCATGTTTGAAGGGCCTCGGTGGCTACACCAAGGGCCTTCAGCTTTCCTCTGGGGGAACAAACACCAGGGAAGGATGTTGAGCAGAAGATGGTATGGCTAGTTCAGCCTTCTGGAACTGTTTTTCTGACAGCAATGAAGGCTGAGCCAGAGGAAGCCCAAGCTGGAGATCAAGAAAAGAATTTGGCCACTAGAAGGACAACTGCTGACAGAACAAACCCTAATGGTAGTGTCATCAGAGTGGGGACTACCATGTGTGCAGCGTACTAAAAACTGAACTGCGGGGGCCAAGGAAAGGGCACACGCAGAGGTGGCTCCGGGTTCCTAGTACCACATCTCTCATCTGCGTGGAACACATGGATGTCTCCCAGCAACAGGGACACAACCCTTCTTGGCTTGGCATCCCAGCCCAGCACACTCCGCCTTTGAAGTGTCATGAGCTGACTGGGTCCCCTGCGGTCCTTAGTTCCCCATCTGTACCTCAGGACCACATCCTAGGGCACCCTGGACTTCTAGTCTAGCTTAAATGCATGCTACATACACAGGGTTCTTGCCTTGCATTATGGTGCCTAATATATACAGCCAAGAACATGGATGGCTTGGTGTTCCTCTGCAGCCTTGTGGAGCTTTGGACAAGCAGAATTCTCCATAGGTCTGGCACCTACTGCAACACCAGAAAGGATAATAATGAAGCAGTCTAGGTGGGGGAGGTAAAGGCATTGTTTCAAATTGATCCTTCTTTCCATACTCCAAATGGGCCACCACTAACACCCACCCTACTCAGAGTAAACAATGGAACTCAGACAACACGCGGCGGGGGGTGGGGGTGGGGGCGTCCACCGGCAAATAAGCTTTCCAAACACACAGCCATGGAAGACGATGAGCCAAGCAAAAGTGGGTGAATAAACCCTACATACCATTTGCATATAATGTACAGAAATCACTTTCAAGTCCTCTGTAAGAGGGAAATGATTTAAAAAAAAAAAAACTGTTTCTTTCGTGATTCCAATGACTCTATTTTCGGAGTCCTATTTCCACGTGAGAAAGCCTTGCTTTTGCTGGGCTGCGTATTTGTTTTGTGTTGTCTCTCCCCATAGAAAGGAAACTCGGCTCGTTTGGATTAACCAAAGTGAGAAGTCAGCAATGCATTCATTTCTGGTTCTCAGACAATGCTCTTGAACCTGTGGATCACAGGAAAGGGGGTGTCTGCATTTGCTGAGAGAGCAAATATCCCTGCGAGGGCCCAGCCCCTGCAGCTGAGACACTGCTCTCACTCTCATGGGTGTCCAACGCCACAGAGCATTCTGCATGAATGGAAATGCTGCTGTCCTGACACTGTGGCTTTAGGAGGTGATGGAGGGAGTGAACCTGGCTAGCTCCGGTGAAGGGATGCAGACATGGGGCACTGGTATGGGTCTGGGGCATTTGTGCAGGTTCTGGGGTATCCGGGGCACTGATGTAGACCTCCGACAGTGGCGTGGATCTGTCGCACTGGGGTAGATCTGGCACTCTGGCGTGGCTCTGGTGCACTGGGACATAGGTGTGTTGACACAGTACTGGCAGTCTCAGCCTGCAAGTGTGGAATGGGCTTGCAGCCTGGGTATAGGCTTGGACGTCATTTCCTCTGATACCCTCCCGACCTCCCAACAGCAGAGGAGGCACCAGGAGCAGGAGAGCTGCTGGCTGATCCTCACTCTGGCTCCCCGCTCCTTGCTCCCTTTGTTGCATACAGTTATTGTGGACAACTTGCCACAAAGCATGTTCCGAGAACTGTTTGTCTCACAGAACTACATTCCTGTGGCCAAGCCGCCTTTATTCGGGGGATTCATCATGCAACTAAAGAGCCACAAAACTTCAACATATGCTGAACGCTTTGCAAAAGCCTGTGAAAAGGGAGCCTGTTTAATGCTGACTTCCCAGATAGGCCCACAGGCCCTTCCCAAGTCAGCAACCTGCTTCACAAGGGACATGCACAGCATTTCTCCCCTCTGTGCATAGCTCCCATCGATATATACTGTTCTGCTTCTGCTGTGCAAATGAATCTGGTTTTCTACATATGTAAGTGGGAGAAATTAAAGAAGAGATAGACTCTGATGCCCAAAAGGCTTCATGTATTAGGCAAGCAATCTTCAGAAAAGCAAGTTCGGATCGGTAGAGACGGACAACCCAGGCCAAGGTGTCCACCAGTCACTGTGGAACATATGCTGAGATCAACAGTGTGGCCTGTGGCTTCATACCTAGGCCCCATTCCCTGAGGCTAGAGCAGTCCAGGCCTATGTGATCAGGGCCAGGGTAGGTCTGCTCTGGACCTGGAAACAGAAGACTCAGCGCACACCTCTGTCAGAGATGGACAAACAAAGGAGACGTTGTCTCTAAGTGGAAGGGCACTATGGAAGGCTTCATGGAGTGAGCAGATGGCATTAGAGTTGGTCTGCAAGCAGGAGACAAGCTGCCGGGATGGACACCGTGGCATTTCTAACACGGCGGTGGCCAGAACCACCAGCAGTGTGGGTCAGAAAGGAACAAGTCAGAAGTACCAGCAGCACAGGGCCCAGCGGAGCCCAGGCTGGCCTCAAACTCACTGAGTAGCCTGCGGATGACCTCGAGCTCCTTATCCTCTGCTGTCTCACAAGTGCTGGGATTACGGGGGTGCACCACCACACCTGGGGTGCACCACCACACCGGGTGTACGGGGTACTGTGGGTCGAATCCCAGGGCTTTGTGCAGGCGAAGCAAGTACTCTACTGACCAAATTCACCTTTTTATTTTTGTCTAATTATGAGAGAGAGAGAAAAAAATATATATAGGTGCTCCAGGGCCTCTAGCCACTGCAAAGGAACTCCAGACACAGGCGCCACCATGTGCAATCTGTCTTGTGTGGGTTCTGGGGAGTCGAACTTGGGTCCTTAGGTTCCACAGGCAAGCACCTTAATCGCTAAGCCATCTCTCCAGTCCAAATTCACCTTTTCTTATACTTGGCTTGCTGCCCAGCGCTGGGGCCTTGCAAACCACTACATCACAGACATTTCTGTTCTGCCCGTGGCCCCCTATCACACTCTACCAATAGAGGGCGCTAGATCACACCTTCAAGGTAGAGACAGGGAGACCTTGTCTCTTACAGCCTTCCTGGGGTGATCCTGGCAGCGCCTTCCCTTAGTAGCTGCTAAGACCAGATAGAAGTTGCTCCATATGCTTGCAGAACCAGCGACATGGTGCCCACCCCTCACAGACGTCAACATCAGCGGCCAGGACCCTTCCTCGGAGCTTAGGGACCCCTCCTCTGTCAATCATCTAACTTTTAATCATTGCAACTTCATCCGCCCTTGGAAGGGTAGGGGGTGGTGGCTGCCTCCTACACATGCTATGTCCTGACACACCTGACAGCACTGATTCTGAAGGTGTGACAGCCAAACCAGCAGCTCCCACCACGTGGCTTGTAATCTTGTATGAAATGTGCACGAGTGGGGTTGGGGGCAGGAGGGAGACAGGCAGAACGTCTACAGTGGGGCCCAGTGATCTACTTTTAAAGAAGCCTTGCAAGGGATTCAGAGGCATACTAGTGCCACAAAGTCTCCAAGCCAGTAGGTGACAGGACTGGGATTTGAACCCGGGTCGTGGACTCCAAGCCCTCATCTGGTTTTCACCACTTCCTGTGGGGAGGCTGGTCTCTCTCCTTCCTGTCTGTGATGGCTGAGGTCTCCACTTGGGAGGCGCCTTCTCTCCTGTACCCAGGTTCTTCATCCCCGCCTCTTTCCCCTCTACCTTCACCGTCACCTCTATGTGAATGGTTCCACATCCTGTCCCTGTACAGTTATTTTTTTGGGGGGGGAGGGGAGTAGACATTGAGCTTGGAAGTTCAGAGATCTCCTAGAGAGACATACCCTCTGGGATATCCTACAGACACCTTAAATAGTTCTGATTTCTCTCTCTGATGCCAGCCTCTAAAGCTCTCTCCCCTGGTTATTTCAGACTAGGAGCGTGTTGTACGTTTTCCCTTACGCTGGCTCTGCGGCCTATCTGCTGCAGGCTTCTCTGACTTCTGCGCTCTGTACCACAGCTGTCTTGGTGTAAACAGTGACATGATTCTTATCCTCTGGCTAGACTCTAAGACACAGAACAGTGACAACAGTACCTACTGCACAGTGTCCACACTAGCACCTGTAGTGTTAAGGTATGAGAGCACAGAAGCCAAAGGCAGAAATCCAGGGAGGTAGGCTATGGCCAACGGAATCGCAGGGATACTGGATTAGGTTACTGTTGATGTCCTTGAAGAGTTAACTTTTAACATTTGACTGGGGCTGAACGAGACCCTAGCATATACCCACAGTTGGACTCGCACAGAACATGCCTCCTTTTTAGTCAATCCATCCATGGGTGTCTTGCGAAACCACTCCATCAATCAGACTGTCAGAATGAGCTGCTCAATTCTTAATAGTCTTACTCACACAAAATGTCCACATAGCCCAGTGCATCTTGGGGAGGAGGGTGTCTGGCCCTGACTTTCCAAATGTAGGCACATTTAGATGGCCTTCGGGTCTTTATAATGATACTGCTGTCTATGAACTGGGTATTAACACAAGTTATAGGTGCAAAGCCTTGGCTGTCAGGGAAGGAAGGGACAGCCCATGTCATCCTCCCCTGATGCCTCAAGCTGTCAGATGAGGACACTCAGAACGCAGAGATGCAGTGACTTCCTCAAGGTCTAACAGTTACCAATGTCAACCAACTCTAGTCCAAAGTCTCCTAACTCCCTCCAATGCCATTAGACGTAACTGACAATTTATGTAGAATTTAAGTACAATAATTTAACCAGTAGCAAACAACCAAACTATAAATGGGTGGAGGAGGATATAAAAATAAGTCTAAGGAAGAGCACAACTGTATGCAGGCAGCTTTCTTTGCCCATCAAAATAACTAATGAAGTGAGGCATTCACTGTAGTGTGAACGCCAAAGCAACTGTGAGCCTGTGATCAGGAGCCAGGTGTGCCATTCACATACAATGCATTCATAATGTGTTCTTTTAAAAAATATTTTTATTTATTTATTTGAGTGTGTGTGAGAGAGAAGCAGAGAGAGAATGGGTGTGCCAGGGCCTCCAGCCACTGCAAATGAACTCCAGACACATGTGCCACCTTGTGTATCTGGCTAATGTGAGTCCTAGGGAATTGAACCGACGTCCTTTGGCTTTGCAGGCAAATGCCTTATCCACTAAGCCATCTCTCCGTCCCCCCACAATGTGTTCTTAAACAGCTCCTAACTCAAACCCTGAGATGGCTGGGTCTCTTCCAAGAAATGTTAGCCACTGTGAGATACCTCCTTCCCTTCTTTCCAGTAGATCTTCTTGGAATTTGCCAGATAGAGAGGCAATTCATTATGTGGGCAGCCGAAGGCGGTACGAAATGCATTACCTGCCTTCCTCCAGGGTTTGTGCATTGGTGTCAGGCCCCTGTTGGGCCGGTGGACTGATCAGCTTCCATCTTGAGGTGCCATAGCAACATGAAATCAACAAGGAGCAAACTGTTAAATGAATAATTTACTGATTTCGTAAGAACCTGTCTTGCAATTTATAGTTCTATTATCTTTCCTACCCATGCCTTAACTCCTCTGTATAAAAGCTGCAATCAAGCCGAGTAACATTTGAGGGTCTAATAAGCATATAGAGCCCTGTGCTCAAGCGGAGAGATATAGATTGATTCTGACAGCAGTTAAGTCCCTTTGAGGCCAAGTCCCACCACAGCTGCTGGGATGTCTTTGACCCTTCTGCAAAGGAGCCAAAGTCAGGGAATAAATGACCACCAATCGGCTTTCCACTTGCAAGTGCAACATTTCTCTTCCTTGGGATATGTGGATCCAATCTTAGAGTTAAGGGGCAGTGAGAAGCACTATATGGAAGAAATACCCTCATCCACATCCGCAGTCTGCTGACTATCATTGAAAGAATTCCCAGAGAGGGACGGGGAGGCGGCTCAGTGGTGGCAGCAGTTGCCAGGCAAGCACGGGGCCTGCTTCACCGTGAGTTTGATTCCTCAGCACCACGTACCCAGCTGGGCGAGGACATGCTTGTAACCCCAGTCCTATGGGAGTGGAGACCAGAAACACCATCTCAGGGTTCAGGAGGGACTCCGTCTCAAGGAAATATGTGGGTGCGTGATGGAGGAAGATGGCCCGTGTTCCGCTTTGGGCTCCATGCATCTGTACACACATGTGCATAGATCACACGTACTCCTCCCACATACAATTACAAAAGAGATCTAGTTACTTAAGGGGACAGAAGGCAAAGTATACTTTCAATGACAACTGCAGGATTTCAAAGGCTTTTCATTTAATATCCTCAGTGATGCCACTGCAGTAGCCAACGTGCGTCCTGCCGCTCAGCTTCAATTTAAAGGATGTTTATGAAGAAGGTAATACAATGAAGGCAGACTTATTGCTGACTTACTCATTTGGATGGAACAGCTTCCAGGTTATTTTGGCTTTGTGCTTTTCAGCAGAATGGATACATCCTTTTGAAAAGCATCACCTGCATTTCACAGTCTCCTCAAGGAAATCAAGAGAAGCGCCTACTATCAGCGGGAAGTGCAGCCTGAACACTTGGTCACCAAAGCCCACATTTCCTGGCATGCAGAATGGTCAGCAGCCTTCAGAAGAGCCCTGTGGGGCACATGCTATCACAGATGCCCACGATGTGTGCCTCTCCTCCAATGCTGTGCATCCACTCACCACCGACAAGTCGGAACTCCTGAGTTTCCCTGTAACTGTTACTATCCACAGCATCACTAAGTTCTACGTGTCTTGGACACTCCCTGAGCTTGATTCCCTAGCACCCATATTAGGCCTGAAGCTAAAGTTACCTCCTTGCTGAAGGTCACCTAGTGTGAAGGAACCAGGCTTCTGTAACCAGGTATCATGAACCTAAGTAACTCACTCAAGTTACTAGTGGAAAATTCATGGTCCTCACACTAGGACATCTTGGATCAAAAGGTGGAATGTGGCAGTTCCGAGAACACAGGATTTTTGTGCTAAGCCTCTTCCTCTGGCCTATTTATAGCACATTTCTCTGCAGCTGAGGTCTGAAACCCAGCCAAGCCCAGGCAGAGGCAGGAGCTGGCCTAGTGAGTCCTGCTCACATGATCCAACCTCAAGATCCTGACTACAGTACTCAAGGGCTCAGAGTAATGCAGAAACCCAGGTGCAAATGTTAAGACATCTGTTTTCTAGCTTCGAAATGTCCAGGCTGTGCTAATGTGAACACAGGTCCTGTGTACTGGCTTAGGAAAGACTAAGATGAACAAGTTTGTGGTGAGGGGTTGTTCATGGCTATTTATGCTCTTGGGGGGGGGGGACATGTGCACATGTGTGTGGTATACATGTGTGTGCATGCATGTTATTATACATGTGGGCATACACATGTGTATGGGTGCATGTGCAGAGGCCAGAGGACAACCTCAGGAGTCCACTCCTCAGAAACGCTATTCACTTCTTTTCTGAGCTGGGGTTTTCCTCAATGGCCCGGGGCTCACCAATAAGGTCAGCAAGCCCCAAGGATCCTCCTTTGTCTGCCTCCCCAGCACTGGGACTATAGGCATATGCCACCACACCCCGCATTTTCACATGGGCACCAGGACTGACCTTGGTCCTCATGATTGCAAGGTGAGCACCTTACCAACTGGGCTACCTCCCCAGCCCTGTGCTATTTTTTCATAGTTGTCTTGATGGGTGCTAACGTGACCTCTCACTCTTCACTTTGCTAGCTTGACCACGTCCTGGTGATTGGGCCTTTGGTGAACTGGCACTACGACACAGAAGCTCTCTGACAGCCCAGTCATTCTGAGCTGGGTTTGGAGGTTGGCAGGGCTTTGCACATATTACTTGACCTCTGTAATCCTCAGTCTATCCATGTGTTTTAAAAAAATAAACTTGGGGGCTGGAGAGATGGCTTAGTGGTTAAGGTGTCTGCCTACAAAGCCAAAAGACCTAGGTTTGATTCACCAGGATCCATGTAAGCCAGATGTACAAGGTGGCGCATGCGTCTGGAGTTCCTTTACAATAGCTGAAGGCCCTAATGTGCCCATTCTCTCTCTCTCTCTCTCATATAAACAGAAAAATAAAATAAAATTTAAAAAGAAGAAAAAAATGTCAGTAGAAAAATAAATAAACAAACTTGGGGGCTGGAGAGACGGTTCCACAGTTAAGGCATCTGTTTGCCTAATGCCTTTGACCAAGTGTGAATTCCCAATACCCACATAAAGCCAGATGCACAAAGTGGCACGTGCATATGGAGTTTGTTTGCAGTGGTTAGAGGTCCCTGCCATTAATCCCAGCACCTGAGAGGCCAAGGTAAAAGGATCGCTGTGAGTTCGAGGCCAGCCTGAGACTGCAGAGTGAATTCCAGGTCAGTCGGCACTACAGTGAGGCCCTACCTCAAAAGAACAAAATAAGTAATTAAAAAATAAACTCAGCTTCCAAGATCTACCAATGAGGATAAAATGAATTATGTATACAAAAGGCTTAGGAAGGTGGCTCCCTGGCACACAGTAGGGCTTGGTAAATAGTAGGTTGGATATGGGCATGGGGAGCTTGCTGGTCAGGTGACTCCCCATCTGGCTGCGGCTAGCGCACACTAATTAGTACACTGGCATTCACCCTGGCTTGGCTTTACTTGAAAGCCCAAACTCCTCATCTTGATGCTTCAGACATGTTCTATTCTTCTTCAAACAAAACAATGAGAGACTGAGAAGATGGCTCAGCGGTTAAAGGCCTCATGGCCTGGATTCAATTCCCAAGCTGCCCAGATAAGGCAGATGTAAAAGGTGGCACAAGTGTCTGGCATTCATTTGCAGTGGCAAGAAGCCCTGGTGTGCCTGTGTGAACACACACACAAATGGAAAAATAATTTTGAAAAGGTATTGCAGCAGAAAGAAATAACGAATCACCTGCCATTAAATGCAGAACTAAAGTATCTGAGATATTCTGTCTAAGGCAGGGAAGAGGAAAGCAAACCTATGGAGGGAAGGAAAACGCTGTCAGGACCTCCAAACCCGAGGACAGTTAAGATCAGGGCTGGGGGGAACCTGTTATCCAGGTGAAACACCTTTTCCTTCCACCCCAGCAGCCAAGTCTTACCCCTCACCAGCCAGTCTCACACAGGCCACTGTCTCAGCATGTTCTCCCCCTGCTGCCGCCAGCCCCAGCTCTCAGGGGCTTAGGACACCAGGCCCACTTCACAAGGTTCTGTCCCCTGTGCTGTGCCCCCTCTGGCACTGCCCCTCCACCTCCTTTATTCCATTGGGCACACACTGTTTGGCTGTTAGGCTGGGTTCTGGCTCGTTTGCTTGGTGACACATCTCCAGTGCCCAGAAGGACATTAGCACTTAGTGGACACTATTTGAACAAATGAACGAATGAATGAATACCAAAGAGGCCAAGCAGTCACTCTCTTGAAGGATTAAACCGTCGGTCCTGGCTTGTTTTCTAAAGAGGAGAAAAGTGTATTTTATCCATGAGAAGAGAGAGTAATGAAACAAATGGTTTGGCCTCTTGCCCAAGGCCAAAAAATCAGACTGCTGTACACTAAAACCTACAGTCGGAGCCCGAATTCCTTCTCACTCTGAGAAACACTCGGTGCTTCTCCCGGGGCAGTCTGGGACCTCACGGTGGCCTCTGTCACACTGCTGGCTCAATATAAGAATTCGGAAACCCAGTGGCCGAAGTGCTGGCTTTGAATGTAACCGAGAGATGTGAGCAGCAATCTGTCTGTCTCACTTGGTTTGGGGGCAAATAGTACTAGAATGAAGGCTTCGTTCGGAGGCCTGTGGCCTTTTATTTCTTAAGAAGAAGAAGAAAAAGCTAAAATATTTGGTAGTGCATTCAGAAAGCTCCAAGTCCTGTGATTTGAAGAAAAAACAGAAGAATTAGGGCTGGAGAGATGGCTTAGTGGTTAAGGCGCTTGCCTACAAAGCCAAAAGACCCAGGTTCAACCCCCCAGGACCCATGTAAGCCAGATGCACAAGGTGGCGCAGGCATCTGGAATTCGTTTGCAGCAGCTGGAGATCCTGATGCGCCCATTATCTATCTATCTCTCTCTCTGTTTCTTTCTCCTTCTCTTTCCTCTGTTTCTTTCTCTCTCCTTCTCTTTCTTAAATAAATAAAAAAAATATTTTTTAAAACAGAATAATTAAATAACAAATAGAGAGTTTGTCCATCAGACATTAAACCTGTGCTTTGTACTGGGAAAATATCTTGAAGGATATACACAAAAGACACTGAAGGTTCTAGAATCTGGGTCCCTCTAGGCGCCATCCATTCAATGTGATGCTTTTGGCAAGTGACTCATTTGAGTCCTTTGCCAGCCTCCCCAGAGCCAAAGCGGAGCCGCTTGGATGGACTGCGTGTTGGCTCTTGGTCCCAGCCCGTGGGATCATCCATCCCCCACAAACCTAGCACAGCACAGCCCCTGCTGAGAGGCTGTATAGTCAGTGAGCAGATGCCTGAAAGCTTCTCTGAGTGGGCCAGTCCTTGCGGGACCAGGCTGGGCAGAAGCTGCGGGGTCTTGCTCCGTAAATACACCCCCACACTTTAGCTGGAATCCGTGCAGGGAGAGGAGAAAGCACAGCTGTGGTCCCCTTATCCACCAGGTGCTGTACGAGGGACATCTCGAGTAGACCAGATCAGCTTCTTGCTTCCAGCCTTCAAATGACTCACGATCTGGTTTTCTACCAGGAATCTCCTAGGAAGGGGCAACCCACATCTGAGAAGGGAGAACAGGGCTGGAGAGATGGCTTAGTGGTTAAAGCACTTGCCTGCAAAGCTGAAGGACCCAGGTTCGATTTCCCAGGACCCACATAAGCCAGATGCACAAGTTGGCATATGTGTGTGGAGTTCATTTGCAGTGGCTGGAGGCCCTGGCGTGCCCATTTTCTCCCTATTTGCCTCTTTCTCTCAAAAAACAAAAAATTAAACAAAGGAGAACAATCTCCTGGAGCCTTTGGGTCTTTGGGGTCTGGTCTTACTGGCAGCCTGCACCCTATCTCCAACACAGAGGGCAGAGTCCCTCTCGGGGCCTCCTCAATGGAGTCTACACCCTTGAGTGAGGTTTGCATCTGTACACAGGCCAAAACCCACTCACAGCACTTGGAAGGCTTGGCAGGAGTGTGTGCATCTTCCACAGGGCTGATGGTGAGGGTCCCGAACCACGCTCCGCACAGCGGCCAATGTCATTGTGCTTGCAGGCGGGGGCGGGGGCGGGGGTGCTGAGAATGGTAGGGGATGCATAGGGGTGGGCTTGGTTAACTAGTCTCTGTTGTTTGATCAGGGATGTATCTGGAGCAGTGCAGAGTGTCAAAAGGAAACTCATTTTCTGATCAGTAGTGTGGGGCATGGAAGCAGGCGGGCTCATTGGCAGTCAGCTTTCGGTGGAACTGCCAGACTTGGAATCCATTAACAGGCAGCAGTGTCAGGAGAGAGCCTCGCTTGTCAAGAGACTCCTTCTGCGTGGGGCCCACCTGCTGCGCTCAGCTCTCCAGAGTACAGATAAACAGCACCCCACTCTACCACGTGCACGCACGTGCGCGCGCGCACACACACACATCCCCCCCCTTTCTCTCTCTCTCTGGCAGACCTCTGAATCAAACAAGGAGATGGACCAGGATGCTTCTCATGGCGCTCCCCAAAGTTAAAGGCAAGCCTCGGATGGTAGAATACCTCTGTCCCTATCCTATCCACAGTTTGAGAAAAGCCCACAAGCCCACTAAACTACGAAAGAAGGCTATGTGGGGTGAGGGCATAAATAAAGAAACACATTTTACACATCTGAAATGAAGAAGAAAAGGACAGATGGGGCTACTAATGTGGCTTGCCAGTGGTGGGTAGGGCACCAAGTCGCTTACAGGATTCCCAGGAGCACCCACAGTGTTCCTGACAAATGACTCTGACCTCTCTGAGTCCCGGTGCTCCCACCTGCAAATTGAGAAATGCTATCTTCATTCTAAGAGCTGCAGGAAAGAGCCAAATCTGAAGGGCTTGGTCCAACGCCCAGTCCCTTGCCACCCTGAGGCCCTAAAGAATGATGAGGCCGTGAGACCTGGTGGACCTGGGTCCCTGAATGACTGTGTAGAAGAAAGGCTAGCCGGGAGCTTCCACAATGACCAGCTAAATGAGCAAGAAACAAACTTTTATTGTGGTAAGCACTGAGATTTGGGGGTAGTTATTTCAGCAGCACCCTGATTAACACAGTCCCCAAAGGCAGCTTCTTGCTTATGCTGCGAACCCAGATAGCCCACTCTAGATCCTCTAGATCCCGTACTCTTCATTTCTACGAAACAGCTGACAAGCTGAAGGCACACGCCTATGCGATGAACCCAGCGGGCGGGCGGCACTTGCTTCACCCCACCCCACCCCACCCGGCTCAGAGAGAGAGCTCAGAGACAGAGGAAGTCCCAAAGGGCTGCGAGGCGGGGTGAGTCCAGAGGCTGGAGAGGAGCCCCAGCTCCCCTCCACTCCTGCTCAGGGACCTCCAGGAAACATACAAGGCTATTAACCAGAGGGAGCTGCTGATGCAAATCAGCCCGGATCGCCCTATATGTTGTGAGTGGCAGGCACTAACCGTTTGCATGACAAACCTCCTGCAAGATGCCTGCTAAACTGCCCTTTTGTGCCAATTAAAGATTCTCCAGAACACAAAGATTACACACCATTCTGCAGCGCTGACAACAATAAAACAATTTTAAGGGCTATTCAGATCTTCAGCTCACAGCTGACACTGTCAGGAGGGGGGACTGTCTGTGGCTTTGTTCTTTGTTGTTGTTGAGTCCTAAGACTTAACCAAGGATTTCTGGTGGGGAGGAGGGAAGACTGGCAGACAGGAGGGATATGAAAAGCCTCCTTTTGAGTTTTTAAAGGAGAAAATGAACAGCCTGATGTTCTTTTCATGTGTGTGCATGTACAAGCCTGCGCGCACACACTCATACATACACACACACACACACACACACACACACACACACACAGGTACACTTTCTCACTAACTCCTCAGTAGAGGTCCTCAGAAATGACTCCCAAGGAATCCTGGTCTCTCTGGGGGGTTGACACACCCTGAGATGCAAAGTTATGGGTAGCACCGGCAGACAGTTTGGGCACCTGTTAATTGAAACGACAAGGGCAAAGGCTCGGGAGCTTTGCCTCATGCGTTTGTTTTAAAGGCAAATTTCCAAAAGTAGTGAGAGATTTTAAGAAAAAACAACTTGTGAGTGTTCAGAAATAAGAAATGCACTCAGAAAAGGCCTGATGAAGCCAACGGGGAGGCTTATGTTAGCTGACTATACCTACGGGGTACTTATGACAAATGGCCAGAGGCCCCGCCGACGTCACGGCTCCTGTGTGCACATGCGAGTCTCTACGGCACCTTCAGTATGCACCCACAGCCCTCTTGCCATCCACGCATCAGGGCCTGACAAGTACACCCGTGACCCTCTGAAAGCGGCGCACAGTCCTCTGTGAGGAGTGGAGCCGGGCCTGGCCTGCTAACTCCATCAGCTCCTGGGCACAGGAGACAGCTCCCAAGGTAGTGTGGGCCTGAGTCCCAGCAACCTCAGGGTGTGCACACAGAAGTCTCTCCATGTGCTGTTGCTACTATGTTTCCTAAGTGCATGCAGCACCTCAGATGTCCAGTGTCACCTTAACACTCAAAATACATGCAGCTTATATTCCTACATAGAGCAACAGGGCGTGGGCTGTCAAGAGGTGGGTCTCAACCAGGAGCAAGTTTGGCTTCCCAGGGAACTGTGGTATATGTGGAGACAGTTTTGATTATGGTGACTGGGGCTTGGTGTGCCCCTGCTGTCTACCTAGTGAGTAGAGGCCAGGAATTCTGTGCGATGCCCATCAATGCACTATCCTAAGAGGTCTATACCAGAGCATCCTGCGGTCCACAGTGCTAGGAGGGCTGGGGTGGAGAAACCCTGCTTTAGAGTCTGGCTGGCCTGAGCTGCAGGCACGCTCACTTTGGGCCGGCTATTCGACTTCACAGAGAGCTGGCTTCAGAGCTGGGGACAGTCACAACCACTCTGCAGCAGGAGGGAAGGAGAAGTGACGACATAAGTCAGTAGTTCTGATCAGTACTGCCATGATCATGGCTACATGCCTCAGAAAACTCCACTCCTGGCCCACTTAAGCGGAAGGAGAGAGGGAAGGAGCAACCCTGCCTGCTGCGGGTTGGTAAACGCACCCCCCCCTTTGCGTGAGGGCCTCTGTCTTTCACCATGTGCCTCCATGCTGAACTCTGTCCCCTGAAGCAAATTCATTCATAAAAGAAACATCTTCCCCATAAGGAAGAGGAGAGGGCAGGGGAACCAAACCAAGAAATCCTACGTCTGGGTCAGTTCCCATCAGCTGGTTGTGATCAAAACCACATTCATATTCTGTCTGCTGGGGCTAAAACAGAGGCTGCAGACCAACTCAGGAATGTGAGCTCCCGGGACTATGTCTCCCCCTAAACTTACGAGGGGACTAGGAAAGATGTGCCCCCCCCTTGCCATGGCTGGGCACTGGCCTAGCCAGGGGGAGCATTAGCTGGACTCCAGGGGCACCCAGTCACCCTCCATTTTTAAATATCCCTTCCCTCCTCAACTTCAATGGTTAGGAGAAGATTCTGGAAGAAAGGCCAGGATGCAGCTTCTGTCCATGCCCTCCCCACACAACAATTAGAGCACTTAGGCCCATGGCTGCCAAGTTTCTCTGTCCAATTTGGTAGATATTTTAATAGAGGAGGAGAATTCCCAGGGGCCCCCAGCGGAAATGCCCCGTGTCAGGGAACGTTTGTTTTCATTTCCTTTTGCCATCAATGAATTCTACTCATGGCAACAGCTTGGGGCTGGATCAGATCCACACAGAAGCTAACCAGAAGCATTTGTTCCTTGAAATAAATCTCTCTTTAGGGAATGGTTATATATACATCCGGAGAAGGGGGAAAGCTGTGTGCACACACACACATATATATTATGCATCACAGACAAAACACATGAGCAAATCCCCAGGCAGGCAGCCCCTGCGCTTCTGGGAAGGGAAGGTGATCCGCTGGTGAGCTTCAAAGGACATTTGAAGAAATGTGTTTTGGTGGCAAAACCCAGTGATGGAGAGCACCTTGTGAGAAGGAAAAAAAACAGTCCGAGAAAGCAAAGCTGGCTACAAGGTCCAAGACAGTACCGGGTGATAGCGTAGAAGACGACAATGACCTCGGCCACATGGTGTTATTAAGCATTCATATGCATTGCCTCATTTCAATTTCCCTACAGACATTATTAGTATTGTCATCAATTCCATTTCAGAGATAGACAAAATAAGGCTTATTAAAAGGGACTTGTTCAAAGTCATATGGTAGGGCTGCAGAGTCAGGATTCAAAAACAGATGTGGCTCGCCCCAAAGGCAGTTCTTGACCTCTAAGACACACGGTCCTCTCCTAACCTGCAGTTAGGAGTCAGACAACAGCTCCCCCCACCCACCTACTGGGGCTGGGTTGTCTTTCAGGGCCTGAACTGATCATCCCACACTCAGGGATCTGCAGGGCTGCTCTCTAGAATGGCTTAGGGACAGCAAGACTCAGTGTGCCTGCCATGCTCTGTGAGAATCCACGCTTACCTGCATCTTCTGGGAGGTGCGAATTTCCTCCTAGGTCACCTTTCGTGGATATCCATCACTTCAGCACTCAGCCTTGCTCGAAGCAGAGTCCACTGGCAGGTAGGAGCAGACAGCAGTCTACCCCAGTCCTCCCAGAACACCCCACTGGGCCCTTAGAAGGTGATTTCATACCCACCCAAAGGAGAGAAGCCACTGAGGTTCTCAGAGAAAAAGGGGCCAGGTGCTTGGCAACTGAAGATATCTCCCCTCCCACTAGATGGCCTATGGCTTCCTGGGAAGTCTGGACTTTGGGGCATGAGGGGTCCTAGATGCCCATGGCAGAGTCAAGCACTAGGGCTAAGAGTCTTTTGTTGTTGTTGTTGTTGTTGTTGTTTTGCTTTGAATAGATAAGTAAGAATGCTGGAGAGAAGATGGGCTTGGTGGCAGGCTGACCTGGAATTCACTATGTAGTCCCAGGGTGGCCTTAAACTCGAGATGAACCTCCTACCTCTGCCTCCCTAGTGGTGAGATTAAAGGTGTGAGCCACCATGCCCAGCTCAAAGGAGGTTTTTGGGAGTAGCGGATTTCTTGAGGCATCCCTGGCTCAACTTTCTTGGGGACAGAAGATCCCAATAACGTGCTTTCAGGCATTTGAGACAAACAGACCATTAGTAAGCATAGTGCATGTATTCAGAGGTGCGTCATAAATGCCTCAGACAGACTAGCTTAGTCTGTTAGTAAGCCACAGCAAGAAGCTCTGGCCTGACAGCTGAAGAGATGGCTCAGTGGTTAAAGGAGCTCGCTTGCCTGACAGCCCAGGTTCTATTCCCCAGTGCCCATGTACAGCCAGATGCACAAACTAGCACATGCATCTGGAGTTCATTTGCAAGGGCGGGAGACCCTGACACACCCATACTTTTGCTCTTTCTCTCTCAAAAATAAGCAGCTCTAGACTGAGCTAAAGATCATCACATAAGGAGATGGGAGATGGCTCAATGGTTAAAGGTGCTTGTTTGCAAGGCCTCAAAACCCTGGTTGAATTTCCTAGCAGTCATATAAAGCTGGATGCAAAGTGCCATGTGTATCTGTGATTCCAATGTGTCTACAACTGTAGGAGGCAGAGCAAGAAAAAAATCTGAAGCTCGTGGGCCAGCTAGTCTAATGCTCTTCCACAGCTACTCACTGAGAAAGAAGACTGAGCTGGGTCCTGGGGATGCAAAGGGGACAAGGACCCAGGGCTGCCCTCAGGAAGACAGATCAAGGCTTACAAGACTAAGCTGAGGCATGCAGAAGAGAGGAGCCCCAAGGCAGAATGGAGCTCAGACCTGGGGGGAGGCAGCAACCAATGAAGAGCTGGAAGAAGGCAGGCGTTAGGCCCGATAGAAGGGCAGAGGAGAGGAGGCAGCATGGTGTAGTCAGGGAACTGCAAGAGTGTTAGTGGAGAGCAAAGAGATACAGGAGCCGCTGGACCACAGGGCAGTCTGGGTTTTACTCTAGTACTATCAGAAGTCAGTCGTCTGTCAATCAGAAGATCCACCAGAGCCACCAGAAGAGACAGACTGGAGACAGGGACACTGGAGAGGCACTGGATCCCACCAGTCTGAAAAAAACCTTTGACCTGCCCTTTTCCTTTTAGCCTTGGCATCCCAACGACTCTTCCCGGGTCCCTGAGCCTCCCTGCCCTGCAAACAGGAGCTTCAAAGTGAAGCCCTTAAAAGTAATGCAGCTTTGGAGTGAACGGGGTGACCCTGGGTAAGATAAGAACTAAACCCCTTAACCCTTTCCCCACTCACTGGCTACCACGGCCGCATGCTCCCCATCCACCGAAACCTGCTCGGCAGACCATGAACCTGGCACCCTCGTCATCTGTGTCTAAGTGTAATGGAAAAAATTGACTGTGTGCTTGGTGCAATAGGGCATGACACTGTTTACACAGAAATAATAGCCCAACTGTGATGGGTTCTAAATCTCCATTACAGTGAAAGATTTGAAGGAGTAAAGCAGTTAAAAAAATAATTGGTTTTCTTGTTTAGTTTAAAAATCCTTTATGCTTACAGATCATGGACTTCACACCTCCCGTTTTAGGGGCTTAACAATGAACAGGAACTGGAGCTGAGAGATGAAGCAGAGACTAGACCGTCTATCTTTCTAGAAGTGTCCTCAGAGAGGTAAGACCAGGGCTGTTCTGGATGTCAGAGCTCAAGAAAGCTCTGGGCATCGCCCACATGGTCTCCTGGGGCCATATACATCTTGGAAGCAGCTTTGTTTCAGCCTCCAAGAGACAAAGATGTGAGCTGCTCCAGGCAGGCACATTGTAGTCTAAACCCAAGAGCACATACTGAGGAGTGCCCCATAGCCTCTGCTCTCAAGGAGGGAGAAACTGCCAAGAAGGTCACTGACTACAACAAAAGGAGAGAAGGCTGAGCACAGTGGCTCATGCCTGTAATTCCAGGTAATCCCAGCATTCAGGAGGTTGAGGTAGGAAGAGCTCTGTGAGTTCTAGGCCAATCTGGGCTATACAGTAGGCTCCAGGTTAGCCTGAACTAAAATAAGACCCTGCCTCAAAACAATAGAACAACAACAAAAAAAAAAAGACCCATGTCTTAAGGAGACATACATGAGCTAAGGATTCCTCCCAGGTCACCTTCTAATATCTGGCTGTGCTCAAGAGAACCAGGCTGAGGGCATGCAGAGAACTCAGGCGAGGCCTGGAAGGCCTTTGGTGAGCAGCCATAATGCTACCTGATCCCCAATGTGCCCAAAGCACCTCTGCAAGCAGATATCATGCAGGAGCCCAAGACGTCACATCTCTTCCCGGGGGGCCACCAGTCCACCTGCCCTTAGTAATGCTAAAGGCCCCTCCCCTTTGCCTTGGGAAATGATAAACTCAGAAACGCACCCCTCCTTGAGCATTTCCCATGCTGAGTGCCCAGGCAACTCACAGCCACTGGTGGTTTCTAAGGACTGTGCAAGCATCACCTCGTTGAATCCTCACAGAACTCTTAGGCACATACTCTGTCCCCATTTTGCAGATACAGACAACTGAGGCTCTGACGGGGGTAATATTTAGGTCACCCGAGGTGACGCAGGAAGTAAAGGGTGGCCAGAGCCATGTTCTAGTGCCTGAGTTCTGGTCCACTCGGCTCTATCCCCTTGGTGTGGAGCAACCACTGTCCATGAGCTAGACAGCACTGGAGCAGAGGGAAGGGGCGATGCCAGGTGGAGGGGCAGGTGCACCTAGCACGTGCTCTCACCATCACTGTGTCCCTGGAGGATCACTGTATTGTCTGGAACCCCCGGCACCAGTGACCAGTGTCCTCGGTCATTTCTCCCTGGCTTCTCGGAGCAGGTGGCTTGAGTATCACATGAGAGAACACACACTACCAGGAAACCAGCCTTTACCATGTGTCCTCCATCCACCCACCGACCCAAACATCCAGCCAGCCAGCCACCATCGCTCACCTGTTTAAATGTCTTCGGCCGCTTGTCCTGTCATCCATCCTTCTTTTTATTCTCCATCTATTTGTCCATCCACCTACCATTGTTGATCTTGCCATCCATCCCTCCACCTACTCCTCATTCATGTGCCCTATTATCCATGCATCGTCCTTCATTCTTCCCTTTCATACCCTTTCTGCTATTCATCTTTCTATCCATTCACACTTATTCCATCCACCCATTTACCCAATACTTATCCAGAGCCTATCTTGTCCCAGGTACAATAATTTCCACACATCCAGCTGGACACCTGGCCCCAGGACTGCTAAAAACTCAGAAACGCACTCCTGTTTGACCATTCTTCCCGGAGGGCAGTGGCTATCTTCAGGAACAAGCTTAGAGGTTCCTATCTTGGCACTCCCATCCCTGCCTAAGGCCTTACCACCTCTGCCTTTTCCCAAGGTAAGTGGGGAGGGGTGGGAAGAGGGTTCTAGTTCTGGCTGAGGAAGTTTCTGGAAGGAGATATACAGTGGCCCCACATCTGACATCATTGCCTTCTGCTCACAAGGTAAGGGACCCCTTTGAAAGGAGTTAATAGGATGAAAAATCATGGTGGCCAAGACTCATTCCACCCTCTTGTTCAACTAGAGAGCAAGGACACAGGACTCGGATGAAGGCAATAGACCTCAGGTCGGTCTGACTGAAGACCAGTATCTGAAATACGACTTTCATTTGAAAGTTGGACCTAAATATGGCCAATAGCAACCGTAAAAAAAAAAAATCAATAAAGAAAAGAGGGGATGAGAGCATGGTGAGAAAAATGCAGGCACTTATGAGTTCAAGACCCTGAGGGACACTCCTGAATATTTTAAATATCTTGGGGAAAAAAAAAAAGAAAAGAAAACAGTCTCTCCTGACTTAAACCAGAGAAGGGAGTCTCTTTCTAGTCTGCAAATCCTTTGAGGCAATTCTTTAAATTATTTACTAGCTTTTTGATTATATTTTATGGTGGGGTGGGTGGCGGGGAGAGGAAGAGAGGAAAAAGCGAGCGGGGTAAGAAGTAAGTGGGAGAGACCAGCCGTTGACATTTTCAATATCTGCCCGGAATATTTTAAAGCGGCTTGGCTGTTTGAAATCACAGTCTCTGGCAACAATGGACGGCTGCCTCCCGGACTTCTTAGGGTCATATTTGCATACAAAAGACCCGCTGCTGAGCGCCTATTATGCCGCACAGCCACAGCGGGCCTGGGAGAGGCCAGGTTACCAGCAAGCGTAAAGAACCCACAGAGACCCCATTAATTTTTCAGGAATTCTCAGGCCCTGGCCTTTTAAAGGCCAGTGGGGAGAAATTCCAGCTTGAAGCCTCCCCACAGTTGCTGCCACTGAAGGTTGGGTCCAAATTGAGAAATGAAGAGTGACAAGGCCTCTTGCCTCATTAGGGGGGCCTCCAGGTCCAGATGGCTGCGCCTTTGCCCACAGTGATGGGAGCCACGTGGGGGAGAAGCCCCCGTGTGTGCACCCTCCGAGGTCCAATTTCAGGAAATTTATTCCAGTTGTAAGCCATTAGGTGGCAATTTTTCAAATCAACCTTATGATTCCAAAGCCATCGAAGCACTTGCCGCCTAATAGACTCAGGAAACCTTCTGTGGGGCTCAGAGCCCGGCGACTGGTCACTAAAAGCCTGTAGCAGCAGCAGAGCTCTTCTCTTCGCACTCTCCCAGGGCTTAAAGAACCTGTGTGCTCTAGGACTGCCCAGGTTTCTGGAGGAGGAGAAGGGGCCCGAGAAGGCTGGGAGGCAGGCAAGGAAGGGCACCCAGGCTCACTCCTACTCCTACCCCACGGCCCCTCTGAGTGCAGGCCTAAATAGAGCTGGTAACGAAATGCAGCAGGCTCCGGGCTCCTGCCCCCCAGTCCCGTACTCCACTCCGGGAGACCTTAAGTCCAACAAACCTCTTTGGTATCAACAGTAACTAGGTTCATGTTATAAAAAACAAAGTGGCTTTCGATGGAACCCAGACAACAATGGCCTACCTTATTCTCCCATTAAGCGAAAGGACCCGGAGGATTTCTGTTTTTTTTTTTGTTGTTGTTGTTTGTTTGTTTTTTTGCAAGCAGAGAGAGAAAGAGAGAGAGAGAGAATGGGTGCTCCAGGGTCTCTAGCAGCTGCAAACAAACTCCAGATGTGTGTGCCACTTTGTGCATCTGGCTTGAGGTGGGTACTGGGGAATTGAACTCAGGTCATTAGGTTTTGCAGGCAAGTGCCTTAACCGCTAAGCCATCTCTCCAGCCTGAATTTCTGCTTTAAATATATATATATATATATATACATACATACATATATATATATATATATATATATATATATATATATATATATATTGATTTTGGTGGTGGTGGTGGTGGTTTCGTATAACTGGAGATCAAACTTAGGGCCTCACACAGACAAGCACTCGACTGCTGAACTACACCCCAGCCCTTAAAACGGGCAGTGAAATGTGAAATGTGTCTCAGGTTGGCTCACATCCAATTAAAGTGTTTCCTCTGTGCCTTCAAAAATCGTCACTTTGTTGGACTAAACAGCAATATGACACTAACAGAAAAGGTAAGAGTATCTTCATGTTTAAAACTTGTTCTGGTGGCTCCATCAAAAGAATGTTTTTCCAGCTAGGCATGGTGACACATGCCTTTAATCCCAGCACTGGGAGGCAGAGGCAGGAGGACCACTGTGAGTTAGAGGCTATCCTGAGACTACAGAGTAAATTCCAGGTCAGCCTGAGCTAGAGTGAGACCGTACCTCAAAAAGCCAAAAAAAAAAAAAAAAAGTTGTTCCTGTCTAAGGGACACGTCTAGACAATCCAAGACAAGAGGCACAGAAGAACATCTCGCAGTATAAGTGTAAGATGGAAATTTCCAGGAGGAAGTGAAAGAGCCATGCCACTCCACAGGAGAGTACACTACGCTTTCTCATGCCAGGTGTACACACAGGCTCTGCCATAAGTGCCAGGGAAGACCATTTTCCGCCTTTTCTTCTCCCTTCCCCACCAGTGCTGAGGATGAAGCCCAGGACCTCGCCATACTAGAAAAATCTCTACCCTGTCACTGAGCCATGCCCCCAGCCACAGAGGGATTATTTTCTACTCAGAACTTTCTTCCTGACATTTTGGAGCAGGAGGCCCTGCAGACAGCACAATATATCAGTCACCCAAGAAGGCACAGAACACACTGGCCTATCCTCAAGGACTCCAAAGATCTACTAAGAGTACATCAAAGAATATACCAAGAGCACACCAAGAGTAGACAAAGTATATCAAGAGTACACTGACTTTACCAGAAAGGCACCAGCCAGGAAGGTAGCTTGCCTGCCTCCATCTCCTCCCAGGATGAGGGGACCAATCAGCTGCTTTCCTTGCGTCCATCCTCACAGAAATAGATGTAACCATGTTCAGGTTGCTACTTGAACACTTCTAAAAGGAGGCCCAGCTCCTCTCATCTGCTTCTACTTCCAGCCAATCCTGCTGGCTCACCACCTCAAAAATCACTTCTTTCTTATTCAACACCACCCCTAGCCCTTGTTCTCAAGTATCAACCAAGGAGACAGAACCAATCCAAAGCTAGAAAAATGTATTGAGTATATCTGTACATTAGTTAAACTAAACATGCAAAGAGACGAAGTAGATAGAGATACCTTATTTCAGTTATGAGCTATTCGGTGCCAGAAACAGAAGATATGTATGGGGTATCCAGTGTAAAAATCCAGAAAGTGTCAAAAAGAAATGACATGGGGTTAGGGCATTCTGTTTAGATCATGTGAAAGATGGAGCAGAATTCACATTGAAAGAAGGAACTAATTGAGCTTGACACACTCAGGGGGCGGGAGATCCAGTCTCTACCTGACATTTCAGACATGCTATCTGAGCTCTGGGATAGAAATGGGATAAGTGGACCACACTTTGAGATGTCAGAGATGAGAGGGGGGAAAAAAAGTGGCTAGCCAGTATTAGACACAGAAAGCTGAAAGGCCAGGTAGAACATTCTAGAAATTCTGATTATAGCATAACCAGGTGAGGTCCTCATGGAGAACATGGATCTCTACTAGGGAGGAAACCAAGGCAGCCAGGATAGTGTGGCCAGATCTCCTGGGGTGATAGGTGACCAGGGTCTGGGCTAGAGGCAGCCTTAGTGGAAAGAAGCAGAGGCCTAGGCCGAGGGGAAGGCACTGTCGGGGACAGGAACTGTGAGAGGCTTCACCGAGGCTGGCTTTCTCAGAACCCTGAGGAGCCTCGAGCTCTTACTCACGCTGGAAAGTCCCCAAGATCGAAAGTCATTGCAAAACTACTGGTCGTAGTCAAAGGTTCCCCCAAGCCTGTTCCCCCTGCCGTAGCTACAGTGTTGGAGGCCCTAGCATGCCCCGCTGAATGGAAGAGTGGAAGATGGGCAGGAAGGGACCCTAGCAGAATGAGTAATGCAGTCAGGTCCACATAGCGCCTGGGCCAACCAATCCGCAAGCAGGGAGAGAGAACCTTGCTGCTAGGAAAATGGCAGCTCTTTCTCCTGAAGTTTGTAGCACGAGGAACCCATGGGTTATGGAGGCCTGGGGGAGCCACCTAGCTGCTCACCAACTCTGGGATCACACAGGTACAGGTGTCCACCATGGAGCGACCCCAGAAGAATGTGTTTATAGGTATGATACCCACTGAGGCCAGGGGGAGGAAACTCTAGCATCCCAGCAATTGACAGGGAAGGCAGCAACTCCGGCTACCCAGAGGCCTATGCCACATTACAGACTTAATGGCCCATGATGCTATGGGGGCCAACATTCCCCTCTTGTTGGAATTTCAACTTGGCTAGCTCTACACTGGGCCCAAATAGATTGCTTCTGGGGAGGAAATGCTTTATACGATAAGGCTCATGCAGGGGATGTCCCTGCCCTGCGCTGGAATATTTTTTGATCAATAGAAGGAAATTCTCTCTCGAGTACGCACACTCACATGGATTCCTTTTACCCTGTCCCTCTCCACACAGCCCTACTTGGACCTGAACCCCAGAGACAGGCGACTTCTTCAAGTCTCAGAAGACAAGCGTGTCTGAGACTGGCAGGGAAGTCTGCTGCTCTTGAGAGACAGACGTTTGGGGCTCCTATGGGCATAGTGTCCACTACCACAGACGCCAGACAAGGACATGGCTAGCACACAGGAAGACATGCCCATGTCTGCTGGATGGCACTGACCTGAATAGTATGGGGAGCCATGAGAGGGCAGGCGGGGAGAGGACAGCAAATGGAGACAAAGGAGAAGGGATGTCGAGAGTGAGGAATAAGGTGGGGCCAGGGAAGGCAGGCGGGGAAAAGAAGGGGAGAGGGAAGAAAGCTGGTAGAGGGTACACTGTGACAGAGCTACTGTCATCCTAATCCCCAGTCCCTCGGGATGTGATCTTATTTGGAAACAGAGCTGTTGCAGATATAATTAGTTATGTTAAAATGAGGTCAGAGTGGAGGAGGGAAGGACTCTGATCTAATGAGCCTGGGGTCCTGACAAAAAAGGGGGGGAGGTGACTGTGGACACAGTTGAACACACAGGGAGAAGGCCGCGTGACAGTGATGGCAAGGAGCGGGGTGATGTGTGTGTAAGTGAAAGCACACCAGCAGTGGCTAGCACCCACCAACAGCCAAGGCCATGGCCTGGGACAGAGTCACTTTCAGCCGCTGCGCTTGTCTTGGACACTCCGCCTCCAGTGACGTGACATGATGCATTTCCGTAGCTGAAACTGCCTGGTTTCTAGAATTTTCTATGGTGCTTCTAGCAAAGGAATAGAGAAGAGGGACCAAGAGAAAGGGCGACTCAAAGAAGATCCGTACGGAGCGGCTACCTCCTGGGCCAGGCGGAAGGGCCTGTATTCCCAGCGGGAGGCGAGAGGGGCAGAGGGGGCTCCCCTTGCATGTTCCCATGGCCTGCCTGCCTCCCCTCTACCCCCTTCCTCCTAAAGCTACCTCTTAGGAGGATTAATTTTTAATAAATCGACACTCTGTTTTTCTGTACTTATTAAAATTTAAGGCGAGTCATTGAACCTGTAAGGCTTGGTTTGACTAATTACCAGTGAACAGCTGCCTGGGGGAGACCGGGCAGCCCTCGGGGAGCGGACATAAGGCTGTCCCTGAGCAGAAGCAAGAGAAGATGGGGCGACAACGCTTGTTCGTGTGATCTGCATAGTCACTCTGCAGCAGGGCCAAGGGCAGGGAGCGGTCAGCCACCCTGTGGACATATGTTCGTGTGGCCCGGGGGAACGGCACACTGAGTGACGGGAGACCTTGGCCCTTGCTGCAGGCCTGCGGGACAATCCAGTCTTCTTTCCAACGAAACTCCCACAGGGAGGAGCTGCACGGAGAGGAATCTGGTGTTGGACACAGCGGGAAGTATGCCGGGAGTGCAGTGCGAAGACACACAGTTTCCTTCTCACCTCGCACCTCTCAGCCAAGCATGTCCCTGGCACCAGCTGGGCATCCCAGCTACAGCCTGCCACTGTCCCAAGAACACTGTGCCCTCTTAGTCAACCCTGCCTTTGGGCAAAGACCCCACTCCAGCACCACGGTCACCCCTGTGAAGCCCTCCGAAGCCACAGTTCCCTTATACCCCAGATGTGTGGCTCCACCCACTCCGTCTGCCATCCCTCCCCTCAGGGTCCTCAGAATCCAGCATGGTAGATTGCTCATAGTCCTCCAAATTCACGTTCTGAGTCACCCTGAAGACTCGGCATTCTGTTCTTTCCCTCTGGAACTCTGTCACCCTGGTCATTCTGTCCTGCTGCCTTGTCCCTGAAGCTCCTGCTCTAGGGCCCCTCACACTTGTGCCCAGATCTGGCCCCTCAAGCTGGGCCCTCAATTCCTGATTCTATGGGATTCATGAGGGCCAAGAGTGAGGAGGGCATGTCCTATCTCCAGGCCCTGACGCTGTGCTGGGCTCTAGATGCATAAATAAACGCACACATGAAAGCAGTTACCAAAAGGCACTCTAATCAAGCCTTAGGATTGCATTCTAACCCCACAGTTCCCTGGGTACCATGAGCTTCATGGACCTGAAGCCAAGGGTCAAAGGTTCAGGGCTTCATGCTATTCTGATGTAAGAGGAGCAAAAGCCCTAGCAGATGATTCCCGACTCTCTTCCTATCTCCAGGCCATGTGATGCTTTCTCCTAGAATGTCTTGGGCCAAGGACAATGGCTGTACACTGCACCCCTGGCCTTCTCTCACCTCACTCTTTCCCACTCCTTCCCAACAGAATGTTTCAGAACTTCATGGGGACCCAAGTTTAGCATACAGGTGTGTAAAATGTCACAAAGATGTTTGTGAGAAACACTGAGCTCAAGTCCCCAAACATGCCACTTTGAATTGCTGTGTCCAAGAAATGCCCCAAACTCAGTTTTCCTCAGCACTCATTAAGTAGGAAGAAAGACATCAAACAGCATAGACCGGCCTCCGCAAAGACTTGCTCCAAGTCCAACACAGAGGCAGGGATTCTTCTGGGCGATGCAGCCAAACAACCAATGCTGACACTAAGCCCAAATTCTCTGGTGGCAATTAAAGGGGCTGCCATAGTTACCCAAAGCAAACAGCCCAACACACTCGCCAGGTGCCTGGCAACCGCCCAGCAGGAACGGACAAGGGAATTCTCAAATTATCCTCCCATGGCCTGCATATGGGGTGCCTCCTGGACACCAAACCTGGCTCAAGACAAGCCGTTGGTAGCAATTAAGAGCCCAATTATGACCTGGAGTCTACAGGGCCAGCTATGGGCAAAGTCACTGGGTTTTTGGTGGCTCACTCAAGATACGGGAGCCAAGGTAATGCTGCAGCTGGACGGGGCTCTCTATCCACGGATTCAGCGGCTCCCATAGGGCCAAGTACGCTCATTCCTGGATACAAGGAATCCAACCTTACCGGTTAGACAACATCAACCAGCTTCCAAAAACCATTCAGAAATTGCACACTGACCACTTGATGTTCTCATCATCACATACCCCCACCTTGCTTCTTTGAGACAGGGTCTCAGGTAGCCCAGGCTGGTCTTGAACTGGCCATGTAGTGAGGTTGTCCCTGAATTCCTGATCTCCCTGCCTCTACCTCCCAAGTTCTGGGATTAGGTATGTACCCCCACACCTAGTTCTATTCTCTGCTTCTGACAAAAGCATTTGTAGTGCTGGCTGGCCTGCAGCTCTGACAGCCACCAAGAGTGTGCAGTTTACAGTACAGATTCAGCGTGTGCACCTATAGGCGCACAAATACATATGTATACACCCAAGTTGATCTATCTTATGCAAATATATTTAAATACATGCAATATGATGTCTGATACATTTATATATCAAAATGACATAAATGTATCTATCTGACTTCAATCTCGAAAGTCAGAATTCATCTGATGCCCCAATATTTACTGAGTAATTGGTTTTCAAGAGGAAAATAGCATTCTTTGAGGACCTAAGGCCTCTAGGAGAAAAATAACTTAAAAAAGAAGTGGTGAAGATGTTAAGAGCACTCAAATAATACCAATTGTTTCACAACTGGGGAACCTGGTACCTTGGCACTCATAAGAGACTTTAGAAGGTTCTCAGGGAATACTTCAAGAGACATTACTCCTGAGAATTCTCCCTGAAACATGTTCATGGGGAAAATGAGTTCAAGAATTATAACTTATAATATGAGAATCTTAGTTAGCAGAGTAAGGACTCTGAAAATTCCTCTATTTAATAAAGAAGACTTAATTCAGTACTTGCTACATAAATTGGACAACAGAACTTGTGTTGTTTTCTAACATCTCTCAATGCTTGGGCAAACTGTGGCCTTTGGGGCAAATGCCCAGTCCTCCTTCCAGAGTCTAATTCTGCCCAGAATGTGCTTGGCAATGGTGGCCAATGTGGCAGGCATGACAATTCTAGGTCTTGGAGCAGAACACTCTCGTTCTTCTTCCTCCCCATGCTGACAGAGGGACACCGGTGAAACCAGGGAGCCTTGCATGCACAGAGACTGCATGGGAAATCGTGATGCCTTGTTCCCAGCTCCCAGAGCCTCGGCCAACTCAGACAAATCCTCCTGCCAAGGATACTTAAATGGTTGAGAATGACCTAGAAGGCAGTCATCTGCCTAAAATAAACTCTGAGATGATGCAGCCCTGGGAGCTGCCTCAACATTTTGCAGGGACAATTTGCTGACCAAAAACAGCAGACCTGAGATTTGGATACAACTATGCTTCTGTGTGTGGCCTTTGACAAGTCCTTGACCAAGACTAAATGGTGGGGGGGGAACAAGGGGGTTTCTTACTTCCTCTTAGAGATGTTGTGAGGAGGCGTGGGGCTAAGTATGCTCAGGACTCCTCTCGGCGTGTCTGTCTTCTCTCTGCAGCATGAGCTCCCTGCCAAGGCCAGGAACTGCTTCCTGACACCTTTGTGTTCCCAGGAATAACAATGGCCACCACCACTGAGCAGTGGGCCTTCCAAGTTCCTATTCTGCTGCCCGGAGACCCCCTCGGCTTTTAGTGTCAGCTTTAGAGGAAGGGTCCCCGTGGGCCTTCTGGGGCACCTGGACCTTTTCACAACCGTGAGAAGGGCACATAATGAAAAGTTTCTTGAGGACTCTACCACACTTCTTCCCCGACTAATTCTCAGCTTTGTTCAGACTTTGTGCATAAAGTCCACATGTGGGCCTCAACACGGATGAGTGTGTGTATGCGTGTGTGTGTGTGCGTGCACGTGAGTTCACTTCTGTGTATCCACTGGGGAAGGGACAAACCCCAAGCTTTCCCCCAAGGCAATGCAGCACACCACAGCATGAGGCAGGCTCTGCTGGGCTCACGACATCGCCCTACTTCTCAAAGCACATGAGGCCGATGATTCAAAACTGCAGCCGAGAGCTCTCCCCCACTGTGGCCTCTGCTGCCCTCCTTTCCTGCTCTCTCAGGTCCTGGCTCACCACGACTATCAAGAACATGTCTGTTTGCTTTGGGCTTGCTATACACAGAAACTTAAACACTCAGGGGGCACATGGAGGGAGCCGGGCTTGTTTACAGATGCTCTCTGCCGCAGCTGTCATCTTTAATGGAGAAGGGTCCCAGGAACCAGGCAAGCTGAGGATGAGGGCTGGGGGCCACCCCACCCCAACTCCAGGGCGTTAAAACCTCAGTGGCTGTACAGCAAGTTGGTTTTCACAAAAGCAAGAGGACAAGATGCTAATGCAGGAACCATGACTTTAAGCCCCCATTTCAAATCTCAGGATGGTGACCAAGGGGAATCAGTTATGACCACAGCTCCCTATGGGAGAGCTGGAGAGGGCAAAGGCTTCTCTGCACTAGTCAGGGGTTGGCCACAGGACCGTCTTCTGTGCAGGACACCACGGACAACGCTTCATACATGATTGGCCATGATAGCTGGTTGGGCTCTTCAAAGCAAAGGGAGTCCTACCACAGGGCACCATGGAGAGGGTGGGAGGGAACAAGGGTCAGAAAGACTTGGGAGCAGTGTGCAAACTTCGTCAGCTAGGTGGGGAAACTGGGGAACACAGTGGTCAGCCAGCAGCTTCAGGGTTATGGTAGAGTGGGGTTCCAGAGATGGATAGAAACCCCACATGATGCCAGGCTGCAGGGGGCTGGATTCGCCATGAAGAACGACTCTACTTCATGGCCAAACTCTAGAGCCACAGGCCCAGGTGGCTGCAGACAGCAAGACATTATGGCTTCGACACCTTTGGGGAGGGCGAGGTGGACTGAAGCCATGGCCGTCCCTGGCTACAAGAAGTGCATGACCTCTGTGTACCAGGCACCGTCACGGAGACTCGGGAAGGAGGAGACAAGTGACCCACAGTTCTGGGTTACCTGCAGAGCCGCCAAAGACACGTATTAGTCATCGCCAGGTAATGCACTTTAAAAATGTGCTCAAGCTCCCCACAGGGCTTCTAGGGGTGAGCCCTCTCTCCTCAGGCCCTGGGGGGCTGCTATCTACTGAAGGCCTGCTCTCTGAATGAGATCCCCTCTGCCTGTTGGCATAGGCAGCCAAGAGCCAGAAAACAGCACACAACACAAGGCTAGACAGCTCTTTCTGTTCCAGGTCAGAATTCATCTAGCTTGAGTCCCTTCCTGATGAGGTAGAGAAAGGCAAATAAATGGAAAAAAAAAAAAAGAGAGAGAGAGAGAGAGGCTTAGGGTCAGAAATTGGGATCCTGACTCTGCCAATTCCTGGCCAAGTCACTTAACCTCTGCGAGCCTCATTTCCTCACTGTAACAGGAGACTAGTGATAGTACCCACCCTGAGGGTAATGGTGGGGATTAAAGGAGCTAATACAGGTATGTGTCAGGCACAGGGTACAGGCTCCTGTTTGCTGTTGCCATTGTCAAGATGTCAGCATTAAGTTTGCTTTGCCCTGGGATACTGCTGACTCCTCCCCACACAGTAAGTTTTAGGGATACTACTGGATTCCAAATTATCAGGTTACAAATAAAGTTTTGGTGGGCATGGCCTGTCAGCTAGGACTGGTGGGCAGCTCTGTTGCACACCCTGTCTGGCAGAAGCCTGCTCCTAGCTGAGGGCCGAGCCTGCACTGGCTCCACCTCACGGATGCTTAGAAGAGACACATAAGAGGGAGCACAGAAATGCTTTGCCCGTGCTGACCTGTCATCAGTAGTGAACACGTGGCGGCGACTACAGTAAACTGTGAAACCGAGCATCGCAAGCCTTCGCCCAGATCAGAGCCTGCGTAGATACCAGCCTTTCCAGGAAGAAGATCTCTTTCTCCTAAAACCAGAAAAGGACATTCCATGTGGAATGACCCTCGTGTCCACAAACAGCCACCGAGCAGACAGGTTGGAAAGACCACTGTGGTTACCTCGCTACCCCTTGGTGACCAAAACTTACAGCCTGAGGTCTCTAGGCTAGACCAGGGCACACCAGAAAGGCAGGTTGGCCACTGGCAGGCTGTGGGACAGGAATTTCTGGGCAAGACACTATAAGGAAAGACAAGGGGTCGTGGAGTTTCTGTAGGATGGAGCAGAGAGGGTCCTACTCAGGCTGGTAAGAAGGAAGAGAGTTGTAGGCATGTGACCCACAGAGTCATAGTGAAGACAGCCTCAAGCCCCTGACTACCCTGGCCCAGAACCCAGCTGCTGAGCCAGCCAACAAGGTGCTGAGATGAAGGCCTGTCTCGTACCTTTTAATTAAAGCCTGAGAAGAGAGGGCATAGCTGAAAGGTCCCATCAGTCAGGACAGAAGGATTGCTTTTCAGGAAGGGGAGAAGAGAGTCAGTCACAGGATGATAAGCAAAGTCTTTAGAGATGAGAGCTCCTCCTCCACCCAGAATCTCCACGCCCAGGGTTCTTCCCTCAGGCCGCACTTCAGGGACAAGAGGGCCAGCTGACAGAAGCATCAGGTTTTTCTCGGCCCTTCCTGCTCTTTTTCTGAGGGGCTGGATTGCTGTGGCACTTTGAATGTAAATGGCTCCATAGCCTGGGAATTTTGGATTAAGCTTCCTATTGAGTCTCTGGCAGGTGGAGCCCAGCTGCAGGAGGTGCTGTCACTGGGGGACAGATCTTGAGATGTTTGTTGCAATAAGGAGAGGGTAATTACAACAACGGTTTCAAAGGCTACAGTTCAACAAGGCTGTAAGAGTGACCACAGGCCAGGCCAAGTAGCCTGCTGAACTGCAATGGCTCAGTTACCATGTATGTTCTCAAAGCACCACAACACCTATGCCCCAGAGCCTTCCAGCAGGCTGGGAGCAGAGGGCAGTGAGTCCCAGCAGCAGCCACTAAACACCTGTGCTCTTGGGGAAAAGTTAATAGGCTTCCTGTCCAGAGATGCCACCCTCTGCCCCAGGTAGGCTCCTGATGCAGAAATGTCACAGGACAAATGGGAAGAACCAAGAGGAAGACACAGCGGGGCATCCAGCCCGCTGTTGCATAAATAGCAACCAGCCCTTGGAAGGTGGCTTCCTCAAACCTCAGCCCTCACACCCTCTGGCTCGTTTCACTAAAGAACTCACTGGTATGCTGCAGGACATGATGACCTGCCAGCGAGATAGCAACTGGCCCGTGAAGTCCCCACCTTAGATGTGCACCCACAGGTGCACACATTCACAGGCTCCAAGCCCCGCCAGGGACAGGGATGCCTGCAGGACACTTCTGAATGGTCTAGGCTTGGATGTGGGCTGCAAAGTAGCTAACGGTTTTCACAAGGCAGCTGCAGTCTGAATATCAGGCACCCCCCTCAGCTCCCAATGCTTCACCCCTTCTGGACACTGACTTGCATTCTCCAACTGGCCATCTCCTCAGACTTAACCTGCCTCATCACCAAAGAAGGAAGTTTCCAGGAGCCCAAGGGGAAGGAGAAACGACAGACACCTCACGACTGCCCAAACTGCCACCCAGCCAACCCCAGGTTGAAAACCATCCAGGCCATCAAGTTTCCTGGTGTCAGGAAAGGGCAGAGGAAATGGGCGAGAGGTTTACAGAAGCCTGCAAGGCTACGATGACATTCTCCTCATATACAAAAAGCACACACATGTAGAGCAAAGCTCTGTATGAATGTTCATCCGGTGAGAGCGAGGGGGCGGGCTGTGCAAAGGGACCTTCATCTTCGCTGTGAAGTTCTAAGTTTTTCAAGGGAGACTGATTTCCTGTAAAGTACGCACATTAGCAACATCATCTCTCCTCTTCCTCTCTTCCTTCCTTACCCCCACTTTCCCAATAACTGGGGAATGCCGTTTCTAGTTGCTGCTTAGCCATGGAAGGAAATAAATCTCTTCCTCTCTGTCTCTTCATTTTTCAAGGAAGAAACTTGGTTCCCCTCCAATGCTGAATTTGCTGAAGGTCAAATTCTAGTGCCTATAAACTTTGATAATGTCTCTTAAAATTTACTGCTTAACAAAAAAAACAGGCTCAATAGCTTTTAATAGCAAATCCAAGTAATTTTTCTCTGCTCATCTGCAGCATGCGAAGGGGAACATTTTTGTTGTGTCTGACGTTTCTGAGCTAACACACTTCACTTCCCTTTCTAGTCAGGACGTGAACTAAAAAGGACTCCTTGCAAGTAGATGCATGTGCCTATAATGGACACATAACATATGTGTCTATGATCATGCCCGGGGAGAAACAACAGAAAATGAAGCCAGCCAGCCAAAACAGAGTCAACACCATTCCTGATCAGAGTAACACTGTATTGATTTTATTTATGTTTGAGTAACTCCTAGTCCACCAGGTCAAAGATTTCTTGAGCCACCGACCAATAAAAAGAAATGAATCTTAGCAGTGCCTGTCCTCGCCTATGTGTAGAAGATCCCGTGGTGGGGCAGCTCTGTCACACTGGCTGTGGTGGTCAGTAATGTTTACTGTCAGCCCAGCTATATTTAGAGCCACCTTAAGAGATTGGGGCAAGTCTCTGGGTATTTCTGTGAGGGCATTTCTAAAGATGATTAACTGAGGGTGGAAGGCCTGCCCTGAATTTGGGCAGTACCCGGGCACCCAGATCCAATAAAATGGGAAAAAGGAGAAGGCTAACTAAGTACCACCCTTTCTCTGCTTCTTGGTCCACCGTGATGTGAACCGCCCTGCTCTGCCACTCCCTCTCCACCATGATGGACTAACATCTCTGAAACTGTGGGCCAAAAGAAATCCTCCTTTAAGTTGTCTCTCTCAGGTATTTTGTCATCATGGCAAGCGAAGTAACTACCACCTACTGGCTCAGTGTAGAGGAGATAGGGTTGAACCAGACCCTGAGCAAGACTGGCAGCTCTATCCCTCACAGGGAGCTCCCCGCACCACCACGTCTGGCCTGCAGCAGCGCAGTGAGATATTTCTATATACACACAGGGCATTGTGTCAGCGTTCCTACAGACCAAGGACTGTTCAGGGAGGATGCTTGGGGCAGGTGAGTAGGTCCCACTGCGTCATGGAAAGGACACTGGCCTTGGAGTTACAATCTGGATTTCAGTCCCAGTTTGGCCTTCTGCCAGCAGTGCCGTAACAACCTTAACAGTGGATAATAAAGAATAGTAATGGAGCTGGAGAGATGGCTTAGCGGTTAAGCACTTGCCTGTGAAGCCTAAGGACCCCGGTTCGCGGCTCGATTCTCCAGGACCCACGTTAGCCAGATGCACAAGGGGGCGCACGCATCTGGAGTTCATTTGCAGTGGCTAGAAGCCCTGGCGCGCCCATTCTCTCTCTCTCACGCATCTGGAGTTCATTTGCAGTGGCTGGAAGCCCTGGCGCATCCATTCCCTCTCTCTCTCTCTCTATCTGCCTCTTTCTCTCTCTGCTACTCTAAAATAAATAAATAAATAAATGAACAAAAAAATTTTAAAAGAATAAAGAATAGTAAACATTTACTGAATATGTACTACATACAAACCATGTATCGTGCTAAGGGATTTTCACACTCAATCATACATGATTTTCACACCAGCCTTCCACTCACACTTCACTGTTATCTTCATTCTGCAGATGGGGAAACTGAAGCACAGGGCCATCACAAAGAGCATGGCCCACGAGTCCTGGCCAGTAAGCAGCAAATGACATCACAGCGGTGTCACCAAAGCCCTTCTTCACTCCCTCGTCTGCCTCTCACCTGCTCCTGAGGCTTCCAAAGTCAATGCGAGTCAAGGTCTAACTACCAGATACGGCCAGCAAGCCCCCTGGAGGCAAGGGTCAGGGACAAATATGCCTGAGTCCCATGGCAAGTGAAGTTGACTGGCTCTCTGATGGGGTCCTGGGCCTCAGATTCCTTCTACACATGTCCACTTGTTTCCTTGGCTTCAAGGGATAGGGAACCAGCCCAGGATGTCTGCCATTAACAGTTCAGGCAGCAGGAACCTGGGCTTCCCGTGGTACTGCCACTCTAATGGAGCGAGGGCGATGGGAGAGAAGTGCTCCACACACCTTCAGGCAGGCTCTCTGCCAAAACACGCTGCGCACCAGCTTCCTGATCATTTTACCTCATGGATGATTTTTAAAGTGTTTTAATTGTCCTTAATAAATTACCTACATGTGCACGATGGTTACAATAGTTTCATTAATTTTTCTCAGTGCATCTAAGCTGTTTATCACAGAAGTGTTAATGGGAAGGAAAAACACATCAGGCCGGCTCTTTCCTTTACTCTCTGGGCTTGGGTAAATTAATGCTCATGGGATTGTTTTCCCACACCACAGACAATTAGGGGCGTCTTTATTTCATCCCAACTAATCATCTTTCAGCAAGGCCAAAGGAGTGTGCCCACCAGAGAGCCCCAGAAAGCCCGCTGAGGAAGCGGCCTACACATGCCTGCCTCCTGTTGAGTAACTTGTAACTTTATCCCTCCCCTCCCCCCTCTGAAATCTAAACTGAGGCGCCCAGCACTCACAGCCTGCCCCAAACCAACCAGGAGACACATGTCAGTGATATTTCGGTTGACAGGCGTCTTGATACTTGAGGCTTTCAACCAGATGTAAGCTCTCAGGGCTGAAGTACAGGATGAAGGCGGAAGCTGAGCCTGAGGCCCCAGAAGAGCGGCGGCATGAAATACAGATCTCAGATCCTGCAACCCACAGCGGACTGGCTTCCTGGCTTCTCAGACACTAGACAGAAACCCAGAAGGGGATGTTGGAAGCTCGGCTATAAAACCTGAGACTTCCAATGATGTGCTACATACTTATCCTCTGATCAATAGCTTGCCTGGACAGCTGTGCCTTGTGTGACAGGAGAAAGCAGGACTTGGACACACATGGGCCTCATCTCCCACAACTGACTCACTTTATCTAGAAGTCAACCCTCCAGAGCAGGGCCATCTACACTTCAGAACTTAATGGTCAGAAGCTGTCTGGAAGATCTGTGAAGAGGGACAGTCAATGGTTTACGTCCACCTTGATGAAGCATGAGCTAAGGTGAGAGTAGTCTCATGAGAGAAATCCACAGCCTAAGGCCCATTTCAACCTAATCTTCTTGCCACACCAGGATGCACCTCACACACTGAGCCTTCTGCCCATGAAAGTCATTCCCATTTCCATGTGTTCTTTCAAAGTCTTACTCTTCTCCTTCAGAGTCATACATTCTGTTCTTGATGAAGTTGGCCAGCCATACTGTCCCTGGGCCACAGAGTGCAGCCCAGTGGACACTGTAAGACTCTTTCCTCAGAGGAATGTCAGACATTCCTCCAGCTGGTACCTCAGGGTATCCACACCCAAGCACTTCTACAGGGGCCTAAAAAGCTCACCACTAGGAATAAGCTCTATGCTAAGTGATTGGTACCTCAGACAGTGAGACCAGGTAGCAGACAGTCCCCAGGGAGCAGGGACAGAGCATCATACTCTGGCCTTGCAGCAGACTCTCCACATCCAGCTTCCAGTGTTGTGAGAAAACACCCAAATTCCTCACTAGCTGCCAATGAGCCTACCTCTCCAAGCTTACCTTTTGCTCCCTGGGGTCCTCTGGCTCCACTACCCTCTAAACTCACAGCTTATTCTTGCCTTTGGAACCACACAGGTCACATGCTGCCCTTGGACAGTCCTGTACCTCAGATAGGCCTCTCTGACTGCTTCGCCCAAATTATCACCCTCATCCCAAGACCACCCTCACAGTTCCTCCCCAAGCTGACAAGTTGTTCTGTTTCTTCTTACACCGCTCCAGGTAGGTAAGCAAGTGTCTTACTGGGTTTCTCATTTGCAGTCTGACTCTCTATTAGATTATAAACTTCATGAGAGCAAAGAGCTTGCAGGCAGGCAGTTTTATCCCGAACTGTACCTGGCACACAGTAGGGACTCCTAATTCATGATGTATCATGATGTATCATGATGTAAGAATGTAGTGCATTGTTTTTTGTATTTTATTTTTATTTATTTATTTGAGGAAGGGAGAGAGAGGCAGAGAGAATGGGCACCCCATGGCCTCTAGCCACTGCAAATGAACTCCAGATGCATGCAAGACCTTGTGCATCTGGCTTACGTGGGTTCTGGGGAATCAAACCTGCATCCTTTGACTTTGCAGGCAAGCACCTTAACCACTAAGCCATCTCTCCAGCCCTTTGTTTTTGTAGAATAAAGTTTGATCTCCTGAGGCCTAGAACAAAGCTCTATAAGCAGCGGGTTCTGCTGACAGCAAGCATAGGGGCTGGGGAACAGCTCAGAACTAGAGCACACACCTCTGGGAAGGACCGGCAAACAGCACAGATTAACAGAACTAGTCGCATGTTAATATACGCTGCCTCCTCCTTGAACGCCTTATGAACACTATAATTTTCTTCACTAAAACACTATCTTACAGAATCAGCTCCCCTAATTACAGGCGTTTGTATGCATTATAATCTTCATACAATTAAACCTACTAAAAAGAATAAATGGTTAAATGCCCCCTTGCCCTGTCACTAACCCATCCCTCCCCCCACCACCAAAACAGAAAAAAAAAAAAAAACAACCAAAACAATAAAAAACACCCAAAGGTGCTGAGTGTGCAATGTTGAGTTATAAACAGACAAAATTCCTAGGAAATTGAAATTCAAGCTGGCAAAGAGCTTTGTCACTACGGGAGGCAAAGTCAACTTTCAACTTCAAACTCGGCATCTGACAGCTCAGCACCTGACTTCAATGTCACATAAAAGGCTCCTTCGTATGTATCGAACAAAATGTCTCATTTCAGGAGCAAACATCTTCCTCACACGGCTCATCTCTAGACACAAACATACCGTTTGGTGTGACCTGAAGGAGGTTTTTCTGGGATCATCTCTGAAACATTTCACAGACACATTCCTGGCCTGGCCTGGCCTGGCCTGGGGTGTTTACCAGGAAGTCTGTGGGAGCTCCTCTGGAGCCAGGCAGGTTTAGCTGATAAACCTCCTGCGTCCTGGGGGAAAAGCCACCCTGGGCTCACCAGGAAAGAACTCAGCCATCAGCTCCTGCACTAAGACCCACACCTCTTTGTTAAGCACTGCAGTGAAAGAAAAGGGCTTTGCGCCCTGTGGATGCAGCAAGATAAGACAGGTCTTCCTATCTCCAGTATTAACAGGGTTCCTGTGCACAGTCTCACCATCTGAACCCCTCAAAAGTAAGCCCAGTGTGGTGGCGCACACCTTCAGTCCCAGCACATGGGAGGCAGAGGTAGGAGGGTTGCTATAAGTTCGAGGCCACCCTGAGACTCCATAGTGGATTCCAGGTCAGCCTGGGCTAGAGTGAGACCCTACCTTGAAAAACCAAAAGAAAAAGAAAAAGAAAAAGAAAAAGAAAAAGAAAAAGAAAAAAAAGTTGGTGCCTAAAAGGGAGGCCTGGCAGAGAGGCTTAATTACAGTCACACCCTGATGGACCTTTTACTGTGCTCTGGGTGTCTTGAAATACCCTCATTCCCACCTGGGCATATTCAATCAACAGGTTACGGTGGCATCCAGAGGCAAGCCAGGCCTGCAGACAGCCAGAATCATCATGTCTGCTCTTACTGAGACAGTTTCCCTGTATATACCAGGGTGGCTTAACAGAGGGTGGGGCCACCTCACCTCTCTGGGACAAAGGCTAGTAGGCAAGGTGCGCCCCTCAACATCAGCACTGCACCCTCTGTGCAGCCAGGACGGGGTGGCAAGATCTACCTACTCAGGCTGCCGATGGCACTCACAGATGCTCCAGGAACACTAGCTGCAGCCACCAGGCAGAGGAGGCCTGCCTGCGTGTCAGGAGTTCTGCGGGGCTCCTGGGGCCTTGGTGATACTTGTCCCTAAAGGGCCCTTTGGATCTAAGTTGGAAGCTGAGGGGTTTGCACAGAGGAGACAGGGCAGGGATCAGCAAGCTCTCAGGTTCCATCTGTCTCCTGGCCCTGCCCTGCCTACTCATCAGGACTAGGAACACCAGCTACGGAGCCAGCAGCACTAATCAGAGATCTGGTACAAACATCTGTGGATAGAGGAGGGGGAAAAACCCCATCACGTGGTTTTACACAAGGAAAGAAGCAAAGTAGCTTTTGCCTCTGGGCCACGCATGACACTATGGACTCTCTTCCTGCCTCCCTACAAGCCTGGAGAGTAAGAACGATACTCAGCCCATTTGCTTCAGAGAGAAACGGGGCTCACACAGGTGACAGGGTCTACCCAAGGACACCGAGCTAGCGAGTGACTGTGTCCAGCTTAGGGCCCCAGGAAGCCTCGGCTCCTGGCAGGCCTGGCTCACGACGACAGAGCAGGCTAGCTCAGATGGCTCTGCCTTGCCCTTTGATTGTAGGTGTTCCTCCTAGGCACCAGAATCTTCTCCCCTCTGCAGAGTGGAGATGTTCTGTGGACGCAGGGCTTCCCTGCGCAGCAGCCTCTGGCCCCAGCACAGAGGTGGCACCTCCCAGGCCTCTCTCAAGTGGTCGCGGCTCAGGCTGGCAGATGAGGAACGGCAGTCCCGGCTGGAGCCACGTGTGCCACCGCAGCTGCCAGGAAGTGTCATTAGTCAGCACCGACAGCTGCTGCCCCAGAACACGTGTCCCCAACGGAGATGCGCCAAGCCTCTGCAGAGCCGGGGGTGGGTGCAGCGTAAGAGGTGCCAGGGAGACACGGGGCTCTGGAACCTATAAGGGGCTCAACATACAGCCTTCTCCTCACTCCTGGCCAAGGGCAGAAACGCGTCACCCGAAGCCACACTCCCCTGAGCCCCAGCCACGAGGCCTGATGAGTCTTATAGTTAGGAATGGGCTCTCAGTGGTACCCAGGCCCAAAGCATGCCCAGCTAGGCAGGCAGACCAGGAGGGACCAAGCCCTGTTGTGAGTCACCGTGCTGCCCCAGGGCTAGGGAGTTGCCGCCAGGTGGGAAACCCTCTGAGGTCGGTTTGAAAGCATGTATTGAACCCATTGATACCTGTCCATCAATCCTGGGTTTTGGATGAGAAAAGTTTCTCTAAGCATTCTTAGGCCCTCCCATCTTAGAGCATCAAATTTCCAGGCCTGTTTGTCAGAGACCTCTCAGCCCCTACGTATGCCAGCAGGATATGCCATTCTCCACACCTGTCAGGCAGAAAGGAAGGGCCACATGGCCCTAAGCCAGCACCTTCCTTGCTCCCATTCCATCAGGCCTGGGGGCCTTTCCAGGGTCTTTTTTTAACACCCCCTCTCAATTTTCACTCATCTCACCCTGGACAACAGAACCTGAGGTTGTAGCTGTTTCCTCAATTACACTGAACAAAACATCCATTTTTTTTTTTGGCAGGGGGCGGGGAGGGGAGCAGGAGGGAGTCTGTGCAGTCAGACTTAAAAAAAAAAAAAAAAAACACCTATGGAAGTCAATGACCCCTATGCCACTGAAGGAAAGTAACACTCCCAGAAAACACCCTCCAAGCACTGACTCTCAGGGCAACCACCCCTTAGAGGAGTGAACTTATTTATGTTTGAAAACTAAGGTGGTAAACGGCCCTCAGAGGTCTATTAGCAAGATTGTTTGTGTTGACGTACGAGGCCACGTGCTGACGCGGTGCCCAGCTTCACTGTGTGGGGATCTGGAGAGAGTGCGCTGGAGGAAAGGAAGGGTCCTTCGGCTCTGCATCCTCCTCCTGCAGCCTCCATCACGGAACAGCAGTGAGAGAAACCCCTCTACTAAGAGACTACTACTGTGCTCGGTGAACCCACCGCGTACCAGGTCATAAACAAGGTTCTTGTCATGTGCCAGTTCACCACCATAATGGTCCAGAGACGGGGGAAAGGGAAAAGAGAACAGTCGGGGGAAGGGTCTTCTGCAGCAGCCACTGGGGAGGGACTTGGTGCAGGCTCCAGGAAGTTCACAGCTTCCAGAAGGAGCCAGTCCTGAAGCTGAAATGCAAACGCTGTTCCACGTGACTGCTTGAGTCTGTCTCCGCGCTCACGACGCTTTCGTACTTCTCTACAAGCCTGACCTCCGTGCAGCCCACAAGGACACATCCCAGAGGGGTTTCAAATGCTCCGAGGCAGGGCTGATTGTAGGAGAGACAAGGCGGAGGCGGCTCACCTCAAGCTCTAGCTACCTGGGAGCCTCAGGGCCCAGACAGCAGTCCATGGACAGTCAGCCCAGGGCCTCGAGGAAGTGCAGTCCCTCCTCCCTACTCAGCCATCTTGTCCCTATGAGTCACCAGCCCAGGCAAGGGTGTGGGTGGTTCTGCAAAGCCATCCCCGTCAATGGAAACAAAATATAAAGCCTCCATCCTCACATCCGGGGGTTATCGGCGTCACTGCCTCCTACAAAGAGCTGCGCTGCCTGAAAACATTTTCTCTGGCATGGACAGGTGCCCATTGCCCCCGGGGGGCAGCAGGGGGCAGTGTTGACAGGAGAGAGCAAGGCCAGCTCTGAGCCCCACACCCATACCTCTGGGCTTCTGTTTCTGGGGAGGTAAGAGGAAATGGTCCAGGTGGGCTCCTTGGGATATCTCTATAATTGTAAATTTTAGGTGCAAACCTCCAGGTGCAGACAAGGTAGCTGTGGCCTCCTGGGAAACAAGACTGTGCCCAATCTCATCACTCCTGACCCAGGGTGGCTGGAATACACCACCAGCACAGGGCACAGAAGTGAGCATACCCACCCATAGCCTCCGTCCCCAGCGTGTGGCACCCACACAGGCTGCCTTTCATTTAAGGTCTGGGAAGGCCTGCCAAATTATATAGTCATACAGACCTGCTCACTTCTTTTCGTTTTTGTTTTTCGAGGTAGGGCCTCACTTTAGCCCAGGCTAACCTATAATTTACCATGTAGTCTCGGGGTGGCCTTGAACTTACAATAATCCTCCTATCTCTGTCTTCTGAGTGCTTGGATTAAAGGCATGCACTACCTTGCCTGGATTTTTATAAATATTTTATTTAAGAGAGAGAGAGAGATAGACAGACAATAGGCACACCAGGGCCTCCTGCCACTACAAACAAACTCCAAACACATGAGCCACTCTGTGCATCTGGCTTTATATGGGTACTAGGGCATCAAAGCTGGATCATTAGGCTTTGCAAGCAAGTGCATTCAGCCTCTGTACCATCTCTCTAGCACCCTGCTCACTTTTATTTTATTTTATTTATTTATTTGAGAGAGAGAGGGAAAGAATGGGCATGCCAGGGCCTTCAGCTGCAAATGAACTCCAGACACATGTGCGCATGTGTGACACTGCACACTCACATCACTGTGTGTCTGGCTTACATGGGCCCTGGAGATTCAAACATGAGTCCTTAGGCTTTGCAGACAAGCGCCTTAACTACTAAGCCATCTCTCCAGCCCCACTCTGCTCACTTTTAAGATGACTAACTCCTAGACATGACCCTGGCCTTTGACAGTGGTGTGGGTGCTGCCTGGTCTTAAATTCTTTTAGATACATGCTAGACAGAGAGCCCAGCTCTGGGCAGACCAGGCCAGCTGGGCACAACACACACATGTGCACATCAAATCCAGGGTATGCCTACCTGATAACCAGGATCTGACGGATGTTGAGCTCACAGATACAAGGGCCCAAGAGGTTTCCAAGTCACCTGCTGCCAAATGCTAAGATGTTTAAGAAGGACTGAGGGCCAGGTGTGATGGTACACACCTGTAATTCAAGCACCTGGGAGGTGGAGGCAGGAGGAGCATGTCCAAGGTCACTCACACACTCGGTATCTGGACCCAGAAGACTGACCCTCTCACTACTTAGTCCTGTTTGCACATGGAAATCTGCCACCACCCACCCAGCTCGTCTCAAAAACTGTCAACTACAGCTCAAACTGCCCTGCATTCTAGGTCAGGGATACCCAGGATGGTCCAAGATAAACCCCTGACTCTGGGGAGACTCAACAGTATAGACCACTCACTCTACTCATGAGGCATCACAAAGGATACCCTGCTGGTCTTGAATCTCACCAGACTAGACCCTCATCCACTTACCCAAGTACCAAAGGCACAAGGTGGCAAGGTATGTCCAGCTGCTGGCAGAGGCACACCCTCCTTCATTCCTCCTGCCACATCTACAGTATTGGCAACATGTAAGCAGCATTCACATGCCTGAAGCCCCTTACTCACTGAGTGATGAACCTCAAAATTTTTAATTTTTTATGAGGGAGAGAGAGAGAGAGAATGAATTGGCATGCCAGAGCCTCCAGCCACTGCAACTGAACTCCAGATCCATGTGCCACCTAGTGCATCTGGCTTACGTGGGACCTAGAGAGTCGAACATGGGTCCTTAGGCTTCACGGGCAAGCATCTTAACTGCTACGCCATCCTCCAGCCCTGAGCCTCAAATTTCTCTTCATCATTTCAATTTCCCTTCTCTGGTGTTCACATTGACCCAAGACTGGGTCTGTTCCAGGAAAATTTGAAATTTATTCACTTCTTGCTAAGGAATGAGTGATGCCTGGGAAGTGGCCCCAAGTCTGGGCTTCTGCTAGGCTGTGAGCTGCTTCAAGTCTAAGTGCCTCTCTCCCAGAGCTGGCATGGGACCAGCAACACTTGATAAACAAAGGTCACTTGCAGGTGGGACTATGAGGTGAGGTGAGGAAGGCTCAGGCTGGCTTGCCTCTTAAACCCCACTTCCCTCTACCAGTGACACCAGCCTCGACCATCAACTACAGGTTCCTTCTTTAGCAAAGTTCTGCAAGCCACGCGAGCCCACGGTTTTACCAAGAAATGCCACAACCCCGGGGAAATGCAATTCTTATCCGAATCTGCCAGTTCCCACTTTATCTCCCACCTGCAAAACCCCACTCTTACCAGGCTAGAGAGATGGTTCAGCAGTTTAAGTGCCTGCCAGCAAAGCCGAAGGACCCAGGATGATTCCCCAGTACCCATGTGAAGTCAGATGCACAAAGCGGTGCATGCATCTGGAGTTCGTTTGCAGTGGCTGGAGGTCATGGCACACTCATTCTATCTGCCTCTCTCTCTCTCTCTCTCAAAAAAAAATTAATTAATTAATTAAAAAATTCATCGCAAGGACCAGCAGCTCGGACTTCCCAGACATAGGATTGGGCCTCCACATATCTCGAGAGCTTGACAGCTAAGCAAGGGGCCCTTCTCAATGCCACCAAGTGTCCTGGGAGCAGAGATACACAACACAATTCCCTCTGACTGGTAAGCTAAGGGTTCCAGATCACACTGTGGTTACCTCGGTGTTCTCTGCTCCTCTGAGGAGACCCCTCACCTGAACCCATCTCCATTGTCCCCTCACCCTGACAATGATCATCCTTTCAAAAATTCCTAAGAGGGAGTGTTTGTTTCCTTGACTGAACAGTAGCTTTCAAAATAGCCCTGACCTTCCCGCCCCTCCCCCCCTTGTCACCGAGCAACAGAAATTAAATTGATTCCTGCTATCAGCGCTCTGCATCTCAGTGATTATGCCCAGCCACCAGAAAGTCCGCTTTCTCTCCACCCCATGAACGGAAGCCCTGTTGCTAAATCCAACCCCACAGCTCGGGAAGGAGGGGGCACAGAGGAAGAAGGGGTACCCCAAGGGCACAGGTAACAATTTATAGCCCCCCTTGTCATTGTGGTCTTATCTCTGCGGCCAGATCCTTCTGAGAAATTCAGCACCCGTTACTGAATCCCAGAGGGCTGTGTGCTGGGACCCAGCCGTTTGGGACAGGTGGCCCCGGGGAGAGGGCAAGAGGACACAAAAACTGATGTGGGGAGTCACCCTAACTCTTACCACTTCCTTGGCATGCCACAATGCAGGTGCCCTACTCAGGGCACCACTTGTCTTCCGTCAGCCCACGGGGAAAGTGCGCGGGAGTGAGAGGCTACAGGAAGGAACCTCAGGCTCCTCAGGGAGGCCCTCGCACATAAAACGTACTGAGCTTGCCTTCCAAAGCACATGGGACAGTCTATAATTGTCTGTGTGTGTGTAATGCTGGTCTGTCCAGCGTCAGCCTCCCCCAGAAGACTGGGCCTTGTGAAGGCCAAACTGTGAGTGTCCTTCTTTCCCACAGGAGAGCACACTATAAATACTGAGCAGGGTCTGGTACAGGCTGGTAATTCTGGCTACTTAGGAGGCTGACTGGAATTCGAGGATTTCCGGGGCTTCAGTGTGAGTTCAAAGACAACCCAGGCTCCTTAAGGAGACCCTGACTGAGGCTATGGCTTGGTCATAAACAGCTTGCTATGGCAAGCATTAGAGCCTGAGCCCAGATTCCCAGAATCCATCAGTGCCGGGCACGGCAGCACGTGCCTGTAATCACTTGGAAGAGAGAGGCTCATCTCTGAGGCAAGCTGGCTAGCCAGACTAACCGAATTGGTGAGCTCCGGGTTCAGAAAGAGACGTTGTCTCAATAAATTAGGTGGAGAGCAACTAAGGAGTATATCTGACTTCAAACTCTGGCCTCCACGGGCACCAGCACACATGTGAACCCACTCACATACACACACGCGTGCACGCATGCGCACACGCACACGCACACATATGCATGCAAAGGAAAAAGGGCTGCGGACACAGCTCAGTGGTAGAATGCATGCCTATCATATACAAAGCCTTAGGTTCAATCCCCAGTAGTGCAAAAATAAACAAACAAAAAATAACTTCATTTACTGAATAAGTAAAATGAAAGAAATGCTTTACTTCAGGCTACTAGAAACAGGATAAACAAACTTCTTTTCAAAAATATTTTATTTATTTAATTATTTGAGAGATGGGGGCAGATAGAGAGAGAATGGGTACACCAAGGCCATTAGCCACTGTGAACAAACTCCAGATGTGTGTGTTACTTTGTGCATCTGGCTTTATGTGAGTACTGGGGAATCGAACCTGGGTCCATTGGCTTTGCAGGCAAGTGTCTTAATTACTGATCCATCTCTCCAGCCCTGAACTTCTTTTGGATTGGGCTTCACTGGGAATCATTTGGTCTAACTACAAAGTTGGGAATGTACAGACCCCTCTGCCCTTTTTTATTTTCTTCATACCTCTCCTTATTCCTGCCTGGACAACAAAGTCAGGAGAAGGCATCTCTGCACCATACAGAAGAAATGACAGCCCGGAGAACCCAAGCTTCAGGAAGAGCATCCCTGCAGTGAACAAAGGAACCTGATTCCAGTACCCGATGGCCAAGTTCTTCCTCTCCCCAGGCCCTCATGCAGGCCTTCCAATTCCGTCCCCAGGCCACTCTGCCTCTAAGCCACAGTCCCCAGGCTCCCGTCCAGCCACTCCCTGAGCTGGAATTCGAGTTGCAGTCTGACCCAAGTTCCATAACTGGCACCAAAGAGGTTTGGCTCATGGACTCACCTTTGTGATGACCTGTGAGCAGCAGCCAAGTGACGTCATGTATTTATTTTTGTCTTACGTTGTTCCAAAATGGACTGGAGGTATTTTATAAAAATAACTACAATATGATAAAAACAGATGGCAATGGGGCTGGGGAAATGGCTTAGCAGTTAAGGTATTTGCCTGCGAAGCCTAAGGACCACGGTTCAATTCCCCAGGACCCACGTAAGCCAGATGCACAAGGGGGCGCATGCATCTGCAGTTTGTTTGCAGTGGCTGGAGACCCTGGTGCGCCCATTCTCTCTTTCTATCTGCCTCATTCTCTCAAATAAATAAATAAATAATACATTAAAAAAACAGATGGCAATGGATTAGGATGGAAATATCATAAATTCACAAGTTGGGTTACTGTCCCAAAGTTTATAGCCCCAACTGACATTCCCAGGAAATCCCAAACTCCACCCCTGTCAGGAGAATGGGAAATATTCTGCTGATATCCAACTGGACACTTCTGCCATACGAGTGAGTTTTAGCTCAACCTTGGAGAGTCAACACTGCACACAGCAGACTCCAGGCTGTGAGTGTCGGGTGCCCTTGAGTCCGTTATGTCAAATACCTCTCAGCTGGGGAGACGCAGGCGGCTGGAGTTCACCCAGAAGGGACAGGCAGGTGTGGGGGAAATTTCCTTCTAAAACCGAACACATCTCAGCTGCACAATAACCACCTGCTCTGACCTTGGCAGGGCCAGAGACCCTCCTTTGTCCTTCAGATCTAAAGCCTTCATGACTGGTGATTCGTGGGTATCATAATCGCAGGAGTGACTTTATTGGGATAGCCATGGCTATGAGCAGTCTCACTTTTCAGTGTGGCTGCAACTTTCTGATTCTATATATTCTCAAAGGCTCCTTGCCCTGCCCTAATTAGCCTGGGATTCCCATCGCTTGGGACTTTTCCCCAGAAAGATCTCTTCCCTTCCATTCCCCATGCCTATGAAGCAGAACTCAGGCCACGGTGGCACTTTCTCCTTTCATCTGCCCCAGCTAGGTAGCAGGTTTTTTTCTCTTCGCAGAGAACCCAATACTCAGAACATAAGCATGACAGCTTTTCCCAGAAGCTTGTGAACATGCATGCTTTCTTCTCGGATCATCTGTTCCTGGTCCTCATCATAGCGGGAAACATTTACGGAGGGCAGATCCTATGCTCGCTCCTCATCACATCCCAGAAAAGGAGTGACTCTGTTGTCCTTCCCACCTCATGGGTCAGAATACTGAGACTTGGGAGGGTGAGTCCCTCGTCCAAAGCCACCCACAGTCACCCCAGGTTTATCTCCTTCCGAAACTCTTAGCCACCGCAGTGCACAGCGATGCCCGACTGCTTCACAGACCGTTAGAAGACCTTCCAGCTCTGAACTGCTCTATCATGGGGTTACAGATTCTTTTCAGACACACATTCAGCCCATGAGCTAAGCCTGTAGCCTCATGGTGCAGGTGAGGACATGCATGTTTTGTGGTCATGCAGTCTTGGGGGCTCCACTCCAGTGCCCTGTGTGTCTAGGAGCTACTTACCCCCTCAGGGTTTTCCTCAAGCATCCGTGGGTTACTGCATGCATGTGGTACTGCTTGCACAGGTAAGATTTCTCTAGGAGGGATGAACTTACTCCTACCCCTCAGATAGTTCTGTATGGAACACACCCATCACTGAGCCTCATCTCAAGAGCAATGGATCCATCACTGAGGACCTGGGAACATTCCCAAGGAGCCTCCTTTGAAACATTCATCCCCAGGCCTCACTGGCAGGGGAGGCTCAGGGACGCGCAGAAACGATTTTCTAATTAAGTGGTGAGCATGCTATATTGACTTTAAGTGCAAAAGGAGCCCAGGGGAGGAAGACAGTGGATTAGAGATGTAAGGCACAGGACTAAGCTCGGGCATCAAGGCCAGATCGCCTCTGATGGTCTGTCCCCCTCCCCCCCCCCCAATTTAAAGGAACAAACGGAGTGACCTTTAAAAACACAGATCTTGTCCTTTGTCTGCTTAAAACCTTCCAAAGGCTTTCCAGGGCACTGGGAACAAAATACAAGCCTCCTACCCTGGCTCACAGGGCTTTAAAGTGACCCACCTGCAATCCCCACAACACCAGTGCCATCAAATGCCACCCTATCACAGAGCCTTTGCAGGGCTACTCCCTCTGCTGGGAACAAAGTGCCTCCGAGCTGTATACAGCTGCTGAGGAAGCCTCCTGTCCACTTACCCACCACCCCGCCACTCAAAGCCCCGAGCACCATCTCTTAGCTAGGCAGATGGGATGCCTTTCTTGGCAACAAAGGGCATGGCATGGTATTTGTTACTTGTGTGCTCTCTGCATGCCTTCCCTTCATCCTTCCATTGACATGTATGTTCTATGAAAGCAAAACTGTGTCCATTTGGTATCCCTTTGTGTCTGATACAGTATCTGGCAAATGGCTGGCACTCGTGAAAAAAAAATCTATGGGGAGTAGGTTCATGTGCCATTATTCACAAGAGGTAGCCACAAGCTAAAGTGCCCCTCAAATGGGAAACAGATAAAGAAAATTCACACACACACACACACACACACACACGAATATTACTCAGCCTTTTAAATACAGGGAAATATGATTGTTTGGGACATGTGGGTGAAGCTAGTGGACGTATATGCTTGGTGAAATACATCAGACACAGAAAGACGGGTATGGCATGATTCCATTTACATGTGGAATGGAAAGCAGGTGAACAAGGTGAGAGTAGAACAGTGGTTTCCAGAGAGCTGGGAGCTTGGGGTGGGTGCGGGGAGAGGGAGAGATGCTAGGCAAAGGGTACAGAGCTTCAGTGAGACATGAGGAAGAGGCTACAATGCTAGAGTTCATCAGAATGTGTCCCCCATTTCCAATTCACACAAAATGTGAACTTTAAAACTTCCCACCAAAAAGAAATTATATGTATGTAAGAGAAAGGACATGTTAGTTAGCCTGATTGAATCCCTCCACAACATGCACATATGGCATGACATCACATGGCATGTCACAAACATAAACAACTGTCAACTACAAATAAATTTCATATAATCAGGGCCCACTCCAACCCAGAACATCTCGTGTTAACTATTTCTAACAATTCTCTGTCCACCCCAGAATAAAATTTATATTTAAAGAACCTATACCACTAAGTTGGGTATGGTGTTTCGTGCTTGTAATCCCCTCCTCACTCAGGAGACTCAGGTATAAGAATCACTGAGATTGAGGTCAGTCTGGCTTCAGAGTGTGTTCCAGGTCAGCATAGACTAGGGACAACCCCTGCCTCAAAAAAGAAAAAAAAAAAGAAAAAGAAAAAGAAAAAAAAAAGGGGGGGTGGGGCTGGAGAGATGGCTTAGTGGTGAAGGTGCTTGCCTGTGAAGGCTAAGGACCCATGTTCGACTCTTCAGATCCCACATAAGCCAGACAAACAAGGTGATGCAAGCATGGAAGGGCACACAAGATAAAGCATGCATCTGGGGTTTGATTACAGTGGCTGGAGGCCCTGCTGTGACGATTCTCTCTCTCTCATTTAAAAAAAAAAAAAAAAGCAAACCAAGGGCTGGAGAGTTGTCTTAGTGGTTAAGGCATTTGCTTCCAAAGCCAAAGAACCCAGGTTCCATTCCCCAGGACCCACGTTAGCCAGATGCACAAGGGGGCTCATATGCCTGCAGTTCGTCTGCAGTGGCTGGAGGCCCTGGCACGCCCATTCTCTCTTTCTCTCAAAATAAATAAATAAGTAAATAAAATATTTTTTAAAATCAAAAGAAAACACACAACTAAATATGCTGGGAGAGAAGGAGGGAGACCACCACAGTGATACAAGAGGACAAGCTAAGGGCCAGAGGCCCAAATGGGCAGCCCGTACGCGGAAGGGCTCTCTGCTGGCGGCCATCGGCGCCGCTGATGCTTCCCAGGGAGGCTGCATGCTGTCACAGCCCCTGAGGACAGGCAGAGGTGAGTGGCCATGCACAGTGGGAAGATTTCTGGCCTTAGAATTAGACGACCCGGGTTTCCAAACACAGTCTTCCCACTGTACTGGTTTTCTCAGGCCACCATCACGACACACAGCACTTGGGTGGCTTTAAACACTAGAAACAGGTCATGCTTCTCTAGAGGCTAGACGTTGGGAAACAATTTGTCTGAGGGGTTGGGGGCTCCTGCCTTGTGCCTCCCCACTACTTCAGATGGCCGTCCATCCCACTGTGATGCTCCGTGGCCCCTGAGCATAACACTGCCCCCTTTGTACCCATCTTCATGTTCAGCCTCCGACATCATACCATGTCACTGATTTGATCATATCTGAAAAGCCCCTGTTTCCAAGCAAGGTCACGCTCAGAAGGTCCAGGTGGATATGAGCCTGGGAGAGGGCACGATTCCTCCCTCAGAACACTCATCACATCAGCATGCAGCCTCAGTGGCCGCTTAAGGTGCCCACCATACCTTTCTGCCCATTACACCACAGGTCTCAAATCCTTGCCCTTGATAGGCCTGTCATACAGAAAGAGCCCATCTACCTGTACTGGGTCAAGGGGATTACAGATGTGGGGGACATGGGCCTGCCTAATACAGACAGAACTGGAAGAAGCTGCGTGGAAGCAGGGGACAGCATGGTTAGGGGGCAGGGTCAGACCAGTAGGAAGAGGCCATTCAGTCTGGCTTGGGGTGGGGCAGCCAGGCGGGAATGTGACATGGTGAACACCGGAGACACATGGCAGATAAAATCAGGCTCCAGGAGTGAGTCAGGAAGAACGGCCAGGAATGGCACTGTTCTCCCAGACTGCACTGTGGAGCGGAAGGCCAGACTGAAGTCCGTGGGCGCCATCCGAGACGGGTGAAAGGGTGACAAGCCGGGGCTGCTCCCTGCAAAACGTCCAGTAGTTGGGGTGGGAGGGGCTCAGAGAGGGCAGAGTGCGCCCTGCTAGCTGCTGGTGGCAACTAGACAGAGCAGGGTGACCGCTGAGGACACAAGAGCAAGCGGGCTCTAGGGTGAAAGCCTCAGGAAAAGGGGCCCAGGGCAGGGGCAAAGGCAGGCCCACAGCCTGCCCAGCTGGCTGTGGACGGGGCAAATGCCTAGAAGAAAACGCCTGAGACCCACCCTGATCCCGGAAGCGGAAGTACACTGAACACGCGCCTGTGACCAGATGGATCAACAACAGAGCCCCCTGCACGGGGAGCTGACAGGCCAGGCACGGAGGAGAAACACCAGCTCATGTCCCCTTAGGGCCACCAACCTCATGGCTCCTCTACACCTCACAAACCCTCCAGGGCCCGGTGAAGAAACCAAGAAACCCTTTCAAGGTTGAAAATTTGTGGTTGTCATCCACCAGGGCCACATTAAGTGCCTGGTAGTTCAATAATTCAATTAAGAAAGCTCAATTTTTTTAAAGCTTAATGTTTAATGGAAGGGTTATGAAGTACGACACAACTCGCTATGATTAATCATTACAATTAAAGGCTGAGCGCATTGAGGGGAGAAAGGCGTGGCGTGATGGGAACCCAGCCACGGTGCAGGGACACTTTGAGTCATACCTGCAGGCTGGAGGGTGATTTTTCTCTCTTCCATGCCCGGCCTAGATGCTCCAAGGAAGCTAGAGACTTATCTGGCAGATTTGCAGAGCATCAAGTAGGAGTGGCCCCTCCTCGTCTCCATAACGAACCGCACCTTTCTCCCTGCAGACCTGGGCTCACTCCAACAAGTTGCCTCATACTCTTCCCCCCCAAGTGGAGTCTTCCAAAGGAAGGAAGCTCTGAGAAAGAATGTGACTTGCCAGATAGGAAGATGGGACTGATAAGCCAGTCCAAGAGTTACAGGGGGTTACTGATGTCTCAGTCTTCTCGTGTCACCAAGACTCCACCCCATCTTTTATACTCACACTATGACGTCTCATGTGCCTCTAGCCTCCACCAACCCAAATGGACAAAGCACTGGAGATATGTGAGCTGCAACCAAGCACCCGGCCTCCCACCCCTGTGGCTGCCTCTGCCTGGACATTCCAAGGCTGATACAGACAGCCACAGGGCAGGGACTCGGGGAGCTATTCCAACTGATTCATTTAACATTTCATATGCAGACTCAGAACAGCTGAGTATGGCCTGCTGGAATTTGTCCAATCCAAGCCCGTGGTGGTGGGTGCCTCCACTGGGACCTTCTCCATCCTCTAGGTAACACAGGGGAGGGAGTTACTTTAGATGTCATCTGGTACTGACTGAGGGCATCTATGGAATTGTCAAATAAAGAACTCTGAGTCCAGGACAAAGGCAGATGGGCTTTTGCTTTTGGTTCCTGGAGACAGCTTCTTATGCTCCTGGGTCCAATTCAGGAAGAAGAGGGGCAGGACAGCCAAGCCACATCCACTAGCCAGCGAGAGTGGATCCACCTGTCTACACACTGATCCTTCACCCAACCACCATGGCCTGGCCCCACGCCCCCAGAATAATACAACCAAAGACCCCTGGGCAAGCGGATAAGCTGGTACCCACAAGTACATATGTCAAGGGAAAGTGATGAGTAGATGCCCCAGGCCTTCTACTCTCAAGAAGACAGCATGAATGGGATTCAGTGGGTGTGGCCCTGAAGTCTCTTGGGAAGACTGGTGGTGGGGGGGGGAAGGGGAGCATGAACTAGGAAAACAAACCCAGTGAAAGGAAAGGCATTTCTTTTAGGAGCGTGTGTGTCAAGGGAAGACTTCTGAGCAGGTGACTGAACACATGTCCGGGATCACTAAGCACATCTTGGGCCTCGATGTCCTAGATAGCTAGGTACAAAGAAGCTGCCACCATTCCCCACCCCCCACCCCGACAAAGAGCATGCACACAGGGACAGTATGGACACTCGTTACATGCAGAGTTGAGTGAGAAAAGGGCAAGCTTTAGAGACTTCACAGAAAAAAATACTTCAATGCAGTATGAATTGCTTATAATCACTGGTGTGAACTGCTTGCCATTCCTGCCTAATTACCATGCAGTGAAGTGACGGTATTTACCATGAAAAGTGTCTCTTGCTAATATCAAGGGGTAACAGAATGTCCAACGAATGGGCAATGTGTAGATACGCTGATTCGTGGTCATCTGTTGCTACCTCAAGGCTCTGGAGGCAGTCCCAGTCTTATGAGTAAGACGACACATATGATTTCAATAGGCAGTAGACGGAGCATCTGTGGGTGTGAGGTCCTCAGCTAAAGACTTGCACGCATCTATCTCCTGTAAGTCTCCCGGTCCCGTAAAATACATTTCCCCACACCACCACTTTACAGGCCGATTTGTCCAAGGTCACGTGGTTGGGAAGTGATGGGAACCAAGAACTGGCCACAAGGCCCCCATCTGGCCCCCAGGTTCCGTGCTCATCACCAAGAATTGCACATCTCGGGGGCAAATACACAGCAAACAAGTCTGCAAGGGCACACACCGAAATGCTCATCGTGGCTGGCTCTCCCCGAGTCTAAGCACTTCCTTTTGCTCAGCTACGTTTTTGTAAGATTTTTTTTATAAACATTCTATAATGAATGAAAATGTCCTTGGGGGAAGGGTTGTGGTTTTGTGGGTTTGTTTTTTTGAAAACAGCATCTCCACTAGTGATGACTCCCCTTCAGCGGAAGCCAAGTCGGGGGAGGGGAAGTGGAAGTCCAGGCGCGCTGAAAACCCTCGCTGGTCATCTGGGCCAGCCTCCCCTGGGCGGCAGATGTCCTTGCTATCTGGTCTCTAACAGATGGGCCTCACCTCACAGCCTCCCTGGATGCCCAGTGAGTGCATGGATGCTCCAAAAACATCTAGCTGGGAAGGACGGTCACAGCAAGAGTCACTAGATTGTCACTGAATGATCAGGACAAGTTCTGCCCAATGGGAACAGTTTCCCCAACGTCTGACAGCATGCTATCAGCGTTCCCTCCTCTTACTTGGAAGTCAAAGTGAATGACGTTATCTTGTAGATATTTAAAAAAAAAAGTTTTCCAAAACAGAGGCTGGCTTTCCCCGCTCCCAGGGATGGCACAGTGACGTTACGCATTTGGTGGCCATATGGAATTGGGGTAAAATGTAGGGTTAGCTCAAAACAGCCTGCGTACATCTACAAGGTCCTACTCACACAAAGCCAGGCCTACTGCAGTCTGCCTTGGTTAGACTAAAGACACTCTTAGGAAGGACTGCTTCCACTTTTGGAAGAGTCAGCTATGCTGGGGAAGATCTGAGGGGCATTAAGGATAAAAGCTCTAGGTCACTGTGTGGAGTCTTCTCTTCTGGATTCCCACATAGGGAAGCTGGACTCTGGATTCATAACATCTAGCCCACAGAGTGCACTTGGAAATGTACACTAACTCACAAATACATACTGAGTGGCAAATAGGTTGTTACCTGGAGAGTACAGGGCACTCAAAATGAGAAGAAAACCAATGAAGCAAATGGGCACATTTACCTCGGAAAACAGACATTATGGTGGATGTGAAAGCAAGAACGACCTCCTAAATATGTTTATACAATTAAGCCTCATGACTTAAAATCAGAAGACCTTAATTTCAGCCTCAACTTTCTGCTACCCAATCAATTGTGTGTCCCTAGGAGAGTGACATTCTAAAGCTAAAAACAGGTAATGAGTGTGTATTGGGACTCTTAACCATAAATATAACTTATTTATCTATATAGCTATATAACATACAAAATATCTACGTACTAGATAGAACTGTTCAAAATATGTGGGAAAGGGGTAACTTGTTTCTCTGGGAAAGTTCAAAAGATCAAAATAAGGAGCTCTGTGTGCTTCAAACAGGGAAGTGAATTTTCTTCTTTGCATCATTAAAAACCTTCTATTAAAAATGGAAGTTGCGGGCTACAGAAATGGCTTAGCAGTTAAGTGCTTGCCTGTGAAGCCTAAGGACCCAGGTTTGATTCTCCAGGTCCCACGTAAACCAGATGTACAAAGTGGCACATGTGTCTGGAGTTTGTTTGCAGTGGCTGGAGGCCCTGGCATACCCATTCATTCTCATTTTTTCTCTCTCTCTCCCTCCCTCCCTCCTTCCCTTTCTGTCTCAAATAAAAATAAATTAAAAAAAAGAATGGAAGTTGAGGGCTGGAGAGATGGCTCAGCAGTTAAGATGCTTGCCTGCAATGCCTAACAACCTGGGTCCAATTTCCTAGTGCCCATGTAAAGCCAGATGCACAAAGTGGTGCATGCATTTGGGGTTCGTATGCAGTGGCTGGAGGCCCTGGAACACCCATATTCTCTCTCTCTCTCTTTATCCTTGCAAATAAAATATTTTAAAAAGCGAGGCATGGTGGTGCACGCCTTTAATCTCAGCACTCAGGAGGCAGAGGTAGGAGGATCGCTGTGAGCTCAAGGTGAGCCTGAGACTACATAGTGAATTCCAGATCAGCTTGGGTAGAGTGAGACCCTACCTCAAAAAAAAGAAAGAAAGAAAGAAAGAAAGAAAGAAAGAAAGAAAGAAAGAGGGAGGGAGGGAGGGAGGAAGGAAAAAGGAAATTGAGGCCTTTGAAGGCAGAGATTATGAACTTCCTTCAGAGTGGATCGTCCTATGGAAAGACTCAACTAAATAGCTTTTTTATCTAATATATTAATTATTAATGGCACCATGGTCTAGTGAACCTCCACTTGTACCTGGCACTGTATACAGGTTGCCCCTCTTAATCCCAAAGAACACATGGTGAGGAAGCTGCCTTTGCACCCTTTCCTCATGAGCGCGCCTGGGTCCCTGCTCACACACTCACACTGCAAGCAGACTGGTTTTTCCCTCCCACAAAGAACCCCAAGCACACTGTTGCCTCTGCCCATGTGAGGCCCACCCAACAGAGATGCAGAGTTTTTCCCAACTGGGAGTCCCTTCCGTGGGACGGCTGCCCTGCTAAGTGGGGGCTGCATTGCTGTCAGCATTCAGAAGCCCGGTCTTCCTGTGGGCATCTGGCACCGCTGGCCCTGCCTTCTGCTGGAAAGAATTGGCTTCCTCTGAATCCCGTCCCCAAACACTTCTCCAGCAAGCCATGCTTAACTAAAGCCACCCCGCTGTGGCTGAAGGACACGGATGGTTATTAAAAACAGTACTTTATGAACTCTAAGCCTTCTCTGGGGAAGGTTTTTTTTTATCAAATGCAAATGTAAATAGTAACAGGTGAGAAGGCCACATGTCCCCAAGCATGCACCCCTAGCCCACTCAGGGTCCTTTGACACTACATGGAAATCCATTCATCACTCCCTCCCTCCACGCTCTCCGGAGCTTCCACAAGGGTGAGGACATTGTCATTGCAGGGTCACGTCACACCTGCCTATCAAAAGCCCTCAGCACTTTCCTTCTTTCAGTCAATAAATGAGAATGGGCAAAAGATCAAAAACATGTCTATAAAGGGGGAAAAGCTGATATAGAGAACTCCCAGTGCTAAAACTCTGTAATTGGAGAAGAGTCATAAAATGAGCACTGGGTGTCTGTCTGGTGGGTGCAAGGCACCGTGCCCACACCCGAGGGACGCTCACACGGGCACCAGTGTGCAGTCGCCACTAAGCTGCAGGAAAAAGATAAACAGGTAGCAAGTCCAACCTTTATCTTAAAAGAGCAATACAAAATTTAAATAACAATGCCGATGCTGCCAAGAGGCAGCGTGTAATTGGGAACTATATTATATGCAGAGAAAAAAAAAAAGTCATTATTTGTCTTCAACTAAATCCTGTGGAGGACAAGACTGGTGGACAGCTATGAACAATGATCAAAAAGCCTGCTAAAAGTCATAAACGTGCCCATTCGAAAACATTTTATCTGGTGCCACTTTTGTTTTAAGATGACAATCTGGATCGCAAACTCTGCTCGGAGCCTGTCCTGTAATAATCCAAAGCGTCATGGGTCATCAAGGAACAGAAAGGCAGCGGAAAAGCATTTAAAAGTCAACGTAAAACTGATTCTTCACTCTTGAGTGTCGTCTTTGTGAAATGGCTCGTAGGATAAATTTCAGAGGGATGTAAAATTTTCAACAAACCTGGTTGTGAAAACCCAAAAACCAGAACCCAGGCTTGCAGGGATGCCGCCCGAACTGGGAGGAGTGCGAATCAGCACAAACTCCCTATGGGGTAGTTTGGCGATAAGTAGTGAATTGTGCAATGTATTATTATCTCCTTATTGTAAATGAATTGCCAGGTCAAAGTATAGCAGGCGCAGGAAAGAAATGCATTCACCAGGGCAGTCCCGACAGTACTGGTTTTAATTCCAAATAATGATCCTAATGATGCTGGAAAGTACCTACATGCTCCTAACTGAGGGTTTGAAGAAGTCAATCATGGCACGACAATGCCACAGAAACAAGAGAGGCTGTATAAAGATGTCTCTGGCATACTGTTGCGCTATCTGGCAAAGGGCATATGATCCTATTTGTGTAAAAGTGTAAGATCATGTTTATCTGATCCCGTTTGTGTAAAAGCGTAAGATCACATTCATCTGTGAGCAGACTGGAAGCCTGCAGAAACATGACCACGGGTTATCGCCTGGTGACGAAAGTCAGCTGCTTAGCTCGTTGCTTACTTCCATATTTCATTTTAGTGTAGGATGCCATTTTGTTTCTAAACACAACACAGTTAAAAAAAAAAAAACAAAAAAAAAACTTCCAGACTGAAGAAGTGCCTCAGTGGTTAAACAAGCTTGTTTGCAAAGCCTGATGGCCTGGGTTCAATTCCCCAGTATCCCTGTAAAGCCGGACATACACAAAGTGGTGCATGTGTCTAGAGTTCATTTGCAATGGCAGGAGACCCTGGGGTGCCCATATTCTCTCCCTCACACTTTCTAGACTTCTTTCTCTCTCTCCCCCTCCCTTCCTCTCTTTTCAGATAGCAGTAACCTTGGGATGACTCAGAAGGTATCATGGTGCTGAAAAGAAGTGACTGGAGTACTGAGTAATATCTTGATCACACCTTCCAACGCTCAGGGTCTAATGCGGAAGAGGTGGCAGAAAGAATGTGAGAGCCAAAGGAAGGGTAGGACTCCTTACAACGTGCTCCCTCCAGACATAAAATGGCCTGGATATCCTTGACCTCACAGTGCCTGACACTACCTACACAAGACCATCATAAGAAGAGGAAAAGATCATGACATCAAAATAAAAGAGACATTGAGATGGGGAGGGGATATGATGGAGAATGGAATTTCAAGGGGAAAGGTGGGGGGAGAGTATTACCAGGGGATATTTTTTATAATCATGGAAGATGTTAATAAAAATTGAGAAAAAAAAACCTAAATTTCATTCAGTCCTATAATTCTATATAATCTTGCACCACTTTCTTTACCACTGGGTCCTAAACTGGCAACTCTAGTTTTGAAATATTCCAGAATACTTCCATGCAAACCACTTACGACCTTGCCCCCCTCCCCCTTCAGATTGTCCAGTGTTGCAGTGACACTCTGGGAAGAAGGCTTGCATGAGCTCATGGCTTGCAAATCATTACAAGTGCTTCCTGAATCTTGCCCCTGCAGGTCAAGATCCTGATGGACGACCAACACTGGCCTTGGCAGGAAAATGGTGCCTGGCTTAAGAGTAGGAGTTGGATCTCAAAAATGAGAAAACAGGGCTGGAGAGATAGCTTAGCAGTTAAAGCTCTTGCCTGCAGAGCTAAAGGACCCAGGTTCGACTCCCAGGACCCATGTAAGCCAGATGTACAAGGTGACACATGCACCTGTAGTCCTTTTGCTGACCAACCAATCAGTCTAGCCTGTTTAAGAGCGTTCAAAGCCAGAAAGACTTGATCTCAAAAAGCCAAATGGAAGGTGAGCAGCACCTGAGGAACCATACCCCAGGTTGTCTGCTGTCCTCCACCTGTGCGCATGAGTACACACGCACACACACAAACGCACGTGCGCAGGCACACACTGCACGGCAGGTGTCGGCCCTAGCTGCCCAACTTCATACCTGCTGTCCGAGAGGCCGGGAGGCAGCTCTGCCTTCCGACTTCTGGAGCTACGAGAATAGCTTCAGAGGGTCCTCAAAAGTGAGGGAAAGGGTTGAACCTACGAGGCAGAATCCGCACGCTGAGCCAGACGCAGAATCCCCCTGAACCCGAAAGCAGTCGGAACGGTCATCCCCCACTTAGGAACTAAACACTCACAGTGGTCAGGAGACTAGCGCCAGGGCACGGGGCCAGCAGGTGCAAGAACTTCAAACCTGTGCCTCGCTTTCTGCTTCATCCCGCACATCTACCTGGGAATCGGGGAGGGGGTTGCTTTTCTCCTCTTGAATCACTCTCTCCTTCAGCCTTTGGTTTAAAGACCTCAGCCGAAGACCGTAACTACACAGGGCTTCTTACTTCCCCGAGATAACGAGCTCTGAGAACACGCCAGATAGTTCAGGGTTCACACTGCCCCTGAAGGATTTCCAAGAACTCTCCTTCCACAACCAGCTGGAACATCACAGCAATTGCCCCTGCAGGAGATGTATATAATAAAAATTGAATGCTGCGGCATGAACTCCATACATACTTGTCCTCTTGGTTTATTCATCAGAAATAATTATCTGTGCTTGCTTTCACAAGAGCACATATTTTATAGGGTACATTAAAATTTAATGGATTTTTAATAATATTGTAACTACTGCAAGGGAAAAGCTGGTAAGGACTATGCCACATGTCTTTGCTGCATGTCGGTGGTTTGGCTCTGGTACCACAGAGGAAGAGCTGATTGGGTGAGGAGGGACAAGCAGAAGAGAAGGAAGGAACTCTGATGAAACCCATGAGGTGGGTGGGAGAACTTCACGGTTCACTTCCGGCCTGGAAGAAAACTGTGCTGAGGGAGGGAGAAGTCAAGGACTGGCAAGACACACCCATATGTCAGATCCCGCCTGACACCGCATGACCTTGGGCAACTCTGGACCCAGATAAAGACACTAAAGGAAGTTAGCAATGGATGCTTCCAAGACAGACACCTCGATCGTGGAAAATTACTTGCAGGTCTCAGCCAGCAGAATGCCACTCCAGGGCTGAAGCAGATCTGAAAGGGACAGCCAGAGATGGTAAATGGTGCTCAAAGTCACAAGGGGAACCCACTGCTCTTTAAATTTCTACGGGAAGAGCCAGCAAGGTGGTTCTGCCTAGAAAATTCCAGCACTAGGGAAGCGGAGGCAGGCTGATCACCAGGCCTGCCTGGTTTCCGTAACGAGTGCAGGAGAAAGCCTGGGCTTCTTTGTGAGAGCATGTCTCAAAAAGAAAAAGAAAAACACATGGGGGCTTTTTAAATGACCAGGTCTGGTCAAGGTTAAAAACCTGTTTTGTTTTTGCAGGGGAGGAGGGCTGGAGAGACAGCTCAGTGGTTAAAAGCACTTGCTTGCAAAGTCTGGCTGCCTGGGTTCCATTCCCCAGTACCCACACAAAGCCAGATGCAGAGTGATACGAGCCTGTGGAGTTCATTTACAGCAGCAGGAGGCCCTACTGTGCCCATTCTCATTCATATTCTCTCTCTCCTCTCTCTCTCAAGCAAATACCTATCTTTTAAAAACTGTAAGCTGGAGCTGAAGAGATGGCTTAGCTTTTAAGGCACATGTCTGCAAATCCAAAGACTCAGGTTCAATTCCCCAGGACCCACGTAAGCCAGATGCACAAGGTGGCACATGCCCACACTCACAAACATACAGAGAAAAACAAATTTACTCTGATGACAAAGATAATGTCCTCAAGTCTTCAATATTACCTGCTGAATTTCAAATTTCACCTGTTTAGGGCTAGCTCTTTTTAGTTTTTGAAGCAAGCCCAACAGACTGGCTTTTTTTTTTTTTTTTTAAATGAGAGAGAGAGAGACAGAATTGGCACACCAGGGCCTCCAGCCACTGAAATCGTACTCCAGATGTGTGCGCCCCCTTGTGTGCATATGAGACCTTTCATCACTTTGTGCATCTGACTTATGTGGGCTCTAGAGAGTCAAACATGAGTCCTTAGGCTTCGCAGGCAAGTGCCTTAACCACTAAGCTATTTCTCCAGCCACTGTTTTTTTTTTTGTTTTGTTTTGTTTTTTGGTTTTGGTTTTTTGAGGTAGGGTCTCACTCTGGCCCAGGGAACCTGGAATTAACTATGTAGTCTCAGGGTGGCCTTGAACTCACAGCAGTCCTCCTACCTCTGCCTCCTGAGTGCTGGGATTACAGGTGTGTGCCACCACACCTGGCTTTGTTTAAGTATTTTTGAAAACTATTTTTTTTCATTAGCCGCTTCATGGCTTTTATTTTGCTATCATCAAAAAAGATCACTGTATTTTAGCTTCCTTCTCCCTATGGGACACAAGCCACAGTGTTCTGTCTAGAAAATAAGATGAGGTGGCTCCTTGGGAGGCTCCTACACAAGTGACCAGTACATTTGTCCAGGGCCTCCTGATGTGTCACCAGCACAGAGACCGGGATCTATTTCTGGACAAGGAAAGGAGCACGCGGTGCCCTACCACCAACGAATGTCCACAGCCAGGCTGACTCACCCATTCGTAAGTGCACTGCCAAAAATAACACCCTGCCAAAATTACCTTTCCTAATCTTTGAAAATATTCAAATTAAAATGATGGGGGGGGGCTTAAACATTAAGCAATGATGGTGATTTATCTCCTCCCGATGAGCCACAACTCGGATGGGCAGATTTTTTCCATGACATCAACTGGGGCCCCAAGCCGGACTCGTGATGACAGTGACAACTGGAGGTGAGTGTGCAGTTGGAGCTTGGAGCTCATTAGCCCTACGTGGGGATCATCCCATGGCCCTGGGCAGCTGTTCAGCACTAAGCATGCACCTTCCTGCTCTGAGCCTAGCTTGCATCATCTGTGACTAAGGATGAAAGAACACCTACCTTGCAGGGTTCCTGTCCACATTATATATTTACATATCAATGCAAGAAATCAGGGAGTGGCCAGTGCACAGCAGAGAGGCTTAAATTAATGGAAGGGATGACTGGGCTGGAGGTGGGCCTCAGTGAGGAGCATCTGCCCAGCACATTCAAGACCCCAGGCTCGATCCCCAGCACCATGGAGGTGGGCCTCAGTGAGGAGCGTCTGCCCAGCATATTCAAGACCCCGGGTTCGATCCCCAGCACCATGGAGGTGGGCCTCAGTGAGGAGCGTCTGCCTAGCATATTCAAGACCCCGGGCTCGATCCCCAGCACCATGAAAGGAAAAAGAAAAACAGACAGCTGTTCCTAAAAATGCCTGGCATCTAGTGTTACTAAAGGCAACTTGAATGGATAGATGGTTCCTTTCAGTTTTCATGTATAGAGCTACATACTGGCAGAAGCTCTGTAATATTAAACATTAAACCACTGTGTACCCTTAACCACCAATGGTTCCCTACAAGCCATCTCGCCAAGATGATTTTTATTTTCAATGAAAGCATACAATAACTGTCTCTTTAGAAAGAGAAGGAAGAGCAGGAAGAGTGGATGGAGAAAAGGGTGAAAGGCCACCAACATTCTAGAAGGTTCTGTGTTTCCAAGCCTGTTACTGTCAGGGGAAACCTCTCCTTCCTATCTCTTCAATGTCCTGGATGCCTACCAAGCCTCCTCCGTAGCCCATGCCCACTTCCTACGCACACGCGCTCGCTCGCGCACACACACACACACACCACGTACCATAACCATCTACAGCTGACCTCTCAATGTCAACATGAGCTTCGATGGAGGGCACAGGAGTGCCACGGGGCCATTAAATGAGGACATTAGTAGCGTTGATGTAGCTAAGGCACATTAACCTGTAGGAGGAAGCCAGGCTATAAGCTGGAACTCCAGTGACATCATAAAAAGTAGAGGCCTCAGTAATGGAACCAATATTACAGCCATTGATATAAATTATACCTCAGAACAGGGGAGAAGGGGGTGGGATGTAAAAATGGAACAAGTTCAAACTTCTTTTATTGTAATAGTCTCCAGTTGAGCATAATCACCAAAGCTATAGTGCGATACGATTGCCAAAACTAGACAAACATCTGTGAGATGGATTCATCTCAGAGAGGAGGCCAACAGCTTGTTATCATTAAAGCGGCGATGCTCGCTCTGCGATTGAACTGCAGGCCGCCTTGTTACTGCGCTTGCGGAGGCAATTGCACCAGATGTTGGCAGCTATCTTCAGATAGATGACAGGCACCTGCTGTTGGGGAAATTAAGCTCCTTGTTGGCCTCCCTGATTTGGACAGAGGGGGGAGAGGCGGAAGGAGTGACCCTTTGCATGTACCCCATGGCGGGCACTAATGACCACAGACCAAGAGGTGGTCTCCGCTTGCTGGACAAGGGCGCCTCCCTCTGCCCCCTCTCAGCTTCTCCTGCAAAGACCCAAGGAGGAAGGGCCCATGAGGTGCTGGGAGGGAGGTGGAGAAGTTCAGGAGGAATCAAATTCCGGCTGGAGACAACAAGTGCTGTCTGGGTATGATCGACTCCCTGGGCAGGTTGCTCCTGGTAACGGTCTCCCAGCCTTGAAGAGATCCTAAATTTGAAACATGGCTATGGACATTAATCATCATTAAAAGCCAAACAGGCAATTTTCAAAGCATGTCATGCTGACTCCGATGGAGACAAAGGCTCGGAGATGGGGGAGAGTGAAGACAAGGGAGATAAATACACCCATGCCACTATGGACAAATAAAAATCATGAGAGCCCATAATTCATTTTTCAGAGCGTCCCCCAAACATCAGCCGCTAGTTATTTGACAGATATGATTCACTCCCGAGTCAGCGAGGCTGACCCGGGCCCACCTAGCTCAGGGTGGCCTCGGAGACAGGCACCAATAAAGATGCAACCGCAGAGGTCCTGGACCCTGGAGGGGCAGCCCACAGAGTTGCAAGGACCCCTGGCCAGGAAGACTAGCACTCTGCTGACAAGGTCAAACCAGATCATCTTTTCCTTTGCCAAAAAAAAAAAAAAAAACAACGTGATAATGCGGCCCTTCTGCCTGCCGGCCATGGGGTGGTGAGCATGGAATAACTGCTTCTTCCTCTTGATCAGAATTGAAGCAGGATACCTCACAGTCAACACAAGGACACCAGATGCTGACAACTGGGCTCAGAGAGAGGCAGCAGCTGGGATGAGGTAGTAGAGGTAGTAGGCCATGCCAGTCAGAACCCACGGTACCCAAACTTGGCCAAGGTCACAGTGTTATTCTAAAACCGGCCTTCCTGTCCTCTAACAGGGTTTCAAATGTCCCAGCAAAAATAATAATAATAATAATCAAATAAATTAATTATCCTTGCTCCAAACAGTTGTAGCTTTCAAGACATGTTGAATCCTAAGTTAGCTACCTTCGTGAAAGGCCCAGCTGCGGCTTACTCTCATATTTAGCCACAGAGCAAAATGAGCCAGGTGTGGTGGTGCACGCCTTTAATCCCAGCACTCTGAGAGGCAGAGGTAGGAGGATCATCGTGAGTTCGAGGCCACCCTGAGAATACAGAGAGAATTCCAGGTCAGCCTTGGGTACAGTAAAACTCTACCTCAAAAAACAAAAAACAAAAACAAACAAACAAAAAAGTAAATGAAACAGGCCTCTTTAGCCTATAATTAAGGTTGTTTCAAGTTCCTAACCAGCAAGAACTTCCCTGCTCTGTTAATAAAAAAAAAAAAAACTTCAAAGTTCCTAGCATAGAAATGACAAATTTTCAGAGGAACATTTACTGGAGAATACAGAAATCAAGGCATCAATTTAATTTCACACTCTACCTGCCTTGGACTAATTTGTGTAAATTACATTTCATACTAAGAACTTCAAGCCCACGTGATGACAATAGAGAAATAAGCAGTCTGCATCAAATTGAGTTTTTTTTTTTCAGGTATAAACATATAGCTCTTTTTAGTGTGTGAATGTTTAGCTGAATTTTCCAATACAGGTTGTATATAAAAATTTTCAAGTGTTAATTTCCACATTTTCATCAACACATCAATGTTATTGGGTTTTTAAAGACCTAAGGAGCTCAAATTATTCCATGTGAATCTGTTTTGTTTCTTTTTCTTTTAGGTAAATGGTTATAACCAACTTCTCAGCTCAAGGGTGTGAGTTAGCAGAGTCAAGGGACCATCTCATGATGCCAAAACTTCTGCTTGGGCCTTCCACATTCAGGAATGCGGCTAGAGAAACGGCACGTGCTGAGCAAGACTTTGCACCCATGTTTACACATGAGTACAGTCCTCCAGCCTGAAGTTCCCACGGCCACCCACAGCACCTGTCCGTGAAGAGCAACACCTTGGACCACACCCAAGAAGCAGCCTGCACCCTCTAACACTCCGTGTGCACCTGGCAAGGGCTTGTGTCTGATCTACCCTCCCATATCTGGATATTTTCAGCTACTTTAAAAGATTTTTCCAGCCAGGTGTTATGGCGCACACCTTTAATCCCAGCACTTGGGAGGCAGAGGTAGGAGGATTGCTGTGAGTTTGAGACCACCCTGAGACTACATAGTGAATTCCAGGTCAGCCTGGACTAAAGTTACTACCTTAAAAACAAAAACAAACAAACAAAAAATTCCAAAGGGTCTGGAGAGGTGAGAGGTGGCATCTTTCTGATGTGTAATAACACAAAATCCTATTATTCCAAATGAGTATAATTATGCCTCCCCAAATAAGCTTATGACTAACCCTAATGACATCCTGTTATTTGAGAGAGAGTGAGTATGGGCACGCCAGGACCTCCAGGCACTGCAAATGAACTCCAGGCGCCTGTGTCACCTTGTGCATCTGGCTAACATGGGATCTGGTGAATCGAATGTGGTAAGCACCTTAACCACTAAGCAATCTCTACAGGCCGTCATTTTTTAAGATTCAAGTTGGGGGCTTGGGAATGTCTCTAAGCAGTAGCCTACAGCCGCAGGCCGAATTCAACCAGCCGCCTGTTTTTGTACATGAAAAACTGGAACATGGCCATGCTCATTCATTTACAGACTGGCTGTGGCCGTTTTGCGCTGCAGCAGCAGAACTGAATGGCTGGGCTGGAGACTGTATATGGTCTACAGAGTTTACAACATGTGTTATCTGGCCCTTTACAGACAAAGTCTGATAGCCCAGACCATATGAAGAGGAAGCTCAGGAGGAAAACAGGAATAAAATCCAACTCTATAACCTTAGATAGGGCGCACTAAACGCATATGGAAACTGCCTTTGTTGTTGTTGTTGCTTAACAGAAATAAAAAACAAAAGAGGGGCTGGAGAGATGGCTCAGTAGTTAAGGCACTTGTCTGCAAGGCCTAACGACCCTGGTTTGATTCCCCAGCACCCATGTAAAGCCAGATGCACAGTGGTCCATCAGTCTGGGGTTTGTTTGCAGTGGCTGGAGGCCCTGAAGTACCTATTCTCATGCACTCGCTCATGCGCGTGCTCTCTCTCTGCTTGAAAATAAGTATTTTTAAGAAGAGGTATCTAGAACAAATATACTTGATTTGGGACACAGTTACTGACTTGAACCACCACTCAGATGTCCAGACACAGCTGAACACCTTCACCAGCAAATTTGAGGAGAAATGTACGTAAGAAGCCACAGGGCCGCATGGCAAGGTTCCCGGAGGTTCTCTGGCATTAAAGAGACAGTGCCTACTGCCCTACTCACGAGTCAAACCAAGCAAGCAAGCCTGGCAGATAGCCTCTGATGGGGATGAGGCCTAAGACCTCAGAAGAAACTCAACATGACAAGAAGGGAAGTCTTCAAAACCCGGGCTGCTCAACAAACTTGGGCAAGGTAGAGGCCGGTGCTCTGGTCTGAGTTGCCTCCCTCCCTGCTTTCCAGTTGGTGGCAAAGTCAGACACTGTCTCCAGCCCACTGCATGGGTGATATCCACGTGGGTGTTTCTGAAGTGGGCCCAAACAGGACTGCTGTACCCAGAGTTATGTGGGGCAGGTCACGTGCAGGCTTCTTCCTGCCCTCCACAGCAACACTGGTCTTTATGAAGCCATAACAAATGTCTTTCCCTGGTCAATGCTCGGGCTGCCATCAAGGCCAATGAAGACATGACCTGCCTGCCCAGGCGGCACTGAGAAATAAATGAGGTGGCAGTTGCAAGGGATAGAGGGCTCAAGGGAGAGGCTAATGGCAGGTTCCTCCTCTCCTGCCCTTACTGCACTGGAATTCTACTCACTGGATTCCACTCCTTGGAGTGCCTGGCCTTCTCAGGCAAGGAGCCTGCCTTCTAGCTCCAAGAGCCCAGTATGGTGCCCAATACCTGGGACTGGGTTAACAGCTGATGGAAACCTCTTTTACTCCCCTCCAGCCCTTCCTATGGTCTCTGGCATCCTCAGAGCTCTGGATACCCCAGAAATACCCTCTCTAAGCCAAAGGTCTCCCTGAGCACATGCCTCAGGAGTATCCCAGCTTAGCAAAAACGGCCAAGGAGAATCCACAGCAAAGATCACACACCCAAGCTACTCCAACTGGAAGCTGTCCCTGGGAGTGGTTTCAGTGACATCCATCCAGACACGCCCCAATCAGGAAGGGACGCTAAGAACTGTGGGTCCCGGGAAAAGCCCAGTCCTGAAGGGCAACTCCTCTCACAACAGACCTTCCAAAATCACTTGTGAGGGAATTACGGAGGCTGCTTCCTAGGGAACTGTGAGAACTCTTTATTTGGGGGGAGAGGGTGGACGCCTCCCTGTGGGTGGGTTTGAAGAGCTGCAGTCGCCTTTACAAAGTTGCTTAAAGGAACATTTTCAATGCACCGTCTCACTTGCTTTGAACTGACTCCTCACTGCAAATAAACCAACCCCCCCCCAACACCCACTTTCCCTCTGCTGCCAGGCTGCGTGAGTTCTTGGGGACGCCACCATGAAGATGGTGGCTTTCCACAGAAACTTGGCATTTATCATCGCGCGAGCATTATCTTCTCAACAGAAGCTAACAACTTGTCCCGTTCCTCCGATCCTCCCTCGAGAGAATCCAGCGATCACATTTGCTTCCCCTGCATGCTGTTTCTCCTACTACAACATTTCTTTGCCTGGAAAGAAAATATTGTGACTCCTTGCCATATTCACTTCATTAGCATAAGAGGAGAAAAAGCCAGCCCCTCCCTGGGCCTCTCCCCACAGTAGCTCCAGCTGGGTTAAATCTAGCAGGATCTTAGATGTGGAATTTGTCAGAGGGCTGAAGGCTGGGGGTGGGGTGGGGTGCACAGAGCCCACAAAGAAACTAGCCTTTTGAAAGGCTCAAAACCCATCCACTTGGCCCAAGGGAGAAAGAGATCTGTGTAGGTTCATGAAGGTAGTGGGGTTATCAGAGGAGATGGCTCTGGCGGAGACAATAATTTGAAGGTTTGGGAACATGGAGGGGCTCGTGTGTATGTGTGAGACAGAAAAGCAGAGAGGGAAGGAATGGGAAGGCCACCCCTGAACACCTATGTGCCAGACACTGGGTAAATCTGTCTGCTTTCACTTTGACGAGGCCCTGTGAAATGAAATTGTAGTCCTAGGTAACAGACAGCAAACAAGGCTGAGGACGGTTAAGTCAACAGCCCGCATCTGGGGACATCTGTGTTCACACTCAGGTCCATTTTGTTCCAAAGTTCAGAACCATTCAGTGTTATTCGACGTCATTTAGACAATGCCTGAGCCAGGGACAACAGTGTCCCTCCAATCTTTCAAGAGGTAAGACGCACCACAAAGGCACCCTCCCCCACCCCGTCCAGACCTCCCCAAGGCTGACATGAGTGTGCACTGCCTTGACACTGTCAGATCCACTCCCATTCCCGACCTGGAGGGGCACTCATCAGCCAGTCTGGGGGAGGACATTTGAATGTCCACCTCATCCACCCCCCACCCTGACAGAGACATACACGTATAAGCCTGGACAAGTCAAGGATTCTGGGGTCTTCTGAAAAGCACAGAGCCTACCTGAGACCCCCATTCACTGCTTCCAGGCCTTTCCTTAGACCAGAGACAGCAAGAAGAGCAGAGGAGAAGACTGAGCACCAACCTGAGGGGCTGGGGAGATAGCTCAGTTGGTAAAGCACTCGCCTTATAAGCAGAAGGACCTGAGTTCAACTCCCAGAACCCACATCAAAATACCAGGTATGATGGCCAGCGCCAGGAGGGCTCCTAAGCTCACTGGCCAGCCAGTCTAGCCTCATTGGTAAATGCTAGGACATTGTCTCACAAAAGGGAAGGTGGCATTCCTGAGGATGACAACCAAAGCTGTCCTCAGACTGCCATGCACACCCACATACACGCGCATTGACAGTCATAGCAAACACAGGCATCTTTCCCTGTTCTAGGGTGGCTGGGTGTTGACCATCTATGTCAAGACTTATCTGAGAACCTATGTGCTCTGGAAGGGCTTTGATGACCTGCTTGCCCTCCCCACACTGCCTTAGTCCTACAAAGCTTTGGGTACAGGATGCTATCGTCCAGTTATACTGGGCTGCAAGGCAATACCTGGCTCCACACGGAAAGTGTCCCAGTTAACAGAGTATCTTCTCTTAGGGCAAAAGAAAAATCCTAATTTCACTATTTAAAAGCCTTCTTCAGGACTGACACAGCTCCGCCCTCGGATGCAGAGGCCCTATTCATTCAAACTGCCACTAGTTACTGAACACGAACTACTGCCCAGGTGCTGGGCCAGTCCTGGTGCTCCCTGCCCACTAAACAGCCCAGCCCTAACCTGGTAGAGTTGTGTAGGCTTGTGGAGGCAAAGAGGGTGCACACCCTGGACTTGTTCTGGATATGCCAAGATTCCCTCTTCATATTTCCTGAGTGGGATCTCTCAACTCCAACTTTGTTTTCGTTATGACACAATTTGTAATTATTTTTGTTACTGACTTTCTAGTTTGGAGTTGCTCCTCCCCCATCTGCGCCCCATGTTAAGACTTAGACTACAAGTAAGCCGGGATCTTGCCTGCTTCATATATGGATGGGTTGGCTGTCGGTTCCAAGCTCAGTGCCTGGCATTCAGAACATATTCAGGATTGGCTAAATGAATGAATGAACAAATGAATGATGTGCAAAGCTGCAGACACAATGCCTTCTGGGTCTAACGATGAAGAATGGCTGCATTCCTGCACTAAATGGTCCGCCAATGCACAGCTGTTTAAGATCGAAAGCTCTTTGTTTTTATAGGTTTTTCTTCCTCTTGCTTTAAGCTGAGTTTATTAACATCTTCCCACCCTTTAATATTTGCTATAAATTCAAAGGAAGCTGGAAAACTAACCTTATGAGAATCATATGTACAGGAAAAGGCAAGAACACTTACTTAAGGATGTGAAAGCTCTCCCGTGAGGCCAAATAAATGCAACGAACACATGAGTGGATCGATACATTTGAATGTGTTTTAACAAATATCAGCTAAGTGATATTAGGACAATTTCCAGATAACATCCTCTATTTCTAATGGCTTAATTATTCAAAAATGTTAAAACACTGCATACACATAGTCCAACCAGAAGAATTCTCCTTCGACCCATGTCAGGTCAATGTTTCCATCAAAGCCAGAGCATCCTGAAGGTAGCTCCACAATCTGGTCATATCAGGGTAGTTGGACTGAGCTCAAGATGCATTTCATCAGGAGTTACACAACACAGAGTGTGGTGGCACACAGCTTTAATCCACTGTGAAAGCTGAGGTAAGGAAGATCACTGTGAGTTCAAGGCCAGCTTGAGACTACATAGTGAATTCCAGGTCAGTCTGAACTAGAGTGAGGCCCTACCTCGAAAGGACAGGACAGGACAGGACAGGACAGGACAGGAAAAGGAAAGGAAAGGAAAGGAAAGGAAAGGAAAGGAAAGGAAAGGAAAGGAAAGGAAAGGAAAGGAAAGGAAAGGAAAGGAAAGGAAAGGAAAGGAAAACAAAAAAAAAGGAAGGAAGGAAGGAAGGAAGGAAGGAAGGGCAGACAGACTCATCTTCATCTTTATGCTGAGAGGATCCAGGGAGAACTTCTCAATTTGTGGCATCTCCAGGGTGGGTGAAGGAACTGAGCAGTAAGCTCACTGGGAGGACAGATAGGAAAGGTGGAATGGTGCGTGAGTGCGCATGCGCCTGGGCTGCAGAGGCCTGGAGAGGCAGTTCCAGAGCTCCAGAGGACTTGGGTCTCAGGGTGGGAAATAAAAGCAACATATGTCTTCAATGCTAAATAAAGCACTGATTTTGTATCTGGTTCTGACAGAATTTGTACAAACTACAGATGCACACTTAACCCTCATGGTGATCCATCATTAGTTACATTTTGCAGATAGAGAAACTGAGGCAGAAAAAGGTGAAGTAACTTGCTATTGAATTAGATAGCTGGGTTTGACACCAGGAAAAGTTCATATGTGAAAACCCAACCTTTTCTCCCCTGAGGCAACACGCTAAACCTGGGGCTGGCAAAACTATGGCCTGTGGTCTAAGCCAGCAGCCTCCTGGTTTCTGTAAATAAAGTATTACAGAGACCCGGCCACAACCATTCATTTTCATAATGTCTTTGGCTCTTGTCATGATACAATGACAGAGTTATGTGGTCATAAGAAGCCATCTGCACCACAAAACTAAAGTTAATTATCTGGTCCTTTACCAAAAAAAAAGTTTTGACAGCTCTTCTGCTTCAGGAGGTAGTAGTGATTCCTTCTCACGGTCAGGTAAACGCAGGGACAGCCCAGGGTGGCCAGAAACAGAGGTTAGCACGGCTAGCAGTTATCCTGAAATGAATTGAGGACTCACCGCTTTTCAAGAACAGTCCCACACACTTGGCATTCTGTGCTATAATACTTATTCTACATAGCATGTTTTCAACAAATAACTCTAGAGTAATGGTAACCTTCCAGAAAGATATGCCATAATAATTCTGTGGCAGTCTAAAGGCCAGTCAGGTATCCCATTCCCCAAAAGAGAAACCCCAGCATACGCAGCTCACTGTGGTATGAAAACCCAGGATTCTCACCAGAAGGTTGGAATATGACTCCTAGGCTCAATTCTACCTGGCTGGGCAGGCCTGAGCAAGTCATTTGTCCTCTCCCTGCCGTCCTTTCCTAACTTCACTGTCTCATGGGACTGATGGGACAATTAAAAGACAACGATTCGTGAAAGGTTAGGTGCACACAGAAATCCCTGAATTAGCTGGAACAGATCATAGCATCAGTAAATCTTACTTTTTGTTACTAAAACAGGCTTATCAATAATAATAATAATAATAATAATAATAATAATAATGAAGTGGGCTGGTCTTTTTCAAAGATAAGCAAAAATACTTCTCTCAAAGAACCTTTAAACTGCCTTGCAAGGGACTTTTAGCAAGTCCTCCTTCTTCCTGTGGCCTGTATGCCCTCCTGACATTACCCAAGAAAGCCTGTCTCTGATCATTCCTCACTCTGCTGTATTTTTCCTTAAGTGAAATGCACCTTAGATTGTTTTCTTCAAATGCTAACACATGGCAAGTCAGAAAATATTTACCTCTGCCTCCAATTATAAAAGGCTGTTAGCGACCTCAACAACCAAAAATCTCTCATTTACAAGTAATCCACTTGCACAAATTGCATCTTCTACAGCAGACCACCTAAAAAACCACTTCCTGTAAACAAACCACTCTGCTGGGTTGTTTTTTTAATCTAATTAAATCCTTGCTTTGCTCTTTAACTACAAGAAGCTCACTGTTTTACCAAGCTGAGGCAGAATTGTCTTATTTTCTTTTATTTTCAAGGGTCACAGAAATAATCCCCAAGTAGTAGGTCCAACAGGAACCCCAAGGGGTGTTACAGTACAAATCAATGACAAGCCGCAGCCATTGTATGAGGGAAGGTCTGTCCTTCCAGACACCCCCACTTTCTCATTTAACACTTGCTGGCCTGTGTTCATGCTGGTCAGTGCTGGCTCCCACCTCAGTTGCTGAGTTAAATCAGGAAGAAACAGTGTAAATAGGTGTGAAGTGAGAAGTCCAGGACACAGAGAAACAGATATTTAAACTGCCTGGAGGTGGTCATGGAGGCCATGACTGACCTTTCCAAAGTGTGAAGAGTCAGGCCAGGGCTGGAGAGATGGCTCAGCGGTTAAGGCACTTGCCTGTGAAGCCTAAGGACCCAGGTTTGACTCCCTGAAACCCACTTAAGCCAGATGCACATGGTGGCGCATGTGTCTGGAGTTCATTTAGTGGCTAGAGGCCCTGGCACGTGCACCTCTCTCTCTCTCTCTCTCTCTCTCTCTCTCTCTCTCTCAATTAAAAAAAAAGCCAGGCTAAGTGTCTGGACTTCTCCCACACTTCTCCTTTTTCTGGTTTGCCAGCCCTGAAGTTCCAGAAACCCCCTCAATCCCAGGTAAACAGAGACCAGTGCTAACCTTAGCTGCACACTGCCTAGATTGTAAGAAGCCCCTACAACCAGAGCGCCACCAGTAACATTCCAGGTGCCTGCTGGGTGCTGTTTCCCACCCTTTCTCTTCTTGCACTGCTCCCCGCCCTCTCTAGCTGCAACAAGTCAGCCTCCACCCTCCACAGCAAACAGCCTCCGTTCTCCCACTGCGGAAACATCACGGTCCCAAAAACATCTCACGAAGACGTAAGGACCATCATCTGGATGGCAGAAAGGCCGGCAGACCTTCAGGCAAGTGCAACCCTGCTTGGCCAGTAAGTCGCCTCCAAGAAGACAACACGGAGCACAGGAGAAATGGAAGTGGCAGAGACAAATGCGAGCTGTGCGATCGCCTATTTATTTTATGCAAAGTTTTCCTGGTGCTTATTAATGTCCGCTTTCCCTCCACTATTTAATCTCTGCTTCCATTTTCTTCTTAGAGGCCTGTGATTATTCTAATTCAGCATTTGGATGACTTCATTTCCGCTCAAGTACACCCAGGTCAACTTGGATAGAAAAGAAAGAGGAGGAGAAGAAAAATAATCAGCTAAAAGCTATTAAATATCAGCCGTGTGCTTCGTGATTGGTTTGAAAGGCAGTGGTGAGGTTAGCAACAGCCAGAAACTCAACCCTCCTGCCTCTTCCTGCATATTAGGTTTTTTTTTTTTTCATTGTTTTTTTTTTTTTTTTCCTGGAGCTTCCACTCTTGTGGCTTCAAATGTAAATAAAGCACAGATTGGCAGCCTACTCTGAGCTAATTCACAAATACAGGAGTCTGAAAATACAGAGCTGTAAAAATTTACAGGGCAGTAACTTGACAAATCCGGCCCCTTCTACACAGAGACTATTTCTATGAGGACAAAGGAAGGGGGGAAAAAAAGAGAAGAAAAAGGAAGAAAAAAAGAAAAGCATACATGACCCATGTAATGGGGTGTCCTATTGATGGGATTGGGGGGTTGGAATCTCCATATCAATGTTCACTCCACCAAACAATGGAGTTGGATGTCTATGCCAAGTCTAAATGAACTGCCTTTTCTCTTCCCCAAGAACCACCCCTTGCACCCCCTGGCACAAGCCCTGGCTGTGATTTCTGGTACACTTTCAGTTCCCACTGAACTCCATCTCCTTGGAGAGAAAGCTTTCTTTTCTCATGCTAACAACTGCATTGTAAGTGACCTCTTCAGAAGCCTCCAGGAGGACTCTGGGAAGGTGAGCCAGGAAAAGTACTCCAGGCTCCCTCCCCCCCTCTCCCCACAGCTGGCCTCATTAACTCCTTGGCGCCCAAGAGCTCCCAGGTCTTTGGCCTCCCTCCCTCCTCAGGACCTGCACTAAAGTAAGGCTGAACTGTGCTGGGAAACTTAAGCTCCTTTACCTGGTGTGCACATGACCATGGCATCTGCTTAACATAATCTCAAAGTTTTCCCAGCTTGCTACCCAGAATGCATCCTACTTTTCCATTTGTATATTTTAAAACACTGTTAACAGAACAATAGTAATGTCTGATGCCTTTTGTCTAATAACAGCTGACCATATCTTATACACCAAGAGGAAACTGGGGAAGACTTCCTGCAAACCCACTGTCTCTTTTGAGAATTTTTGTTTGAAGCAAAGGTAAAGGGCTGGAGAGATGGTTCAGTGGTTAAGGTGCTTGTCTGCAAAGCCTAACGACCCAAGTTGTATTCCACAGTACCCACACAAAGCCAGACGTGCAAGGTAGCTCATGTGTCTGGAGTTCCTTTGCAGCAGGAGGCCCTGGAGCACCAATTTGTTCATAGTCTTTTTCTTCCCCCACCCCCATCAGGCATGGTGGTGCATGCCTTTTTTTTTTAATGAGCAATAGTGAGTGAACGAGAGAGAGAGAGAGAGAGAGAGAGAGAGAGAGAGAGAGAGAGGGAGAGAGAGAGGGAGAGAGAGAGGGAGAGATGGCACGCGTACCAGGGCTTCCAGCCACTGCACTCTAACTCCAGATGTGTGTTACACCTTGTGCACGTGTGACCTTGTGCGCTTGCATTACCTTGTGCATCTGGCTTACGTGGGATTTAGAGTCAAACTTGGGTCCTTAAGATTTCCCAGGCAAGCGCCTAAACCGCTAAGCCATCTCTTCAGTCTGGTGGTACACACCTTTAATCCTAACACTCAAGAGGCAGAGATAAAAGGATCCCTGCGAGTTTGAATCCAGCCAGAGACTACATAGTGAATTTGAGGTTAGCCTGGGCTACAGTGAGACCTTACCTCAAAAAAAAAAAAAAAAAAGAAAGAAAGAAAGAAAGAAAATTGAAGCAAAGATAGGAAGATTTAGAGAAATCAAAGGGCTCAATTTATTTCTAAACTGACAACTTCCACTGGCCACAGCAGAATAGGGATAGGGAGGTTAAGGTTTCCAGGAGAACAGAAGCTGTTGAGCAGGGGGGTTATGAGCCCAGTCCAAGGGTCCCATCACTTAGGTGGTGCTGGTCTGTTGGCCCAGAAAGTGGAGGTGAACTGATGAGGCAGCATTCTCCTGCCTTCTGAGGAGAGCTTTGTCCAGGGTAAAGTCCCCTTCCCATAGGACATGCTTCCCAGGAGGGGTTACCACAAACCAGACACAGAATGGGCATGTGCACAGTGGCCCATTTTGCGCTTTGATAGGAAGAAACTTAAACCTTGAAAGTAGCCTTCCACATGGCCAACCAGGGAGGGAGAAATGTTCCTGGTGCACTATAATTACAAGTGAAGAAGGTTTGAAGAACATTCCAGATGTTCCTGGCATAGGTCAAGCAGGTGACAGCGGGGCCCCAGGAAGCTGACTGATGGACCACCTTCCGGGCAACCCACCTAGGCAAACCACTTCAGAGGACAGCCACCTCAAGGGAGCAGTGATGGCCACAAAGGACTCACACAGAAGTCTGTCCTCCAGGTTCCTGACAGGAGCGTGCAGAGCTGTGTATCTGCACCACACACTTGGAAGTGACAACAATCTACCTCAGCATCACGGTCCACTTTCAGGAAGATGGTAACTTGCCTATTTATTTTCTCACACATCTCTTGCCTTTCAAATTTCAAAGACTTTATACTACTTTTCTTCGAGGTAAGACTCTCCTCACACATCCGGATCAAAAGGAAGCTGAAGAGTGGCCACAGACATGCCGTCACACCCCCACCCACAACCTGGGGCTAGAAAATAACAGGCACCCAATGTACACTTTCAAAATGCACACCCCAACGTGACCCACCGTCAGCGGAATAAATGAGGAGATCTCATTAAGTGAAAAAGCCAGTTCATTCTGGTTTTGAGCTTTCTTTTCTTTAAATACAATCTTCAAGCACTTTCTGGAACTTTAGCTAACTTCCACACACACAGGGTCCCCCTAGGGCTCTCAGCTCCTTCCTACAGAGCTCCTGTCCCTGAGAAGTTGTAACTGCCCCCAAATTCTCTTTGCCACCTCTTCTTCCCATCAACACCAGGAGGGGCTTGCCCAGGAAAGGGTTAAAGCCCTCATGTCAAATCACAGACACAGGCAACTGGCCCAGAAGGGACCTGGGGACCAGGGCAGCCGGGTGATAAAGGCCGGATTGTAGCAGCCCACTGAATTGGAAATGACTTGTAGGCCTAATGAAACAGAACTTTGGCAGTAAAACAGAATGAAAGGAATGAGACAATAAAAGGCAGGACAAAGGGTGCAGAGTCGTTTCAGCTTAGCAAAATAAGCTCACTCTGTTGCTGGGGAAAGCCAAAGCCGATTAGGATAAACCAATGACTAAGCATAAGTCTTCCAAACTGATTACACAGCGCGCCATGTGAAGTTTAATTGGAAGTCTCCATCGCTCTCACAGGAGTCCTATGAAGCCAGCATCACCTAGTGAGTGGAGCTGGGCAGAGCTGGGTAGCCACCCGAGCAGAGCAGCAGAGAGGCGCAGAGCTTCCTGTTCCGTCTGGGAGAAGGCAGAGGGTTCCACTCTGTTTTGAGGACTCTTTTTTGATCTCCGAAAACTCTACAAGTGAGAATGTAAGAAGCTGGCTTTTCATGACGGAGGGCCCGGCCCGATGGCGATGGCGGGAGGAAGAAACTTGCATGTGTGGGGCTGTCACTCAGCGCATTTCCATTACTGAGCTAGGCTCTTCCCAGTGGCTTTGACTAGGGAATCATTCACCTGCCAGGTTTTGGAACGGCCTATATACATCATTCCCGTATGTATGAATCAGGAACAGAGATAATGTCCACCAAGAAACTGAGGAAGTTAAATAAATTACTAGAGATCAGCGTTTTTGACAAATGACCCAAACTTGCTCCCTGCAAAGAGTCTGCTGCTCAGTACCAAAGAAGCAGCCCAGGGTTTTATAAACAGTGCACAGAGGTGAGGGACAGCTTATGCAGAAATCAGTGTCCACTCAGCCTCTACCACATATGCCAGAAATGCCACCCATCTCACTTGTCATCCTTGAAAACACATTTTAAAATGTGTTTAAAAGCTTAGCTTTAAATAGACGTAACTAATTCCACAACCTCAGCACATAGTAAAACTATCTCCATGGTAAAATCTGAACTTCAAAATCTTGAGCTGTGTAAATTTAGACCTAGCCCATGGAACAGGAAGATGGAAATACTACAGTTTCTCTGGGTCTTGCTCATACTATAAAGATTTCAGTTTATAAATAGTGCCTTTTTCTAAATACAGAATGCAGTCTCAAATCAAGATACACTGTCCCTGTAGTAAGTCCAGAAAGAAACTCTTAACATAGTGAAGTCTGGTCTGCTTATTACATACCACAGTAACTACTACTGACAATGTGCTATTTTGGGTAGTCTATAAGTACCTTGGATTGCAATTTATTTATATCTAAACACTTTTTACAGTACTTACTTTCTCAGCTTACAAACTAGCCTTAGAAACATTTCAGTTCAGGAGTCAATAAAATATGGCCCAAACTGGCCCACCATTTGTTTTTATAAATAAAGTTTTACTGGAACACAGCCACAGCCATATTTACATGTTAGCTAAAGTTGCTTCACAACAGCAGAAGCGTATAGCTGTAATAGAGACCATACGGTTTGTAAAGCAAAAATACTCACTCATTTTTACAAGTATCTCAACAGGTTCCCTCAGAAGAGAAACTGAGGCCAGCAAGGAAAACAAGTCGGTTTCAAGGAGTTACAGAGGGTCATCCTACCACCAGGCCCAGCATGAAGGCCTGAATTCCCTTCCTCCAAGGAAGGCACCAAAACTACTACCCAAGGAGAAGGGCAGCCATCTAAGTTAACTGAGTTCTGTGCCAATGGCCTCACTTCATGGGCACGCCTTAACATAAACCAGGAACAGGGCCTCTAACCTGAAAAGGAATTCTTTTGGAAGGAAGGTGGGACAAAGAAAACATGAGAGAGTTTCTAAGTCTCCAGTCTGAGTTATTTGAAGCACTTGGTGTGTCAACCTGTACCCACACTCCACTTACGGTAGTGACGTTCAGCCTCCCTCAGCTTAGCCCCCTGCTAAGCAAGTCCACCCATCCTGACCACATCTGAAGTAAACAGTGGAGACACTGCCACCTGGGGCAAGATGGGAAGAGGGCATAGTGAAAACCAGGGGAACTGTAAGAGTAGCAACCCTTTGTGAAGGCTGTGGAGAGATGGAAAGTTCTAGACTTAAGAGGGAAAAGAAACAGGATGTGGATTTTGGCTCTTACAACACCTTCCTTGGGTGACCCTGGCTGAGATGTAATTTCCATGAGCCTTCCTGTCCCCCCTTCAAGTGGATTGGGTGATACAAATGTCTCCTGTGCAGGCGGATGGAGGCAATGGTGTGGAGGTCTCTGGTGTTGCCTCATGCATGCTAAAGGGACACCATCCCTTCCTCTCCTTTGCATCTCTCCTGGGAATCAATCAGGAGTTGGAACAGAGTCCAAGTTCCATTACCTGACAAACCTGTGGGTGGGGATGGAGGCCTGCCTCTAGCTCAACCTCTTACAGGAGGCTATGACCTTGAGTCTAAGACATAATCCAACCAAGGCCTCATTGAACAACCTGCAAGAGAAAAACTGAGACAATGTAGGTAAATGGCCCAACCCGGCACTTAACACACAGTAAATACTTTTCCGCGTAAGTAATAAGATTACGCCTCACTAATTTGCAGTTGAAGACAGCCCAGACAACTTTATACAGTCAGGACTATGTGTGTGTTCATGTTGAGTATACTTCATGTAAGCATATGTTTGTGTGTACACACGAACGTGAACATCCTAACTCTGTTCACCAAAAGACAATCTACCAAAGGGTGAAGTCAGTTTGTCAATTGATGTCACCTCCTTTTTGCAGCTGCTGGATGTACCCCAAAGCCTCTCCCAACTTTGATCATTCTGGATTCAAAGGAATGACACCAGAATCCTGAGGGGTGGTGAGCCCTGCCCAAGAGGCCACATGGGACACTAGCCGCCAGCAAACGAGAAGCAGGCTGCATGGAAGGCAGGCCCAGAAAATAAAAACACAACAAACAAACGCACAATAAGAGCCGAAGCGCGTGAGCAGAGAGACAGGGACGGTCATGATACTTTCAAAAGCATCCTGCGTCCTTTGACTAAACACTCAGTAGGTTTACGCACCCTGCCGGGACCCACAAACAGTCCCTGCACGATGAACTGGGCAGCACCAGACCCAGCGAGTGCCATGCCGGGGAAGATGGTCTGTGACGGCTTCGCAGACAAAGGGACGACTGTTCTCAGGGCGGTGATGGAAGCTGCTGAGGACATGGCCAAAGCCTGTAGAGCGCCCCACTGCTGACGTCTGGGTCACGACTGCGTTAACGTGAAACAACCAAAAGGGGGCAGGGAGAAGGGATGTGGGGGGAGAGAAAGAGAGAGAGAGAGAGAGAGAGAGAAAAAGGAAGCGAGACAAAGGGTGGAAATGTGCAGAGATGTGCTGTCTGCGGCAAGTACCAGCCTGCTTGGAATACTCTTAACAGCCCGTCTAGGCGGCATCAACATCCCTGACACCTGCAAATAGGCCCATGAGATTCCAAGGCAGGTTATGGCTCGAAAAAGAAATCCCACCTCATGTTTGCAAACACTACCCCTGGACTCGTTTTAAAGGCAGAGCGACAGCAAAGACGGCTCGCCCTCCAGAGCTTTCCATTATGCAAGATGGACTTGTCTCATTTAATTATTTCCAATCCTTCTCCCCAGGCCGGGTGGGGCGGCGTGATGGATAAATCCACCCTGCCACAAATCGCTCTTGAGGAGAGCAGCACCGTAACGTGGCGTGGTCGCCAACACACTTAGCTGTTCCTGCGAGCCAGCCAGGATGAGTCAGGCCCCCAGCTGGGTAGGCCAGGGAGGGCTGTTTTTCAAAACCCACCTGGGTGGGCAATTCGGTGCCATTTCATGCATGGCCGGGCTGGAAGAGGCTGGTTTCACATTGCTGCATGGTTTCCCATCCAAGCAGAAATTAATACCAGAGACGGGGCGGGGGGGGGGGGGGGAGGACGACGGGACAAAACACCAAAAACCCCCATTTTGAAATAAAGGTCATGACCCTCATCACAGACAGCGGCTCACAGACAACACACCTGGGGACCAAGTCACAGCTGCCCATCACCCTGGGCAAATGAACAGAAAGTACACAGCCTTCAGGCCGACTAGTGGGTGGCAGTGCCCTTGTCCTGCCTGACAAGGCTGACAGACACCGTAGGAGTAAAGGAGAGGCAGAGCTTAGGACAGAATGCTGTGTGTTCCCAGGGGGCCTGGAGCTCTGCCTCATCAGCCCTCCGGCAGGGCCTCCTCACACTGTCCTGTGAGGAAGGTGCCGGTCCCCACGACTGGGTCCCCAGGACCGTGTTCACAAGAACACAGATACAGGAAGTACAAGGCCAACTCAGAGCTCTCCTGCCAGCTCCCTCGGACCCATGGCTTCGGCGGAAGCTAGCGGAGGGAGACCCACATGAAGGTGGACAAGGATAGGCCCCTGGGGCATCATGGCCGTCTCACAAGTGTGTCACCCTCAGAAGGAACCCACTTGCCAAGCCATTGCCTTTCCCTGCCGACTGGAAAGAGGTTGACAAGCACATCACCCACGGACGCCCATGCTGTTCATCTGTCTGTCAGACCTACGCCTACCTTCTCGCCCTCTGCCTGACCTGGCACTCCTGGCCTGAGTGGGTCCTGGCAGCACAGCCCAGGCCACTCATTTGCTACTGTCTCCCAGCCACTCCCAGTCAGAGAATGCTACCAGCATCTCTCTCTCATCTCCTTGGACACTTTACATGGGAATGTTCAGCTGCCAAAGGCCCCAGGGAGCCTCATCTCTCCATGCGCTTTCCAGCAGGGCACGGAACAAGGAATCCCAGCACTGGCTCCCAGACCTCTACCTCTCGCAGCTTCTGTGGGCGCCTGTGCGGTGAGTCACAGCCCCACATGCCTCCCCGGCCCAGGCCCCATGTGGCTGGCAAGTGATAGCAGAACTGTACTGAAAGGCCACTCTGTCTGCTCCCGCAGGCCCATGAGGCACCATGCCAACCACAAGCTGGACTCGTCCACTGCAGCTCCTGTGGAATTTCACTTAAATCATGACGAGCAGGTTGGAGACACAGCTGTGGCGGAAGCCGGAGCGGCTATGCCTGAGGATCAACCAGCTTCCTCTGGTGGGTGCTGGTCATCCGATCTCACGCGGCACTTACCTTGCCAAACTGTTCGAAATATTGTTTGACATCTTCCACTACTGTGTTCGCAGATAGCCCACCTACAAATATTTTCTTTGTTCTTGTGACCATCTGCAAGAAATGACAACGGGAGGGCACAGGTTAGACAGGGTATCTGTGGTAGTGCCGGGTAAGATGCAGAAACAGGCCGCGCTCCACATTCCCCCAGAAAGGCAATTTGGAATCTGTACGAGCTGCGTGGACTAGGCTGCGAGATGGCAAGGGATGCTGGAGTCAGCCACTCCCCACATCTCGGGCATTCTGCCTGCCAGGGTGGACGGGAGCCTCCTGCAGACAGAGCAGACCTTAGGACATGCGTGGCCACACGACAGGACTTCATTCTGATGTATTAATTAGTATGCTGAGACCAAGCCCACATCGGGCTACTTTAAATCTTAAGAGATGCAAGCAAAACAGAGCTACATTTATGAAGCTGCCGCTCAGAATCCTGTCAGTAAGAACTATACATGTAAGGACATTTAGACCAAAGGGGAGAGTGCTTGCCTCACATGTGCAAGGCCCTGGGGCTCAATCCCCAGTACTGGAGTGGGGAGGGAGGTGTTAACGAATTGCACGTAATATTCAAAGCAGGTGTAGTCTGTGTCCAGCTATTCGAGTGCTGGCACCCAGGGACCACCCATAACTCACTTTGATTCACCCTATGCAAGCTCCACGAATCCCCGGGTCTCCTCACCTCTGTCCCTCTCCTTGGAACACCTCTCCACCTTCACCTTCCCATGGCAAGCCATAACAATCCTGCATGGTCCCACAACCTTCTGCAAACTTCAAAGTATCTATTTGCTACTCCAGCCAGCCTGACACTATTCTCACCTTTCCTGACATCACCTAACAGGGCACCCACACCCAGCTCACAGCACTCACTTCTCCCCACCCCATGGCGAACTGCTCCCTCCCCCACACCGTCCAGATGCCAACTGTCCACATAGTCCTGTGAGACGCCAAGGGCACAGGGTCAGGCACGTAGAGGCCCACATTGACGTCAGTGGTATGCAAAAACCAAGCTAACTCAGGGCCACATTTCGGAATCCTACCAGTTCTGAGGCAAAGCAGGGTTTCTGCCTGAAGTCTCACATGCGGGAGCCACTCCGAGACTGAGTTTAGATAACATGTTTGGTTCTATTCCTCCCATCCCCCCGATTGCAGGTGTGCGAGGCGGGGCACACCTGTGACCCCAGCACTCAGGAGCCTGGAGAAGGAGGAAAGAGAGTTTGGGGGCCAGTCTGAGTTACACAGGCAGATCTTGTTTCAAAGAAAAAAAAAGTGATTTTGAAAAATAAGCAAACTGAAAAGTTTAAAAGTTCAGTGTCTCTACCAGGTCTTGCCAGTTTGATTTATATAATAAAAACAAATGCTCCCGATGCAGAGGGATGGGGGTCACACCCACCTGGCTTACTGTCATCACCAGGACGCTTAGCACATTTGCCAAGTGAATGAATGAAGCTGCAGCAAGTCAGCTGATACCAGGGCGCACAGGTCAGGGGCAGGACCATAAAAGGCACTGGGGCAGCTGGGGAGATGGCTCAGGGGACAAGCGTGAGAGCCCAGCACAGATCATCAGTCACCGTGTAAAGACGCCAGGTATGGCAGCGTGCACCTGGCGAGTGCGAGGAGGCAGGGACAGTGGGATCCCTACAGCTTGCCGTCCAGAGAATCTAGCCAACTCAGTGAGCTCTGGGATTTAGTGGGAGACCTTGTCTCAAAAAGTAAGATGGCAGCTGGGTGTGGTGGTGCACGCCTTCCATCCCAGCACTCAGGAGGCAGAAGTAGGAGGATCGCTGTGAGTTCCAGGCCAACCTGAAACTACATAGTGAATTCCAGGTCAGCCTGGGCTAGAGCAAGACTCTACCTCAAAAACAGCAAAAAATAAGTAAAATTTAAAAATCAGATAGAGAGCTACTGAGGAAAACACCTGACACTGACCTCTGGTCTATATACATGCACGCATGTAACACACATATACACACACACCAAAGAAAGTAAAAAATAAAAGGCACCGGCTAGAAATTCAGCTTCAGCATCAACTCCAAGTGTGACCCTGGATGGCCTTGGCCCCTGGATCCACACTCTCTCCTCAGTTATACCACGCTATACCAGAGCCCTAAGGCCCCACTAGCAGAAACTCAAGAGTGTGGTGACCATGATGGAGAGAGGCTCCCGGACTTCGGAGAGCTCAGCTTTAGTTAGTAGCTCACAGTGGGCACCTATGCCACCATGGCCCACTGGCTGAAGTCAGAGCAGAATACCCTGGTACTGGACTTTTTGCACTGTCTTAAGAGGTCATGGCTGCCAGTTGCCTCCCCTGAGTGCCATACAGTGATTTAGCCATGTGTCTAAAGCAGTACTTTACCTGTCTTTAATCTCTTTCCACATCACAGGGGATTACATGAGAATATCTGTGAGGACATGCAATAAAGATTCTGCCACTGTTCACATTGCCCAAGCTCCCAGACTCCCATGAGCAGCTGGTGGGCAGCCTCCTCTTGTGCCTGTTGCCCATGTCCCTTCTCATCCATTCTTAAGATCTTCCTAGTGGTTCAAGGTCACCCTGATGGCGAAACTCCACTAAACCCTGCAGTGGTTAATGTTGACTATCAAAGCTTGATTGGATTGAGAAAAGTTTAAGGCATTAGGAAAGCACAGTCTCTGGGTGTGTCTGAGGGCAGATGCAGAGATTACTGACGGTGGAGCAGTAACCAAGGGGGAAAGAGCCGACCTGAATGTGGGCAGCACGGTGCCCATGGCAATGAAAGTGGACTAGGAGAAAGGCAGCAAACCCAGGGACTTGTTTTCCTCTCGTCTGCTTCCTGGCCAACACAATGTGCGCTGCTCTCCTCAGTGTGATGGATTAAAATCTCTGAAGCCCCGGGCTAAAGTAAAGCCTTATTCCCTTAAATTGTTTATGTCAGTCATTCTGTCACAGTGACCAGAAAAGTTAACTAGCATAGCCCCTCCCCAGATTCAAATCTCCCCCTATACATACCAATCATCATTTTTTTCCTTTTGGTTTTTCGAAGTAGGGTCTTGTGCTAGCCCAGGCTGACCAGAAATTAGTCTCAGGCTGGCCTTGAACTCACAGCAATCCTCCTACCTAAGCCTCCCGAGAGCTGGGATTAAAGGGTGCGTCACCATGGCCAGCTGAATTATCAAAATTTACTCAACTAAGTACCCTAATTTATTCACTCAGCAGATCCAAGATCCAGTAAGTGCAAGGCACTGGAGCTTACATTCTAATAGTACATGGAGTTCCAGCCACTATAAAAAAGCCATAATAATTAGTCCACCACCCAACCTCCCATGAGGGCTAAGTTAAATATCATCGGCAGGGCACAGGAAAGATGACCAACTAAATGGTCCCCGTGACTGAATCCAAACTCAGTTACTACATCCATCCTTTATGCTCAGCATAGCAAACAGCAGAAAGACATGTTCCACGAATAACTGAAAAATCAACTCCAGAACCAGGCGTGGTGGCGCACGCCTTTTATCCCAGCGCTGAGGAGGCAGGGGTAGGAGGATCGCTGTGAGTTCAAGGCCAGTCTGAGACTACATAGTGAATTCCAGGTCAGCCTGGGCTAGAGTGAGACCCTACTCGAACCCACCCACCCTCCCTCCCCCAAAAAATCAGCCAGATGTAGTGGTGCATGCCTTTAATCCCAGCACTCAGGAGGCAGAGGTAGGAGGATCTGTGAGTTTGAGGCCAGTCTGAGACTGCATAGTGAATTACAGGTCAGCCTGGGCTACAGCGAGACCCTACCTTGAAAAACAAAACAAAACAAACAAACAAACAAAAAATCAATTGCCCCACTTTCTTCTACTGTCACCTCACATTTGCAGGGGAATTCCTAATAGTTTAAATTTTTTTCATTTCTTTTTTTTTCAACCCCAGCCAAGTAATTAAATATCTGTAAAGAATCTCTAACATGATCTCAAACAGGCGTTGGTGGCGTCCTCAGTTTAAAGCATGTCTGCGGAAGCCTTCCATAAACGGAACCCCATGTCCTGCTGGCTGCTTAGAGGCGGGCGATGCATAGCAGAGACCCTGTCTATATGCCAAACATTTATGGGGATTGAGAAGGAAACGACCACCATGTCTTCATCCAAACTACAGAAGCCAACAGCTTGTTCATTCCCCAGCTAACTGGCTAAATGAAACCGTCTCTTCATCTGCCCTCCACTGTTGCCTGGCAGCCATAAACATGCCAAGACAGAGCTCTAAACACAGAGGCAGACAACCAGAGAGAAATCTATATAGTTCCTTCTCCCCCAGAATTTTTAAAGTGCCCCCCCACTCCTTTTTTAGAGGGTTGAGCAATTCCAGTCCCTAGACAATGCAACAAAGTGTCAGAGTCATTGAAACATACTTCCTGGGACTCAGCTCAGACACAGTGATAGGCCGCACTCACTGGCAAATAAAACTGGCTTCATCACAACCTCTCAGAAGTGAAAGGCTAGTAGTGGGAAGATGGACAACGTCCAACTGCCCGCTGATGTCTCGGCTTCAGAGAGGGGAATACAACTGGGGAGCAGCAGGCTGGAGGGGGTGACCTCTCCCACCGGGGACGCCCAGGGGTAGGTGGGGGCACGGACTTGGTAAATTCTGGTGAGGGCTACTGGAGGGAGAGACCCTGGGGCTGCACACTGCTCTCCCTTCCATCTCCATGGCCACTACCAAAGGCAGAGGGAGGTAGGGCTGAGATGTCATGCCCAGGCTCCCAACTGAGCTAAACAGAGGTCTTCACACGCCCACCAACACCAGGCCACTGTGGTGTGTACACGGGAGTGTGCACGTGTACATGTGAGCGTGTCTGTGTATATTCAAGGGGACTCTAGTCTCATCTTTAAAGTCTTGGCTTCTATTCAAAACTATGCAACATTCCTCCAAACTTTAACCTTCTGACCTTGGACATGGTAAACGGGAAAAAGGACAGGTTGGTCCCATGGCTTGATGCCTCTCGGCATTAAGAAGCCCCCTGGCCCTGCTGCCCGCCACCCTGTGAAGGAGCCACCTGTGTCTTCTTCCTGCACCAGCCTGGCAAGTGAACATTCCTTAATCTGCACAAGTGCTCCTGCAACCTTGACCCAAGTGCTGTCCTCCCCTATGGGCACAGGAATGTGGTCACTACACACCAAAATGCTCAGGGGGGGGGGGGGCCCACCTGACTCCCATTGCATGCCAAGATGGAAAGAGATACCATATGCTCTAGAGAGAACTCAATCCAGAATCCTCTCGGGAATGAACTTGAGGGCTTGGGTGTGGGCTTGCATGAAATCCTAAGATGTGGCGCATTACACTGCCTGGAAGCCCGGATATCTATGCAAGAGCCCTACACCCCTGGTGACCACAAGGCCCTTCCCTTTATGGTTTCGGGATTCGTTCCTGTGAGAGGTGGGGTGTGTGCACACGTGTGTAAACTCTAGCCAGTGTGCATGCAGACAAGTGGGGTGTGGTCAAGCTCTTGGGAATCTCTGCTGCAAAGCTGTGTATGTAGACCCATAATTTAACCAAACAGCACGGCTCTCCACACACCCCTTGGCTCTAGGAAGAAAGCCCCAGCACTCATGCCAGTTCAGAAAATTGCTGTTTACACGTAAGAACTGGCCGAAGCCAGCTGCTAAGTACAGCTGCAAAGACACCCCACCTTCCTGCTTCTAGCCAGAGAGCTGGCATGTCAGGGTAGTTTTAAGTATTAAAAATGCTCTCTAGAAATGTGCTTACATCTGAAACAGTCACTCAGAATGGGGCCACTGCTTGCATTTTTCTTCTTCTTCTTCTTCTTTTTTTTTTAAGATCCTCACTAGTTCATGCTGGCCTCAAACTCACCACAATCCTCCTGCCTGAGCCTCCATAGTACTAGGATTCCAGGCATGAACCAGCCGTCCAGCTACTGCTTGTGTTTTTTCAAAACAAGATAAAACAACAACAAAAAAAAGCATGTATTTATGTGTGTGTGTGCGCGCACGTGTGTTGAAAGCAGAGTGGAGGAAGAGGTGGTCAGAATAAAAGCAGTCTTCTTGCCTGTTGAAGCCTAGGGGGTTCGATTCCCCAGGATCCACGTAAGCCAGATGCACAACGTGGCACATGCATCTGGAGTTCGTTTACAGTGGCTGGCGGCCCCGGCGTGTCCATTTGCACTCGTGCGCTTGTGCACTCTCTCATAAATAATTTAAAAAAAAAGTCTTTAAAGATGGAAGGAATAAACTTCACTCCATCAGCATTGGCCCAATGATGGCAGTGATCAAAAAGGAAAAGGGAAAAAAAAACATATGGCCCTAAATATTTATCTTTTTTAATATCTTTACTTATTTATTTGAGAGAGAGAGAGAGCATGGGCACTCCAGGGCATCCTACGGCTACTAGTGAACTCCAGATGCATGTGCTGGGGAATTGAACCCAGGCTATCAGGCTTAGCAAACAAGTGTCTTTAACCACTGAGCCATCTCTCCAGCCCCTCCCAAATAATTCTTAACCATCATAAGTGCATGGGAAAGCCCTGGAAAGCTTCAAATGGGTATGGCATTTCCCTGAGAAATCAAATCAGCCCTTGCAATTATCATAACCCTGAAAAGAATTCCATGTACCCTGGGTGGAAAACAGGAGCCATATTCACCGCCAAAAGTGCAGGCGCCTTTTCCCACGCTCTGTCACCTGTACGAACTCAAGGTGGGAAAAGCTCCGGACAGGGGATGGAGAGCTAGTGTGGGACGGGGTAGTGACAAACATCCAGCCCACCTTTCCCATTATACAGATAGAAAAACCAGGTCCCAGAGAATCATGTGCCACTCGAAAGCAAGATGGGTAGTGAGGAGGATACCCTGGCACCCATCAAGCCAAGTGACCATGAAGAATGAGAGTACCCAGTGAATCCAAAGTCAGGGCTAAATATCACATGCTGTTCACCACCAGGCCAGTCCTCCTCCTCTCCCTGTGATAGTGTGGTCCAGGCTGTGCACGGTGAAGTGCTGATGGAGGCCAAAGAGCTCCTCAGCTGTGGGTCCATGCTCAGGGTGTATCCTCTACAAGCTTTGTCCTCTTGGGAGTTTTCCCCAACCCTCACCTCCAGACCACCACTATCACCACCACTGTCACCATCACCATCACGGTCATGACCACTACCCTTATGATTGCTACCCCCATTATTTCCACCACCGTCCCATCTGAATGCAAGGCTAAGTTTATTTAGTGTCAAACTAGCCTGTGGGAAAGGCATGGGAATCCTCTCCAAACATTTCAGGGACTATGTATATAAAGGGTCCCTTTAAAGAATTCATGCTCTAGCCGGGCGTGGTGGTGCACGCCTTTAATCCAAGCACTCGGGAGGCAGAGGTAGGAGGATCGCTGTGAGTTCAAGGACACCCTGAGACTCCATAGTGAATTCCAGGTCAGCCTGGGCTAGAGTGAGACCCTACCTCGAAAAACAAACAAACAAAAAAGAATTCATGCTCAAGCTGGACATGGTGGTGCACGCTTTTACTTCCAGCACTCGAGAGGCAGAGGTAGGAGGATTGCTGTGAGTTCGAGGCCACCCTGAGACTACATAGTGCATTCCTGGTCAGTCTGGGCCAGAGTGAGACCCTACCTTGAAAAAAAAAATTCATATTCAAGGATGGGAAGATGGCTCAGTGAACAAAGCACTTGCTGTGTAAGCACGAATACCTGAGATCAGATCTCCAAAACCCACATAAAACACAGTAGCACAAGCACCTGTAATCCCAGTGCATTTATAGCAAAATGGGAGGTGGAGAGAGGAGAATCCACTGGTGGAAGGTCATGCACTAAACAAGCTCAGTAGTGAACAATAAACCCTGCCTCAAAGTGAGACATGAGGACCAACACTGGCCTACATGCACCCATACACACACCCATACACACAGAGGGGGGGGGGCAGACAGACAGACTACCAAGCCTCAGTGACTACCAAGCCTCAGAGACTACCAAGCCTCAGAATGGGACCTTACTGAGAAAAAGGTCTTTCCAGGCATAATTAGCTACGGATCTTGTGGTGACATCATCTTGGCTATGAAGTGGGCCCTCAGTCCAGGGACCAGTATCCTTCTATGAAGAGAGGATACACAGGCTCAGGAAGAAGGGGGCCATGTGAAGACGGGCAAAGAGCAGAGCGCTGCCTTACAAACCAATGAGAGCAAGGACGGCCAGCAGCTGCTGGAAGCCTGGAAGAGGCCTATTGGTTCCCCGAGTGCTGATGCTCCTAAGAGCAGAATCATGGGCACGATCTGTGGTGGTGACCAGCCTTTCCCTGAGCGTAAGGGTGGTAAGGGGCTTTGCATGGCTGCATGTGCCAGTGCTTCATGCCTTGTCCTGGGTGAATGCTACTCTGTCATATGGGCATACCACATCTGTTCATTTACTTATCCACTGGTGGACATTTGGTTTTTCTGCTTTGGGGCCTCAGTGAACACTGGGAAATTAGTGGCTGCCAGGGTCTGGGAAAGCAGGGGCCAGGAAATGACAAAAATGATCTAAAATTGACTATAGAGTTGGGTGCATACATCTGAGACTACTAAATTTAAAACTAATGAATTGTACAGTTATAAAGTATTTGAATTCTACCTTACTTAAGCTATTCAAAAGAAGGCCAGATATGGGCTGTGGAGATGGCTCAGCATTTGAAAGTCACTGCTTGCAAAACCTGCTACCTGGGGTTACAGCTCCCATGTAAAGCCAGATGCAAAAAGTGGCACATGCATCTGGCATTCATTTGCAGTAGCAAGAGACTAGCAGATTCAAACACATGGATACACACACACATAAATAAAAATTAAAATGTTTTACACTACTTGACCCTTTCAAAAATATTTTTTTTGAGAGGGTAAGAGACAGAGGCAGAGGAGGGAGAGAATGGGCTGGCATGCCAGGGCCTCTTGCCATTGCAAACATACCCGAGCACACGTGCCACCTTGTAACCTGGCTTTATGTGGGTATCAATAGGTCCTTATGATTTGCAGGCTACAGCCTTAACCAGTGAGATATCTCTCCAGCCCTAAAGTATTTTTTAAAGGCCAGAGATCTCTAAGTTGAGGATCTGCGTGCAAAAGGGACTTGAACTCAACCCAAATTCCCAAGAAGGTGCGCGTCCTGTGTCCACTTCCTGCTTTGTCCTGTCTGCCGCCACACGCCCCACTTCCTACACAGTTGCCAGTAGAGGAGAAAAACGTAAGTAAGTAACCATATTTTATGCTGCCGATTACAGAAATTAATTTAACTTCAGGGGAAACTAATTGCAAATACAACTGCTAATCTTTCTGTGTGCTCTCTCTCCCTGTCTCTAGCTATTTGCCAGAGAGCACTAGGGTTCAAGCTACAATTTGGCATTCCCTTTAAATAGCTTTAAAATTGGAAGGAAAAAAAAATAGTCTTCACCTATACGGGGCTGGAATATAATTTACACACAATTATATGACATAGTCAGGCTACAACATTACCTCTGATTAAAACAACAGTAAGTCAGCAACAGGAGGACGTGCTCTCTAATGAAATGATCAAGAGGCCTCAACAGGGCACTTGGGCTCCCCACCCTCATCCCAGAGTCCTCCGCTTGGCTCCCTCCCAGACTCATTTAAAAAATACTACTTCCTCTTACCCTTGGGGGAAAGCTGCAGCCACAGGGGTGACCTGTCCACAGATCGTATCGGAGAGTAATATCCTAGACAGTAGCACTGAATCATAAAGGGCTGGGGGAGGGGGCAGAAACGGCATGGATGTATGTTGCTTTGGAAGAGCACAGGAAATTAAGGATGTGTGATCTACACGTTAACTGATGCTGAGTGAGATGGTGGCTGGCTGGCTGGCTGGGTGGCTGTTGTCCCCACCACAGACACCCAAACTGTTAGGCACCCACAGGCAGTTTCCCCCACCACTCCAGCCTTGGAGCATCCTGTCCCCCACCGCCACACACGTAGGTTAATATTATATGAGCTGAAATCACTAAGGGGGGGCCCCTAAAACTTTCCCCAGTGTTCCAATGACTACCAATACATCGGTGCAATTAAAACCTGTCATCTTTTAGAGCGCTGGCACTGGGTAAATTAAACAAGCATCCTTTACTGACCCTGAACCTGCAAGGAATCCTTGCTTTCTGCATACACAAGAGGCGCCTCCAGAGCCCCAGGCAGGGACAGGAAGCCAAAGGAAGCTTCATAAACCTCAGAGAGAGGTGGGAGAAGGTGAGCCAGAGAGGATGGCAGAGCTGCTGTGATTCAAGGCACCACAGGAGCCCATGGTGCCACCCAGGGAGAAAGTCTCTAAACATGCACAGGTGAGCCAAGGGAGGGAGCAAGAAATGGCAACTCGGATGCTCTCGGGACCCGACAGAGAAGATGGACTCAAGGGCGATTCTGTGCAGAGAAAGGGCCCAAGGAAGTCGGCAAGTTTAAAATATCCCTACTGGCCTACCCACGCCTACACTTCCAAGCATGTCACTGTATACGGTGACATCCTTATTAACTGCCCTGGTTTGTCACATAGGTTTGGACTTTCCTGACATCCCTGAGCCTCACTTTCCCCCTTCTATCAAATGTGTCTATAATCCCAGACTAAATAGCACAAACCAAGACCCACCTCATGTGACATTACAACTAAGAACCTTGCCCTTCCCCCCCCCACACTACTGACAGCAGTCTTTCTGCACCCTCCAATGAAGACACTAAGGGAAGCCCAGGCCCCTGAACTTACGTCCATAGCCACAGCCTTCCTCAAAGTTTCTTCTCTTCCCCACTTGGCTCCACAGACCCCAGTTGCCCATTTCCAGGATGAGCGATGCATGGGGCTCTTTCCAGTAGCATCCCGGCCCCACACAGGTGTCAGGATGTGTGAACACACTGCCATAGAGGCTGGAGAGATGGCTTCGCTGTTAAGGCGCTTGCCAGCAAAGCCAAAGGACCAAGGTTCGATTCCCTAGTACCCATGTACAGCCGGATGCACAAGGTGGTGCATGCATCTGGAGCTTGTCTGCAGTGGCTGGAGGCCCTGGTGTGTCCATTCTATCTGCCTCTCTCTCTCTCTCTCTCTCTCTCTCTCTCTCAAATACTGCCATGGTCAGTGAGCTCAGAGATCTCTTTTGGCCTCCAGGATGGTTCTCTCCCCAAATGCTACAGGTTATCTGGGCAGTCACCACGACAGGAAAGTGGGTATTGTCCACATGGAAAAGAACACTTCCCAGCTTTCCTGGGGTCGGAAGTGAATGTCTACTCCTTTGCCTATCATATGTGAGGGCCTTGTTATCCTCCACAATGACCCTGTCCCTCCACAGCGAACTGTGTTGGATAGAAGACACATCAGTCATATGAGAAGGACAATAGACCTTCGGACATGTGTCAGGTTAAAAAGAAAACCAGGGGATGCCCAATGGACTCTAGGAGACTGCCCAACCAAGGACCTCTAGAACCATCCCTCCAATAAACTGGGAGCCACCTGCGAGAACTATGCCTGCCTTATCACCGCAGAATCTAACCTACTCCTCTTCAGAGAGGACAACTTTGCTGGCTGGCAGGTTCTAAAGCCACAGCACCCCATCCCCCAAGCCCTCCAGTTGATTTCGTGAAGAGAGCGAATGGGAGCCTCAACCCTTAGCCCTGATTGCCGTCATTACCATATTTTACTTGTACGTGGCAATCAGCTCCTGATGAGCAAGTTTTACCTAAGCCGCAGCTCTGAGCAGGCCGCGCTCCTTCCTACAGCAAGGCGGCTTAGCCCCAGCGGCAGCTTAACGAGGCCCTGGGAATCCTTAGCCTGGCCCGATCCTCAGCAACTCTGGCTTCAGAGGTCCACCACAGGCAGGTCCGGCATAGCTAATTCTTTGTGTTCCCCAGAAGATTATCACGTGAAGCCACAGGTCTCTATGTGACACTGCTTCAAACCATCACTGGAGAAAAAAAGATGGAGGCTAGATGGAGGGCAAGGTGTTTTTTTTTCCACCACTATCTTTACTCAGCATGACAGAAGAGGCACAGAGGCACAGAAAGCACCAGGAGTGTGACCAGGAAGAGTACCAGCTTGACCACTCCCTGTGCAATTTAAGGTGGACATATGTAGACTGAGGGCACCACAAGAGATAAATGTGTTAAAACCCCTAGCCCAGAGCTGGGGAAGACCGTTCCGTGGTTAAAGTCATTTGCTCCCCAAGCCTGTCAAGTGGAGTTTGGGTCTCCAGCATCCACATGAAGCCAGACACGCAGTACATTGCACGTCTGTGATCGCAATGTACCTATGGCAACAGGAAGCGGAGTGAGAAGAATCCTGCAGTCTGTCGGCCTTCGCAGAGTTAAAACCGTAATAATAAAATACATCGTACCTCAAAGTGAAAGGAGAGAATCAATACCCCAAAGTTGTCCTCTGACCTCAACATATGCAATCTCATACACTCACACATATACATACATACACATGCACACACAAATTAAAAAAAAAAAAAGAGCTGGGAGATGGCTCAGCAGTTAAAGGCACTTGCTCACAAGGCAACCAACCCTCTGACCTCCACAAACACACTGTGGCACCCACATGTGCCCATACAAATAATAGAAAGACTGGAAGGAAGAAGGAAGTGGGGAAGGGAAGGGAGGCAGGCCAGCCACCCATCTCTGGCCTGTCTCTGGCAGCAAGCTACATTCCCTCCCTCACTCTCTCGTCATCTGTGTCCCAGGGAACTAGGAGCCACTAAGCACTGGGCTAAGACAGGTGGATGCAAAGTTGATGAGCGCTTGTCTCTGCGTTGAAGATGCTCACGCTCAAGTAAGAGGTTGGGCTTGGGACACAGAGGTGGGGGTGCCCTGTACTTTGAAGGTCAACAAGGCTAGGGGAGGCCAAGGGAAAGGGCTTGCAGGCAGAGGCAGCTTCAGTGCCTGGCATGTGGGATCCAGGGTCGCTGGCGCAGCAGAAGACAAAGAGCAAAAGTCAACGAGTGGAACAGAGAAGAAGGCGGCTTCCCAGGCCGTGCCAGGGGCAGAACCTCCACAGTGCTTCAACAGGGGACTGACAGATGTCCCAATCCAGCTCTTAAGGGTGGGGTGGAGAAGTGGAGGCCTGCATCCCTTTAGTACTTACACGCTGGCCAGAGAAAGGGAATGTGCCAGGAAGAAGACACCTGACATTAGTCCTAACGACCATCGTGAATCCTTGGGTCAACTTCCCCATCTGCAGATTCCTTCCTACTCTGCCATTCAACTGTTCCAGAAACATCCTAGGAGTGGGGAGGGAAGGTGAGGGAGGAGTGGCATAAGGAGAGATAAGCACAAGGCCTGCTTGGCTCAGTGGTCTTTGAAACACTCAGCCATCTGCTAAGTCATAAATCTCACCTGTCAAGAGGGGGAACAAAGGTCAACCCTGGTCCCCACCCCAGGAAGTGCTAGTGTGGTTCCCCATCCTCTATGAGTAGGTGGGGAAGAGGGAACCAAAACAAGTGTTTGCAGTTAGGGACGCTAGAAACAGTCATAAGCAAGTCACTCAACCTTCTATTGACTGCTTTGCCCTTCAAAAAGATACAAAGGGATTTTCCTAAGCCCAAGAGGGCCACAGAGTCCAAAAAATGACCAGATTTGGAGGTTGCGGTAACGGAAGGACCATGTGCCAATCCCAGCATCCTGAGCAGGCGGAGTGGCAGCAGAATTGGCAATAGGAGGAATGTCTACAGCAAGGGACTGAGCTCCTCTGATCTTCCATTTCTTCCCCTCCAACATGGGATTAAGATTGAAGGATGGCGGCATGTGCCAGTAATGCCAACACCTGAGGGGCTGGCACAGCAAGATGGATAGTTCTAGGCCAGTCTGGTTATGTAATAACATACCGCCCCCAGCCCACTGCCTCAAAACAACAACAAAACAACAGGTAGTCCTACTGACTGAAGCATGCTCACTACGGGGCTGGGGCTGGAAAAACAGGCATATATGTTCTTACTTTCCTCTGCCTGCTTGCTCGGGAATGAGGGCCAAACCTTCCCTGCCTTCCACCTGCACCAAACAGAAGGCTAAGCACTGTCCATTCCACTTCCGCTTCCCTACGTCAGCCCCCGGGTCAGATCAACTTTCCAAGAGCTGAAGGTGTCCAGGCAAAAAGAACGCCATCATGGGCCGTGCAAGGCAGCGGCTTCGTCTGCCTTCGCCTCCGCAGCTCGTGACCCTCTGCGGAGGAACAGACTGTTCTCCGTCAGGAAGGTCACTGTGAGACAGAGAAAGCGATCTGGCCTCAGAGGTGACATTTCTCCACTACACCAAATCCTAATACATCCGTGCGCTGCTCGTGCCAGGAACATATTTCTATAAATCCTCACATAAAAGAAAACTTTATTTTCCAGTGGGATAAACAGGGGGAGAAAAAGGAAGCAACTGTCACAGCAAAAAAAATATCACCAATCAAACAGACCCAGCCGGCCAGGAACTTCACTGAGTGTGCAGCGGGACAGATGTCTCAGAGCCACGACGTCTGTTCTACTGAAAACACTTGTACCCGGCCAACCAGACCGCCAAGCCCAGAAGCCCCCCGCACACCAGCTATCTGGTCTGGCTGGCTGTTCACTGAGGTGAAGAGGGAATGGGGGAGCCATTAGCTGTCAGCCAGCACAAGGTGGGGGGCCTCAATGCACAGTCCTGCAAGGCTATCAAAGCAATCACACAGCCCAGCACATGGCCTCTAGCTCTCCCCAAGGGGGCACTTCTGGCAGACTGGAGTTTTCTGAGGGCAAAACACCTTGCACCTGGCAAGTACTTCAGAAAATTGAGTCTCCTTCCTTCAGGGAACAAATATCTGCCCAGTTAAACCCCATTTATCCAACACCAATCATTCATTCGTTCACTCATTCATTTATTCATTCCCTCCACACACACAGCTAAGTACCAGGTGCTAGGACAGGGACTGAGTTACTTCTCCATCTAGAAGGAAGCCTGTATAGAAAGGACCGTGGTCAATTTGCCCCCTAGAGTAGAGCTAGGGAATTTTGTCTGTCTTGTTCACCTTGAAAGAAAGCCTGGTTCCTAGCAGACACTCGAAACTCCTGGTTGAACGAGTAAGCCAATGAATGTGGCCTCCTCAGAATCACTTTGTGGATGATTCCAAGTTCCTGAACACCTACTGGCCTCCTCTCTTACTCCTGGGTAATCCACGTGGTCCTCATTGCAAAGCCAGGCACAAGCTGTCGGGAGATAAAAGGCTTTGTTCCTGAGGAAAACAGCTGGCCCGAGTTCTGTGTAACAGCCAACAGACACACAAAACAAAGTGCTGTGATCGACAGGTCCTGCTACACTCAGTCAGACAAACCCTTCCTCACCACGTGGACACAGAGCTGACAGGGCACCCTTACATATGAAAAGACCACTGGTGACTTCTTAGAAAAGAGTTAAGGGCACAGTTGGTAGAGCACTTGCTTGCCTAACATGCAAAGCCCTGTTCAATGGAGAACAGTAGTACATATCTGTCATCACAACACTCAGGAGGTGGAACAAGGAAGAACGACAGAAGTTCAAGGTCGGGCTGGAGAGATGGCTTAGCAGTTAAGGCACTTGCCTGCAAAGCCAAAGGACCCAGATTTGAGTCCCCAGTACCCACATAAGGTGGTACATGCATCTGGAGTTCGTTGCAATGGCTAGAGGCCCTGGCATGTCCATTCTTCTCTATGTGCCCCTCTCCCTCCCTCCCCCTTTCTCTTTCTGTCTCGTTCTCTCAAATAAATAAATAAAATATTTTTTCAAAAAAAAGTTAAAGGTGGGGTGGAGAGATAGCTTAACGTGAGGCACTTGCCTGCAAAGCCAAAGGACCCAGGTTCGATTCCCCAGGACCCACGTAAGACAGATGCACAAGGTGGCACATGTATCTGGAATTTGTTCGCAGTGGCTAGAGGCCCTGTCATGCCCATTCTCTCTCCCTCTCTGTCTCTTTTTCTCCCTTTCTCAAATAAATAAATAAAAAGTTAAAAAAAGTTAAAGGTCATTTTGGCTACATAAGGAGTCAAGGCCAGCCTGGGCTACATGAGATCCTGTGTCAAAAAAAAAAAAAAAAAAACTCTTAAAAAGGTCTGGGGAGATACCTCAGTGGTTAAAGGTACTTGTTTGCAAAACCTGCCAGCCCAGGTTTGATTCTCCAGTACCCACATAAAGCCAGCTGCACAAAGTGGCACATGTGCCTTGAGTTCATTTTTTTAGTGGCAGGAGGCCCTGGCATGCCCACCACAAGCATGCCTATCCCTTCCCACCTGTCTTGTAAATAAAAATATTTTAAAAGTTAGTGCAAAGCAGAGAGCTCCATCAGCTATGGGGAGGTTATCATCCCACGCTGGGATGAGAGTTCTCAATAATGTAGATGCCAATGGGGGGGGGGTCATACTCCCATAAGTAACTCTTCACTCTGCTCTGCAAGGTACCCCAATAAACTCACTGGTTCACAAAAAAAAAAGTTAGTGGAAAGATAAGAAAAAATTCAAAACAGGGGAGGAACCCGAAGCTGCTGACATTCACAAATTTAGTGACAATTCCCATTGCCTGTGTCATCTGCTCTTGATCAATTCCTCAATACTATTAATGAGTACCAAGTCCCTACCGGACCCAAGATTTGGTCCTCTGCTCTTGAAGATCCCCCAAGGGCTCAAGAAACAGACACAGTAGCGTAAGTGTGCAAAAGAGACACAGAGGGAAAGGTGGTGTGCTGTCAGACCAATCATGGACAGCAACGGAGAGATGCTTGCTGAAGGCTTGGAAGGAAACCAGAGAGAACGGCAGGCAGAGTCACGTCAGCACGAACCATCATAGCTTGTTACGGATGTCCAAAAACTGGCAGTGTCAGGCATCCAGCAGGAAGGCACATCTGCTGGGAGGCGAAGGTGGAAACGTGAGCACGGGTGATGTCACACAGAGTGTCCTACACACTCTCATGAAGAGCAGTGGGCTCCATCCTGTGCGCAAGGGGTCATCGATCAGCAAGTTCCAAGCAGCTGCCTCAACAAGCGGACTGGCAACCTATTTTAAGATTCCATCCGCACACTTCACAGAGGCCCTCCTTGTCTTCCGTGGCGGAATGGAGATTCTTGACACTCAGGGCACATCTGAAACTACGACCATCACGCACAGCTGTCCTCCGAGTGGCATCTGCGACTCAGAACAGCTCATTTCCTGTCCTGCCACCAGTCTCCAGACCTTCACACTTGCTGAGCAACGTAGCTATTCCTCCCCTTCACCACAAATCCCATCCTCCTAAAGGTCTCACACTCCAACCCCTATTCATGCTTGCTACTCCCCAGCAGGGCTCCCTAGAACTTTCTCCCAAGTAGATGCAGGTCAAAGGAATGTGTGAGAGCAGAGAACCCCGGGCCTGTGCACCCAGAGAAACCAGAGACATACTAGAGAGAGACCGCCTCTGATCAGATGGCTTTACAATTTATTTCTACGTATGGTGTATACATGTCCATGCGTTCACATGGGTGTACATGCACGTATGGGCACATGTGTGAGGAGACCAGAGGTGGACACTGAGTATCTTCTCAGTCTCTCTCCGCCTAATTCTTTGAGACAAGGTATCTACTGAATTCAGGAAGCACCAATTTGCCTTGAAAAGCTAGACAGCAAGGCCCAAAAATCCTTTACCCCACCTCATCAGCACTGAGATTCCATGCCTCTGCCGCCACACCCAGCCTTGACATAGGTGCTGGGGATATGAGCTCGGGTCCTTATAATTGCTCAGCAAACACTTTACCAACTTGGTCATTCCCCAGACCCAGTAGTCATGATCTTAACAGCAGCTCCTTGTAATGAATCTTTATGGAAAGAAGAGAAGACATAACTGGGCCTGCTTCCCTGGAGGGGTTGATATCTGACGTAGGGAGACAGGACATCTGTAGGGCACAGTTCTCAAGGCCCTCCTTCCAGGGCTCCCAATCACCATCTCTCTTCCTGCCCCAGGCTCCAGTAGCCAGCATTTCTACCCTTAGGCCTTCGTTGGCATTACTCCAGCCCCACCCTCACCCACCACCCCCTGGCGACAAAGTGATTCTCCAAGCCCAAAGCCCCAATCCAAATAATTTCACTCAAATAGCATCACCACAAGGCTTCCCTGACTGCCCTACACATTCCCCAGCTTTTCATTTCCAATATCTGCTAAGATTTCTTTGTTTCACTTAGCATCTATCTTCCTCTCCCCCCAAAAATAAGTTTTGTGAAGTCAGGAACTTGGCTTTGCTCAAAGATGCACCTCCGGGGGCTGGGGAGGTAGCTCAGCGCATAAAATGTTTGTTGGGCAAGCACGAGGACCTGAGCTCAGCTCCCCAACACCCACATCCATGCTGCGTGTGGTAGTACACGCCTGTAATCCCAGCACTACGAAGGCAGGACATACCCCACCCCGCCCAGCGGAGTCAATGAGTTCTAGGTTCAAGGTGAAAGCTGGCCTCAAAACAAGAAGGTGGGGCCGGAGCGACGGCTCAGCAGCTAAAGCACTTGCTGCACAAGCGTGAGGACCTGAGCTCCACCCTCAGAACCCATGCACCAAGCTGAGCACGACCACACATGCCTGGGCGGGGTAGACACAGGAGGACCACTGGGATGCCCTGGTCAGCCAGGATAACCAAAAACCAGGGAGCTCCAGGTTCAGCAAGAGACATTGTCTCAGGGAAGGTAAAAGAGCCACAGGACACCTCGTGTCTTCTTCTGACCTCCACATGCATGCACACGAAGCAAACACATCTGCAAATACATGTGCACATACCACCAGTGCCATATGCACGCACACACACCATACATACTACACACATACGCCAAAAATAAAAATCTTTTTAAAAAGCAACCAAGGAAGGCACCCCGTGTCAACCTCTGTCTTCTACACAAACACACATAGGATGAGCCCTCAGGCACACAGGTGTGCATACACACACACATGAACATGCATAAACACATACACACATGCCAAAAAAAAAGAAGCAGTCCCCCCCCCCCAGAACCTGGGAAGTAAGTGACATGCAATTAATACCTACTAAATGAACAAAGAGATGTTCTAAAGCGTCCTCTCTCCTTTCTCTGCATCTGCCCAGGATGCAAATGAGTCCTGACAGCGGGCTCATTTCACCCTGCCTCCTACAGGCACGAGGTGTTTACCATTCCTTGAAGGTAGACACCATGTCTTACGCGTGTCTGAATCCCCAAAGCATCAGTGGTGCTCAAGTAGATCATCTATTAACTTAAGAATCAAATTGCATGGAAACAGGCAAAGAATACACAAGCTAATGTCACTATAACCCTCTACCTAGGTGGTTTCTGCTTCCTTCGGCGGGACAGTGCATTTACCAGGCTGCTCTGGCGGGCAGAGAACCCATGCCAGGGCCTCGGAAAGTGCATAGGTGACCAAGTCACCAGCCACGCGTGGCTACTGAAATTCAAATATAAATTATTAAGATGAAATGCCACTGACCATTCCATTCCTCAGTTGCAAGAGCTACACTGCTCAATGGTCTCCTGCAGCACAGTGAGATTTTCCTTGTAGCAAAAGCAGTCACATGGAGAGTCCTTGCCCCCCTGCCCCCCAGCAGGTAACTTGCTAGTGGGACAAATAGGAAAAGTACAAGAAAGACCACCTGGAGAAGGAACATGCTAACGGGGGGCTCCTGAGAGAGTTGGGCGAGGACAGAGCGAGCTTCACGGTAAGCACGGGGCCCTGGCATGCATGAGCAAGCTCTCCCCCCCGCCCACCACCACCCTGCCTCTGCTTGCAAATAAGTAAATAAACACACCCTACCTCTGCGTGAAAACAAATAAACAAAAATAGATACCAAGAGCTGGACACAGCACATTCCTGCAATCCTAACACTTACTTTCCCAAGCTCAAAGGCAACCTTGACTACAGAGTGAGATCCTGTCTGGAAGGAAGAAATGGGATGGGAAAGGAAAGGAATGCCATTCTAGAAGTCAAGAGAATGGAGCAAGGCTTGGCACAGCCAGAATCTCAGGTGAAGGACCGCTGCAGACTCCTGGGCAGAGGGGGAGCAGGGAAGGGGAGCAGAGAGGAGGATTGCCAGCGAGAAAGCCTCCCTCCCGCTCACGTGATGAGGTCTTAAGGAATGGCAGCGCTCACGCTCACCAGAATCCGAAGTGGAGGACAGACACACATGGTGGCAGCAGGGATATGACACGGCAACCCCTTGCCCGGGGGCTAGGGCACGTGCACATTCATCTCGGCCCTCACGAATGCACAGCCTCCTGTCCTAGACGGAAGTAGGCAGAAGCAGAACCCATGCCCGCACTTTGTCCTTCCAGTGGTTTCTTCAGCAGGAGCTAAAACCCCTGTGAACAGACTCACCTCAGCTGGCCTAATGAGCACCTCTAGGTCACTCAGCATGCCCCCAATACACCCTCACTACCAGGAGACCAGGAAGACGAGGGTCTTCCAGTTTTGACCCTGCTGTGGGGAGCACAGGTCCCAGACAAATCAAAGTGTGGAGGGCTTTGAAGCTAGAGGTGCGCGCTCTGCTCATGTTCGCCAGCCTCGTCTTCCTGGTCCTTCCTAGACACCCACTGTGGACTAAAGATTTCTTTATGCAAGTTGGGGGCTCAGTGTGGACCAATTCCAGACGCTTCTGTGTGGAGTCTTAACCAGGCGCTTAAGATGCAAGGGTACAACTTGGTAAATGCTATTGTGGGTGGTTCTGCAAAGTCTTGGATGCATTTCGGAGAACAGTTAAATAAGACTAGGATGAGGGGAGAGGGGCAAAGAATCAGTTGGGGCTCATCCTCCCCAACTCCCAGCACAGGAGTCTTTGCGACAACCTGTTTCCATTAATTAACCTATTTTCCACAGCCAATGCCAATACCCACTCTGCTGAGCTGAGCCCTCTACTCCAAAAGCCTTTTCTCCAATGGCACCTACTTTCAGAAGACAAAGAGGACAGCAAAGAAAGGATTTCTAAAGTTACCAGGCCAAGGAAAAGAAAACAAAAAAGAAAAGAAAAGAGGACTGGGGAGGCACTGGATTCACAAAGAACACCCTGGAAACGAGGAAAGGCCCCTGACTTTCCCTCCTCAGCAGCCCCAAGCTGACTAAGAGCTACACATGAGGCCACGGAGGGTGTCCGAGGGTAAGGGGCCACACTCCTCTCCCCACAGCGTCCCCATGGCTCCTTATCGCTGGCCTACAGGACTGAGCCGGGTCGCTGACTGTTTATGGAAAGAGCTGTGGTGAGAGGCAAAAAAAAAAAAAAAAAAAATCCAAGAAATAACTTCCTGACAAGCTGACAGCTGACATTCTTAACTGAACACAGGATGTGCCAAGAAATGATCAGGCCTGGCTTTTCTCTCTCTGATAGATGACAAAGCAAAAAAAAAAAAAAAAAAAAGGAAAAACGAAAATGAAAAAAACACACACACAACTGTAGCCACGCGTCTCATAAATCACGACTTTTATTGAATGTTTCACCACATAATAGCAACAGTCAAATTGGATAAAGACAGCCTTCTCTAAAGTTCCAGAGGCGAGCCCATTCCCGCCCCCAGCCCAGGGCACAGGGGACGGGAGGCTGAACCGTGAGGCACAGCAGGGCGTGGAAGAGTAGCTGGCCGGCAGCAGGTTTCCCACATGACCAGTGAAACCTAAAGACCCAGAAGGGCAAAACGAGAGCAGGACCACACGGGTGAGGGGTCTGCTCCTGAAGGATCCTATGGGTCTGAGGAGTGTGTACAAACAGAGGAATGTAAGATGGGCAACATGTCCATGGCTGACCCCATGGGAGGACTTCCAGAGCCCTGAGGCAGGCGGACCAGTCGTTCATGATGGGGAACTAAGCCCAGCAACTGGCCACCAATAATAATCTGAGTCCATCTGGCTATGAGAAGAATGCAGCCATCCTCATGGAAAACTGCTTTCCTCCAAAACCTCCCCACCTAGTGACCCACACTCAAAGCCTGGCATGCCAGCATCCCGAAGCTAAACTTGGCAAATTAAGAACTGAAGACAGCAAGAACTTTCTACAATGCCTCCATCTCTGAGACAGGAAAAAAAGAGTGATAACATTTTGTGTAGCTCTGTTCTCTTCCATCCCAACTCATCTAAGTGGTATACATCAGGGAAAGAAATAAGTACAGTGTCTTCCTAAATTGTGCTATTTGCAGAACCCATGAGAATATATTTATGGGCAAATATATGTGAAGTACTTGTGGTTGCTGCCTCCACGAGTACCCACAGGACCTAACTGTACTGGAGCCCATTGGCATGGCCATGGCCCCAGAGCCCCTGCCCATTCCCAATGGACACAGGATTCCAGCTGAGGAGTCAGCCACTGTGACACAATGCAATGGGTTGGGGTAACAGGGCAGAAGCATCTCAAAGGAAATATCCTGATCCAAGTCATATTTAAAATGATCTTATTAACAATACCCGAGTCAGGTTTGGTTCATTTCTCCCTTCTCCCGCTCTATGCCAAGGACTTTAAGAAAGTCACTTATGGGTCAAGATGGCAGCCACAATGATCATGTGCCCTCTTGCCCCACCTGAATCTAGGGTGTGAGGTGTAGGTCTCAGAAACCACCCTGTCCCAAGAAGCAGGGTGGAAATTCTTCAGTGTGAAAAGCAGTTAAGGGCTCCCCCCTTTCCAAAATTTTAATACACTGTTTCAGAATGTTAATGGTTAGCCAATCAGCTGCCGGCTTGGATACAGAAAGCTATTCCAGGGGTTTGGGAAGATAGTGATGTGCCACAGAATAAAACCTCTAAGCCCAAGCCACCAGTGAATCTACCTAGAAATTTCTCCAGTGCCAGAAGTAAGTCACAGGAGGTCAGGGTTTCACATGCTGAATCCATGTGCCTGTCTGCGCCCTTTAGGGACAGAAGGGATCTCAGTGCTGGCAGCTGGGAAGAGTGTGTGTGGTGTGGGATGGTGTAGTACGATGTGGGGTGGTGTTGTGTGATATGGGGTGGTGCCACGTAGTGTGGTGTGGTATTGTGTGGTGTGGTGTGATGTGGGGCGACACTGTGTGGTGTGGGGTGGTGTTGTGTGACATGGGGTGGTACTGTGTGGTGTTCTGTGATGTAGGGTGGTGTGGTGTTGTATGGTGTGGTGTGGTATGGTGTGATGTTGCATGGATTAGTGTGTGGGGTGGTGGTGTATGATGTGGGATGGTATTGTGCAGGGTGGTGTCATGTTCTGTGGTGGTGTATGATGTGGTGTGTGGTATAGGGTGGTGGTGTATGGGGTGGTGTTGTGTGGTATGGGGTGTTGTTATATGGTGTGTTGTTGTGTAGTATGGGGTGGTGTTGTGTGGTATAGAGTGGTATGGTATGGGGTGGTGGTGTGTGGTATGGGGTGTTGTTATATGGTGTGTTGTTGTGTAGTATGGGGTGGAGTTGTGTGGTATAGAGTGATATGGTATGGGGTGGTGTTGTATGGTGGGGTGGTGTATGGTATGGGGTGGTGTTGTGTGGTATAGAGTGGTATGGTATGGGGTGGTGTTGTGTGTTATAGGGTGTTGTCATGTTATGTGGCGGTGTATGATGTGGGGTGGTGTCATGTTGTGTGGTGTTGTGTTGTGTGGTACGGGGTGGTGTTATATGGGTGCTGTTGTGTGGTGTGTGGGGTGGTTTTGTGTGGTGCTGGTTTGTGTGGTGTTACCTTGTATCGTGATGTTGTGGAGTATGGTGTGAGACTATGTTGTATGGTGTGGTGTAATATATTGTGATGCATGTTGTGGTGTTTGTATGGTTTAGTGGTAAATATGCTGTGTGCTGTTTTGTGGTGTCACGTATGGTATATTTTGTGTGATACGATACTGTGTTATATGATGTGATGCTGTGTAAAAAGCTAACATATGGTAATTTACTGAGCTGAATGAATCAATACTACTTAAAAGTAAGTCTAAGTGGACAGGTTTGACCCAGAGGGGAGACCAGGAAACTGGGTCAGAACCTGGACTGGGCTCCCAGTTTGGCCTGCTTGCTGCTTGTTTGGTCCTGAGCAAGACACCTCATCTCTCAGAGCCTCAGCTAGTTCCCTCATCTATGAAATGAGATTGCATTCCTGAAGTGTGCAGTAGTTTCACTCTGATGTGCTCTGCAAACCTGAAAGGGCACAGGACACCCCTGGTCTCACGAACCTGCTCCAACATGATTCTTCTGACTCAGGCACCTTGTAATGGGGGCCGCGGGGGGAACAGACAGAAGCCACTCTAATCCCATGCTGGTCAAGAGCTGATTACCAAAAGAGAGAATCTTTTCTGGAGAGAGAGCCCATGTGTCATCTAGTTAAAGCAAGCGAGTGAACTCAAGTTCAAAGGCAGGATGGGCTCATTCAGCTGCTCTTCGATGGCCAGAGCTGGAGTCAGCAAAGGGGACTTGTGGGTCTTTGCTGTGGGAACGATGTCTTCCAGGTGCACAGCCACATGTATAAGAGGGGGACAAGGAACACAGCTCAGTCCTATCTCTAGCTTTATCTCCTGTTTGCACCCCACACCATTCCCCAATCCCACTGCGCTGCTGTATGTCTGAGCGGCCTCTGTGCCCTTATTCTTGCTGGCCATTCTGTTCAATGAACCACGTAAGTCAGTTCTGGATCCCTAAGTATGTGAGAACATTCTACTGTCATGTTCTCGTCATGCCTGGCACTATCCATGGTCACTAAAAAGTTTATGTCATCTGGCACTAAGTTCTGTGTTGTCACTATTTCAACATGCTCAGGATCTGTTTAGCAGCAGAAATTTATTCATGGAGATAAGAGAGGAAGCTGCGAGGGAGATGGAGTGCACCTCTACTTTCCAAGGCTACCTCTCCCTCCTTGCTCTACACCACCCCACAGAACGTGCCTGACCCAGCCCATCGCTGACCCATTGGGTCAGTTCATGCCTGGGAAGTGTGCTAATCACCTGCAGCCAGGGACTTCATGTGTTCATCCCACCTGTCTCCAAATGTCTGACCCTCTATCTACTTTTCTCTTCCTTCTTCTCCCAAAAGCCCCATTTTTAATTTAATCAGACTGGGTAGTCATTTAAAAAAAAAAAACACCCAGCCAGGCATGGTGGTACACGCCTTTAATCCCAGCACTCGGGAGGCAGAGGTAGGAGGATCGCCATGAGTTTGAGGCCACCCTGAGACTACATAGTAAATTCCAGGTCAGCCTAGACTAGAAGGCGACCCTACCTCGAAAAGCCAAAAAAAAAAAAAAAGGAAAAAGAAAAAGAAAAAGAAAAAAACCCAAACTTCAGCAGAAATGCAAACCTACCTCTGTATTATGTGATTTCTATGCACTGGGTGGCCAAAGCAGGAAGCTAGCAGCAGCTCATGTCTGACCCACTCTGGCCATTGTCAGGAGCACCTGCAAGTCCCAGTAGAGGTCACGAGGATCTAGGGACCAAGGCAATCACTGCAGCAACCCTCTGACCTAAAGCACGTCCTCAATGACAGCTGCACACAGACGAAACGCTAAGCAGCATTCCTGGGAGGTCTGAGACAAGCATCTTTGGAAACTCTGACTTTCGAGAAGCAATGTGGTGTTCTTCCATAGTATGAAGAAAACAGACTCAGAAAAGGGGTAGGAAAAAATACTAAGTTAAAAGGTCTAGTGAGAAATATCACAGGAGGGCTTGAGAGGTGGTTCAGCAGTTAAGGCGCTTGCCTGCAAAGCCTAATGACCCGGGCTCCATTCCCCAGGACTCATGTAAACCCAGAAACACAAAGTGGCATATGCATCTGGAGTTCATTTGCGGCAGCTGGAGGCCCTGGCACGTATCCATTCTGTCTATCTCTCCTCTCTCTCTCTGCAAACAAATAAATGAAGATATTTTTAACAAGAAATATAAGTCAGGTATGGTGGTGCACACCTTTAATCCTAGCACTCGGGAAGCTGAGGTAGGAGGGTGGCTGAGAGTTTAAGGCCAGCCTGAGACTAATTCCAGGTCAGCCTGGGTTAGAGCAAGACCACCCCTCAAAAAAAAAAAAAAAAAGAAAAAACAAAACAACAACAAAAGGACATGCCATAGGATACTAGATGGGAAACCGTCAATCCTCAGGCCTGAAATTTAACTCTTCACCCAGGTTACAATGCTGTATTACCACATACCACTGAAGCCTATGGTTGCAACATAACTGCAAATGACCTATCCTGAAACAGCACAAGACAGGGCCACCACCCCATGGCATGCTCTCCACACACTGCTTTGTCTCTATCTTTGGCACAGTTCTCGGTGGTTTCTGGTTTGGGGCTGGCTGTCTGCTTCGTTACATGTCTGCCTTACATGGCTGCAGTGCAGGGCACAAGCATCTCTCTTACCACGTGGTCTTTACTCAATTGCTGAGTAGACATGGTAGATGGGTGCCCTTATCCATTGCGACCTACTCCCCACTGGCCTTTCTATTATGCAAGAGCTGAAAACTAGGAATTACTATTTCAGATTGCCATGCAGCTGGGTTCGAAAGAGGAAGTGGTGTCCTCTGTACTTTAATTGTTTCCTCTGGTGGTGCAGCAGGGCTGTCTCAGCAATGCTGTGTCCCTGGGCTCTCCTCACCTCAGACAGAACCCATCTTGCTGGAGCGGATCATGGCAGGGCTGTAAGGGTGGTGGAGGCTTCCTGACTGGGACAGGGTGGTAGTCACCATTCTAAACCCAGCAGCCCAAGAGTTCAGAGAGACTCGCAGAAGTCTGGAGAGGCAGCAGCAGCTGCTTGAAGAGCCAGATCTGCCACAGGGCTCTGAGCTTGATATGAATCACAGCCTGGAGGTTTCCTACAGCCTTCTGCAGGGACCTTACCACCCTCCCCAGATTCCCTGCTGCTTAAGCTAGGTATGGGTGGAGTCCGCCTCTGCAACTGAACCAGACCACAACAGGCTCTCTGTTCTTGGTTTTCAAAAGATAGATATGGGCTGGAGAGATGGTTCCGCAGTAAAGGTGCTTGTCTGCAAAGCCTGAGGACCCAGGTTCAAATCTCCAGTACCCACATAAGCCAGTTGCATAAAATGGCGTACACGTCTGGAGTTCATTTGCCATAGCTAGTGGCCCTGATGTGCCCATTCTCTCTATCTGCCACTCTCTCTTTTTCTCTCTATCCAATAAATAAATAAAAATATTTTTAAATAAATAAAAAGATCAGGGGCTAGGAGATGGCTCAGTAGTTAAACGTACCTGCTTGCAAAGCCTGCCAGCCCAGGTTTAATTTCCCAGTACCCATGTAAAAGCTAGATGCAAAAAGTGGCACAAACACCTGGTACTTATTTGCCACGGCAAGAGATCCTGGTATGCACCCCCCCCAACACACACATATGCAAATAAAAACAAAATAGTTTTTAAAAGACAAATTAGTAACTTCACTCAAAAAGATGCAAATCACAGCTGGGCGTGGTGGTGCACATTTTTAATCCCAGCACTTGGGAGGTAGAGGTAGGAGGATCGCTGTGAGTTCGAGGCCACCCTGACACTCCATAGTGAATTCCAGGTCAGCCTGGGCTAGAGTGATAGAGTGAGACCCTATCTCGAAAAAACAAAAACAACAACAACAAAAAAAAAAGACGCAAATCAGCCAGCACACACCTTTAATCCCAGCACTTGGGAAGCAGAGGTAGGAGGATCACTGTGAGTTCAAGGCCAGCCTAGAACCACATAGAGAGTTCCAGGTCATCCTGGGCTAGAGTGAGACCCTGCCTCAAAAATATCAAAAAGAAAAAACAAGACACAATCAAAACCTAACATTTCACTTTGGGTCTCGATGGCTTCCTGCCCTGGGGCAGGCACTTCCTAATTGTTTCCTGGGGTTCAGTTTTTTTGTCTGTAAAATGAAAAGGAGAAACTAGGTATTCCCCCAAAGGTCCCTAACAAGCCTAACATTCAGTGGCTTTAAGTCCTTAGACCCTTCACACCTTTCATAATTCTGGATTTTTTAAAATTTTTTTCTTTATTTTATTTATTTGAGAGAAAAGTCATAGAGACAGAGACAGAGAGAATGGACACACTAGGGCCTCCAGCCGCTGCAAATGAACTCCAGACGCATGCGCCAGCTTGTGCATCTGGCTTACGTGGGTCCTGGGGAATTGAACCTGAGTCCTTTGGCTTTGCAGGCAAATACACCTTAACTGCTAAGCCATCCCTTCAGCCCCTGGATTTATTTTTACAATTAACACAACTGACGTGCCACAGTAAGAGAAACACTATGTCCATTCATGACTGTTGAGTTTCAAATCATGCTCTGAAACACACATTTGCCTGAAGCTAGCATCAACCTGGTAGTGCACAGTGCTAGGGACGGGTGGACGCAGGCAGTGAACAATATTTCTTTATACTTTCTTCTACAAAGAGAGACGGGAGGACTGGTTTTCCGTGTCAATCATATTTTTATAACAGAAAGAACCTGGTGCTTCTTTGTATGACAAATGGAAAACAGGTACAGCGTGTTTTAAGACTTACCCACATGTACTTTAGGGAGGGGCTTCCAGATCACTGACACATCCATACGCTGACCTGCTGATGGCGATGCCTATGTGTGGTAAGACTGCAGCTATTAGTTCAATCCTTGCACTCTGGGGCATTTTTCCAAGCGTGCCATGCTTATCAAGATGGGGGAAGACCGGGGGGGGTGCAAGCTCCCCACTCTGTCCTCGTCCCACACCTGTGTCCACGTGACAGGTACAACGCAAGACCTGACTCAGAGAGTCACTATCTCCAGCCGCAAACTTGGGTAAATGTTAACCAAGTAAGGCAGGCAGGTCAGTGTACAGGAGAGAAGCGGGCAGGTCAACGAGCCCTAGAGAGAAGCTTTGCCAAACCACACTGAGGGGAGGCCATTGACATGAGGAAGGAGGCTGGGGAGAGGAGGAAGTGGACACCATGGGGACCAAGAAACTCCATACGAAAATCCAGCCTCACCCTTGGCACAGGAAACAATGTTTACCGTGGAAACAGTGCTTTCCGGGTCTTGGCTTTTTCTTAAAAAAAAAAAAAAAATTATTGGGCTGGAGACATGGTTAAGTTAAGGTGTTTTCCTGCAAAGCCAAAGGGCCCAGGTTCAAGTCCCCAGGACCCACGTTAGCCAGATGCACAAGGGGGCACACATGTCTGGGGTTCGTTTGCAGTGGCTGGAGGCCCTGGTGCACCCATATTAATTCTCTCTCTCTCTCTTTTCTTTTCTTTTCTTTTCTTTCTTTTTTTTTTTTTTTGGTTTTGGTTTTTCAAGGTAGGGTCTCACTCTGGTCCAGGCTGACCTGGAATTAACTATGTCGTCTCAGGGTGGTCTGGAACTCATGGCAATCCTACCTCTGCCTCCCGCGTGCTGGGATTAAAGGCGTGCGCCACCACACCCGGCTTCTCTCTCTCTTTTCTCTGTCAAGTAAATAAATATTTTTTTAAAAATTTATTATTTGCAGGCTGGAGAGATGGCTTAGTGATTAAGCACTTGCCTGTGAAGCCTAAGGACCCCAGTTCGAGGCTCGATTCCCCAGGACCCACGTTAGCCAGATGCACAAGGGGGCGCATCTGGAGTTCATTTGCAGTGGCTGGAGGCCCTGGTGCACCCATTCTCTCTCTCTCTCTCTCTCTCTCTCTGTCTGCCTCTTTCTCTCTCTCTGGCTCTGTAATTTTCAAATAAATAAATAAATTAAATAATAAAAATTTATTATTTGCAAGCAGAGGGCAGGAGGGAGAAAAAGAGGGGGGCATGTACCAGGGCCTTCACCCACTGCTAACAAACTCCAGATGCATGTGCCACTTTGGTGCATCTGGCATCGCATGGGTACTGGGGATTCAAACCTGGACTGTCAGGCTTGCAAGCAAGCACTTTAACCACTAAGCAACTTGTCCAGCCCCTCTGGTTATTTATTCATTTATTTATTTGTTTATTTTGCTCGTTTAGTGCTGGGGATCAAACCTAAGGCTTATTGCATGCCTATTCTACTATTAACCCTACAAATAATTTTTATAAACTTATGTTAATTTTTAAAAATTAAGTAAGTTCCTCAAATTTCTGGTGAGAGTATATAGTAGTTCTTTCAGGAACCATTTTCCTTAAGGGGACAATATAAGCTAAAATATTTATAAAAGCTTACGTATAAGTATACGTTTATGATATTTTATAGATATTTGAATATTTTAAAGATTATAAAGATATATTGCTGATCATTTAGTTTTATTACACACATTCATATGTATACATTATATGCATTTTGTACATATATGTGTGTATAATCTCCTTTATTTGTTTCTTTAATCTTCTCTAAAATACCCATAATAGTCAGGCATGGTGGAGCACACCTATAACCCTAGCACTGAATAGCATAAGCAGGAAGATCACTGAAAGCTCACAGCCACCCTGGTCTACACAGTAGGTTACAGGTCAGCTACATAGCAAGGCTTTGTCTCAAAAACCACTCTGAGGGCTGGAGGGATGGCTTAGTGTTTAAGGTGCTTGCCTGCAAAGCTAAAGGATCCAGGTTCGATTCCCCAGGACCCATGTTAGCCAGATGCACAAGGGGGCACATGCAGTTGGAGTTCGTTTGCAGTGGCTGAAGGCCTTGGCACACCCATTCATTTTCTCTCTCTCTCTCTCTCTCTCTCTGTCAAATAAACAAATAAATAAAAATAAAAATATATTTTTTAAAAACCACTCCAAAATTCCACTTCTAGGTACATGTTGGGGGGGGGGGGTCAGAGATACTGCTATGAGGTTATGCACAGAGACTCCAGTACTATTTATAATAAGTCACTAACAAGCTGCCTTCAAGAATGGGCTTTGGGCACATGAAGTATTAAATGACCATACCAGGCAGACAGTGAGAACCACCCCACAAAAGAATAGTAAATGATACACGCCAAGATTCACAAAAGCAAGGTAGCAGATCCTGCATACTCAGGTACACATACATACACACATGCTCATGCAGGTGCTTTTTTATTTGCCTAGATAAAAAAGGAAGATAATGTACCAAAACATTAACAATGATCATGTCTAAGTGGTGAAATGTGAAATTAAGGGAGATCTGGCTTAATTTCAGTGGCTTTCCAAAGTTTCTTCCCAAGTTTCTGTAAGTGGAAAAGGCGGCCAGGAGCAGTAATCAATATCGTAAACAGCGCGGGAGCCTCTCCTGTCTGCGAACGCCAGCCTGGAGTCAAGCCCGTCCATCTATGGCAGGCCGACGCTGTGACGCTGCCCCTCAGCCGTCTGCGCGCAGCCAACGCTGCGCACTTGCCATCCTCGCGGACGAGAGTAGTATTTTAAGCTGCTTTTTAATTAATTAATTTGAGTCATGAGCATTTGAAATGTGACTAGTTTATGGAGCTGAAATTTACATTTAGCTCCTGTTTTAAAGCCCATTTAGCAAATTAACAAGAAAATAGCGACACTCAGAGAAGTTACTGAGCCTGCCTGCCTGTCACGTAGAAAACAGCAGCTCTGCCACGGGGTTCTCTGGGGGATCAAGTAAGACCACTTTGTAAAGAACCACGGACAATAAAAACGCCATCCAAGCCATAGTGTAATACTATCATCATGAAAGTCTGGCTGGCTCGTGACTGCATCACGGGGCTTCTTTACTCTGGTGAGGTCAGTCAGGCGAACACCAAGGGACCTGTGTCCCTGAGCCTGACTCTGCAGGCAAAGGGTCCCATAGCCCTCTGCTGCATCCACAAGCACAGCCAGGTAAGGACTGCAGCTCAAAGAACTTAAATCCATGCCAACGGTGCCAGGTTCTATCCAGTCATCCAAGCAGGTATAACAGGGTCTCTACTTAAAACCCTAAGGAAACGTGGTGGAGGCACCTGGCCATCACTGAATGTTCTAGAAGTCTCATGCCAGAGCAGGCGTTCAGGGCTGACTCCCAGGAACCAACTCCAGGACTTTTGGCTCTTCGGACAAAGGCACTTCAAAGAGTGATATAGACAGCTGGTGGGACAGTGTGGGGCCAACGCCAGAAGCCCAGAGGGTTTTCAAAGGGGCCTTACTCCCCCAGGACACTGTGATACCGCACAGAAGAGTGCTGCTTCTTCCATTAGGAAAGAGCTATGTAATCCAACCCCTGACTGACTCAAATAGTCTTTTTCCACAGTCTATCTGAGTTTGTGAGTTTCTGCATCGTGTTGAAGGTATTTTGACTGAAAATGCGCACAACACTGATAACAAGGCCTTGGCGCCAAGGCAGGCCTTGGCAGGACAGGACAGACAAGTGGCCCTCTGCTAACCTCAGCTTTCACAGCTACTCAAACTGAAAGCTTGAAATTAACTCACTCGGTTAATAATTCAAACCCACGGGCCGGGCAAGTTTTAACGTTTCAATGTTGGTTTACAATTAACCCAGCCATGGTGTTCTAAGGTGTTTGATTTTTAATTAGTCTATTGATTTCCCAGTCTGGTTAACAATTCTTTATTCAGGGCTTTTAATTTCCTTCTATTCTTGTTGAGAGAGGGAGAACAGGGGGTTGCTCGGGCTCTTTTCTCCTCGGAACCCCTCCAGGTCACAGTCCTGGCTTCCCCCAGGGACACAGGGTATGTGTCAAAACTAGGAGACATGAGACCTGACACCTGGATTCTGTGTGACCTAGAGCAAGTTAAGGTCCTCTCTGTGCCTCTTTCTTCATCTGTTCAATGCGATGGTAGGAACCATGCGAGCATGGCACGGAGACTCGTGAAACCCCACGGCAGCGCCTGATGCGATGGGGGCTGGGGACCTTTCCTTCCCATGCCGCCCAGCGAATCTGAACACTGTGCTCGCATCCTCTGCAAAGCCAGGGGTGTGTGTGTGCGTGTGTGTGCACGCACACACGTGCACACACACACACAGACTGTTCCCTAAGGTCTGTTGGGCCTGCTCTACTCCGAGTATACTTGAAGGTTCAGAGGTCATGGCCTTTCTCAAAGTCACAGTGCTCTGCAGCAATGGTCTGCTTAGAACCCACAGCCCACAGCAGGGAGAGGAACACTAGCACAGGCTCAGAGACAGCTGCGACACCCCTGACACAGCCAACAAGGTAAAACGGCCTTGCTACTGAGACAACTGTGACATCACCCTCAATGAAGTCACTACAGATAGTATACAGGGCACCCAACCGTCCCACCACAAGATCTACCGATCCACCCAGTGTGGATCGAAGCAGACCACCTTGGCATGTCCTGAAACCTCGCTGAGTGATTGATCAGGAGGCAGGCCAATCTGGAAATCACTGATGAGAAAGTCCCACAGTGAGGCCAGGAGGAAAGTGCTTCTGCCCCAGAGACTAGAGACTGTTCCTCCTGAAAAGTGAGCCCCTACTCAGACTTCAAAGCCCCGCTGAGAAAATCCTCTTGTTGAAAGTCCTCGCAATCCGCCCCACCTCCCCACAACAGCTTACCCATCAGCACGTTACCAACCCCTAGAAGTGTGCTGCACTCAGCTCCTAGAATAACTGGTCATCTGATGCCTATATTCTAACTCTGTGATCCTCAAACTTTTTGATGTCAGGAATTTTTTTTAACATTTTATTTATTTGAGAGAGAGAAAGAGGCAGATAGAGAGAATGGGTGCACCAGGGCCTCTAGCCACTGCAAATGAACTCCAGATGCATGCACCACCTTGTGCATCTGGCTTATGTGGGTACTGGGGAACTGATCCTGGGTCCTTAGGATTCACGGGCAGGTGTCTTAACCACTAAGCCACCTCTCTACCCCTCAGGAAACTATTGTACTCCTAAAAAGCAACGACCATCAAGAATTTCTGCATATGTTATAGCTATCATCACCAAAATTAAAATTGAGATATTTTTAACACAGGAATATAATATTGTCAGCATAGGCCATACAGCCTCTGGAAACTCCTACCACGTAACCATGAGAGAGTGAGAGACAAATGTGGAAATCTGTGAAAAGAAAAACTCTTTGCAGATCCCATGCAAAGGTGTCGGGCATAAGTAAGGGGTCCTGAACGACATTTTGAAAATCACTATTTGGGAGTGTTCACTGTATTCTCAGAGCTGCTTGAGGGAGGACAGGGCGTGTATCCTGCGTGTCATGCTCCTGGGTCTCAAGCTGGTAAACTGTTCTCACTTGCCCTCACTGAACACACCTAAGGGCAGGGAAACTATAGAACCCGCTGTGGCTGCCCACAGTTGGCCGCTGGCACCAATGTCGCCCAGGCCACCCAGCCCTGGAGGATGTTACATGACTGGAAAGCGCAGGGTCCGGCAGAGGCACGAGGGAACCTGTGTGCTCGGGCTTTGCCCAGTGTGACTGCAACCCCCATTCCTGCTCCCAAATCAGCACGAAGCCGGGGACAGGTGCACTGACGATGTGTACGCACGATGGCTTCTCCCTGGAGCCCCCAGGGTGCCTCTCGGATGGGGATTTAGTATCTCCTAGGTCGCTTCCCACACGTCCCCTTAACAAGCCACTGGGGAACAACTAGGTACTGGTGTTCCCGGGCTACAAGAGGCGCCCGAGGCAGTGCGAAGAAGGGCTGGTGAGGGCCAGAAGCCATGAGCTCTGAGTCCCTGGCCAGGAAGGATGGACACTTCACAGAAGTCCACTGGGAAAATACTACAACTGTGTCTATACTCCATCTCCATCTCCGTCAGCTGTCGAGTATTCCCCATCACCCTCCAGTTTCTCATTTTCTCCCTTGCTATGACTTAAAACTTAAAAAAAAAAAAATTAATCACAATTCAGGAAAATACACCCACGCATCTTGCTCACCAAGCATGAAGCCAGTCTCTGGCACGCTGTCTCCGCTCTGCTACTGAGAGCAAGGAGGAGGCGCTGCCATATTACACCAAATGCTCTCTCTCTTGACCTGCCGGGCCCCACCTGCCCCTGGCCTTCGCAGAGCTTATTCTAATCTCCTGATCTGAATACACACGCGAGCTGTGAAACAGGCCAACAAACAGTTCAGAGGATCCCAGGCAAACTCCATCTGACGGGCCCAGCCCTGGCGACTGCCAGCGCTGATTGACTGGCAGGATATATTTAGAGGAGGAGGAGAGGGAATCAAACAGTGTTGGGCCTCAGAACTCAAGAACACTGTTGGGAATGACACACCATACCAACCAATAAACAGCCGACAGCCATGCAGCTCCGTCACTCACAGCCACAAACTATGGGGAATCTCCAAGGCCACCCACACCATACAAAAAACACACCCCTCTGCCACGGCATCCCCACTGTTACTACTCTTCAGCAATAAACAAATAAGTCCTTGGATCCCCAGCACCCCTGCATCCCTATTTGGTTCAAGACAACCCCAGTACTGAACAAAGACAAGGCCACAGCTACTGGGTTAAGCCTTGGACCCTGGAGAGGCTGTTTTTACAAAGGCCCTGTTTTAAATTTGCCCCTTCCCAGATATGGTGGTACACATCTCTAATCCCAGCCCTTGGGAGTATGAGGCAGGAGGATTGCTGAATCAAGACCCTGTCTCCCAAAAAGCCAATTAATTAAGCTGGTAGTCTCCACTACTGACTACTCCACATGCAGAGGTAGAAGTCAGGGTGCTTTGTATTCTTCTAAGAGATGAAAATACCAACTTAGTGCAGGGGATGGTTAAGGTTATTATTTGCAGCCCCCAACACCAGGTGAGGCATATACATTTTCCCTTTAAGAGACTGAGAGGGGTAGAGAAGGGTCCAGGCTGTGGGTTCAAGCTCTAGCACAGAAACTGAAGGCAGGGCTGGGAAGATGGCTCAGGAGTTAAAGGCATTTGCTCACAACATCTGCAGGCCTGGGTCTCAGTAAAGCCAGATGCAAAGAGGCACGTGCATCTGGAGTTTGTCTGCAGTGGCTAGAGGCTCTGGGATGCCCACACAGATCACACACATGCACGCACTCTCTCTCTCTCTCTCTCTCTCTCTCTCTCCCCCAGCATATAAATAAATAAAAATATTTTTTCAAAAAAGAAAAAAAGAAATGGAAGCCATCAGAAGTCACAGACCCAAACAAATGGATTCTGTCAGCCTTAGTTTGCCCAAATGCCAGGTTAGGATGACATCATACATCATTGGGAGGGTTTATTTATTCATCCAACAAACGTTTGTTGAGATTCAACTCTGTGACGAGCACTGGAGAAGATGCTGAGATTCGGCCAGGGTGTAGGTCAGGGTTAGAATGCTGGCCCAGCACATCCAAAGTCTGGGCTCCATCCCCAGTACCAGGGCAAAGGGATATGCTGGTACTCATATAGCAATAAAATTAGAAGTTACACAAGATGGGCCAAAGTTCCCCACACCCCCAGGAATATAGGAAGCGCTCGATACATGGGAGTTAATCTACCCATCGCCAGGCTCTCCTATAACCACAATGGCATCCAAGGGAGCCTCCTCCTCCCTTCATGTCAAGCAAGACCCTGCCTCCTTGATGCTCCCAAACTAGACCCTCAGGCCACACCACCCTTCTTCTGGAGCACTTATGCCAAGCTGTACCGATGCATCCACTTACAGCATCAGTGTCCCTGTATGTCCCCACAGTCCTTGTGGGCTACATGTGGCTTCCACTGCTCCCCATTATGTCTCCCTTAACATTGTGAAGAGGGCACTGGTGCTCATGCACACTAGGTAGAATGGACTGAATGAATGAATGAATGAATGAATGGAGAAGCCACCTCAGCCCCCATGTGTCCAAGGCCTGTCCACTCCTCCATCTCTAGGAGCATGCTTTCACAGCTCACACCCAGCTGAGTGATGCAGAAATGGACACCCCTGCTCTCCCACACGCAAAATGAGCCTCTAGGGCTGGAAAAGGCACTAGTCCCACAACCTTGCCAGCCTGCGCTCCCCACACGAAGCCAGACACAAAGTGCTGCAAACGCCCTTAATCCCAAAGCACCGAAGGCAACGGGGAGCGGAGCCAGAACCCCAGGCTCCACTAGACTGGCCTTTCCAGTGGCAAAAAAAAGGGGGATCCTGTCTCAAACAAGGTGCATGGAAAGGACCAACCCCCCCCCCCAACACACACACATATCAAATAAAGAAAAGATGGGGCTGGGTCTCAAAATGGCTCAGTGCTTAAAGGTGCTTGTTTGCAAAGCCTGCTGGGCCCAGATTCGATTCCCCAGTACTCATGTATGGCCAGATGCACAAAGTGGTATATGTATCTGGAATCTGTTTGCAATGGCAAGAGGCCCTGGTGCACCCATACTCACTGCCTCCTCTCTCAAACAAATACTTTTTGAAAAAGGAAAAAAGTGAATCTCCAATGAACATTCAAGACCTTCAAGTAGGGTGTGTGTATGGGGGGGCGGGGTGTTGTTGAGTCTCCACACAGGATACACTTCTCTGAACATAGCTGGATTTTTGGAAACAGCAAATATTTTCTCACGAAATAAAAGTAAGCTGGGTATCAACTGCTAACAGACAGGAAGTGCTGCAAGGTCTGAAAACAGACAGTTTTGTTTTAAAAAAATAAACTGAGGCTTTTGTTTGGGGTACAAAAAAAAAAAAAAAGCCTGTGCCATGTGCATAAAAGCCAGCAAATGCTTTAAAAGAAGAAGAAAAAAAACAGCCCAGGCAGATCTGAGCATCATATCCCAGTTAGCAGACCAGGAAGGACAGAACTGTGGCAGAGGGGGCGCGGGGCTCAGGACGGGGAGCAGGAGCCTGCCACGCCCAACGCCGAGGAGCAACGCTCTTTCCAGGGCTTGTGTAAGGGACTGGGCGTGACGTGGCCTTTCTTTGCAGGGGTGAAAGGTGAGCCGAGACAGGGGGCTTCGTGGAGGTGATGGGGACCTGTCCGGGTGGAAAATCGGGCTTAAATGCAAGCCCATTAGAGAAGCAGAGCCTTAATTTATCAATTAGACGCCATCTGTAGATTGTGTTCCTTGAAATAATTGTTGAATTTGACAATGCACTGCGGCTTTACAAAGTTTCTGCCATCCTGGATGCCGTTTAATTAAATTTCTGCACTTAACTTTGATTGCACTGCGAGCCTGATGCCTCCCCAGATTGAGTTCCTCGGCCACCTGCTGGGCTGTAGCCAAGCGCGTTTCCAGAGCAGAAAAAAAAAATATATATATATATGTATTTTTGTTGATTTTAAGCCTTGTCTTTTCTCAGCTCTCACCCAAAGGACTCAGGGCTCCTGCTGCACGGGGGATAACGTCCACCAGGCCGGCCGGCCCAGCCTTTGCCCTGAACCACCCACATGAGATCTCTCTGTTCTTATATTGTGTCTCACCGAGAGTTAACAAAACACAATCCCAGACGGTTACCAAATGCAGAGAGGAAGCTTAAAATAGAACACAATAATTATCACATAAAGCAAGCAGGAAAGGAAAGCTTCAGGTAGGAGCTGCAGCTTCTGCTGACCAAGGAGGACAAGAGGCCCCACCCAGGAGGAGGCCAGGAGCAGGGCGATCCTCTGGGCCAAGTACACCCAGAGGGAAGCTTCAGAAAGACAAGTACCCGCCCCCCCACACACACACACACCGCCCCATAGGACTTCCCATCAGTCTACTGCACCAAACCATCCTTCTACTTACTTCCTGTCTCTCTAGACCTGGCTTCTCCAGAAACCTGAAGTCAGAGAAATCACACAACAGTGCTCCTTTGTGACTGGCTTACTTAGTGCACTGTCTTCAAGATTATTCTATGATTAAAAAAAAATTTAATAAAGATTTGTGGCTGGAAAGAGAGCTTAATGGTTGAGGTGGGTGCTTGCCTGCAAAGCCTAAGGATCCAGGTTCAATTCCCCTGTACCCATGTAAGCCAGACTGGAGTTCGTTTGCAGTGGCTAGAGACCCTGGCCTGCCCATTGTCTCCCTCTCCACCAAGTAAATAAAATACTTAAAAATAAATAAAATAAAGACTCATCTATGTTGCACCATGTGTCCAAATTCCCTTCCTTTCTACAGCTAAATAAGGTCTTATCTTTTCATTTGCTGGTGGACATCGCTGTGGTTTCTACTTTTTCACTGTTATGAACAATGCTTCAGTCAGCACTGATGTTCACATGCCTACTCAAGTTCTGGACTTCAGATCTCTTGTGTGAACACACACACACACACACACACAATCCAGAAGTGGAATTGCTGGGTCATATTTCTTTTGGGGGTGGGTGGGGTGGGGAGGGATGGTAGATTTATTCACTCTTTATAAGTGAGCATGTGTCTGTGAAGGGGCATGCTGGTGTGGTGTGTGCAGGGCGGTCTGGTGCCCGCACTTGCCCCTGTCTGAGGGTGCTCACCTACTGTGGCCAGAATGGCATCCCGCTCCACCACTCTCCCTGGGCTTGTTTTGAGCTGGAATAGCTTTCCTGACTCTGGAGTTCGAAAGGCTCTGATGACTCTAGGGTCTCTGATCCCCTGAGGGACTGGGGTTATAGCCATGCCCAGCTATCTTACATGGCATCTGGAAATTCAAACTCTGGTGGTCTTGAACCTCCCTCACAGAAGTGCACTTATCCACGAAGCCATCTCTCCAGCCCCTCATATAATATTTCTATGTGGAACTTTTAAAATATTTAATTAATTTATATGTGAGACAGAGCCTGGACAGGCCAGGGCCTACAGCCACTACAAACGAACTCCAGACGCATGTGCCACCTTGCACACCAGCTTACATGGGTCCTGGGGAATTGAAGCTGGGTCCTTAGACTTCATAGGGAAGCACCCTAACCACTAAGCCATCTCTCCAGCTCATCTCTGTGTAACTTTTTAAGGAATCACCATGGCTGGGCCGTTTTTCATTTTTCCCCAGCAATACAGAGGGCTTTCAACAGCTTACATTACTACATTATTGACAGAGTTCACTTTATTTATTTATTTTTGGAGACAAAATTTCATATATCCTAGGCCAGTCTCAATCTTGTTATACAGCCAAGGAGGACCTTGAACTTCTGTCCCCACCTCCCATGCTGGGATTGCAGGCCTTCGCCATCCACGCCTGGTTCATGCAGTGCTGAGACGTTCGGAACGCAGCACTTCGTGCGTACTAGACAAGCACTCTACCACCCAACCACATTCTCAGACCTGGTGTTTTGTTTAACACACACACACACACACACACACACACACACACACTCTGTCTGTGTGGAATAAGCCCAGGGACTCACACATGCTAGGCAGCTGCCCTACAACTGAGCTACAGCCCCAACCTGAGATCTTTCATTTTTCAAAGTTTAAAAAAATTATTTGTGTGTGTGCGTATGGCTGCGCACGCGCCATGGCCCAATGTCAGGCTCAGAGGACAACCTCAAGGTGTCTGCGATCTTATGCTACTCCACAGCCAGGGTTTTTTGCTGCTGCAAACAAACTCCAGTACAGCTAGTGCACGAGCTTCCAATTCTGGTTCCACGTCCCATTTTCGCAGGTGGGTTGGGATCGCAGATAACATGCATGGCTGTGTGTCTGGTTTTAGGTGGATGCCTGGGAGGACTAAACTCAGATTGGCGGGCTTTGCAGGCTAGTGCCATTAACCACTGAGTCATCTACTGAGCCCAGCTTTCATTTTTTTAATTAAAACTATTTTACTTATTTATTTGGGAGAGAATAGAAGAGAGAGATAGAGCAAGAGAATAGGTAGGCCAAGGCCTCCAGCTACTGCAAATGAACTCCAGACGCATGGGTCACCTTGTGCATCTGGCTTATGTGGGTACTGGAGAATTGAACCTGGGTCCTTAGGCTTCACAGGCAAGCGCCTTAACCACAAAGCCATCTCTCCAGCCCCAGCTTTCATTTTTTTTTTAAAGAGAAAGTCTATAATTCTAATTGATATGTGTGAGTTGCACATTGTTCCCTTCAGATTTTTTGAATGCAAATATTCTGTGGATGGTATTACATGAAAATAAACACTTCAGTATAGATTTGGTCAAGCAGGAACCCTCAGAGGGGTAAAGGAAAAAACTCTGAGGAAGGCTTAGCGAACATGCATGAACATTAAAACTGGCGCTTTCCCCACTATAACCGTGCGTCTCCTCCAACTCAAAACCTCAAGTTCAAAAGATTTATGGACTAAAACTTCAGAACTATAAAATAAAATTCTGAGGAAATGCAGTTGCAACAGTCAATGGTTCATTACAACAGCCACTTAAGAAGCCATAAACTCACTGGGCAAACAGAACTGGGTCAGATATTAATTTTTACAGTGGGCCAGGTGGCTACACACAAGTGGGTTTGCTTCCTCCCTTTCTGGATCATTCTGGAGGGCTTACCTCCAGAATGCCACAGCATCCTGGTTAGGGAATGATGCCTGCTGTCCCCTAAAACACAAGCAACACTGAAGACCTTCAGACATACCAATCTAGAACATAATTTAAACACAATGGAAATTTACACTGTGTTTCAATGTCTGAGCCCACTCTGCTCCAGCCAGCCGCAGCCGGGAGGGCGCCCACCACCCTCCCGCGACTCTGTCAGCCTCCTTTGCTCACAGGGTTCCCACCTCCCCTGGGGTTCTGGTGGCCCAGGAGCCACCCCCACTGTTCCAGAGATGCAGGTCAGGCACACCTGCTTCCTGCCCCAGGAAGATGAAACACAGCCACTCCAGAAGCACAACTGTGCATGTACTTTCTAACTTTTGGCAGAGATAATCTGCAGAATTTAGAAGAAATCAAAACTCTACTATTCTACCTTTGTATAAGACTGACTTCATAAACACACAACCTGACCTAGGAGAGGGACTATGTGCTTGAATTGGGAGGCTCAGCTGGGGGTATAGCTAGGTGGTAGAACACTTGTGCCTAGCATGCTTGAGGCCCTAGGTTCAATCCTCAGCACTACAATGAATCAATCCATAACTAAATGTAAACAACTCTAAGTCGGAAGTTCAGAAAGTATCTTAGCTGTACCTCACATACACACCCCATTTGATTTGGCTGAAATTCCCCTAAAAAGCAAAGGTAGACAGGAGACAGCCCATACCTCCCCTCTCTCTGAGTTAATATTCCACTTGTTACAATCTGCAGCAAACTGTATAGACAGGCCAGATCCATGCGGATGATATAGTTTGTACCGTGAGGCAGCTCCAAACCCTGTAATCAGCCTCTGCTGAGTACTGAACTGGAAGGAGGGAGGGAGGAGGCTCAATTACATCACCAAATGAGGAAAAGAGAAGACACTTGTCTTGGCCTCTGCTTCTTAAATTAACTTTTAATATCAAACAAAATATTATAGTCACTTTTCCTATTTTTTAAAGTTCTACTGTGGAAGCAACAGGGTATTTTTAAAAATTTTTGTAGAACTAGGAAAGCAGAAAGAACCACTCCAGGAGCCTCAATGCCAGTTCTAGCACTTTCTCTTCATGGCTTCTTGTGAAGAGCCAGAAACAACATCCACTTCAGTGGTTCCAGATCATACCAGCTGGGATCCTGTGGCCCTACAGAGCCAGAAGACCATTTGAGGCCACAACAGCTCTGATGCTGGAAAGTGGGGGCAGCCCCCAGTAGTAACCTTCTAGGGGTCCCAGCTGGGAGTGCCCTTCAGACACTACTGCTGGGAGGCCTATCCTTGCTGGACCTGATGGCCCAGGCCTGGTGTCCCAGCTACTAAGGAGGCTAAGAGAGGAAGACCTGGAATTCAAGGTCTGCCTGAGTTTTAGAGCCCATCTAGGCAACTTAGGTGAGACCTTGTCTCAAAATAAAAAGAGAAAAGGAGGTCTGGGGAAATAATTCAGTGATAGAGTGCTTGCCTGGCCTGCACAAGGCCCTACGTTCAATCCCTAGTACCATAAAAAAGAAGTCTCACCCCAAGATCAGAGGCTCCTGAGGGTCAGAAAAGGCAAAGACATTTAGAAGAAATAGCTTTAACCTTTACACTCATAACCCTTTGTGGAGCAAAGCCAAGTATGAAGTCCACCCAGATGCAAACTAAGTAGATGTGACTGACATGTGCAAGGCAGACTCCTTCCACAGGACGGAAACCTCAGTCCACGTAAGAGCCCGTACCCACACCGTGACTGTGGATGTCAGTGTGTAAGAAAGTGCAAGTCCAACCTCCAGCTCCCCCAGCAGTCATTTACCTTATGGTAAGCCCAAGGACACAATATGGGAATTTATCCTAAATGGTGAGGCAGAGGTTCTCAGAGCACACCGCCGACCCCCCCCCCCGCCCACCAAACACCTCCAGATCACAAAGGTGCTGAATGACACCTCATAAGAGAGGGAGCTTAGCTGAGTCTGGGTGACAGGAGAATGCTCAACACAGGAATTAAAAACTATCTTCAGTGCAAAAGGAAGCAGAGCAAACCAGATGTCAAAGAACTGGGAGGGAGGCGCGCTCAATGTGAGCCTCAGAAAAGGAGGACTTGCCAGGAGCAGGGAGTCTGGGCTGTGCAGCGTGGGTGTCACCAGCTGACTAAGGTCACTGGGAGGGCAGATGGACACACCTTGCCATCTGACACTATTAATAACGCCACTAGCGGGTATCCTAGGGAGACTACTCACACAACCTTGGGGCATCTATTTCACAGAGGAAGCCATGTGGACTCGCAGGCACTCACTCCCCTGCCCAGAATCTCAGAAGCTAAAAGCTGGATTTGGAACCGTTGCACGTAAGCTATCAGCCTACTCCATGTCCACCGCAGTTGGATTCACGATAAGATGAACACAGCCATACAGGTTCCAAACAGCGTGCCTGTTGTACCGGCTGGCCCTCGGCAAAAGGTGTCTGTCTTTGCTCCCTTGCGCCAGATGGGATTCAGTGGGGTGGAGAAGTACAAAGAGTGAATAATGTGGAACACTCTGCTCTAGGAACGCCTGGATAAGGAAGGGGCTGCTACGGCAGGACTGCCTGTCACGCCGTCTGAAGAACTTTGTGGGTGAATGCAGGCGTTCTCTATAAAGACAATCCAAAGTACTAGCAGCAGAAAATGATCACCCCGGGTTTTAGCTGCACTCTCATCTGTGCGAGAATTTTTATGTGTGGACATGCCCAACGTTGGGCACGATCAGCGTGCAGCTGTTAGAAGTGCCACGAAAATCAGCACTCCTGGATCTGTCTTAAAATCCGTTTCCAGAAGCCTGTACTGGTATTCTGGTATTCTGGTATTGTAAAACCCCTGTGTGACCTTTCACCCTTTAACCTCTCAGGAGGCTCATCTGTATGACAGCTTTGGTCTAAGTGGGCCTCTAAGGTCCCCTCCAACCTCTGAGTGGTTAGGATTCCATACCTCCTATTTCCTTTCCCTCTCCTGTCTCATTTCTCCACAAGATCTCTAAAACTGAGGACTTCCTAGAGTGACCACTCACTAGCACGGTACCTCTGTACAACTGAGAAAGATGCTCCTCCTCCAGTGACCAATGACACAGCCTGGGCTCCACAGGCCACGGGCTTCCCGGCGGACCCTAAACCTTACGCACCACTGCAGTCTCCAACAAGGCCACGAACCCACGCCAGAAGCAGCCTAGAGAAAAATGCCTGAAGGAGCCTTTCTGGTTTTCCAGGTATAAAATCCTGTCCACAAAACAAACACACAAAGAAAAACCCACAAAGGTCTTTCTCTTCTTCCTTTTGCCTTCGATCTTTCGCTGATGCTTTTCTTTGGGGGCAACCAGTTTCCATGATCCGTAACTGGAAGCCTGGTGACCCCTTTCCTGCCATCCCCTGCCTCCACCAGCAGCAGCCCTGTAAGATGTTTCAGTACGTTTATGGAGGACCATTCAAGACAAAGGCAGGAAAGCGGGGCTGTGACCCATGGACCCAAAGGGGAGATGGCACGGACAGGGGTCCTGGCTGCATCATCAAATCCATTAAGGTCAAAAGTAAGGCAAACACAGACTCAGTCAAGAGCAATGCGAAGCTCCTTTGGTTCATCCAATAAAAAAGAAATTAATTTATTAATCTCGACAGCAAGTACTTTTCCCTTGAGCACTTCCCTTCATATTTACTGATGAAATCTCTGTGAATGCAAACACAATCCTCTCACTGCAGAAAGAAACACAAAAGCCCCTCAACTGAAAAATCAAGTCCAGCAGGTCGTGACTTCACCAGTAAGTGAACAGGATGTAGCCACAAAGGCCTGGAAAGGGTGCTGGTGGCGCAATTCTGCTGACATCATCCTTAACAAGCAAGAGGCAGCGGTCTGCGCAGGGTACCCCTCGCCCCTCACCTTGCAAAACCCAAGGATCAGAACTACGAAAACACAGCCCAGTGGGGGGGCCTCAAGCTCAAAGTCTGGAGCCAAGGACAGGAGAACCCTGGAGGCCTCGGCCTGCTTGCCTGCCAAGGTGGGCTGTGGGTAGCCGGACCCAGCTCTCAGATCCAGAATCCCTCAGCCTCCTGCTCTGGCCCCTCACTTCCTAACTGCTGCTTCCTCCGCAGATGGCTGTGGAGGTCCTTGAGCTGAAGTCCTCCACCTGCTGTCCCTGAAGAGAGCAGAAGTTCTGAACTCCAAAGAGCAGGCCCGAGTTACAGACATTGAGAGCTGCAGCTCTTGGCTGCGCAGAGAGGCCTGCCTGCTCCTCAGCTCCAGAAGGGGCGTCTTTGTGGCACAGAACAAGGCTGTCCTCAAGGATCCAGGCCTGCCTTGTTTTCCTAGTTAGGCCTGAATCATTTAGGGAGAGAGTCAGGGCTGTGCAGGCTAGCCAGGAACAATTCAGCCCAGAGAATTGGGGAAGGGTCCCCATGAAAGGGCCAGAGCAGCTGGAGGAGGTGTAATGGCGGCATGTCTCAGCTTGTCCAAAATAACCACACCAATTTGCACACGAATAAGCAAACACAAAACCCCAAGGCAAGGGCATTCAAAACCGAAAGGAGCTGCTAATCACCTGTTTTAATTTTTTTTTTCTTAAATTAGCTGCAACTAAGAATTTTCCAGCTCTCAAGTACAATACACAGCTTAACATTTTCATACACCTGTAAAACCACTAAGTTAAATCCCATTACAAAAGACTCCAACTTATAAAGGAGCAGTTCAAATACAGTTCTTATCAAATACGAACAATGGAAAATGATTTAGGCAGAGAACATCAGTCACTGAAATTAACATTTGAAAAAATTTTTTTACATAAAAACCATCTGGGTATTGAGATGGTGCTCTCTACGCAACCACAGGCCTAATTAAGGAACCAGGAAGAAGGCATTGCAAAGTCACACAGCAAGTTTTCTGTGTTTTCTTCTTCTACTACTTTTTTTTTAAATATGTTTTTGAGTCTTGCTGAAATCTTATCAATACTGAACGCATTGTCCTTTCTTCCCTGTAAATCTAAAATAACGTCTATGCCAAATTGCTCAGAGTGCCTGTTGGCTGACAGACAAAACACAACTTGTCTTAATCTGGAGTGGTTTTCTCATGCCAACATGCCCACCCAAGGGTTTCTGCTGAAGAGCCGATCAGAGCATGCAAGCATTGAAAAGATAGAAGTGAAGAAATACGTCCACCCTGGAGAAGGAAGAAATGGTATGCAGAGGGGAAACTCCAACCAAGAAGGAGCATTTTCCTTGCTCTTTGTCCCTCCCCCTTGTCCACAGCAGAGGATAAAAGAGTGACCAGTAAGCAGCTGTCGCCTAAATGGCGCTCTGCACATGGTGACCATTTTGGTTCATGCAACTTAGTGATGTACAGATAAGGAAGTCTCAGAAACGTAAACTGGCATATCCAGGGTTCACGGAGCAAGTTATTAAACAGTAGACCAGGGTGAGACCCTACCTCAAAAAAACAAACAAAAAAAAGAAAGTAAACCAGGGCTAGAGAGAGATGACTTAGCAGTTAAGGCATTTGCCTGCAAAGCCAAAGGACCCAGATTCAATTCGCCAGGACCCACGTAAGCCAGATGTACACAATGCATCTGGAAGTTTACTTGCATTAGCTGGAGGCCCTGAGGTGCCATTCTCTCACTCTCTTTCCTTCCCTCAAATAAATAACAATAAAAGTATTGATTTTTTTTGTTGTTGTTTTTCGAGGTAGGGTCTCACTCTAGCTCAAGTTGACCTGGAATTCACTATGTAGTCTCAGAGTGGCCTTGAACTCATGGCAATCCTCCTACCTCTACCTCCCAAGTGCTGGGATTAAAAGGCATGCACCACCACTCCTGGCTTAAAAAAATTTTTTTTAAGTAGACCAGAACCTGGAACATGTCCAAGGCCAGCCTGCACCACTGTTTTCTCCAAACAGTTTTGTCAGAACAAGGGAGGTGGCCCAGGCTTGGCGCTTACGTGGTCTGCACAGTGATCACCTGGAATCAGCCAGGTGAGTCTGCTTCTTCAGGGCACAAGTCACTGCAGTGCTGGCACACTTCCCCACCTGACAGGCCTCAGCTGGAGAAGGAAGGGGGAAGGGAGGGAAACCAAAGAGGACACACAGTGAGCACCCATGATTCAGATGTCAGCGAGCTGATAATGAAGGCGGGTCCAAGAGCTGGGTCTATGGCCTCAGCAGGGGAGAAAGCAAGCGGGGGCCTATCCGCAGACTTCCCTGGAAGCAGTATGCAGATGCACAAAGCAAGCAAGGCCAATCAGCGAACTTCCCCAGAAGTAGTATGCAGATGTATTCCCACTGTAGGTGCCAAGCCAATATAGGAACCCACCCTGATGGCCATCCTCTCCAGCTCAGGGAAAGTACTGATGTATAAAACATGAGAAAGAGGTCAAGCTCACAGAGAGGAGCAAGGAGCAATGAGAAGTAGAGAGAGCCGCAGTGACATCACCCGAGCCCCCGGAAGCAGCGGCAACAAAGCCAGGGACACTGGCAGACTTCACAGGTCCACAGACCCACTAAGCTATTCCCCTTTCTCCTTGAGCTCCTTAGAGTTAAGTCATTTGAAACCAAACCAGTCTTGACTTATGCATGACCCAGAACACAATCATAAACACAATGTGACCACAGACTCCACATTTTTCAGACTATTTCTATTGTCAATTCTTAAGTTTTGTGGCCCCATAAAACCTCGTCATTTTTGCCTTCTCTCTGCCCAGCAGCTCCAGCGATCTTCAACCGCTCATCGCGTTACATCACTTTCTGGCTCCAAGCCTTCATGACCGTGTCTCATCACAGGCTCTAGCATGAGCCTCCCTCATCCTCTGGCGCTTCTCCGTCAGACCTTGCCCGTCACGCTGCCCGACTGTGCCACTCTGCCTCCCCGCTGATTTCACTCACAAAGCTCTTACTGCCTGAAGTCGTCCCTGGGCTTGTGTCACCCAAGGCTCTGGTGGTGCACTCTGTCTCCATCCGAGCGTCATCCCGGTGTGCTTTCTATTTCTAGAGCAAAGTACCTAGGATCCAGTGATTTATAAAGAACAGCGTATTTGGCTCATGGTTCTGAAGTTGGGAAAGGTAAGAGCCTGAGGCCAGAATGTACTTGGCATGTGATGAGGGCTTCTGGCTGCATGACTACAATGCTTACTCTGGTTTCCCTTTCCTCTTTTTCAAGCTGCTCCCCCCGCCCCAAAGTAGGGTCTTGCTCTAGCCCAGGCTAACCTGGAATTCACTATGTACTGTCAGGCCATCCTCAAACTCACAGCCATCCTCCCGCCTCGGCCTTCTCAAGTGCTGGGATGAAAGGTGTGCTCCACCACCAGGCCTGGCTCCATTTTTAAAAATTTTTATTAATGTGCATGTATGTGTGCACACTCTGGTCTCTCCCTCCTCTTTTTCAATTTTATTTTTCGAGGTGGGGTCTCACTGTAGCCCAGGCTGACCTGGAATTCACTATGTCATCTCAAGGTGGCCTCAAACTCACAGCGATCCTCCTACCTCTGCCTCCCAAGTGCTAGGATTAAAGGCATGTGCCATCATGCCTGGCTTCTTTTTCACATTGGCGTGTGGAAGCGGTCAGTCCTCTCCTTTTTGAGACAGGGTCTCTGTTGTTGCTTTGGCAGCTGGGCGGGCCATCGTGCTGACCTGCGTGCTTCTGGATTCTGCTGACTCCACTTACCACTGCCATCGGCATGCGCCATTTTGTGTCCAGCTTTTATGTGGGTGCTGAGGAACTGAATTTGGGGTGGCAGGCTTGCAAGCAATTGTTGTTAGCTGCTGAGGCCTCCTCCCTCCTTTAATAAATCCACTAATACCACCCTGGAGGTCCCAACCGCATAATCTCAACTCATGCTAATGGCCTCCCAAAGGGCCCAGGCCTCCAAATGAAACTTACAGATGAATCTGGAGACTGAGTTTCTAACACATGAACTTTCAGAAGAAACATTCAAACCACAGCAATCTCTAGGGACCTCCCAGGGCATCACTGATGTCCCCTCGTCCCTCTTATCACCAGCATTCACAGCTTCCTGTCATCTCTCCACCGAGAACGAAAGCTCCCCTTGGGCATCAACCTCGTGTCCCCAGTGCCCGGCCTCCCTAGAGCAATGTATTAAAAAACAAAATCCAGGGTGATGACATCCAGGGCAGCTCTACCCAGCCACTGAAGCAAGTATATGTATAGCACGAAATCCTGGGACAATGCGCGGCCACGGGCTTCCCGCCTACGGCGGCTTAGACGCAGCATGCCCCCCATAGCCTCAAGTGTTTGTGCTCCAGCCTCATTCTTCATCCCCACTTGGTGGAGCTTTTGGGAGGAGGAGCCTTGATGCAAGAGGTGTGTCGCTGAGGGCGAGCCCTGAGGTTTATTAGTTCAGTCCACTGGGGGTTCAGAGCTAGCTCGTTCCTGCTGCCACTGATGGATGAAGATGTGAACTGGTTGTCAGCTCGGCCAGGCTGTCTCCACCATGATGAAATGTCTCCTCGAAACTACAAGCCTGAAATAAACCCTTTCCTCCCATGAGCTGCTTCTGATTGGGCGTTTTGTCTCAACAATGAGAAGGTAATTATTACACCACCCCAAAGCCTTCAGGTCACATCTGGGCTGCTGTCTGCAACTTTACGACCTGCAAACCAAAAACCCCTTTACAGATGATCATCTCCAATCCCCCTGATAACAGAAAGCAATAACTTCAAACTCCAATCCAGCAAAATGTTACCTTCCCCACAATAATATCTCCATTTTTCTCAATAGCAAACCCGAGTTAGAAAAAAACTGTACTTTATTATTACTGTATTTCAAATTTCAACAGTGAAAATTGTGTACATTTGTTTTCTCCTGATAGAGTTATAAGCACCTATATAGCATCCTTAGTATTGCTTCACAGCCTGCAAAGACTCAGATACTTATTAACTGGCCCCTTTATCAATCTACGCCCCAGACTTACTATTCATCCAAGAAGGGAAGGAGGCTTAGGGATTGGTATAAACATAGAACCTTCCAGGTCTGTCAACAAGGAAATGACAGAACCAGGTCCTGACTCGCTCTTAGAGATCCTGGAACCCACGGAGAAAGGTAATCAGATTAAAATCTGAAATCCACTAGCATGCTCAAGTAAGACATAGCAGAAGAAATAAGAATTCCGGTTCAGCAAACAGCCCTACAGGTGGAATATCATGCCCAGTACTGGCCTCTGCCTCTACCACATCCTAAGTAACAAACCAAGGACTGACGTCAGAGTTTACTTAGAACTTCTTAGGGACTCCTTTCCTGTCCCTAACTGGACCGCGCATCAGAGGACCCAGCCTGCCATGGGCCACATGATCCTGGAGGGTCCTCCAGACACAGAGGTCCTAGGACAACCCCAGGAAAACCCAGTGGTACTTTGGAGCCAGGTCAAGTCAGTGTCCAGTCCTCACCCAACAAGGAAAGCACAGCCAACCCTGCTCCAACTCTCCCAGCTGGCTCGTGACCGACTCGGCGACGACAGTCAACGAGGCCAAACCCCACCTCGTCTTGGCCAGCAAAGGTCCAGTGATGATCTGGGAACCGCGAGCGTCCAGACTGCGCCTGAGCTGGCAGGACACTGGTGGAACGAAACAGGCCCTTCTCTGGAAGAGAGCTCCCTTTCAGGAGCTGTCTCGGGAAGATGGGCCAGCGGGCTGTTGATACTCAAATCATCATTAAGTGACTCAACTTTCCAGAAATAAAAGGCATCACAGTGGGAAATTCTCCATCTTGGCTTTTCGCTCTGGCTTCAACAGAACAAAGCTGCAGAGCAGAGAACCAATTAATTTTTAGGCCTGTCTCTAAAATGACAAGAGTTGCTCTCAGAGTCCAGTCATTACTAATTTCCTGCTTTCCACACCCTGAACCTTCCTACCACCCTGTGAAACGGCAGCACGCCCAAGAGGGATGAAACAGCCTTGGAGGAGGCCTAGGAGGGGCCCTTCTGGACCGAGCGTTCACCCACATGGACCAGGAAGAGGCTGAGGAGCCTGAACATGCGGGATGATTCCTCCAAGGCCTAAACCACAGGCCAGGAAAAGCCCTTCTCTGCCACTCAGGATTTCTCCCACCTGTATTTCCCTGACCTGCTTTGGTCCCTCCTTCAGAGTATCTCCCAGAATCACAGACCACAGGGGCCCAGCACTGCAAGAAGAGAGCCGGTACCGGAGGGTGGGCAAGGCCACGTACACAGCGTTGCGGGAGGAGAGAGGGCACCCTGCACCGTCTAGGAGCCTCCTTCACCTACGTCCCTTCTCTAAATTCCTAAAGTTCTGTTTCTCTCCAACTTCCTCTCTAAACAGGCACAAATAAAAGAGTCCTCTAGACTTCTAAACTCCAGAAATCAAGAGAGTACAGTAGCACTCTCTTCCATGGTTGCAGTTGCCCACAATCAAAACTCTGGTAAAAAAAAAATAAATAAATACACAGAAAACTCTAGAAATAAACATTTTATAAGGTTTTTTTCAATTCATAAGTTTATTTTATTTTATTTATGAGCGAGGGCAACAGGGCCACTGCAAATGAACTCCAGATGCAGGAGCTACTTTGCACATCTGCCTTCACATGGGTATTAAGGAATCAAACCTAGGCCAGGAGGCTTTGCAAGCAGGAGCCTTTAACTGCTGAGCCATCACCTCAGCCCCAATTTGTAAGTTTCAAATAACTTTTCTGACAGCATCCTCTGAAAACTGTTCCCTGTTTTCTTACTGTAGCTAATTTATAAACATAGTATGCATATATTGGAAAAAAACATAGTATATACTACATAAGGCTCTCAGGCACCCATGGATCCAAGATAAGGGCGGACTCCTATGACTAGGACTAGTGGCCACAGATTTCCCTACTCAGGAAAAGTAACAAAGTGGTCTGAGGTTCCCCCAAAGAGAGGTAATGGGCGGCCCACAACCTCACACACTGGTAGATCTGAGAGGAGCTTGTTAAAGAAGCCAGCCTGATTCCAGGCCGGTAACTTAATATCCCATTGCACAACTGACAAGGAGGGCCAGTGACACAATTATCGACACCCAGGTAAGAAATCCCGACCTTCCTGGGCTCCTTCAGATGATGCCCCCTGCGCCTTATGGGTATGGAAGAGACTCACTGAGCCAGACAACGGCTCGCTTCACACCCTCCCCTGGGTCTCCTCCTTCACTGGCTGTCACTCACCAATTCATCTTATCAATGCAAACCTACCATCGCATCAGTGGGACTTTCATGTGAGGCGACACAGGATAGCAGGCGCCCAAGCGAAGGGTGAGAGGTTGGAGACTTGTCTTAAAGCCACATAACTGCTCCATCTTTGTTCTGAAAGCACACTGACTTTTCAAGGTAGGAAGGGACTGGAGAAGACCAGGGAGCGGCCAGGCCCCATGCTGACACCTTCGTGATGGGCCCTGGGGACACCAAGTGGGCAAGAGGTGACTGCCTTTACTCTGGGCTTTGCATACTGCCAGCGCCTCCAGAGCCACCCCATCCACTCTCTCCAGCTCCTGGGCTCCCGCATTTCCAGCTTCCAGGTGGGTCTGGCCAGTGGAAGTCCACATCCGGAGAGGGTGGTCAGGAGCAGTGGTTGAAACGATGGGCTTTAGTGCCCCCACTTGCCAAGCCATTTGTCTCTCCCTGTACTCACAGCTCCCAACAGAAACCTCTTCCACAGCCCAACTCCAGAATGGCCGCTTTGCGCAGGGATGGGACTACTCCTCACAACCAAGCATATCCCCACTCCTTGGGGAAGGAGCTCTTACCCCGGCCCACCTGCTGTGACCCCCTTCCACGGGCCATGTGCCCTCTAGGGGGACCCTGGCTGGCAGGAGGCAGTGGATGAACAAAGTATCTGAAGTGCTATGGGCACGGGGCACAAGCAGGGTAACCCAGTCACAGGAGGAGGGACAGAGGGTGAGGAGGGGCTCGAGGCCAGCAGATGCCCGAGTCAAATAAGCAAGCTAGGGGGCAGTGTGCCCCAAGACAGGGAGCCCCCTTTGTAAGGGCACAGAGGTTTCCGCACCCATGGCGGGTGTGAAGAGAAATGACACAGCTGGGCAGGAGAGGACGGTGTGACCTCAGTGGTGCTAAAACTACCGTGAGGCGGCAACAGCCTCTGAGGGCCAGTCTCAGGGGGACGCGTCCAGTAGCTCGTGTGCTCCAAACACATCTTTTCCTTGGACACACTGGAAACTGGCGTTTGCTTAGGGCAAATAAGCATAATCCCCAACATGTCTATCCCAGAGCTCAGTGTCAGGCGTCTGTCCTCCAGTGCGCACGCGTGTGCACACACAAACGCACACACAACTACCTCCATCATCGGGGCACTCACGACCTCAGGTGGAAACACATCACTCGTTGACGGCAGGTTTTGAGATTACAATGTAAGTAACTATCATCGGAAAACCTAAGTTGTTTACTATAAAATGGTTCCTTGCAGTTCATTCACAAGTCACGTGGCATCCATCACTGAGAACCCACTAAGAGGATATCTGCCAGAGCAGCTAGATACTTTAATTTTTCTCAAAAGGCAGCAAAGCAGGGATGTTCAGATAGTACTGGATTCCGGAACAGTCTTGGATTTAAAAAGTAAATGCTTGGCTTTCTAGCCCTCTTTTGAGTTTTTGGGTCTATATGCTCCTGAAAGTGACTTTAAAGGCATCAGGGAGAGTAATTTCTGACATTCCCCTGGTCACTAAGCCCAGCCTGACTGGTCCATGCCTTCCCATTGTCCCCAGCTACAGGCAAGCTAGCTGGAACTCAGGAACGCTGAACCAACTTGACGATGCAATAAAATGAATAAAGGGTGATCTATTCATCTATTTAAGCATTTATAGCCCCGTTACTCACCCTGCAGTACTTAAGACACAAAGGTACACAATTGACCCCGGAAAAGCGCATCACCCCAGCATTTCCTCCTGCCTCTCCTCTCCTCTTGCCCGTTTGCGCGATGCTTAATATGCCCAGAGCTTTAATCACTGTTGGGATCACTCCTAAGTGTTAATTACAAAGACGATGTACATGTCACTCCCCAGCTGTGTCAATGTGTCAATTTCCTGTATCCTGCCTACCTACAAATGTGAGCTCTGCAGCGCTGTTCTCCCTCCGAGCAGCTCAGGGGTGGACACGCCTGCACACACGTTCACGCGCGCACACCTGCAGACAGCTCCCCTCACTGCCTGAGCTGCTGAGTCAGAAGGCAGACAGTGCCCGTCAGCAAGGAGGAGCATCGGGAGGACAGAGCAGGATGCCCGCATAGGAGGAAGGGTTCCTTCTCATGGCTGACTTCAGGGAATGAAAAGGAGAGTGTGGCCAGGGCCGGCTGGAGCCTGTTCTGCTCCAGAAACTTCAAGAACATTTCTCTGTGGCCCTAAATCTCTCTCCTTGGCCTGTTAACCTAGACATGAAGCCTTTGAACTACAAATACGGTGGTCACTGCAGGACCACCTCAGAGAGTTAACACAGTTGAGGGCAAGCAAGGTCAGAACTGTTCAAAGCCAAACAGTTGCCAATATTCTGACAGAGGATATGACATGGGGAACGAAGGCCACCAAGTTAAGAACGCTACTGCTCTCCCATGGGAAATCTTCCCTGGGTACAAAAGTGGCCCGAACCTTTGAGTACCTGAGTCTGAGCAGTGGCCCCTAGTCCCAGGGGACAACCCCAGTATTGATTGCCACTTTCCATCTAGCTACTGATCAAACAGTCTCATACATTGTATCCCGGGAATGGCAAAGTATTGTGAGATGCTCTACAAACAACCTGTACCACCAAAGCATGCAAACACGCCTTCACTTAAGGAAGCAGAAGTAGCCAGGTGTGGTGGCACATGCCTTTAATCTCACCACAGAGGTAGGAGGATCCCTATGAGTTCAAGGCCAGCCTGGGACTACATAGTGAGTTCCAGGTCAGCCTGGACTGGAGTGAGACCCTACTTCAAAAGCACACATACACACACGAAAAGAAAAAGGAAAGGGGAAAGGGGAAAGGGGAAAGGGAAAAGACAAAGAAAAGAAAAGAAAAGAAAAGAAAAGAGAAGAGAAGAGAAGAAAAGAAAAGAAAAGAAAGCAGAAGTGATTCTAGGTATTTTTTCCTACAGCAGTCGCCTTTTCTTCCTTCTGCTGCAGTGTGTGCACCCACCAGTCAGGGAGAAAGGGCCACCCCCATGCCAATGAGCTGTGAGCAGTAGAAAGGTGGGCACCCAGCTCACATCTGCTCAGAGCCATACTTCACCTCACTGTCAGTTCTGGGGTGAGCAGCGGGGCTGGTCTATGAGGGCCGGTGCAGTGAATGATGGAGAGAACGGCCACGCGTGTGGAAACCCAACACCTGAGAAAAGACCAAGCGGCCAGGGACAGCTCGGGGAGGAACTGGTGGCAGAACCACCTCCAGCTAAGTCCACAGAAGCAGGGACTGTGGGCACCGAGGAAGAGGCCCCCCTGCACAGAGAGAAACCCCAGGGCAAACATCCCCCTTTCTGCTTCCAAGTGTGCCCGTGGGTGCAAACGCTAGGAAGGTGACACTACTGAGCAGCCGAGTCACAGTTGTGAAGAAAGAAGGTCTGACGACAGAGCCACACCTGGCAACACCGTGACGCTGCCCGAGCACGCGCCCGCCCTGCCACGCTGCCTGAAAGAGGGGTCTGGACAGCACGCGGGACCCACAGGCAGGACGGTGGCCGGACCTGTTCCTTTCCTTTGCTGAGAATATAATACCTTGTAAAAATGAGCCATTAACGATTCAAATAACAATAGAATGTTTCTTGGTCTTGAAGACAGGCATGATGGTACTTGTACCTGGGAGGCAGAGGCAGGAGGACTGCCACAAGTTGGAGGCCAACTTGGTCTACACAGTTAGTTCCAGGCCAGCCAGGGACACTGTGCCAAACTCTGTCTCAAAAATATAAAGAAAAGCGCTGGGCATGACGACTCACACAAAAAGACTATTTCTTGGTTTTTCAAAAAGCATTTAGCCAGCTGGTCATGGTGGCACACACCTTTAATCCCATACGCTGGAGGCTGAGGCAGAAGTATCTTGAGTAGCAGGCCAGCCTGAGCTACACAGCAGGACTGTTTCAGAAAATGAAAAAGGGAGCTGGAGACTGCTCAGTGGTTAAAGACACTTGCTTGCAAAGTCTGCCAGCCTGGATTGTCCTGGGGTATGATTTCCCAGTACCCACATACTAAAGCTCACTTGCAGCCCCAAGAGGCCCTAGCATGCTCATAATCACTCATCCATCTCTCTCCCTCCCTCTCTGTTTGCAAATAAATCTAAAACATTTTTAAACATGAAATGAAAAGGGAGAGAGAACACAATTCATCCAGTTGGGACTATAGTCATTCTCTTTAACTTTTTTTTTTTGCATGTGGTATGTGTATTTATGTGTGTTCATGTGTGGGGGTGCCATGATACAGGTGTGCATGCACGTGTGTGCGCATGCATGTGGAAGCTAGAGGACAACCTCAGGTGTCGTGCCTCAGGGACAGCCTCCTCCTCTGAGACAGGGCCTGGAGCGCCAGGCAGAACAGACTGGTTGACCCTCCTGCCTTTGCTTCCTCGGTGTTGGGATTCCAGACATGTGCCTCCACACCTGATCATTACGTGGGTTCTGGTTCCCATGCTCGCCTGGCCAGCACTTCACCAACTGGGTTATCTCCCTGAGCCCCGACCCGTCTACCTTCACAAAAATACAAGATAAACCAGGAAAATTGAAAAACCTGTGTCTTGGGGTTAAGGAGACAGACAGGAGAGAAGGGATACCAGAGGAGCATTTCTCTCAGTAAACTTTTAAGCACGTGGGAGTGCCCCACATATTAAATGATATTAAATTAACAAGGATGGAGGTGCCTCAGCTCAGTGGGTAGTGCGACAGTCTCCGAAAGTTACAAGGATGGGAAGGGAAGAAGAGGAGCCATGCAACTGAACTCAAACCATAATTGCAGCCAAAGGTGGGCAGGGGAGGGAGTTCATTCTAGTTTGTGACCACAGCCACTGACGGTGCCCTCAGTGTCCTGTGGGGCTGTGAGCCAACACGCTCAACACTGCTCAATAAGTCAGTCTTTTACAGAGGCATGAGTGAGGGGCTGCCATTCTCTTCTCAGCATGCCACAGGACCATGTGAACTAGTAAAGGGCCGGGGCCAAGCGCTGGGGTTCTCACAAGGAAAAAGGAGGTTACACTGAAGAGCTGAGGGTCGAGGCATGACGGGAACCCAGGACTTCTATGGGTTGTCATACATATGCATGTCTGTGTGTGTATGTGTGTGCATAGGAACACTTGCTCTCTCGTGTTTCCTAGAGAGCTCACTGAAATGGTCTGGAAGCAGTCACATGACTAACCACAAGCAAAGACATCTTAGTAACATATGGATCATCTCCAACTCCATCCACCACCAAAAGAAAACCTGCTCTTTGGAGGCACGACTGACTCCAAGTCTAGGGCAGGGCAGACACAAGATAAGCTTGGAAGCTCTTGTTATGCCCAAAAGTAAAGAAGTGGTTTAAAAATGTTGGGTGGAATCTGAATGAAGGACCTTCCACTGGCCCAATTTGAGGACCAAAATTATTAAGTCATGATCACAAGCGACTCAAATAACAGGATTTCATGAGTTCACTTCTGTAATAAGCAGAGGTTAAATGAATGGGAAGGAAGGGTGCTTGCTTCTAGCAAAATGCCAAGTGCCAACTGGTAAATAGAGAGGGAGTGGAAGATGTTGGGAAATCATTCTGTAACCACCACAGTCAAGACTAGATGGGGCAAGAATCACCAGCAAAGGCTAAGTCTGGTGGAAATTTCGATGAGAAGCATGATCTTACAGTGTCTCCCCCAAGACTACAAGTTAGCTACAGGGGAGAAAATGCAATAACCATACGGTAGAGAAGTTAAACATTTTGGCCAGGTGATCAAAGACAGGCAGATGGACATCAAGGGCCTCCAGATGAGAGAGCTGGAAAAGCACTCAGACGCCCGTTTGTCATCTTCTGGAATGCATAGCTTGAGTCCAACCATGAGGAACCACAAGACAAGAAGGTTTGCATGGAAAAGGGAGGAAGGAGTACATTCTTCATAAGTGGCATTGTCACAAAAGCACAGAAAGGCAATGAAATATTCCAGATTAAAACTAAGGAGATATAGAGATGAGCGTTAATACCCGATCTTCATCCTGTGCTAGAGGGAAGAATTCTACAAAGGATTTATCAGGTCAAGTGAAAAAACTAGAATTCAAACGGTAGGTTTATTATACATATACATAAAAAGTATTGCATCAATGTTAACTTGACCATGCCTGGTCAAGTGCTTTATCAACTGACCTACAGCCCCAGTTTCTAACTGTCCTGAAGTTACAGGGGTGTCATTTGTACGTGTTCTTAAAGCCAGTCTTGTAACTTTCAAATGATTTCCAAGGCAGAAAGAGGGACAGAGAGCAAGAAGGGGATGGCACCTGTGGACCAAGCACTTCATGCATCTTGGCTCACTCTGTCCTCTAAGCTTGGCTCTGTTTCCTCCTCTAGAAAGTGGGTAAGATGGCTCCAACTCTTCCTAACCTCCCAGGCTTTGCAGAAAGATAAGGGAACAGACGTATGAACCCAGCAGCATTGATTTCAATCACGTTTTCCGAGAGAAGCTGTCCTGTGCTGCAGCTCTTCCCTATCAAGTATCAGATTCTGCGCGATAATACTGAACTACTGCCAATTCAAGTGACCTCAAAGCAGGGAATCAAGGTCACAGAACTCTTTAACTAGTTTTATTAAATAAATATTTGCTTCAATACAACTCTCAGTGCAATCAATGTGTCCTAGGATCATTTCTAACTCTGTGTGCACAAAAGCAAGAATTATAATGCCCAAGGCTGGTTGATATACTAGAATTAAAGTAGTAATTGTTTACAGTGGTATGATTAAATTCCTTGCTCTATCTTTCAAAGTTTATACAGCAGTATTTTATACTTCATAATTTGTAAACACAGCTTTATGGTCCTTGAACGGTTCTAACGTCCTCAGAATTCTATGGAATCCTCACGAAACTTCATCACACCATCAGATGCCTGTGAACTGCAGCAGGGATGGAAATGTACTGTGGCTCAGGGAAAGGATCTCCATCAGTGAAGAAAGGCCAGTCCTGGGCTTTCTACAGATTCTTTAGGCTTTCTCCCTCTGACCGAGGGCAGGGGTGGGAGGGAGGGGTCATCTTCATTTCAACATCCTCATTGAAATTAGTGAGTCTAATGATCAGCCACCAACATTTCAACTGAACGTTGCCCTCCATGGCTCTTGGTGACAATTGGCCAAGACTGCCCTCATTATAGTGGACTAGAAGATTTGAAGAAACACTAAACTCTCAAGGTGGTCCCCTAGAATATTCAACCAAGAAATCCACAGAGTTTCAATAGAACCTCTTCCTGCCCATCCTCCTGTGGCTACAGGGATAGGATGTCCATGTCCCAAGGAGGTGTTTTGCCAACATCCTTCAGATGCACATCAAATATAATATTTAAACCAATTAGCTCCAACAGCATCCCAAGCAAGGCAGTACCTCCCACATTCTTGTTAAGGGGGCCATCATATTCAATTCCTAATGAGAGGAGAGACAAAGGCAATGGATGCAAGAGGGTCTACTTCAAAAATTCTTTTTCTCTTAGGAAACAGATCGTCTTTTGTTCTGGCTAAACACCAATTACTCTGCTCTCTTGAACATGCAAATCAGCTGAAAATAGGGCAGTCTGTAGCTCACTCGGGTTCTAAGGCAAGTTTGAATGAAGAAAAGAAAGAGGACAGGGCGGGAGAGGGAGCTAGTGAAAAGGAGAGAGAGAGAAAGAAGACCGAGAGAGAAGAAAGATGAGAGATAGAGGCAAATCCCTGGGGGTCTTCGATTCCAAGTACTTTGTGCTCAGATGAAGCGCTTTTCAAAGAGCCACTTTGTATGGTTTGTGCTGGTGCCCACAAGCAGTGATTTTGCCATTATCCAAAAAATAAAGCAAGAAAATAAAAAGTACATTAAAGTGTACAATATAAGCAAGAAAAGCAAAACTGGCCTACAAAGCTATTTACCCACAGCTCCCACTTGCTACAAACACTCTTTCAAAAAGTAATGTGGCTGGCGGGATGCACCACAAGAGGGACTAGAAGGAGGAGGAAGGCTCACCCCGGCAGGCAGGCAACAGAAGCAGAGGTCCCCCCACCCCCCGACACACACACACAAGTCCTTCTGGCCACAGAGGGATGCAGCTGTCCCCTGCAGGTGTGCAGACCAACCCAGGAAGCCTGTGCCTGCTCAGGCACTCCCAGAACTCTTTCAGGTGTGGCTTGGTTTTTTGCTCATTTTTTGTTGGCGTTAAGCTCTGCTCATTTCATTTCATTTATCTAAACCATCCCCTTTTCTTTTCAATGCAGGTGAGTGTGGGGAGTGACCCATCCCATGTCCTGTCATTCCAAATGAAGTGACAGACAGCGGCACTTTTCAGACCTCGCCACGCCTGCCAACCAGGGGGCCAGGGGAAGGGCAGCTCTGACCCCGAGCTCTGCCTGTGGGTCTAAGCTTCTGTAGTAGTAACAACTCCCAGGAGATGCAGGGGGCACCCTGAGCCCCCAGTGTCCCCCTCCCCAGCTTTGACCTCTGCTTCCTTTGGTCTCTTTGCCCTTCCAGATTCTGTCCTGGCTTCACCACCTTCCCTCACCTATCTCAGTCCCATTCCCCATGGGGGACCCGTCTGCACATCTCTCCCAGACAAGGCTCAACAGTGCTCTCACATGAACTTTGATGTCTCCAGGCCCCACCTGACTTGAGAAGGAGGGGGTGCAACAGAATGGATACTTACTTGCCAATGCAGACCCAACACAGAGGTGACCCTTGTGGCCCTTTGCTCTTGCTAAAGCCCCCTCCAGGGTCATGGACCCCCACTGAAGAGAGGCAGCTAAGATGGGTGGTGACCAAAGATGGGACATCCTTGCTGGTGGCTTCAGATGCACTGACAACGTGTGGCCTGCCAGAAATCTCAGCACGGGTTCCCAGGCTAGATCCCCACAGCACCGGAGAATCAGGACAGACTCGCTGCTCACGTATCTAGTGGACAGTGCGCTTGGCTACACAGCTCTGTTCCTTCCTCTCCTCCCAACCCCAGAACACCAGGCAAGGTTGGAAAGACCTCTGCAGTGAAATGGTCAGCCACAACGAGGGGATCCCCCCATGTTTCCCTCTCTGGGCCTGCCTTCCTTCCATCAAGGCTGCCAAGCAGGGCATGAATGTGTCCCTCTGTTTCTGTCCCCACTCCACGTCTCTGGGGAACCAAACAGAGAAACACACTTTTGTGGGGATCCACTACATTTCATCTCGTCTGGGCCTCTGAAAAGTCCTGCAGTGTGAACACTGTCCCTCTGTGTGGCAAGAGGAGCAAGAGGCCACACTAAGGGGGAGCACTAGGGAGCGCTGGCAAGTCACAGCACGGTGGGGCAGGCCACGACTTCAGAGGTGTGCTTCCACTCCTGTTCAAGGAGGGCCCATGAAGGACCACACCGCCCAGGCCCTGAGGAGGCAGACCCTGCCAGGCAATCCCTTTCCAGAGACCTCAGCCCAAGCACACACTAAGCAGAGCCCCAGAGAGTCCAAACCCATGGGCCTCCAGAGGGGATGGAGAGCCCCCAGGGGCCAGAAGCAATGACGGCACTGGGCACACAAAGCCAAGAGCTCACTCCTCATCCAGCATCTTTCCTCTGAGGGCAAACCCTCGAGAGAGAAAAATGGACATACGGCCACAGGACAGGACATTCAGGGACCAGCTGAGAACAATGAGCGGGGGACACTGCCCGCCACACACTCTACCCCAGATGGCACGCCAAGCCCGCAGCGGCCGCGGTGGTCGGAGGCAAGCACACCGCCCCGCGGAAGGAGTCACGCATGGAGCTGGAAGCCAAGGCTCGACAGAGGTGACCCGACTGGAAGGGATGGTAGCGACGTTCACTTTTCAAATGCGCATTAAGATGAGACATGTGCGAACCTAGCTGGCTTTTAAGGTGAACCTGAATCGACCAATCCATGAGACAATGGCATATTTATTCCACCCCCACCCCCGGCTACCCAAAAGCAAAGCCACTGTCCAGGATTGGGCAGGGTTCCTAGCCTGCCATGTGCCTCTCCCAGGAGCCCCATGTGATGGACAGTCCTAAGCAATGCCCTGTAATCTCCATGTATGCCATTTGTCTCTTTGATATGTCAAATACAGATATTTGCAGCATTTATTTTAACATGTGTGATTTTCTTCTGAAAGCCACAAAGAGAAAGGAACTGGCATCCCTTTCCCCTCTCTCTCACCCCTCTTCTTTTTTTTCTGGTTTATTTTTTCTGTTTCTCTGTTGTGTTTTTTTGACTCAGGCTGACCTGGAGTTCACTCTGTAGTCTCAGGGCGGCCTCAAACTCACAGCGCTCCTTCTACCTCTGCCTCCCGAGTGCTGGGAGTAAGGGTGTGCCCCGCTTACCCTTCTTTAAAGCTCCAAAAATGTAAGCCTAGTGCCCCTGACAAACCACCCAGACCGAAGCCACTGCATTTAAGAACAGATGAAGGGCCTGCTTGGCCCCAGCCCTGAATGAAAAGCTCATGCCGGGGCCCAACCTATAAGGTGCAAAAGCCTTACAGGTGGGCCAGCTACACAGTCATGTAGATTCACGACAGCCGTGTCCCCAGAGCACAGCCCAGCTCTAAGTTATGAAGCATCCAGGGGGGTTGGCAACTGGGATGCAGTAAGTCTGCATGAGGCCCACCAAGCTACTTATCCTTTAGTTATGACCTTCCAGACACCTGGACAGAAATACAGGCACGGAACGGTCACATGCCCCATATGTCACTGCCAATGAACTCCAGAGCCCCATCTTCCGGGCCTGTCCACAGGCTCACGTGCAAAGCCATGGTACTTCCAGGGCTGCATGCTTAGCTCTGCACTGTGTCCAGTCTTGTGGGCAATGTGCTATATGTCCTTTAGTGCCAGGTCCCCCAGCCCCAAAAGGGTGGGTACAGTAACCCTACGTGTTGGAGAGGCAAAATGCCACAGGGCACCACTGGCAAGGAGGAAGTCGTTCCAGTCACTTATCTGACCAGTTATTGAGCACTGACGACTAAACGGTATCGTGGACACTGAGAGCATAGCATGAGAAGACACGTGAGGGGGATAAAAGGATCGAGACACAGCTGTTTATGTGGCCCCTCGTGCAAGTTCACATATGTAGGCACAGCCTTCTCATCCTCCTCAGGGCGGGGAGGCACGCTCGGGTTGCCCCTCATTTCTTGTAACTCAGCATGGGCATCTCTCCTGAATTTCCTCCTAGAGAAGCCCTGGAGGTGGGTGGCTACAGGACACGGCTCCCTGCAGAACGCACCCCTCCCACGCCCCTGCAAGGGGAGGTTCTCACCCGCCCTCCGGCCACAACCGCGAAGGCCATTCTTCCATGTGACCCCGGGCCCCAGTCAGTATTCCCCCTCGGCTCCTCTGCATGCTCCTGCGCCCCCATCACAGGTACCCCCAGGCGGCTCCTCCCTGCTCCGGCCTCCGACACCCTCACAGCCTCCTGGGGCCACCACTAGCACACCTCACTCGTAGCCTTCCAAAAGGGATAGCCACGCTGTCTAACAAGTCCACCTCCTTTCCCAACTTCAACAAAACCTCCATGAGAAGGTCCTCAAGAGAAAGGTGCCCAGGGCAAACATTCCAATACCACATGACTGTGGAGTGTCCATGCAGAAGAGCAAAATGGAAGAACAGGAGTCCTCTGATAAGAACAGAATCCAGCGTGGCTGGCATCGAGATGGTTTAGCGAGTAAGAGCATCGAGATGGTTTAGCGAGTAAGAGCGCTTAACTACGCAAGGTTGAGGTTGATCCCCAGCACCCAGAAAGCCAGGCGTTGCTGCACATGCCTGTAACCACAGTGCTAAGGGGTGGCACAGACAACAGACTCTCTGGGGCTCACTGGTCAGCCAGTGTGACCAAAAAACCCTGCAGTCCCAGATTTGCTAAGAGACAACTGTCTCTGGAAAATAAGACAGAAGAGCTCTAAAGGATGTGTGACACTCTCCTCTGGCCTCTGCAATCATGTGTGCATTTACACATGTACATGCACATATATAGATATAAAAAAATAAATTTAAAAACTCAACTTCTTTGTAGTTATGAAGGAGCAATACAGATATGACTTCATTAACTGTCACAACTGCAAAGCCTCACCCACGTGTTACAGGGATAGAGGCAGATGTTCAGAACATAAACAATGTATCAAGCCGGAGGGATGGCTTAGTGGTTAAGGCGTCTGCCTGCAAAGCCAAATAACCCAGGTTCGATTCCCCAGGACCCACGTTAGCCAGATGCACAAGGGGGCACACGTGTCTGGAGTTTGTTTGCAGTGGCTAGAGGCCCTGGCATGCTCATTCTCCCCCCCTCCTCTCTGTTAAATAAATAAAATAGTTTAAATAAAAAAAGAGAATATAAACACTGTATCCAAGTGACAAAACTGAGAATCAGCTCCAGGCCCTATAGAGTTAAGCTACAGCCCTGTGCTACGCTGTGCTGCATGGTGTGGAATTAAATGACAGCCTACCTTGTTGTCCCTGGCAGGAAGGGGTGTTTAAGATACATTTATACTTTCCACTGAGATGATGGGAAGTTGTGCAGCGATTAAAAACCACGTTGTTATAACCATCTACTGACACACGTAAGTCACTGCAAAGTCCCGTTCAATGAAGGCGCTGAACACACTTGTGTCTGCGCACATAGGCGCAGCAGGAAGAGCCCTATTTTTTCCAATCCGTTTATAAATATATATGCATACACAAAAATGATAACATACCAAAACATTAATTTTTAGCACTTTTAAAATATGTTTTGAATCTTTTGTACAGAGCAGGCATTCCTTTTCTAATTTAGAAAAACATATTAATAATCTTTTACTTCTCTAAAGAAAGAAGCCACTGTTCTGGCTTGGCCACAGATCAACTCATGCCGTGAAGCAGGGGCCCCCAACCCAAGTCACTGCCTGGCCAAGGACTCAGCCGCAGTGCCAACAGCAGCCGCCTGTTGCCAAGGTGGTAAACACAACAGTGACAGCCGCCAGAGACCCTCGCTGTCCCTGAGCCCTGCGGCTAGCCGGCGACACAGACGCCAGGGCCTTCCCTGAGGAGCAGCCCAAGCCCAGAGGGGCCCAGCCGTATGGGCTGAGGCTGAGGCAAGAAAGGAAAAACCAGGAGGTGAGGCCGGCCATGATAGCACACACCTCTTTAATCCCAGCACTCAGGAGGCAGAGGTAGGAGGATCCCTGTGAGTTCAAAGCCAGCCTGACACTACAGAGTAAGTTCTGTAACTGCAGAGTGAGTTCTCTACCTCAACAAAACCAAACAAAACCAAACAAAACAAAGCAAAACAAAACCAAAATAATGTGTGTCAAAGTCAAGGAAAGATGACTTTTAAATTCTGACTCTTAGCATGGACCACTCCCATCCTGTCTTCCAGTTGGAGCGAAACATACTGATCCCACAGTGGTTCCTAGAGTCAGCCCCAGGTCACAGCAGAAGTCCCTAGAAGAAAAGAGCAAGCCAGTGGTATCAGGGTTGGGGTCCCAGTCTCGTCACTGACTTCGTTTAGCTTTAGTGAATTAACCAATCTTCCTGAACCTCCTGTCCCCTCACCAGGAAATCCAGGCTGCAATGCTCAGCCTAGAAATACAATTGTAAGAGCTAAAAGAAAGGTAACTGTGAAGCACTGGGGAAGCCAGCTGGGGTGCTGTGAGGATCCTCAGGCAGTCTCTGGAGAGGCCCACGTGGGCAGACTTGACATCCCCATGCGTGAGTGTGGAAGTAGATCCTGAACTACAGCCATGTCCTGAGCTGACCACTGCCTCATGAGAGCTCCTGAACGAGAACCATCCAGCTACAAGGCCTGCTCCACACAGGGGTCCCTGGATACTCACTGCGTGAGACAAGTAGTGCCTACTATTTGAAGTTAGCAAATTCTGGATTCCTTTGTTACACAGCAGTAGGTGACTAATGCAGATTCTGATTCCTAGCACCTGTTTTGCCATCAGAACTGTGTCAAGTTGACCACAGCACCCCTAGCACCTAAAACACCAGGCACCCAGCAGGCTCTTGTGTAGTGAGAGAACTCTTGGCTTGCAGCTCGTATGGTCATGGTGTCAATACCCCCACCATGCTGGTGAATAACGTAACGGCAACTACAGAACATATGTGTGTGGGTTCTATAAAACTTTATTTATAAAAACAGGTTCATGGGCTGGAGTGATGGCCTAGTGGGTAAGGTACTGACCTGCAAAGCCTAAGGACCCAGGTTCGATTCCACAGTACCCACGTAATCCAGATATAAAATGTGGCTCATGTATCTGGAATTTGTTTGCAGTGGCTAGAGGCGCTGGCATACCCAATCATTCTCTCATTCTCTCTCTTAAAATAATTAAAATACTAATAAAAAAAAAAAAAAAACAGGCTCTGGCTCATGGGCCCTTGCATATTTTGTGAATTAATGAAACCATATTTAGCTCCCAAACACAATGCAGTAAGATAAGTATAAGCAAATACCACATGCTTTCCACCGTCAAGCTGCCTACGATAGAGCAGACTGCTCACACAGCTGAGGGCCCCCACAGTGAAAGGCTGAGGGTCCTACACAGGGGCCCAGGCTGCCCATGAACCAGTCTCCAGAATCTTCTGGCACAGGGAGCTGGCCAGTATAAAGGAAGGTAGTGACTGATCACTTCAGCTGCAGTCTTGAGGATGACCAAGCAGGTATGGGACTAGGATTAGCAGGAGCTACCCCTGGCATGCCCATTCTCTCTCTCCTCTCTCTCAAAAAAAATAAAATATATATTTAAAAAAGAATAAGGGGGCTGGAGAGATGGCTTAGTGGTTAAGATGCTTGCCTATGACCCAGGTTCGATTCCTCAGCACCCACGTAAGCCAGATGCACAAGGTGGTGCATACATCTGGAGTTCATTTGTAGTAGCTGGGGGCCCTGGCATGCCCATTCTCTCTCTCCTCTCTCTCAAAAAATAAAATATATATTTAAAAAAGAATAAGGGGGCTGGAGAGATGGCTTAGTGGTTAAGATGCTTGCCTATGACCCAGGTTCGATTCCTCAGCACCCACGTAAGCCAGATGCACAAGGTGGTGCATACATCTGGAGTTCATTTGTAGTAGCTGGGGGCCCTGGCATGCCCATTCTCTCTCTCCTCTCTCTCAAAAAAAATAAAATATATATTTAAAAAAGAATAAGGGGGCTGGAGAGATGGCTTAGTGGTTAATATGCTTGCCTATGACCCAGGTTCGATTCCTCAGCACCCACGTAAGCCAGATGCACAAGGTGGTGCATACATCTGGAGTTCATTTGTAGTAGCTGGGGGCCCTGGCATGCCCATTCTCGGTCTCCCTCTCTCTCAAAAAATAAAATATATATTTAAAAAAGAATAAGGGGGCTGGAGAGATGGCTTAGTGGTTAAGATGCTTGCCTATGACCCAGGTTCGATTCCTCAGCACCCACGTAAGCCAGATGCACAAGGTGGTGCATACATCTGGAGTTCATTTGTAGTAGCTGGGGGCCCTGGCATGCCCATTCTCTCTCTCCTCTCTCTCAAAAAATAAAATATATATTTAAAAAAGAATAAGGGGGCTGGAGAGATGGCTTAGTGGTTAAGATGCTTGCCTATGACCCAGGTTCGATTCCTCAGCACCCACGTAAGCCAGATGCACAAGGTGGTGCATACATCTGGAGTTCATTTGTAGTAGCTGGGGGCCCTGGCATGCCCATTCTCTCTCTCCTCTCTCTCAAAAAATAAAATATATATTTAAAAAAGAATAAGGGGGCTGGAGAGATGGCTTAGTGGTTAAGATGCTTGCCTATGACCCAGGTTCGATTCCTCAGCACCCACGTAAGCCAGATGCACAAGGTGGTGCATACATCTGGAGTTCATTTGTAGTAGCTGGGGGCCCTGGCATACCCATTCTCGGTCTCCCTCTCTCTCAAAAAATAAAATATATATTTAAAAAAGAATAAGGGGGCTGGAGAGATGGCTTAGTGGTTAAGATGCTTGCCTATGACCCAGGTTCGATTCCTCAGCACCCACGTAAGCCAGATGCACAAGGTGGTGCATACATCTGGAGTTCATTTGTAGTAGCTGGGGGCCCTGGCATGCCCATTCTCTCTCTCCTCTCTCTCAAAAAATAAAATATATATTTAAAAAAGAATAAGGGGGCTGGAGAGATGGCTTAGTGGTTAAGATGCTTGCCTATGACCCAGGTTCGATTCCTCAGCACCCACGTAAGCCAGATGCACAAGGTGGTGCATACATCTGGAGTTCATTTGTAGTAGCTGGGGGCCCTGGCATGCCCATTCTCTCTCTCCTCTCTCTCAAAAAAAATAAAATATATATTTAAAAAAGAATAAGGGGGCTGGAGAGATGGCTTAGTGGTTAAGATGCTTGCCTATGACCCAGGTTCGATTCCTCAGCACCCACGTAAGCCAGATGCACAAGGTGGTGCATACATCTGGAGTTCATTTGTAGTAGCTGGGGGCCCTGGCATGCCCATTCTCTCTCTCCTCTCTCTCAAAAAATAAAATATATATTTAAAAAAGAATAAGGGGGCTGGAGAGATGGCTTAGTGGTTAAGATGCTTGCCTATGACCCAGGTTCGATTCCTCAGCACCCACGTAAGCCAGATGCACAAGGTGGTGCATACATCTGGAGTTCATTTGTAGTAGCTGGGGGCCCTGGCATGCCCATTCTCTCTCTCCTCTCTCTCAAAAAATAAAATATATATTTAAAAAAGAATAAGGGGGCTGGAGAGATGGCTTAGTGGTTAAGATGCTTGCCTATGACCCAGGTTCGATTCCTCAGCACCCACGTAAGCCAGATGCACAAGGTGGTGCATACATCTGGAGTTCATTTGTAGTAGCTGGGGGCCCTGGCATACCCATTCTCGGTCTCCCTCTCTCTCAAAAAAAATAAAATATATATTTAAAAAAGAATAAGGGGGCTGGAGAGATGGCTTAGTGGTTAAGATGCTTGCCTATGACCCAGGTTCGATTCCTCAGCACCCACGTAAGCCAGATGCACAAGGTGGTGCATACATCTGGAGTTCATTTGTAGTAGCTGGGGGCCCTGGCATACCCATTCTCGGTCTCCCTCTCTCTCAAAAAATAAAATATATATTTAAAAAAGAATAAGGGGGCTGGAGAGATGGCTTAGTGGTTAAGATGCTTGCCTATGACCCAGGTTCGATTCCTCAGCACCCACGTAAGCCAGATGCACAAGGTGGTGCATACATCTGGAGTTCATTTGTAGTAGCTGGGGGCCCTGGCATACCCATTCTCGGTCTCCCTCTCTCTCAAAAAAAATAAAATATATATTTAAAAAAGAATAAGGGGGCTGGAGAGATGGCTTAGTGGTTAAGATGCTTGCCTATGACCCAGGTTCGATTCCTCAGCACCCACGTAAGCCAGATGCACAAGGTGGTGCATACATCTGGAGTTCATTTGTAGTAGCTGGGGGCCCTGGCATACCCATTCTCGGTCTCCCTCTCTCTCAAAAAATAAACTATATATTTAAAAAAGAATAAGGGGGCTGGAGAGATGGCTTAGTGGTTAAGATGCTTGCCTATGACCCAGGTTCGATTCCTCAGCACCCACGTAAGCCAGATGCACAAGGTGGTGCATACATCTGGAGTTCATTTGTAGTAGCTGGGGGCCCTGGCATACCCATTCTCGGTCTCCCTCTCTCTCAAATAAATAAATAAAGTATTTTTTTTTTAAAGAGTGGAAAGATGGAAAGGAAGAGCTCAAAGCCTCCTGGGAAATCTCCACAGAGGCAGAATAAATGTGACCAGAAAGGAACAGCTGACTGGTAGCACGTCGAGTGGACAGGATGATGTCACGACTAGGACGCATTTCTCACAGGTGTAGAGCTCATCTAAAGCCCGTGGTCAAAGCCTTCAGTGCTGGTGAGCTGTCAACCATGTGGCACCTTCACCTGCTAACCCGTCAGGAGCCCATGCAGGAGGCACACCAGGGAGATGGAGGGGGGTCACAGGCAGCTGGGAGGAACTCCCACACTTCCTAAGCCCAGAGCCACGGTGAACAACAGCATGATCTGACCCTCAAAGGCTCGGCCCCACAATGTCCCTCTGGACAGGACCCCTTCTATCCAGCTTGCTGACTGAAAGAAGTTGGAAACCCTACCTCCTGTTCCTCCCAAGTCATTATTCAACAACAAACAGGAGCTATATTTAGAACTGTTTCCATGAAGGCGCCATGGCGAAAGGCCACCCAACCTCTGAGACGCGGAAAGGTGAAATAAGGCTATCGGACCAGAATTTAAAAAATAATAAAAAATAAAAAATCTCTAATAAGCAAGTTCCATTTCACATTCATCTATTCAACACAGCCTCTCATTTTATAAATGGACCTTAACAGTCACAAGAGGACAGTTTTTCCCAGGAGCCTCCATTCTGCAAAATTACGTAACTCAGAAAATGAGGGTTCTGATTTGATTACACTTTCAACAGCCAGATTACTGCTACAGACCGAGTCCGGGTGGCCGTCAGCCCCTGGCAGCGGACGCAAACACAGAAGGGCAGAGCGAGGTGAGACAAACCCTCTTGCATTAACTCATGTAAATAAGTCTTTGAGCAAACCTCTTCGTATCCTCAGTGACTCCCTTTTCCCCCACCAGGCAAACCCCACCATGGGCTTCTGGCCCACCCAGATGGGTGAGAAAGCCCACTGTTCTGAGCCTGCTGTTTACATGCTGTCTGGCCTTAGTGGCGGTTTCTGCATGTCTCCCACACAGGGGTATTATTCGAAGGAATCAAATCATTTACTGTTGGACACTCGAGTTTAAAGGACAGCACATGCTCTTGGGAACTTAAAATATTACCATTTACCTTTTGGGGGGGGGAGGAATTATTTGCTAGTCTTTTACTACCAAGCCAAAGGAAATAGGGCTTTTTCCAAATGTAGTTGGAGGTGCTGAAAACCTCTTCTAATAATCCTCTTTCTGCAAAATATAGAGCTGTTCTGCAGAGAGAAATTCAAGGAAGGCCTGGAAGGAATTCTTGGAGGTGAAGTGAGCTATGTGGGCAAGGTCCTGCGGACACCGGGGGACAGCCCGCGCTCTCTCTGGGAGCACCCTGCCTGGGCTGAGGCATCCCTCCCCCTCAGCCCACGAGAGATCCATTCCTCACACAGATTTTTCCCTTAAATGTGTGTACAGTCCTATCTGCCCCTTCATGTAGACAAAACTTAGGTTTAATTGTGTCTATTTCACTAAGAGCGGAGGCTGTGACTGTCTTGTCACAAAAACTGAACTACTTGAGATACCCCTGAGGTCAAGGCCCAGGTTTGTGAGGAACGCTGGGAGTGCATCACTGTGTCCTTGACAGCGAGTGCGCAGCCAGGCCTCCGCGCAGGCCAAGTGGGCGGCCGGGAGGCTTTTTTCCTCTCCAGCTGTGCTCTGCCTTTCCCAGGTGCAGTCAGCTGTCTCGACTCCATCTGAGAACTCACCACACCAGGGTGCTGCTCTGTGGGGAAGGTGGGCAGGGTGACAGACGGTATTCTTAATTGTTATCCTCCTTTCTCTCCTCTTCCCCTCTCTAACTTCCTCTTTCTTTCTCTTGCCTCTCTAATTCTCTGTGGCCCTCTGCCCTCTCTGGTACCTGCCCCCTCTCTCTTCCTCCCTGCCTTCTCACCCATTACAATAAAATCATAAACTCAAAAGCTTTTTCTTTAATTTTCTATTTTCTCAGCAAGGTTCAAATTCCTAAAATATACTATGCTCAAAAGTGATGTAACTACTGTTTGATAACAAAATCTTTCCAAGGGTAATGACAGATTTCCTTCCTTCTATCCACCCACCCAAGCATCTATCATTTGTACATCTGTCTTAACCACAAAACTACTGAGGTCTCTTTTTTTAACATTTGGAAAACATTTTATTTTTATTTATTTATTTGAGAGAGAATGGGCACACCAGGGCCTCCAGCCACTGCAAATGCATGTGTCACCTTGTGCATCTGGCTTACGTGGTTACTGGGAAATTGAACTTGGGCCCTTAGGTTTTGCAGGCACATGCCTTAACCACTAAGCCATCTCTCCAGCCCTGAGGTCTCTCTTTCTAAGCTTTCCAATGTAAGTAAGATGTAACTTCGCATACAATCCCTTAGTAAGTTACACATTTACATCACATCTCAAATGAGGCCCCAATATGGAAAGCAGGGTTTCCTAACCCGTCCCCAGTGCCACATCCACCCAGCTCGCGCGCCTCAGCAGTGGCAAGATGGCACAGCTGAAGAGCCCCTCACAGGGTTACGGCCCAGTTCAGCCAGTCCTCTGTGGCTGGGCAGCTGGGTGGCTCAGCTCTGTCTGTACAAACAGCGTGACAATGAATATCCCTGAATAGTCCTTTTATTATTATTTTTTTTAAAAGAGAAACCTCTTTGATTACTGCCTGAGAAGACATTCTTCTATGTGGAATCACTGGGTCACAGTTCATGTGTTTGGTCTTTGGAGGGAGAGGGATGAGAGGGGAGATGGCAATCCATTTTGCCGGGGTACACAGCTATTTCATTGACTCAGAGGAGGTGCATGTTGAGTAGATGCTTCTGGAGCCACACTGAGTCACAACCAGGGGGTCAACCTGCACGTTAAACCATCAAGAACTGAGCTTCCACAGTTACGGGCTGAAAGACACCAATCAGGCTTGGCCTTATTCCAGATGCCGCCTTAGAGCAAGAGCAAAGGTACCATAGAGGACTACCAGGTTTGGGTGACCGTGATGTACACTGGCTGTGTCACCTTAGGCAAGTCACTGCACTTCTTGGGCCTCAGGCTTGTCCCCATTCTGGACGGTGGACAAACTCATCATGAAGGAAGCTGGTTTTTCTTTTTTTTTTTTTTGATGGCACAGATTTTCTGTAAGTACCGAGTCCCACAGGCGCTCTGAAACACACTGGCTGGAAATCTTTTCCTTCTGGACCCCCACGTCCAGGCATTTTATCACCTTCTCCAAAACGCTCTAGATGAACTGTTTCGACTGCCGACAGCAAGCACGCACACATATTACAGAGGGGCGGGGCAGAGGCCTTCCCACACCTAACATGTCTGCCTACAACTGTGCTTGACTGCTTGCTGGGTACTACGCCCACATTCCTTCTCCAGACACTGTGGATGGCAGCTAGCTTCTTGAATACAAATCTCACTCCCACTTCCCAACCATGTGACCCTGGACAGTTACTGAAACAGCAGGTGGCCGCGTCCTCCCATCCTCCACAGGAATGAATGAGTGTCCTCCTGCAGAACTGCCCTGCAGAGTGAACGAGTGAAAACGGGTAACACGCTCAGAACAGAGCCTGGCCCACAGTGAAGGGCTAAGAACGTTAATAAGCACTAACTATTATTATCTATTCATCCAACAGACTCTTAGTGGGTATTTGTTCTCTCGATGCCAGCTGCTCTTGAAGACAGTAAGGAAACACAAAAATATTGCCTAGGCTGGTTCAAGGCTCTTATTGCCCTGTAGGAAGAGGCCAACTTGAACCAACAGAGCCTGTGATCCTTTATCCAAAGCTGTTGGGCGAAACAAGCTTGCATTTACAGGTTTCCAACTCCAGACAAGCGTCAGGTATAGAGATCACATCACACCGCACCCATCTCCTCCCCTGCCCACCTGTTATCAAGCCCACTGAGATTTCTTCAGCAAAATGCATCACTGGGCTGGGGAGAGGGCTCAGTGGGCAGTGCACAAGGACCTGAGTTCAGATCACCAGCTCAGTGGTGCATGTCTGAAATCGGAATTCCGGGGAGGTGGACACAAGAGGATTTCTGAGGCCAGTGAGTCCAGCCAAATCACTGAGCCTCAGGTTCAGTGAGACGATGTGTCAAAAATAAAGAACAATTGAGGAAAACATCCAACATCAACTTCTGGCCTCCACATACACGCCCATACTTGTGCACACACATATGCCCACATATATAAGAACACTCACAGAAACAACACACACATATACATGGGGGAAAAGCCAACCCTTGAAGGAAAACCAGGAGCCTCACAAGCTAGGCAGGTGACCATTCCTGGCAGAAACAAAGGCAGTGGGGAAGAAACTCAGCTCGTGGTGCACAGCCCGTGGTGGGCATGCAGGACCAGCAAGATGGACAGCCCCGTGGTAAGCATGCAGGACCAGCAAGTGCCAAGGGCTGAGTGGGAGCTGTGCATGATGGGCAGCATGGCTTCACTGCCAAGGACACGGGGACCCTCAATGACTGAGTGGAACATGGACAGTAGGACCACTTAGTGACTCAATGACCCTCGCAGTCACCTCTGCTCCCAGGCCTCAAATTCCTGCTCCAAAACCTCATTCATGATCCTTAAGAACAGGAACTAACTGTTCCTCCTCTTGTCGCCACCCAACAATGACCCCAACAGAACAGCTGCAAAATAATTACCTGGTAAATTGAGCTATCACCAAAAAGAAATCCATCTCATGAGAGCCCGTGGGAAGAGTGCTCCTCACAGAGCAGGAACAAATGAGGGTGACGAGCCACTGATGAATTTATGTGAGAATTCAAAACTTGAGAGTCCTCTCCCACTAGCAAAAGCATCTGCTACAAACAGCCACACCGTGATCTGCCCACAAGGCCTTCTGGACCTTAAAACTTAGAGAGAGCGCGCGCGCACGCCAGAGACTCTTGCCAGTCCAGATGAATTCCAGATGCATGTGCCATTTTGTGCATCTGGCTTTACACTGGTAGTGGGGGATTAAACCCCAGGCCAGCAAGCTTGACAAGCAAGCACTTTTAACCACTGAGCCATCTCCCCAGCCCCCAATGACTTGTCTGCTTCAGTGGACTCCTCTTGTCCTGAGGAGAAGCCTCTCCTACTGTGACCACCAAGCTGTCTTGAACCACTGCCCTGCCGAGGAGACCTAACCCTAGCACGGCCAAGCACGCAGAGGAGCCCCCCAGAGGAAGAAACCCTGCAGAGGCTGCAAAGCAGCAGCTCGGGCCTCTACTGACCTAGGGAACTTGGGTCTTAGCGAGCACTGCCCACGGAGTGTACGGATGGGCCCCAGCATGTTCCTGGACAGTCAGAACTCAGCGACACTGAAAGTATTTCTCGGGCATGGATCTCAACAGTCCATGGAAAAAATAAAGCTATCAGACAAAGTTCTTCAGAGTTTTTCAAAACGTCTGTTTCACATTTTTGTTGTCCACTTTCCTGCAGGATTTGGGCCCTGGAACTCTGCAGTATCGTATGTGTAGAACAGACGAGGAAGCAGAAACCACATGTGATTCAAGGGGGTGAGCCTCGCGGGTCAGTCTCAGGCTTGGCTGCTTCTTTGACTTTCTGACTTTCCCTAATGGACATGTGCCAACTTTCCAGAAGTAATGAGTGTGATGTCATGAGTCTGGACCCATCGCCCAGCGCCCCTCATCACCAATCATCAGCCCTCTTCATCCACACACACACATCCTCCACCCAGCAACTAGATTATTCCAATCACCTGCTTTTTCCCAAGCAGCCAATAAAACACACAACTTGCCAAACAACAGCCTCTGCCCACCAACCAGCCACTCTCTTGTCGTTACCTGGAAGCCCCCTAAGTGTCACCTAACCTAGGAACAACAAGTACCACACTGGGCTTTCCAACAGGAAAATGGTGACGAGGACTCACGGTAGGGTGGCTGAGTGCTCCAAGCAGTTGTCTGGTGCCAACAAGGTCTTTCTGAGAAGGAAGAAGGCCCCAGTGGTCTTCCCTGGGTGACAACATCCTCGTGAGGAGCCTCTTACTCCAGCAGCCAAGCCACAAACCCGGCAGCCTATGCAGCAGCAAAGCCACTGGCTCCGCAGAGGAAGGGGACATGGCCGGTTATGTTTGATTAAAGGTTGCTTTATGTTTCCTTGGGGGGTTTTTAGTTCTGTGCTGTTATTTCACCCCTAAAATTTACAGTGCTTAAATTCTTCCGCCCTGTTTGAATCAACCCAGCCCCTCCTTTCTTTGGTCTGCAAGTGGCCAGAAATAGTTCCCCCTTTGTCATTGACAGAAATTTCCACTTTGATGGTGGGAATAAATATTTTTCTTGCCTTTTCCTGAGACAAGGATTAATTTTTCCATCCAGGTCCCTCTCAATGAACTTTAGGGGCCAAACCCTAACCATAAAGTGCAGATGACACCCAAACAGGTAAAAATGGGAGCAACTGCCTCCTATCCCTGGGGCCAAAGGAGTAGGCATGGGCTCCCTTCTTCCTGGCCACATAAGCAGGGACCCAGTCCCTTGCTGGGCTCCTACCCACTTCAGGGGCTTCCTCCATGCTGCAGGAGCCGTATGAGTAAGCCCCTGCCCCACCCTTACATGTAAACAAAGGTGCCCAAGGATATTTTTGGAGGCTGTTTACCCAGATTGAAAAACACCAGCACCTACCAGGACGGCCCTTCTCCTGCTGAGACCACATCTGCCTTTCCAGCTCTCTCCCCAGGGTGACTCTTCAGCATGACAGGAAGGCCCCTCAGGTGAGCAGATACAAGGAAGGAGACGGCTCACCTCTTTCGTCAGTGGGATCTCAGGAGCCCCATCCAGGAAAAGGCCTGGCATGAATTCTGGGGGAACAGAGCAGCACTGTCCCCAGACAGGCGTGGGTGTTTCCAGAGCTAATATTTACATGGACCGCAGGCATGCCCAAGACAGCATGGGACACTGAGGCAGGCCCCTCCTATCACCCTTCTCTTTCTCTGAGCTACCTTGCCAGTCAGGACTAATGACACCTCCGAAAGTGCTCCTAATCGCCACCCCATCTGGTGGTTGTAAGACCAGTGCCTGAGAGCTGGGCCTAGCAGCCTCGGCAGGAGGTACCACACGAATCCAGAGGAGACTTCTGGTTGCTTTTCCTGGCCTCTGGCCAAGCCACAGGCAGAGGGTGGAGAAGTACTCAGTCCACAGCAAGCTCCTACAGCAGCACCCCCCCGCCCCCCCAGGGCCCAAATCCATGGCTTTCCCAGAGTAACGGAACCAGTGAGATGTTCCTGTGCCTCCCCAACACACACACATGCACACTCATATACATGCACACACACATGCACGCACCCCTCCCTAGACCCTGGTAGAGCAGAGGCGTCAAAGAGGGATAAGCGGACAAACGAAAGCGTGGATTACACATCTATGTCCATCTCTAGGACGAGGGGCCAATCGAAAGCGTGGATTACGCATCTATGACCATCTCTAGGACGAGGGGCCATACGAAAGGGTGGATTACACAACTATGTCCATCTCTAGGGACGAGGGGCCATATGAAAGGGTGGATTACACATCTATGTCCATCTCTAGGGATGAGGGGCCATACGAAAGGGTGGATTACACATCTATGTCCATCTCCAGGACGAGGGGCCATACGAAAGGGTGGATTACACATCTATGTCCATCTCTAGGACGAGGGGCCATACGAAAGGGTGGATTACACATCTATGTCCATCTCTAGGGATGAGGGGCCATACGAAAGGGTGGATTACACACCTATGTCCATCTCTAGGGATGAGGGGCCATACGAAAGGGTGGATTACACACCTATGTCCATCTCTAGGGATGAGGGGCCATACGAAAGGGTGGATTACACATCTATGTCCATCTCTAGGGAATAGCTGACTATATGGCTCAGGCAACTGCACAAGTCCTAAGCACCGGGTCTCTGTCCTTCCTTCCTTGTAGGAGGAGTAAAGACAGCAAGAGTTTCCATATCTGTATGGTGATAAAGGGGATACAGGCACCCCTCGACCTACCTGCCGAATTCAATGCAAAGAAGGTAGCAAGGCAGGCAATGGAGGACTCAGAATTCAGGAAGAATTATTCATCACCTGTGGGCACCACTTAGCTCTTTGAAGAGTCTCTAAGGGTAAGAACCTCTGACCCTCTCCAACTGTCTTAAAATCATGCCTCCCAGCACTGTGCAAACTGGCAGGGAACATCTAATGGCGCCTTCCCTCAGGGCTTCTCCCAAAAGGATCCCCCAACAGCCCAGCATGCCTTGCCATCCTCTCCATCACTCTTCTGCAAATTGCCTTACACCTGAAAGAGGCCAGGTGTCACCTCTGATCCTATTCAAGTTCCCAGTCAATGTCTAAATAAAAAAATCCTTCCCTTGCCAAAGGAGGCAAAAAAAAAAAAAAAGAAAAAAAAAAAAAGGACCACCCCAACCTAACGACACAGGCTGCCATCATAGAGATCATCTTCCATCTACGACGCCTTTCCAACCCTCTCAGAGAGACACTCCAGGCAAGTATTGAACAAGAAGGCAGACTGCAAGTGTTCACAATTGCCCTCAAGCCTCAGAGAGTAATTGTGTTGCTTTCGATCGGAACACAGTTCAGCAGCCAAGTGTCCAGAAAACTCGCAGGCGGCAGCTTGGTGACCACTCCAAGCAAGAAGCCATTGTCATCCTGGAGATGTTGAGAGTGAGACAATGTAGAGGGAAGGGCCTGGTGGGGAAGGGCAGGAGGACTCCCAGCGTCGGCGCACTTGAACCTGCCACCAACGAGCAATGCAGAGGTCTCTGGGCTACTATAAAAAGCCCTCCCTTGCCAAAGGAGGCATGGGGACACCAAGAAGTGGGGGCTGGGGACAAGCACCGCGATGGCCAGCACCGTGGCTGAGGCAGCGAGTTGCCCTTGCTTTTCCAGCAGACACTAGCGATGAAAGTGCCTCCCCCCCAACAGGATTCGATTTTGTTTAGGATTACACCGAGCAAATGTATTCAAAGCAATTTGCACACATCTGATAGAAGGCGAGCTCTCCATCAACAGTCTCTACCCCATTTGATTGAATCTAAGGCTTCATGGGCTGCAAGTTTCACCACTGTGACCCAATGCCACCCATTTGTTAAGATGCATCCTGATTTTCAAGTGCAAACGTGAAAGAAAATGCATGCTGAATTCCAGGAATGTGGCATTTCCAGTAGGAATTGAGCATTCATGTTCCGGTCCTGACGGTGCCACCAAACCACTTGTATGCTCTTGAGAAGGTCACCTTGTTTCTCAGAGTGTCACCTTCCCCAGCATGAAGTGAATGGATGGCAATGACAACAGTCAGTCCCAGAAAATGCTAACAAGGGTCTTCAGTCACCAGTGACGACAGAGGCTTTGACCCTCCCCGCTCTTTCTGAATGCCTTCTCCGGCAAAATCTAAGCAACTTTCTAAGCCCACCCAGGGACAGTCGGCCCCGGCCAGCACAATCCCTCCCAACCCCCTGACATACAAGCCCAGAAAGTGGCAAGGCTAAGGCTGGAGCTCTTTGCTAAGGACACAGTGTCCTTTTGGGACCCACACAACCCACAGGTTAGACCTGGAGCCATTCCCACCCCAGAGCAGAGGAGGATGTGCCCCCAGCCAGTCTCCCGCTTCTCATGCAAGAGCAGTTCGGTAGCCCACATCAGGAAATTCACATGGAACAAATCAGCCCCAGCATCCTGAGCACACAGATGTGCCTGTACAGCGGCATCTACCAGGCACTGATCAGGCGAAACAGCACAAGGAAACAGTGAGGGGGAAGGGCCTGCTCCGAGATGCCATTCACTCAAGAACCTGGCTGGGGGCGTGCTGTGATGTCTGGCTATCGTTTCTCCCCATGCCCTTCCCCCAGCACATTTTCAGACCCCCATTTCAGAGATCCCCACCTCCTCCCCCTTCAAGGATCTCGGAAACTGCAGCAGGGTCCCAACCTCAGTGCACCATACGATGTCCCTGGCCCACTTGGGGTTCTCTCCATGACAACAGGAAAACTAGATCGTTCTCCCCAGGAGAACAGGGCAACCTTCTAGACATGGGGCGAGAACCGCAGCCCAACGTTCAGAAGACTGTCACAAGAGGATGAGCAGACAAAAGCAGGCAAGAGTCTGAATTTCGCGGCTGGAGGGGGCGGGGAATGGACATCCAGAGGAGAAGGCCATTCAGACAATGAAAGCCCTCACTGAAGCGCCACCTTGAGCATCCTCACCCCCCACGGCAGACAGACCCTCATCGTCTTCTCCACCTTGCTCTTCCTGAAAGGCACAGCCAAGCATCAAGGCTCCTCTCCCCACAACGCACACCATCCTAGGCCGTGTTTACCAGCGGTGTCGGGGAGACAAGCCCCTCTCTTGGTTCTGACTTCTTGACCTACCCTGAATGCTCCGTTCTGAGCCATCTACTCTGTGACTCTAGGCTAGAAGGTGGGATACAGGAAAACAGCACCAGCACTACGAGATTATGCTACCAGTGCTGAGACTGTTGAGCCTCCTCAGGCACTAAGCCGTCTTTGTGCATACCCCCCTCCTTGCTGATGGGACTGTAATTTTCCCAAGGACAGAGGTTACGTTGCTTTCTTTTTTCCAAAATGCCAAAGATAGGATTCTCCACACGTTATCATCTCAGTTGGTGGTATAGGCTGAAAAGGTGGCAACATGGAGCAAGTTCACTGCCACCTCCACTGGCCTTGACAGACGCGGCGAATCAAGTGCACATTCCTGCCTACAGATCAGTAGTACTCTTGTAGGCAAGACTCTTCCAATCCAGAGATGGCAGAGGAAGCAAAAAAAAAAAAAAAAAAAAGTTTGCTCCCCACCCCAGGCTGGCGGATATGCTCAATGCCCAATGGACCCGAATCCAAACTACTGACAGGAGTTCAAACACCACCACCCACCTCCACCGAAGGCCCCTGAGCATGCCTATGAGCAGTGGAGACAAAGAGCCTGATTCCATCGCCTCAGGTCCACCCTCCTCCTTTTTCTGCCTCCAAGACTTCTGAGAAGATCAGCAGGATGTCAATTACTGAATGACGAGTCCTGGTGAAACTAACAGCCCGGCTACCATCTCTGACACTGGAGAAGGGGACCAAAGGGTAGAATTTGTGACGAATTCATAAAACTGGACCCCCACGCCTCCGCTTGGTATCTACAGTCATCTGTCAAGTACCCACGCAATCAAATTAACCTCCCTTGTCCTTCACATCCAGCCAAAGATTGGGGCGGGGGGGAGCCAGGGCAGGCCAAGTGCACATGGGAAAGGAAAGGAATGCAAGTGATTTTCCAAAGTCCAAGGCAGCATGACTCGACACCTTGGCTTCTTGATCCTGTAAAAGGAAGGCCTGGCTAAGACAACTCCTAAAGGGTTAGGGAACTGTATATTTAGCACTTCACATTCTCTATGGCTTTGTCCCTTCCAAAGAGATTTTCCTTTGTGTTAATGTAATAACCCTGGGTTGACAAGGCAGAAGGACCCTGGGCTGTATTTCACAAGGCATATAACAAGCCCACCCTGCAATCATGTGATGCCCTTTCTCTGTGCTCTCGGTGGGACCCCAGATCTTCCACACTAATGACGATGACGACAGTGGTGATTTCGAAGGCCTCTCCTGTTTACCGTCTAACAGCCTCTCGGCGCCCCGTGTGAGTCGAGTTGAGATTCACGCATCCCGTGTACACCCTCCGCCATAGCAAAGACCTAATTTAGACAGAGGCAAATTAGCTCTGTGGGGTGAAATGCATTAACCAAGTCTCCCAAACAGCACAAATCTAATTAACTCAAAATCAAAATTGCAAAGCTGCCGAAAAAGATTTCCACGGAAGAAGTCTCCTAAGGATTGAAGGAAAAGTTGCGGGCCATGTGACCTGCTTAATCCAAGTCTCAGCACTAAACTGGGATAAACGCTGTTTGGGTGTTTGCGTTTGCTTCTCTTTGCACTGATGTTTGTTTTCTCTCCATCACCTTTACTCACCAGTGGGCTTTAGAGAGCTTATCTGGGACACGCAACAGACATGAAAAGCATCCTTCCTGAGGAGTGGGCCCAGCCTCCAAGAACCTTTGGGGCTGGAGGAAATAAGAACAGCCCTTCCAGAAAACCTGGCTGGGGACAACTTCTCCTGCTTCCCCACAGCCAACCCCACCCCAAGTTTACCGGCGCCAGCCCTCCATCACCCACTTGGAGCTGCCAGCTGTGGGGCCCAGTGCTCATCACCTGGGGCCCTTTAAATGACAGAGCCCCAGCAGAGCCTCCTCGCCCAGAGGCTTCTTCCTCCTAGGACGGGACGGCCAGGGCTCCAAAGTCTGAGAGGCCCAGATCTCAGTAAAAACAGTTTCAACCCTTCCGCCCCACCCAACCTCACACCCCTGTTTTTAACTTCTCACCCCACTGGCCCATCTCAGCCCAGGGCACACTGGACAGTCAACTCCCCAAGCCCACTCCACAGGCAGGCTAAGGACACCGCACGAGCACGCCTCTGCCCACAGCCAAGGCTCCAGACCAGTGCTTCGCGAGCTCCACGGACCCCGCGTTTCTTGGAGGGTACTTTCAAGATGCAGCTGCTGGCTGAGCTCTGGGGTGAGGCCTGGGATGCTGTACCTCCGCCAGGTTCCATGTTGATGTCTCAGCTCAGAGACCACATTCCAGACTTAAAAGCTCAGACTTCTCGTCTTGGTGCTTAGGACAACCTGTGGTCTGTTTTTCCTTCCATTTTTCCTTTTCCATCTCTTGTTTACCATACAATGCATGCAGCTCCCCAAATGCACATACTGACTGCTATTTTTCTGCTCCACAGCTGTGGGTGGCTGTTCACTTGAATGGGAAACTCCTCGTAATTTGCTCTTTCTCCATCCCCCCCTCCTGGCCAGCCGACTGTCTACTATGGGCTGAATTTTGTTTAATTACTAACCCCACCAGGACCTCAAAATGCGATCATATTCAAAGATAGGATCTTTACAGACAGAATAAAATAGGGTAAGTGGAGTGATCTGCAGTGACAGGTATCCCTTAGAGGAGGAGGAAATGTGGTCACAGACATATGTACCCATTGGCACATGCAGAGTAAACACCCCATGAAAACACAGGGAGAAAACATTCATCCCGAGCTAAGGAAAGGGTCCTGAGACACAGGCTTCCTTCCTGCCTCTTAAAGAACCTACTAAGACCTTAACCTTGGAGTCTCCAGCCTTCACAGCAATGGTGAAATCACACAGCCTATGATACTTTGTTACCATAGTCCAATGTGGTGATTTAAATGAGATATCCCCCATAAATTCACACTGATGCTTGGACCCCAGCTGGTAGAAATTTAGGAGGTAGAGCCTGGCTAGAGGAGGTGCGTTGCTAGGGGTGGACCTGAGGTTCAAGAGCTCCCAGCTTGCCGGCATGTGTTGGCGCACTCTCCTGCTGCTGTTTTCCACCCGCCAGGGCAGAGGTGATATCCAGCTCATGTCATGCCCTGCCATCACGAAGCTTCCCCTTGATACTATAAGCCAAAATAAACACCCTTCCTTCCACCAACTGCTGTTGGTCAGGTGATCTGCCCGAGCAAGGACAAGGTAACCACAATACCTACGAAACCAATACCCAGTAGTGAGACCTGCTCATCTGCCTTTCCACTCACTGTAAGACTCTGCCCAAATACTGTGCCCAGTACATGCAAGGTGCCCATCAACTTGCTCAGGGGCAGGAAGCGACAGCAAGCAGCCCCCACCTGCCAGCAAGAACTTCCCAGCGAGCCTCACACCCGCCACCAGCCTGTCTGCTCCAAGGCCCACTACAGCCTCCCGTATTCTCGTGTTCCTCAAAGCCAGGAAGAATGAGCCCTAGTGTGAGCAGGCTTTTATTTTTATTTTGTGTATTTGTAAGTGAGTGAGTGAGTGAGTGAGAGAGGGAGAAAAAGAGAGACTGGTTTAATCCACCATATGGAAATGCAAACCACCAGGTGTGAGAAACGCTGCCCCCAGCCACTGGGCAGCTGCTTTCCACACACAAGCATTGATCACATTTGCAGTAAATACACAAAAGGTCTTCCATTCAAAATCAGGAAGAAAGTGGAACTCTTCTATCAAAAGGCAGCGGTAACTAAACGCTGGGCAGAGAATGAAAGCGGACCGGGACGGGCACAAGTGTGGGCATGTGTCAGGCACTGGAGGAGACCACAGGTGCGCAGGCAGCCAAGCTTCACGGCAGCCCTGAGGAGAGATGGCAACAGCCAGCAGTGAAAAGGGACATCCACTCTGGACTCTCCTTGGGACAAAGAAGTGCCCTGGGACCACGTGCTGAGAGGAAGGCAAGTCCCAAGCAGGCCCATCCTCGCCTACAAATACAAAATCCCAACATCCTTCAAGGTCACAGAGCATGGAGGAAAGCCCAGTTACAAGTCAGGGTGTCTTCCACGATGGCAACTTTGGATTTCTTTTTTTTTTTTTTTTTTTTTTCTTTTTCCTTTAAACACAGGATCTGAAATACGAAAGGGTCAGTTTCCCTCTGGGGTCGAGTTACACAGGAAGCCTGCGCGGTCTGCTCTTTTGAAGGTTACAGGCGCGCCTGAGCCAGCCTTGGAACTCCTGCCAGTCAGTGCTTAGTCTCTCTGCAGGCAGCGCCCCAGGGAGCCGCGGCCTTGAATCAGGGGCCCACGCCCACCCTGTTGCCTCTCAGGTGCCACCACACCAGGTTTCCTCCGTTGGAGGCTTCGGAAACTAATGTCTGCTCCACAACCCCGCCCATGCTTGGGACCTCAGGAAATTTCCTCCCTGCAAACCTGCCTTCAGGCACCAAGAAACGATGTATAAACAGCAAAGTTCCTCCACGGGACAGCACAGCAGGCCTCCAGCAGCTGCCCCAGCCCTGGGGGAAGGTTGAAATAGAAGGCATGTGGTACAACCCAGCTCCTGCAGGCACCAGTGCATGCACGTGTGGCTTGTGGCCGTCTGGGAACAGGTGTCAAAAACACCACAATGGCGGGGCGTGGTGGCGCACGCCTTTCATCCCAGCACTCAGGAGGCAGAGGTAGGAGGATCACTGTGAGCTCGAGGCCAGCCTGAGACTACATAGTGAATTCTAGATCAGCCTGGGCTAGAGTGAGACCCTATCTCTAAAAACTGAAAGAAAAAAAAAACACGACAGTGGCTTTTTACTCTCCCTCAGTTTCACACCTCCCTAGGGCTAAAGGCTTACGGACCATCTCTCACCACTTGGGGTCCCCCTTCCAGAAGCTTCCCTCCCAGGCCTCCTGAGACAGGAGTCAGTCTCTGCATATAGAGCTACTGGAATTCCTTTCTCAATTACTCTCTGCAAAAAAGGGATTTGAAAATCCAGGGAAAACTTGCTCCTGGCAAAGAAGTGTGTCTGTCCCCAAGCTGTTGAAGGAAGACTCAGTGGCCCTTCGTTATCCGCTGAGAGGTCACACCTCCATCACTGGCCTCCATGGCCAAGCCCCCAGGAGCAAGCCTCCAGTGGGACCAGCCTGCCACACCCCATGTCCTGCAGACCAGAACGAGAGCCACCACGTGTTGAATATCTACTTGTTCTGGGTGCTTCGAGAACTTGGCGTGTGTCACACAAGCTCACTGAACCCTCGCAGCAATGTTGCAAAGCAGCTATTCCCCACTCTATTCAAAATACTTCAGTGTTCCTTTTAAGCCAGAGAGAAAACTAAGGCCAAAGGAGAACAAACGATGTGCCACGGTGCCTCCTGCTAGACAGAGACAGACAAGCACTGGAAGTCATATCCACCTGGGTCCAGGCTCGCTCTTAGGAGGGCCATGTTAATAGAGGTTTGCTACCTCCCTGTCTAGCCTCCACCCGCACAGCATCTGAGCGAGAGAGCCTGGGGGGCAGTGTAACCTGCACATCACCTGGGTGACCCTACCCCTTTACCCAGAAGTTCAAAACAGGTTCTTCCATGTGCTTCAAATACAGGAGGACACACCTTCAGAGACCTCATTCTCCATGAGCTCTGCATTGTCAGGTCTGCTGCTGTCCCAAGATGCTTTGCTCCAGCACATTCTGGAAGACCAGTAGTGGACTGACTGGGGCCCACCCCAGCAGCAACACTTCCAGAGGTAGTGTGAGGACTCCCACCTGGGGATGCAGGTGCAGGATGTGGATCTAGATGAGCTGGACTCAAGGAGGAAGGAACTGGCACCAGAAAAGGTATGGCTCACCCTCTCAACTCCAGCTTGTAGGCCGACCAGCTCAGAACAGACACAAATGCTCATTCACTCAGTGAAGCCCAAAGCCTTCCCACTCCCTGATCCTTGCGCCCCATCATACTATCAATCCACTAATTCCTAACAGCTCTTCACTGGGGCCTTAAGAACCCCCTGGCCATGAGTTGTGACTTTTCTCTTCTCTGTCCTAGCTGTCATCCAAGGAGACTCCCAAACAGGACCCCCTGCCTCCTCTTCCCCAACTGCTCAGAGAACTACCAGGTGACCACCAGGAGTCCCCCTCAAGGACGATCAAGTCACAAAGATGGAATGCAAGTTTAGTTATGCAAACACTTCCTAATAATCATAGCATGTACCTTTCTTTCAACCTCAGACACAGACACAATGGGTGTAAACGTACAAACCCCCTACATATATTCATGTTGTATTAGACACTTTTCACGACAGTAGGGATATATAACAAGAGGCCGATTCTGGAAGCTGACTGGTAGCGGAGGGGGAATACGAGCTGTCAGAAAGCCCAAAGCAATTTCAGAATGAAACTGGCACCAGGAGGTATGATGCAAGGAAGAAGAGCCTGATCTGAAGGCAGCTTCCATCTCACAGGTATGACAGAAGCACTGTAAAGTTCCTTGGCCCCAAACATGAAGCTTAAACTCCCTGTGATAGTTCCACCCAGAAGAACAGAGGATCTACAGAATGGCTTACGTTCAGAGTCTCAGCAGTGCATCTGACTTATTCAAGAATATTAGCATTACTTTTCAAAGGCTTTCGCAGTCCGAGGAAAACCTGGCTAACATTCGCAGGAAGACTACATCCAGCCTACAGGTGCTCATGGGCTAACAGCTGAGGAGGTGGCAGCCTCACCCGGGAGACCTGCCAGGAGGCAGCTGGATGACCTTGGACAAGTAACTCAACTCCAGATGCCAGTTTCCCTGATGCTGCCCTAGACCCCTCTCATGACTGAAATCTCCCCTTCCTGGAACCTTCAATGAAGAACACCAAAACCCATCAGGACAAAGGGTGACCCTCAAGGGCCAAGTTGAACTGGGGGCTTGTGTCTTCCTCAGAAGCCGGTCTCAGAAAAGCCCCTCAGGGCTGGAAGGCGAAGGACTGGTGCTTGAGGTAGGCTGTGCAGCCACATCACCAAAGACAAGGAATCCTCCTCCAGTGGCTCACACCTTTAATCCCAGGACTTGGGAGGCAGAGGTAGGAGAATCACTATGAGTTCGAGGCCAGCCTAGAACTACAAAGTGAGTTCCAGGTTATTCTCCTCTACGGTGAGACACTACCTTGGAAAACAAGAAAGCAGACAGACAAGGAGAGAGTCTAAGAAGCCCCAGGGCCCATGTGCAGTACAGTCCGCAGTATCCCCCGGGAAGCCCACCTTCACCCGCTCTATGCTTGGAGCTGGTCTTCTCTCCCCGGCCACTCACTCCACATCCAATGATGCCCACTTCCCACCAGCTGAAGGCTGAGGGAGATGCAGGCCTCCAAAGAACTGTCTTCTTCCATCAGCCCTAACAACTGAAGCTCTTATTTTGTTATCAGTTCCATGGCTGCAATTATCACCTCCTGACAATTGCATTTTTCATTAAAGTAGGTGTGGTGGTTTAGATCAGATGTCCCCCACAAACTCATGTGTTCTGAATGCTTGAACCCCAGCTGGTAGGGTAGAAAATTGGGAGGTGGAGTCTTGCTCAGGTGGTGTGTTTCTGGGGGGAGGATGTTGAGGCTTATTAACCGTAGGTTGTCAGTATTAGTAGGTACACTCTCCTGCTGTTTTCCACCTGCTATGGCAGAGGTGATGTCCAGGTTCTGCTCCTGCCATGTTGTCCCCTGCCATTATGAAGCTTCCCCTCAAGACTGTAAGTCAAAATAAAACACCTGGGCTGCAGGGACTGCTCAGCAGTTAAGGTGCCTGCCTACAAAACCTAACTACCCAGGTTCAATTCCCCAGTACCCAGGTACAGCACAAAGTGGCGCATGTGTCTGGAGTTTATCTGCAGTGGCTGGAGGCCCAGGCATGCCCATTCTATCTGGCTCTCTCTCTCTCTCTCTCTTCTATTTCTCTCTGCTTGCAAATAAATGAATAAAAACTTTTAAAACTACAAATCTTTGCAGCTGGAGAGATGGCTTAGTGGTTAAGGCACTTGCCAGCAAAGCCTAAGGACGCAGGTTTAATTCTCCAGGTCCCACGTAAACTATATGCACATGGTGACACATGCATCTGGAGTCCACACCCGTTCTCCTGTTCTCTCTCTCTCTCTCCCTTTATCTGTCTCTAGTAAATTAATAAATCTTCTTTTTAAAAAAATCTACACATCTTAAAAAAAAATAAATTTAATTTAAATTTAAAACTTTCCTCCCATCAGCTGCTTTTGGTCAGGTGCTTTATCTCCCAATGAGAAGGTAACTGCCACGGCGAGTGACGTGCTTCAGGTGGAATCAGGTGGTGAAATGGAAAGCCATGGAAGGTTAGAGTGCTGTGGGCGAGTACTCACCCCACACATGGCGGTGAGGAAATGACAGGGTTGGAGGACACCAAGGACAGAGCTCACACAGGCCTCCCAAAGCACAGGCTGCAAAGCAGAGAGAATGGGGACCAGTGTGGGCCACCAAGGGTCTGAATCCCAACTATTAACTAGGTCGGCACACAATGAAAAGATGCTTAATGAATTCTCGGTGAGCCAGAGAAGAGCTCCAGGCTTTCATCTCCTCGTCCTTGGCATGAGGCAGTCAAAAGTGCTGCACTGAGCCAGGCATGGCGGCGCACACCTGTAATCCCAGCACTCAGGAGGTTGGGGAAGGAGGGACTGCCACAGATTCAAGGCCAGCTTGGGCTACAGAGCAAGACTCTGTCTCAAAAGAAAAAAAAAAAGTCAGTTTCCTAGGGCTGCAAAGATTGCTTAGTGGTTAAGTAGTTTGCCAGCAAAGCCAAAGGACTCAGGTTTGATTCCCTAGTACGCACATAAAGCCAGGTACACAAGATGGCACATCTTGGAGTTCATTTGCAGCGGCTAAAGGCCCTGGTGTTCCCATTCTCTCCCCCCCCCCAATAAATAAATAACATATTTTTAAAATCAGTCTCCTAAATAGATGTTACATTTACAGACACGCATTATGAGAAAGCATGGTACTTGGAAAAGAACTAGTCCTTATGACAACTTGCTATGTACTAAGAATGTTCTATTTACCACTTCCTTGTCCTTGAAGAAACCTTGCAAAATGCTGGTGGTGACAGTGATAGTTATTAGGACAGACTGAGTAGCATCCTTTATCCAAAATGCTTAGACCAGAAGTGTTTCAGGTTTCTGATTATTTTTAATTTGGAAATATTTGCATATAAAACACGGTAATGAGCCATCTTTGAGATAGGGCCAAAATCTAAACACAAAATTCATTGGTGTTTCGTGTATACCTTAGATATGTAATCTGAAGGCAGTATTTTTAGCGATGCTGGGATCTGTGACCCATCACACGAGATCCAAGAACAGGGTTCTCCATCTCTGGTGCTGCGAGGAGGATTTCGGACAAGGGTTATTCAGCCTGTAGCACCCTCATGACTGGTTTACTCCCCACCACTCGCTCCCTGCCAGACACACCATCTCATTTACACCTCACAACCAGCTGGGAGGCAGAGATGGCTCCTGTTGTTACAAATGAGGAACCTGTAATCTAACAACTAACACACGGCAGAGTCAGGACTCCAGTTAGGCTGGCCGGACCACAAAGAAGCAAAACCCACTGCACCTGTCAGGGACCGCTGATGCCTTCATCCATTCTTCATCTACTTACTGAGCGTCTTCTGTGGCAACAGCTCTCTGGAGGCACTTGGGAGAGAGCAGAGAATAAGACAGACACTCTCCCTGCTGTCATAAGCTTATGGTCCAACAGAGAGAAAAAGACGAGCAAACAAGCAACTGCTCTGATGGGGGGCTATTAGTCAGGATTCTCTAGAGAAACAAAACCAACAGGAGTGAGACAGAGACCAGCTGATTGATTGACTGATTGATTTTAAGAAACTGACTTGCAATTGTGAGAGCCAGCAAGTCTGAAATTCTTAACAGGCCGTTTAAGAGTTGATGTTGCAGCCTTGTTTATGAAGTCTGTAGGGTAAGCCAATAGCCTGGAAACAAAGTCAGAGAGAGTTTCTAGGCTATAGCCCAAAGGCCCTTTCTATGCTCATGCCTCAGTTTGTGCTCTGAGGGCCTTTGCTCTTAAGGAGTTGATGAGTTCTGCCCACACTATGGAGGGAGACCGGCTTTATGTGCAAGCAGCCAGTCATAAAGGCCTTCACAAGCAACACTACGACTAACGCTGCACTACACAAGTGGGCACCACAAGGCACGCCAGGCTGACATAAAATAAGCCATGACATAAAATAAACCATCATGAAGGGTTTGTGTAGCATCTTGGGAAACAGAGGGTAAGGTGGGGGGGGGGCGGTGGACACTATGAATCTTATAACTACTAGAGGACCCAATGTATAATCAAACACCAGAAGCTTAAAATGTTCTTTCAAACTGCAATTTTCAGGCTAGAGAAATGGCTCAGTGGTTGAGGCGCTTGCCTGCAAAGCCCAACAATCCAGGTTTGATCCCCTAGTACCCACGTAAAGACAGATGCACAAAGTGGCACATGCATCTGGAGTTTGGTTGCACTGGCTAGAGGCCCTGAAGTGCTCATTATCATTCTCTCTCTCTCTCTCTCTGCTTGCAAATAAGTGAATAAATATTTTAGCAAAAGTTGCAATTTTCCTTCTCAGAGACCAAGCCATGGTCTCAAAAAGGTCTTCGGGCTCCCTGGCTAAAGGACCCTGGGCAAAACCTTCTGCTAACTAAGTGGTTACTTGGCCCCCTGCCAGCTTGCTCTGGGGTATGATATGCCATCCTCACACCCTGTTTTCATAAAGGAAGACACAACTGTGTGAACTAAAAACGTCAGAACTGGCAGCAAAGCAGGTGACCTGTGATGAGCCAAGGAAGAAAGACGCACACACGTCTCACCACATGCCTGCAGCTCCTGAAGGGCGGGGGGCGGGGGGAGGAAGGACCACAGAATCTCCTTCTGGCCCATGCATTTAGGACCAAGAGCATGTCAGCCTTCAACTGTCAACCTCATCCTCACATGGGATAGCTGTGGAACCTAGAACACCCTAGAACTCGGGGATCCAGCAACATTGGGGCAGAAGGACATGTCCACACCTGCATGAAAAGCTACATGGGACTGTTAGGTCACTCAGTCACTGCAGTCATGTGTGTGCTGACAGTACAGACGCGTCAGACTTTGGAACCAGCAGGTCTCGCAAGGAATCTCTCACTCACTCTCACTAGCTGGCAGGAGAAACACCTCTCTACAGACACAGCCAACTCCAAGCCCCAGAAGACCCACAGGCGGTAAGGGACGGGCACAGGGAAGCCTATCATTGAAATGAAATGAGCAGTACCAAATCCAGTGACCCGGAGCTCAGGGTCACTTCTCGGCCTCTGGAGGAGGCAGGAGTGAGGCCATTCTCCACCCTGAATAGAAGAGGGAAAGCCCCTCCAGATCAGGAGGCTGTGGGGGCTTCATTCTCTGTCATATCCTATGGGCACCCAGCACAAGTCCAACAAATACCTCAGTGAACAAAGAGCTTGTCACAGAAGCATGAAGGATGCGAGTTTGGGTCCTAAGCACCCACATCTAATGCTGGACACTGTGGCATGCACCTAGTATCCCAGTGCTGAGGAGGCAGAGACAGGAAGAGCACCAGGATTTGTTGGCTAACTAGCCTAGCTGAACCAATGAGCCTCAAGTTCAGTATCAGAGCCTGCCTCAAGCTAAAACCTAATATAGAGAGTAACAGACATGCATGCACATAATCATGCACCCACACATGTATGAACACACATACACACAGACCACACACATACTCACACAAAATAACAATGTTTAAGTTAAAACATGGAAAAGGTTTAAAAAAAATAAATCTTGGGATGGAGAGGTGGCTTAGCGATTAAGGCACTTGCCTGCAAAGCCTAAGGACCCATGTTCGACTCTCCAGATCCCACGTAAGCCACACATACAAGGTGATGCAAGCACGCAAGGTCACACGTGCACAAGATGGCACACGCATCTGGAGCTCAACTGCAGTGGCTGGAGGCCCTGGCACGCCAATTCTCTCTCACTCTCTCATAACAAAATACAAAAATTAAAAAAAAATTAACATTGTGTAGTATTAATACCACATCCTCTTTTTCTAAACTGGGTCTTGGCTATGTTGCCCAAGGTAGTTTTGAACTTTGGGAATCAAGTGATCTTCCTGCCGCAGACTCCTCAGTAGCTGGGCACACAGGAGTGTCCCCACCATGTACAGCAACATCGTAGTCTCTTGAAATACACAGATGCAGATGGTGGGCTACCTTGTGGGCTGGGCTCTGTCAGAAGAGGGCAAAGGAAGAGCTCACTCAATGGAAGGGACGGAACATCACCTATAACCCTGGTCTCCACGGAATTACAGCTGAGCTCAAGGAAGCCAATTTCAAGCTGCAGGTCGGATTCCCATCTGTACAATGGGGGCATAAGCTCAAGGGGTGTCATGAGGGCTCTGGGTGACCCATCACGTTAGCTTCCTTTCCCCTTCCGAGGTGCGTGCTACAATGAAGGACGACTGTCTAAGGCAGGGAGCCAGCTCCCAAAACCACGTCAACCATAACATATGACAGAGAACGTGTGTTTTGACTACACTGGCCACGTCTCTGACCCTGGCTGCAAAGGCCCCTTTGGCACCAAGGCCGATTCTTTTCCCAGAAGATTAATTCATTAACTCTTCCTGAAAGCTGTCTGTTTGGAAGAGGAATGCTCAACCAGCTCCACGTGAATGCACGCTGCTAAAAGGAAGACTGGGGAAACAGTTCCTCTCTTGCCCTCGCCAATGCCAACGCTGACACAGACTCCAGGGGCACCTGGCCTTCTCTGAGGCCTGAAGAGCCAGCCCGCCCACACCAGCCATTAAGCTGCCTTCTTGAAGCACCACGGCGGCTGTGAGCCAGACACAAGGGCCCTAGCTGGGCTCCAATAGGGGGTTCTGCGGGCTCACACATAGCCTAGCCTTTTCCCAGAGGCTAGGCTGGTCACCACTCTTGAGGAACCTTAGTCTACTTCCTGACCACATCCTTCCATGTAAGACTGCCTCCCCCCCCCCCCACTGACACGGTGAGCTCCCTGGAGGATCAAGACCCAGCTGCTCCTGTTTCAAAACACCTTCCATGCAGCAGGTGGTCAACACACACGTGTCGCCCTACAATGCAAAGCCCTCCTAGGGGAAGCCTCTTGCAGCCATAGCTCACCATTTTCCCTAGAAGAGCGTCGCTAGGTCTCATCCCATGTTCAAGCAGACCAACCAAAACCATTCTAACCATTTCCCAGAACAGTGCTGGGGCCAGAATTCTGGGTAAATGCTCCCACCATTGGGTGTTCCTCGCCATGGCCCCTTCCCAGCCTCTCCCCTTTGGATGAACATGAGCATTCTACACACACACACACACACTCTCTCTCTCTCTCTCCTCTTGAATGGCTCCGAGGGCAGCTTACATGGCTGTCCACGGCCTTGGGAAGCCCATGATTCTACAGACATTTACCTTCTAGGAACCCACAACACTGCATAAGCTTCTATAGGGAAAGGCCTAGAATCCTCGTCATCCAAGTGCCCCAGCCTAACAGGACCAGTGAATAAGTGTACCCCCTGGCATTTATGCTGGTCTCATGCAATACTGGGTAGCTCGGTCCAGTCTTGTTTTCGGAAAGACTTCTTGTATGATAGCAATTACAAGAGGTTTTAAACACCCACTAACCCTACCACACAAACAATAGCTGGTATTATTATTTGTCCTGGTTCCTACCTGGCCCTCGTCCATAAGCACAGGTGATGTTTATGTAGTGATATTCCTACCACAAACACAATGCTGGCCTGTGACATTGCCCCCTTTGATGCTGTGTCGCCAAGCATGTAGTCACGGGGGCGGGGGGGGGGGGTTAAGAGCCTGTACTTTGTCCTGATCCTCCTAGTGGGGTTACTAGCACCACCGGCCCTGCCCATGCTGAGTGTGCGTCTCCATTCTGTCCTTGCAGAACATTTTCTTTTCCCAGAGGGCTCTCCTTCGCCAGGTGTTAAAGCAGATTTTCCTTCTCAGTTTCCAGCACATCAAAGGTCTATTTTCACATGAAAGCACTCAGTGGAACATGGAGTAAAACTGGACTGTCCTCCCAGACGCCTAGCCTGCAGGATTCTCCCAGGCCAGAGAGGCCCTGCTCAGATTTGGAAACCACCCCAAGACACCCACAGGGAGCGATCCTGTGTCTGGCCATCTAGCCAGCTCTCTGTGCACCCCTACTCCCTGCCCTAGCCTGGTCTCTGATCCCTCCTTCCTTCCATCCTTTCTCTCTCTCTCTCTCCTTCCTAACGCTCCCCACCTGAGAGCCAGCCACAGACCACTCAGGGGTTGATGCTTGCCTGGGGCTGTCCCCAGTGCCTCCTCCCTCTGCCAAGATCTGCTGTCACCCAACCCAGGGGACTCTGCCTGAGCCCTCATTTATTTGCCTATTTACACTAAAAGGAACAACATGAGCCCATCAAATGATGAGGGAGGGAGCAGAAGCCAGCTTGCTGTCATCCGTGGGCTTTTAATCAAATGAGGGGTCAACTGCAGGAGCAGGCATCAGCAAGGCTTCCCCAGCTCATCACCAGAGCCCAAGCTAACCCACACTCCCTGAATCCTCACAGGACTGGGGGGAAAAAAACGCATCTACTTTGGTCCCAAGGCAAGGAGGCAGCACAGGGAAGGAGGACACACCCTACCAAGAGAGTTGGGACTTTTGTGTCATTTAAGGTGTTTGAGTGTCTAGACTTCTTTCCTGAAAGAAAAAAAAAAAAAAAAAAAAAAGATGAGCATGATGTTCAGTCTCATTAGTGATTCACCAAATGCAAATTAAAGCCACAATTTGGATTGCATAAGATGGGCAAAAAAATGTACAAGTGTGATCATTCAAGGACTAATGGAGAAGCGAAGCACTGAAAACGCTGCCTACTGCTCGGGATGTCACCGGAATACAGTTCCCAGTCATCTCTGTGATGCAGCAAGTCCACGCTTAGATACAGAGCCTAATAAACTCCTGTGCACGCAGACACACACGAACATATGTTAAGAGGATATTCAGAGTAGCTCAGTGGCTTTTTAATTTTTTTTTTATTTGCAAGCAGAGAAAGAGAGAATGAATGAATGAATGAATGAGGGTGTGCCAGGGCCTCTAGCCACTGCAAACAAACTCCAGATGCATGTACCACTTTGTGCATCTGGCTCTGTTGTTGGAGTGAGCCCCAAAACTTTAACCAGTGACTTATGTACTCAACAAATACTGGACACAGAACCAGGGCTACAAGTCTGCTACACATAAAGGGATGCCACAAGCATCCACCCGCTCAGGCCGGCCCAGAACGTCCGATCCTGCTTGCCTCAGCCTTCCAAATGCTGGGGTGACAGGCATGCGTAACTGCCCTGTCCAAAGACGGATCTGAATGATGCAAACCTGTATTCTTAGGTAAGAGTACAATACAGGCAGATCGAAACCCAGGGGCAAGGTTACTGCAAACAGTCTACTACTAAGCCACGTAGCAAATAAGAGGGAGTTCGCCTGGCTGTTCATAACTTACACCAAATATTGTTTATCTATGTCAGTGTTGTGTATGTAGGTGACACAGCAAATTTAACTCAGGTTCCACTCTTCTCCTCTTGGGTCCATCATTCTTCCATTGGGACCTCTCACTCTCAAGAAACTTGGTGGTTACAGGCTATCGATGCTAACTGCCACCTTTTCCCTTGAGTCAAGTCTAACAAGAGACGTAAAACCAAAAGGGAAATGTGGCTAGTCACATGACAAAGCCAGAGCTAACCTATACCATGCTGTCAACTGGGGTTGGAATGACGAAGATAGTGCTTCATGGGACATTTTCCTTCATAAGCGAAGGCCACATCTGAGCACCCACATTGTTTTGCCTCCCCCAGAGAAGAAATGGTGGCTTCCAGCAGCTTCTAGGACCAAACAAACTAGAGACTGATGCTTTGCCCACCCATGAGCACATCAGTTTACTGGATGTGCTCCAAAGCCCCTTCGACAAACTTCTCCGGTTGAGTATTACCTGTGGCACATAGACTCTGCTATAGTTCAGGTCTCTATTGTCCCCCACAGGCCCATGCTAAAAGGCAGGCACCAGGGTAGCCCAACTAGAGGATGAGAGAACCTGTAAGGGGTGGGGGCTAGTGAAAGGTCTTTGTGTCATTGGAGGCATGCCTTAGGACCCCAGTCTCTTTCCCTCCCTCCTCTTGCTTCCTGACCATGAGAGGAGCAGTTTACTTCGCCATGCATTCCCACTGTGATGCAGCACCTCACAAAAAAAAAAAAAAAAAAAAAAAAAACTTTCTCTTTATAAACTCAATTTGTTCTAGTGCCAGAAACCTGACTAACATGGGTTTCTTCTTCCAAGCACTCTTTGTGGGCTTCCCCCAACAAATTCTTACTCCTTTCTGCTCCACTCACTCTTTCATCAACTAGCAAAGTGTCCTGTGCTACTGCTTTCCCCTTAAGCCCTAAAGGTAACTGATGGCTAAAGATTGTGCTTCTGAAGCTGGGCATGGTGGTGCATGCCTTTAATCCCAGCACTCGGGAGGCAGAGGTAGGAGGATCACCGTGAGTTCGAGGCCACCCTGAGACTCCATAGTGAATTTCAGGTCAGCCTACCTCGAAAAGCCCCCCCAAAAAAAAAAAAAAAAAAAAAAAAAGATCATGCTTCTGTCCCTTCATTCCACATACGCAGTGTAAGTCATCCACGCTACCTGGGGACACCCTCGGACTTCCTGTCCTCACCTTGAACCCTCAAGAAGCAACCCTTTGCTGCTATCCCTGCCTCTGCCTGTGTAAAGGGATCTTGAGCTTCATTTCCACCCTCCCATACCAAGTCTGTCTCCAAGATCCTAATTCTGCATTTGCTCTAAGAAGCCGGTCATGGTTTTTATGGAAATAAAGATGACCCCCCCACACACACACACAACAACAACAACAAAGCTGCATGGTAACTGCCCCTTGCATCCTCCTGCATCTTCATTCCTCACTGCAGCACACATGAATGGACGTGATCTGAGTCACCTGCACTGATAATATTACAATAGCAACAAGAGTTCTACCTACTGCAATTTTATAATAATCCCAGCACCTGCTAGTCAGCCTAAGGGCTCACAGAAAAGAGAGAGGCAATCCCCATAAGCGGAGCCATGCAAAGGTACCCCGCTGACTGTAGAAATCTTACTACTAAATGATACACATAATAGGATCCCATAATTGTAAATCATGATATATCTGTGTAGACAAAAGAAAACATGGAGACACATTCTCTGGTTTGTCAACAGTCATGGTAGTGGGAATAGCTCTGAGGCACCTTCCCTGCAATGCTATAAATTCTCTAGTGACTAATTTTTAAAATTATGACCATGCACTATTTATGAAGTAGGGAAACTTTTTAAGCAGAAAAAAAAAAAAAAAGACAACATTCAACACTCAGGAAGCTTCCAATCTGGCTTCTAGAGTAAAACTTTATACATGTAGAATGCAAGGGAACAAGAAAGTATTTAAAAAGTGCAATTATCGGGCTGGAGAGATGGCTTAGTGGTTAGGCACTTGCCTGTGAAGCCTAAGGACCCCGGTTCGAGGCTCGATTCCCCAGGACCCACGTTAGCCAGATGCACAAGGGGGCGCACGCGTCTAGAGTTTGTTTGCAGTGGCTGGAGGCCTAGCCCGCCCATTATCTCCCTCTCTCTATCTGCCTCTTTCGCTCTCTGTCTGTTGCTTTCAAATAAATAAATAAAAATAAACAAAAAAAATTTTAAGTGCAATTATCAATTCTTCATGAGAGAATCAGATGCTAGTCTGGGTCTTAAGCAACAAATACCAACAGAATTAGGAGGAGATCAGCTGGCTAGCAGTTTCCAGAGGGAAAGCACGAGGCCAGGGAGGGATCTGCTATGGGATCAAGGATACCTGTGGACTCCTGGATCCCCTCACGCCACACCTTCCCAAACTCCACAACAGCAATGAAACTACCATGCCACCCAGAAGTACATCATGTTGAATCCACATAAACCAAGGAGCATCACAAACACACCTTTTAAAACTGGCCTGGAGACATGCCTTAGTGATTACGGTACGTGCCAGCAAAGCCAAAGGAGCAAGGTTCAAGTCCCCAACACCCACGTTAAGCTGGATGCACAAGGTGGTGCATGTGTCTGGAGTTTGCCTGCAGTGGCTAGAGGCCCTGGTGTGCCCATTCTCTCTCTCTCTCTCCTCCTCCTCCCTCCCCCCCATCTGCCTCTTTCTCTTTCTCTCAAATATATATATATATATTCTTTAAATATCTTGAAACAGCATAGTGTTGATAACTCACACTTATAATCACAGCACTCAGGTAGCTGAGGTAAGATCACTGTGAGTTCCAGGTCAACCTGGGCAAGAATGAAACCCTGCCTCAAGAAAAGAAAGAAAGAGAAAAGAAAAAGAAAGAATTATCTTAAAATATTCTGAAGATAAGCAGTGCAAAGGTAGTTTGTAGAGCTCCCCCATGCCTTTTCTCAGCTTCCCCTAATGCTCATATGTTACAACCTGGAACACTGATTGCACTAAGAAATTAACATTGGCTCAAAGCTCTCGACTTTATTTGGATCTCACCAGTGTTTCCACTGATATCCCCTTTCTGTCCCAGGATTCCCATCGCATTTAATATAACTTGCTTAAAAACACACAAGTATTGTATGATTATCTATTCTTCCTTCGTAAGGAAATGTCCTAGTACTCAGGGCGAAGCCTTAATCCTCCTCCTCACCATCAAAGCAGGCAATCTTTGACACGATCTGCCAGCCTCCAAGGGAACAGAATTTGATCTACAGTGAGATTAAAAACCCAGACAATGACCAAGCCTCTTAACTCTCCATAAGCAGCCACAGCCCTGGCCTCTCTCCACAGCAACTAACCGGTATTTAAAAGTAATTTATGTTAATTGCAATCGGGCATATATGAACACCACAAAGCGAGCTAGCTTCAAACAAAAAGGCTCAAGAGAGTAGCCTAACAAAAAATTAATTTTGTAAAAGACCAATTTTTATTCCAACTTGTTTTTAAATATATGTTCTGAGTCACACACCATTAACCATCTCAATTTATTAATCATCTAGAGGCAACCAACTATCTCAGATCATGCAATGATGAAATCTTGCATAAAAAAAGAAAATGAAATATCTACACACAAACATTAAGCAGGTAGTCAGCTGTGATGACCAGAGATTATGTTTTTTTTTTTTTTAACCAGAATGGAATAGAGCAAACAAGAGGAATGTTGCATGAACCAGAAATCCAAACTTTGTAAAAAGAAACATTTTCTCCACTGAGCATGAGATTATTTTAGAAACGACTGGTTCAAAGAAAGTTCTTTGGAATTCCTTCCTCCTCTTCCCCCCAACAAAGGTCTGCCATGGGAGGAGCAGGCCCCCATCGTCTCAGAGACCCTTGTGTTAGCCGAGGAAATGACGGCGCTGTTTTGGCATTTTAAAGCAAGAACAAATACTTTAGCTATAAAATCCACTTTGTAGATTCAATCAGCAAGACAGCTGTTTATACAGAAACCTTTTCCTCTCTCCCTCCGAGCCCCTCAGCGATTTCTATCAGTAATAAAACACTGGCTAGAACAAAGGAAAATGAAGTTTGCAAACCCGGGAGAGGCAGCACAGTGCAGTCCACCACCTGAGTGCCACCGTGGCCTGCCTCTCCGGGTGACCCCTCTCAACCCACCCCCCTCGGAAGAGGAGGAGGAAAAACAAAGAGATCTCAGAACTGAGGATCTGCTTGCTGAAACTCCAGCAAGTGGTTTCTAAGCTGGGCAGACGCTCACTCTGTGGCTGCAATACACGCGCTTCGTCTTTCTCTGCCCTGGGCTTTGATGCCTGTTACGTTGTGCAGCGTGCCTCGCCGACTCGCCAGCACCCTTAGCAGCCCCTCCTTGCCAACTGCGAGCCACTGCCCCAGCAAGCACAGGGGTGGGGCCACCAGAAGCTAAACAGAAGGTGCATCCATTCTCCCAGGGGACAGAGGATAGGGAAGGAAGGGGGAGGGTCCAAGAAGTCACTCTGCTCCTCTGGACCACCCAGCATGGGGAGCAGTATCCTAGAATCCTGGGTGCCCTGAGGAATGCGCACTCTCCCTCTCTTCTACCCCAAATCTTCCCTACTTATTGTTTAGGGCCCAAGTCAACTATCCTGAGGAAGCCCTCCCCAGCACTGACTCCCCCTCCAAGGTCCCATAACACCTCCCACATCTTTCACCTATTAGAGTTAGCATCTGCCCCTCACCACCTGCCTTTGCACAAAGAATGCACACCCAGAAGCCACAGAGACCTTGGCCCCCAGCTCCGAGGCCCTAAAAGCCACACCCTATACCCAGCCCAGGACAGGAGACCCACAAATGTTTGCTCAATGAATGAGCACAACTCAACTCCCCCCCAAGAAACTGTCACATTACTAAATGCTAATTACCATGCGCTGCATGAATAATGAATGGAAGAAACAACTAACAGATGCCCCCTTGTTAGTCAAGTTGTCAAGTCCTTCGGGAGCACAAAGAAGGGATCAACTGACTTGTGGCTATGGCAGGATGGCTCAGAGGAGAGATGACTACGTAGAAGGGCGTGCGCAAGAGGTCAGGGAAGGAGGGTAGAGATACACAGGGCCTGCAGCAAGGGAAGTGCCCTAGGGTGGCACCTACCAACTCCTGGACAACTGGATGCACTTTTTCACACACCCTCTACCAAGTCGACCTCAGATGGGTAACACAGCCAGTTCAGTGGGCACACTCAAGTCCTTCTTCCACCACCCCTAACCGACAGGGCAGGCCACTCTCCACATGCTCGTCGGCCACAACCCCAGAGGTGCTGCCCCTACCACCTGGCAGCACTTCGGGATCAAAGGCAGACACTCCGCGGGCACCAGCTCCAGCGCTGCTCTGAGCAAACAAGGGGACAAGATTGATGACGACAGAAGCAGCCGCTCTTCCCGCTCCACTCGCTGGAAGGAAAAGGTCACACGCATCTTCAATTTGTTGCTGGTTGGAGATGGATACTCCCATGTCTGGGATTCATTCTAGCTGTCAAAACTAAGCAAGTCCACCTCTGGAAGTTTGCCTTAGGGTCATGGACAGGGCCGCCTCTGCCCCATCTCCCTCAGGTCTCACAACCCTAGGAAGAGACAGAACCACGGACAGACACAAGCACACTTAGGAGGTGACACGAGAACTTTTTCAATCTCCCTGAATAAGCCTCAGAAAAAGTAAACACGCGTCACCTATCCATCTTCAACACCTAATGAACCATGTTCCTTGAAAAAACAAAAGCCCTGATTACATATTTAGGGGATGTGCTCTATATCCACAGAGGAAACTCCGATCAGATACCCGAGCCTTTTCTAATTCAGCAAATCATTAAGTAATGGCAAGGCACAGCCAGGCACTGCTCTGGCCTATGAAGCTGGTAGCAGAAGAGAGGGTACCACGATTGCTCAACACTCAACAGCCCCTGCCCTCCCACCACCAGGACGGGAGAGCTCCTGCCTGGCTGGCTGAGTGGCAAGCTACGTACCTCTAATGGCTTCTTACCAAGCAAGAAGCAGGAGGTGCTCTGGTAAGACGGGTCCTTCTAGCAGTAGGCCCCCAGGATCTCTCCTCGGCCTCACCTGTGGTCCCAGACTTGGGATTTACCCATGAGTGGCTCTGAAAGCCACAGGCCTTCAATGCCACTGACCAAGCAGGCTAGCTTTTGGGTTTAACCTTACTCAACATAAGCAAGCCATGAGCTCTTCAAATGGTCCCAGTTTCACAGTAGAAGACCTCTTCAGGAAGCAGTAGCTTCTTTCGAGAGACAAAAGCTGAGTTCATTACCGCAAAGGCTCTTACTCTGAACCCTTTGGTCTGGGAAGAACGCCCTCTCCTTCACCTGTCTGGTCGCAGCAGTCAGGCGCTCATCCAGTGGGGCTCTTACAACGGGGCACATAGGGCAAGTGCGTCCGTCCCTTCGAGGGTTGAGGAGCGCTGGTACTCCCTTCCGCTCCCGGAGCTGAGACCACTAACAAGAAGGCCCCAAACCAGCTCCTCCTCCTCCTGTCGCTTTGTAGAACCCACTCACTGCCGAGGGAGCCTTGGAGCGACCTCTCCGGTTGAGGCACATGTCCACAGACCCCAGCATCGCTCCGGAGCCTGGTTCTGATGATAGAGAGCCAAACACTCCAGTTGAAGACCCCAGGATAAAGGCACCTCCACCTCTACTTCCAACAAGTACCCCAGAGGGGCTCTTACACCAGGCACACAGCAACCACGCTGGAGTCCCCAGGTCTGAGACACACAGAGACCTTACTACTGGACACCGTGCTTACTACACCCTGTTCCTGTGCGGGCCCTGGCCCCCTCCTCAAGTCAACTAACACCCACAATGCTGCCCACAGCCTTTGTTTTAAAAACGAATTCCATCTTGCCCGTTGTTCAACTGCACGCATGATCCCACCATCTCCAAGCAACATCTCCATATCCTGGGCTTAAAGTGCAAACTCCAGCCCTGCTCTTGCCCCATACCACCTGCTATACCTCACTCTTTCCCCCAGGCCGCTGGCCCCCTGCTCTGTCCTGCCTTGCTCTGAAGGCCTTCCCAGCTCCCAGGGCATTTGACTCGGCCATCTCCAGGTGTCCCTTCCCCTATTCTGTCTCTACCCTGGTGACAGTCTCTACTCGCCTCTCTACACTCCCACTACCTGGCCTGCTGGCCCCCTTAATATGGGGACTCTGTGCTTCTAACCCTGTCTCCCCCTCTCCAGCACAGTGTCTGGGGAAGCCAGGATGGGGCTCAATCACTAAATGTCCTCTGCGAACAATCCTTGCCTGGGCTGGTTCATTAGACTGGGATGCCACCAAGGCCTATCAAGGCCAGGGGCTTGATCCCACAGCCAGGCGCCCTCTACACTTGGCAAAAGCCTGTTCAAGAGCCACTTGACGGCTGATTACAAAGGGTTCAAGACCAGATATGCAGAGACAGCTCACCATAAAACCCAGTCCCACTGTGGGAAAACCCGTTCCAGGGCAGGTCCGCTGACAGGGGTCAGGTGGGTCACTGCCCACACGGAGCAGCAGCAGCGGGACAGATCCATCTTTCAACATCCCCTGACGGTACAAAGCAGTGTGTTTCACTGTTATTTCAATAAGCCTTATTAAGACCCAATTTTCTTAGGTCTTCTTTCCGATTCTACAGCATTAAAAGCCTCACTGCTTAATTACATTAGGAGCACCTGTATATATTATGTGCAATAAATCAACTTTAATTTACCACCACACAAGGCTATTCATCTTCTCCGGGTTATTTATTGCTCAGTATTATTGGTGCTGAATTGTATCCTCTCCGCTGGAAGAAAGAACAGTTGGGGTAAGAAAAGCCAGGCCGTGTTGCAGAAGCCTCCGGGATGCTGAGGGCTCAGGCACACAGCAAAAAGGAAAGAAAAGGAACCAGAGACGCAAGTCTTGGCAATCTGCTCCTTGCTATTTTCCTAAAACACTCCCCAAACATTGTGATGTTTTCCTTTGCAAGCATGCACTCACATTCCAGTCACCCACTGAAACACACAACCTGAAAAACAGGCCAGCGGCTTCACTGGCAAAGCGGGAAGCGGGTGTGGGGCTCAGCAAGCAGGACAGGGATGCTCCTTGGGCCACAGGGGCCAGCGGCCCCCTCACCTGGTGTCGTCCCCAGCCCACTTTCAGGACGCAGTCAGAACCTGACCCAGGGTACTGATCAGCAGCTTGCAGCTACCCACACTTGGCATACAACCCAAGTCCCAAACCAGAACCCAGCATGAGCAGAGCCATTGTCCAGGTAACCAAAAGTGGTAAACGACATAGCTCCTTATGATAACACGGGGCACCTCACTTGTAGAAAATGCTGCCGTTAAGGGGTCACTACGTCACCTGCAGGCCCCACGCATCAGTGAAACCTGGGCCCCACACAGAGGTTGATTGCAACCCTCCCAGGGAAGGGGCCGGAAGATCTTCCACACAGCAAAGTCCAAGAACCACTGTCATAAACCCTCAGGCGCGCAGCTAACCAACCCACCACAGGAAAACGTCCCTCCCGAATGAAAGCATATCACCGTAACGCTGTAACTTCCTTACCTGCTCCAGGCTCAGCCTCAGTGTCTAAGAACCAACTCCTCACAACCCCTGAGGTAGGTGCCGTTACCCTCACCCCATCTTATATTCCAGAGAAAACTGAGGCCCACAAAGATTGAGCACTGGGCCAGCATCCCATCTTCTAACTGCGTCACCTGTTCCTAACTGTGCTCCCCACCGCCAGACCACTCTGCCACTCTGAGGCCAAGACTCCCACACTTGCTCCCGCAGGACGAGACATCTTGTACTCTAAACAAAAGAAAGATCTGGGGGTGGTGGCTCACACCTTTAATCCTAGCACTTCGGAGGCTGATCCACCTGAGGTCAAGACTATTCTGGCTATAGAGTAAGTTCCAGGTCAACCTAGGCTAAAATGAGACAGCGCCTCAAAAAACAAAACACAGTGTTGGAGAGGTGGCTCAGCATTTTAAGACACTTGCTTGTAAAGCCTGACAGCCTGGGTTCAATTCCCTAGTATTCATGTAAAACCAGATGCACAAAGTGGCACGTGCATCTGGAATTCAACTGTAGTGGCGTGAGACCCTGGTGTGCCAGTTCCCTCTGTCCCTCTCCCTTCTCTACTTGCAAATAAATAAATAATTTACAACACATACACACAGGCCTGGAGAGATTGCCTAGTGGTTAAGGCACTTGCCTGTGAAGCCTACAGACCCAGGTTTTATTCCCCAATACCCATGTAAGCCAGATACACAGGGTGGTACATGTGTCTGGAGTTTGTCTGCAGTGGCTGGAAGCCCTGGTGCACCCATTCTCTCTCTCCAGTAAAATAAAATAATAATAAATAATAATAAGAAGAAGAATTATTTAAAAAAAACACAAATCCTACTGGAATGTCTAAATAAAAGAAAGGCAAAATAATGGGAACATGGATGACAGTTCCCCTTGTAGCCCTTGAGGCTCTCTGGCTCCCCAAATTCAACATTTAAAGCCCAGCATGGCAGCCTGCTGGCACCCACCAGTCCCATCCCTGAGCTTCCCACCAAGCCAGTGCACATGCGGGCAGGATGCTCAGCTGCTCACCGGAAGCTAGAGAACAAAAGCCCAGCGTGCTGGGCCAGGTGACTGGAACCAAAACTAACATCACTGGTAGGGATCCCATGGCCCTCCTCTCCCAGCTGGGGAGCAAGTGATGGATTTCATGGCACACGGCTGACATTTTATAAGCACAGCTGCAATGTTCAGCTTCCACTGGGTAATTTACCTTTAATCAGACCCAAGGAAAATCCCTGGACAACCTACACCCCCAAGACAGCTCCTCCAAGGGCCGTCTGAAAGGCAGCAGAGGGAAGGAACAGAAAAAAAAAAAAAAAAAGAAAGAGAGAGAGAGTGGTAGAGTCTTGGCAAGCAAAAACTTTTTTTTTTAATGAATTATTTTGAATAGAAGTCTATTCAGTGTATGAAGAAAGACCAGTTCCTCCAAGTGAGGAATCTGCCTGTGAGAAAAACACACACTTCAAAACCAGGAGTCTTGGAGATCCAAACAGAGTATGACCACAGCCCGTGGCAACCACCCTCTCCTAAAGGAAGTTCCTGCCCTGAAAGACCCCACAGAGATGTTGGGGTGGGGCTATAGTATGGGACCTCCCTCTTCACCACGTCTCCCCTGCCCTTCACCAGCAACAGGGCTGTGAGTGACAGGGACCATCCAACCCAGAGAACTCACCTCTTCACCTGAGGGGAGGCCAGGCCTGCAGCAGGTGTGCACCTTCCTGCTCTTGAATTCCATGGATGTTTCATTGTCCAAGTTCTAATCCATGCAGTACCTCACAGAACCTCGGAACCCGCTCAACAGAAGCCACTTAGGGGCTGGAGCACTGATTCTCAACCCAGACACTCTGTCCCCCCAAAGCCACTACTTGTGTTACACGAAGGTGGGTGGAGACTGCCATTGGCATCTACAAGGTAGCGACCACAGACGTTGCTAAACGTACGACAATATGAACCTCAATGGGTCTCCTATACCCTTCTCCCCCTCCACACACACACAAAGGATTATCTGACTCCAAATGTCAACAGTGCCAAGGTTGAGAACCCTGGGCTCAAGTGCTGAGAGTCATTAAACATTAACACACACAGTCTTCCCACGGCCTCTGTTCCTTCTACCACATCCTCCCCCACCCTACCAAACCAAGCACGCATCACAAATGCCACCAACTGAAATCAGCTGCAATCCGAGCCTGGTTCCACCCTCAATCAAGAGCTGAGGGGCTGCAATGACCGGAAGCAGAAGCCCTTGGGTTCCAGTTCTGAGATATGCAGCTTGGAGATGGGACAAGACAAGGTGGGAGACCCAGGAGAAGCGGGGACTCTGAGGCCAACCCCTCATTCCACAAAGACTAGGGGCGGAGGGGGTTCTTGCAGAGGAGAGGGAGAAGAGAGGAGGGAGGGCACAGCTAACCCTTCGGGGCCAGAAACCTGGAGGGCACGCTGGTGTCCCAGCCCAAGTCAGTAAGCATGTTGACCAGGTGAAAGTCTGGTGACAGCACAGCCTCCTCCCTGTCCCTGCACCTGCTGGGTGCCAGGCATCATGCTAGGTGCCCTCCGTGACACCGCATCATTTCCCGTAAGCCACCAGGCAAGGCTTGCCATCCTCATGTGAGAGATGACACTCACGGGTCAGAGGGGTTACATAACCGCCAAGTCACAACCAGAATTCAATCCCAGAGCTGTCTCCAAAGAAAAAGCTCCGTCTACCATGCCACACTGCCAATCCTTCCAAATATCACTCGATAAAGGAAGAGGCAAGAGAGGAGGAGGAATAAGCCCAAAAAATCTATCCAGGGCTGGAGAGATGGCTTAGAGGTCAAAAGTGCTTGCTTTGAAAGCCTGACAGCCTGAGTTTGATTCCCCAGTACCCATGTAAAGCCAGATGCACAAAGTGGCACATGTATCTGGAGTTCGTTTGCAGGAGCAAGAGGCCCTGGTGCCCCCATTCATATTCTCTCTCTTCTTGCACAATAAATACACTAAAACTATCCAGGGCCCCTGCTGCTGCTCCTAATATCAGCCCCAGCCAACATTCTACTCTATGGTTACCTGACCAGCCTCAATATCTCCCTCACTTGCAGAACACCTTTAAAAAGATGGTACAGGGCTAGAGAGATAGCTTAGCAGTTAAGGCGCTTGCTGGCAAAAGCAAAGGACCCAGGTTTTATTCCCCAGGACTCATGTAAGCCCGATGCACAGGGTGGAGCATGCATCTAGAGTCTGTTTACAACAGCTGGAGGACCTGGTGCACCCATTCTCTCCCTCTCTCTCTCCCACTACCCCCCCTTGCTGCCTGCCCTCCCTCCCTCTCTGTCTCTCTCTCTCTCTCATAACTAAATAACTAAATAAACAAATAAATAAATAAAAAGATGGTCCAAGCACCACTTACAATCCTTACCTCACGGCAGCAGGTAGTCTCTCTGACCTGCTATGGGCTGGGTGTGAGTGCAAACCTGCTTCCATTCATCACCTACAGAATATCCACTCTCCTTTCCCTCAAGCATAGCTGTAATGAAATCGACTGGGGGATAATATATGTGCGTGCGTGTGTGTGTGTGTGTGTGTGTGTGTGTGTGTGTGTGTGTAGTACGCACACGTGTGTGTACAGACAAGTAAGCCATGTGTGCACGTGCGCAAAGGGCAAAGGCAGACGTTAGGGTCCTCCTTTATCATTTTTCTGCCTTATTTCCCAGAGACAGTCTCTCACTGAACATGGAAGTCACCACTTTTCAGTTTTATACACTGACTGACCAGTAGGCCCCAGCATTCCTCCTGCCTCCTATAAACCATCAGCACTGTGACCATGCCCAGCTTTTTTTTAATTTTTTTTTGTTTATTTTTATTTATTTATTTGAGAGCAACAGACAGAGAAAGAGGCAGATAGAGAGAGAGGATGGGTGCACCAGGGCCTCCAGCCACTACAAACTAACTCCAGATGCGTGCTCCCCCTTGTACATCTGGCTAATGTGGGTCCTGGGTTATCAAGCCTTGAACCAGGTCCTTAGGCTTCACAGGCAAGCACTTAACCGCTAAGCCATCTCTCTAACCCATGCCCAGCTTTTTATGTAAGTGCTGGGATCGAACTCTGGTCCTCCTGCTTGCTACACAAATGCTCTTACTCGCTCAGCCACCATTAGCCCACAGAGCTAATTTGTCTGCTGGTCAACTGCAAAAAGAAGGCCAGGAACTGGGGGGGGGGGGGGCTTTGCAGACTGTTGCAAAAGACTAGCAGGGCAAGAAAAGAACCTTCCAGCACTCACACCGAGAGCTGAGAGGCAGAAGGGCACCCCAATCCTCCTTACTGAATCACAGCCTCAGCTCCTGCCTGGTGTTGGGACAGAAAACCAGCACAGGGACCAACACAGACCAAGAATCAGACTCAGCGACTAAGGAAGCAGGTTAGGAGGGCCACCTGGCAGCCCTTCGCCTGCGAAGCACCGCACATGCACGCACGCACGCTTTCCGCCCGTTTCCCTCCACAAAGCTGCCTGAGCAAGAACGACAGATGGGACAGGAAGCAAATAGGTTACTTGAGTCCCAAGCTCAGATAAAGCACACAGAGTAGCTTGGCCAAGGTTAAGGGTTCGTCACCCAGGAAGCAGTTCGGAGCGGCCCTTTCTGTCTGCCACAACCCTGCACCTCAATACTGCCGAGAATCCCTCCTGGGTTGAAGGCGCCTTCAGGTAGGTGCAGTCCTGTAATGTAGGCTAAGCAGGAAGAGAAAGCGGGTCTGGAAGACCACTGACGTGCAGAGCTGGACATCATGCACACAGAGCAAAGGGGATGCTTTTCTTCGAACGTCTAACACCAATACTGCTTCAAAACCTCTATCATTTCTCTGCAGGCCCCTGTGGTCTCCCCTGTGTGCAGTCTGACTGCTCTCCGGGCCTCCCGTCTGAACTCGTGGACCGCACACAAGCCTAGCCCAACCCAGGCATGTTCACAAGCACCCGATGGCCCTCCCATGCCGCCCGGCCTCCGCCTCCAGGAGGGCACACCTTGCTTCATTTTGTTTGTTCTCTTCCAGAGGAAGACGTAAGTTTACTGGGAGGTCATTCTGCCTTAGGAAAGGAACAAATTAAGTTGAGGCCCACAGAGGGCTGGGAAGCATGTTCATCACACCGGCGACCTTGGGCCAGGCAGTTTTAGGCAAGAAAGGTCAGCCCCTTGTTTATGGAGCCCGGATGCCGGTGATGTGGTCACCTCTGAGAGGTACAATTAGCAACGGTAGCACACCAAGCTCTTTTATTGGTTACCTCCTAAACACTCCAGAAGTCTGCACAACTCCTCGCGGAAGAGCGGAAAAAAAGAAAAGAACTCCCAGCAGGAGGGGGAAGCCAGGGCTCCGCTTATGAGCAATTAGAGAATCAATGATTCTCCGAGACACTGATTTAGACCAGCAGTTCTTATGAGGACCCTCGAGGAAAATGCAAGGCCACACAACTTCTGAGAGACCCAAGTTCATTCATAAATAAAATAAAGAAACTGCCACACACTACCTTTAAAGTTTGCCCCTTCCAAAACACTTAAAATGTGTGTTCGGTCTGAAAATTAAAAAGCTCTTTTTTAAGTTAGTTCCATAAATGCCGAAACTCAACTGCAGGTACAGCCGGCTAAATCCATTGACCCACATGAAAGTATTCCAGTCAAAGTCCTAGGAATGAGATAAGGAGTTGGGCATCAGGGAAAAGGAAGGGGACAAAAAGAACAGAGGAGAGCGCATGCAACAAGGACCCAGCACGCTACCTAATCTGAACAGCATGACCCTTCGCTTGCCCTCATCAGAGAGGTAGGGATATAAAATAGATAGGGTCCCCTCCCACTCTGTCCACGCTGGATGAAAAGATACTGATGTATGAGACAAGAAGATCCAACCAATTTAAAAAAAAAAAAAAGCCCTTCACACACCCAAATACAAAAAAAAAAAAAAAAAAAAAAAAAAAAAAAAAAACAACCCTTCACACACCCAAATTTTCCTGTTCAGGAAATCAGAAGTACATGGCAGACAGTGCTCAGAGCCTTTGCTGAGAGACAGGCAAAGAGAAAAGACAACATTTCTAAAAATACAGAGACACTTGCTGGGAAAACAGGATTCCAGGGCCATGGTAGTGCACAGGAATACCTCTTTGGGGAAATGCTCCTGTGACTGCTTTTAAACCAGTCCTAGACGATGGAGTTTCAAACAACTACACACAAATGCTTCACCGATGTAAGTGGGGGTGCCCATGGCTCCCATCAACTTTATCTGAATACTGATAATATCACACAGCTCTGCGTACTGCTAGAAAGAGCCCACTACTACCACCTACAAATTTCCCCCTTCGTTTTCTCCCTCTTCTGTACCCCACCTCAGTACCAGGAGAAACAGATAATGGTTTTATGTAAAAATGTACCAAAGCAGGGGCCAGAGAGATGGCTCAATGGTTAAGGTATTTGCCTGCAAAGCCTAACAACGGGGGTTTGTTTCCCAAGTACTCACGTAAAGCCTGATGCACAAAGTGACACACGAGGATCTGGAGTTCGTTTGCAGAGGCTGGACACCCTGGCATGCCCATTCTCATTGTCTCCACCCTACCCCCCATACCCCGGCCGATTACAAATAATTTTTTTGTTAATGTAACAAAGCAAACCAGTCCTAAAACAAGCCTTGTCCCTGCCCACTGCGAGCTTCCCTGATAATTATTTGTTGGCTTGGTCTAGGTTATGCCAGGTTGCTATTATTTGCTTAAGCAGCCCGGAAAGACATGGGGAGGGAAAAAAAAAAAAAAAAAAAACCCTTTCTTCCCAGGAAGGGAAAAGCATGGGTCACCCCTGAACTCTAGTCTGGAGGTGCTAGCTGGGCTAACTCACCTGGCAAAGTAAGGGGTGCCCCAAGCCCTCCAGCTCCTCTCCCCTGGGCTCAACAACCACGCTGCTACCTGCTTATCTGAACAGGCGGGTCTGAGCAGAGGGACGCAGGTTTTTTTCTTTTTTGTTTTGTTTTGTTTTCAGACATTGGAAAGAACTACTTCTGAGTAACGGAAGCCAATCTATACACAGACATCTTTTCCCTGACTTCCTAGCTAGAAGGCTTGTAGAGAAGAAAGGGCTTCAAGAACCAGTCATGTCTAAAAGGATCAAACTGAGCAACTTAATTTCCATACTTGACTGTCAGCTTCCCTAGGCAAGAGACACACAGGCAAGGGCAGCTGGCTGAGGGCACAGGGTATGCCCTGGGCCAACCTGAACTTTTCTTTGCCCACCAGCAGCCGACTGGACCTCTCTCTGACTAAAGTAAAGGAGGAATACTGGGGAGCAAGCCAGCCCCTCCAGCAGGAAGACGACATCACTGAGCCCCAAGTTTTCATCTTCATGGTGAGGAAGGAATCCAGCCAACTTAAAAACTTTATTCACGGGCTGGAGAGATGGCTTAGCAGTTAAGGCGTTTGCCTGCAAAACCATAGGATCCCGGTTCGATTCTCCAGGACCCATGTAAGCCAGATGCACAAGGTAGCGCATGTCTGGAGTTGGTTAGCAGTGGTTGGAGGCTCTGGCATGCCCATTCTCTCCCTCCCTCCCTCTCTCTCTCTCTCTCTCTCTCTCTCTGTCAAGTAAGTAAAATATACTAAAAAACAAAAAAGGGCTGGAGGAATGGCTCAGCAGTTAAGGTGTTTGCCTGCAAAGCCAAAAGACCCAGGTTCTATTCCCCAGGACCCATGTTAGCCAGATGCACAAGGGGGTGCACACACCTGGAGTTCATTTGCAGTGGCTAGAAGCCCTGACATGCCCATTCTCTCTCCTCCTCCTCCTCTTTCTCTGTCAAATAAATAAAAATAAAAATAAAATAAAATAAACCTTCTTCATGGGCTGAAGAGATGGCTCAGCAGTTAAAGGCACTTGCTTGCAAAGCCTGCCGGCCAGGATTCAACTTCTCAGCACTCATTTAAAGCTGGATGCAAAAAGTGGTACATGCATCTGGAATTCACTGCAGTGCTAAGAGACCCTGGCGTACCCATACACACTTTTCAAATTTTTTAAAACTTTCTTCATAATTAGTGCTTCTTATAGGACTTTACACTTTAATAAAATGCTTCTGTAAAAAATCAGGATGAGGGCTGGAAAAATGGCTTAGCGGTTAAGGCTCTAGCCTACAAAGTCAAAAAACCCACATGCAATTCCCCAAGACTCAGGTAAGCCAGATACTCAAGGTGGCGCATGCGTCTGGAGTTCATTTGCAGTGGCCAGAGGCCCTGGTGCACCCATTCTCTTTATTTGCCTCTTTCCTCTTGTCAAACAAAATTGAAAAAAAAAAATTTTTTAATGTGATATCCAATGTAGCACAGGATGACAGATATTTTAAAAATATCTTTAAAATCAGGATGAGACTGGTTTTATGTATGATGACAGTCGAACCCACTACTTTCATCTCCTCCTACTTACCCTAGTCACTTGAACAAATAAGTAATAAGTAAATAAATAAAATTTACAGATTTCAGAGCAGGCTGTGACTGCACAGCTGTAGGGAACAAATTTGTCAAGAGGAAAAAAAAAACACATATGCACCTTTCAAATACATACATAAAGCACCCAGGTTTATTTTTTGTTTGCAGTGAGAGACTTATCAGCTCACACGGGTTCTGGGCCAGCAGCTGGCTACACACGTCAGAGGGGGTGGAGACAAACCCAGGCCTGAGCCTCAAGGACAGCTGAACTGAGTGACGGCCACCTTCAAATCTCTGCAGCCAGGCGTCACCGGGACAACCAGGCAGAGTGGAGGGCTCAGGCGGCCGGGCACAGCCTGGCCAACTCAGGCAACTTTTACAGTTCTCAGAGAAGGGGGAAAACTGAACAAGGATGGGAAAAAAAAAAAATCTGATACTTGGCCACTGCTCAACTCAGAAGGTTCCTTTGTAGAATGAAAAAAGAAAATACTTCCTGGGATTGGCTCCTCCCGAAAGTCAACGCAACAGGCATCCCCACTGAAAGCTGGGTCTCTGACACATTTCACCTGCCTGAAGGTGTAATATTTTTTGTTGGCACTCCATCCCTTTAAAGAGAGCTTACAAATACCAGAACAAGCTACAGTTCTAAGTCAGGGGTCTCTGGGGCAGAAACGATCCAGCTGGGTACCATGTGAACGGCCCTTGCCTGTGCCACCAGCCTGGCACACTCCCCAGGGAGCCTGGGACACACTGGCTCTGAGAATGCGCAGAGGCACCTCGGAGACGGCGCTTCTGGGAAGGGCACCGTGTCCTTGGCCCTTCTGACACCCTCCCCTCCAAGCTGGCTCTGAGCCAGGCCCGGGTTAAGTCCGTGTGCTGTGTTGCCGTTTCCATACTTGTCTCTGCTCTAGGGGATCTGCAAGGGCAGTTTCTTTTCCTTTCGTTCTCTTCCTCTCTTTCCTTTGTATCTAAATATATTTTCACATGCTCATTAAGTGGCTTTAGGCTTGGCATTTGTCTCAAACACATCTATAATGGATCAGGAACCCAAAACCTGTTTCTGATTATAACAGACAAGTCAAGGGGAGTGGGAAGGAAAAGTTATGGACTCTTTAAAGGGGTTCTGCCCCAAAAGGAAGCACTTCAGCCCGAGAGGCTGCCACTCCTGACTGACCCCAGGTGGCCTGTGCTTATAAACTTCCCAAGCCCTCAGGAGAGCTCACCAGAGGGGATCCCACTCCTGCTCCAATAGTGCTTTAGTGAAGGCTAAACGAAGGGAAGTGGGGAGGGAATGCAAAAGACCATCCCCCCAAAACGACAGGCCCCCACACAGAGCACACAGCTGCAGGAAGATTAAAAACATTTTATTGTTTAAAGACTGAAAGAGGGTTTCTGGACACGGGTAATTTAAAATTAAACACAACTCCCACCACAGCCGTTTGCAGTTATGGGTGAACTTGTTATTTTCAAAACAGAACTGTCCCCACCAGGAGGAAGGCTGCCCACATTGAGGGACCCAGATGCCTCCTTAATTATTAAAGTTGTTAGATGGCCATCCAACTGAGCCCCTTCCATAGGCAGTCCCCAGGGAGAAGAGTCTTGCGCCTACCCGCAGCACAGAGTAGATGCTATAGAGGAAGTGAGTAATGTCATCGTCACCAAGGTAAAAGACTCAATTGTAAGACATTCTGAAGGAGTCTCAAAGAACATCAACCTACGTGACAGAGATTTACACAAACGGAAAAGATAAGCTGTAATATTTTCCCTGAATCCACCCTCTACCAACTCCTACACCTCCGTGACAAGAAAGAGAAGTTAGCAGGGAACCCGGGAAAAGTGTGTCATACTAAATCAACTGTGAGACCTGGTCACCTATCTGACAGAAAGCAACATCCCACAGTCCTGAGACAAGCTGGACACACACATGTGCATGTGTGCATGCACATGCACATACACACAAGCACACACACACTTCATCATCTCAGCCAGAATTATGTCTCAGGAGACCGGCACTAATTTTAGCATCAGATTTACTATGCAGCAGGGGGCAGAAGTCTTAGGCCTGTCCCCTGTCTCGTTGTGTACTACTAAAACTGCCTTCCAGACAGCCCCTTGCAGGGGCAGGGACACGAATAACACACAGAAACTTCCAAACTACAGTGATCTCAGAATCACGGAGAAAAGTGGCAGTCACTGCCCCACCAGCCTGCTTTCCAAGGCTATTCAAAGCCCTGCTTGGATGTTTCTATGAGTTCTCTGAGACTAAACCACACAACTCACTTTTTTAAAAGATTTTATTTTTATTTATTAATCAGAGTGAGAGAGAGAGAGAGAGAAAGAGAACGGGCACACCAGGGCCTCTAGCCACTGCAAACGAACTCCAGATGCATGTGCCACCATGTGCATCTGGCTTACATGGGACCTGGAGAATCAAACCTGGGTCCTTAGGCTTCACAGGCGCATGCCTTAACCGCTAAACCGCCTCTCCAGCTCTCACTTTTTGTCTGAAATGAACCCATGGCCCCAAGCAAAGAAGGGAAACCACGAGGTCATAAAGAAAGGGGACATCAACAGAGTCAGAAACCAAACCCCAGTGTCAACTTTCCCAGCTTTCCTGCTCCGATCTCAAAGGAAATGAAGGCAGTGAACTCAAAGCAGGGACAATTTTTAAACACTGGTGTCCTGGGTGAGTCACTTCAGTCTCAGTCCGCACATCTTAAGCGCTTGGAAGCTTTGTCTTGCAGGTCATTTTATCTCACTGGCGCTTCTCCACCTCATTTCCAGGCATCCTTTCGTCTGTGTTGGCCCTGGTTTGACTCTGAGCTAGCCTACAGAGTGGTCTATCACCAGCTAGCTATGGCATTTGTCCAAAGGCCTTTTTTTTTTTCTTTCAAGGTAAGGTCTCGCTCTAGCCCAGGCTGACCTGGAATTTACTATGTAGTCTCAGGGTGGCCTCGAACTCATGGCAATCCTCTTACCTCTGCCTCCTGAGTGCTGGGATTAAAGGCCTTTGATGTGCATGCCTCTCACACATATAGAGGTGGCGTGTGTGCCTCGGGAGCACTGATCACTTGTGCAAAGACTAGCTGCAGTGTGTTGGAAACACTCACAGAAGACCAGCTCCTTGCCTGGGCTCTCCTCAGGGAGTAGGAATGGAGCAGGCCACTGAGAACTCAGGGACAGAGGGAGGGAGACAATGTCCTCCAGGATTACAAAGGTGGGCACAGGTCATGTGCATCTGTCCACACCCATGACAGTCTGTAGGAAAGCAGTGTCAGCAACCCAGCAGAGTAAAAGGGAAGAGTGGCTTGGATGGGCTCTGCCCGTCCGGATGAGGCCATTGTGGAGATACCAGGAGCCGACTCGCCATGCTTCACACGGAGGGCCCAGCTTACAAGTGTGGCCTTCCGCCCTCAGGACAGACACCCCGTGTTCCACAATGGAGTGAGCCTGGCCACACGGTACCTGTGGGGTAAGCACACAGGCTCACAAACTTCTAGCTTCACTGTGCCCTCACACACCTGTTAAGACATAATGAAGACCTCTTCTTGGAGGATGGGCACACCTATATAATCTCACCACTGACTCAATATACCAAGTGCCCATGGCTACAAGACCGTGTAGGAGGACCTGCATGGGCCCAAGAGACAGAAAGGACCAAAGGGTTCCTAGACAAAAGAGGGCCCTTTCTCCAACACCCAAGTCATCTGGCCAGCCCCATCTTAAAACTCATTAGTGGTTCCCATGGCCTAAAGCTGCAGTCCCCCAAACAGGGTTTACAGGGGAAAAGAAGACTGGCACTTTCTTTTTGCTTAGGTTTTTGTCTCATGATATGTCACACAAGTGCCTCTAACACTGAGTCCTCTCCAGAATATGTTGGTCTTAATCATTTGTTAGGTATATGTTACTTTAGCAAAGAAGTACACGTATGTCATTCATCAATGAATACACAGTGCATGCTCCACGTTTACCAGTGGGCTTCATTAGGAGTATACAGTGGGGCTGGACAGATGGCTCAGCAGTTAACAGTGCTGGTCTGCAAAACCTGGCAGCTGGGGTTCAATTCCCCAGCACCCATGTAAAGCTGGATACAACGTGAAACATGTGTCTGCCACTCATTTGCAGAGGCAAGAAATCCTGGTGTGTCCAAACACACACATCCATAATCAGTTAACTAATTTTTTTTTTTAAAGAGTGCATAGGGCCAGGAATGGTGGCACACACCTTTAATCCCAGAACTTGGGAAGCAGAGGTAAGAGGATCTCCATGAGTTCAAGGCCAGCCTGAGACTACAGAGTGAATTCCAGGTCAGCCTGGACTAGAGGGAGACCCTACCTCGAAACAAAACACAGTATATAGGTATTCATCCAAGGAGGTAAATTCAATCCCTAGCTAGGCACACTGTCCTCATATGCTGACATTCCCAGTCTCATGGAGGCGGGGGCCGAGGTCCACACCGTCAAGACAAATTTGCCTCACTCCTCTAGCACTTTCTACTCCCCAGCCAACCAAGCCACTAATCTGAACCTCCAACTTTCAAATCATCCTCCTGGGCTCCACCAGTATAGCTCAAAACCTCAGCCAGGCTACCACCCCTACTCATGAGGGTCCTTACTAAATGTCTCACACCCCCACAAACCCTTCACACAGACGACATGTGTCAGAGTGACCTTTCCCAAACGTAAAACCTTGCATTTCCCACCCCTTCTTAAACCCTTAAATAGGGACTGGGAAGATGGATCCGTGGTTAAAGGTACTTGTGTGCAAAGCCTGTTGGCTCAGGTCCGATTCCCCAGCACCCTCATAAAGGCAGATGCAAAAAGCGGCGCACACGTGTGTGCATGTGCAGCAGTCCTAGTGTACAAATTCTTTGTCTTGATTGTTTTTGAGGTAGGGTCTCACTGTAGCCCAGACCGACCTGGAAGTTACTCTGTAGTCTCAGGCTGGCCTCGAATTCAGTGATCCTCCTACCTCAGCCTCCAGAGTGCTAGAATTAAAGGTATGCACCATCTTTATTTATTTAAAAAATTTTTTTAATTATTTTAAACACTTAAATGGATCCTCAACCCTACTGGGATAAAATAACCTCCAACCCTCATCTAGTTTCTATCCATTTCCCATGCTCACCACTTACCCCGCCCCCTTGCTCTAGCTTTCCTCAGCATGAGGTCCTTCCCTAGCCAAGTATAGCCCAGACACACCGGCTTCCCTCAACATGCACAATGCCATTTGGTTCTTCCCTAGCCAAGTTCAGTCCTGTTTTTACCCTTCAAGTTCAACTTCATCATACAAATCCAGGATGCCCTCCCAAACCACCACAGGAGGGTTGCTTTCCTTGTTCCGGTGCTTTAAACACCCAGCACATCTCTGTGGTGTTCATGAGAGGTGTAGTCAAATAAGAACTGTGCAGTGAATTATTTCATGAATGCAGCCCTGCCAAACAGAGACTGGGTTGACCTCCTCACTACTCCCGGCTTCGGGCCTTGTGCAAAACAGTAGCTACTTGACAAATAAGTCCATCTTCCCCTGGCATGTCCCTTCCCCTGGCATGTCCCACTCCAGCCCGTAAGACACAATGTGCCACATCCCCTCAAAGGCATGCTGCTTAACTGCTCCCAATGTCCCCTTGACTTGGAGGGTCTCCCGTTCTCAAGAGTCAGCTCCCAGAGCCTCCGCTGTGAGGCCTGCCCTTGCCCCCTCCTCCTCGGTGTCCTTCTACACATGGCTACTCTTCCTGTCCACACACTTCCTGACTCACACACCTGCTGCCCTGATGGCCTGAGCGGCATCTGAAGCTGGTCAGTGCCTGACTCTGTGTCATTTGACACCTACAGGCACCCCAGGCAATGTCATGTTTTGTCCAAAACTGCCGTGCCTGGTATCTAAGAAGGACCAGACCCAGGACTGTCAGGAATACCAAAACGAGGATGTTCAAGGTCTCTTATGTAAAATGGCATAGTATTCACATCTAACCTAAACTAGGCATATCAGAAAGAGAGAAAGAGTATAGGCCCTCCAGAGCCTCTTGCCACCACTACAGATGAATTCCAGATGTATGGGCCACACTGTGCATCTCTTTTTATGTGGGTAAGGGGGAATCGAACCCAGTCCAGCAGGTTTATAAGCAAGTGGCTTTAACCTCTGTGGCATCTCCACAGCCATTTTTTTTAAGACAGGGTCTCATGTAGCACAAGGTTGGAACTCACTGTTTAGTCAAAGAAAAATCTCTGAGCCTCTTGTGTCTACTTTCTGAATACTGGGAATTATAGCCATGAAAGCCACGTATAGCTATTTTACACTGTGCTAAGGATCCAACTCAGGACTTCATGCATGCTAAGCAAGCACTCTGCAAGCTAAGCAACATCCCCAGGATCACCCTGATACTTTAAGTCACCTCTAGATCGCTTGTAATACCAATACAATGTAGATGCTACATCAGTTGTTACACTGTATCGTTTAGAGAACGACAAGGTGGGAGAGAGCCTGTAAATGTTTAGTTACAAATGTAGTTATTTGCTTATTTTGCTTTTGACTGTGTGCGTGGGTTTGGTGTGTGTCTTGGTATGTGTGTAGGGGTGCTCATGCGTGTGTGCACATGCATGTGGGGTCAAGAGGTTGATGTCAAGTGTCCCTCAGTTAGTTCTCTACCATATTATTTGAGAAAGGGCCTCACAGGAAGCTCTGGATTCACTGAATCGGGCCTTTCTTGTCTCCAATTCCCCAACACTGGGATCACAGTTAACCACCACACCTGGCATTTTTACGTGGGTACTGGGGATCAAAATGCAGGTCCTTCTGTCAGCGCAGCAAGCACTCTACCCACTGAGCCACCTGTCCATCCCTGATTTTAATGCTGTCTACCTGCGTCTGGTTAAATCCTTGGCTGTAACACCACAGATACAGTGGGCTGACTCTGCATGGCCCTGTGCTCCTCTGCATGGAACCCCTTCCTTCCCCGTGCAGATGCTTTCCATCACACTCCCTCCTTCCCCCACCCTTTCCAGGGGGTGATGGTGACAGTATGATAGCAACAAGGAGTCAAGCTTTTCCCACCTCCAGCAACACACAGGCCTGCTAATGTGACCACTGTGCACATGGGCCTAGTATCGACGGCACAGCCCTGGTCCCGGCACCACATTAAAATCAGCTCACCACTGGTGTGACTTAGAGGGAGAAATGGCTTAGCGGTTAAGCGCTTGCCTGTGAAGCCTAAGGACCCCCGTTCGAGGCTCGATTCCCCAGGATCCATGTTAGCCAGATGCACAAGGGGGCGCACGCATCTGGAGTTCATTTGTAGTGGCTGGAGGCCCTGGCAGGCCCATTCTCTCTCTCTCTGCCTCTTTCTCTCTCTGTCTGTTGCTCTCAAATAGATAAATAAAAATAAAAAACAATAACAAGAAAAAGAAAGAAAGAAGAAAGAAAGAAAGAAGAAAGCAAGCAAGCAAAGAGAAGCAGAGCTCCAACCAACAAGCACACAAGAGCCTTCGAGGCTCTGAGGGGCAGCGAGCTGCCCAGGTGGGTTCTGAAAACTCATGCGCAGCTCCGTGTCACCTGAGGACTGGGCCTCCATTTCTTCCTCCTCCTCTCCTGCTGGGAACTGGTCATAATGTCAAACAAGGGTTGTCGCCTCCCTTGGAAACCAGATGGGGCTGGGACAACAACCTCCTCTATGACAACCTATCCCAGAGGCCCCTTCACCAGAGCAGACAAGCTACATGGAGCTGAAGTCCCTCTCCACGGACAGGCCTGCCCGCCACCTCCAGCCCTTCTTACCCAAGTTCTGCATCCTGAGTCTCAGGGAGGCTTTACCCTCTGGGCCACGCAGCGCCCTCTGCAGGAAGCTCCTTCCACATCATGTATTCACTATTAAAGTTTTTTAAATTACTTATTTACAAGCAGAGAGAAGGGAGAGAGAGAGGAGGGGATGCATATTTCAGAGCCTCCTGCCACTGCAAACAAACTCCAGATGCATACACTTTATGCATCCGGCTTAGGTGGGTACTAGGGATTTGAACCCAGGCCTCCAGGCTTGCAAGCAAGCACCTTTAACTGCTGAGCCATCTCTCTAGCCCTATTAACATTTTCTTGATGTGGTTTTATGTGCCCCATGTCTGGGCGAGTCTCAGGAAGTTCATCGTACCTCAATGACATCATGAACAGTACACGTAGCCTCCATGTGCAAAGACTAACCCCCTCCCAGAACTGCCAGGCACTTGATCAATGCCACCTCATGGAAACTTGCAACTATCCCATAGGGTGCACGCCAGCAGCATACTGCCCACTGTAGACAAAAAGAAACTGAGGACTGGAGAGATGGCTTAGCGGTTAAGCGCTTACCTGTGAAGCCTAAGAATCCAGTTCAAGGCTCGATTCCCCAGGACTCACGTTAGCCAGATGCACAAGCGGCACACACGTCTGGAGTTCCTTTACAGTGGCTGGAGGCACTGGTGCGCCCATTCATATTCTCTCTCTCTCTCTCTCTCTCTCTCTCTCTCCCTCTCTTCCTTTTTGCGGTGCTAGAGATTAACCGGGACCCTCACATGGGCTAGGCAAGTACTCTGCCACTAAGCTACATCCTCAACCCTACAGCTAGAAAATTCTTAGGCCTGAAAGAAACACTAAGACTTCCTACTTCCTAAGCCTGTTCCTTGAATCCCTAAGTACACTACTTCTTACTACTTACCCCTCATTCGTCCTCAACGTGCAGGTGGGGAAATTAGGGTTCAAGACGCAAGGCAATTTGCCCAAGGTCACATGCAACTAGCCAGCACCAAGGAAGGAGCTAAAAATTCTTGCTGAACCTGGAACATTCTACACACTCAGGATCAGCCTTCCTCCCCTTCAGAAAGGAAGCCACCCCAAACCAAACCCACAGGCCACAGAGGAAAGCTCTCTGATGTAATGAGGTCGCCTGTCCCCACCCTGCACGGTGCGGCATGCTGGTTCTCTCCATCCCTGTCCTCTCTGTCAACTTCCCCCAAAGGACAGAGGTAGCACTGGGAAGCCTTTAGGCAAGGCTACTTCCCTGTGGCCCAGCGCTCACAGGGGATTCGCCTCAGAGAAATCCAAGAGTCACCCGAATTTGGAAACTATAGAAAGGAGTCACGCCTCTTTCAGGAAGCTGCGGAGATGCCCTCTGCTCACACTAAAGGAAACTGAGGCAAAGAGCAGAAGGTGTCCTCCGGCACCGTCCCTCCCTCCAGAACCAGGGTTGTGCTGCGGGCCGGTTGTGTTGCTTTAGCGGGCATCGCCTCATCTCGCCTCCCCCTCTACAGATTTAGCCCTTTGGCTTCTAAACCCAGAAACTTTCACCAAAGAAGCATGGACGTGCAAAAAAAAAAACGAGCACCCATTTATCACAACAGCTGAAGTCACCTCATCAAGCCACGGAGGTCTAACCCGGTTCCTAATTAATATTAACCCTCCAAATCAGAGTCATGCTCAGAAAATCTTGGATGAAGAGACACGGGGCGGGAGGGGAGTCTCCAATTTTCTTTTTACTTCATCTGGAAAATTAAGAGCACTGCTGATTTGAACAAGAAATCATCAAGGAAAGCAATCACCACTCCACACGGCCCAGAATCCGATGGACGTGGACGTGTAACCTGCCACTTTCCCCAGGCTGGAATTAAAATGACTGTGGCAAGAATAGCGATGACGGCCCGGGTCTGTCTCTCCTCCTTCACCCTTAGAAAACAAAAAAAAAAGCTCCTCCGGAAGCCTGGGAAGCAGATCGAGCAAGAAAGCATCCTTATTTGTCACAGTAAACGAGTAGACTGACCCAAGACTGCCCAAAGGATGCACCCCACGAACCCCCCCCCAAAATGAAAAAGGCAATGAATGCGGAGCAGCAAAGCAGGGAGGGGCTCCCGGAGACCCTCCACTCCCAATCCAACGCTTCTTTGCCGTTTCTGGATTAATTACAATAAACTGCTTCATAGCCTGGCGACCACTTAATGGAGCAGCAAATATGGCTTTTTCCCTATAATTAGTCAATGTAATCTACCGCTACTCCCCTCCTCACGGCCACCCCTCTTCTCCTTCCCTCCCACACATTCGTTCTTCCACACTCCACACACATCCACATATCCCTCACTCCCCGATGCGGTCCAGTTACCGTATTCCCAGCAGCACTTGGAAAAGCCTGCCCCGCAGATACTAAGTGCATGAGCTTTACTGGGAAAGGAGCAAGGAGCTGAGGACCCACCCTGAATATGCCCTGAGGCATGTGAGGGCTTTCCCAGCCCCGTGACGAGAAGGAGGTCTGAGGGTCAGGACCTCCTAGGCCAGTGGCTGGACACTACGGTCATTTCTTGGCACTCTGCCACCTACAATTCACATGGTAAGGTTCATGGGCTTGTGGAGCAAAACCCATGTTTGGTATATCCCCTGGCACTCACATTTCTATAAAAAGCAAACTCTGTCCCCTCCCCACACTGCCCCTAGCTTGCAAATGGAGACTTTTCTTCTCTCAGAGGTGACTCCCTCCTTTGAAGCTGTCTCTGAACCTTTCTCGACATTGGGCCCTGTGCTTCCAGCTTCCAAGTGTAAAGGAAGAAAAGCATCTTGTGGGGCTGGAGGGCCATCTACAAATCCTGACTAGGGAAACTCTCTACTCTCGAAAATGGGGGGTTGGGGACACGAAACCCGTGCAGTCACCTTTTGTGCAAATTATGACCCTCTTTCAAGTCTCTAACTACTAGCCTGAGGTCTCCTCGGCCTGAGGGTTTAGGAACCTGTGTCTGATGCTCTGCTCGTCATGAGGAGAAAGAGCATTTTGTATCTTTCCCATTTTCAAGATGGCTTTTTTTGTTTTGACAGGAGCAGGTATTTGAAACAGGGCTTCATGTAGCCCAGGCTGGTCTTATATTCACTACGTAGCTGAGGATGGCCCTAAACGCCTGATCCTTCTGCCTTCCAAGTGCTGGGATTATAGCAGTGTGCCACCATGCTCACCTTTCAAAACGGCTAGTGACAGGGACAAGGCATTGACACTTCCTAAGAGTGTACTAGATATTATATATACTGTCTCACTTAACCTTTACAATGCTTCCTATTTCTAGGGGTAGAATGGAAGCTCAGAAGGGTTCAGACACCTTCCTAAGACCACACAGCTGGTGGTGAAGCCAAACGCGGAGCCAGAACCCTGAGGCCGAAGCTGGTGCTCCCAATGAACCCCGCGCTTCGTATGCCAGCGCACCTGTCTGCATCCAAGTCACAGCGCAACACTGCCCACCTCACATGTACCGCACACACATACGTGCGTTGTATTCTCTTCTATTTCTCAAGCATTACACTTTAAAAACTGCATAAGAGAGCAGACTGCAGCCCTTACCGTAACTCACACATGCACAGGGCTTCCCATGGCAAAACACAGAGCTCAGCACAGTTACGCTGACTCGGCACACCCTCAGCACCACCCAGCGGAGGACATGCTGCGGCCATTTTATAGATGACAAAAATAGAGGCACTAAGTGCTTACGGCGTGTCCAAGGCTGCACAGCCATGGCATGGCCCGGCAACATTCAAACTCACGCAGCCCAGCTCAGGAATTCACAAAGCAGTTAACAACTGCGAAGAAAGTAATAAAAATGACAAAGTCCAGGACTGGATGTGGGGTGAGGCGAGGGGGTGTCATTCTGCTTACATGGGAAACCACTCTTCCCAGATTCTCAGGTCCCAACCTGCGCCACACTGAGTCATTCACAGGCTGGTTTTGTGATTTCTGTCATGAACAATTCTTCCATTCAATCTCTCCTGTCAATATGGGAGGTGAAAGAGCCTGTGAAGCCGAGCTTTGTGGACAGCTCTCGGCAGCCCCTGCCCGGGGAAAAAGCCTGAGGACGCCTGACTTCCAGCCCAACATGCACTTCCCTGACACCTGGGGGCTCCTTCAGGCTGACCCTGAGCACCTGGTTATTTATTTCCCATGAACACAATCAAGACTTCTCTCGGGAGACCAGGGGGTCTGCACGTCCTCTCCACAAGCTGAGGATCACCATCCCCACCCACCGGGGTTCCATTCTAATCCACAGGGTCGTGCCGAAGTTTGGAGGCTGGGGCTGCGCAGGCTTTGAGCAAACAGGACCAGACGATGTGGTGATAAAAAGACAATCATGACATGTTAAGCTGGCAGCGTACCAATCACAAGCTGTCCAGGCAGGACCTGCGCTCCCAAGAATGAGAACTGAATTCTCCCAGCAAGTATGGCAGAAAAACTCCTAACAAGGCCCATCCACACCCTCACAATGCTGTGCCACTCAACAGTTGTGTGGGTCCTGTGAAAAATCATCTTTAATAAGGACATTGGACGTGTGCGGATGTTTACCAGCCCACTATGCACTGCAGGAGAAAGCAACGATTGAATCCCAGGATCATTACGACCCTTATTAGTACAGGAAAACAAGCTCCAAACCTAGCTCCTGAAAAACGCAAAATTTGTATAATTAAAATTATACACGTGAAATTCAAACACACTTTAATTTCCTAAGGGCCCCCTAATCAAGCCAGAAGTTCTCACTACAACCAGTGATCTCTTTTGAAAACAGAAGAGGAAACATACATGGCACTGTCTCCGGGAAATACAAAGCCCATTTGTCCCCCCCACGACCCCCCCCCCATCTTTATCTGGATCTCCCTTGGGTTAGTGAGCCTGGGAACCCACTGACTGGTTTTATGTATTACCTTTGCAAGTGGGAACGCTGGCTGGCTTTTATTATTACCTATGTTAAGTGCAAATATTTTTGTTTGTTTGCCTCTAGCTACAAAGATGATACTTTTGGGAGCTAGCCTGAGGGCAAAGAGTGAAAAGGTGTGAAAACAGGCTACCTTAGCAATTATGCACTCTTTCCACATGCCCACTCCAAGCCCTGGCAAGGCTTTTTTGAGGGCTGATGGTAAGGTATTTTGTTTGAGGTTTTTTTGTTGCTATTGTTTTGGGGGGTGTTTTGGGTTTTGTTGTTTTTTTTTTTTTTTTTTTCCGAGGTAGGGTCTCCCTCTAGCCCAGGTTGACCTGGAACTAACTCTGCAGTCCTCAGCTGGCTTCGAACTCACGGCGACCCTTCCTACTTTTGCCGCCCAAATGCTGGGATTAAAGGCGTGTGCCGCCGTGCCCGGCTGAGGGCAGGTTTTAAAGCCCCTGCACTGTGTACAATGTGCTCCAGCGTCGCACTGAGGAAGATGAAGGGGCCAGCTTCCTTCTGAAAGAGGCTGCCAAAAGAGCCAGGCGCTCTGGAGGGCTTGTCCAGAGTCAGCATTACCCAGCTTCTCGGGTCAGCTCCTGAAATGTGGAGGTTTTTCTCAAGCACCAGGAAGTACACAAAAGGAATGTGGAAAAACAGAATTCTCCCCAAGACACTGATATACTTAAGAAACAGTTGTTGTAATGATCCATTATACCATCAATAGGAAGTAGTGTTATCAGTCTAGAGCCAGAAGGATCTACAGGGGGGAGAGGGGAGAAGTAGTAAAGCAAGCTTGTATACTCGGAGGTTTTCGCTTCCCCTCCCCTGGCTGGAATCTGGAAATGAGAATATGGACTTTTCACACTGTCCTTTTGATATGTCAACAGGGTCCAGCTCTATGATGTGGGCCACACTCACCTCTCACCCTGGCTCCAGCAGGTAGCCTCTGAGTAAAAACCTCCCAGTTTAAACTCTACTTTGAAGTAGGTGGAAACAGAAGACACTATGAGCCAAATATGGACCAGCTGAGCAGAAGACACCACAGCGCACGCAACCGCATTTGCTGTTCACAACTGCACTGTGGGCCTGGGGAGATGGCTCAGTGGGCAAGGGCACTTGCTATGCAAACACGAGGCCTGAGTCTGATCCCAGCATCCACATAAAAAGCCGGGCATGCCAATTCATGCCTGTAACCGGGGCGCTGAAGAGGGCGGAGACAGTAGGGTAACTAGGGCTCACTGATCAGCCAGCCTACCTGAGAAATGACAAGCTGCAGGTTCAGCGAGACACCCCACCTCAGGGAAGCAGACGGGAGAGGGACGTCCTCCTCCAGCCGCCGCATCGCGCAGCTCACACACAAGTGCACACCACACACACCAAGCCTGCTGTGCTGGCATACGCCAGTAAGGAAACTGCTGAAGAGGCAAAGGCAGAAGGATCAAGAGTTTGAGGCCAGCCTGGGCTGCATCTGGGGCTGGGGAGACAGCTGGGTGACGTAAGGAGCTGGCCTGCGAAGCCTGTTGGCTGGGGTTCAATTCCCCAGCCACCCACGTGAAGCACGCCCATACACACACACACGTGAAAATGCACACACCAAAAAAGCCTTGCACTGGAAGGACAACAAAATGCAGCACGCACGCAGGAACGTGAATACCCAAACATGCCAGGAGACACATTCAGTCGGGAGCAAGCCATGGGAACTGCCACTTGGCTGGTTCCTGGCCTCCCTCCTGCCAGAGCGGTCACCTCATTAATGTCACTCAGCATCCCATTTTGCTACACTAGGTCTTTCTGCACTCTGTTCCCGTAGGCAGCCCAAGAGCCAGCTTCCATTGTAAACTTCTGTTCTTTGAGAAACTATCAAAAGCTTTGATTGGAGAAAAGGGGGGGGGGGAATCTCACAGAGCTTCCCTTCTCACTTATCCCCTCCTCCAGTGGCTTCTCTTTGGTGCTTTATTCAACATCACTACACACACAAATCATGCTCTGAAAGTCGTTTACAATATGTCAGCTTAAAGACGGGAAAGAAAAAAAAAAAATCTCAGTGGCCTGTCTATTTGCAATTGCCCAAAGAGAATAATTCATTTCGGTTGAGGATATGGATGGAGCCCTGAATACATTCCTACACCGTTTCCTGCCCTTCAAAACAATAAAAATGTAAAACTCCAGACGGAAGCAAGCCCTGAGGTGGCAGGAGCGAGAATCTCTTGACCCCCAAGGAATTTATTCTCCTGCATCTTCTGAAGCACTCTCCCCAGAATGCATCATCAAGACCATTTTATTAGATTTTTCTAAACCCTTGAAATTGTCACATAATTGAAACAGAAACAGCAATTTAGAGCTCTGAATGGATTTCTTAAATAGAAGACTCGGTGCTTACCCAGCGCCCCCCACCTCCTCGGAGGCAGCTCTTCGCCCCCTAACCTAAATGCATGGCCCTTGCACACAAAACCCTATTTATCTCGCAAATCCTCCCCTGCCATAAAAGTTACACATTCCCCTAATGCCTTAGATTTCAGGACATTTGGGAGAAACTCATCCCAGACAACAGGCTAAAAAAAGAAGCCATTAACATTAACTTGCCTGTCACAGCCAGTGACAACTAAATGAATGTGATGCTTTCAGATCAGTCATTGGTGGAACTACCCCCAGGCAGATAAAGACCAGGCCTGGGAGAGAGAAGGCTCCAGGGGAGACCGCTCTCACAGCGGGGGTCTCAGCTCTTCCCTAACTACTGCCCAGGACTTTATTCTCAAAGGCAGCAAAAACACAGGCATCCAATACAGAAAAGGAAATGATTCCTCACGCCTGCTGAGCATGGCCTCCAGAGCGGGACCCTCGTGAACTGGCCAAGTCACTGACCCAAAGAGATTTTCCTAATCTCAAGTGTGCCATTCTACCCATCACTGAAGAAAGGGAACTGTGCGTGCCAGGCAACCCACGGGCTGCCAGGTGAGGTCCTCCTTCGAGGTTGGCAGTGCCATCGATGGGGATGCATCCACGGTAGCCCAAAGGTCACAGGCAAAGCCTCACTTCACTCCTTGACCAAGTCCACGATGCAGGTGCTGTTGATGCTGCTGCACGGATGAGGAGAGGCCCGAAACCATGAAGCAAGTGTCACTTCACCATGCTAGGAGGCTCTTAGAATTGGGCAATGGAGGGGCTGGGGAGAGGACTTAGTAGTTAAAGGCACTTGCTTGCAAAGTCTACTGGCCTGGGTTCGATTCCCCAGTACCTGCATAAGGCCAGATGCACAAAGGGTTGCATACATCTGGAGTTCATTTGCAATGGTAAGATGCACCAATTCATATTCCCTCTCTCCTTCCCTCCCTCCATCCCTCCACTGTCTCTCAAGTAAAAATGTTTTGTTAAAAAAGGAAGAAGGGGCTGGAGAGATGGCCTGGCAGTTAAGGTATTTGCCTGCAAAGCCCAAGGACCCAGGTTTGAGTCCCCAGGACCCACATAATCCAGATGCTCAAAGTGGCGCATGCGTCTGGAGTTTGATTACAATGGCTAGAGGCCCTGGTGTGTCCATTCTCTCTCCCCTTCCCTCTTTCTATCTATCTCTCAAGTAAATTACAGAGAGAGGGGGGAGAGAGGAGGGGAAGAAAAGGCAATGAACAATCACATGGAGCTTTCTGGCTAAGCTGGAACAACTTCTCCTCCCCAGCTTGAGCATTTCATAATGGCCGGGCAAAGTGGAAGAAGATAAGCTCTGGCTGCTTACACTGGAAGCAGCAGGACTTGATGCTCAGGGAAGCAAGGCCTTGGGATTCCCTTGGACTCTGACCCTTACTATTTCTGCAGGCCCCAGGAAACCTGTTTTTGCTTCACAGACCTCAGTGTGTCCCCGATGTCAAGTGGAGATCACCCCACCAATGCAAATGATGGTCGTGATGATTAAAGGAGGTAAGAATATTGAAACTGCTCTAGGGAGATGGCTCAGCACTTAAAGGTGCTTCCTTGAAAAGCCTGCAGACTTGAGTTGGTTCAGGTTTGATTTCCCAGTACCCATGTAAAGCCAGATACACAAAGTGGCACATGCTTGCTTCTAGAGTTGATCTGCCGTAGCAAAAGGCCCTGGCATGCTGTCTCACTCCCAAATAAACAAAATTTTATTTTTTTAATTTTTAAAAATATTTTATTTTTGTTTATAAAAAAAAACAGAATGCTAAAATCCAGCTGTGGTGGCACATGCCTTTAATCCCAGCACTTGGGAGGTAAAGGTAGGAGGATCACTGTGAGTTCAAGGCCACCCTGAGACAACATAGTGAATTCCAGGTCAGCCTGGGCTAGAGTGAGACCCTACCTTGAAAAAATACTGAGAGCTGGGGAGATGGCTCAGCAGTTAGGCCTAAGGACCCAGGTTTGATTTCCTGGTACCCACGTAAAGCCAGACTCACAAGGTGGTGCATGTATGTGGAGTTCGTTTGCTGTGGCTAGAGGTCCTGACATACCCATTCTCTCTCTGTGTGTGTAGGTCTCAAATAAATAAATAAATAAATAAATATTTTTTTTAAATACTGAAACTTAGAATTTGCCTACGACACCCTAACTCATCCACTGTTTTAAATTAGGACTTTTATTTTAGATTATTCAAAATCTCAGAACTCAAGTAAAGAAATACAGCAACTAGGCGCCCACTAAGGAAACTTCCAGAGATTTACGGGTCTAGTATTAATCCTTAAAAGAGAGGAAGCATGGGGCCACAACACCTTGTTGTGCTTAGGACCCACAGGGACACTCAATCAGTGGAACCACGGGTGATTGGCCCCAAGACCCTACCTGCTCACTCCTCACACCATGAAGGGAAAGCAGAGAATGGGGTTCAAAAACATGCATATTCTTCACACCAAGCAGCCAGCCAGCCAAAGGTGACCCCACGCTGACACAACCCATGAAGTCACAGGTCAGATGTTCCGAGCAACAAGACACACGCCTCACCAGCACCCGATGATTCTCCGCATGGAGAACTACCCCCTCCCTGTCCACACGGTGAGGTCATGACCACGGCTCAGACAAGAACCCAGTACAGAGCTTTGCAACTTCGTCTACACGGTGGTGCCTTGCTAAGAAAGCGAGACACAAGGTGGCAAGAGAATGGAGAGACTTCTGTAAGCTGCCACTGACCCCGAGGATCAGAGGCTCCCCCAAGAGCAGTGTTTCTCCGTGTGTGTGTAGAGCATGTGTGTGGTGTGCAGTGCATGCATGTGTGTGTGTGTGTGTAGATGCATGCACCCTGTGCACATGTAAGGTGGAGGAAAAAAAGATAATGCAATGTGTCCTTCTCTATCACTCACCCATGCTATTTCCTTGAGATGGGGTCTCTCTCTCTCTCCCTGGAACTGCTGTCCATCAGGGAGCCCAGTGATTCCCCCCTCTCTACCCACTTTCCCCACAAACTGGAGTTACAGGCATGTATAGCCATACCCAGCTTTGTACATGGCTTACGGGAAGTCAAGTTTGGCTATCTCCAGCCTGAGAGACTCTCATAATCAAGCAGCAAGTACTCTGAACTGCTGAGCCATCTTCCCAGCCCAGAGCATCACTTCCAAAGATGGTTGATAGCCAAGAAAAAACAAAAGAGTCTGAATGAAACATTAAGCATAAGCCCCAAGTCCAAGGTGCAACGTTCTCCATTAATCCCAGCACTCGGGAGAACGTGGTCCAGCCACAGGCAGACGAATGTTCTGGCTTCTCTACTGGTCCAGAAGAGATCGGAGCATCGTCAGACACACCCCCAGGAGCCTGCATGAGTACAACAGGCTCCCGGGCCCTGACAAACCAAGCACAAGCCCGTGTGCAAAGCCTGGCACCCAAGCCCTTCTATAGCCTGGCCTCAATGTATTTACCAAGCCCCCCCCCCTCCCATGGACCTAGGCACAGCAAGCAGCCTCTGCCTGGTCTCTCAGGGCTCCTAGCAGGGAGAAAGGGCTAAGTTTCTGCCTTTCTTCTTTCTGTTCTTCAGAAGCTGAGGGGCCTTGAAAAATACACTTCCTTAGGGCTAGGAAGATTGTTCAGTGGTCAAAGGTACTTACTTGCAAAGCCTGCTGGCCCGAGGTTCAATTCCCAAGCCATCCATGTATGCCAGACGCAAAAATGGGTGCAAGCATCTGGTGTTCATTTGCAGTGGCAAGAGGCCCTGGCATACCCATGCCCTCCCCGCCATATGTATGTGAAAATAAACTAAAAAATATCAGACTTCGGGCTGGAGGGATGGCTTAGCGGTTAAGGTGTTTCCCTGCAAGGCCAAAGGGCCCAGGTTCAATTCCCCAGAACCCATGTTAGCCAGATGCACAAGGGGACACATGCATCTGGAGTTCATTTACAGTGGCTGGAGGCCCTGGCGTGCCTGTTCTCTCCCCCCACCCACTTGTCCGTCAAATGAATAAATAAATAAATAAATAAATAAAAATATTAAAAAATATATATCAGACTTCCTTCTCTGTCCCAACTTTTTGCTAATTTTTTTTTTTTTTTTTTTGTTTTTCGAGGTAGGGTCTCACACCAGCTCAGGCTGACCTGGGATTCACTATGTAGTCTCAGGGTGGCCTCGAACTCACGGTGATCCTTCTACCTCTGCCTCCCAAGTGCTGGGATTAAAGGTGTGCGCCACCACGCCCAGCTTTGTAATATTTTTGGAGACCCAGACTAGCCTTCAACTTGCTATGTAGTCAAGAATGGCCTTGAATTTCTCATTTTCCTACCACCACCTCCTGAGTACTAGGATTACAGGTATGTGTGTGCCTGCACGTGCTTTATGCAGTCAGTGCTGGGGATCAAACTCAGGGCTGCAGGCACACAAGGCAGCCAACCTCTCTCACGGGGCTGATCAGATCCTTTTCTGTCCTGCAGGTCACCTGCCTGCTCCGAACATGGGAAGAATGCCCCTGACCCCGTGACAGTGTCTCCATCAGCCCTCATCCTGTCTGTTTAAATGGAAGTATATAACACTCAAAAGTGCAAATATAAGAAAATTAAGGTTTAGATTTTATTTTCAGTTTTTATTAAGTAATTTATTATTTACAAGGGAAACAGTATGGGCACACCAGGTCCTCTTGCCACTGCAAATGAACTCAAGCCACATGCACCACTTTGTGTGTATAGCTTTACATGGTACTGGAAACTGAACCCAGGCCAGTAGGCTTTACAAGTAAGTGCCTTTAATCATGGAGCCATCTTCCCAGGCCCTATTTTTTATGTACTTGTGTCCTTAAGAGTTAGTGCTCAGTAAAGGTCATAAGGCATAAACCCAGGTACCATAAAGTGCCTAATACAGTCCTTGGTGCTGAGCAGTAAACTTGGTAAATAATGTTGTTTTTTTTTTTTGGTTTTGTTTTTCGAGTTAGGGTCTCACTCTAGCCCAAGCTGACCTGGAATTCACTATGGAGTCTCAGGGAGGCCTCGAACTCTCGGCAATCCTCCTACCTCAGCCTCCTGAGTGCTGGGATTAAAGGCATGCGCCACCACACCCGGCAGTAAATAATTATTAAACTACTGAAAGTGGCAAGTGCATGTTTCAGTAAGGAGGTGGTCACCTCCCATCCCTATCAGCATTCTAACTGGCTGACAACATGGAGTGCACGTACCTGTTTGCTCTGTGCTTATGAGTGAAGGCTCTGTGAGGCCAGCAGCTTTACCCTCCCCTTCATTCTACCCCCAGACTTTGCAGTGGTTGGTACACCCTCAGCGCTCATTAACAGTGCATGCATAAATGAGTGAAGGAGGGAATGCCGTGCACAGTTCTAGTGGCTGTAAGTGCCCGGCGAGCTTCTGCTAGTTTACTCCTGTTGGAAGAGCCATAATCAAAACTCAAGTGAGACACTGGGAATCCAGAGAAAGAACTGAGCCACAAGCCATTACATTTCAGTCACTGACAGACAACATATGTGACAGGGGTCCGTAACAATCGGGCTGTCTAGCGACGAATGCGCTGTGTTCATTTGTGAGAGCCAGCGCTCTGTACCTGCACGGGGTCGCCCAGCGAGGCGTCATTGCGTGACACAGGACCGGGCTTCCCGGACACAGGGATGACTTAAAACGGGCCTTGAAGAAAGGCCTGTGCTATGGGCCAGGGAGAAGGCAGGCATGGAGAGACCAGCATTCTCCAGATGCCTCAGTTTCAAGGCCAGGCAAGGCAGGAGTGATAGGAGATAGGCTGGGAAGAGACCTTCGCCCAGACCCTGAAAGAGCTAACACCTGAGGCTAACACATTTACACTGTTCTGGGGTAGCAGGAAGCTCTGGAGTGCTTTTCTCACTCCCTGCAAAAAAGGAAGGGTACGCATGGTGGAAACAGTGAGAAAGGATTACATGAGCTCGTTCGTGTTAAATGCCCCAAATCCAATGAGAAATAGGAGAAGAAGAACTGTATATCCTTGATGTCTTCTTGGGAGTTTTCGCTGAAGAAATCTACAGGTTTGAAAATCTAGAATAAGACACAGAACAGGCACACTGCCTCAAGAGTCCCCAAAGATGGTCAGCTGGGTGCTAGGAGGTTGTGTCCTCCTCCTCTCTGCCTAGCTACACTGGGGGGCGGAGGGGGCCACCCATCTGCCAAAAGCCACCTGACATGGACCTCAGGAGCTTCGGCATCCTAGCAGACTGACCTTAACAGCAGAATCGCAGCCTGGGAGGACAGGCAACATCCAGGGAGAGGACATTTGTAGGGCATGGCACCCCTCCCCCTCGAGCTGACACCTGCTACAGATTTGGGACGCAGGAAGGAGCCATGATCTCCGACAAGCAAGAAGCTAAGCCACTAATCCTCCAAGGTCCTTGCTGGTGTGCAGAAGGGCTGCAGACACACCACCACATCCTTGCAGGGCTGAGAAGACTCACCAGCAGGTCGCTTCTCTGTGGCTGCCGAGGTGACAGCTGCAGAGCAGCCGACACGGCAAGATGCTGGAGTGACCCGACCTGCCACAGCGAGGGGAGGCCGGACGCCGGAGTCTCACCCTTCGCCCTTGAGAGGCTGCCAAGAAACCACTGCCCTGAACAGGAGGTGTGTGTGTGGAAACGTGTGGCCTGCCGCTGCACCCATCTGGATGCGTGCTTCACAGAGAACCTTCCAGAGTCCTGAAGCCACATCAGAGGACAAGATGGGAACAGGGAAAGCAAGCTTTTAACTCAGACTCTCCAGAACTTATCTGTTGTGGTGACCTGAAGCAACCAACAGAACATAACTGGCCATCAACTGCTACCTGTGAGGAAAAGCTCCCTGCCACCAGGAGGCTTATGTTCTAATTAAGATTTTTATTGAGGAAAAAAAAAAAAAAAGATGGTGGGAGCCTGGGGATGCATATCAGTGGTAGAGAACTTGTATAAGGTCTATGGCCATACCACTCTGAACACGCCTGATCTTGTCTGATCTCAGAAGCTAGGCAGGGTCAGGCCTGGTTAGTACTTGGAAGGGACACCTTTCACAGGATACAGGAAGCCCTAGGGTTCCATCCCCAATACCACAAAAAAGGCAGGAGGGGAGGAGTCAGGGCAATGGCTCAGTCAGTAAAGTGCTTACTGTGCAAGCATGAGAACCTACATTTGGATCTCCAGCATCCACAAAAATGCTGGGCCAACATGGTAGCCTGCCTATAATTCCAGAGCACATGAGGTGGAAGAAGAGGATCCAAGGGCAAACTGGCCAGACAGACTGGCCAAAACAGCCAGCTCTAAGTTCAAGTGAAAGAACCTTGTCCCAATAAATAGATGAGTAGGGATTAAGGAAGACATCCAACATCAACCGCTGGTATCCACATGCACATACTCTGTGACACACACATGCGAACATGCACCTACACACATGTGCCATGGGAAAAAATAATTCTATAATGATAATACCCTGAGGCATGTGCTGGGGTGACTTGTCTTTACACTGCTTGCAACAAGCAATTTTACATTCATCTTCAAAACTGCTCCCCAGGGTGGGTTACTAGCATTATATTTTTACAGAGGAGAAAACTGAGGCTTGGAGAGACTTAAATGATGTGCCCATGTTCACCCAGCTATCACTGAGGACAACTGGAAATAAACTGAAGAAACGACAGGGCTTGATAAGCCGCTAAGATTCTGGCCTTTAAAACTGAAGGGGACACAATAAACAGGCCCATCAATCAGAACAACACATGGCCCTACTGCCATGTGCAGCATTTATGATTTTATGTGAGTGTGATGCTTCTGTTTTTTATGTATCAGCTGGAGAGAAATTTCATCTGAATAAAAGAAATAAAACTTGAAGGAAACGGCAACTGGAAGTTGTGGAGAATGTGTTCTTACACCCAAGGATAATTAGGGCAGATGGTGAGTTACGCCCAGACTCCACTCTTGCCCGCAGATGCTAAGGAGTCTCTTGGTTCCTTCATAAAAGAAAAAGAAGCTACAGGCTGGAACAAAACTCTCCCAGGCAGCTGACACTTCAGCCCAAAGGAGACAAAAGAAAGGACAGGCCATGATTGATCCCCATCAGCCTCGTGACTGCAATGGCTTCAAATTAAGTCATCTTTTTTTCAAGAGTAGCAAGACCATTTTAATTTTTAAAAAGATGGGGGGGGTGGTAGAATCTTCTTTCATATTTAACAAAATGAAATAATCATCCAGAGAAATAGGAAGACACAGAAAGAACCTATCTTCTCCTGATCAAAATGTACTTCATTAATTAATGGCCACTGGTCTCCACAGAGTTGTCCCTGGACTTGCTCAAAATGCCCTATTATACCGCTCTGGAAATGTGAACATTTGCGTGGCAAAGGCAGACGAGTGCACCGCAGTCTTCCACACCCTGCCTCGGGTCACTCATTAAAATTCTGGACAAAGTAAGTTTTTATTTATATGAGACATTAAAGACTATTTTGACAGAACTCCTATGAAATCCATTCTTCACTGCTACAAGATTTTCCTTCTGAAGTTACAGTTTCTTTCCACTAGCCTTGTTTTAACACCTCCATGGACTATTTCTCTGGCAAGTGTCAGCAAGGAGGGACAGGCAGAAAGCAGAAAAATGAGTTTTAACCGAAACACAAGCTGACATGTCATTTACAAGCTCCTCACGCAGTCCTTGTGGAAAGGTATGCCCTGTCACCGTGACCCCAACAGAGACCCGCAGAACTTTTATGGAAGGGAGTTAAACAAAACATAAACAGGGTCTACGCTCCTGGCAGCCGGCAGTGGTTCCCAACAGTAACTTCAGTCTGCAGCCCTGATGACCAGGCTCAGTTCTGTTGGAAAATAACCACAGACCAGGAAGGTCCTTTCCCTACCCTGGCTCCTTCCCAACCATGACACACCTCAACAACTCCTGCCTGCCTGGCTTCAGCAACCCCAGAACCATCTGAAAGAATGCCCCAAGGGGCCAGATGGAGAACACAGGACAGTGTCACACAACTGGATGACGTCACAGAGGAGGAGAATCACCAGGAACCAAGAACCCAAAACTTCACAGTCCAGAGACTCCACCTATGGTTCTGCTCCTCACACTCTGCTGACTGCCACTGAGCCTTGTCCTTCCCTAGAGAGGTACCCCCACAGGACCTCATCTCTGGTCAAGAGTCCAGGTCAAGAGGCAGGCTGGCTGGCTGGGTTTCTTACACCACTTTTCAACCATCAATGCCACAGTTTTCTCTTATATATAATGGAGGCGATACTAGTATCCATCTTGTAGGGCTGGTATGAAGACGTACAAAGTCTCCACAACCGTAACTGACGTGCACATTCGATTATTATTATTATTTGAACTCTCACAAGATCCGTATGGCCCCTAACAAAAGTAACGGGCCTGGAGAAGATGGCTCAGTAGGGAACAGTGCATCCTGCCTAAGATGAGGGCCTGAAGGGACCCGAGTTCGATGCTCCAGAACCCATGTAAACAAATGGATATGACCACATACATCTGTAATCCCAGTCCTGTGGGGAGCAGAGACAAGAGAACTGTGGCAGCTCCCTAAAGCAGCAAGCTTTGGGATCACAGACTCCATCTCAAGGCTCAATGGAAGGGCACATTCAGTGTTCTCCTCTGTCCTCCCCTCATGCACGGGGCTTGTGCACACATGCATATACCACACACCACACATGCTAAACACACACACACACAGAGAAAGAAAGAAAGAAAGAAAGAAACAGTAAAGAAGCAGAAAAATCAAGAGTTTGAGGCCAGATTGGTCTTCCAAAAGTTAAGTTCCAGGCCAGCCTGGGCTACATGGCAAAACATTAGCAAAATGATAAATAAAAGATAAAATAGTAGATAACACTGATACAGCATTACTATACACCAGGTCTTTTTTTTTTTTTTTTTAAGTATGTTACCTTTATTTCATCTGTAGGAAACTCTCTGAGAAGAAAACACTGAGTTTTAGGAAAGTTAAGCAATTTTCCCAAGTTCAAGATACCTAATGAACCAGGTGGTAGAACTTGCAAACCACCAACTTAATGATGATGAAACAATAATAATAATAATAATAATGAGTTGTGAGGCCCTGCCTCAGAGACAACTGCTGTCATCGCTCACATTTTACAGAAACTAAGATAGACTTGGGATTCTGACAGACATAAGAAGTGATATGTGTCATAAGGAAACAGGATGCTGGGGCTGGAGAGATCTTAGCAGTCAAGGCGCTTGCCTGCGAAGCACTGTAAGGACCCATGTTCAACTCTCCAGGTCCCACATAAGCCAGACACACAACTGACACAGGAATGCACACGTGCGCAAGGGGGTTGCACGTGTCTGGAATTCCACTGCAGTGGCTGAAGGCCCTGGCACGCCGATTTTCTCTCTCAAACACACATTAAAAAAAAGAAAGAAAGAAAATAGGATATATTATTAAATCCCTTTATTTCAAAGAACCATGTCTCAACTGGTTTGATTGATGTTCACATACATCTAAAAGTCTGATAATTCACCTACAAATATCCCAGGCTTGGGAACTGGGGTGAAAAGGGAATATGTACATACACTTGGACAAGTTTGAGGAACAGTCTATCTTGCTTTCAAGTTGAATGTCTCGCTGAAAAACCAAGGACACCGTTCATTACTGTAAAATATTGCCTTCCTAGTTTTTTTTTTTTTTTTTTAAAGGAGGAGTAAACATGAGGTAGGGGAAGCAGGTCAAACCCACAACTGAACCCAGTCAGGGATTTTTCCAGTTTCCCTGTAGGGAAATCTGATCCAAGTTCTGAGTGATCAAATGACTAACCTGGAAATTTGAAGATTCACACTTATGGAAGAAATAGCAATTCTTCCAACCCCAGGAAATACTGCTGATTCTGAAAAAGACTTCTGAAATGCGAAGGATCACACAGTTTGTAGAGCAACTGAAATAGCTCAGACATTCCCAAAGTTTGTGTCACGTCAAAGAACCTAGCCTCTTCAGCCTATTAATTCCTATTGTCTGTTTCAGCATTAGAAACAAAAATTTTAAAAAGCCTTAAGAAAACCTATCACTCTGTTTACTTAAGGAATTCTGGTTCCTTCTTTTAAAAGGGAAAGAAAAAGATTCACTTGTTCATTCATTTGGCCAGTTCCAGACTTGATATTCTCAAAATATCATCTACAGTAGCCCCAACCTTTTCTTTACTCTGTGCAAAAACCCTTTCTCCTTTACACAATTAGAAGACTACAGTGTAAGAAAGTATACCTAAAGAAACTGAATTTCTAGAGCTACAACACTTTTTCTTTGTGTCCCATAATCCCCCTATTAATCCCCCATTGCCCTAAGAGTGACAAGGACATGGGAAATAGAAAAGTGGAGCCGGGCGTGGTGGCCCATGCCTTTAATCCCAGCACTCGGGAGGCAGAGGTAGGAGGATCGCCGTGAGTTCGAGGCCACCCTGAGACTCCATAGTGAATTCCAGGTCAGCCTGGACCAGAGTGAGACCCTACCTTGAAAAACCAAAAAGAAAAAAGAAAAAAAAAAAGATAAGTGCAGTGGAAAAAATAAAAAATAAATAAAAAGAGCCCAGCTACAAAGGAGTAACATGAGCAAGAGCACCTAAGGCCCTCTGACTGGACGCAGGCTGTGTGCACCTGGGTTATCCCAGGCACCCCGGCAGGCTCAGGGAAAGCAGTATTAACTATATATACTTCACAAAACTGCAGTGTTGTCTCAGTCCTTTACACAAATCTTACTGTGCCACTCTTAGGGGGCCACACAGTTCCAGAACTCCTGCACCCCGACCCCAACTCTCACACTCACAAGGCTGCAAAGTCAGTTTCAAGTGGCCCTGACTCATCCCCAGACCTGCAGGGAAACATCCCTGCCTCCTCCTCCAGATCTACAGTTTTAAGGGTCTATGAAGTTGTATGGGGATTATTATTTTTTGTAAGAAAGGACAAGCTGTTTATTAAAATTCTACTCTTCTCCAAAAAAACTCGAGTTGTAAAGCCTCAAAGGAAGGCCCTCCACAGAGAGGCATAAGGAAATGTCAACTTTTCCTGATAGGATCTCGGCAATGCTTTCAAAAGAAATAGAGCGCTTGCATGAATACTGCACGTGGAGCCACGCCCTCCCACTACAGAGCACGGCTGCCCCTCTCCCCAGTGCGATGCTCAGAGCCCACATCAGGACGGCCACACTTGGAGGCGAGGGGTGAGCTCACAGAACCGGGCAGGGCGACTTTCACCGGCCTATGTTGACACCCCATGGCACAACAAACACCAGGTCTGGGCAGCTCACTGCCACTGCTCTGGTCAAAACTTAAAATCCTAACATCCTACTTACCTTGGGTTGCGCGCGACGAGGAAATGCAACTTTGGGGTCAATCTGGGGAAAGAAAATAGAAAAGTAGAAGTCAGTGGAGTTGTTTGAAGTGAGGAATAAAACATACATATATGATCCATCACCTAGTTATTAATCACTCATTTCTCAGGCTTATAGCAGCTTTGGGTAACTTCTCAGGCAATTTGAAAATACCTTTAACTTCCACATCCACTGCCGCCACCCTGGACTCCTACAGCTCCCCTTTCTGAAATGCCCCATCCTATAGGTCATTGTGTGAAACTGTAACAAATCTCATGAACTCTTTCCTTGTTGTTGTTTTTATTTTATTTTTTGATTTTACTTTTCCATGAACTCTTATTTAGGCAAGGGCTTCTCTTCCACAGACACTGAATATTAAATGGTTCCTATAGCTAATTTGCCATGTATTGTCAGCAGAAAAGATGAATGTAATAATCATAACTTTAAAATTAAATATCCCTTAACACTAGGTAACTGGATGATATCTCTTTGTAACAGGAGGGGAAAGACATTTCATAAATTTTAAAAATCAAGCCAGGAGTGGTGGCACATGCCTTTAATCCCAGCACTCGAGAGGCAGAGGTAGGAGGATTGCCATGAGTTCGAGACCACCCTGAGACTACATAGTTAATTCCAGGTCAGCCTGAGCTAGAGTGAGACCTTGAAAACCAAAAAAAAAAAAATTTTTTTAATCAACATCTCAAAATTCAACACCCGCCCATTACTCAGAAATGCTATGCTTGACTCAAGTCATTTATTTTAACAAAATTAAGTTACCCAGGTGTAGCAAAAAGATCAGTGGCATCCAAGCACAACAGCTCACACCTATAAACCCCAGCAGTGTGGAGGCTGAGGCAGAAGGACCACTAAGGGTCTGAGGCCAGACTGGGCTGCAGAGCTGAGTTCAGGACAAACTGGGCTATGCAGAGTAAGACCTTGTCTTAAAAAAAAAAAAAATCATTTGCTCTGTGGTTATATCTCAAAAGAAAGCAGGTGTCAAAAACTATGGGGCCTGACTTGGCTCTTTTAAAAATACATATAATTAAAAAAATAATATACATGAACTAGATCCACCTGGATTAAAAAAAAAAAAAAAGCCCAATGGCAAAACTCCATGAGCAACCTGAAGCCCATCGTGGGAGCACTAAAGAAGACACTAAAGACACGGGAATCCAATGCAACAACTGAGGTATTCCTTCACCCCACTTCACTCCAGTACAAAAAGATCCTCCACTCCAAACCAGTGCCTGCTTTGTGGAGCACATAAGTCCCACTCTGCAACAAGCTTTACAGCTCTGAACAATTTCCACAGAAGCACTTGAGTCTAAAAGGCTGATGTGAAGAGAGAGAGAAAAAAAAAAGTTATTACATAGACAAAAAGAGGAATAAAAAAATCCTATTGCTGGTTTTCATTAAATTTCTAAATGTCACAAATCGTTGAGTAAAATTCAATGTGGAGGACAGAGTGAATATTGCTACCGGTTATTTATGAGAGATTTGACTTTCATATTAAAATATTTCCCTTAAAAAATAAGTCTGAACCTTGTTTGTGGTGTTTCTATGAGAGAAAAAAAAAATAACAGTACTTTGGGAAAAAGTGCAGGAGATGAGAAAGAATGATAACCCTTCGGTTGCTTCCCTAAGGTCCCAGCCGGTAAGACACGCAAAGGCTTATCACTTTTATTAAGGCGGTTTAAAGACCTAATAAAAAGCCTGCATCGTGCTTTCTACCTCTAAGCATCACCTGAGAAATGAGAGATTATTTTTCAAAAAATAAAATAGACAAAAATCTTGGATCTAGGAAACTACTCTTTCATGAAGATTAACGTTGCTGCATCTACAGGTGTGCCCAGCTCTGACTAGAGCTTGTCTACAAGAGAGATACAACAGGTGTGGATTTTCCATTCTGTCACCCAAACTAAGACAGATGCCTGCCTTTGTGCAAAAAAAAAAAAGAGAGAGAGAGAGAGAGAAAGGAAGGAAAAACTCCCAAAGATTGGAGTTTAGCTGACCAACACACGGGTGTGCAAGGAGAAATCACCATGTTTTGTGAGGTAAAACGTGAGGGGCGTGTGGAAGGAGGGTCCACGAAGAAAATAAAACAGTCAAAAAAAACCCCTCTAAAATTACAAAACTAAAAGCCAATTCAGAACTGCATTGTGTGTGGTGACATCAGCATGTTACACCCAGATCAGAGTTTTCCCCTGTGCAAAGTTTGCACTCGGAGAACTCAGACAGGAGAGGAGACGGGTCAAGGCAAGATGGCAAATCCCAACCTTTTGCACATCCCTGTTAACTAGTTTTTGTTTTTGTTTTTAAATAAATACAAAGAAAAAAAGAAAACTACCAAAAATTAAAACATTAGTTAGTTAAGTACAGATCTACGTTCTGGCTCTACGAATCCTCTAGGAAACACTAAGGTACTATTTTGGACGTGAATGGCCGTTACCTAAACAAAGCTTTTAAGGTAACAGTAAACAAGATCCTGGTTTCCATGCCAATAAACCAACTGCTTCTGCCTCTTGCACTGGACGTTGAAACAAAGTCAAAAGCTAGGTTATACTAAGTAATAACTAAGTAATCACGACCCAAACACATCTACGCACCAGGAGGGAGGGAAAAGTCTGAGGCTGGGCTCTGTATACTGAGGGACCTGACCCACCAGCACCCACAGAAACCAAATTCCAATCCTCCCACCCAGGTGAGTAAGTCATCCCAGATTTGCTTTGAAATGTTTTTCCTCTTTAACTCTACTGGCTTTTTGACTTATCTAGCTGAGAAGTCAAAGAGGGAAAAAAAAAAAAAAATTCTTTAGACATCCCTGAATCCCTCTAAAAATGATTATTCCTAAAATTAAATGATCTAAAAGTACACACAGGCTGGGCTGCAGGCTATGACAAGCCCAGGAGAATTAATAAAGTAACTAAGTGTGTGAGGTCTTCCTTTGAGGGGTGAGGGTAATACCTGACCTCTTTGATCATGAAAAGGGGGTGAGTTTGCAAAATCGATTGGAGCGCACTAAAGGTGGCCAGGTTTTTTATTCTCTCGCGGTCAATGTTAAGGAAAAAGGGCTCCGAAGAGCTGACTAAGGCACCAGTTCACAATGGGCAGCTGGAACCAGAACCCCGCCCCCTGCCTCACCCAAGAGAATCCATGCAGCCCAGCACTACATCCCAGTGTCGCCCAGCGGTCCCTGCTTCAGGCAGAGGACATTATGGTAGACACACAGGGAAGGGAGGAGAGGCAGGAAGCCAGCACAGGGCCTGGATACTCCCTGGCCACCCCTGTCATTACATTTATTATTCCAGACTGGCACTCTTTCTTCCCTTACTCTCTGATCTCCACCTAACGACTTTCCCCTCTCTACTCTGAATTTTAAAAACTTCTAATGCTGTAAAAATACCCACACTCAAATGAAAGGATCTAAGAAGAAGAAAAAAATATAGGATAAAAATCACTTTGAAACCCAAGGCCTTAATCAGCCTTCAATTTCACACCATCTGGAGTCACCCAGTGGACGCCCCAAATGGCCTTGGTCAGCACCTCCTTTCCCCTTTTCTCAAACCACAGTCCCAAGTGTCCCAAGAGAAACCTGTTGCCGGGACCTAACAAGAGCGCCCTCTTGTATCCCCCCACCCCCCAAGCCCACCCCGGCTCCCTGGGGCTGAGCCAATTCCCAGGGCCACAGTTGGTAAGGCAGGCCCGTGCTGGGCTGACAAAGAAAGTTCCATTCGCTCTCCGGTGGAGTTTTTCTGCAAGGTCCCTTGGCTGGCTGGCTGGCCTCTCCTGGGAGTCGACCCCCTCCCCAGCCTCAGCTGCAGGAGGACAGGCTCAGGGGTGTAAAGAAAACCCCCACGCCAGCCACCGCAGCAAACTTCTGAGCCAAGTCCCAGGCTCAGTTTTAAAAGTAGCCACTTCTATTCTAGCACAGAAGCAAAAGAAGGCGCTGTCCCTTTAAACAGGACTGTCAATGCCCAGACCGTTACTGAAAGGGGAAAACAACAACAACAACAACAACAACAGCAAAAAAAAGGCAACCTACCGTCTTGGAATCTAACTCATGATGGGGCTGACCTAATACTTTATCTACACTTGCTGGGTCTGCGAACGTGACGAACCCGAAGCCTCTGAAAAGAGACAAAGAGGGAGGGAGAAAAAAAAAAAAAAGAAAGAAAAAAGAAAATGTGACACTATTGAAAGCAACAAGGAGTGAAGAGACCTCATGCAGAATGGGGAGCTAAAGTTGCTTCCCATGCAGCCCCCCCCCCCTCAACCCTATTCCCTGCATCCATTCCCCTCTGGCCTACAGCTCTCTACCTTGCAAGAAAAAAAAAAAAAAAAAAACACCAAGGTTAACGGGGGAAGTGGGACGGGGGCAGGGCGGCTGGAGGTTAGTTGGAAGACGCCGGTGCCTCCACTCACACCGCCTCAGTTTCCTCTCACCCTTTCTTACAGCTTTGTTGTATTCCGATGCAAACTGGGCACTTCGAAGAGATCCACCCACCTCCCAAAGAGGGGGACTTCAGAGTTTGGGGGAGCTGGGAATGTGAGGATATATTGGAAAAAAAATAAAAACTATGGGGAAAGTGAATGAAAGCGGAACGTCATTTTAAACAAGAGAAAAGGAAGCGACAGGAAAATTATTTCAAACGGAGAGAGATGGGCGTCTCTGAATCCAGAGTTCAGCCCTAATTAACAATAGCCTTTGGGGTGATGGAGGGGGGGAGCGACGTTCCAGCAGGGCCACCAAGCGCCCGAGCCCCATTCTAAATCCGCTTAGCTACTTCCGAAGACACCTCCAAAAATAAAACTAAAACTTTGTTCTAAAATAAAAGACCAAAAAAAAAAAAAAAATCCAGAAGGGAATGTTTTACCTGGAGCGTTTCGTAGTGGGATCTCTCATGACCATACATTCTCTAATTTCTCCAAATTTGCTAAAATAGTCTCTAAGGCTATCTGTAGAGAGAGAGAAAGAGAGAGAGAGATGGGGGAAGAGAGAGAAGGTGTGGAGAGAGGGGGAGAAAGCAATGCAAATTTTGATCAAGGACAAAAACCAAAAGTAGTTTTATGTTGTTATTCTGTTTTGTTTTTGCATCTTTTTTTTCTTTGTACACGCGGGGGACATTCGGCCACAGAGGTCGCATAGAGGGCTCGGAAAGGATTTGCTATTTAAAATAATAATAATAATAATAATAACCTTGCACAGGAGAAGTGGGGAGTCAATGGCTGGGGTGTGGGGGGGGGAGACTCGTACACCGGGATAACAAAGAGTAATAAAGAAGCCAAGAAGGGGGGGACCCAGGCGTCCCCCCCTCCCTCCCTTACCTGGTGAGGTCTGCCAGCTTAGTCCACCGATAAACATTTTACTGGAGGGAGAAAACATAACAGAAGTGAGCACCGATGTCAGATCGGCCATTTTGACGTGTAACTTACAAAAGCTAAAAGGAAAGCTGGGGGGGAGCGGGCGGGCGGGCGCGAGCCGGGAGGTGGGGTGGGGGGAGGCGAAGGTGCGGGCGGATGGTCACCCCAAGGTGTGTGAGTTCCCGGGGGTGCGACGGGGGGGAGGCGCGGGGGGCTCGGGGGGGAGGGGAGGGGAGGGAGGGGGCGCGGGGATGCCGGGGCTCCGCGCACCGCCGTCCCCCGCCACTGGCCAAGGAGAGAAGCGAAGCCGGCGGCGGCGGCGGCGGCGGCGCGGTGGGCAGCGGCTGGAAACTTACCCGGGGTCGTGCTGGGAGTCGTTGGCGCTGCCCGAGGTGCCTTGGCTCCCATTTGCCTCCATAGCGGAGCCCCCCCGCCCCCCCACCCCCGACACACCGAGCCCCACAGCGAAGCGGAGCGGAGCGGCGGCCGGCTCCGAGCCCCAGATCTCCGGCTCCCTCCTCCCCCGCCGCCGCCGCCGCCGCCGCCGCCGCCGCCTCCTCCTGCCCCCGCCCGCCCGGCCGCTCGCCCGCCCGCCCGCCCGGCTCCTCCGAATCTCCGCGAGCGCCGAGCCGGGCCAAGCGGCGAGAGCCCGTCACACGTGGGCTCGGCTGAGCTCAGCCCCGCCGCCTCGCACACACCCCCCCTCCACCACGTCCCCGCCCTCCCCCAGGCCCGTCCCCACCTCTCCTCCTCCCCCTCCTCCTCCTCCTCCTCCCCACCCCCATCCCTCCTCCTACCCCTCCTCCCCGCGCACGTGGGGCGGAGTTCTAGAACGTCGTGTAACCAATGCGGTGACGTCACGCACCCCGTGCGGGCCCCCGCCTTGTCCGCGCGCGCACACTCGGCTCTGCCCCCACCCCACCCCCCACGCGCACGCACACACACACACACACACACGCGTGCGCCCCGGCGGCGGGACCCGCGGGGACCCCCGAGGAAGCGGGGAGAAGGGAGCCCGGCTTCTGGTTGGCGGGGCGCTCCGGGGAGCGCACCCCAACTCCCCGGGGTCACATGGGCTGCGGGGAGGCGGGCGCGCCGGGGGAGGGCGGGGGAGACGCGGGCCGCTCTGCCCGAAGCTGCCAGCTCAGCCCCCCTCCCCATGTGGGGGGGTCCTGGGAGAAGACGCCCCATCCCCGGTGCACCCCGCCCTCCACACACACACACACAGCCTCGGCTCGGCCTCTCCATTCAAGTTGTCCGGGCCCCTGCCGCCCGGATCCGGGGATGGCACCAGACACCCGCCCTGCTCTAGCTGCTTCTGCTGCGCCCTGTTTCCAGCCACCGTGCGGAAATTTAGGTCAAGGACGTCGGGAGCAAACCTACAGCCCGCAGCTGTTCGGGCGGACCCCCCTCCACACACACACACACACACACCCTCCCCGAGACGAGGGTCGGGGGGCGTCGGGGTGACGGACACCCTCGCGCACAAACACCGGCCACAAGTTTTATTTCGCCTTCGCGCGGCGGCGGCAAGTTCTCCGGCACGTCGCGCGCGGCTTCCAGTCCTTCCCCGGCAGAGGGACCGATCGGTGCCCGGGAAAAAAAGGTTATCTTGGAACTTTGTGAAACTAACGAGGAGATTCCAGGGGCCAGAGAGTGCCCGAGACCGGGATTCGCGTTGATCAAACACCGATTTTAAAATATAATACAATAGGCTTATATATTTTAGGGGGTCAAGGTCAAATGATTGGGATTTAAAGCAAATGTTTTTGTATGTAATGCGAAACATTTTGGAAATGTCTCAGGGATGACTCGGAAGGAAACCCACTTCTCCTACCAGTCCGTTATCTATCTTATTTATTATTTTGTCAGCTTATCCAACGTTTCTATGGAGAGCTAGTTGACGTTGTGTGAGACTGAAATAACCTGAGACCTCGCACTACTTGGGGAGGTCGCTGGGGTAACCAAACGTCAGTGATAAGGTGCTTCACAGGTCCTGGCACACAGTAGGTGCTTAATAAATGCTGGTCTCATTCCTGGGTGCAATGAATACTCCAAAAGAAACGTGTTTATGTAGCTTCCCAATGGCATCGCACATTTCTCCAGCAGATTCCAGGCCCGCCAGATTCAGGCTGGATCCAATTTGTGGAGTATTAAAAACAATAAGGATACAATTATCCTTATTGTTTTAAATTATTACAACAAACTCAGTTAATGTGGCATGAGGGGCAGCATAAAGTTGTGGTTCATCAAATACTCACATTAATGTGAAGCATGAATTGATGCCCAATTAACACTTTTCCATTAATTTTCGTGGAATTAGGAGACAATGGAATACACTCAGCACCAAAACTGGACCAAATCCACTGCGGGTCTCTGGGAGGGGGAACATTGGGAAAATCTCACCACCAGCCTAAGCTTTGGGTGACTAGACTTTCGATCTCTCTGTCCCCTACATTGGGAAAATATGTCTCTGACAGAGTCGATGGCATGAGGGACAAGTTTGAAATAAACAAATGGAAACCTCATTGCAAGCTTCCGTGGGTCATGTTTATTATCAACTATTAATGAATATGATTTTTTAGAAGACAGTTTTTTAAATATTTTATTAAGAGAAGAAAAGAAAAGAAGCAGCAGAGGGGAGAGAGAGAAAAAATGGGCATGCCAGGGCCTCAGGCCACTGCAAACAGACATGTGCCACCTTGTGCATCTGGCTTATATGAGTACTGGGGAATCAAACCTGGGTTCTTTGGCTTTGCCTTAACCACTAAGCCATCTATCCAGCCCAGGAAGGCACTTTCCTTTTTTTTTTTTTTTTTTTTTTAATGCCAGACAGAGTGAGAGAATTGGCACCAGTGCATCCAGCCACTGCAGTCAAACTCCAGAGGCATGCGACTCTGTGTGCATGTGTGCGCTTGCGTCAGTGCATCCGGCTTATGCGGTTCCTGGAGAGTTGAACATGAGTCCTTAGGCTTGGCAGGCAAGCACTTAACCACTAAGCCATTTCTCTGGCCCCCAAGAAGGCACTTTCTAAGGCTTTCAACTATAAACCTGAGCATTTCCCACTGCTCCAAGCTGCTTCGGAATTCACCTGGGGTCCCATGTTTTGAAGAGCCAGTTGTGATAATTGTTGATTGATTATGACTAGTCTCAATAACACATGGACACAATGCAGCTCATTGGATTGTGTTTTGGATTTTTACAACAGACCATCAGCTAGAAAGGCCTTTTCTTATCCAATCCCTGCGTTGTATGTTTGGGAGTGGAGGGTTCTCAGAGGTTGCAAGCTGGCAGAATGCATCTCATCCCCACCAGCCAATTCCCAAGAGGGTCTCTGGCCATGGTCCAGTGCCCTTTGGCTCCAATGCCTGATTATTCACGCTGCCAGTCAGTAGGTGAGAGTAGGTGGCCTGCTTCCTGCTGTGGGCTTGGATAAGCTGTCATCTGCTGGTGAAATGAAACTTAAGAGGGGGCTGTAGTGGCCCAAGTGAAAACGGACTGGATGGGAAGTCTTCATGACATACATGGTCTCTACTCACTTATTTGAGATAGGAGCCTGCTACCTCGCCCAGGCTGACCTTGAACTCCTGATCCTCCTGCTGCCTGTGCTCCCTAGTGCCAGGAGGGATTACGGATGCACACTGCCACATCGAGCAGCTTTGTTTTAATTTCTGGGCAGTAACATTTTGGTTACAGACCTCTTCTGGCTCTATGATTATGAGTTTTGGCACATGCACTAATCGTGTGGCCACCACCAGAATCAATATAATAGTTCGCTGTCCCAGAAAACCCCCTCCAGCTGCACTTTGCCCTACATTATTTATAAGGATGACTATTCTTTTTTATTTTTATTTTTTGGCATATGTATATGTGGTGTGCATGCATGTCCAGGTGTGTGGGCTCACGTGCAGGTGGGTGCACGTATGTGTGGAGGTCAGAGGTTGGCCTCTTTTTCATTCCACTCCCCGCCTTGTTTGTAGGGACAGGGTCTCACACTGAACCTGGAGCTCACGGATTTGCCTAGACTCGCTAGCCAGCAAGCCCTAGGGATCCTCCTGTCTCTGTCTCCCCAGGGCTGGAATTATGGGTGCATGCCACCACACCCAGCTTTTCATGGGTGCTGGGGATCTGAACTCAGGTCCTTATGCTTGTGCAGCAAGCACTTTTCCCACTGTGCCATCCATCTCCCTAGCACCCTGCTCTGTATTTCTTCTGGCCTTCATTCACTCAATGTTCAAGCCGTGGTGTCAGTATATCATGAAGCCTCAACACTGTTAGTCCCTTCCCGAGACTCCATCCGCCCCGGCTCTATCCATGTCCTCAGCCTCATGGGTTCCCTGGTCACTCACCAGCCCTTCCTCCTCTGTCTCTATGCCCTGAGTCTTTTCTATGCCTTGCCCTTAAATATTGATGCCCATCCTCAGCCCAGTCCTTTCTTCCAGCTATGTACCCTCCCTGGATGACCTGGGCAGGGTGAGTTTAAATATCATGTACGTGCTAAGGCCACTCAACATCCCTAGCCCTGACCTTCCCAGAGCTCCACGCTCTGGTCAATGTTGTATTCTCTATCTCCACTTACCCATCCTAATGTGGTACCTCCAAACCCTATAGGTCCAAAACCACATGTATGTTCTTCCCCCCATAGATCTAACCCTGTTTTGGGAATCTCTGTCAGCGAACAACCCAGCCCAGCCTAGAGGCAACGTGGTTGAACCCTCTCCCTCATTCATACCCTGGGCAACCCACCCAGGGGGCCTGTAGATTGTACTTCCTAAATACATCTGAAACCCGTCTGCCTTGTAGAGTACACCAGACCTCCCACTGAAACCTCATGACTGCTCCTGCATCCACTCTTTACCCATTTATATGCCTGGAAAGCTCTCCTACACCTCTGTGACCTGGTTGAATGCCCCTTGATACACACTGTTAACCTGCCAGAAGGTTCTCTGTGTACCTTACCCTGTGATCATTTGCTTTATTGCCCATCTCTGCCAAGCCATAAGCTCCCATGCATTTTTGCTCTGCTTGTACCAGCACAGTACCTGCTGGTGCGTAGTTGATAAATAATTATTGGATGGATGGATGGATGGATGGTCAACATCCAATTTCATTCTAGCTATTTTTGTGTGTGTGTTCTCGTCCAGAAATCAAACTGGCTACAATCTCCCCTTCTCTATTATCTAGTTATATTGGCCTCCTAAAATAAAGTGATAAATACTCTTCCTTTTTCCTTTTTTTTTTTTGTTGTTGTTTTCAAGGTGGGGTCTTGCTGTAGCCCACACTGCCCTAGAACTCACTATTATAGTCTCAGAGTGGCCTCAAATTCATGACAATACTCCTACCTCTACCTCCCTAGTGCTGGGATTAAAGCCGTGCACCACCACTCCTGGCTTCTATTTTTTTTAAGCTAGTTTCATTTTTTAAAATATTTTATTTTTCTTTATTTATTTGAGAGAGAGAGAAAGGCAAGGAGAAAGAGAGAATGGGCATGCCAGGGTCTCCAGCCACTGCAAAAAAACTCCAGATGTATATGCCCCATTGTGCATCTGGCCAACATGTGTTCTGGGGAATCGAACCTGGGTCCTTTGGCTTTGCAGGCAAGCGCCTTTACCACTAAGCCATTTCTCCAGCCCATTCTTCTTCTATTTTTTTTTTAAACGGTGTAAGACTGGAATTATCAGGACTAGGGAGGTGGTTTAGCAGCTAAAGGAACTTGATTGTAAAGTCTGCTGGCCCACGTTCAATTCCCCAGCACCCACATAAAGCCAGATGCAAAATGGCACACGCATCTGTGGTCCCAGTGGCCTACAACAATGGGAGGAAGAACTGGGAGAACACAAGCTCATGGACAGCTAGTCTGACATTAGCTAGCTTGCAGTCTGGCAGTTCCTTTGCAGTGGCAAGAGACCATATTGCAACAAAGGTGGAGCACAGGCAGCTCAAAGTTGTCCTCTGACCACACACAGGCTGTGGAATGCATGACCATACACACACACACACTCTCTCTCTCTCTCTCTCTCTCTCTCTCCCTCGCAAACAAATAAAGTTATTTTTTAAGTACACATTCCTGAATATGTGTTAGAAAATGCAATTAAAATAGAGGGCTAGAGAGATTGCTTAGTGGTTAAGGTGCTTGCCTGCAAAGCCTAAGGACCCAGGTTCAATTCCCCAGTACCCATGTATGCCAGATGTACAACGTGGCACATGCCTCTGGAGTTCATTTGTAGTGGCCAGAGGGCCTGGAGTGCCCATCCTTTCTCTCTCTCTATCTGCCTCTCCCCCCCGCAAAAAAGAATTAATTAATTTAAAAAAATAAATAAGGAAGCTGGGTGTAGTAATGCATACCTTTAATCCCACCCAACATTTGGGAGGCTGAGTAGCATAGCTGTGAGTTCAAGACTAGAATGAGACCTTACCTTGAAAAAACAAATAAATATAAGATTAGAGAGGCTAGAGGAATGGCTCAGTAGTTGAAGACGCTTGCAAAACCTGCTGGCTTGGGGTCACTTCCCCAGTACCCATGTAAAGCCAGATGCAAAAAGTGGTGCATGTGTCTGGTGTCCATTTGCAGCAACAAGAGACCTTGGCATGCCAACATACACACACACACATACACTTGCAAATAAATAAAAATATTATTTAAAAAGTAATTAGATTGGAGCCAGGTGTGGTTGGCACACGTCTTTAATCCTAGCACTCGAGAAGCAGAGGTAGGAGGATTGCTGTGAGTTTGAGGCCAGCCTAGGAGTACAGAGTAAGTTCCAGATCAGCCTGGGCTACACTGAGACCCTACCTTGGAAAACAAATTAATAATTGAAAAACAACAACAATAAGATTGGAATGATAGGCATGACAATACAGCCCTGTTACCCCAAGGCTTGGGAGACAAGAGGATTGCTGCAAGACAAGTTTAGCCTGATCTACTGTGAGGTCCAGGCCAGCCAGGGTACATAGTGCAATCCTGCCTCAAAATCAAGGACTAAGCCTGGAGAGATGGCTTTAGTGGTTAAGGTGCTTGGCTGCAAAGCCAAAGGACCCAGGTTTGATTCCCCAGGACCCACGTTAGCCAGATATACAACATGGTACATGCATCTGGAGTTCATTTGCAGTGGCTGCAGGCCCCGATGTGCCCATTCTCTCTCTCTCTCTCTCTCTACCTCTCTCAAATAAATTAATTAGTTAAAAAATTTTTTTTAAATGTTACAAAAAACAAGGTCTGGAATTCTGTGTTCCTTGGATGTTTGGTAGAACTTTCTAGGATTTCATAGGCTGATTTGTAGCTACTGATTCCATATCCCTCATGGTTATAGATCTGTTTAGGTTTTCTATTTTTTCTTGAATCATTTTTACACACTATAGTTTTCAAAGAAATTATCCATACCATCTAGGTTTTCAAATGAACTTCAGTTTGCCCTTAATATATTTTACTTGGTATTTATTGACAATGTCCTTCTTTTCATTCAAAATATTATTTATACCTAGCCTCCCTTACCTATCTGAAGTTTACCTTTGTTATTGATTTGAGTTTGTTTTGTAAATCTGGGGATAGAACCCAGGGTCATGCATAGATGCTTTTTTTTTCTTTCTTGAGGTAGGGTCTTTCTCTAGCTCTAGCTCTAGCTCAGGCTGACCTGGAATTTTATTTTATTATTTATTTATTTTTGGTTTTTCAAGGTAAGGTCTCACTGTAGCTCAGGCTGACCTGGAATTCACTACATAGTCTCAGGGTGGCCTCGAACTCACAGCCATCTTCCTACCTCTGCCTCCCAAGGGCTGGCATAAAGGCGTGTGCCACCACACCTGGATAATATTTTATTTTTATTTATTTATTTATTTGACAGAGAAAGAGGGAGGGAGAGAGAGAAAGAGAAAATGGGCACGCTAACGTGAGTCCTGGGGAATCAAACCTGGGTCCTTTGGCTTTGCAGGTAAATGCCTTAACCACTAAGCCATTCCTCCAGCCCACCTTGTGCTTTTCTTTTATCTTTTTTGGTTTTTTGAGGTAGGGTCTCACTCTAGCACAGGCTGACCTGGAATTCACTATGGAGTCTCAAGGTGGCCTCGAACTCACGGCAATCCTCCTATCTCTGCCTCCCAGGTGCTGGGATTAAAGGCGTGCGCCACCACGCCTGGCCCTTGTGCTTTTTTAACTGGAGTTTTCTACTAGTTTTTGCCAAAGGATCACATATCTGTTTAGTTTTGATAGCATTTTTTGTTTCATTGTTGATCTATATCACATAACCATATATTTTTACATATACATAAAAAGATTAATACATTATATATATATATGGCATGTCTTTTTTTGTAAATAGGGTCTTGCTGTGTAGCCCACATTAGCTTTGAGCTTATGACCCAGCATCAGCCTCCCAAGTGCTGGGATTACAGGTGTGCGCCAGTACACTCAGCTACTATGGATCTTATATTATTCCCTTCCTTTTACTCTCTTTAGCAAGTTATCATATTTTGTTCCTTCTTTACTTGTATATTTTTTTTCAGCACTGGGGAATTAAACATTAGGCCTTGCATATGCTTGGCAATTGCTCTACACTCAGTAACATCACCAGCTTCTGTTGACTATTTTTTAAAAAATACACGCATGGGTGCATGTGTATGTATGAGTGTGTGTACAGACATGTCAGGGTCTCTTACCACTGCAACTGAATGCCAGATGCCTGCGTCACTTTTTGTGTCTAGCTTTACACACGTGCTGGAGAATTGAACCCTGATCATTAGGCTTTGCAGGCAAGTGCCTTAATTGCTGAGCCATCTCTCTACCCCAATTCCATCTTTTGTTGCTCATTTTGTAATTTCTTGATTTCAGGGCTTATTTAATTCATTTTAAGTATTTATTTACTTTTTGATTCATTTATTCTGAGACAGTCCCATGTAGCCCAAACTGGCCTCAAGCTCTCTATGTAACCAAGGAAAGAATGACTTGGAATTTCTGAACCTCTTGCCTCCATCTCCTCTGCGTGCTGGGATGACAGGCATGCGCCACCGCTCCCAGTTTATGCTGAATCAAACTCAGGACGTAGTACAGGGCTAAGCAAGCACTTTATCTCCTGAGCTATGTCTTTAACCCTATTTTGGGGGTTTGTTTTTGTTTTTTGAGACAGGGTCTTACTTAGCCCATGTTGGCCTCAAACTGCCTCTACCTACTAAGTAACCAAATCATTTTAGACCTTCTAATTTTGGGTTTTCTTTATTTTTTTTATTTATTTTTTGAGGTAGGGTCTCACTGTAGCCCACGCTGACCTGGAATTCACTATGTCTCTGGGTAGCCTCAAACTCATGGCCATCCTCCTACCTCTGCCTGCCGAGTGCTGGGATTAAAGACGCACGCCACCACGCCCGGCTTGATTTCTGTTTTTTAAGGTAACAGATTTCACTCTAGGTACTGTTTAAACTTCATTCCACAAGATGTATACAATTTTGATTGTTATCTAGTTTTAAAAACTATTTAGGTTTCAAATGTGATTTCTTCTTTTATCCGTAACTCAATACAAGTGTATTTTAGAATTTCTAAACGTGAAAAGTATTTGAATTTTTTAGCTATTAGTCTAACCAAACTGAATTAGCACCAAAGTAGCCTATATGAAGCAGAAACTTTGTGACTTATTGAAACTTGCTTTGATACATGACCAGTTTTTATAAATATTTTATGTAGGGGCTGGGGAGATGGCTCAGCAGTTAAAGCTGTTTGCCTGCAAAGCCTGCCAGCCCAGATTCAATTCCCCAGCCACCCACATCAAGCTGGCTAGAGCATTCATTTGCAGCAGCAAGAGACCCTGGCATGCTATTATGCACACACAAATACAAATTAATTAATTAATCCAACTATATGGGCTGGAGAGATGACTTAGCAGTTAAGGTACTTGCCTGTGAAGCCTAAGGAACTAGATTCAATTCTCCAGGTCCCACATAAGCCAGATGCACAAGGTGTTTCATCCGTCTGGAGTTTGTTAGCAGTGGCTAGAGGCCCTGGTACATCCATTCTCTCTCTCTTCTCTCTCTCCCTCTCTCTTTCTCTGTCTCAAATATAAATATATATCATGTGACTTTAAAGAGTATATATTGCTTATATCACTTAATTGTTCAGTGTATTATATGATATGGGTATAACTATATCAAACTTATCTAAACTATGTTATCTAGATGTTATGTAAACTTACGAGTATTTTAATTAGTTTGATCAATTACCTTTTAAAAAATATTTTACTTTTATTTATTTATTTGAGAGAGATAGATAGATACAGAAATAGGCAGGTAGAGAGAATGGGCACGTCAGGGCCTCCAGCCCTGTAAACGGAACTCCAGACACGTGCACCCCCTTGTGCATCTGGCTAACGTGGGTCCTGGGGAATCAAACTGAGGTCCTTTGGCTTTGCAGGCAAGTGCCTTAACCACTAAGCCATCTCTCCAGCCTGATCAGTCACCTTTTTAAATTTATTTTTTAATATACAATTGCCACATGGCATAGAATCTTTTTATAAAATGTATTTTATTTATTTATTTGAGAGAGAGAGAATGGCCACTCCAGGGCCTCCAGCCACTGCGAACAAACTCCAGATGTATGCACCCCCTTGTGCATCTGGCTTACTGGGTCCTGGAGAGTCGAACCAGGGTCCTTTGGCTTTGTAGGCAAATGCCTTAACCACTAAACCATCTCTCCATCCCTGATCAATTACCTTTTATAAAGACATATTAACATTGCTTTATGACTGGAGTTGCCAGTTTTCCTTACAAGTCTCTCAAATTTTGCTGTCTGCATTTTAAAAACATATCAGGGCAGCAAAAATAACTATTGATTCCCCCATTATACCAGTGGTTGTTGATTGCTCAGTGCTAAATGAGAAATCATTCTTAACCACTCCAAGGTTCAGGGGAGATTGTGGAAAAGGGGACAGAAAGAATGTAAACACCAGGCTGGAGAGATGGTCCAGTGAGTAAGGAGCATGCCTGCAAATCTTAACGACCTGGGTTCAATTCCCCAGTACCCACGTAAAGCCAGATGCACAGTGGCACATGCTGATGCTCTGGTGTACCTATTCTCTCTCTCTCTCTCTCTCTCTCTGCCTCTCCTTGCTTGCAAATAAATAAATAATATTTGGGAAAAAATAATGTAAAAATCAGAAGAGACGTGCTGTGGAAAGCTGCCTTCCAGGTGCGACCTGGTAGTTGCGTTCATGAGCTCACAGTGACTGTCTTTACCTGCACAATATGAGGCCATCTACATCCCTTCATGGATGCTAGCATAGGGCAAGAGGCCCTCATCCCTCTCCGAGGGGGTGTTGCACGTTAATGATTGCTAGGGCAGGGGAGGCATTTTTTCCAGTGGTGTAGCCACTACGTTGCATAAGGTCTGATAAATCACCCCTCACCCATGCTCATGTGGGCAACCCTAATCAAACTCAGTGTGACACACACACACACACACACACACACACACGAACAAAATAGGATATCAAAGTAGAAGAGGGACTTGCTGGGAATAAAGAAGGATTCAGTGAGAGAGGAAAGGAGGATAAGAGAAGGTAGTGAAAGGGGACTGTGATCAATATACATGTATAAAAATTGTCATATAAAAAATAAAATGAGCTGGGCGTGGTGGCACACGCCTTTAATCCCAGCACTCGGGAGACAGAGGTAGAAGGATTGCCGTGAGTTCAAGGCCACCCTGAGACTACATAGTGAATTCCAAGTCAGCCTGAGCTAGAGTAAGACCCTACCTCGGAAAAAAAAAAAAAAGGAATTCACCTGGGAGAGGGTACATGGATTTATAAACCAAAGCCTGACATGCAATAAGTAATATTCCAAATTATAAAAAATAATCCCCCTACTAAAGTTGTGAATTTTTTGCAGGGGGGGGGGGACAGGATTTACTCATAGATCCAATGGTGTGTTTGCAGAGAGAGAGGATGGGTGTGCCAGGGCCTCCAGTCACTGCAAACAAACTTCAGATGCATGTGGCACTTTGTGCATCTGGTGTTACATGGGCATAGGGAATTGAACCTGGGTTGTTTTGCAGGCAAGCACCTTAGCCACTGAACCAATTCTACAGCCCAATGGCTGTGAACTTTTTTAAAAAAACATTTATTTTATTTATTTGCAAGCAGGAAAAGATAGAAAGTAAAAGTGTGGGTGTACCAGGTCCTCTTGCCACTGCAAACGAACTCCAGCATGCCCCACTTTGTGCATCCAGCTTTATATGGGCACTAGAGAAGTGAACCCAGGCCACCAGGCTTTGTAAGCAAGTGCTTTTAACCGCTGAGCCATTTCTCCAACCCAAGCTTTTCTACTTACTTCTTCCTCTGACTTTTTGTTTTATGTATTTTGAGGTAATGTTATTAGGTGCACATGAGTTTAGACTTACTGCTTTACGAGTGAATTGTTTCAATATGGATACGGGTGATTTGTGTCCTTGGTTTTTAGAGTCTACTTGACGACAAACATAATTGCTCCCTGTTAGCCTTTGCCTGGGGTAACTTTTTCCATCCTTTTACTTTCAATCTTTCAATGCCTTTGTTTTAGTTTGAGTTTCTTCTAAACAGCACATAGCTGGTGCTTATGCATTTATTTACTTGCTAACTAGTATTTTAAACCATTTACAGTTATTGTGATTACTGATATCTTAAAAGGTTCTTGGGAGTACAAAACATATTAAAAACACAGGCATACTGCCCTCATTAAGTGCTTTATTGGATGTATTCATCATATGATGCCTATAACCTTACTATTCAACTAGAAAACCAGAACAGAAAGTCTAACATCTCTTTGCACTCCACCCCTCCCATTCCTCCAACTGAAGTAACTAACCACCAACCTAAATCTTGTACCTAGTCTTCTTTGCTTCTTACAAAGTTTCATCATACATATTAATGACAAGGTAACTTAATGTTTGTCTTGTTTATTTTAAAACTTTAAATTTTCAAGGCTTGTTATCTTACTCAATATGAATTAATAATTATCAAATAATTGTTACATCTAATTATGTTAATTCATGCTTTTAATAGTTTCATATCAGTGCATTATGTTATTATGCCATAGTTTCATTTATTCATTTTCTTCTTTTTAATTTTATTTATTTGTTTGTTTATTGATTTATTTATGAGAGAGAACGAGAGACTGGGTGGCAGTTCCAGGGTCTCCTGCCACTGTAAACAAACTCTAGACACATACTCCACTTTGTGCATCTGGCTGTACATGTGTAAGTGGGGGATTGAACCCTGGCCATCAGGCTCTGCAAGCAAGTGCCTTTAACTGCTGATCCATCTCTTGAACCCTCATCCCCTTCTTGATAAGTATTTTGGGTTGTTTCTATGTCTCTGCTATTGCATAGATCTGTAATGAACGTGCTTATCTTCCAGTGCATATGGGCAGGAATTTTTCTTTGACGTGCTTGTCAATAAGGAATGTGAGCAGAATGTAGTGTAAGAAAATTCTATGCTGCGCTCCAAGGTGAGTCTCTACCCTGTACTCCTGCCACCAATGCATATGACAATTATCAATCTGCAAGTTCTTTTTTAAATTTTTATTTATTTATTTATTTGAGTGAGAGAGACGTAGACAGGGAGAGAGAGTATAGGCATGACAGGGCCTCCTGCCACTGCAAATGAATTTCAGACATATGAGCCACTGTGTGCATCCCGGCTATACATGGGTAATGGGGAATTGAATCCAGACCGTGAGGCTTTGCAAGAAAATGCCTTTAATGGCTAGTCCATCTCTCTAGCTCCCAACCTGTGATTTTTGACATTCTGGAATTCATGTTTTCAATGTTGTTTTGTCTCTTGAATTTACTTTTCTTTCTCAAAGCTTCTCATTTGCCTCCTTTCTTTAATTCTATTGAATTGATTGAAAATTCTTGGTTCTTTTTCTTCTTTTACTGAGTTAGAATTTATTCTGTTCCTACCCTTGCATTCTACTTTAGTCTTTCAATGATTACAATATTTAACATAATTTATCTAAAGTAAACCCAAACCCTTAGAATTGTACATCAAGCTAAGAATATTTCACTTCAACTACAATGTCTCTGTTGTCACTCGATTTTGTTTGGTTTGAGAGAGGGTTTCATTACCATAGCCCACATTGGCCACAAACTTGCTATCCTCCTGCCTCATCCTCTAAGTCTTTGGAGTGCAGGTTTGTGCCACCATGCCTAGCTAATGCGCCCATTGTACACGTTATTATTCCTTGTTGTTTAATATTTATTTATTCATTCATTGCGGTGTGGGGATTGAATCCAGGGCCTGATGCCTGCTAGGCAAGCACCCTCCGAATGAGTGAATCCCTGGCCCTGTTGCCTTTTCAAATCCACCTTTGTTTGTTTGTATTTATTTGTTTATTTGCAAGGAGAGAGAGAGAGAATGGGTGCACCAGGGCCTCTAGCTACTGCGAAGGAACTCCAGATGTATGTGTCACTCTATACATCTGGGGTTATGTGGGTACTGGGGAACCAAACCTGGGTCCTTAGTCTTTACAGGCAAGCGCCTTAACTGCTGAGCCATCTCTCCAGCCCCACCCATTTTTGATATCCCTAATTTTAGTAACTACTGTAATGTTGTATGCAGTCAAGTTATTGCTCAGACTGTCCCATGTTTGTGATATGATCATCTTTTCTTCTAATATACTGCTCTTTTTTCTAGGCACCAGCCTTTTTCCTAAAACACACCCTTTAGCAACTTTTTAAATGTTTATTTTATTTATTTTTTATTTACTTGAGAGACAGAAAGAGGCTGAGAGAGGGAAAAGAGAGAGAATGGGCGTGCCAGGGCATCCAGCCACTGCAAACGAACACTCCAGATACATGCGCCACCTCAGGTATCTGGCTTATGCAAGTCCTGGGAGAATTGAACCTGGGTCCTTTGGCTTTAGAGGCGAGCGCCTAACAGCTAAAACATCTCTCCAACCCCAGCAATTCTTTTTTGTTTGTTTGTTTGTTTTTTTGAGATAGGATCTTACTGTAGCTCAGGCTGATCTGGAATTCATTCAAATTCACAGCAATCCTCCTATCTCTGCCTCCCATGTGCTGGGCTTAAAGGCGTGCGCCACCACAACAGGCTGTTTAGCAATTCTTTTAGGGAGTTATGTGAGCAATTTGTTTTTCTGTTAATATAGAAATGTCATGCTTCATGAGGCTAGCAAGATTGCTCAGTGGTTAAAGGCACTGGCCTGCAAAGCCTACCAACCCAAATTCAATCCCCAGCACCAATGTAAAATGATACATGCATCCGGCATTCATTTACAGTGGAAACAGACCTCATTTCTGCACCTGACAACCTATACCATATCTTTAAAATTTTTTAAATATTTATTTGCAAGCAGAGAGAGGGTGAGAGGGAGAGAAGCAGAGAATAGGCACTGCAAAAGAACTCTAGATGCATGTACCACTTTTTGTGTCTAGCTTTATGTGGGTACCGGGGAATCAAACCCCGGTCTTCAGGCTTTGCAGGGAAGCACCTTAACCACCGAGCCATCTCTCCATCTCCCGCATCTTCTTATCACTCTCTCTGCTGCTGAACCATTTGCTCACGGTGAGCAAGGGTTGTCACTCCTTTGTGGGAAATCTGCCTTTCCTCACAGGTATGAAATGTTTTCCCTTGTCTTTGGTTTCCTGCCTCATTACTACACCATGTTCAAGCAGCAATGTCTTTTTATGGCTCATGACTCACTGTGTATCCATAACCTTGGAATTCATGTTCTGCATCCAGTATGGAAAATAGGCAGCCATCACCTAAACAAGCTCTTCTCTCCTTCTGGTCTGTGAGCTGAAAGCAGGGAGCATCTTCTCCCAGCTAACATCCTCTGAGTCTCCCAGATCCCCACCCCCACCCCCACCCGGGGGCCATTTTCTCCCCCTCATCTGCCAGTGTTCCTTCAGCTGCATCTAATCCTGCTATTGAAGTCACCATTGACCTTTCATCTCAGTGACCACACGTGCCGTTTCTAGAAGCCCCGTTTCGTTCTATTTCAAGTGTATCTCTTCAAACCGGTGTTCTGTGACTTTTTTTCTCTGGATTCCAAGCATTCTTTAATGTTTTCAATAATTCTTCACTCCTATTTTATAGTCTGACTGGTATGGACTCCTGTTGTCCCAGGTTCTTGGACTACTGTGCCTGCTACGTCTTGTTTGTGTATCCTTGAACTCATGTATTATGCATCCTTTGGTGTCTGTTTTATTTTTTTTTTTACTATTTAATTAATTAATTTATTTGAGAAATAGGCAGAGAGAGAGGTGGGTGGGGAAAGATTGTGTATCTGGCTTTACGTGGGTACTGGGGAGTTGAACTCAGGTCCCTAGGCAAGCGCCTTAACCATAGAACCATGTCTCCAGCCCTGTTTTGAGATTCCTATACCATTATAAATTATAAATTCCAGCTCCAAACTCATGTTACCGGCTCAAGCTCCCACGGGGGGCCTCATCCTCCCCTGTAGCCCATGTTGAGACAAGCAAGTTTTCTTCTTGCTCTGTGTCACTGGGGAGATTACTCAGCAAATTGTTTCTCTCATGCTTCGGCCTTTTGGGGATTCCAGCTTTATTGGGGTCCTCAGTACTTTCATTGGGGTCTGAAGCAAAGCCTGCTTCCTGTTTTGATGTTCAGTTCTCAGGCTCCTCAGGCCAGGCCAGCTGTCTCTCAGGCTGCCGCACACGGCTGTCATCTCCCTCTTCCTTGGGACCCTGGCGGGGTCTCTCCTTCCTACCCATGAGGTCCTTTCACTGGCTGTGCACTGCGCTTTGACCAGTAGTAACAGGTGGTTTAGAATGGGAAACTTGCCACATTATTTACTCTACCATATTGCCAGAAATGGAAAATTTCCCCCACTTAATCTTTAACACCCTTCATTTTAGAATTATAATCTTGTCAGTTACAAATGTTTTTTTTAATTTTTTAAATTTATTTGTGAGTGCGAGAGAGGGAAAGAGGCAGAGAGAGGAGAGAGAGAGAGAATGGGCACGCCAGGGCCTCCAGCCACTGCAAACTCCAGATGCATGCGCCACCTTGTGCATCTGGCTTACGTGGGTCCTGGGGAATCAAACTGAGGTCCTTTGGCTTTGCAGGCATATGCCTTAACCGCTAAGCCATCTCTCCAGCACCTTTTTTTTTAATTTAATTTTTTTTATTTATTTGAGAGAGCAAGACAGGGAAAGAGGCAGAGAGAGAGAGAGAATTGTTTAAAAACATACTATAACACCTAAATTTTGAGTCTTATGAATAATTCTTTACAGGTGAGTTAGAGTTGGAAATATCTGAAAACAGGCAAATAGTGCTAGGGATATGGCTCAGCAGTTAAAGATGTTTGTAAAGCCTGCCGGCCTGGGTTCAGTTTCCCAGTATCCACATAAAGCCAGATGCACAAAATGGCACGTGTCTGGAATTCATTTGCAGTAGCAAGAGGTCCTGATGCAGCCATTCTCTCTCTCTCTCCTCACAAATAAATATATTTTTAAAAACAGTCAAGCTGGGCATGGTGGGGCACACCTTTAATCCCAGAACTAGGGAGGCAGAGGTAGGAAGATCACCATGAGTTCAAGGCCACCCTGAGACTATGTACTGAATGCCAGGTCAGCCTGAGCTAGGGTGAAACCCTACCTCGAAAAACCAAAATAATAATAATAATAAATAATGACAGTCAAATATAGATAAAATCAGCTATATATTTTCATTGCCTTAGGAGCCACAGAAATACATAGATGATAGATAGGTTGATAGGTAGACAGATAGAGAGATGATAGATAGGTAGATAGATAGATAGATAGATAGATACTCTGATGCTCCCAGCATTAAGGAGGCCGAGGCAGGGGGATTGCCACATGCTTGAGACCAAGCTGCGACACAGAAAGCACAAAGCCAGTCAGGGCTTTTTAGCAAGACCCGTCTTCCAACAAGCGGGGCTGGGAAGATGGCTCAGTAGGTGGGGAGCTTGGCACACAAGCACGAGGACCCGAATTCCGATCCCCTGTGCCCGTCTAAAAAGTTGAACACAGCAGTGTACCCCTGCAATCCCACCCCTGGGGAGGCAGAGAAAGGAGGCTCCTCAGGGCTTACTGGCCAGCTAGTCTAGCTAAATTGGTGAGCTCTGGGATCAGTGAGAGAACCCTGTCTCAAAAAATAATGTAGAGACTGGAGAGATGGCTTAGTGGTTAAGGCGCTTGCTTGACGAAGCCTAAGAACTGCTGGCTGGACTCTCCAGGTCTCACGTATAACCAGACGCAAAAATGATGCAGGCACGAAACGTGGCACATGCACACAAGGGGCCACGCGTCTGGAGTTTGTTCACGGCTGCTGAAAGGCCCAGGTGCGCCCATTCTCTCTTTCTCTGCCTCTTTCTCCCTCTCTCTCAAAAATAAAATAAAGAGCTGGTCGTGGTGGCGCAACGTCTTTAATCCCAGCCCTCAGGAGGCAGAGGTAGGAAGATCTCTGTGAGTTCGAGGCCACCCTGGGATTACATAGTGAATTCCAGGTCAGCCTGAGCCAGACCCTACCTTGAAAAACCAATAAATAAATAAATAAAAATAAATAAAACTTTAAAAAAAAAAGAAGGAAGGGAGACTTCTGACCAAGATGGTGGAGTCACAACCACGCTAAAGCTCCGAAGGCGAAATCAGTAAGGACTGAGGACAACCCTAATCCATCAACAAGACCAGGACAGATAACCGAGTCCCTGGCGGCAGATCAGCCACCCCTCACACGGCCGCCTGGGCCCAGGAGACAGCACAGAGGAACTGGCGAGATGAGCAAGAGCGCTGCTTCCCCAGCGAGCCTGACAACCTGCCCCAGGGCGATGCAGACAGACACCAAGAGGACACCCAAAATGCACCAAAGCGAAATCCAGAAGCTGCTGGAAGTTCAACACTGAAGTGGACTTAAAGCACACCGTGCACCAAGGCTCAGGGAATTTTACAGAAGAGGGGGCAGAAAGAATGTAAGAGGATGAATATCCAGAGACATTGCCCTCCCCACGATGACCGACTGCTGCTCTCACAGCTCATAACCCACAACTCCACGGTGAGTACCAGCAATCCCACTAAGGAGGGCCCTCAGTGGAGTGGGGCAGGGAGGAGGGAAATGATGGTACCAACATATGTGTCTATGCAAAGTTTCTACTTAATAAAAAAGAGACAAGAGGGCTGGAAAGATGACTTAATGGTTAAGCACTTGCCTGTCAAGCCTAAGGACCCCGGTTCGAGGCTCCGTTCCCCAGGGCCCACGTTAGCCAGATGCACAAGGGGGCGCACGTGTCTGGAGTTCGTTTGCAGTGGCTGGAAGCCCTGGCGCGCCCAGTCTCTCTCTCTCTCTCTCCCCTCTTTCTCTGTCTGTCACTCTCAAATAAATAAAAATAAACAAAAATATATTTTAAAAAAGGAGACAAGAAAAAAATAAAAGGAAATAAACACAAACATACATACATATATATATATTTACATACATACATACATACATATATATATATATATAGTAGAGAGCCATTGGAGAAGACATCCATCATTGACCTCTAGCCTCCACACACTCATGCAAACACGTGTGTGTCCACATATATACAAACCCATATACGTACAAACAAATAATCTGATGTTTGGTTTTACCAGTAAGATTGTGATTTCACTTGTCAGGGACAGCCTTGGCTGTGGGCTTTTCTTAAGGCCCTCAGGTGTGTCTAGTATGAAGCCAAGGTTGGACACAATTAGCTTTAAACACATTGATGAAAACAGCCAAACAAACCATCACAAAGTCTGGACTCTGCCCGGTGTCTGCTCAGCGCTGCCTGGGGCGGGCGTCCAGCGTCACAGTTCAGCTTCCACTGTTGATTGTAATGAGGGTGAAGAGTCGGTGATTTCAGCTAGCTCACCTGCTCAGAAGGGAGCAGTGAACGCAATTCAGAGCTAGAAGCAGAGGAATCCAGTCCAGTGGTTTCTACTGTGAGCAAAATCTGCCTACCAGACACCCAGGAAGCTTTTTAATGATGCAGACTCTTGGGGGGTTGTGATGGCATAGATTTCACACAGGACCAGTGAGACACTCTGATTCACCAAAAGGACCTGGTCCAAGAGCCTCCACATTTGGACACCCTTCAGCTAGGCCATCCTGTTTTATGAAGGGGGAAGCCATCCCCCAAAGATGCACACATCACCGAGAGTCTCAGACCCAACTAAGAAGAGCTTAGTCCTGTCTCCCATTCCGTGAACATGGGCAGATGTAAGGTGTGAGTCATTTCCGAGTGTAGGGCTCCTGTCTGGCTTTGTGTGGTGATGACATCACAAAGGTGACATAAAAAAGATCTGTTCCAGCCAGGCAGGGTGGCACAAGCATTTAATCCCAGTATTCAGGAGGCAGAGGTAGGAGGATCGCTGTGAGTTCAAGGCCAGCCTGAGATTGCATAGTGAATTCTAGGTCAGTCTGGGCTACAGTGATACCTTACCTCAAAAAAAAAAAAAAAAAAAAAAAAATCTGTGTTTCAGGACTGAGGAGATGGCTCAGCAGATAAAAAACACTTGCCTCACAACCGTAAGGACCTTGGGTTCGATCTCCAACGTCTCTGTGAAAAGGTGGGCGTGGCTGTGCACGCCTGTCACTCTGGGGCAGAGGCAGAAGGATTGTGGGGGCTTCCTGGTCAACCAGTTAAACAGACAAATCATAAGCTCTAGTAGATTCAGAGACTCTGTCTTAGAGAAATAAGGCAGAAGAGCAATAGCGAAGGAAACCTAACATTCCTCCTCTGGCCTGCGCACGCATGCACGCAAGGCATGTGCATCTGCACACACATGCGCATGTACCACAAACACATACACATACCTAAAAGGGGAGGGGCTGGAAAGATGGTTCAGCTGTTAAAGGCACTTGCTTACAAACCCTCCAGCCCAAGTTCAACTCCCTAGCACCCACACAAAAACAGGATGCAAAGTTCCAGATGTGTCTGTGATCCCAACGTGCCTATGGCCATGTGCGGCAGAGTCAGAATGTGGTGGTTTGATTCAGGTGTCCACCATAAACTCATACGTTCTGAATGCTAGGTTCCCAGCTGGTGTCAGTTTGGGTATTAGACTATCCTGGAGGTGACTTATTGTTGGAGACAGGGTGTTATAGCCAGCTTCCCCTTGCCAGTGTTCGGCACACTCTCCTGTTGCTGTTGTCCACCTTATGTTGGCCAGGAGGTGATGTCCACTCTCTGCTCATGCCATCATTTTCCCCTGCCATCATGGAGCTTCCCCTCAAGTCTGTAAGCCTAAATAAACCCTATCCTCCCACAAGCTGCCCTTGGTCAGGCGTTTTCTGTCAGCAACGTGACTCTGACTGCAACACAGTAGAATCTGGGAACTCATAGGCCAGCTAGACTGGCACACGTGAAGCAAAGCAGCAAGAATAAAATCACAGGACAGACCCTGTCTCACACAGGGTGGAGGGAGAGGACAAGCACCCCTAGGTTGTCCTCAGGTTGCCACATGTGTGCCATGGCACCAGCATACCCATACACAGCATATACACACATAATATTTTTTAAAAGGATCAGGGCTGGAGAGATGGCTTAGCGGTTAAGGCGCTTGCCTGTGAAGCCTGAGGACCCATGTTCGACTCTCCGGATCCCATGTAAGCCAGATGCACAAAGATGAGGCAAGCACAAGGTCGCACATGCCCATTAGGTGGTGCAAGCATCTGGAGTTCTATTTCAGTGGCTGAGGCCCTGGGGTGCCAATTCTCTCTCTCTCTCCCTGTCTCTGTTGCTCTTTCTAAGATAAAAATTAAAAAAAATTTAAAAAGTATCAATTTAGGGACTTTCTAGTAGCTTGGTCACCTTGCACAAGTAAGCCACCACCAGGCTCACTCCCCCATCCAAAACTAGGAGATCATGGTGGTTTTAAAATATGACCATAAGTTCTTGTTAATTTTTTAAATATTTAAAATATTTTATTTTTATTTATTTATGAGAGAGGGAGAGAATGGACACACTAGGGCCTCTAGCCACTGCAAACAAACTCCAGACACATGCACCACCATGTGTATCTGGCTTACATGGGTTCTGGGCAATCAAACCTGGGTCCTTAGGCTTTTCAGGCAAGCACCTTAATTGCTAAGCCATCTCTCCAGCCTTCTAGCTTCTTAAAAAATATTTTGTTTATTTATTTATGAGAGAGCAATTCAATGGATGCACCAGGGCCTCTGACCACAGCAAACACACTCCAGATGCATGCGCCACCATGTGCATCTGGCTTATGTGGGTTCTGGGGAATCAAACCTGGGTCCTTTGGCTTTGCAGGCAAGTGCCTTAACCATTAAGGCATCTTCTCTCCAGCCCTTAATTTTTATTTATTTATTTGTAAGGAGAGGGAGAAAGAATTGGCCTGCCAGGGCCTCTAGCTGCTGTAAATGAACTCCAGATGCATGCATCACTTTGTGCAGCAGGCTTTATGTGGGTACTGAGGAATCTAACTAGGGTCCTTAGGCTTTTGCAGACAAGCACTTAAACACTGAGCCATCTCCCCAGCCCTACCCACAAGTTCTGGCATATGCCAAGAGCTGGGGAATAATTTCTCCCTGCTTGAGTGTGAATCACGTTCAGAGGCTGGCTTCCCATGAGCAGCGTGGAGGAAGTGATGATGGGGAAGATTCCAATGCTAGGCCATGAGAACAGTAAGGGGCTTCCTCCTTGCCTTCTCCTGACCACTTGCTCTGTGGGAAGTCCCTGCCGCGTCACTAGGAAGCTCAGGCTGTCTGGTGGAGAGGCCCATGTGGAAAACAACCAGAACTAACCTGCTGGGATTCTGAGTTAGACATGAATGATCAACTTTCAGCCCATGCCTTTTGGGGATTAAACTCAGGGCCTCACAGGAACTAAGCCTGTGTTCTACCACTGAGCTCCGTTCCCAGCCTTCTGGCCAATGACTTGACTTCATGGCAGACCATGAGCCAGAACCTCCCAGCTAAACCATTGCTGACTCCTAATCCTCAGATATGTGTGAGATAATAAATACTTGTTCTGAGGGACTGGGGAGATAGCTTAAGTACTTGCTTACTAAGTCTGCCAGCTCAGGTTCAATTCCCCAGTAGCTACATAAAGTCAGATGGGCATTTGTTTGCAATGGCAAGAGACTCTGGGGCACTCAAACACACACACACACAAACACACATACACACACTTAAAAATAAGTGAAATTTGGGCTGGAAAGATGGACTCAGCGGTTATGGTACTTGCCTGCAAAGCCAAAGGACCCAGGTTTGATTCCCCAGTACCCATGTAAACCACATGCACAAAGTGGCACATGTGTCTGGAGTTCATTTGCAGTGGCTAGAGGCCCTGGCATGTTCATTCTCTCTATCTGCCTCTCTCTATATATGTCTCTTAAATAAATAAATAAATAAATAAATATTTTTTAAAAAATGAAATCTAAAACAAAACAGCCAGGTGTAGGGATGCACGCCTTTAATTCCAGCACCTTGGAGGCAGAGATAGGAGGATTGCTGTGAGTTCAAGACTAGCCTGGGGCTACATAGTGAATTCCAGGTCAGCCTGGGCTAGAATGAGACTCTACCTTGAAAAAAAGAAAGAAAGAAAGAAAGAAAGAAAGAAAGAAAGAAAGAAAGAATTTGAAACAACTTAAGTTCCCCCCCCCCCCCGGCTTTGTGATACTGGGTGGGAGATGTGATTTTACTGTGCTCTGTGAAATGGGGTGAGGGTACTGTGTGAGGACAGTATGAGCAAGAGCAAGGAGGGATCCTAGGGTTCAAGACTCCATGAGACCCCACAGCCCCCATAGGAAACAGTGGAAACTGATGATTGCCAGGAGAGGGGAAGTCATGTCCTTTAGAAGGGCAGCCACTGCAGGACTGCCTACTCCCCAGTAAACAACGTCCCACCCATGACTATGCACATGATCCTAACTTAAATCAGTGGGTCAAAAAAAATAAATAAACAAGGCATGGGTGTAGGATGGGAAACTAATGGGAGAAAGGGTTTTAGTGTGAGGAGAAAAGGGAGGAGATAGAGAGGGTAAGTGGCAGGAAACTGTCAAAAAATTAAAAATACTAAAAGAATCCAGGCAGAAGTCCAGATATGGTAGTGTACTCTTTTAATCCTGGCACCAAGAGGCTGAGGTAGGAGGATCACTGTGAGTTCAAGGACAGCCTGGCCTAGGCTACCTGACTAAAGTTTTGAGGTGATTTTTCTTTTCGAGGTAGGGTCTCACTCTAGCTCAGGCTGACCTGGAATTTACTCTGTAGTCTCAGGGTGGCCTCGAACTCACAGCGATCCTCCTACCTCGCCACCACGCCCGGCTCTTGAGGTGATTTTTAATTATATATATATATATATATATATATATATATATATATATATATATGAGAGAGAAATAATGGGCATGCCAAGGCATCCTACCATTGCAAATAAACTCCAAGTGCATGTGCCACTTTGTGCATCTGGCTTTGTGCATTGAACCCAGGCCATCAGGCGTTGTAAGCAAGAGCCTTGAACCACTGAGCCATCATCTCCCCAGCTCCTGAGGTGATATACAGCCGAGATAACTAACATCAAGAACCTTCAAGGTGCAGTAAAATCTAACTGCCTAGTTTATAGGTTTGCAACAGGATTCATATGCTAACATTTGTAGAATGCTTTAGTTGGACTCCAAGCAAATGAACTGCATATTAGATATAGAGTGGCGATCGTGTATTATTAATGCGATCAGATTGCAACACATTTCATGTTCAATTAACTGAAATGCTCTTTGTGGAGCATGCCTCAGCTCATCTTCTTATCCCCACTGCATACTTAGAAAAGGTCACTGTCAAGGCGGAAAAGTATATGTATGATTTAAATGTCTCCACTCAGTTACTAACAACCGTCGAGCATGTTTTCAAATTGGAAAAGCAAGATTAATTTCAACATGCTCTTTTTCACACAATGCCGTTTGTTTACTTTTTGGTATTGTGTTTCATTACCACGCTGGGCGCCTCTCTTATTAAAGACTCTTTTCATTTATCCACCTTCCCCAGCCTCCTCCCGAGCCTTACTTTTTTAAATTATTATTATTTGAGAGTGACAGACGGAGAGAGAAAGAGAGAGAGAGAGAGAGAGAAAGAGAGAGAATGGGCGCGCCAGGGCTTCTAGGCACTGCAAACAAACTCCAGACGCGTGTGCCCCCTTGTGCATCTGGCTAACGTGGGTCCTGGGGAATCGAGCCTCCAAGCCTAAGGGATCCTTAGGCTTCATAAGCAAGCACTTAACCGCTAAGCCATCTCTCCAGCCCCCGAGCCTTACTTTTAAAAACAGACATGCCAGACTTTACACCAAAAAAAAAAAAAAAAAAATGCGAGCAATATTTTGACTAGAAAACATTTAGTGAAATGAGTTTTTATTCATGAAAATTTCACCAAGTATAAATTCCATGGCGAAAAGTAATGGCTTCTTTGTATTTCCCTTAAATAAATAAAATAGCTTCTTTCCTCAAGAATTATGACTGCTAAGCCTGCTCTTAAATTCAGGGCTAGTTTGTGTGCTAGTAAAAAAATTGAGTGTGGGGCTGGAGAGATGTCTTAGCAGATAAGGCGCTTGCCTGTGAAGCCTAAGGACCCACGTAAGCGAGATGCACAAGGTTAGAGGCCCTGGTGCACCCATTCTCTCTCTCTCTCTCTCAAAGAAATAAATAAATAAAATAGTTTTTAAAATGAGTATGTTCATGGAGATCCCCAGGTGGCTCTTCCTCTGCATCTTTCAAATGAAGGTGTAACTGGACGTAGGACATATCTAGACATTATGAAAACACACACGGGCTAGGGGATAGATAAGTCGGTATGTCCTTGCCATGAGAGCGTAAGGACCTGAGTTCTACCCCCAGAGTCCACGGAAGAGCTGGGTGTGGAGGTGAGTGCCCATAATGCCAGCACTGGGGAGGCGAAGGAAGGAGGACCCAGGGGCTCAATGGGTAGCTGATCTAGCCTAACTGGGGAGCTCTAGGCCGGTGAGTGACGCAGTCTCAGAAAGAGGCGGAAGCATTACTGAAGATGTCCTCTGACCTTCACACGTGCATGCATGCACACCCTGCATACACATGCAAACACGCGTGCATACGTGCCGCACAGAAACTCACAACACAAAAAAAGATGGAGGATGCAAGACTGAGAAAGCAAAATTATGTTGTTCAAGCACTTTTACTGATCTAAGTTATAAATCTCTTTACGTATAATTTTCTCCTAACATTATTTATATACTTAGAGACATGAAGGCCTATTTCATTTCAATGACAGAAATAAATGCTTTGTTTTTGTTTCTTTTCCAAATTGAAGAGGAAAATGCAAAAGGTTTCCAAGTGAAAGGAATAAAGAAATCTAAAATACTTTCAGCCAACAGTTTCTCTTTTTTCTTTTATTTCTTTCTTTCTTTTTCCTTTCTTTCTTTCCTTTATTTTTTTTTTATTTTTATTTTTTGAGGTACAGTCTCACTCTAGCCCAGGCTGACCTGGCATTCACTATGTAGTCTCAGGCTGGCCTCAAACTTACAGCGATCCTCCCACCTCTGCCTCTCGGGTGCTGGGATTAAAGGTGTGCACCACCACACCAGGCCGGTTTTTCTTTTCACCATTTCATTTTCACACTGGACTAGCTAAGAAGTCTGGTGTTACCGTTGAGTTTTCCCCCTCCTCTGCCCTCCTCACTCCTTCTCTCCAACTCAAAATGCTCACACAGTACCAAGGTTAGGGGCTAGACTCCTCACGAGTCAGTGGTATTGACCCAGTGACCACAGCACAGATGTGGAGGGGACAGACATCAGAAAAAAACTGTCACCTTTAGGAGTTGCAAGAGATGGGCTAGAGTGAAGGCTGGCTTCGGTCCTTCTCAGTGGCAGTTCAGGCTCCTGGGATCAACGTAGGTATGGTAGGTACAAGAATTCAACAGGAAGCTGTCATTCTTATTTTAAAAAACAAACCCAGGGCTGCTCTCCCGTGTCCGTTAAAGCTGTTTAACTGCTGCTTGCCTTTCGGTCATCGCTATTCTTATACATGGAGGTAAATATTTTATTAAGCATCTTCCCTGCTTGGCAGTTAGGAAGCCCTTTGCCGCCTGGGCCTGGCTGTCGCCCAGCACTGCCTGGGAGGGCGGGAGGAGGGTGGGCTGCCCACACACTGAACACTCGCTGACGTCACAGAGGAGCCACACAGGATCACCATTCCGTCCAGTTCTTTCCACCTGGAAACCATTTTCTCCCCATGGACTCTCAGTTTTAACCTTCCTTTTTTTTTTTTTCCTTTTTTAATCAGTCACCAACTTGATGAAAGGGGCCAGGCTCCTAGAAGATAATGGCCATGCCTTTTAACTCCACCTGGAAACGGTTGACACAGCGCCCCCGCCACCTTCCCTTCTGCCTGCCCACTGCCCGGGAGGCTCCCTCCATCTACACGGAGACCTGCCCTGCCAAGCAACTCCACATATCGTAGGAACCCCGCTGACACCCACCCCCACATGCTCCTCCACAAGGAGCGTTCCTGATTCCAGCATTCTCCAAGGTCATTCCCACGGCCCAGCCAGCCTCCCAAAAGACCCACAAACTGCCAGGGTGTGCTGGTACACGCCATTGATCCCAGCACTTGAGAGGCTGAGGTAGGAAGATCACTGTGAGTTCAAGGCCAGCCTGGGGCTGCAGAGTAAATTGCAGGCTAGTGTGGGCGACAGTGAGACCCTGCCTCAAAAAAAAAAAAAAAAAGACTCATAAATACCAAGATTTTTTTTTTCCAGGTAGGGTTTGACTCTAGTCTAGGCTGACCTGGAATTCACTCTATATTCAAAAGGTGACCTTGAACTCATGGCGATCCTCCTACCTCTGCCTCCGGAGTGCTGGGATTAAAGGCGTGCGCCACCATGCCTGGCTTCAAGATTTTTTTTTTTTTTTAGAGATTTTACATTTTATTTTTATTTATATTTGAGAGAGAAAGAGGCAGATAGACAGAGAGAAAATGGGTGTGCCAGGGCCTTCAGCCGCTGCAAATGAACTCCAGAAGCATGTGCCACCTTGTGCATCTGGCTTATGTGGGTCCTGGGGAATCAAACCTGGCTCCTTTAGCTTTTCAGGCAAGCGCCTTAACTGCTAAGCCATCCCTCCAGCCCCACCAAGATTTTTTTTACGTGTGTGTCGTATGTGTGCTGTGTGTGCTGTGTGTGTGGTATAGTTTATGGTGTGTGTGTGCATAGTATATGTGGTGTGAGGCATGTTGCGTGTGCAGAGGCGAGTGTGCGTGTGCACACACATGCAGAGGCCAGGGAAGAACATCAGGAGTCCTCTTCTATCCCGTGTCTTCCTGAGACCAAGTCTCTCACTGAACCTGGAGTGGCCATTTTTGGTCAGACTGGCTGGCCGGTGTCCTTCAGAGATTCTCCAGTCTGCTCAGTACGGTACTGGGTTTACAGACGTGGGTGGTCAAGCCCAGTTTTCTCATGTGGGTGCTGGGGATTGAATTCAGACTGTCTCAGGCCCTTTTGGACCCTCACGCTTATGCCACAGTGTTCATCATACCCATTGAGCCGTCTCCCCAGCTCCTGGGGCTGCTTCTTAGAAATTCTTTTGACTATTTTCCCCGGTGTTAAGATGTGACCAACAAAGCCGTAAGTAGCCTGGCCCCATCATATGCTTGGGCCTTCATGATCTACGCTAACATCTCCATGAGTAATTCCCACTTTGGAGGCCCGTGGGGATGAGCGCCCTCGTCTGGTGAAGGACGGAAACGCCTTCTTGCGTCATAGTTCCCTACCGGTGGAGCAGAGGCTGGCTCTCCCTTCACACGCCCATTCCAGAGGTCAGGGTCCTCATAGCAAGTTCTTAGACTAAAAATCTCACACGTGTAGAGGTTTCCTGGAATTGACACCAAAGCTCATTTCAACATACCACACTGCAATTTCTAGAATTACCAATCAGCTAAAATTCCAAGTGGCTGAAAAAAAAAAAAAAAACTAATTAAGGGAAGGAAGAAAGGGTTTCAGAGAAAGCACAATAATCTCTGAAAAGGGAATCCAAATAGGTGGAGAAAAATCTATTTAGCTAGACACAGTATTGACATACATAGAAGGACAGGAAGAGAGAGGAAAAGGAAAGAAACAGGGGTATTCAATGGGAGGATAACAAAAGACAGATCACAGTGCAAATTGCTGGGCAAGACTCTTGTGCTAAAAATAATACTGCTTGGCGAGGGAATAAAAAAAATAAGTGTGCTGTGTCCATGGTGGAAGGAACAAGAGGATCTACCAAGTAACACCCCGAATTAGAACAAGATGAAGACAGGACCTTCACTGAAAAAAAAAAAAAAGTGTAATAGGGCTGGAGGGATGGCTTAACAGTTAAGGCGTTTGCCTGCAAAGCCAAAGGACCCAGGTTCTATTCCCCAGGACACATGTTAGCTAGATGCACAAGGTGGTGCATGCATCTGGAGTTCATTTGCAGTGGCTAGAGGCCCTGGCGTCCCCATTCTCTCTCCCTCTTTGTCTCTGTCAAATAAATAAATAATAATAAAAATGTAGCCGGGTGTGGTGGCGCACACCTTTAATCCCAGCACTCGGGAGGCAGAGGTAGGAAGATTGCTGTGAGTTTGAGGCCACCCTGAGACTACATAGTGAATTCCAGGTCAGCTTGAGCTAGAGTGAGACCCTACCTCGAAAAGCAAAAAAAAAGAAAAGAAAAAATTTTTAAAAAGATATATATCAGAGTATAATCAATATGAACCAAAAACTAATCCTCTATTTCTTAGGAATGTGAATGGTGTTAGAAGCTCACTCGACAGTGGCTGGCCACATTCCTGGGTCCTGAACAAGCCTTCAAAACTCTGGTCACCTACTTGGCCAATGTCACATGAGAAAAGAAGGTAAGAGCTGGTTTTGTATCAACTAGTGTGGGTCACTGGTAATCATGAGCACTGAAAATAAAATGATAAAATAAATAAATTGCCCAAGTGGCTGATAGGGAGGTCTGGCCTGACAGAAAGCTTTCATGAGAAAGACCCCCGGGGAGGTTAGCTGATCACAGGCTTGATGTATACCCCATGGCGCAAGGAGACTGTGGAGGACCCTAATGCAATCTTCGGCTCTATTAATAGCATGCAGAGTGGGGGAAGGGGGGGAAGCAGAAATCCCAGCGCGCCATGCTCAGTTTTGCGAGCTATATTTTAAGAGAGGCGCTGGCAGAGTCCAGCCTATTCCGGACGACGACCGTGAGGAAGACTGGACACCCGTGTTTGCATAGCGCTGCAGGGAGCTTTACAATCTTCTCGTGATTGGCAATATCGGAACGATGTTGCACCAAAGCCATGAAGGCTCGGGAGTCAGAACCCGGGGAATCATGTTTCTGGTGTTTTCTTCACCTTGGTCTTCTTTGGAGTCCTTTCTGCATATCATGGGGATACTGCTTTACACAATCTACCTCCAGCATCGCTTGAAGGGTGGAGTCTGCTCAGTTGAAGCAGTGTGCACTGGATGCTCAGGGAGGGCTGAGCTCTGGGTTAGGCAGTGGGGACACAAAGACGGGACACAGCACACTGGTCTTTGAGGGGTCTAAAGTCTGGCGGGTCAGATGGGCCCATAAGCAGGTACTTTGCATCCAGTGTGACAAGATGAGACTAGGATGAAGTTAATTTCCTATAAGGAAAGCGTGACAGGAGAGAAAAATCCCACACTCGCAGCACAGGCTTCTCCAAGGGTAGGAACAGGAAAAGGAACCCTCAGATGAGAAGGAGGAGAGCCCAGGAGTGAGAAAAGAGGGGAATCAGGAACATTCAGGGCCACGCAAGGCAGCAGAAGCATGGAACAGTGTTAGATGCTGAGAAGAGGCTGAGGAGAGGGCCCACGGGTGAGAGTGCTGCACAAACACAAGGACGCAAGTTCGATCCCGGCCTCCACGTAAAAAGCCTGGCAAGGCTACTCGTGCCTGTAACCCTAGCGCTGAGCAGGGTGGAGACAGGATAGCTGGGGTTCCCTGGTTAGGCACCCGAGGTTCAGTGACAGACTCTGTTTCAGAGAATTAAAGGTGGAAGAGCAATAGAGGAAGGCACCCAATGTCTTCCTCTGGCCTTCACATGTGTGTGCAGGGGGTACATGCATCTGCACACACATATACATGCAATGTATACACACATATACCCAACCCCCCCCCAAAAAAAAAGAAGTTAGAGGAAGGCTGAAAATTTTCTTGAACATTCACTATACATAGAGATTGGAAATTTCATCCATAGTGGCCAAAAAGAGGCCTTTCAGGAAAATCGCACTGGGTGTGGTGGTGCCTACCTGTTAACCCAACACTCTGGTAGTTGCTGAAGGAGGAAGACTGTGAGTTTAGGGCAAGCCTGAGCTACATTGTGAGACCTGGTCTTAGAAAAGCAAGAACTTAGGTGCAGCTCAGTAGTGGAGTATGTGCCTAGCATGCATGCAAAGTCCTGGGTTTGATCTCCAGCAGGGATGAGAGAGAGAGAGAGAGAGAAGAGAGAGAGAACTTTCAGGAAAATAATGAAGGCAGAGACAGACTTCTTTTAGGAAGTTTGTGGAATCTTAAATACTAGTTAGTGACAACATAGTGGAAATCCACTATAGGATTTGTGCAAATGGGGGAGGCAGGCAGAACGGAGGTTTCAGTGGCCACTTGGTCTGACCCTGTACGGATGGCTCCTATGGTCACACAAGAGGGTCAAAAGAAAGAAGGCTGAAGGCTGAGGAGGCAGTTAAAGGTACTTGCTTACAAATCCTGATGGCCTGGGTTCGATTCCCTAATGCCCACATTAAGACAGATGCACAAAGTGGCAAGTCCATCCAGACTTTGTTTGCAACAGCAAGAGGCCCTGGCATGCCGATTCTCTCTGTGTCTCTTTCCTCCCAAATAAATGAAAATATTTTAGAAAGAAAGAGAAAGAAGAAAGAGGGCTGATATCCGTGTGTTCCCACCTCCTCCCCGGCGCCCCCTTTCCGCTGGCTCTTGGGTGGGTTTCGCTCCCGGGACTGCACCCTAACATTCTTGATGTTTGCTCCCATTTTGTTATTTACCGGTAGAATTAATATTACTCTTCACCCCGTCACATCTCAGATCCGGCGCGCAGGGTTTTGTTTCTTTATCATCAGCGGGCTTGTGTTTGGCTGATTAGTTATTCATGTAGAATGTGAGATGACAAGAGCTCTAATACAGGGAGATGATTGTGGAGAGGACAGGCGTGCAAGCTCTGGGGTTGGGTTCCTCCCCCCGCCCTTTCTTCTTTGGGGCGTGGGTGGGTAGGCAGGTTAGTAAAGGCATTTGGATTACTTGCAGATGGTTGGAACTCTCCGCTTACCAAACTGGTGAGTGAAGTGAAACAGGAGAAATGAAAACAAACGGCATTGGCCTGGAATCCTCACTCTGCGCCATGAACCTTTCATCCATTTCTGGGTCTTCCAGCACAATCTCTAGACCTAAGATTCCTCCTGTCACACAGCCAATGCACCCTTGTTGTTTTTCAGTACTGGGGCTTGGACCCACGGCCTCGTGGATGCTAGCTAAGCACTATACCCAGCCCCCAACGTATCTTTTATGTGTGTGTTTCCTTCAGAGGTTGGGTTTTCACAAAAGGGTCCATCTGTGGGAGTTTGTCTTTCCTCCCCCTGCCTTCTAGGCCATCCCTATGTGTCTGCCCCCTTCGCAGGAACCAGAGAGGTCTTCACAGAGTTGACACGTCCAGTGGCTTCCCACTGCATGGAACCCCTTGATTGAGACCTGCAAGTCCCCTGGGCCATGGGCCCTGGCCAGCTCCTGCTGTCCTTTCACAAATAGAATAGGCTATTAGCCAGGGGGAGGGGCTATTTCTTTAGTAGTGAATTATCTGGACGCTCCACTGACGCAGGCCTCATCTGTGGTGCTCACTGATGTCCCTCTGATGTCTAGGACATGCTGACATGTGGTAGGAGCTCGGCTAGTATTTGTTGAATGGATGAGCCTTAAATTTCTATAATTCTCTTCCAAAGGGCAGCTCTATTTTAAGAAAACCCAACATTAAAATATCAACTGAGAAAAGAGATACATTCAAGAGGTGATTATTTAAATTACAATGTGGACTTGTTGACGTAGGAAAGCACCTTCCGGTCTTTAGCAACTGTCCATAAAGTCTAGGGGAAAGGAAGTTTAACATTAAAATCTAAAATATTCCCCACTGGTCTCAGATCATTTCCTATCACATTATCCTATTTTTTCCCCCTTTTTTCCTAGTTCGTCTCACTTTCTGACATGGCAGGGTTCATTTCTGCTCCTGTGCCCACTGCCTGCTTCCCATTCCCGCCACAAGACTCAAGGCCTTGCCTGTCTTGCGCAGTACACATGCCTAGCATGAAGTTTGCACTCAGGAAACGTTCATTGAAAAGGTGAATTTTCTGGCTGGAGAGATGGCTTAGCAGGTTAAAGAGCTTGTCAGAAAAGCCAAGGGATCCAGGTTCAGTTCCCCAGTACCCATGTAAAGCCAGATGCATAAAGTGGCACATGCATCTGAGTTCATTTGCAGTGGCTGGAGGCCCTAGTGTGTCCATTCTCTCTCTTCATATCTGCCTCTTTCTCTCTCTCTCTCTTTCTTTCACTCTCATAAATAAAATATTTAAAAAAAAAAAAAGAAAAGGTGAGGCTGGAGAGATGGCTTGGTGGTTAAGGCACTTGCCTGCAAAACCTAAGAACTTATGTTCGAATCTTCAGGTCCCACGTAGCCAGATGCACAATGATGCAAGCGTGCAATGTCGCACATGTGCACAAGGGGGAGCATGCATCTGGAGTCCATAAAGCTGGACCTTGAGGAGAAGCAGGCTTTGTCCAGATGTTGCAGCCCATTGGTGGGAAGATGGCAGTTTCCGGAGGTCCGTAGTGAGCTGAGGGGGACAGCTGAGACTGTCCTCTGTCTGGAATGGGAGAGAACCGGTTACTCCTGCTGAGTAGGGACTGTGATTGGTTCATGTCTCACTCCGCAAGTCCACACTGTGCACACTCATGGATAGAGTGGATGGACATGTGAGGAGTCAGGAGGGGGAGGGGAAAGCCACCTTGGAATCAAGCCTAACTAAATAGTAGGGTGACCTTGAGTATGGCATAGTACCTTTTTAAGCCTCAGAGTCCTCCCATGTCAAAAAGAGATATAGGGCTGGAGAGATGGCTCAGCAGGTGATGTGCTTGCCCATAAAGCCTAATGAACTGAGTTTGATTCCCCTATGTAAAGTCAGATGCACAAAGTGGCACATGTGTCGATTCTCTCTCTCTGTGTTGGTACTTCAAAAGAAGACAAGAGAGAGAGAGAGAGAGAGACAGAGAGAGAGAGAGAGCTATATAGCTGGGCCTGGTGGTACAGGTCTGTAATCCCACCTACTCAGAAGTCAGCCTGGACTGAGCAAGTTCAAGGCCAGATTGGGCAACTTAGTGAGCACTTGTCTCAAAATTAAATAAAAAGTTGGGCTGGAGAAATGGATTAGCAGTTAAGTCATTTGCCTGTGAACCCATGTTCTACTCTCCAGGTCCCTGTAAGCTAGATGCACAAGGTGATACAAGCACGCAAGGTTGCGCATGTGCACAAAATGGCACATGCATCTGGAGTTCGATTGCAGTGGCTGGAAGCATGCCAACCCTGGCATGCCAATTCTCTCTGTCTTCCATTAAAGAAAAATACAAAAAATAAAGTAAAAAGGGGGTTGGAGAGATGGCTCAGCAGTTAAGAGTACTTGCCACTTATGCATGAGGGCCTGAGATGGCCCTGGTGAGTTTTAATTCCCCTAGAACTCATGCAAAACGCTGGGTGTGAGCAGGCACATCTGCATCTCCAGTGTCAGGTGGGCCAGGGACTGGAGAATCACTGGAGTCTACCGAGCAGCCAGTGGAAAGGAAAACGACAGCTACTGGTTGCGAGAGAGATTGTCTCAAGGAACTATGCAGATGAGCAAGAGAGGAGAGCACCCGACTTCTCCTCTGGTCTCCTCATGTTCACCACACAGATGCATCTGCACACACACGTGCATATAGCACACATCACACACCACACCACAAATACTCTATTCACACTCACTCTCATACAAATGCATCTGCACACACACATGCATATACCACACATCACACACACTATCATACAAATGCCAAAAAAAAAAAAAAATGGATAAAAAGGGCTTGGGATATAACTCAGTGATAGAATGCTTGCCTACCATGTGTAAGACCCCGAGTTCAGTTTTCAGTACCAAAAAATCAGCAACAAAAAATAAATATAAGAACACAAGCCAGGCATGGTGGTGCATGCCTTTAATCCCAGCACTCAAGAGGCAGAGGTAAGAGGATCGCTGTGAGTTCGAGGCCACCCTGAGATTATATAGTGAATTCCAGATCAATCTGGGCTAGAGTAAGGCCCTACCTTGAAAAACCAAAAAGAAAGAAAGAACGAAAGATAGGCAGATAGAAAGACAAGTATCTACATGACAGAGTTTTTAAGAGAATAAAAAGAAACATATATCTGTGCACTATCCCTGAGACCTGATCTCTCTCTATCTCTTTCTGGAATTATATGCATGTGGAATACAGGCATGACAAGATCTGATTTCTGAACAAAAACATTGTGATACTCTACTTATAAGAAATTTATAGGTGAAGGCTGGAGAGATGGCTTAGCAGTTTAGGCACTTACCTGCAAGGCCTAAGGACCCAGGTTCAATTCCCTAGTACTCACATAAGCCAGATGTACATGGTGGTGCATGCCTCTGAGCTCATTTGCAATGGCTGGAGGCCCTGGCATGCCCCATTCTCTCTCTGTCTGTCTCTCTTTTTTTCTCTCTCTCGAATAAATAAATAAAAATATAAAACTCACAGGTAATATACAAACAAATATAATTCTTCAAAGAAAGAATGATGTCTGAGATCTAATCTACAACACAAATAAATTTGATGAGGTGTTGGGGCATGTGTGTATTTATTATTTATACTCGTGCGTACAGATGCACATGTCCCTATGCACACACGTCTGGAGGTCAGAGGAGGACGTTGTGTATCCTGCTCTGTCTCCTTGCGTCTCTAACTGACCCCGGAGCTTGCCGTTTTTCAGTTAGACTGGCTGACCAGTGAGCCCCAGACATCCCGTCTCAGCTCTGGCGATACAGGCGTGTGCAGCCACACCTGGCCTCTTACTTGAGTGCTAGGGACTGAACTCAGGTCCTCATGCTTGTGCAGTGAACACTCGGACTCACTGACCATCTCCCCAGCTCCAGTGGCTTTTGATTTTGCAACAGTCCAGGCCATGTAACCCAGACTTGCCTTGAACTCACAGTCCTTCCTTAGCCTCTGAACACCCCAACATGATCTCACTAGAGGACACAGAGAAGGAGGAAGAACACAGCAGCTAGTTATAAGAAACGTGTCATTTGGATTTAGTCTGTCAGGACATCAAGGAACAGGTGCTCACCACAGTGAAACTAAAGTTGGATGAATGATAATCAAGGGGACTTGTTTGCACATGATAAGAAGCAGAGGGATATAATCTAAATTGAATAATTATCCCAAGACCAATTAGAGACTATCAAAGTGGAGAAACTGCAGAACATAGACTCACAAACCGGACCTCATTCACAAGGGAAGCATTAAGATAACCCCACATGCCCCGACTCAGGACAAACTGTGATATTCACTCTGCCAGCACCCTCAGGGGACATGCAGAAGTCATATGAAGGGCTGGAGAGATGGCTCAGTGGTTAAATGCACTTAGCTGCAAAGCCTGTTGACTTGGGTTAAATTCCCCAGTACCCACGTAAAGCCAGATGCACAAAGTGACACATGCATCTGGAGTTCCTTTACAGTGTCAGGAGGCCCCCGGTGGCACATCCATTCTCTCTCTCTCCCCCTTCTATCTATCTCTGCATGCAAATAAATAAATAAAGTATTTTTTAAAATCATGACAGCCAGGCATGGTGGTGCACACCTTTAATCCCAGCACTTGAGAGGCAGAGGTAGGAAGATTGCCCTGAGTTCAAGGCCACCGTGAGACTACATAGTGAATTACAGATCAGCCTGGGATAGAACAAAACCCTACCTCAAAAAAAAAAAAAAAAGTCATATGAGGCACAGGAAAATTATTCATCAGGCATGCTTTGCCTATGCATTGTAGGGTCCAGCATCTGACACCCCACTAAATGCTGATCATGGTCCCCACCATGAGGATGATTCAAACAATCTCTTTGAACTTTCAAAGCACCCCTGAAGGGCAGAGCCAAGCCCACCCCCTCCTTGAGACCACAGATACATGTGAAAGCAATTTGAAAAGTTAAAAGTACTTTTCACATACCCAGTATGATTAATCCACAAACACAGCAGTGATTTTCAGTGGACACTGTCTGTTGGCACTATGTAAATGAAAACTGTTGAATTATAAAACATGAATCTTTTCCTTTTTATGAAACCAATTTCCATTTCTGGAAAACATGGCAAGATCAATACATTTATTGAAAAATAACTAAAATTTCTGGAGTATGAATAATTTCTAAAGAACCACAATGAATAAGCAATGAAGTGAAGAATTCCTAGCCAGGGATCAAGTGAGGTGGTGCAGAAATGCATGCAGAGTGCTGTGTTCCAAGTGTGTTTCTTCCTGGTGAACTTGACCTTCAGAGTTCACAGCCTCACAGACTTGTGAAGCAGGAGACAGGAACCCAAGGTCTGCCCGAGATGGCTGAGTTCGAAAAGTGATCTTCCAGCATTAGCCTGGGATGTATCCCGGGGCCCTGCCCTCAGGGTACATTGAGAAACACCTCCTACACTTTTCTAAAGAGTGCAAAGAAAAATTTGTACACCCTCAAACTCGTACTAATGTATTTAAGGTATGCATATGTGTGTAAGTGTGTATGGTGGTAAAGGGGGACACAGGTGCTAGAAATTTCCACAAAATATCTAAACCATAAGCTGTCCAGTATGCTGTCATTTGTTTATGGCCAAAAAAAGCTACTCTGTGGGGTGGGTGGTCTGGATATACCCTAAGTGGACACATAACTAGAGTGACCCCAGGATTAGTAATGCCTCGGGAACCCAGGGGAAACCAAAGTAGGGTCTCTATAGAGGTAGCCGAAATTATCCCAGACCTCATGCACACCATCCCACATTCTTTAGGAGACACTTTGGGGAAATGATAAAGTTAAATGGCACAGAGAGAGAGAGAGAGAGAGAGAGAACTAACCACACAATGGAGTGAGGCACTGGAAAGCTAAGAGGAAGAAGCAGCAGAGAGCTGGACCATGCCTGTGCAATTCTGGAGCAATAAGATAAAGACAGGGGCTGGAGAGATGGCTTAGCAGTTAAGCACTTGCCTGTGAAGCCTAAGGACCCCAGTTGGAGGCTCGATTCCCCAGGACCCATGTTAGCCAGATGCACAAGGGGGCGCACGCGTCTGGAGTTCCTTTGCAGTGGCTGGAGACCGTGGCGTGCCCATTCTCTCTCTCTCTCTCTCTCTGTCTCTCTCAAATAAATAAAATAAAATGAACAAAAGAAAAATTTAAAAAAAGATAAAGACAGTAAAGTAGCCATGTTTAATATGCTTAATAACAATGAAACTCATTCATGAAAAGAATCTATAAAAATAATCAAGCAAATTTTTTAAAAAAGATTTTTTTAAAGAGCTATAAGAGGGGTTGGGGAGATATTCAGTGGGTAAAGAAAGGGTTTGCGAGCATGAAAAGCTGAGTTTGGAGCCCACCATGGTGGGGTGCGCCTGCACTGCAGCGCTGGGGATGCAGTTGTGGTAGGATCCCCAAGGCTCACTGGCTGGCTACTGGGACCAAATCAGAGTGCTCGAGGTTCAGTGGGAGACCCTGTCCAGAACAAAAGGTGCGAGCCGTTGAGGAAGACACCCAATGTTACCTCTGGCTTCTATTTGCACACGTTTGCACAGTCACCCCCACATACATAGAAGCATACACACACACACATGCACACACAGAGAACCAAAGGACTACACAAAAACGAACACAGGAGACAGATTTCCTAGAATAATATCTATCTATCCATCCATTCATCCATCCATCCATCTATTTATCTATTCATCCATCTTCACCACAGTGAAATTCCAGGGTGCCAAAGACACAGAGGATATCTTAAAAATACTGAGGGCTAGAGAGATTAGCGTAAGGTGGCAAATGCATCTGGAGTTCATTTGCAATGGCTAGAGGCCCTGGCATGCCCATGCTCTCTCTTCCTCTCTCAATCTCTCTAATAAATAAATAGATAAATAAAATATTTTTTAAAAATTAAGAATATTGAGATAGAAGGTCTGGGAAGATTGCTCAGTGGTTAAAGGTGCTTGTTTGCAAAGCCTGCCGGCCCAGGTTCGACTTCCAAGCCACTCACATAAGCCAGATACAAAAGTGGCACAAAGACCAGGCATGGTGGTGCACACCTTTAATCCCAACACTCGGGAGGCAGAGGTAGGGGGATTGCCGCGAGGCCGAGGCCACCCTGAGACTACAGAGTGAATTCCAGGTCAGCCTGGACCAGAGTGAGACCCTACCTTGAAAAACAAACAAAAAAAGTGGCACAAGAATCTGGTGTTCCTTTGAAACAGAAAAAGGCCCTGGAGTGCATACTTTCACATGCCAATAAATATTAAAAGAAGAAGAGGAGGAGGAGGAGGAGGAGGAAGAAGAGGAGGAGGAGGAGGAGGAAGAGAGGACTCTCCAGGGTTGGCTGGGAGGAGCTCAGGACCGCACTGGTAGAACCAGAGCCGAAGTGCAGTCAGGCGCCTCCCTGTGGCTGAAGAGGGGAGTCACACTTACTCTTGACCCTCACGTGGATTTAGCAAACAGCCAGTTCTTTTAAAATTCTTTTATTTATTTGAGTGGGAGTGAGAGAGAAAGAGGCAGAGAGAGACAATAGACACACTAGGGCCTCTAGCCACTGCAAACCAACTCCAGATGCACATGCCACCTTGCACATCTGGCTTTACGTGAGTACTGGGGAATCAAACTCTGGTCCTTGGACTTTGCAGGCCAGAGCCTTAATCACTGAGCCATCTCCCAGCTCTTCTTTCTTCTTTGTATATTCATTTTTTTATTTTAAAAATATTTTTATTTATTTGACAGAGAAAGAGGGAGAGAAAGAGAGAGAGAGAGAGAGAGAGAGAGAGAGAGCGAGCACCAGGGCCTCCAGCCACTGCAAACGAACTCCAGACGCGTGCGCCCCCTTGTGCATCTGGCTAACGTGGGTCCTGGGGAATCAAACCTGGGTCCTTTGGCTTTGCAGGCAAATGCCTTAACCACTAAGCCATCCCTCCAGCCCTCTTCTTTGTATATTCTTAATAACAGTCCCTTACTGGATGTGGTTATTGTAAGTATTTCCTGCTATTTTGTGGCTGGGAAAAGAGCTCGGCACAAGTACTCTTGCTTGTAAAGCCTGCCAACTGGGGTCCAACGCCCCAGTACCCACAAACAGCCAGATGCACAAAGTAGCAGAACAGGAAGTTCTGATTTCACTGCTATCAGCTTCTCTATGTCTTTCATGGACTGTGCCTTTGGTGTTGTATCTAACAAGTGACGGCCATCCCCAAGATCACCTGCTGTGATGTACTGTTAGCATTTTACATCCAGCATTACGATCCGTTTTGAGTTACTTTTTATGAAGGGTGTAAAGTCTGAGTCCATGGTTTTTTGTTTTTTTTTTTGCTTCATGCAAATAGAGCTAATTACATTTTCCATTTCTTCTTGTATGAGTTTTGACCCATTGAATTCTATTGACCTATGGAATTGGTCCATACATCTAGGTTATGATATCTGTAGGCATAGAGTTATCCATAATATTCCTTTATAATCTCTTTAATTCCATGGGATCTGTAGTTCCTTTCTTTTTCTGATGTTAGTAATTGGATCTTCTCTCCTGTTTAATTAGCCTAGCTAGAGGCTTGCTCATTTTACTGAACCTGTTTTTTATTTATTTATTTGAGAGAGAGACAAAGAGGCAGAGAGATAGAGAGAGAGAATGGGTGTACCAGGGCCACTAGTCACTGCAACTGAATTCCAGACGTATGTGTCACGATGTACATCTGGTTTACGTGGGTCCTGGGGAATCAAATCTGGTTCCTTAGGCTTTGCAGACAAACACCTTAACCACAAAGCAATTTCTCTAGCCTGAACCTGTTTTGGGTTTGATTTTTTTTTTTTCTGTTAGTTTCTTATTTTCAATTTCATTTACTTCTACTCTAACTTTTCTCTTTTTTTATTTTGGATTTATTTTATTCTTCCTTATTTTGGGCTTAGTTTACTCTTCTCTTTTCAATTTCCTAAAGTGGAAGCTTAGTTCTTTATTTTTATTTTTGTTTTGCTTTGTTTTTCGAGGTAGGGTCTCACTCTGGCCCAGGCAGACCTGGGATTCACTATGTAGTCTCAGGCTGGCCTCGAACTCACGGCGATCCTCCTACCTCTGCCTCCCGAGTGTTGGGATTAAAGGCATGCGCCACCATGCCCGGCTCTCTCTCTCTCTTTTTTTTTTTTTTTTTTTTTTGCTTTTTCAAGGTAGGGTCTCACTCTAGCCCAGGCTGACCTGGAATTCACTATGGAGTCTCAGGGTGGCCTCGACCTCATGGCAATCCACCTACCTCTGCCTCCCGAGCGCTGGGATTAAAGGCATGCGCCACCACGCCCGGCTCTTCTCTCTCTCTCTTTTTAATATAAGCAGATACAGTGAATTTTCCTCTAAGCATTGTTTTTGCTGCACCTCACATGTTTTAATAAGTTGTATCTTCATGTAGTTTAAAGTATTTTTTAAAATTTCTCTTGAGACTTATTCTTTGGTATTTTGTTTTTGTTTTTCAAGGTAGGGTCTCACTCTGGCTCACTCTGACCTGGAATTCACTATGCTGGGATTAAAGGTGTGCGCCACCATGCCTGGCTATTGTGTAGCCCAGGCTGGCTTCAAACTCCTGATCCTCCTTCCTCCACCCCTTCAGCAAGTTCATACCGCGTGCGCCACCATAACCGGCACACAAAGGATTTTTCATACCATCGTAAAGTACTGACTCTTTTAACATGTAGTGCCTACCTTCCCCCCTCACCACCACCTCTTTTGAGGTAGGGTCTTGCTCAAGCCCAGGCTGACCTGGAATTCACTATGTAGTCTTAGGGTGGCCTCAAACTTACGGCACTTGCAGGCAAGTGTCTTAACCACTAAGCCATCTCTCTAGCCCTCCTCTTCTATGTTAATACCAGTTTTTTTGGTCCTCATAGTATGCAGGTCTTGTGCAAGTAGCATTAGCTGCTGTGAGGTCATGAATGCAGTGGCCGCTTTGAGTCTGAGAGAAGGCGTTCCAAAGGAGGCCCTCCCACCCCTTGGCTTTTACATCCTCTCCACCACCTCTTCCACAATGGCTTCAGAGCCTCGGAGGATGTGATAAAGACGTCTCACATCTCAGCACTTCGATGGGGTTTGAGCCACCCCTGTGGTCACCGCCATCCGAAAAGACTAGCTTCTCTAAGAAAAGTCAGAGTGCCGTTAACATACGGGCATAAACATAAACACGTAGAAGGCAATTTGGTGGGCACACCCTATCTATTTAACCAAACAACAGTAGTAGCTTTTACGGAGGCCTTATGACATCTCCAATCACACAGGCTTTTGAGTAGGTTTTCAGTACAAGGTATGAATTCCCTCCTGTAGAGCAGGCCTCAAATCCAATCAGAGGGCAGCTGGTTTTCCCCAGCGTCCCAAGGGAGATCCCTTTCACTTGTGTTCCCGAAAGTTCGGACTCAGGATGACGCGGCGGCTGGGTGATGGCCGGCCGCACAGAGGACATCCACTCCAAGAGCTTCATCCACGAGGGCGAGAAGCTCCCGGCTTTCTCACAGGCCTGCGGAAGAAACGCAGCCCCGTGAATGTCATCGACATCGGCCTGGCCCAGCAGTACCGTGACACCTGCACCAGTCAGCACATCCCCTACTGGGAAAACAAGAACCTAACTGGCACTATCCACTATGCCTTGATCAGCGCCTACCTGGGCATCGAAGAAAGTGACAGAGATAACCTGGAGAGTCTAAACTATGTGCTCGTATCTTTCAACCCAGGCTCTGTGCCCTAGCAGGACCCCGAGGCAGCCACCAAGCTGTCAGAAGTACAAGGGGATCCATGAGAAGAAGGCTCTGGAACCCATGGACGTCCTCTGCAAAGACTGCCCCTGGGAGTTTTCAACACACCTCAACTCCTGCCACTCCCTGCAGTTGGACAGCAAGCCCGACTACTCCCACGGCTGCGGCCCTTCCCAATGTCTTCCACCAGCAGGTTTCTACAACGATGTCTTCCACTGGAACATGCTCAAATTCTGGACTTCAAAACCAGACCCAGGCCCAGGACAGCTCCGCACCATCCCCACTCCTGACCCTGCACACAGTACGTGCTCACCCATGCACTGGTGCCCAGCACTCCTGGGTACCCAAGGCTCATTGAGGACATAGAAGAGGGGGAGCAGCTGCTCGCTTGCCAACTAAACATGACTGGCCTGTGATCAGGACCCCAGGACCCCAGTTTTGACTTCATCAGAAGTATCTGAGCCCATCAGGCCCAAGCCTAAGGAAGCATTCTTTGTGATGGCAGAGGTGGCACCCCGTGCTGCTCAGCGGAAAGGGTGTGGCAGAAAAGACCACTTATAGCATTCTCAGGAATGAACCAGCTGCCTGAGGCTAGGACAAGCCTGAAGATGGGATCATGGCCCTGCCTAGAAGCAGGCTGGTGGATGATGGCACTAGGGTGTGACTCCATCAGTGGCCTCTGCATTGAACCTGACCTTATTAAAGGCCCCTTACACTTTGTCTTCTGTCTCTTTTCACAGAAGGGCTCTAGGCCTGCCTCATGCCCAGGATCTAGTCTTTGACCTCCTGAACGCCACAATCAGCACATTGATCTTGGGCTCCCCTTCTCTCTGGGTGCCAATCAGTGGCCTGGTACTGTTCTCGAAGGAAGGAGACAAAGTCAGGCAGAGACTGAGATTCTCACAGATCAGGGACCTTAGAGACAGGTGTCTGTGACCCTCCTCTCTGGAAATGGAGATGGGAGGTATGCAATGAGGAATCTTCTAGCTCAGATTACAGACAAGGACCCGGACATGGGGACAGCTCTGCTCACTGCAGGATGTTCGGAGCCTTGGGTATTAAGTACTTGTTACTAAAAGGTATCCCTGAGTCCAGTTTTGGGAGGAGCTGAGCTCTTCTGCTCAGTGACGCTCCAAGAATGGATTTTGCATTCTCTAGACCTGTGTTGGCCACTGGCATGGTGGTGCTAACTTTTTTGTTTCTGCTTTCCTTCTGCATGTATGGTGCGTGTGTGTGTGTGTGTGTGTGTGTGTGTGTTTTATGGTGTGGGTATGTGTGGTGTGTGCACATGTATGTGCTCTTGGAGTGCCCTGTGCACTGACCAGCTACAGGAGGGGGTGTCAGAGCCTAACATAGGGTGCCCTGATCCACCACTCTTCCATCCATTCTTGTTCGACCCAGAGTCTTTAACTCATACCAGAGCTTGCCATTTTTCACAAGCTGCGTTATTCCCTGATGTCCGCTCCGCTATGCAGGACTAGGGTTACAGGCACATGTGACCGTGCCCAGATGTTTACATGAGTTCTGGAGGCTTGAACTCCAGCAGTCTTAGGTCCCCTGTTTTCAGTCAGCTTCGTGTTGCTAGCAGAAAACACCCGACCAAGAGCAGCTTGTGGGAGAAAAGGATTTATTTTGGCTTACAGACTTGAGGGGAAGCTCCACGATGGCAGGGAAAACGATGGCATGAGCAGAGGGTGGACATCACCCCCTGGCCAACATCAGGTGAACAACATCAACAGGGGAGTGTGCCAAACACTGGCAAGGACCTAGCTTTGCTGACAGGAAACGCCCGACTAAGAGCAGTCTGTGGGAGGAAAGAGTTTGTTTTGGTTTACAGACTGAAATGGAAGCTCCACGATGGCAGGGAAAACGATGGCATGAGCAGAGGGTGGACATCACCTCCTGGCCAATATCAGGCAAACAACAACAAGAGGAGAGTGTGCCAAATACTGGCAAGGAGAAGCTGACCATAACAGCCATAAGCCTACCTCCAACAATACACTTCCTCCAGGAGGCGTCAGTTATCAAGATGCCGCCAGCTGGGGACCTAAGCATTCAGAACACAAAAGTTTATTGGGGACACCTGAATCAAACCACCACACCCCCTCAGACCCTCATGCTTACACAGGAAGAACACTTAACCATTGAGCCATTACCCAACCCTAACTTCTTTCAAAAATAATTTTTATTTATTTCTTTGTAAGCAGAGAGAGATCCAGAGACAGAGAGACTAAGCACACCAGGGCCTTCAGCCACTGCAAGTGAAAACCAGATGCATGCACCACTCTGAGCATCTGGCTTTACGTGGCACTGGGGAATACAACCCAGCTAGTTAGGTTTTGCAGGCAAGTGCCTTAACTGCTGAACCATCTCTCCAGGCCCCATTTTGATGCATGTCTTGTGTAGGTAGTGTCAGCTACTATAAGGTTATGTATATCAAGGCCACTTTGTGTTTTGAAGGCATTCCTTTGTCATTTCTTCTCAGCACTTTGATGAGTTTTGAGTAATGCCAGAGGTCACTGCCATCTGAAAAGAGAAGCTTCTCTAACCAAAAGGGAGAGTAGCATTAATATATGGGCACAAACATAAGTATTTAGAGGGCATAATACATGCATTTAGGCAGATAACACTAGTAGTTTCCTCCCTAAAGTTTATCACCTCCCCAGCCACAGGCTTTTGATTAGGTTTTCAGTAGCAGGCATGAATTCCCTCCACTGGAGTGGGCCTCCAGTCTAGACAGCTATTGTTTTCCCCAAAAACAGACATGCCACCATTGTGCCAGTTGGCATATTTGGCCTGTCTGACTAGTTGAAAGCTTTCAGGGCCCACTGTTAACTTCTTTCTTCCAAAAGGCTGTGTGCTACATAGCTCTTTCTAGCATCCTGACAGCTAGCCAACAGGGAGGAGGCTTCCAGCTCAGCTCCAGCTTGATTTCTCAGTGACCTGCAGCTCAAGCATGTGGAGTCTTCAGCAGTAGGGTCCTACCATCTAGTTCTGGTGCAGCCCTAAATTCTCATTGACAACAACGAATCAACATGGAAGCCATAGTTCCTTAATCGCATTCACCATATCTCAAGTTCTCAGGAGCCACAAGCGGCTGCCACATCCAGCATGGTGAATGTGAACATTTGTCATCCCAGAAAATTCTATGGACAGCTGTTCTAGATGCCTTCACAGCCAGCCAGTGCTCCAGCTAGACTAGGTGTATCCCCACCCCTTTGCTGGCACGACAGTTTGCTTCCTGGGATCCCCATAGAGGCAGACTCTGGAGTCCAAACCTGGAGAGACCTCAGCACATGCAGTTGCATTCACCACAAACACCACACACACACACACACACACACATGCACGCACGCACGCACGCATCTCACATCTGACCCCATCACCATCATGGTAAAAATCGAGCCACCTCCAATAGCAGGAACATCTGTAGGACACACAGTGGGCTCTCCCACAGCCGTCATCCCAAGGCCAGACCCTCCCACCTGCCGTGCAAGAAGCCATCACCAACACTTCCTGGCAGACAGGACTCCGTGGTGGGCTCCACGGGTTGGATCATCTATGGAAGGATATTGTCCTTGACTGTGGAGTCTCCTGCCCCTGAGGCATGTTCCACAGCAGGGAACCGGAACCCCCCACACCTGAGACCTGGGCTGCCACTGAGCACACTCTCAGGTCTAATCCCCTGGCCAGGAGGAAGCATCTCACAGACAAAGACAGACGGAGGTCCACGTGAAATGGCTTTGATGTTGACCTTTGTTGTGGTCAGCTTCACACTGCTAGCAGAAAACACCTGACCAAGAGTAGCTTGTGGGAGAAAAGGATTTATTTTGGCTTATAGACTTGAGAGGAAGCTCCATGATGGTAGGCGGAAAACAATGGCATGAGCAGAGAATAGATATCACCTTCTGGCCAACATAAGGTGGACAATAGCAACAGGAGAGTGTGCCAAACACTGGCAAGGGGAAGCTGGCTATAACATTCATAAGCCCACCCCCAATAATACACTGCCTCCAGGAGGATTTAATTGTCAGATTGCCACCAGCTTGGGACCAAAGCATTCAGAACACCTAAGTTTATGGGCAACGCCTGAATCAAACCACCACACCCTGCCCCTGGTCCCCATAAACTGATAACCATACATGATGTAAAATGCAATGCATTCAGGCCAACTTTAAAGGTCCCCATGTTTAAAAATATGTTTTATTATTTATTTATTTGAGAGAGAGAGAGAGAGAGAAAGAAAGAAAATGAAAATGGACATGCCAGGACTTCTAGCCACCTCAAACAAACTCCAGATGCATGAGCCACCTTGTGCATCTGGCTTGCGAGGGTCCTGGGGAAATTGAACCTGAGTTCTTAGGCTTCAAAGGCAAGCACCTTAACAACTAAGCAATCTCTCTAGCCCATATCCATAGGTTTTATAAATCCCAGTGATGTTCACATATCCTCATAGTCCAAGATCTTTTAACTGAGCCATAATGAAAAAAAAAAACAAAACATAATGGCACAGAATAAATATTGACACTGTAAAATATGGCTTTGGGCATAGCAAAGAAATATTCAACCAGTACAAGATTTAAGCAGGGTAAATAGAAAACTCTATAGCTCCAAGTCCAACAACTCTAGTCATTGACAAGTCTCCAAGTCTGTTATTCTAACCAGTAACAAGGCTCACATTTCCATTCTGTTCCCCCTCACCCCCACCCCAGCTAGGCTACTCACAATCCCAGAAAATTTTATCTAGTGCTGGGAGCTCTCCTTGGAAGCCATCTCATAGTCCTGGCATCTTCATTGGGTTTCCACTGCAACCCACAGTTAATCCTCATGGCTCCACTGGGCTCCATGCAAGTAATCCAACAAGCGTGCTTCACACTGCCCATGGCCATTTCCAAAAGACAAAAGAGTCTTGCAAATTCAGTGACCCTCTCTTTCCTGCATTTGTTATATGCCATAATATCAGGTGGGCTACCAGTTTGTTAATCTAGGAGGGGAATAAAGCAGACTTTGAAGAACAGGACACTCCTTCAGCATTCAGGCCCCTTCAAAATATTCTGTATTCTTTCTGCTGTCCCAATGCAGACCAGCTGGCCCAATCTCAAAGGTTGTAATCTCTAAAACAATTGCAGCTGGATGGGCAGCAGTTTTGGTCCAAAGATTTCATTTCCTTCTGCCATGTCCCTCTGCTTAGTCCATTTCTACACAATGTAACCCTGCACAAGTTCTCAGGGCACAGCCATAACAGCAAGCCTCTCACACAAACTGCTTCTAGTCTAGTCCAGGCGAATCTCTTTCTCACCCTCATAAGCCAAACCTCACAGTCCATAGTTCTTACTGCATTCAGATCTTTCAACTCTGACCAGACTAGTCCATCAAGCTGTACTTACAGCACTGCAAGGCATTTCTTAGACCAAGATTTCAAATCCTTCCACATTCCTCTCAAAAAATCACTCAAGGGCTGGAGAGATGGCTTAGCAGTTAAGCACTTGCCTGTGAAGCCTAAGGACCATGGTTTGAGGCTTGATTCCCCAGGACCCACGTTAGCCAGATGCGCAAGGGGGCACATGCATCTGGAGTTTGCTTGCAGTGGCTGGAGGCCCTGGCACGCCCATTCTCTCTCTCTCTCTGCCTCTCCTTTCTCTGTCTGTCACTCTCAAATAAATAAATAAAACTTTTAAAAAATCAGCTCAAAAAGGCCAAAAGCCACACAGGTGTCTAGCAGCAATAATCCAACTTCTTGTTCCAATCTTACTGTTGCAATCAGGTTTGCATTGCTAGCAGAAAACACCTGACCAAGAGCAGCTTGTGGGAGGAAAAAAAAGGGGTTATTTTGGCTTACAGACTCAAGGGGAAGCTCCATGATGACAGGGGAAAATGATCAGAGGGTGGACATCACCCCTGGCCAACATCAGGTAGACAACAGCAACAGGAGAGTCTTCCAAACACTGGCAAGGGCAACCTGGCTATAACACCTATAAGCCCACCCCCAACAATACACTGCTTCCAGGAGGCATCAATTATCAGAATACCACCAGCTGGGGACCTAAGCATTCAGTTTACGGGGGATATCTGAATCAAACCACCACAACCTTTCTGCTCTCTTATAGGCAAATAAAGGCCATAGAAACTCACTGGTTTTATACATATATGTATGGGTTGGAGAGATAGCTTAGTGATTACTTTGCCTACAAAGCCAAAGGACCCAGGTTTGATTCCCCAGGACCCACATAAACCAGATGCACAAGGTGGCGCATGCATCTGAAGTTCGTTTGCAGCAGGTGGAGGCCCTGGTATACCCATTCTCTCTCTCTCTCTCTCAAATAAATAAATAAATATTTTTTAAAAACAAGACTCCAACTCAAACAAGAATGGGTGGAAGAGCAATGGCAGGATACCCTGTGTTCTGCTCTGGCCACTGCAGGTGAGCTCATGGCAGACCACCAGGGCACATACATGTGCACTCACCACACACACCATGTTACGTGCACATATTCACACAAGCAAAAATAAGTGTAGAACAAAGTCTCCAGCACTAAAAGTATTTTCTAAAAAAGAGCCCAGTTTGGCTAGAGAGATGGCTTAGTGGTTAAGGAATTTACCCACAAAGCCAAAGGACCCAGGTTTGAATCCCCAGAAACCATGTAAGCCAGATGCACAAGGTGGCACATGTATCTGGAGTTCATTTGCAGTGGCCAGAGGCCCTGGTGCACCCATTCTCTCTCTGTCATATACATACATATATATATCTTTCTCTCAAATAAATAAATAAAAATTTAAAAATATTTAAAAGTAAAAAATTTTTGAAAAAAAAAGAGCCTAGGGCTGGAGAGATGGCTTAGCAGTTAACGTGCTTGCCTGCAGAGCCAAAGGACTCAGGTTCAATTCCCCAGGACCCACTTAAGAGGCCCTGGCATGCCCAATCTCTCTCTCTCTCTCTCTCCCCCTCTCTGTACCTCTTTCTCTCTCTCAAATAAATAAAGAAAAATAAGAAATTGCTTAGTGGTTAAGGCACTTGCCTGCAAAACCAAAGGACCCAAGTTCAATTCCCCAGGACCCATGTAAACCAGATGCACAAGAGGGGGCATGCATCTGGAATTCGTTCTCTTCTCTCTCTCTCAAATAAAAAAGACAAATAAAATATTTAAAAAATAAAATATTTAAAAAGAGCCTAGTTAATGCAGGGATACAGGCATAGAACACCTAATTACTGCAGCAGCTAAGCACTGAGGGCTACAGTGGATGAGGGTATTTAGTTATATTCAGGGCATATGTAATGTAAGATGGTTTGCAAGAGGTCTTAAGCCTAATGGCAGGGGAGATGCCTTCACGGAGAGTCATGGGTTACCTTGGTGTCAACACAGACGAATTGATCATCCTTCACAGAGAGATGACCACCATACCCAAGGCCAGTGAACGACGAACTGCAAAAGCCCTGTTCTCAGGGATAACAATAACAACATCGGAGTTACTTAGCTCTGGGACACACTGCATCTCAGTTCACCCTAGTCCTTGACAGCAAAATTAAATCTGACGTCACCTATCAGGTTGACAAACACCGAGGCAGCCTTCCCAGTAGAATGAGCTCAGACTTCCGAGGGCCCTATCTGCCCGTGGGTTGGAGTCACCTGCTATAGCCTGACTGATGGTGACCAAGCCTCCCGGAGATCCTGGAGCGAGGGACAAATACAGCCATGGAGGAGAGGGACAAGTCGTGCAGGAGCTCAGTGGAGTCATGAGCTCCAAGTCTCACCTTGGGTTTAAACCTGTGGGCCCTATGGATACTGCATGGCGTCCCTCCACAGCCAGGCTCTGAAGGAACTCGTGCTCTCGCTGTCGAAGAAAGGGCAGGCTTCAGAACCAGTGTGTAAGCTGATTAGACCAGCCATGTCCTTTAAACGAATGGAACAGCTAGCGGCATTAAGGTCCTCACAAAAGGTCGTGTGCTTTCCTCCCTATTGGAGAAGATGACCGGCTACATTCAGGCAGCAGAGGAATGACGGTATTAACATTCGTGACAGATGCAAGACATATGTAGATAGCACCCTGGCCCATAGGCAGTTCAGCCTCCTCCACAATTAAAGGTGACCATTAGCCACCGAGCAAGGTGAGGTCATACTTCCCTGCCTGAGACAGAGGCAAAAAGGAAATAGAAAAAGAATTTTCTCTCCTTGATACGTTTCAAGCTGTAATAAATCAGAATTTAGATCTTTGGTGAATAATTCATGTTTATCTAAAAGAAAAAATGACTTTCATTATGTTTCATCTCCCTCTTATTGAGTTCTAGAAGCCAATTCCTGGACCGGAGCTCCCAGAAATCTGCAGCGGTTTGGCCTGATGATGTCTTTCCCTGGAGAGTCCCTCCTACCACCTCCCTGTCTTCACTGAGCTGTGTTTGGCTCCCTCAGGCTGATTCAAGATGGGGATAAAGGCAAAAGGCAGGAAGAGTCCGTCAGGGGCAGCTGCTGGGGCTGTCTTCCCTCTGGTCCTCCTGGACCCCACCACTGCGTCCCTTGACTCAGGTACCAGGGCCCAGGCTCACCTCTGGGACCTGCCACTCTCAGATGGGACCTGACAGTATCCCCTCCACCTCTCTCTGCAGAGGGCTCATTCTCTATGAAGGAAGTTGGGCAGGCAGGGTCCCTTCAAAACAACACACCACCCTTCCTCCAGCTATTTGGAGCTGCTGGCCTTTTGATATTCATAGCAGTGTAATGCACCTCTCCACCAGTGATAACCCCTTCTCTTTCAAGCTCAAGTTCAGGTCCCACATGGCAGTGAGGGTGAGTTCCTTCTGACCCAGGTTGGTGAGGGGTGAAGATGAGACGACCATGGGACCAAGTTAAATGGGCTGGGCGTGTAGCTCAGTGGTAGAGCATGTGTCTAGCATGCACATAGGCCTGGGATGAGGCCCTGAGGTGGAGACCCAGCTCAGCCACAATGACACAAAAAGTTCAACACTGTGTCCTTGTACATATCATTTCACTGGTGGTCTGCTCAGTGAGGAAAACATACCCTGCCTTGGGTATTATTTCATTTTACTTCATGTGTGTGTCTGTGGCGTGTGAGTGTGTTGGATATGCATGTGCACATGTGTGAGTGCGTATGGAGGCCAGAGGTCGACGTGGACTGTGTTCTTCAATCACTCTCCACTGTGTTTTTTAAAAATATTTTTTGTTTATTTTTTATTTATTTGAGATTGACAGACAGAGAGAAAGAGGCAGACACAGAGAGAGAATGGGTGCACCAGGGCTTCCAGCCACTGCAAACGAACTCCAGACACATGCGCCCCTTTGTGCCTCTGGCTAATGTGGGTCCTGGGGAATTGAGCCTCAAACTGGGGTCCTTAGGCTTCACAGGCAAGCGCTTAATCACTAAGCCATCTCTCCAGCCCTCCACTGTACTTTTTGAGACAGGGTCTTTCACTGAACTTAGCATTCACCTTGTTCAGCATGGAGTTGTGTTTTGATAAATGCTCGCAGTGTTACAACTGCTATCGACAGCAGGCTCTTATGACATGGCATAACATGAGACCACATGTTATGGAAAAGACAGACAAGCTTCTCTGGCTGGGACTTCAGCGGTGCTGTGACTTCTGTTCAGGCAGAAGGGGTAAAGCAGCGATGGGGGCAGTCTGCTCGATTCTCTAGGGCTGGTATCCGCTGTCTATGGACACAGGCTTTGATTTGTGTGTGTGTGTATGTGTGTGTGTGTGTGTGTTTGCATGCCTATTCGTGTGTGTGAATGTGGGTGCACTCGGCACACATGTGGAGATCACAGGACCATTTCTGGTGTCAGTCCCTGCCTCCCACCTTGTCTGAGGCAAGACCTTTCATTCACCACCATCAAGTCCAGGCTAACTGGCCCACAGGCTTCCAGGGTGATACTCCTGTCTCCACCATCCTTCTAGACCTAGCTGCTGAGATTAATGATGCTAGTGCTAGAGCGGCCAGCTTTTGTGGGTGCTGGGGATCTAAACTCGGGTCCTCATGGTTGCATACCAAGCACTTTATCCACCAGGCTATCTCGGTCCAGATACAGCTTTTAAGGATTTTTTTTAATGCACAAGCCTGTGCCTTGTATTTGGTGGGCTAATGGGCTTCCGGCTCCCTTCAGGAAATGCGCAGTCTCAGCTGGTACGAGCATCTTGTCGGCGTCGTGGCCTCAGGTCTGAGCTAATGAAGTTTCAGCGCCCAAGTTGCTGAGGAAGCACGAGCACAGGGTACAAGATACTCAGACAAGCTCCAACTGGCAACAGGCCAAGTTAAACTGGTGCTCTCTTCCTGGGCAAGACATTTCTCAAACCATCAAGTCAAGTGCGCACCGAGTAGAATCGGGCTCGGGAGGTAAGCCAGCAAAAGCTGAAAGTAGAAAGGGGATTTGTGGGGAAGAGAAAGGGGCTTTGTGGGATTGGGAGGGGGACAAGAGAAGATAATGGGTAGTGAATCTGACCAAAATGTATTACATACATCTATGAAGTGGTCAAAAATAAAATTTTTATCTCTCTCTATCAAATAAATAAATCAATTAAAAAATAAATAAAATTTTTAAATAAAAAAAAGATTGCAAGAGGGGACAGATGACAGACCTGAAGCCAGCCTTTGCCCCATTAGTCACCCAAAGGGAGCAATAGGCTCTAGACCAGGAAGGGCTTTGGGCAAAGGTGGCCTTCAACTTTCCACAGAGTGACTTGGGCAATTTTTATAATCCAAATATCACAGGTGTTATCTGCAGTGAAGTGAGTGAGTAATAGTGAGCTGTTCAATTGTGTGGCTTCCAAAAATAGTGATTTTTAAGTTAAAAAAGAGCAAATGAAAGCAAGAGGCTTATTTGGGATTTTTGGACAGGAGTAGAAGTAGGTCCACCACTTTTTCTTTTTTTTCTGTTTTTTGTTTTTTTTGTTTTTTGTTTTTTTTTTTGTCATCTTGGACCTACAAGTTTTCGTCTGGTTTATAATTAAGGACCACTTAGTCTATAAACATTCTGATTATGTGGCCTGTGGTGGTTTGAATGTGATGTAAAATGGCCCCCACAGAATCACGGGCTTGAATGCTTAATCTCCAGTTGTTTGGGAAGGCTATGGAAGCTTTAAGAGGTGGAGCCTTGCTGGAAGAAGTGTGTCATTGTGGGAGGGTCAGGGGCTTGAGGTGTTGTAATGGCCCAGTCAGGCTTGCTCTCTCTACCACTTCCCTGATGATGTGAAGATGTGATGCCAGCTGTCTACTCCTGCCATGATTTTCCTGCCATGATAAAACCTCCCCTGGAAACTGTTTCCTTCCCTAAGCTGCTTCTGGAAACAATATATATGTTTGGCTTTACAAGGTAGGGTTTCATTCTAGCCCATGCTGACCTGGAATTCTCAGGGTGCCCTTGAATTCATGGCAATCCTCCTACCTCTGCCTCCCACGTACTGGGATTAAAGGCATGTGCCACCGTGCCTGGCCTTGTTGTTGGTCCCCAACCCCCTGTTCAGGTATTTTATCCTAGCAACAAGAAAGTAACTGACACAGAAAATTGGTCCTGGAAGTGGGACCATTGCTCTGGTTCTTTGGTTTACAGGAGAAATGTGGAAGGACTCAAGAACTTTGGACTGCAGAAGCCTTACAGTATTGTAAAGCAGAGCTTAATGGGTCATTCTGGTGGGTGTTTGAATGATCAGAAGGCTGATAGAAATATGAACTATGGAAGCTCAGCTTATGAGGTTTCAGAGGGGAAAAGAGTATATTGGGAACTGGACTAGACAGGGGCAGCTCATGTGATGTTCTGGCAAAGAAACTGGCTTCATTCTATTCATGTCCTGAGACCCTGCATAAGTTGAACTAAAGTGATGGATTAATGGGTTTGGTGGAAGAAATCTCAAGACAGGAAAACATTGCCTTTGTGGCATGATACCTCTTTGCTTCTCTAATTTAGATCTAAAATAAAAGAAAGGAAGATACAGAGCAGGAAGATATGAAAGATACCAGGTTTGGCACAGAAAGAAATGTAAGCAAATTGAAAGTCCCAGGCCCAGAGACAAGGATTGGTGCAATTGTTAAAGAGGTTACCACCATGAAGATAAACTAATTACTCTACACTGGGACAACAAGAAAGATGCCCTTTCTGGGAGTGGTGGTGCACATCTTTAACCCCAGCACTCGGGAGGCAGAGGTAGGAGGATCACTGTGAGTTTGAGGCCACCCTGAGACTACTTAGTGAATTCCAGGTCATCCTGAGCTACAGTGAGACCTTACCTCAACACCCCCACTCAAAAAGAAATAAGAAAGAAAGAAAAAAGAAAGGAAGGAAGGAAGAAGGAAAGAAAGAAAGGAAGACAGAAAGAAAGGAACCCTGAAAGCAAGACCAACCCATTGAAGGCTCAAACCAGTTATAATGTAAATTCCTTTGAGAGAAAAATGCCTAAAGGCAGAATGCTGAAAGAGTTCCCTGCACCTCAAGGTCAGGCTTCATCTTTACTTGGAATTTTTGCCCACATGGTACTGGTTTTAGATGCATGAAAAATGCAAGAAAGATGTTGGAGCTGCCAGGCCCAAGGGACATCTTTCAGGAAGAGCTGTGGCTCAAAGCAGAAGATGACGGGGGTGGGGCTGCTCAAGCCTTTCGGAGCCTCAGGAGTTGATGTTTCCTCGGCTGAGTTTCGCTCTTGCTTCGGTCCAGTCTGTCCTTGCCATGCCTCCATTCCTCCATTTTGGAATGAGAGTGTTTACCGAGTGCCAATATGTGCTGGAAGCATACGACTTGTGTTTTGATGTCTCAGAGCTCGCAGTTAAGTGATTGTCCTGTGTCTCAGATGAGACGCTGGACCTTCAAACAGTGTTGGAACTGACAAATAAATAAATACACTTTAAAAAATTAAATGGTAACAAATTAAGGGTCCAGCATTTTGTCTATCTTTTTCCCCCTGTGATGGGCCCTACCTGTCTTATGACGACTGCCACATTTAATATGGAAAAGACTTTCATTGCTCCTTTTATTCCTTTTTTCTCTTTGTAATCAACTTATTCCATCAGCCCCAGCCCTGGGCAGCCACTGATTTCTTTCTTTTTTAAAAAATATTTTATTTACTTATTATTTGCAATATAGAGGCAGGTACAAAGACAGAGAGAGAGAATGGGCATGCCAGAGCCTCTAGACATTCCAAATGAACTCCAGACACATGAGCCACCTTGTGCATCTGGCTTATGTGGGTACTAAGGAATTGAACTGAACCAGGGTCCTTAGTCTTCACAGGCAAGTGTCTTAACTGCTAAACCATCTCTCTAGCCCACTGCTGATTTCTTAATTGTCCCTAAAGTTCAATATTTTCAAAAATGCCATAATAATGGGTTAATTCAGTATGTAACTTCTGAGTTTGGCCTCTTTCACTTACCATAATGCTGTTGAGATTCACCTATGTTGTTATAAGTAGCCATTTTCTTTTTACTACTGAGTTTTATTCCATTATATGGGCATACATAGTTTATCCATCCTCTGATCGAGGGGTTTTTGGATTTTTTGTAAGTTTTACGATTCATATGCAATTTTTTAATATAAATAGAAATTTTCATTTCAGCCAGGCATGGTGGCGCACACCTTTAATCCAGCACTCAGGAGGCAGAGGCAGGAGGATTGCTAAGAGTTCCAGGCCAGCCTGAGACTACATAGTGAATTCCATGTCAGGCTGAGCTAAAGAAAGACCCTACATCGAAAAACAAAATAAATAAATAAATAATAAATGTTCATTTCACTTAGATAAATACCTAGACGTAGAGTTGTGGGACTGCCAAATATTCCCACAGCAACTACCATTTTGTGTTTCTACTAGCTTAGTGAGGAAGTTTCAGCTGCCCAACATCTCTGTCAGCACTTTTTTGTTACCAATTTTCATATTAGCCATTCTAATATTGTAAAATAATGCCTTAAAGGGTTTTGTTGTTGTTGTTGTTGTTGTATTGTTTTGTTTTTTGAGGTAGGGTCTCACTCTAGCCCAGGCTAACCTGGAATTCACTATGTAGTTTCACGGTGGCTTCAAGCTCACGGTGATCCACCTACCTCTGCCTCCTGAATGCTGGGATTAAAGGCATGTGCCACCACACCAGGCTATATGTCTTATAATTTTTGTTTAAAATTTATTTATTTATTTTGTTTTAAATTTATTTATTAAAGAAAGAGAGAGAGGAGAGAGAGAGAGAATGGGCACCTGAGGGTCTCTACGCACTGTAAACAAACTCTAGATGTATGCATCACCTCTGGTTCCTGGCTTATGTGGGCTCTGGGGAGTAGAACCTGGGTCCTTAGGCTTCGCAGGCAAGTGTCTTAACCACTATACCATCTCTCTAGTCCTGTCTTGTAGTTTTAATTTGCATTTCCTGGTAGTTATCTTAACGGAAGCTAGAGTCACCTGTGAGGGATTATGTAGATCAGTTTAGCCTCTGTTCCTGTCTGTAAGGGATTATCTTGATTAGGTTAATTAAACTGGGAAGACCCATGTTCGCTGTGGGCAGCACTATTCCGTGGGCTGGGGCTCTGGGCTGTATAAAGAGGAGAGCTGGCTAAGCAGCAGCATTCACGGCTCTGTGCTTCCTCGTTGTGCTAAGTGTAACCAGCTGCCTCAAGCTCCTGTTACCTGGCCTTCCCCGGCATCATGCACTATAGCCAGGAACTGAAAGGGGGAATAAACTCTTCCTCCCTAAGCTGACTTTTGTCAGGTATTTTGTCCCCAACAAGGAGAAGCTGACTGGTACACATGGTCTGACCTCAGATCTGTCAGGATAGAAAGGAGCACGCTTGCCCCGAGGAAAATTCAGACCACATTTTTCTTTTTCATGTCCTGACTACATACATGAAGTCAAGGGCTAAAGCATTCGAACATTTCGTTTAGCCACCTAGAAGACCAGACTGTGGTAAATTGAGAAAACAGTGCTGAATTTGTCCTCCAAATGGCCTTGGAACAGCAGTTATCCCAAATCCTGAAGCAGGTGTTGAGGTCAGAGGCCGAGAGCCTCTGATTATCAGTCCTGGTCCCCTCAGGCTTGCTCAAATGACCCAGGCAAGAAATCACAACTGCCGATATGGACTGTATCTTAGTCAAGAAACTCATCCATATGTCTCCAGGTCAAGAAGTCAAAGCCAATTTGCTTCCGTGACCCAGGCCAGCCTGCGGATCTGCTCGTGAGGAGGCAGACCCTTAGCCAAAGCTAAGACTGACCCTGGTCTCATTAGCACCTCAAACTGAAGGGAAGGGGATGGCACCACTGCACTCTCTCCAGATCCTTGTGCAAAGGAAGACTATTCTTTTAAGTTTTCCCAAATATGAATTCTCCTAAGAGCTAAAACATTTTTTAAAAAGATACATCTCAAGCCAGGCGAGGTGGCCCTTGCCTTTAATCCCAGCACTCGGAGGCAGAGGTAGGAGGATCACTGTGAGTACAAGGCCACCCTGAGAATACATAGTGAATTCCAGGTCAGCCTTGGTTACAGTGAGACTCTACCTTGAGACCCCCCCCCCATAAAAAAAAGATGCATCTCAGCCATTTCATTCATGGGCAAAAGAATTGGAAACAAGTATTTAAACAAAAACCTGTACCCAAATATTCATAGTTGCAACCATTTTTTAATAATCAGAAAATAGATATTAAAAATAGATATAAGCTAACTGCCCATCAACAATTAGTGGATAAACAGAATGTGGTACAGCCATACAACGGAATATTATTCAGCTATGAAAAGACTGAAGAAAGGCTTGGAGAGATTACTCAGTGGATAAAACGTTGGCTGTGCAAGCTGGAGGTCTTTGAACCCACATAAATGCCAGGCTGGGTGTGACAGCCCACCTGTAATCCCAGTACTCAGAAGGCGGAGGCAGGGGACCCTCAGGGCAAGCTAGCTAGCTAGACTCTCTGAATCAGCAAGCTCTGGGCTCCCATGAGAGACTCTACCTCAGTAAATAAAGTGGAGAGCAATTGAGGAAGTTACTTGATGTCAACGTCTGGTCTGCACACACATGTGCACATGCACCCATACAAACAAGAGCCTACACGCATGCACACACAAACACAGGAATGAAGGATTGATTCATGGGACATGCCGGAAACATGATGCTCACTTCCGGTATCTAGACACAAAAGGGCACATGTTGTATGATTATGTCTTCCAGACACAGCATCATGACCTCACCACTGTGAGGTTTTAAACAAAACTCACTACCAACACTATCTACACAAGACCTGCATAATAGGAGGGAAAAACTGATGACATCAAAACAGAAGAGCAGCCAGGCAGGTGTGGTGGTACACACCTTTAACCCCAGCACCTGGGAGACAGAGGCAGGAGGATCACTGGGAGTTCAAGGCCAGCCTGAGACTACAGAGGGAATTCTAGGTCAGCCTGGGCTATGGCAAGACACTACCTCAAAAAATTTAATAAAATAAAATTTAAAAAAACAGAAGAGAGGCTAGTTGGAAAGAAGAAGGGATTCAGTGGAGGGGGAATTCCGGAAGGGGAAATGGGAGGATTGTGGGAGGGGATTATGATCATGGTATATTTTCTATATCTATGAAAGTTAAAAAATAGAAAATAATTTATTAAAGTTTAGGAGCTGGAGAGATGGCTCAGCATTTAAGGTGCTTGCCTGCAAAGTCTAGCAATGAGGTTCCCCAGGACCCAAATAAAGCCAGATGCACAAAGTGGCATATGTATCTGGAGTTCATTTGCAGTGGCAGGAGGCCCTGGTACACTCATGTTCTTTCTCTCTCTCCAAATAAATAATTATTAAAAAATGATTCGCAGGGCGTGGTGGCTCATGCCTTTAATCCCAGCACTCGGGAGGCAGAGGTGGGAGATCGCCGTGTGTTCGAAGCCACCCGGAGAATCCATAGTGAATTCCAGGTCAGCCTGGGATAGAGTGAGACCCTACCTCAAAAAAAAAAAAAAAAAAATGATTCTCACAAAAAGAAAAATGAGGTGGAAAGTGAGGACCAACCTAGGGATTTGTCGTTGGTCCTCCACGTGTGCACTGCTGTACAATGCACTTGCACACTCACACACATCACGTGTGCTCACAAATCCTCCGTGTCTACCACCATCTGCATATAGAGAAGGTTCTCCCGCTCACAATGAGAGCAGCACTCATATTCTTTCCATGACAACCTCTGCAATGTCCCCTGAACCCTGGCAGGTGTGATGGAGATGAGTGGACCAGGGCTAAGTCCTGGGCTTTCTCCTTGTCATTGTGTTGAGTCTTGGGTATCCCCAGTATTTGCCACCATCTGTGAAAAGAAGGTTCTCTGACAAAAAGAGAGAACAGCGTTAACCAAAGGGGTTACACATATACACTGAGAAGAGGTGCTGAGGGCCATAACGTCTCCATTTAGCCAAAGAACACTGAAAGCTTCCCTTTAGAGTCTGTGACTTTCTAAGTTGCAGGCTTTTGACCGGGTTCTCAGTAACCAGCATGAATTCCCTCCCACTGAGCTGGTTTCACATTGCAGCCAGAGAGCAGTTGATTACCCCTGAAACTTATGTGCCACTATTGCACCTGTGGGCAAAATAATGTTTCAATGGTTCTTAATCTCTTACTGTCAAAGTATGCTATTTCTTTTTGGTTGTTGCTGTTTTTGAGGCAGGGTCTTACTCTAATCCAGGCTCACCTGGAACTCACTCTGTAGTCCTAGGCTGACTTCAAACTCATAGTAGTCCTCCTACCTCTGCTTCCGAGTGCTGTGATTAAAGGCATGCATTACCATGTCTGGCTTCATTTTTATTTTTTATGTTTTTTAAAATGAAAGAGAGAGAGAGAGAGAGAGAGAGAGAGAGTTGGTGCACCAGGACCTCTAGCCATTGCAACTGAACTCCAGATGCATGTACCACCTTGTGTGCATATGCGACCTTGCATCTGGCTTACATGGGATCTGGAGAGTCAAAATGGGCCCATAGGTTTCACAGCCAAGTGCCTTAACTGCTAAGCCATCTCTCCAGCCCTCCAATTCTTTTTTTTTTTTTTAATATTTTAATTTGTTTATTTGAGGGAGAGATAGAATGAGACAACAGAAAGAAAGTGAGTATGGGTGCCTCAGGACCTCCTACCACTGCAAATGAACTGAGGATTTGCAAGCCAGTGCCTTTAACAGCTGAACCATCTCCCTAGCCCCTAAATTCTTTTTACTTTTCTGAATAGTCTATTCTAGCCAACCCAAGTTCTCCAAGAAACCAGGGCAATCTATGCCCCTGAGCATCTAAGGTCATTGTGCTGCTTAGCTTTTTGTCATTGTAATAAAATACCTGAGATGTTACAAAAAAAAAAAAAAAACCTGAAGGAACGAAAGATTTATGTTGGCTCACAGTTTTAGAGGTTCTGGGCCGTGGTCATCATGTTCAGACATGATGGAAGAGAGGGCCTGGCGGAGCAAAGCTGCTCACCTCGTGGCAAACAGGAAGTAGGGAGAGGAAGTAGGGAGAGGAACAGGAACAGGAAGGCGTAGGGGGCAGGATATATCCTCCAAAGGCACCCCTCCGGTAATCTACTTCTTCCTAGTAGTTCCCACCTCCTAAGTTTCACTTCTCCCCAATAATGCCATCTAATTCTGAATGCTTGTGTTGGAGGGATGGCTTAACAGTTAAGGCATTTGCCTGCAAAGCCAAAGGACCCAGGTTTGATTCCCCAGGATCCACGTTAGCCGAACACACGCATCTGGAGTTCTGCAGTGGCTGGAGGCCCTGGTGTGTCCATTTTCTCTCTCTCTCTCTCTCCCTCTTTCTTTGTCAAATAAATAAATAAAAATATTTTTAAAACTTCTGAATGCTTGATGGATTAACCCACTGATGAAGTCTGAGCCCCCATTGGTCCCACCACTTCCCCAAAAGGCCTACCTTGGAGCATGCTGCATTTAGAATATGAGTCTTTTTTTAAATTACTTTTCTGGGGGCACGGAGTGGTACTTCATATCTGAACCATAGCATTCCTATCGGTCCCTCCACTTCGATGTTTTCAGACATCTGGAAATGTGGGAGAATGCTGACTTTCCCTTTTAGATGGTTTGAACATTGATCGTATCAGAGGGGAGGGAGGCATTGCATAGACTCTATTGGAATCAAATGGGAGAGGGAGGGTAGCAAAATCACTCAGACCATTGTCTGAACTTGGCTTTGGGAAAGACCAGAGGCACAGGAGAAGGAGGCAGAGAGTGTAGCTACAGGAGAGGGTGGGCAGTGGTGACCACACCTTGGCACGGCCCTCTTCCTGGGGGACAGGGCAGTGTTATTACTGAACCCTACAAAAGAAGAGGAGCAGTCTTGCGCTCTGGGGGGCTCCACCTGGCCCAAGCGTCACCTCCCACCAAGCCTGGAGAATTGACCAACTGTGCAAATAGGAGTCTAGTTTTCTGTCGCACCATTTTCTCTTTATCATTTCATCCCCCGCTGCCCTTTGTCCCCCCGTGCCAGGAGTCTATTCTGCTACAGTGCTTGCTAATGATGCTGGTCCTCTGCGTGGGGTCAGAGCCTGCTCTGCGCTTGCTCACTCGGGGCCTGCGCAGCACCTGGAGCTCCTTACTGCACAGCTTTGCTTTGCCTGCCATTGGGTTGCTACCAGCTCGCTCTTCCTTCTCAGGCATGCTCTAGACAGCCTTGGGCCGGAGGGGCATGCCTCTTTTCTGGCTCTTTCCTGAATGGCAAGCTGCTTTGAGGCTTGGACTGCAAGGATCCTTATGGGATGGAAGAATGTAGGAACAGGTAGGGACAAAGAATAGAAAGGAAGGAACCTAGGTTTTATGTATCTGTTAAGCATCCTCAATTCCATCAGTCCTAGGAGATAGATTTTTGTTTTAATATTTTTATTTATTGATTAGAGAGAGCGAGAGAAAAGAGAAAACTAGGGGGAGAAAGAGAGAGTATGGACATACCAGACCCTCCTACCAATGCAAACAAATTCCAGATGCATGTGTCACTTTATGCGTCTGGTTTTATGTGAGGAACCAAACCCTGGATGTCAGGCTTTGCAAGCAAGTGCTTCAATCACTGAGCAATCTCTCCAGACATTTTTTTCGTTTTGGTTTCTTTTAAGTTTTTAAAAATTTGTTATTAGCCAGGTGTGGTGGCAGACGCCTTTAATCCCAGCACTTGGGAGGCAGAGGTAGGAGGATTGCCATAGTTTGAGGCCACCCTGAGATGACGTAGTGAATTCCAGGTCAGCCTGGGCTACAGTGGACCCTACCTCGAAAAACCAAAGAAGAATTTATTTATTTGAGAGAGAGAGAGAGAGAGAGAGAGAAAGAAAGAAAGAAAGAAAGAGAGAGAGAAGGAAAGAAAGAAGAAGATGAAGATGAAGAAGAAGAAAGAGAGAGAGAGGATGGGCACACCAGAGCTTCTAGCCACTGCAGATGAACTCCAGATGCATGTGCCATCTTGTTCATTTGGCTTATGTGGGTACTGGGGAATCGAACCTGAGTCCTTAGGCTTTGCAGGAAAGTGCCTTAACTGCTGAGCCATCTCTCCAGCCCCCGCTTACCCTTAATGCCTCTGCTTTGCTGGCACCATCAGCACAAGCACATGTTCACCACAGTGACACAGCACTGGCCATGCGCAGCAGAGTTCAGCCGAGCAAAAGCTCAGGCCGCATGCCTGCATCCATTCTCATCAAACAGTCAAGGGGCCCCATAGACTCAAATGAGCAAGACCCACTCCCTGACAGAGAGGGGCCACAGGAGCACATGGGGTGCCCATCAGTGTAGCAGAAGTCACCTGTGGTACATGGAGGAGCATGAGGTACCCTGGGAGGAAGGCGCTCGCCTTGGGGATGGGGATAGGAGAAAGTATCACAGTAGAGAGGCCATGTTGCTGGGCCATGACAGGCAAGGATTTGCCAGTCAGACTGATGTGGTGGCACATGTCTGTAATCTCAGCACTGGGGAGGCTGAGCAGGGGTATAGCAGGGAATCTGAAACCAGCCTGGGCTATGTAGGGAGTTCCAGGCCAGCCAGGGCTATATTGAGAGACCCTGTTTCAGAACAGAAAAAGAAAAAAAAATTTTTTTTCCCAGTCAGAAAAGAATGAGAAGGGGTTTTCAGAAAGAGCCAACAATAAAAGGCAAGTCACAGAAAGATGAATTATGTTTAGAGAATAAAGGAGGATTGGTGACAGGAACATGGGCTGCTGGGGACAACACCCAGCCACGTTCCCCCTGAAGAAATGCTGTGTAAATACTGCGGATGATGCAGCAAGGATCAAACAGGGAACCAAGAAACTATTTTATGATAATAAGGTAGTCTCCCCTGAGATTTGATAGGATAGTTCTTTTCTAAAATATTTTATTTTTATTTATTTGAGAAAAAGAGAGAGATAGAGAAAGAAGCACAGAGAAAGGGGCAGATAAAGAATGGGCATGCCAGGGCCTCTAGCCACTGCAAACAAACTCCAGACACATGTGCCACCTTGTGCATCTGGCTTATGTGGGTCCTGGGGAATCGAACCTGGGTCCTTTGGCTTTGTAGGCAAGTGCCTTAACTGCTAAGCCATCTCTCCAGCCTGATACTTCTTTTCTAATATAGTTTGTATTGAGAACTTTGATATAGGAACATACTGCTAATTGGTTGAATTTCCATCGGGTTACTGTCTTTTGTTCCCTTTCCCCTGCCTCCATTCCACTGAAGTCCTTCCTTGGTGGGGGGGATCGTTAGTCACCACGGGGGTCATGAATGCATGGGGGTTCCTGGGGGGAGGACAGTGCCTCACAGTAGGCATTCCCACCCTATGGCTCTTATATTCATTTTATTTTTATTTTTAAATTTTAAAACATTTTATTTATCTATTTATTTGAGACAGAGGGATAGAGGAAGAGAGAGAGAGAGAAAGAGAAAGAGAGAGAGTGTGTGTGAGAATGGGCATGCCAGTGCCTCTAGCCACTGTAAATGAACTCCAGATGCATGCACCACCTTGTGCATCTGGCTTACTTGGGACCTGGAGAACTGAACCTGGGTCCTTATGCTTCACAGGAATATGCCTTAACCAATAAGCCATCTCTCTAGCCCTACTCTTATATTCTTTATTCTCCCTCTTCTGCAATGTTCCCTGAGCCTTGGAGGGTTTGTTCAAAGTCTCCCTTAGTGTTGGGCTCTTAGTAACCTCTTATTTTCTGCTTTAATTAGTGTTGAGTCTCCTCAGTGTCTTATTACCATCTTGACATGATATTTTTAAGAAGTATGAGTCTCTCTGTGAGATGCAGGTTCTGTTTGAGTCATAGGACCCTCTAAGGTACAGATCCCTCACAGGTGAGGTAGATGCTCTTCAATGACATATAGGCCCCTCTATAAGGTAGAAGGTCCCTCAAGAGACATAGGACCCCTCTTGAGGTTTAGGCTCCTCTGTGAGGTAGAGGCCCCTCAGTGAGATATAGACCCTCTTTACTGAAATGTAAGTCCCCCTCAATGAGGTACAGACCCTTTTGTGATATATAGGCCAGGCTCAATTACTGGTACAGAACCTTAAGTGAAATACAGGCCTGTGAACTGAGGTAAGGCCCCTCTGTGAAGTACAGTGCCCCCTTACTGAAGTAAGGGCTGCTATGTGAAGTATGAGATACAGGCTTCTCTGTGAGGAAGAGTCCTCTCTGTGAAGTAGAGTCCTCTCTGTGAGGTGGAGTCCTCTCTGTGAGGTGGAGTCCTCTCTGTGAGGTAGAGGTCTCTCTGTGAGGTGGATTCCTCTCTGTGAGGTAGAGTCCTCTCTGTGAGGTAGAGGTCTCTCTGTAAGGTGGAGTCCTCTCTGTGAAGTAGAGGTCTCTCTGTGAGGTGGAGTCCTCTCTGTGAGGTAAAGGTCTCTCTGTGAGGTAGAGGTCTCTCTGTGAGGTGGAGTCCTCTCTGTGAGGTGGAGTCCTCTCTGTGAGGTAAAGGTCTCTCTGTGAGGTAGAGGTCTCTCTGTGAGGTGGAGTCCTCTCTGTGAGGTGGAGTCCTCTCTGTGAGGTGGAGTCCTCTCTGTGAGGTAAAGGTCTCTCTGTGAGGTAGAGGTCTCTCTGTGAGGTGGAGTCTTCTCTGTGAGATAGAGGTCTCTCTGTGAGATAGAGTCCCCTCTGTGACGTAGAGTCCTCTGTCAAGTAGAAACCCCTTGGGCCCTCAGTGAAGTATAGGCCCTTTGTGAAGTACAGGACCCCCACTGAGGAATAAGCCTTCCTGTGTAGTATAAACCTCTGTGAGGTAAGGTCTCTAGTGAGGGGCACAGGTAGGCCTGAGGGAACTGTATCCATTACACCATCATATACACTTGATCTCTCTCATCTCTTTGTACTTGTTATGGACAGGTTAGGGAGTGAAACCAAATGCAAATCAGCTCACAGGTTCAGGCAGATTGTACTATCTGATCCTTGAACTTGTATCACCCTTTGTTTTGGCCCTACTACAGATGAAAAAAACACCACTGCTCCTCTTAGATACCCTTGGGCATTTCTGAGGTGACTGAAATGGTGAGCAGTTCATGATGAAGTAAGTTGCCCAGGGCAGGGACCTCACCTGAGCCTCACCTTGGCCTGCCATGCCATTGTTCCCTTCCCAACTAGTCTCTTAGTAGCTGCAGTTGGCAGGGCTACACTATGACTTTCCTGTAGGGCTGCCATATTTAGAAAATAAAATAAAACACAGGATACCCAGTTAATTTGAATTCCAGATAAACAACTTTTTTTTTTTCTCTTTAGAAAGGGTCTCACTATGCAGCCCGGGCTGGCCTGGAATTTACAATCCTCTTAATTCAAGCTCCCAAGCGCTGAGATTATCGGCATGCACCACCACGTCCAGCCACGCAAGTGCTTTTTTCTTAAAGCGAATATGCTCCATGAAATATTCCTACTACACGCATACTAAAATATTCATTGTTTATCTGGAATTCAAACTTGACTGGGTGTGCCGTATTTTATGTGTCAATCCTTAGGAAGGGTCCTAAGATACGTCCTCTTTGTGGACGTCTTCTTCTGTTAAAGAAAATAAAACAACAGAGAAATAATAGGGCTGGGGGAGATGGCTCAGCAATTAAAGGTGCTTGTTTGCAAAGCCTGCTGGCCTGGGTTTGATTGAGGAATTAAACATAAAGCCAGAGGCACAAAGTGGCACATACATCTGGAGTTCGTTTGCAGTATCTCCGTCTCTTTTCCTCTCTCTACTCATAAATATGTATACTTACAATTGCATTGATAAGAAGATGACTATAACTCAGACTAGATACATTATCACAGGTTCATTATTTATATATTTTTGTGGGTATTTTTTTGAGGCAGAGTCTCATTTTGGCTCAGGCTGACCTGGAACTCATTCTGTAGCCCAGGCTGACCTCAAACTCATGGCATTTCTTCTACCTCAGCCTTCTAAGTGCTGGTTTTAAAGGTATGCACCATCTGGCACATATTCATTATTGTTATATTCTTTTATGTCTTTTTTAAAAGAAGCATCTTTTTATTTTATTTTTTATTTATTTGAGAGACAGAAAGTGGCAGAGAGAAGAAAGAGACACACAGAGAGAGAATGGGCACCCCAGGGCTTCCAGCCGCTGCAAACAAACTCCAGACACATGTGCCACCTTATGCATCTAGCTAACGTGGGTCATGGGAAATCGAACCTGGGTCCTTTGGCTTTGCAGGAAGCACCTTAACTGCTAAGCCATCCCTCCAGCCCATTTTTATGTCTTTTTTTTTTTTTTTTTAGTAGAAACAGAGAGAGAGAGAGAGAGAGAGAGAGAGCACAACAGAGCCTCTAGCCACTGCAAATGAACTCCAGACACATGTGCATCTGGCTTTACATGGGTACTAGGGAATCAAACTTGGGTTGGTAGGCTTTCCAGGCAAGTGACTTAACTAAGCCATCTCTCCAGCCCTTTCTCTTTTACTTTAAAAGAAATTAAATCAAAATATGTTCATGGGCCCTGGAAGCATCTATGGGCCCCAGCTACAAACCCTACTATATTAGTTATCTTTCTGTTACTACATAAAATACTCAGCCAGGCATGGTGGCACACACCTTTAATCCCAGCACTCGGGAGGAGGTAGGAGGATTGTGGGGAGTCTGAGGCCGACCTGAGACTACAGAATGTGTTCCAGGTCAGTCTGGGCTAGAGTGAGTCTCTACTTTGAAAAAGTAGATAAATAAAATACTTGAGGTAATCTTTCTACACAGAACAGGTTTCTTTGGCTTCATAGTTTTGGCATCCTAGTGATTGGCTCCGTTGATTCTGGGCCTTCGGCAGGACAGTTCATCATGCAGGGAGTGAGTGGAAGAGCAAACCCACTCACCTCATGGCCAGAAAGTGAGAGAGAGGAAGAGGTCAGGGTTCCACAGCCTTCTAGAATGGCACTTTTCTAATGACCTAAAGACCTACTAGGACTCATCACTGCCTCTGAATGGCATCACTCCTGGGGCCAAGCCTTTAACACATGGGCCTCTGGGGGACATTGAAGGTCCAAACCATAGCACCTACTGTCCCCGTGGATACCTCAGCTCTGAGGCCAGCTCATAAAGAATCCATTGCTCAAGTGATAGCTCTGTGATCAGATCCTAGAGGAGAGAGAGAGGAAGGGGAATGAGACAAGTATAGAACATGTGATGGTCAACGTGGTCACCATGAGTGAGATGGTGCTCTAGTGGGACTTTAATAGGGACAGTCATCCAGCTCATTAACCTGAGGGTCTACACTGTGGTGTGTGTCATGCAAACATATGGCCTGGGGTGCATGTAGCATGCTATAATGAACTTTCCTGAGTGGGTCTGAGGCCCTGTTGGACTCACCCCTCCTCAATAGAGTAGTAGGCCACCATTAGGCAACAAACTAAGATCTGGGCCACATCTGGTGAAGCACTAAGAAATTTGCCAAGTAAACTGGGCATGGGGACGCTTGCCCTGAATCCCAGTACTTGGGAAACTGAGGTAGGAGGATTACCATAAGTTTAAGACCAGCGTGGGGTACAGAGTGAGTTCCAGGTGGACCTGGGCTAGAATGAGACCTTACTCAAAAAAATTTAAAAAAAAATTTTTTTTTATCAGCAAGAGAGAGAGAGAGAGAGAACTGGCATGCCAGGGCCTTCAGCCACTGTAATCAGACCCCAGACCCATGTGCCACCTTGTGCACATGTGCGACCTTGCACTTATGTTACCTGTGCGTCTGGCTTCCATGGGATCTGGAGAGTTGAACATGGGTCCTTAGACTTTGCAGGCAAGCACCCTAACTGATAAGTCATCTCTCTAGCCCCCCAAATTTTTTAAATGAAGAAAATTTCCAAGGAGGATTCTTAGACTATTTTATTTTTATAAATGAAGTTTTATTCAACAACACAAGTGTGCATACTTGGTTCCATACTATTTGAGACTACTTTAAAAATTTTTTTATTGAGCCGGGCGTGGTGGCGCATGCCTTTCATCCCAGCACTCGGGAGGCAGAGGTAAGAGGATCACCGTGAGTTCGAGGCCACCCTGAGAATACGGAGTGAATTCCAGGTTAGCCTGAGCTAGAGTGAGACCCTACCTTGAAAAAACCAAAAAAAATAAAAATTAAAAAAATTAAATAAAATTTTATTGACAACTTCCATCAGTATAAACAATAAGCCATAATAATTCTCTCCCACCACCCTCATTTCCCCCTCCCAAATACACCCTCCATTGAATCCCTTCTTGCCAATTCGTCTCTCTTCTATTTTGATGTCACCATTTTCCCCTCCTATTATAAAGGTCTTGTGTAGGCAGTGTCAGCCACTGTGAGGTGATGAATATCAAGGCCATTTTGTGTCTGGAAGACAGTGTTAGACTACTTTTGTGCAGAGTTGAGCAGAAGCCAAAACAGTTTCCTATCTGGCCCTTTTCAGACAAAGTTTGCTGACCCTTCCTCAGTGGCTGTTGGGGGCAGTCACAGGATGGGATCTGGGGAGAAACCAATGTTTCCGAGTATGTGAAATGTAAAACAAAGCCTGGTATGGTTTGGGTGTCTCCTCCCCTAAGCCCAGATAAACCTGTAGAGATGGTGTGTGTGGCCACATTCCTGATAAGGAGCAGCAGGTTCAGGGCTTAGGGGCCGGGGAGAAGAGTGGTTAGAGGAGAGTGGAGCTGCTCAGAGATGCCTGCTTATCCTTTCACAATCATTTCAATCACCTGCCAAGCACAAAGCTTCCCTTACCTGACCTAATTAAAACTCAGATTGCTATTTTAACTGAGAAAAATGGTATTTTCAACTGATTCCGAAAGAAGAAAAGACTAAACATTATCAAGACCATCTCTTAGAAGATTAGGACAAAAAAAAAAAAAAAATCCAGAAGGAGATGCTTCAAAGCTGTTTTTGTTTTCCCTGGCTTTGAAATCCATAGACAGTCCTGATAACTTTATCTTCCTAGAAATTTAGCAAATATAGTCTATTTACTACTCGCAGGCAATTCCATACATAAATTAAACAGACACACACACACACACACACACACACACACGGCCCAGAGCCCTTTAAACAAACCCTCCCGAGAGTCCCTGATCTATCATGTCTCTTCCTGTGGCGAGGGCTTTCTGCCGCAGATCAATGCAATTTGAAAGTTTGGGGGTGATTCTGTTTTTCAGGTCTTGCTATTTGATGAGTTTTCAAATGGCCGTCTAAAGAACAGCTTACACGCTGTCTCGCCCAGATCTTGGGCGGCCTTCAGATGAGCTGCCACATTGAGAGATGGGTAGCAGAGATAGAAATGTATTTTATCTCATTTCTCTCTAAGTCAGCTTTTCAAGTAAGTTCCAACACAAGGCTTAGTAGATTCATGAAAAACCTTTTTTCAACCTCAAGAATGATATTTCTACTTCTCATCATCATATTTAGTAGGAGAGATGTTTTCCCATTTCAAAGGCTTTCTAGGCACAAATTGTGACACACACATACACACACACACACACACACACACACACACAGCATGTGGAAAGATGAGCCAATTACCTTTGACTGTACTTCTGAATATGATGGGTTTAAAATAGGATGAAATATTCTTAAATACCTAATTAAAACTTTTAGCCAGCTTAGCTACATAGAATGTGGTGTGCTTTATGGTCCTAACAAACATCCAGTCTTGGGAGAATATACATATTTTTTAACTGGGTCCTGCTGTATAGTCCAGGCTAGCCTTGAACTTGTGGCATTCCCTTTGGGGTGTCCAGATTGACCTCAAGTTCTCAATCTTCCTGCCTCAGCCTTCTAAGTGCTAAAATTACAGACACGTGCCACCACACCCATTGAACATGCATTTTAAATTTTCACTTAATTAATCATTTGTTTATTTGTGTGTGCCTGTGGATATATATGTATATGTGCATACTAGGGCCTCTTGCCACTGTAAATGTACTCCAGACACAATGCCACTTTTGCATCTGGCTTCATGTGAGTACTGGGAAATCAGACCAGGACCATCAGGCTTTACAAGCAAGCACCTTTAACCATTGAGTCATTTCCCCAGCCTGAACTTGAATCTTACATGTTTGTTTCACTATGTTGTTACCAGGTCATCCAAGTAAACCCCCAGGTGGGCCAGATCCCATGCTTAACCTAAGGCTACAGTCAGATCTGTTTCTGAACATTCAGTTGCCTGTGGTTCACCTAGAAGACAGACACAGACAAAAGATACAGAGCAGTGAGTGTGCCCATAGAGCCTCTCCCGGAAGTGTCTTCTGGTTGCTGGTGGTATGTATTAACAAGATTGCTTGCCTGGCTGACTGATGGGCCCCCGAGCCTCATTCCTAAAAGGGACATTATCAATAGGGCTCATCAAATGGTAGAGCAAAGGAGCCAACGGACAGATGAAGTGGGAGTTAGCCGAGTCTCTCGCTTTCTGCCAAAGACGATAAATTTCTACCTCAGCTCTTCCGTGAAGATCATCGGGCACCCTGACCAAACTGTGCTAAGCTTCCTTGTCCAGACCACCAATGTCAACTTGCTTTCCTCCACCTGGCCTCTTTATTTAATATACCAGGGAGCCGGTAAGCAGAAAAAGACATTATTGATACCTAGCAACTAAAAAAAGGTAGAGAGAGGACCAAGACCAATGCTGTCAGAACCGCCAGCCCACCAGGGAGGTCCCCACATGCATAATTCTGAGGCAACCAACTGCCCCTGACTACAAAGTTAGGAAGCTATTGGCTATGAACAACTGAACATCCAATTAAAGTTATGTAACGAGGGAAGGATGCTTTCATCACAGAATAATCTGTCCAGTGACATTGATTCCAAGCAAAGAGTAGGACTGGAATTCAAAATACTTCATTCACCAACATGATCCAGGTTTGGACAAATCAGAAACAATGTCTGACTGAGAGACCAAAGCTTCACACCGAACAGCCCTGTTTAGCCCTGGCTGGCTAAGTCCCGTCCCTATTTCCAGGTCAACAGCAGCTACCAGGGCTTGGGCCCGCTTTTGAGACATTTTCTTGATCGTCCCTTTGTGGTGACAAGATGTCTGCCACACCTCCAAGCATCACTTCCTCATCTAACAATAAAGTTGGGAAGCAGGAAGGCAGGAGTAAAAAGTTCCTCCTCTTTCATCACGTTAAGTCTCTTCCCGAAGCCCCTGGCAGACACCCTCTTAGAACAATTTGCCAGAATTAAGTCATACGTAGTTTTTTTTCTTTTCCTTACAAGCTGTTGATCAAAGCCTGGTCACTGCTCATTCTAAGCAAATGCTCGGCCATTGAACTACACCCAGCTGTCAGAAACCCATCTTCTCAATCAAATACCACACGGGCATACTGGAGCGCAATGGACCATTCTACGAGGCTTCAGAAGGTCCCACATTGCTACCTGTTCTAGAAGCAAACAAGAATCTGTTAGCGTAAAGGAAAGTGGCCTGGGAGGGACAGTGAGCAAGTGCCACAGGGTAGATGACAAACAATGACTGCCCCATTGATCTTCCCATAACTCTTGCTTTTCAATTGTTCCCTGTGGGGACCTATACATGTGACTCTGGAGAGCCTCAAGGTCATGACAGAAAAGCAGCGGCCACATCCCAGTTGAGGGCTTGAGAATTCTGATCTCAGTCAATGTGATTGGGACATCATGTTTGATTCTGTTCTTAAGGGGTGACATTTGTGCCCTAGATTCATAAAATTTGACTTATGGCTCTTCCATCAATGAGCCCAGGTTATGCCTCCTCTGCCTTCCATGTGTGAGTGTCTGAGGAAGTCCACAGGAGCCTGTAAAACCACAAGGAAGACATACTACCATTGGAGTTTGCAAAAAAAGAAAAAGAACATTGTATTAGTCTCAGCTGTTTCAAAAGGAAATATCAGGCTGGGGAGGAGACCCCATGGGTACAATGGTCAAGTGTGACAACCAGTTTGGATGCTCAGAACGCACACAAAGCCAGATATGAGAGCACTCACCTGGAAGTCCAGTCTTCCTACTATGAGATGGAGGGGTGGATCTGAGGGAATCCCTAGAAGTTTGCAAGGCCAGCTGGCCTGCCACACAGCCGTGAACAGGAGACCCTGCCTCAAACAAGGTGGGAGGCAAAGGCTAACGCACAAGGCTGCCTCTGACCTCTCTACATGTGCACCGTGGTATGCATGCAGCCCCCCCCCCCAACACACAGATTAAACGGGGGGAAAGTAGTTGTGAAGTGAGGGAGGGAAAGAAGCAAACTAGGAAGACAGAACCTTTACAAAGATACAAAGAGAAAAATTACAGGATATCTTCAGGGAGGGAGTCCCTTTGGCCCTAAGGCTGTTCCTAAAGACTCATTCACGTGGAAGTCAGGGCTGTGCCCGACTCTTCCGCAGGTCTTCTCTTTCCCACAGGGATGGTCTCTGTTCTAGGTCATACGAGGTACCCTAGTGAGCCAACTCATTCCTGCAGAACTGATAACAAGCACAGGCCCTCATACTCCTCCCCAGACCTCCTCCATTTGCTGATAGTGTGACTTTTTAAAAATAATTTCTTTTGGACAGAGACAGAGACAGAGGGAAAGAGAGAGAGAGAGAGAATTGGCATGCCAGGGCCTCAGCCACTGCAATCAAACTCCAGACACTTGCGCCACCTAATGGGCATGTGTGACCTTGGCTTGCCTCACCTTTGTGCATCTGGCTTATGTAGGATCTGGAGAGTAGAACATGGGTCCTTAGGCTTCACAGGCAAGCACCTTAACCTCTAAGCCATCTCTCCAGCCCGACAATATGATTTTGCAGCCCCTCCCATTAGAGATGGACTCTAGGCTGATCCCCCACCACTTGCTTTGTCTGGTACCATGCAATGAAGGTGACCCCGAACCACTGGGAACCCAGCCCTCACATTTCCTCTTGTTCTCTGGGAACCCTGTCACCAAGATCAGGAGCTTGGAGCTGAAAGATTCATAACTCAATGGCACTCATTGCTGCATCCAAAATCTAGCCAATCCAAACATGGGAATGAAGCCACCAGCCAGCCCCCCGTCAAGCCATCAGCTAAGCAGGGCACTGACTGGCAAGCTGAGCAGAGGAGGTGTACGGAGCCAGACCAGGAGCACAGTGGTCTATAGGCTTATGAGGAGTGTTGGCTGGTTCCTCTCACAAGCCACTAAATCTGGGAGCCAGTTATTTTGTGTTGTTCTTTAAACAGAACTGATTTTCAATATTACTTATTTGTGAGGGAAAGAGGGAGAGAATGGGCATGCCAGGACCTCTTGCCACGGCAAACAAGCTCTAGATGCATGAACCACTTTGTGCATTTAGCTTTACATGGGTATTGGGGTATAGAACCAAGACTTGCAGGCTTTGCAAGCAAGTGCCTTTAACCATTGAGCTATCTCCTCAGCCCGTTTTTTTTGTTTTACATTTTTGGAGGCAGGATCTCACTCCAGCCTGGCCTGGAACTCCCATCCACTTGCCTCTGCCTCCTGCAAGCTGCGATTACAGACCTGAGTCATCGCCCCAGGCTGGGGTCATTTGTCATGAAGCACGCACCGTCTGCTTCCCTCCCCCACATGCACACAGTCACCAGAACGACCAGAGCCTTTTCTCAACCCATCCTCATGTGAGAGAAAGACCTGAGACTGCCAGGGAGCTGGCGTATCATCCTCTCTGTTTCAGGTATGTCATGATGAGACCTCTGAAATGTCTTGCAAGTGATGCCAGGCATGGGGACACACGCCTTTAACCCCAGAACTCAGAAGGCTGAGGCAGAAGGATTGCACGACTTTGATGCCAGCCTGGGCTACAGAATGAGTTCCAGGTCAGCCTTGGCTCGAGTGAGATCCTGCCCCCCCCCCAAAAAGACTGGAGAGATGGCTTAGCCATTAAGGTGCTTGCTGGCAAAGCCAAAGGATCTAGGTTCTATTCCCCAATACCCATATAAGCCAGATGCACAAGGTGGCACATGCATCTGGAGTTCATGAGCAGTGGCTAGAGGCCCTGGCACCCATTGTCTCTATCTGCATCTTTCTCTCTCTCTCTCAAATTAATTAATTTATTAATAAGTAAAAAACATATGTGTGGAAGTTGTCAATAAATGTTAAAAAACAAAACAAACGAAAGTCTTACTCTTGCAAGTGGGAGGCTGGGAAGATGGCCCAGTAGAAAAGAGTATTTGTGGGCTGGAGAGATGGCTTAATGGTTAAGGCACATGCTGTGAAGCTTAAGGACCCAGGTTCGATTCTCCAGGTCCCACATAAGCCAGATGCACATGATGGCACATGCATCTGGAGTTCATTTGCAGTGGCTAGAGGTCCTGCCATTCCCATTCTCTCTCTCTCACTCTCTCCCTCTCTCTGTCTCTAATAAATAAATAAATAAAAATAAAATCTTAAAAAATTTTTTTTAAAAGAGTGATTGCTGCACAAGCACAAAGGCCTGAGAGTACCTGAGTTCAATCCCAAGCACCCATGTAAAAAGTGGGACATGGGGCTGGAGAGATGCCTTAGTGGTTAAGGTGCTTTCCTGTGAAGCCTAAGGACCCATGTTCGACTCTCCAGATCCCATGTAAGCCAGATGCACAAAGGTGAGGCAAGCGCAAGCCTCTGGAGTTCGATTGCTGTGGGTGAGGCCCTGGCGTGCTAATTCTCTATCTCTCTCAAATAAAAAAGTATGTTAAAAAGTGGGACATGGCTATGCATGCTTGTAACCCTAATCCTGGGGGGAGGGGGGCAGATACTGAAGAACCTCAGGCCTCAATGGTCATCCAAGAACAGCAGCTCCAGGTTCAGTGAGACTCCAGGTTAAGGAAATGTGAGGATGAGCAATAGAGGAGGAAGCTCGACATGCCGATAGAAGAGACAAAACTACACAATTCATGTGTGTGTGTGTGTGTAGTGTGTGCGTGTGTGTATGCAGATGCACATACCCCGTGTTTGTGCGTGTGCACAGAGGTCACAAGGGAATGTTGGGTGTCCTCCTCTACCATTCATTTGCTTGTTTCTTTGAGGCAGAGTTGCTCACTGACCCTGGAGTTGCTATTCTTCAGTTAGACTGGCTGACCAGTGAGCCCCAGAAATTTGCCTGTCTCCACCCCACAGGACTGAGGATACAGGAACGCGTGGCCATGCCCAGTTGCTTCTATGGGTACCAGGAAATTAAACTCAGATCAGACCCGCTCTGACCCTCCTGCTTCCATGGCAAGTTCTTACCTAATGAGCCACCTTCCCCAGCTCCTAAACAATTCTTTTTTGGATTTCGAGGTAGTGTCTCACCCTAGCCCAGGCTGACCTGGAATTTCACTATGTGGTCTCAGGGTGGCCTTGAATCACTGCAATCCTCCTACCTCTGCCTCCTGAGTGCTGGGATTAAAGGCGTGCGCCATCACGCCCGGCTACAATTCTTCTTTAAAGTGCATTTCCATAGTGAGGTGTGGTGGCACTCAAAAGGCTGAAGCAGGAGGATTGAGAGTTCAAGTCCAGCCTGGACTACATAGCAAGATGCTATTTCAATATCCTCCCCCCAAAACATGAGCTTGCAGGGGGAGATAAATAAAGGGAAGTTATATTAGGTTGGTATAAGCAACATGCTTATGCAGAAATATTGCACTAAACCCATTAGTATGTACAGATTAATACATACTCATCAAAACTTAAATAAAGTTAAAAAACCCACATACAGTATGTGGTTAAAACTTTCAAATAAATTAAGTGAACTTCTAAGAAGAACAAGAAGCCAGAAATCTGCCTTCTGAGAAATGACATGAATCTGCTGCCTCCAATCCATTTGTTTCCACCATTAAATGTTACACAAATTATAGCCTAGAAATATAGAGGTCCATTTATGTAAAAGCTCAGGTAGGAAAAATGTCAAGCTAGAAATGAAAGGTTCAGCTTATGAAACTTACAGGGATTTTCTCTATTTCTGCTCCTCCACCATCACCCATCCCTGCCCTGCCTTCTTGTTCACGTCCACACTTCTCCAGTCACATTCAAGGAACCCTTTCTTCTATTTTCTGCATGTTTCTTGCCTTTTCCCTTAAAATCCTGTTTAAAAATCTACAAGAGGGGGCCTGGAGAGATGGCTTAGCAGTTAAGGTGCTTGCCTTAAAGACCCAGGTTCAACTCCCCAGTACCCATGTAAGAGTTCGTTTGCAGTAGCTGGAGGCCTCGATGAACCAATTATCTCTCTCTCTCTCTCTCAAATAAATAAAATATTCTTTAAAATATCTACAAGCAGGTTAGAGAGATGGCTCAGTGGCTAAGGCACTTGCCTGCAGAGCCTAATGACCCGAGTTTAGTTCCCCAGAACCCATGGAAAGCCAGATGCACAAAGTGGCACACTTTTAACCCCAGCGTTCAGGACTGTAAAGGATCACTGTAAGTTTGAGGGCAGCCTGAGACTACAAAGTGAATTCCACGTCATCCTGGGCTAGAGTGAGACTCTAAATTGAAAACCCCCCAAAAAGTCCTGAGTATGTAGATTTATGCTGGTGGGAGGTTTAGCGCTGGTTCCCACCCCACGAAAGGGGCCCTTGAAGAAGTTTCCCTTTCCCAGGGGACCATGAGAGTTTGCTGAGGAATCTGCCATTCTGCTAAACTCAGAAGGCCTCAGCTGATAGAGACCCCGTTCTACTGAACACCTCCCCCAGATACGAATCTAGCCAGAAGCCTGGAATGATCACACCGAAATGAGGGTGAGGGCCACCTTCTCCTGAAGTCGGGAAGCCCACTGCCCAGGCTCCTCCAGCACAGGGTGTGGAGGGCCTACCCTGCACACTCACTCACTTTTTGCCACGTTGGTAGTCGGAGTTAGCCATTAGCAATAGAGGGTTTCTTTCTTCTTTCTCTCCTTCTTTCTCTCTTAAAATATGTTTTATTTTTCTTTACTTATTTCAGAGAGAGAGAGAAAGAGGCAGAGGCAGAGAGAGAATGGGTGCACCAAGGCCTCCAGCCACTGCAAACAAACTCCAGATGCATGCGCCCCCTTGTGCACCTGGCTTAGGTGGGTCCTGGGGAATTGGATCTGGGTCCTTTGGCTTTATAGGCAAGCACCTTAACCACTAAGCCATTTCTCCAGCCCCTCTTTCTTTCTTTCTTTCTTTTTAAAAATATATTTTATTTTTCTTTATTTATTTGAGAGAGAGAGAGAAATAGGCAGGGGGAGAGAGAGAGCAAGAGACAGAGAGAGAAGGAGAGAGAATGAGCGCTTCAGGGCCTCCAGCTGCTGCAAACGAACTCCAGATGTGTGCACCCCCTTGTAGGCAAGCTCCTTAACCACTAAGCCATTTCTCCAGCCCCTCTTCCTTCCTTCCTTCCTTTCTCTCTCTCTCCCTACCTTCCTTCCTTCCTCCTTCTTTTGTTCTTTCTTTCTTTTTGCATGGTAAGCTGTGCGGCTGCTGAGATGTCTTATGTGATAAGTCAGACTCTAAGGATGACAGTCAGAAGCCCAGCACCATGTGCTACTCTGGCTAAAAACAAAACTGGGCCAGAACACCCTAAGCCTAAGTGCAATTCTCCACGCACTTCCGTTCTGATGCCAGTGAGGCTGCTGCGGGGTCTCCCAGGGCAGCTCCTCGCTGCAAAATGAACAAGGAGAGATCTGGCTCTGGCTTTCTTCCTAGCTTGTGGTTCTGGGAAAGTGACCTAATCTCTCTGTGTCCCTGTCACATTCTCAGAACACAAGATCATTTTAAGTATAGAATGGTGATGAAATATTAAATGATGGCTGGGGAGATGGCTTAGTGGTTAAAGACACTTGCTTGCAAAGCCTAACAGCCTGGGTTCAATTCCCCAGTACCCACATAAATCCAGATGCACTAAGTGGTGCATGCATCTGGAGTTTGTTTGCAGAGGTCTTGGTGTGCCAATTTTCTGTCTCTAAATACGTAAATATTTAAAAACAAATATTAGATGGTACAACGCATTGCTAAAGAAAACATGCAGCCGGGCGTGGTGGCGCACGCCTTTAATCCCAGCACTCGGGAGGCAGAGGTAGGAGGATCACTGAGAGTTCGAGGCCACCCTGAGACTACAGAGTGAATTCCAGGTCAGCCTGAGCTAGAGTGAGACCCTACCTCGAAAAAACAAAAAAAAAAAAAAAAAAAAAAAAAAAAAAGAAAACATGCCTTAGGTGCTACAGTAGCAAGGGTGATGTCTGAATAAAGTGGGCTTTGCATGGTAACAAGTGACCCTTAAGATCTCAGGGGAAGACTAATGTCTTATTCACGTCATTGGTCCATCTGAAATAGGCATCATCTTTCTCTATAATGCCTCTTACTTTGGAGCCCAGGCTATTGATGTATCTCCTACCTGGGGCATTGCTGGGCTCATGGTACAGGAATCAACACTGCTTCTCAAAGCTTCTATTTAGAAGATGCACAGATCACTTCCGCCAAGTGTTCACTGGCTCGACTCAAGTCTGTCCTTAATAAAGAGTGAATGCATGACATCGCTATACTGGGAAAAGCAGGAAATGTTTTGTGTCTGCGTGTGTGCGTGTGGGTTTGTTTGTGTATGAGTGTGCACGGGTATGAGTGTGGGCTCATGTGCCACAGCGCTCGACACCTCGGGGTGCCAGTCCTTGCCTTCCACCTTGTTTGTTGAGATAGGGTCTCTCTTGCTCACCACTTACCATGCCAGGCTAGCTAACCCACAGCTTCCAGGTTTCTCCTGGCTCCCCCTCCCATTGGAGGTGCCTGCTGGGGTACAGGGATTACAGATGTGCCTGGTTACACGGGTTCTGGGATCTGAACTTCAATCGGCAGGCTTACGCAGCAAGCACTTTTAATCGCTGAGCCATCTCCCCAGCCCCGGGACTGTTTTAAACAATAAAGTCTACCGCTGCCACATAAAACCAAAATCCTAATTCCAGAAGTAAATATGGAAGCTCATAAAATAAACCCCAGAATAGTCAACCTTGAGCTACATGAAAGCTCCTGTCACTGAGCAGCCATCCCCATCTGTCTGTTCTGTCATCCTTAGTTGGCGTGCTATTTTCAAATGATAGCACAGGAGTGTGTGTCCTTTAGGAGTGGAAGGAGAGGGAGGGCTCCCATTAGACAGGAAGTAAAGCAGGACTCCTTAACTGAGCAGGAGAGATTTAATCCAGCCCGTCAAAACAAGGGCACTGGAAAAGAGAAGACAATGTAAAAAAAAAAAAAAAAAAAAAAAGAAGCCAACATAAAATGGAAGCAATCAAATTACATTTACAGACTTTGACACCATCCAGGTCCCAAGTGGAGAGAGTGTGGTCTGGAGCTGCGTTCAGAAGGGACCTGTAACATGCGCGTGATCACACCTTTCTTGTTAAAGCCAGCAAGACGGGAGAGTCGCTTGTCTTCCTGCTTTCTGGGGCCTCTGGTGGCTTCATTTGTTGTTTTGTCAGTCTTTCTCAAATATTTCTCACGGACGGGGATGCGAGCGAAACGCTCCGAGTTCTTGCATATCTGCGCATACCTTTTGTGTGCACCTCTCCTGAGTCTTGAGTGTGTTTATTCATTGCTGGTTAAGGCTGATGTTGATCTCTCTCTTCTTGTTTCTTTACTGTATGGATGGTGTGTGTGTCTGTGTGTTTGGAGGTTTGTGTGTGTGTGGGGGGGGTAATAGGTGTGCATGTGTGCACATGGACGCAGTGGCTAGAGGTCAACATTGCGTGTCTTCTTCAGTCCCTCTCCAAATCATTCTTTGAGACAGGATCCCTTGCTGAACCTGGAACCCACTGGTTTTAAGAGGAGGGTACAGTTAGGGTAACTGGACCCCAGAAGGTAAAAAGGGCAGGAAAATTTGTACTTACTAGAAATCAAAGATCATCTGATTTCTTATCTCTCTTGCCTAGTGCCCCAGACCTATTTTTCCACAAACAGCCAGGACCCCTCCTGGGAGGGAGGTCTTTCATAAGATTTAAACATTGTGGTTGGTCAAGTTCAGCCCCCAGAACCTGGTGCCAGAGCTAACCTCTTCCTGAGACAGCCCCTAGTCCTAACCAACCCGCTGGCCCTCTGGTTCCCCTGAGCTGGAAGAAGCTCACCACCCTAAGGTTATAAATACCTTTGCAAGGGGAGGGCAGGCTCTCTGATCACTTGGGAACTTCCAGCTGTGGGTGAGGTTTTCCCTCAGCTGGGCCTGGGCTGACCCAGCCAGGAGGGCTCCCAGCTCTTACTGCTCTTACTCTCCGCATGGTTTCTTTAAGCCCTCCAGCTCCCCGCATGGCAGGAACTTCTTAAATTTTCTTTTCTCTTTTTATTTTTATTTTTATTTTTTATTTTTATTTTTATTTTTATTTTTTGAGGTAAGGTCTCACTCTGGTCCAGGCTGACCTGGAATTCACTATGTAGTCTCAGGGTGGTCTCTAACCCACAGCCATCCTCCTACCTCTGCCTCCCAAGTGCTGGGATTAAAGGCCTGCGCCACCACGCCCGGCTAATTCTCTTTTTCTTTTTCATCACTTCTTTTCCCCAGGCCCTCCACATGGAATCTCTAGCCACATGGAAGCCTTTCCTTGGCTCTTTACTTTCCTCAATAAATATAATAATTTAATAATTATCTTTCTCAGTCTTCTTTATTGTCCGAGTCTTTGATTAAAATTAGAAGCAAAGATGGCCGTGGTGGCGCACGCCTTTAATCCCAGCACTTGGGAGGCAGAGGTAGGAGGATGCCATGAGTTTGAGGCCACCCTGAGACTACATAGTGAATTCCAGCTCAGCCTGAGCCAGAGCGAGACCCTGCCCGGGGGAGGGGGGGAGGAAAACAAAAAGAAAAAAAAATAGAAGTGAACCTAGGGTTTGGGGTGCAAGGACTTTCCTGGATCCTTAGCACCCTGTTATAGTTGGGTTAGACAAGCTAGCCAGAAAGCCCCAACAATTCTGAGTGTCTCTGCCTCTCCATTGCTGGAATTACAATTGGACAGCACTCTGCATGGGTTCTGGGGATCCAAACTCAAGTTCTCATACTTGTGTGGCAAACTCCTTTACCTGACTAAGCCATCTCCACAGCCCAGCCTTTATTTTTTTTTTTTAATATTTATTTATGAGAGGGAGAGAGAGAGAGGATAGGGGCTAGAAAATTGGCTTAGTGGTTAAGGTGCTTGCCTGAAAAGCCAAAGGACCCAAGTTTGATTCCCCAGGACCCATGTAAGCAAGATGCACAAGGAGGTACAACATCTGGAGTTCGTTTGCAGCAGCTGGAGGCCCTGGCATGCCCATTCTCTCTCTCTCTCTCAAATAAATAAATTTTAAAAAGAGAGAGAGAGAGAGAGAGAGGATGGGTATGCCAGGGCTTCCAGCCACTACAAACAAACCCCAGATGCATGCGCCACCTTGTACATCTGGCTTACATGGGTCCTGGGGAATCAAACCTGGGTCCTTCACAGGCAAGCACCTTAACCATTAAGCCATCTCTCCAGCTCAACTTTATGGTTTTGTTGTTGTTTTAGTTTTTCAAGGTAGAGTCTCACTCTCTAGTCCAGGCTGACCTTAGAATTCGCTATGTAGTCTCAGGGTGGCCCCAAACTCATGGTGATCCTCCTACCTCTGCCTCCCAAGTGCTAGGATTAAAGGCGTGTGCCACCATGCCTGGCTATTTTTTTTTTCATTTTATTCTTATTTATTTATTTGAGAAAAAGAGAAAGAGGCAAGGGGAGAGGGAGGAATTAGGGGAAAAGAATGGGTGCACCAGGGCCTCTAGCCACTGCAAATGAACTTCAGACGCATGCGCCACCTTGTGCATCTGGCTTACGTGGGACCTGAGGAACTGAACCTGGGTCCGTAGGCTTTGCAGGCAAGTGCCTCAACCGCTAAGCCATCTCTCCAGCCCCAAATGATGGTTTTGAACAGTTGTGTTCTGTTCCTTCCAGTTTGCGTAGGGAAGGTACAAGTGTCCCGTAAACCCTACAAGCAGATGAGTCACCAACCACTCTCATTTGTGGAGGCAGCGTGCCCAGAAACACGAATGCCCTCTCACGCCTCACAGGCTGCGCCCTGGGCCCCAGCCATGAGAAACTGTGCCTCGCCCTCCACGCCCTCTATGTTCCACCCGCTCTTTTGGAAAACATCACCAGGAAAGGTGACCCCAGAGCCCCAAAGACAGTGCCAGCTCCCTCTGGAGAGAAGGCCCACCCCCGGGCAGTCAGCTTCCCATGGCAACGGGTGAAGGAGCCACTGTCCCCAGGGGATGGAGGTGGAGACTGGAAAGACCTTTTTCAACAGCCTCACACAGCAGTCCTTGTTAGTCAGAGCCCTGCTCAGGCCTGCCTATACATACACGGTCAACAAGAGAGGGAGCCTTTCATTTTTACTTGTCCCCAAACATAGGGCTGTGTTTAATTTCTGGAAGAATTATGCAGGCAGCCCTGTCCTATGGTATTGACTTTTTTGCTGGCATGCTCAATGAAGTCGATAGGTTGAGAGTATCAAACAGACGTGGTGCCACTCCAACTGCATGTGGCCTGCGGGCCACACTTTAAATCCCAGTGCTCAAAGCCAAGGTGAAATGTGCCCTGGAAGGCTGGTGCTGACTCAATTAAACATCGTAATTATATCAGCATAGATTCAGATCTCAGAATACTCCCTTTCTCACTACATGATATCATGAGACACATTTCTGCTAGGACTGATCCATGGGTGACAGCTTTAATCCTAATCCAAAATCTCCACTTGCCTAGAAATGTCACAAGACAGCTGAGCACCACATGCTTCTTGCTGATCCTCCTTTCACATAAAGGATTGATTGTGTCTGCTGCTCTGCCTCCTGGTCAGAAAGGGACCCAGGGTGCCTTGCTCTGATCCTGCTCTGATTAGCCAACCCTGCCCTATCCCTTTTCTTTTTCTTTTAACTTTTTTCAAGCTACATTTATTTATTTATTTATTTAAGAGAGAGAAAGAGGCAGAGAGAGAGAGAGAGAGAGAGAATGGGCAAATTAGGGCCTCCAGCTCCTGCAAACTCCAGACACACGCACCACCTTGTTCATCTGGCTTATGTGGGTCCTCGGGAATGGAATCTGGGTCCTTTGGCTTTTCAGGCAAGAGCCTTAACCACTAAGCCATCACTCCAGCCCTGCTTTTTTTTTTTTTTTCTTTTTTAATATTTTATTTGAGAGAGACAGAATGGGTGCACCTGGACCTCCTGTCACTGCAAACAAACTCCAGACACAAACACTCCTTTTTGCATCTGGCTTCACATGGATACTGGGTCATCAGACCCAAGCAATCAAGCTATGCTAGAAAGTGCCTTTAACAGCACAGTCTTCTGCCCAACCCTTTCTTGTATTTTTTTTAAATTTTTTATTTTATTTATTGTTTGTTGTTGTTGTCTGAGACAGGAGCTCTATGAGGCCAGGCTGGCTGCGAATTCCTGGTCTTCTCCTGACTCAGCCTCCCTAGTGCTAGGAATACAGACACACACCACTTGCCGGCTTGCTCTGGTCCTTTTCTTCAGCACCAGGTGGGAACTTCCTAGAGAGAGGAGGAGCTCTGCAGGACGTGCAGAGGCAGACACCTGCCTCCAAGGCCACCGGGACAAGGCTACGTGCGCGGCTGTGGCTAGGTCTTCCACGTGGCGCCACGTAACAAATCAACCCAGATGTACTGGATTCCAACAACACATTCAGTCCGGCGTGGTGGCGCACGTTTTTAATCCCAGCCCTCAGGAGGCAGAGGTAAGAGGATTACTGTGAGTTTGAAGCCAGCCTGGGACTACAGAGTGAATTCTAGGTCAACTTGGGCTAGAGTGAGACCACACCCCCAAAAAAAAAAATTGCTGAATGTAGTGGCTCCTGCCTGTAATTTGCATATTCAGGAGGCTGAGACAAGAGAATTGCTGTGAGTTCAAGGCCAGTCTGGGATACATAGTGAGCGTCAGGCCAGCCGGGACCATATAGCAAGAGCCTGTCTTAAACAAAAACAGGGGCTGGGGAGATAGCTCATTTAGTAAATATTTTGCCTCACAAGAACAAGGACCTGAGTTTGGTCCCATTATTCACATAAAAATGCCGGGCACAGTGGCGTACACCTATAGTCCTGTAGGTGAGGAGGCACAGGCAGGGCTTCCTAGAGCTCACTGGACAGCCAGACTATGCTAGAGAGCTCTAGGCCAATAAGAGGCCCTATCTCAAAAAAGGAGGCAGAACCGGGCATGGTGGCGCACGCCTTTAATCCCAGCACTCGGGAGGCAGAGGTAGGAGGATCGCCATGAGTTCAAGGCCACCCTGAGACGACAGAGTTAATTCCAGGTCAGCCTGGACCAGAGTGAGACCCTACCTCAAAAAAAAAAAAAAAAAAAAAAAAAAAAGGAGGCAGGGCTGGAGAGATTGCTTAGTGGTTAAGGCCCTTGCCTGTGAAGCCTAAGGACCCAGGCTCGATTCCCCAGTACACATGTAAAGCCAGATGCACAAGGTAGCCTAGGCTTCCGGAGTTCATTTGCATTGGCAACAGGCCCTGGCACACCCATTCTTTCTCACTCTATCTGCTTCTCTCTCAAATAAATAAATAAAATATTTAAAAAAAATTAAGTTGAGCTGGGTGTGATGTATGCCTTTGATCCCAGCACTGGGGAAGCAGGGGTGGGAGGATTTCTGTGAGGTCAAGGCCAGCCTAGGACTACAGATGGAAGTCCAGGTCACCCTGGGATACACTGAGACCCTACCTCAACAACAAACAAGAAACAGAGGTGGATGATACTTCTGAGAATTACAACCATGGTTGTCTTCTAGCCTCCACATCCATGCACATATACACACGTACATGTACCTGTGCACATGTGCACGTACACAACACATGCATTTTCAAAAACAGACACATTTAACGCTGTCTCATTTTCTGTGATGGAATCTCCAGTCCTCTGCCCGGGGTTTCACAGGCTGCATTTCAGGGGTTGGTCAGTATGGTGGTTTGAATAAATGCCCCTCCCCCCAGTAGATTCAGGAGTTTATTAAAACTTCTTGGATTTCCAGCCACCTGGCTGGAGGAGGGCGGTCCAGTCCTAAGGCTGGTGGTGGATTTGAGATTCCAATTTAAAGATAGGCAAAGTGCCTGAGTTCCTCTGGAGTTCCTGAAGAGTGCTGTGTGGCTTGGCTTTTGGCTTTTGGCTTTCTCTCTCTCTCTCTCTCTCTCTCTCTCTCTCTCTGCCTGGTCCTTTCAGAGGGAGCTAACTTCTACCACTATGGAACTTCCCCTGGATCTGTAAGCTTCAATAAGTTATCTCTCTTCCATAATTGTGCCTGGTCTGGAAGTTCATCTCAGCAGACCTGAAGCTGTGGGCTACAATCAGTGTTCTGGTTTGAATGTCAAGGGAGCCGCCCCCCAGGCTCATGCTTTAAGCACGATCCTCGGCTGGTGTTTTGGGAGGTTGTGGGACCTTTGGGACATGGTTCACCCTTCCTCCCTACTTCCTGACCTGCTGAGATTCAAACAAGCCAGCCTCCAGCCTCCAAGCCATTCCACCACACTGTCCCTGCCACGATGGGCCGCACCCTTTAAAACCACGAACCCAAAGCCAGACCTATGTTTTTAATCCCAGCCCTCCAGAGGTGGAGGTAGGAGGATTGCCTGAGTTCAAGGTTACCCTGAGACTACATAGTGAATTCCAGGGTAGTCTGGGTGGGAGTGAGACCCTACCTAAAAAGAACAAAAAAAAAAAAGAAAACATGGGCTGGAGAGATGGCTTAGCAGTTAAGACATTTGCCTGCAAAGCCAAAGGGCCCAGGATTGACTCCCCAGGCCCCACATAAGCCAGCTGTATAAGGTGGTGCATGCATCTGGAGTTCGTTTGCAGCAGCTGGAGGCCCTGGTATGCCCATTCTCTATCTACCTCTTTCTTTCTCAAATAAAAATAAAATATTTTTAAAAAGAAAAAAAATAAGCTGGGCGTGGTGGCGCACACCTTTAATCCCAGCACTCGGGAGGCAGAGGCAGGAAGATCACGGTGAGTTCGAGGCCACCCTGAGACTACATAGTGAATTCCAGGTCAGCCTGAGCTAGAGTGAAACCCTACCATGGAAAACCAAAAAATAAAATAAAATAAAATAAAAATCCACCATAAACCCAGATAAACCTTTCCTCCCTTAATGTGCTCCTGTCAGGTATGTGCTCCAAACAACCAGAAAAGTGACTAAGTCTGCCAGTCTGCTTTGCGCCTCTGGAGACTCAACTAGGAAATAATCTGCTCCTCAACCAAGCAAGTTGTCTATTTCCCTGTGACTCTAGGAGTGACAGCCCTGCATTCTTCCTGTCTGTGTCTAGAGGTGGCCCTCATGCCCAGGAGGCCACTGCCAGCTCTCCCTGCGGTGTCTGGTCCTTGAGCAGTGCGCAGAAGGAGAGCTTGTATCTCTGAAGCCATCAGCAGATCCTCTTACTGCAGATGGTAAAGATAAGAGTTGTCTTTTTTTTTTTTTTCTTTTTGGTTTTTTGGAGGTAGCCCAGGCTGACCTGGAATTCACTATGTAGTCTCAGGGTGGCCTTGAACTCATGGCAATCCTCCTACCTCTGCCTCCCAAGTAAAGATAGTTTTCTATGAGGTATCACAAAGCTGGGGTTGACATCTGTCAGCGCTGCCACGTTCTATTGAGTAGTGACAGAGTCTACCCACACTCACGGCGGCCGACAGGACAATATAAGAGCTGCATAGACTCCTTGGAGGTTCCCCAAGGGTATGTCCAACCTCCTCCAAACTATTGCCTGGGTTTCATCTTCTCTCTTCCTCTTACGAGTTAGATGACCTCAGACAAGTTGCTTAGCCTCTCAGCCCCAGGCCTCCTATTTGTAGAAAGTGGGTAAACCCCACAGGATTCTTGGTAAGGCTGAATAAAATATCCCAACCTATGTGTTCAGTGGAATGTGAATCCTCAGTGCATGTTGGCTGGGATGGTGGTGGTCATACTGGCCTTGTGCAACTCTTGAGTCTGTACTGGACATTGAGAACAGAGAAGTTACTCAGGCCACAGGTACCCTTGGCTACAAAACCTACCATGAAGGTCAGATCCACGTGGTTGGCTACTCCAGAACCTTCAAGGAAGAGTAGCTCCAGTCTGGGACCTGAGGCATCACGGGAGTCACAGATACCAGCAGCACCCCACCAAATGCAACCGGTGACCAGCGTGCTCAAGGACATGAGGGCTTCAGCAAGATCCGCTCATCTGTTGTCAGCCCTGGGAAGGCTAGGCTCATGGAGCAAGTAGCCCCCCTAATTCCTACGGGGGAGACCACACGGTACATCTGTCTTGTTTGGGCTCTGCTTAATGCCATCACTTCTGGAAGCTCTTCTATATTCCGTACCTACAACTCTATTATCCGTTCCCTCGGAGGAACAAGAGCCGGTGCTCGTTATCACCCGAATTCCATAAATCCCACGAGAACTTTTAAAAATAACAAGTAGACTAGACAGTCGAGCCACCTTCAGTGCAACAATCAAGACACCTAACATCAAACACACGAGCTGAAGATAACAAGAGTCAGAATGACTCCGGCGGTAACGACACCAACAATAACCCCTACTGAACGGCGCGGGTCTCAGTAATACGCTGCTCTGGACACTGCCTTGAGGAGAGACCTGTCTGGGGGCCAGGCTCCTGCCTGCGTGAGGCCTCATGGGTGCTCAGTTGTCCTGTTCATGTGCTGATGTGGGGCCTCCTCGTGTGTGTGTGTGTGTGTGTGTGTGTGTGTGTGTGTGCAGCGCTGTGCTGAACAGAAGCCGAGCTCAAGGTCAGCCTCTTGACTGTACTGACTCCCCCCCCCCCATTCCAGAAACATACTAGATAATGCACAGGGCTTTTTTCTTTTCTTTTGCTATTTAAGAAACTTACAGTTTATCTCTCAGGAGGGAAAAGTGTTTCTCTAATTATTTTCGTTTTTTGGAACAGCTGCCCTGTGGCTGAACTGAAGGGATGGTTGTTTTGAGACTTATAGGCTTGGGAAAACACACATACACAATCCCTCTTGCTTTATTTCAAAGGAGGAAGTGATCCCTCAATAACGTCTGAGAGAATTGGACAGCGATATTCATCAGCTCTTCCCAAACCTGTAGGCAGTGCTATTGTGCGAAGGGGCAAGGGTCCTCCGTCTACTTACCTTTCCATTTGGGGAAATTTCCTCTGGAGGATTTGCTTTAGATCCTTAAAGCCCTTTGCTTATAAGGCCTGGAGTTATATACCAAACAAGCCAGGACACACAGCTGAGAGCCAAAGCTTGCTTTTCTTTTAAGTTTTTTTATTTTATTTCATTTATTTACTTTTTGGTTTTGTTTTTCTTGTTCTGGCCCAGGCTGACCTGGAATTCCCTATGTACTCTCAGGCTGACCTCAAACTCACAGCAATCCTCCTACCTCTGCCTCCTGAGTGCTGAGATTAAAGGCAAAGAGAGAGGACTGGAGACATGGCCTAGTGGTTAAGGTGCATGCCTGCGAACCCTAAGGACCCAGGTTCAATTCTCCAGGTGGTGGTTCATGCATCTGGAGTTCGTTTGCAGTGGCTAGAGGCCCTGGTGTGCCATTCTCTCTACCCCCCATCTCTAATAAACAAATAAAAATAAATCTTTTTTAAAAAGTAGAGAGACAGAAAGAGAGAGAGAGATTGAGAGAATGGGCACACCAGGGCCTCTAGTCACTGCAAACAAACTCCAGATGCATGTGGCACTTTGTACATCTGGTTTTACATGGGTACTAGGAAATCAAACCTGCGTCGTTAGGCTTGGCAAGCAAGTGCCTTAACCACTGAGCAATCTTTCCAGGCCTGCTTACATATTTTTAAGACAGGGTCTCAGGTAGCCCAGGTTAGCCTCAAACTCCCTGTGTAGCTGAGTCTGGCCTTGAATTCCAGATCCTCTTGCCTCCAAATAAAATAAACCCTTTCCTCCCACAAACTGCTCTGGTCAGGTGCTTTCGGCCAGCAACGAGAAGTCAACTGCAGCACCACTCCAGTCCAGTTCTGTTTGCCAGTGGCGATTTATGAGTTGTCTCTCCTGAGGCTGAGAACGTAATAGGTCAACTTGTAGAGTGCTTGCCCAGCATGCACAAAGCCCTGGGTTCCATGCCCAGCACCACTTAAAGTGGATGTGGTAGCCCATCTCAAAAAATAGATTCAAGGCTCCAGAAAGATGGTTCAGTGGTTAAGGTGCTTGCCTACAAAGCCTAAGGACCTAGGTTCGATTCCCCAGTATCCATGTAAAGCCAGATGAACATAGTGGCTCATTTGTAATGGCTAGAGGCCCTGGCCACCCATTCTCTCTCTCTCTCTCTCTCTCAAATAACTAAAAATAAATAAATTTAAACTGGGTGTGGTGGCGCATGCTCTTAATCCCAGCACTCAGGAGGCAGAGGTAGGAGGATCACCATGAGTTTGAGGCCACCCTGAGACTACAGAGTAAATTCCAGGTCAGCCTGGGCTAGGATGAGACCCTACCTCGAAAAACTAATAAATACATAAATTTAAAATCAAAGGTTCAATGAAGATGGGTGTGGTGGCACACACTCATAATCCCAGTGTCAGGAGACAGAAGCAGGAGGATCACCCATGAGTTTGAGGCTAGCCTGGTCTACATAGTAAGTCTGAGGCCAGCTACTTTTACATAGGGGAACCTATTCACAAAAAAAAAAAAAAAACAGAAGAAGAAGAAGTGCTGGAGTAATGACTTAGCAGTTAAGATGCTTGTCTGTGAAGCTTAAGGACCCAGGTTCGATTCCCCAGGACCCATATAAATCACAGGCACAGGGTGGTTCATGCATCTGGATGGAGTTTATTTGTAATGGCTGGAGGCCCTGGTGTGACCATTCTCTCTATATATCTGCCTCTCTTTCTCAAATAAATAAATAAAGTTTTTAAAAAAAAATTAAATAGTGTAATGAATCTGAGGTGCTTCTGGCAGCACTGGCTTGTGTTGCAGTCAGTGGAAAGTTTCAGAAGCCCGGTCTACAACACTATTCTAGCCTTTGTCATATATGTTCCCTACTTATGTGAACTTCCCAGAATAAGTAGAAGTATAGAAGTAGAAAAAGTTTGCAACGACCAGGGACTGCTCAATTCGCATAGGATTGCCTCACAATACTAGACATGTGCTCCGTCACTGAGTGCTAATCCAAGCCCTTTAACTTTCTTTTATTTTAGTTAACTAGTTATTTTGGTCTTAAAATATTTATTTCTAGTGGGGCGTGGTAGCGCACACCTTTAATCCCAGCTCTCAGGAGGCTGAGGTAGGAGGATCACCATGAGTTCAAGGCCACCCTGAGACTACACAGTGAATTTCAGGTCAGCCTGAGCTAGAGTGAGACCCTACCTCAAAAAATAAAAAATAAAATATATATATTTCTTTAATATTTTTTATTTCTTTTTTAGAGAGAAAGAGAGAGTGTGGGGGGGGGGTAATGGGTACACCAGAGCCTCCTGCCACTACAAATGAACTCCAGATACATGTGCCACTTTGTGCATCTGGCTTTTCATGGATACTGGGGAATTGAACCCAGGCTGTCAGGTTTTGTAAGCAAGTACCTTTAATTATTGCCATCTCTCCAGTCCCCTGGTTTTTTTTTTTTTTTAAGGGAACCCTTTATTTATTTATTTATTTATTTATTTATTTATTTATGAGAGAGAGAGAAAGAGGCAGATAGAGAATGGGTGCTCCAGGGCCTCTAGCCACTGCAAAGAACTCCAGATGCATGTGCCACCTTGCGCATCTGTCTTTACATGGGTCCTGGCGAGTCTAACCTGGGTCCTATGGCTTTGCTGGCAAGCACTTGAACTCCATCTCTCCAGCCTGCTTTTTGCTTTTTGCTTTTTTTTTTTTTTTTTGAGACAGGGTCTTACTCTCCAGACCAGGCTGGCCTGGAACTCATGGCAATTCTCCTGCCTTGGCCTCTCAAGAGCTAAGATTAGAAGTGTGAGCCACCTCACCCAGCACTATATATATATTTTTTCCCTATTTTGTGGGGTGTAGGTGTGTACAGTGTGCATAGTGCATGCATGTTTTTATGCACAGATGCACATGCTCTGGGAGCATCTGCATGGAAGCGGCCCGAGTTGAACGTCAGGTGTCCTCCTCTATCTCCTCTCCATTTCCATCTCTCCAGTGAGAGATGGAGTCCCTCACTGAAGCTAGAGGTGAAGTTTGTGGTCAGACTGACTGACCAGCAAGTGCCCGTGATCCTCCTGTTCGCCACCCCACTCGGATTGGGGATTACAGTTATGTGTGACCACACCAAGCTTTTTTTCTTTCTTTTCTCTTCTTTTCTTTCTTTCTTTCTTTTTTTCTTTTGCAGGTGTAGGAGGAGGGTTTCAAAGTGGGATCTCGCTCTAGCCCAGGCTGACCTGGAACTCACTCCTGTAGCCACAGGCTGGCCTCGAACTCACAGAGATCCTCCTACCTCTGCCTCCTGAGTGCTGGGATTAAAGGGGTACACCATTACGCCCGGCTTCATGCCTCCCTTTTGATGAGACTGACGCGCTGCCTACTGCGCTAAGGAGGCGCCTCAGCCTCCCTTTTTACAGGAATGCGGCAGATTGGATCAAACTCAACTCCTCTCTTGTGCTGCAAACATTCTTACCGAGCCATCTCCCCAGCCCCTCAGCACTACTTGTGTTTTTATTTTTATTTTTTAAATACAGGGTCCAGCTAAGTTATCGAGGCTGATCTTGGACTCACTCTGTAGCCCAAGTTGACCTTGAACTTGTAATTCTCTGGCCTCAGCCTCTCAAGGAAATTGGGTAATGGACCTGTACCACCCGGGTTTCATTTGGAGTGATGAAAACGTTTTGGAACTAGATGGAAGGGATGGTCATATAACACTGTGAATGCACTGTTCCTTCTAAAACGGTCGTTCATCTGGTGTGTGAATTTTACCTCAACAAAAACAAATGAATAAAAGTGTACCACAGATTTTTTTTTTTTTTCAGTTCCAATCATGACTAAGTTTCTGGTTTCAACCTTAACTTTCCACTAGAAATAAAAGCAAACAATAGCTATGAAGAGACTGATTCCCAGCACTGGGCAAGTACTGAACTGGGATCCTTGGGTCCGGGGTGACATATGAGGTAGCCCACATTTTCCCAGCTTTCTACAGGAAGGGTGCTTTCCAACTGCAGCAGCATGAAACTTGGGCACAGAGCAGTGGTGGCAAAGCTAGAAAAAGCAGGGGTCAGAATGGGGGTGAAGCTCAGTTGGCAGTGCGCTTGCCTAGCATCCACAAAGCCCACGGTTGGATCCCTAGCACCACAAAAATAGACACAAACCTGCCATCCCAGCTCCTTAGGAGGTAGAGGCAGGAGGATCAGGAGCTCAAGGTCACCCTCTTCTACATACTAGTTATTTTACCTATTTATTTACTTCAGAGAGAGAGTGTGAGCGAGTGTCAGGGCCTCTAGCCACTGCAAATGAGTTCCAGACCCATGCACCACCATGTGCATCTTGGCTTATGTGGATTCTGGGGAGTCAAGCCTAGGTCCTTAGGCTTTGCAGGCAAGCACCTTAATCATTAAGCCATCTCTCCAGCACTACACAATAATTTGAGGCCAGCCTGAGCTAGGGGACACACTGTCTGAAATAAAGAAAGAAAGAAGGAAAGAAAGAAAGAAAGAAAGAAAGAAAGAAAGAAAGAAAGAAAGAAGAAAGAAAGAAAAAAAGAAAGAGAGAGAGGAAGAAAGGAAGGAAGAAAGGAAGGGAGAAAGGAAGGAAGGAAGGAAGGAAGGAAGGAAGGAAGGAAGGAAGGAAAAGAAAAAGTAGCTAGTAGTTGGTAGAGTTGGCAGATCAGAATCCTATTACTGTGGTGGCAGGAACCTGCAAGGTATGGAGCAGAGGAAACTATAGAAAGAGACCCCAGAGATCTATGAAGGGCTCTGTTGTAGTAAGCAACCTTCTCATTGCTGAGATAAAGCACCTGATAAAACAGTTCATGGGAGGAAAGGTGTTTGTGCAGGCTTACAGTCTCGAGAGGAAGCTTCATGGTGGCAGGGGACAGCATGGCACGAGCAGAGGCTGGACATCACCTCTGCCTCAGCAGGCAGAAAACAGCAGCAGGAGAGTGAGCTGAGCTCTGGCAAGGGGGAGCTGGCTATAACACCCCTAAACCTACCCCAAATAACACACCTCCTCCAGCCAGGCTCCACCTCCCAAGTTGCCATCCGCTGGAGACAAAGCATTCACAATACATGAATTGGGCCAGAGAGATGGCTGAGCAGCTAAGGCATCTGCCTGTGAAGCCTAAGGACTCAGGTTTGATTTCCCAGCACCTACGTAAGCCAGATGCACAAAGTGGCACATGCGTCTGGAGTTCATTTGCAGCGGCTGGGGGCCCTGGTGTTCCCATTCTCTCTCTCTCTCTCAAATAAATAAAATTTTCAAATACATGAGTTTATGAGGAATATCTGATTCAAACCACCACAGGCTCCCTCTAGATAGCTGGTCCACGTCCAGGGTTAAGTTCACAAGTTCTGGTGGAGAGCAGTCACTGAAGGGCTGACGGCTGAGCAGAGAACGCAGACGTGAGGAACACCCAGGCCTGTGGAGCTCAGATCCGGCCACACAGGACATTACCCCAACAAAGGCCCGGGCAAGACCTCATCTTAGCAAGGACCATGCACTATGAGGAAATACCATGTCCTAGGAATCCTGGCCAAAACTGACATAGACCAAATATCAGTGAGAACAAGGGGACCCATCCAAACTTGAACTGCCTGACCCAATAAAATTCAACAGTCTTTAGAAAAAGATGAAAAGACAATCTAAAATGTCCATGTAACATCAGTCATAATGGCAGGAAGGTAATGAAAAGTTACTACCCATTTTTCTTTTCCTTCATTTTCAGTCTTGGTTCTGAAATGTGATTAAGTCACTTACTCACAGTTTGATGCTGCCGGGTTTTTGTTTTGAAGCTGTGTCGGGCAGGCGCAGAGCAGCACTGGGCCCAGAGGTGACTTAGCCCCGGTGTCGAAGGCAAACCCTTTCCTTTTCTAAGGGTCCCCGGGGGGCTCCGTGTGAACTGTGCTTTTGGCTCTGGCAGAACAAGCAGCTGTCCGCAGTCCTGGGGCAGCTCAGAGCTGGCTTTCCAGAGCTAATGCTTGTGAGTGGCTCTTTCCGGGGTTGGGGGTGAACGTACCGGCCAGGGGGCAGCTGAAGATTCGGGAGGGTTCTCCAGAGGTCTCCAGAGCTCAGCTGCGTGTTCATTTATCTTCTTCCCTGTGAGGCCTGCCCACTTCGGCCTCCTGGACTTCCAGCTTCACGCTGTCAACGTGGGGAGACTCCGGGCTCCTTTCCTCCTCTGCTTCCCTTCCCTGCCGTGAGCCTGCACAGAGCTGGGGTCACTTTGGGAGACTTTTATCACTTCTCCACTCATCACTGTCATCAGCCATATTAGTGTGATGCTACACACACATGCACACACACACACGCACACAAACAAATGCAATTTATATATTTTTCTCATTGTCCAGGATGAAGGGTAAATCTGGTCTCTGTTTTCCTGTTTTGAATCAAATTCCACAATGATAAATTCAACAACTTAGAGGAAATGAAAAAAATTCCTTGAAAAACAAAACTTTTTGGAATTGACTAAAGAAGAAAAGAATCATTTCATATCCATTAAAAAGCAAAGCCTGGGGGGGGGGGGTTAGGAGAGATGGCCCAGTGCTTGCTGTCCCATCCTGAGTACCCAAGCTTAATCCCCAGGTCCCATGCAAGACCCAGAAAGCGTGGCAGGCTTCTGTAATCCCAGCATGCCGACTGCGAGATGAGAGGCAGACACAGGAGACATCCCTGGAAGCTCACCGTGAGCATGGAGTCAAAAACAGGGAGACCTCGAGAGAGAGAGAGACGCTGCCTCACATGAGATGGGTACCCAAAACTTGTTCTCTGAGCTCCACATTCATGCCACGGCATGTACACTCCCTCCCTCCCTCTCTCTCTCTCTCTCTCTCTGTCTCTCTCTCTCTCACATACACACACACACACACACAATTTTTTTTAACAGCTTTTAATAGTTGGAGCAGAAGATATGGGTCAGCAATTAAAGGTGCTTGCTAGCAAAGTCTGATGGCCCAGGGTTCAATTCCCCAGTACCCACAAAAAGCCAGATGCATGAAATGGCACATGTGTCTGGAATTTGCAGCAGGCTGTGGCAAACCCATGTTCTCTTTTGCTCTTGGTAGATAGATAAAACTTGTGTGAGCCAAATATACCAATCGGTACAATGTTGGCATGTCTGTTACGGGGGAAATCAACTGCTCTCCGATTGGTCTTGAGACCCGCTCCGGGGGACGGAATACATGCCTGGTACCTGAAAATCTACTCAAAAGCCTATATGGCTCATTGATAAGTCCTAGGGGTGAAAATATTATTGACCTCTGGCAAAATGGATATATTATGCCTGCCAAAATGCCCCCTGAATACTTGTGTTTATTCCCACATATTAATGCTATCTTCACTTTTGGTTAGAGAAGCTTCTCTTTTCACTTTACAGTGACCACTGGGGAGACTCAAAACTCACCAAGAGCCCTGAGAAGAAATGATAGTGGTGTGTTCAGCACTATCCCACCCTCTGAGGCTCAGAGACCACTGTGGAAAAGTGGTGGAAAGAACCTAAGAACCAAAGGAAGTGGAGGAGTGCTTTGCAATACTGTCTTCCAGACACAAAGTGGCCTAGATATTCCTGACCTCACAGTGACTGACACTACCTACACCAGACCTGTGTAAGAGGAGGGGGGAAATGATGACATCAAGGCCGGGCGTGGTGGCGCACGCCTCTAACCCCAGCACTCGAGAGGCAGAGGTAGGAGGATCGCAACTGTGACACCACTGGGGAGACGGGAGGTGGGACAGGAGGTTCTCCCGGAAACTGGTGAGCGTAGCAAAGAACAGCAGACACAGAATCCAGGGAAGAAACCCGGCCGCAAATGAGGTGGACAGGCGAGGACCAACCCAGATGTCCACATGGCACACTGTGGCACACACACACCTGCACTCACACATGAACACACACGAACATGCAATACACATACATATAAATAAATAACTTAAAAAATACTTTTATGCTGGGCGTGGCCGCGCACGCCTTTAATCCCAGCACTTGGGAGGCAGAGGTAGGAGGTTCGCGGTGAGTTTGAGGCCACCCTGAGACTACATAGTGAATTCCAGGTCAGCCTGGGCTAGAGTGAAACCCTACCTTGAAAAGCCAAAAAAACAAACAACAACAACAAAAAAAAACCCTTTTATTTATTTATTTGCAAGGAATGAGAAAGAAAGAGAGAATGAGCATACTAGGGCCTCTTGCATATTGCAAACGAACTCCAGATGTATGTGCCACTTATTGCATCTGGCTTTACATGGGCACTAGGGAATCAAATCTAGGCCACTGAGCTTTGCAGGCAAGTGCCTTAACCGCTGAGCCATCTCTCCAGTCCCCCGCCCCCATTAAGCTTTGCAAGCAAGTACTTTTAACAACTGAGCTATATCTGTAGACCATAAACAACTTTTAAAACTATGTTTCTAAACAGAAAAATGGATTAAGAACAAAGCAAAAGCCGGGCGTGGTGGCACATGCCTTTAATCCCAGCACTCAGGAGGCAGAGGTAGGAGGATTGCCATGAGTTCAAGGCCACCCTGAGACTCCATAGTGAATTCCAGGTCAGCCTGGGCTAGAGTGAGACCCTACCTCGGAAAAAAAATAGAACAAAGCAAAAATGTATACATATTTTTTAAAAGAGAAGGTCTCACAATGTGGCCCAGGCTAGCCTCAAATTCTTGAGCCTCCTGTTTCAGCTTCCCAAGTGCTGGGATCCCAAGAGTGCGCCTGGCAAGATGTACATTCCTGACATATCTATTCCACACTACGCTGGCAGCCAGCAAACATACCAAGAAGGAAAAAAAAAAAAAAAAACATAACAGACTGAAAATGAGAATAAAACTGTCTTTATTTGCATATAATATGACTTAATATGCAGGAAACCCAAAGGAATCTATAAAACCACACCAGAACTAATAAGAGAAATTTCAAGATAATATAAATGTACAAAAATCAATTGAATTGTGAGATTGAGCTGAACGTGGGGGTTACTCACCAGGGCTAGACTCCATTCCACGGAGGTGGCTTAGGAGGGGACAAACCAAAGGAAGCTCAGCTGTGAGCACAGCCATGCTCAGTGTGAGACAGGGTTGAGCACAGAGATGACATGCCAGGGCTAGACGTCATTCCAGGGCGGCTGCCAGGGAGGGGCCACACCAGTAAAAGGTCAGTGGCAAATAGCCGACCAACTTGGATTCTACTTCTCACACGCACCTTATAGCCCTCCCCCCACAAAATAAGTATCAAAGAAGAGTTGATCAGAAGAGAAAAAGAGGGCTGGAGAGATGGCTTAGCAGCTAAGGTGCTTGCCTGAAAAGCCTAAAGACCTAGGTTCAACTCCCCAGAACCCATGTAAGCCAAATGCCCAAGGTGACATATGTATCTGTAGTTTGCTTGCAGTAGCTAAGGTCCTGACGCACCACTTCTCACCACCCCCTTTTCTCTCATAAAAAAAAAAATTACAAAAAAAGAAGACTCAAATCGAAAAGGTTAAATAAGGGTTCCTCTTTCCCCACAGCCTCGCCAGCATTTATTGTCATTCACTTTTTGATGAATGCCATCCTGACTAGAGTGAAATGGAATCTCAGAGTTTGTTTTTTTTTCTTTTGGTTTTTTTGAGGTAGGGTCTCACTCTAGCTCAGGCTGACTTAGAATTCACTATGCAGTCTCAGTGTGGCTTTGAACTCACAGTGATCTTCCTATCTCAGCCTTCTGAGTGCTGAGATTAAAGGCGTGTGCCACCACGCCCGGGTCAGAGTTGTTTTGATTTGCGTTTCTCTGATGATTAAAGAGATAAGTGACACTATCCCATTTTCAATAGCCATACAAAAATTAAATACCTTGTAATATCACTAACCAAGGAAGTGAAAGACCTATACAAAGAAAACATAAATACACTGAAGAGAGAAATTGAGGAGGATACCAGAAGATGGAAAGATCTCCTATGCTCATGGATTATAAGAATTAATATTGAGAAAATGGCCATCCTCCCAAAAGTATTATATAGATGCAATACAAGTCCAGTAAAAGTTCCAGCAATGTTCTTCACAGAGATAGAAAAATAGTCTGAAAATTCATATGGAGGACAGAAGGCCTCAAATAGCCAAAACTATCCTCAACAAAAGAAATATGTCTGGGGATATCACCATACCTGATTTCAAGATATACTGCAAAGCCATAGTAACTAAAAGAGTGTGGGACTGGCATAAACACAGACACACAGAGCAATGGACTAGAATAGAAGACCCATCTCTAAATCCAAACAACTACACTACCTCATCTTTGACAAAGGGGCCAAAAATACACACTGGAGAACAGACAGCATCTTTAACAAATGGTGCTAGAGAAATTGGATAACCACACACAGAGAATGAAGTTAGACCCACTTCTCTCACCACGCATAAGAGTCAACTCTAGGGCTGGAGAGATGGCTTAGTGGTTCAGTGCTTGCAGGTGAAGCCTAAGGACCCTGGTTTGATGCTCAATTCCCCAGGACCCACGTTAGCCAGATGCACAAGGGGGTGCACGCGTCTGGAGTTCGTTGGCAGTGGCTGGAGGCCTTGGCGCACCCATTCTCTCTCTCTCTCATTCTTTCTCTCTCTCTCTCCCGCCTTCTCTCCCTGTCTGTTGCTCTCAAATAAATAAAAATAAACCAAAAAAAAAATAAAGAAGGAACAAAACTCCTTAAGAAAAAGAGTCAACTCTAAATGGATTAAGGACCTCAATATAAGACCTGAAACTCTAAAACAACCAGAAGGAAGACAGAGAAAACACTCCATGATATAGGTGTAGGGAAAGATTTCCAGAATAAGACCACAGTAGCACAGGAAATTCGATCAATATCAACCACTGGGACCTCATGAAACTGAAAAGCTACGATACAACAACAGAGCCAACAGATATCCCACAGAATGGAAGAAAATCTTCACCAGCTATACCTCCAACAAAGGCTTAATATCTAGAAACTACAAAGAACTCAAAAAACTAAACAATAAAAAAAAAATCGAACAACCCAATCAAAACCTGAGGTAGAAATTTGAACAGAGAATTCTCAAAGGAAGAAATACAAATGACCATTACACATTTAAGGAGATGTTCAACATCTTTAATCGTCAGAGAAATGCAAACAGAAACAACTCAGATATCATCTCACACCAGTTAGGATTTTCATTAAAAAAAAGCAAAGAAAAACAAATGACAGTAAGTGCTGGTGGGAGTATAAACTTGTACAACCACTATGGAAATCACTATGGAGACTTCTGAAAAAGATGAAAACAGATCTACCATTTGATCCAGCTATACCACCCCTGGGCATATGCCCTAAAGACTCCACATTTTACTACAGAGATACCAGCTCAGCCATGGTTATGGCTGCTCTATTTAATTACAATAGCGAGGAAATGGAATCAGCTCAGATGCCCACCAACTGATGAATGGATAATGAAGATGTGGTACATATACGCAACAGGAATTCTACTCAGTGGTAAGGAAAAATGAAATAACGAAATTTGTAGGAAAATGGGTGGAGTTGGAAAAAACGATTCTAAGTGAGGTCACGCAGGCACAGAAAGACAAACACCGCCTATACTCTCTCATCTGCAGTGCCCACCTGGGATCAGTTGGGGATGACTGCAAACGGCGGTCAGCACCAGGAACATGGGCATAAAACTAGAATAAGACCAATAGAGAAAAGAAAAGGGGAGAGAGGCGAGGAGGAGTTACCTGTCAGGAGGAACAGAATGTCAGGGTGGAGGGGGCTTTGAGGGGTAGCAGGTTGTGAGGGTGGGGTAGGGAATTACACGAAAGTTAAAATGCGAATCAGTTCCATGGACACCCTCATTCTGACTAGCACTCTACAAGATACGACCACCAGTAAAGGGGGAAGGGGACAGTCCAGGCAGAAGGTGGAAAAAGCTTAACCTTAAAACCACAAACTCTGGCTGATCAATCCCAGGCCCAGCATTCAATTGCCCCCCCACGGGGAGCTATTGGCCAGGGAGACCCATTAGGTCCTGCAAAACAATGTAGGCCATTGCCAAAACCCTTTATTAACTGCCAAATCTAAAGGGGAAGAGCCTGTTACTGAGGACACGACAGACAGTGATCACAGGGCATAGGAGCAGCATGCTGGAACCGAGAGGGAAACCAGCTCCCTCCTGGCCAGTCCTCATAGTGCTGGAGAGCCCTGTGGGAGCCACCAGGGGACAACAGTCACCAACAGCATCAATAAGCAGGGGACCTTGCAGAGTACAAAACCAACCAGCCAGACAAGAAGTACACGTTTGTGCAATAGTGGCATGCAGCCTCTGCAGGTAACCAACTGTTCTTTGACTGGGCATGAGTCCTGCTCAGTGGGAGAGAACTCATACCTTGTACTGGAAACTAAGTCAGAATCCCATAGTCAGGAAACTCGTAGACTCTAGAGAGAAGCCCCCCACTGCCCTCTGGAGAAGAAGAGTGGGCTTGCACACCAAAACCCCCTCAAATAATTTTACATACTCCCTTTAACCCAAGCTGCTCTCACACTTGGTTGGAGAATCTGTTGAATTTTACATATGACAGAGAAAATGAAGTAGAGCCAAGATCCATTGATAAGACAAGAAGAGAGCTGACTGCCCACCACAAGACATGCCACCTCTGCCACATCTGCCAGTGTCCAGGAGAAATTGCAGAGGGAGCGGCGACATGAATACTGCTCTCACTGTTAGCCTGACAACTAGCTTCAGGGTGACGGAGACAGAGATGGTGATCGATCCAAGCCAGGCGTGGTGGCACACACTTTAATCCCAGCACCCAGGAGGCCAAGGTAGAAGGATCACTGTGAGTTTGAGGCCAGCCTGAGACTACGTAATGAATTCCACGTCAGCCTGAGCTAGAGGGAGAACCTACCTTGAAAGAAAAACAAAAAACATAAAAGTAGAAACCCAGAGGCTATAAAGGACTCAACACTAAATCAGAGTGCCAATAGGCCTGCCATGGCTCAGGGAACATTGTGGATGAAGGGGCAGATGGATTAGAGCCACAGAGTGGGTAGGAATACCCTGAGGCATGGTGCCCCATGTCCCACTACCCCATAGGGACTGACTAAGGCCTTCATGACCCCACAGTGAGTGCCAGAAGCCCCACTGAGGAGGGGTCCCCAGGGTGATAGGAGCTGGGATGAGGGGATAGAAGAGTATACCCTATTTTAATGTATAAAAAATAAAACTAAAACTTTTTTGTTAAAAAAAATCAATTGTAGGACTTGGGAGATGGCTTAGCAGTTAAAGGTGCCTGCTTGCAAAGCCTGACAGGCCTGCTTCAATTCCCCAACACCCACATAAAGCCAGACCCAAATTGGCACATGTGTCTGGTGTTCATCTGCAGGAGCAAAAGGCCCTAACATGCTCCCACATACACACATATGCACACATAACTAGAAACAATTGTAAAACGGGATCTATTGCATACTCCTATAATCCCATCACTTATTTGGAGGTTAAGGCAGGATGATGCGAGTTTAAGGCTAATCAATGTTACATAGAAAGTTTTGGGCCAGCCTGAGCTATATAGCAAGACCAAATTAACAAAAAAGTCAATTCTGTTTCTATATGCTAGCAATGAATACCTGAAATCGAAATTTTAAAAATAACATTTATAAAAATGTCAAAATATTTAGCTGTGTAGGAGAAAAATTAACAAAATGTGGCACTTATATATGCTAAGAACAGAACATTGATGAAAGAAAATTCTTTGTCTTTTTTTCATTTTTATTTTGCTTATGTATGTGGGAGTGGATGGGTGGATGGGTGTGGGTGTGCCATAACACATGTGAGGAGGTCAAAGGACAGCCTTGGGGTTCTGGTCATCTCCCTCCATCTTAGCTGACACACTGTCTCTCTTGTTGGGCATTGGAAAGGCCAAACTAACTGGTCCGTGGGCCACAAGATTTTCTTGACTCTGTTTCTCATTGCTATAGGCGTATTGGGGTTAAAAACAGGTAAATCAGCCGGGCGTGGTGGCGCACGCCTTTAATCCCAGCACTCAGGAGGCAGAGGTAGGAGGATCTCCAAGAGTTCGAGACCACCCTGAGACCACATAGTGAATTTCAGGTCAGCCTGGGCTAGAGTGAGACCCTACCTGGAAAAACCAAAAAAAAAAAAAAAAAAAAGGTAAATCAGGGCTGGAGAGGTGGCTCAGCGGTTAAGATGCTTGACTGCAAAGCTTAGCAACAGGTTTTCGAGTCCCCAGTCCTATGTAAAACCAGATGCACAAAGTGGTGCATGAATCTGGAGTTTGTTTGCAGTGGCAGGAGACCCTGGTATGCCCCCACCTCTCTGCTTATAAATAAAAAAAATAAATGACATGTGCATCACTTTGCATCCAGCTTTACATGGGTGCTGGCGACCCTAATGCCAGTTGGTAGTCTTACAGAGAAAGTGTCTTTTATTGCTGAGCCCTCTCCATATCCCAGAATTTTTTTGGTTTTGCTTTTTTTCTTTGTTTTTCAAGGTAGGGCCTCCCTCTAGCCCAGGCTGACCTGGAATTCACTATGTAATCACAGGGTAGACTCAAACTCAGAGCAATCCACCTACCTCTACCTCCAGAGTGTTGGGTTTAAAGCATGCACTACCACGCTAGCCCAAAACCTATTTAAATTTTTTTTCTTTATTTATTTGAGAGAGACAGAGAATGGGTTCACCAGGGTCTCTGGCCACTGAAAACGAACTTCAGACACATGTGCCCCCTTGTGTACCTGGCTTACGTGAGTACTGGGGAATAGAGCCTAGGTCCTTAGGCTTTGCAGGTCAGCACCTTAAGCAATCTCTCCAGCACCCCCAAACCTACTTTTTAAAAAAATTAATAGTTTTCAGGCTAGAGAGATGGCTCAGCAGTTGGAGGCACTTGCTTGCAAGGCCTGACAGCCCAGATTTGACTCCCCAGTGCCCACATAAAGCCAGATGCATAGAGTGCCGCATGCATCTGGAGTTTGATTGCAGTGGCACAAGACTCTAGCACCCAGCATGCCCATTCTCTCTCTTTCTCTCCTTCCTTCCTTCCTTCCTTTCTTTCTTTCTTTCTTTCTTTCTTTCTTTCTTTCCCCCTCTCTTTGTCTCAAATAAATAATTATACTTGTACATAAAGTATTTTGATCGTAATCCCTTCCCATTATCTTCTTTTTCCTCCTTCCCCTGCCCCATTGAACCCCTTCTTTCCAACTAACCCTTCTAATACACACACACACACACACACACACACACACACACATATATATATATATATATATACACATTTCCTCTGATAGACTGTTAATAGGTCCAATACGGTACAGATCTTGTGCAGGTAATGACCGTCTCTGTGAAGTCATGAATGTAGTGGCCGCTTCATGTCTGGAAGACAGTGTTCCAAAGTACTCCTGCACATCCTCTGGCTCTTACATTATTTTTGCCACCTCTTCTGAAATGTCCCCTGAGCCTTGGAGATTGTGATGAGCTGTCTCATTTAGTGCTGAGCACTCAAGAGTCACTTATTCTCAGTACTGGATGAGCTTTGAGTCTCCCCAGTAGTCACTGCCAATTACAAAAATAAGCTTCTCTGACCAAAAACAAGAGTAGCATCAGGGGCTGGAGGGATGGCTCAGCAGTCAAAGCACTCACCTGCAAAGCCTAATACCCAGGTTTGATTCTCCAGTACCTATGTGAAGCCAGGTGTACAAAGTGGTACATCTATCTGGAGTTCATTTGCAATAGCCCATTCTCTCATTCTCTCTCTCTCTCTCTCTCTCTCTCTCTCTCTCTCTCCTTGCAAATAAATCAAAATTTTTATTTTTTAAGTGAAAAAAGTTTTAAAGAGCAGCACTAATCTATGACCAGCCCAGAAATTTTTTCAACTCTTTATTGACAACTTCCATAAGTATAGACAATATGCCATGATCACAATCCCCTCCCACCACCCCCATTTCTCCCCCCCAAATCCTCCTCCACTAAATCCTTTCTTCCTTCCAACTAGACCTCTTCTATTTTTTAAAAAATATTTTATTGATTTAGAAAGAGAGAGAGAGAGAGAGGCAGATAGAGAGAGAATTGGTATGCCAGGGCCTCTAGCCACTGCAAACAAACTCTAGACTCTTATGCCACCTTGTGTATCTGGCTTACGTGGGTACTGGGGAATTGAACCTGGGTCCTTAGGATTTGCAGGCAAGGGCCTTAACTGCTAAGCCATCTCTCCAGCCCTGACTCTCTTCTATTGTGATGTCATTGCCCCTCTTCTATTATGCAGGTCTTGTGTAGGCAGTATAGCTGTTCTGAGGTCATGAATATCAGCGTCACTTTCTGTCTTGAAGACAGCATTGTAAGCAGTCCTTCCCTTCCTTTGGCTCTTGATTCTTTCCACCACCTCTTCCACATTGTCCCTGAGCCTTGGAGGTTGTAATAGAGATGTCTCACTTAGTGCTAAACACTCCACTATCACTTCTTTTCAGCACTATAATGAGTTTTGAATCACCCCAGTGGTCACCACCATCTGAAAAGAGAAGTCCCTTTAAGCAAAAGTAAGAGTAGCATTAATAAATATATGGGCATAAAAGTGTTTAGAGTTTGGTGCAGCCCAGAAAGGTTTAATGATCTAAATAAATGAAAAGGCATATCATGTTCATTGATCAGAAGACTCTATATCATTATAAGGTCAATTCTGCAAAATAATCTGTAGTGTCAATATAATCCCAACAAAATCCTGATTGTTGTAGAAATTGTCATGTTGACTGTAAAACATAAATGAAAATGGCATAGAATGCTACAATAATCTTGAGAAACAGCAAACTTGGAAAATGTACAACATCTGTATTCAAGTCTTAGCATGCTATTGGCATAAGTATATAATCAAGATTTTTTTAAAAATTGGGGGCTGGAGAGCTGGTTTCGCTGTTAAGGCACTTGCCTTTGAAGCCTAAGGATTCAGGTTTGATTCTCCAGTACCCACATAGGCCAGATACACAAGGTGGTACATGTGTCTGGAGTTCGTTTGCAGTGGCTAGAGGCCCTGGTATACTCATCCTGTCTCTCTCTCTCTCTTTCTCCTTGTCTTAAATAAATAAATAAATTTTAAAAAGATAAAAAATGGAATATTATATCACCTAGACATAAGTGAGTACACATGTAACCTTAACTGAATTTAGAGAACATTTCAAAGGTATTTTAACTGAGGAAAGATAGTTATGTGTAAAATAATAAAATTTAATTCATACCTTATGGCATACACAAAAACTAACTCAAATGGAGTAGAGACCTAAATGGAAAAGCGAAAACTGTAAAGTTTCTAGAATAAAACAGGCAAATATGACCTTGGAATATGCAAAGATTTCTTAAGACACAAAAGAGACTAATGTGAAAAGAAAAGTAAATTGTACCTCATAAAAATGTAAGATTTCTGGTTTTCACAATGCATGATTAAGAAACTGAAAAGACAAACCACAGACCAGAAGAAAATAATTCTAATACGTGTGACTGCCGGTTGTTGTGGTGCATGCTGGTGGGATATTGCCGAAGAGACAGAGGCAGGAGGATCGGGAGTTCAAGGCCGATACATGTGACTAAAATATATATATATATATATCCCCAAAACTCAAAAAAAAAAAAACAAAAAACCAGACATGGTGGCACACACTTGTAGTTCCAAGCCAGCCTCAGCTACAGAGTAAAGCCCTGTCTCAAAACAACAAAGGCTGGAATGGAGAGATGGCTTAGTGGTTAAGGCGCTTGCCTGCAAAGCCAAAGGATCCCAATTCAATTCTCCAGGACCCACGTAAGCCAGATGCACAAGGGGGTGGGTGCATGCATCTTTAGTTCATTTGCAGTGGCTGGAGGCCCTGGCATGCCCATTCGCTTGCTCTCTCTCTCAAAAAAATAAAATATACTTTTTAAATGAATGAGTAGTAAAAAGTGATTAAAAAAAAAAAAGGCAAAGGCTATTGGGTCTGGTGGTGCACACCTTTAATCTCAGCACTCAGGAGGCAGAGGTAGGAGGATCACTGTGAGTTTGAAGCCAGACTGAGACTACATAGTGAATTCCAGGTCAGCCTGGGCTAGAACGAGACCCTACCTTGAAGAAAAAAAAAAAGCAACAGCTGAGACTGTAGCTCAGGGGCAGAGCACTTGTCTAGTATACATAAAGCACCCAATGAGAAGCAGCTTATGGAAGGAAAAGGCTTATTTTGCCTTACAGTCTCTAGGGGATGTTTTATCATGGTGGGGAAAACATGGCAATGCAGACAGCCAACTGGGATCACATCTCCACAGCAGCAGGAATGAAACAGTTTAAATCCTGGGCTTGGAGCACAGTTCTATTACCTTAAAGCCCGCCCCCAGTGACACATCTCCTCCAGCAAGGTCCCCCCTCCCAGGGGGCCCACAATTATCCCACATTACTGCCAACTGGGGACCAAGTACTCAAAATACCTAAGTGTATGAGGGGCGTGTCACATAGTATGCTGGTTTGAATAGAAAGGTTCCCCTCAAAACTTTGAGCCTGAGATGAACCCTTTCCTCCCATAAGCTGCCTCTGGCTGGGTGCTTTGTTTCATCAATGAAAATGTAACTGCTGACACTTGGTAAAGATGAAAAGTGGGAAGTTCAAAAGGAGAAGGTTTCCTAGACCCACAGTAATTGTGAGCTGTGGCAGAGCCTGGGACTAAAGAGGTCTGTACCATTACATTAAGTACTGGTGTGGGGAGATACTTGACTTCGAACCGGAGCGGCACAAGGCATCTATAAGCACATAGATGTGGTCATTTGAAGTGGCTCTGCTTGGGCTGGGGAGATAACTCAGCAATTAAAAGTACTCACTCGCAAAGTCTCCAACCCAGGTTCAATTCAGTAGCCACACAAAGCCAGGTGCACAAAGTAGCACATGCACCTAGAGTTTATTTGCATCAGCAAGGGACCTTGGCACTTCTATACTTTCTTTCCTAAACTCCAGGTCAGCCTGGGCTAGAGCAAGACCCTACCTAAAAAAAAAAACAAAAAAAAAAAAAAGCCTTACTGTCCCTAGAGTTCTCCAGTGGTGACCCTGACAACGCATCCACAGTGAAGTTCTTCTTGCTCTGATATTGCCCCAAGCATGGACACCCAAGGGTAACTTCTGCCTGGACACCCTCAACGATAAGTAAGTGGTCCACCCTGTATGACGTCAGGACCATCGTGCTCTCCATCCATAGTCCACTAGGAGAACCCACCATCCACAGCCCTTTGAACACACATGCTGCCAAGTGCTGCAAAACCCCACAGCTTGTAAGAAGTGCCTGAGCCGGGTGTGGTGGTGCACGCCTTTAACCCCAGCACTCGGGAGGCAGAGGTAGGAGGATCACAGTGAGTTCGAGGCCACCCTGAGACTACATAGTGAATTCCAGGTCAGCCTGGACTAGAGTGAGACCCTACCTCAAAAAAACAAAACAAACAAACAAACAAAAAAGGAACCTTAAAAAGGGCTGGAGAGATGGCTCAGCAGTTATTAAAAGGCTCTTGCTGATGTCTGGGTTTGATTCCCCAGTCCCATGCAAAGCCAGATGCACAAAGGAGTGCACGCATCTGGAGTTCGTTTGCAGTGGCAAGAGACCCTGGCATGCCCATTCCCTTCTCTCTCTTTCTTGCAAATAAATAAACTAAAATTAAAACAAAAGAAGTACCTGGTCTAGAGAGATGACTCAGCAGTTAAGGCACTTGCCTATAAAGCCTGATGACCCAGGTTCAGTTCCGTAATACCTGCGTAAAGTGGTGCATGCATCTGGAGTTTGCAGCAGCGAGAGGCCTTGGTGTGTTCATTCATTCTCTCTCTCTCTCTGTCTTTCTCTCTGCTTGCAAATGAATAAATAAAATAATTTTTAAAAAGAAGTATCTACAGGAAAGCCACTCAAAGCAGATGTGCAGCCAAGAGCCCTGACCCTCGCTGTCCAGCCTCTCTTTGTGTCATCTTTGTATCTTCTCCCTAGATGGTCCGTCCTTTTCCTTGATTTTTCTATGGACTCCGTATCTTCAGCTATGGCGTTACTTTTCTTTGATTTGTTTGTTTTTAATTAAGTCCACTTGAGCCCTTGCAATTTATATTAAATAAATATATTTTGATTGTTTTGTAAGATGAAAATAAAAAAAGAAAACTCCATGACAGAGAGGTTACCGTGAAGGTCTTACAAATGGTTGCAGTATTAATTACTACTCTCTTACTCCTTGAAAGTGGCTTCTGTATCATTTTATTTTTTTATGTTTTTTTTTTATTTTGAGAGAGAGAGAATGGGTGTGCCAGGACCTTCGGCCACCATGAACAAACTCCAGACTTATGTGCACCCTTGTAGCGCATGTGCAACATTGCACACTTGTATCACTGTGCATCTGGCTACGTGGGACCTGGAGACTGGAACATGAGTTCTCAGGCTTCGCAGGCATGCACCTTAACCGCTAAGCTGTCTCTCCAGCCCGGCTTCTATATTTTGAGTTCTGTCTTCCACACAGCACACAGGGGAGTTCAAAGGGTGTAATGCTGTGCCTGATGCCGTGAGTGCTTGGTGCATGGTCTTTGCTAACATTGGGCTTTTTTTTTTTTTTTTCCAGGTTGAATCCTGTCTTGCTTGGCACACTTCCCACAATCCTCATGTCATGCCTCTAAAAGCCCTCACTTTCATTTTGAAGTTGTGTTTTCAGAGGCTTGCTCATTAAAGGCAATTTTGCTTTCTGTTTTTATGGTAATTCTTAAACTCTTAAGTGAAATTTGTTTGAAATGGCTGTCACTCTGTTATCACAGAAACAATATAACAAAAAATGCATTTGCACCGAAGGCTCTGCGTCACAACCAGGAAAGATAAATTGTTCTTGAACTTAAATATTTGAACTTCAAAAATGTCAAGACAAAGAAATGGGGGAAATGAGCTAACAAGTAAGGGACATTAGAGGAAAAAATAAGGATCTAACCAATAGGAGTTTCTAGAAAGAGCTGGGGGTGGGGGCCAGAAAGGCAGAGAGGGAATTATCAAAGAAAGAATTCAAGGGACTTTCTAAAAGGTCAAGGACAGAAAGCCTCAGAATAATGAATGAAAACAGGCCCACCCTGGGAATAACACTGTGAAATAACAGGTCACCCAGGATACAGGGAGCACCCTAAAAGTTTCCACTGAAGGCCCGATTGTTTATACAACAGTAAGAACGAGAATGCTGTGGGCACGTGGGACTAGCCTGCAAGCCAAGCTGCCCTGGAGATTAAAGCAGGGGGGCTGAAGTTGTTCTGGGAATTTAGCAAGGCCCTGTCTAAAAAAGTTAAAAGGCTCTCTCTCTATCTGCCCCTCTCTCAAATAAATAAATAAAAATTATTTTTAAAAATTACTGGGTGTGGTGGCACATGCCTTTAATCTCAGGAGGCAGAGGTAGGAGGATCAATGTTAGTTCAAGGCCAGCCTGAGACTACGTAGTGAATTCCAGGCCAGCTTGAGATAGAGCAAGACCCTACTTTGAAAAACAAAAACAAAGGCTAGAGAGATGGCTTAGTGGCTAAAGTATTTACTTACAAAGCCAAAGGACCCAGGTTCAATTCCCAGGACCCAAGTAAACCAGATGTGCAAGGTGGCACATGCATCTGGAGTTAGTTTGCAGTGGCTGGAGACCCTAGTACACACATTCTCTCTCTCTCTTTCTATCTGCCTCTTTCTCTGTCTCTAAAATAAATACATAAAAATTATTTAAATAGCTGGGCGTGGTGGCGCATGCCTTTAATCCCAGCACTGGGGAAGCAGAGGTATGAGGATTGCCATGAGTTCGAGGCCACCCTGAGAATACAGAGTGAATTCTGGGTCAGCCTGGGCTAGAGACCCTACCTTGAAAAACAGCAACAAAAAAAACTATTTAAATATTTTTTAATTATAAAAAAAATTAGATCAGTGGTAGAGTACTTGCCCAGCATGCACAAGTCCCTGGGTGCAATCGGCAGTGCTACGAAAATGGAAGGAGGAAAGGAGAAAGGATGGGAAAGGTGAGGGGGAGAGGAAGACTAGCAGGAGCAGGAAGAATAAGGCTGCATTTAGTGATCACATCTGTGATCCCAGCACTCAGAGGTTAAGGCAAGAGGACCACTGTGAGTTCAAGGTTAGCCTGTGCTACATAGGTGAAACCTTGTCTCAAAAAAAAAAAATGGGATGCAGAGGTCCAATCTAGGATCCTCCTAGGATCTCCATGAGGCCACCCTGAGACTACATAGTGAATTCCAGGTGATCCTGAGCTAGAGTGAGACCCTACCTCCAAAAACAAAAAAATAAAAATTAAAAAAAAAAAACACAAGCTGGGCGTTGTGGTGCATGCCTTCAATTCTAGCACTCAGGAGGCAGAGGTAGGAGGATTGCTGTGAGTTCAAGGCCACCCTGAGACTACATAGTAAATTCCAGATCAGCCTGAGCTAGAGTAAGACCCTACCTTGAAAAACCAAAAAAAAAAAAAAAAAGAGAGAGAGAGAGAGAGAGAGATTAGCAGTTAAGGCAGTTGCCTGCAAAGCCTAAGGACTCATGTTTGACTCTCCAGTTCCCACATAAGCCAGATACACAATGTGATACAAGTGTGCAAGGTTGCACATGCGCACAAGGTGGTGCACATGTCTGGAGTTTGATTACAGTAGTTGGAAGCCCTGGCATGCTAATTCTCTCTCTCTCTCTTTCTCTCATAAAAAAGTCCAGTCTGCTAGGCTTGACTCAAATTTAAGAAAAATTAAAAAATAAAAAACTAGAGAACAAGAGAGATGAGAAGGAGAGGGGAGGGGCAGCAAGAGAACCAAAGTTCTTAATAGGAAAATCAACAGAGAAGGCAATAGATTAGTGCCTTCAAAGTTCTAAGGGAATTTGACTTGCAGCCTAGGTTCAATGCCCAGCCCAATCACCAATCATGTAAGCAGGCAGAATGGATTTCAAGTCATAAAACATTCAGAAATGTTGACTACCACACACCTTTGTGCAGGACTGAACTTGATGGTATGCCCTGAAAAAATAAGCTGAAGAAAACCAATGGTGGCAACATAAATCTTGGAAACTATGGACCCCAGATGATAGCTGTCCACATGAGAGGAGAATCAGAGGCTCTGGAAAGTAGACCTTGGTGAAGGACAAAAGCCCAATAGAGCTGGGCATGGTGGCACACACCTTTAATCCCGGCATTCAGGAGGCATAGGTAAGAAGATTGTTGTGAGTTCAAGGCCCCTCTGAGACTACATAGTGAATTCCAGGTCAGCCTGGGCTAGAGCAAGACATTACCTAGAAAAACCAAAAAATAAAAATAAAAATAGAACTCTTATTGGGATGGAAAATTAGGAGGGAACCTAAGAGTACAATAAAGTGAAATAATACAAAAAAAAAAAAAGGAAAGCTTTTGAAATCCCAAGTCAAAGTAAACACCACAAGAAAACAAACATAACTGATCCATTCACTGGCTGGGCAAAGAATTGTGTGTATGGTCTTAGTAATATAAACCTGTTTGCTGATCTTAGACTCAACCCATAAAAAAGCATGGGAGGGTGCTGGAAAGATGGCTCAGAAGTTTAAAATGCTTCCTTGCAAAGCCTGACAGCCCAGGTTCAATTCTCCAGTACCAACATATAGCCAGATGCACGAAGTGGTGTATGTGTCTGGAGTTCATTTGCAGTGGCAAGAAACCCTGGCTTGCCCATTCCCTCTCTCTCTCATTTCTCTCTCTCCCTCCTCCATACTGGCAAATAAATAAATAGTGTTTCTTTAAAAAGTTTGGAAGAGAGCTGGAAGGATTGCTGAGTGGTTAAGGCACTTTCCTGCAAAGCCAAATTACCCAGGTTTGATTCCCCAGGACCCACATAAGTCAGATGTATAAGGTGACGCATGCATCTGGAGTTCGTTTGTGGCTGGATACCTTGGCATACCCATTCTCTCTATATATATTTCTCCTCCTCCTCCTTCTTCTTCCTCTCTCTCTCTCTCTCTCTCAAATAAATAAAAACAAGAAATGTAAAAAAGCACCAAAGTTGGGTGTGGTGGCACACACCTTTAATCACAGCACTTGGGAGGCAGAGGTAGGAGGATGACCATGAGTTTGAGGCCACCCTGAGACTACATAATGAATTCCAGGTCTGCCTGAGCTAGAGTGAGACCCTATCTCTCGGAAAAAAAAAAAAAAAAAAAAAAAAAGACTTAATTAGAGTCATGAAGCAAAATGTTGTCCAAGGCAATATAAACCTGTACAGAGGACCCTCTGAACCATTAGGAGATTCATTCCAGGACCCCTTGCAGATGCCAAAGTCCTTGTATTCTCAGGTTCTATAAGTAAAGTGGCATCATATTTGAATGTCATCTATGCACATCCTCCTGTACACTTAAATCATCTCTCAATCACATACAACATCTAAAACAATGTAAGTGCTACACACACGTAGTTGTTATACCATGTTTTGGGAATAATGACAAGGGAGAAGTCTGTACATGTTTAATACAGACACATTTTCTTTCCTGAATATGTTCTGCTCTTGGTTGGACTGACAAAATGGCAGACCACAGAAACTTGGAGGGAAGGAGGAAGAAGAGGGAAGGCTGAGGCTGGATGAAGCCCTGATGAACAGTACCTAAAGACACAAGTGGGTGAAGAGATGTGTTTCTGAAGGTGACAGGTGTATACAACATAATGATAAACAGTGTGAGGAGAGGGAGCTACAGGAGGAGCATAAGCAAGCAAAGCCCTTTTCCAATGTAGCAGAAAGTCAGTGCATACATATTTAAGATGTAAAGTAAATAACCGGTGATATTTACCTAGAGATTGGCAGATAACATATAAAGGCAGCTCAGAAGGTAAGCCATGGTTGCTCTGAGGATCCAGCTGGAAGAACAGAAGACTTGCTTTGACTACAAATATTTTGTTTTCTTCCTGCCTTCCTTCCTTCCTTTCCAAGAGAGAAAGAGGCAGAGAGAGAGAAAGAGAAATTAGGCATGCCAGGGCCTTCAGCCACTGCAAACGAACTCCAGACACATGCACCACATTGTGTATCTAGCTTATGTGGGTTCTGGGAAATCGAGCCTGGGTCCTTTGGCTTTGCAGGCAAATACTTTAACCACTAAGCCATCTCTCCAGCCTGACTAAAAAAAATTTTTTAATGCAAGTTATATGCTACATGTCTACATTTGAAGGCATGTTTGAAGGAAATAATTGGAGACTTCTTGAAAACATCCAGCAGTGCCCAGGAGAAGGAAGTGGGCTTTTGGGCAGTGGGTACCTGGTACAGAGCCCCTCTTCTCTCAGCAGCTGAGATGGGAGGATCCCAAATCCACTCTTCATTCCATCCTCCTACAACCCCAGGGACTGTGAGAATGTGGGGATAGACACCCTCTCTTTGTGTTATAGGCAGAATCCTGGCTCAGGACGGCAAGTACTATGCCAGACTGAGAACTACCCAGCATATGCAGTGGTAATTGCAGGTCCATCTGCACTGAGGCTGAGTGGGGGATAGAGCAAGTGAAGGGCAGAAAGGGGAGGAGGGAAGGGCTCTGCAGGACCGGCTCTTGTGCTTCACTGTGGTGTTTCCCTGGAGCTCCAACCAAACCAGAATGCAAATGCAGGTAGTCGGTGTATGTTCCCATGCCACAACTATTTTTTAATATTTGGGGCAGGGGAGGAAGGGCATGTGTGGGATGGTGTGGTATTGTGTATGTGTAGTGTATGCATGTGTGTGCAGATGCATGTGCCTTGTTAGCATGTGTGTAGAGGCCACAGGAAAATACTGGGTGTCCTCCTGCATCATGTTTCCATTATTTCCTAGAGATAGAGTTTCTCACCAAACTTGGAGCTGACATTTTTTTTGTCAGATTGACTGATTGGTGAGTCCAATGATTCTCCTCTTTCCACCCAGTCTAAACTAGACTAATGGGGTGCTGTAGAGAAGGCTTAGAAGTTAAGACATTTGCCTGTAATGCCTAAGGACCCTGGTTGGATTCCTCAGTACCCACATAAGCCAGATGCATAAGGGGGTGCATGCATCTGGAGTCCATTGTCAGTAGCTAGAGGCCCTGATGCACCCATTCTCTCTATCTGCCTCCCTCTCTCTCTCAAAATAAATAAATAAAGAATATAGTTATGGACATTTGTGGCCACACCCAAATTTTTTTACATGAATGCTGGGAGTTTAACACAGTGGTAGTAGGCCCTCTCAGGTACTCATGCTTGTGAGGCAAGGGTCATTTTCTCAGACCCTACCAAAGCATATTCTTATTGTCAAAACAATATCTTTTCTAATGTGCTTAAATTATCTATAAGACTCTCCAGCCCCTCCCTCTTCTTCAGCGCTGCCTGCGGAGGTAGCTGCCATCTTCTGCTCGGCATCATGGCTGCCCTTAGACCTCTGTTGAAGCACAAGATTGTCAAAAAGAGGACCAAGAAGTTCATCCAGCACCAGTCAGACTGATATGTCAAAATTAAGCATAACTGGCAGAAACCCAGAGGTATTAACAACAGGGTACAGAGAAGATTCAATGGCCAAATTCTGATGCCCAACATTGGTTATGGAAGCAACAAGGAAACAAAGCACACGCTGCCCAGTGGTTTCTGGAAGTTCCTGGTCCACAACGTCAAGGAGCTGGAAGTGCTCCTAATGTGCCACAAATCTTACTGTGCTGAGACTTCTCACAACGTTTCTTCAAAGAACCACAAAGCCATTGTGGAAAGAGTGGCCCAGCTGGCTATTAGAGTCACCAATCCCAATGCCAGGCTGCGCAGTGAAGAAAATGAATAAACAGCTTATATACGTCTTATAGTTGTACTTAAATAAAACCAGGAAACCGGAAAAAAAAAGACTGTCCATACCTATGCACAGTAGTCATTTTTTTTTCTGTGATCCTTTCTAGGCTTTGTTTACATGACCCTAGTTTTATGTGGTCCTGTTCCTTGTGCACACTGTAAGCACTCTATCTCCCACAAACCCACAGTGTTGCTTGCTTCATAATTGTGGGGGGTTTTCTATTTTTGTTTTTTGGTTATTTTTGTTGTTGTTGTTTTGTTTTGTTTTTGGTTTTTCGAGGTAGGGTATCACACTAGCCCAGGCTGACCTGGAATTCACTATGTAGTCTCAGGGTGGCCTTGAACTCATGGCGATCCTCCTTCCTCTGCCTCCCAAGTGCTGGGATTAAAGGCATGCACCACCATGTCTGGCTCATAATTGTGTTTCAATGGCTGCATATTATGCAAGATCATTTTTAATTAGACAAAACATCCTGTGTTAGCAGTTCATTGTAATGCCAAGTGATTGTCTGCAGTCAAATATTCTACCACTGAGTTATACCCCTGCACCCACATGTTATCTACTTGTTTATTTATTTTATTTATTTATTTGAGACAAGAGACAGAGAGAGAGACAGAATGGGCACACCAGGGCCTCCAGCTACTGCAAACGAACTCCAGATGCATGCGCCCCCTTGTGCATCTGGTTAACGTGGGCCCTGGGGAATTGAGCCTCAAACTGGGGTCCTTAGGCTTCACAGGCAAGCACTTAACCACTAAGCCATCTCTCCAGCCCTACTTGTTTATTTTTATTTGTGTGTATGTGTGAGTTCATGTATGTGCAGGTGCATGTGCATGTGAGTGTGGAGGCCAGAGGACAACCTTGGGTGTTGTTCCTTGGGTTCTGTCTGTCTTTTTTATTTTATTTTTTAGTTATTTTATTTTTTAGTTTTTCAAGGTAGGGTATTTCTCTAGCCACAGATGACCTGGAGTTCACTATATAGTCTCAGGGTAGCCTTGAACTCACAGCGATCCTTCTACCTCTGCCTCTGGAATGCTGGGATTAAAGGCGTGCACCACCACAACCAATTTATTTATTTTATTTTTTAAAATATTTTATTTATTTATGTATTTTGAGAGAGAGAGAGAGAGAGAGGCAGATAGAGAGAGAATGGGTGTGCCAGGGCCTTTAGCCACTGCAAATGAACTCTAGATACATGTGCCACCTTGTGCATCTGGCTTACATGGGTACTGAGGAATCAAACCTGGGTCCTCAGGCTTCTCAGGGAAGCACCTTAAGCACTAAACCATCTCTCCAGCCCTATTTTTAAATTTTTAATATTTTTATTTATTTATGTATTTTCAAGCAGAGACAGAATGTGAATGGGCTTGCCAGGACCTAGTCCCACTAAAAATTAGCTCCAGACATATGCAACACTTTGTGCATCTGGCTTAACATGGGTACTGAGGAAATGAACCCAGACCATGAGGCTTTACAAACAAGTTCATTTAACCTTTGAGCTTCTCCACAGCCCTCTGTCCACCTTTTGTGAGACAGGCGCTTTCGTTGGCCTGCAACTGGCCAATTAAACTAGAATTGCTATCCAGCAGTGTCCAGGGATCCTCCTGTCTCTGCCTCCCCAGCACTCGTCATTGCTCACTCTCATCACATGAGGGGGCCCCATTTTACACTGCCTTCTTTAAAAAATTTATTTATGTATTTATGAGAGAGAAAGAATAGGCACACCAGGGCCTCTTGCAAATGAGCTCTAGACACATGTGCCCCTTTGTGTGTCTGGCTTTACATGAGTAATGAGGAACTGGACTCAGGCTGGCAATCAGATTTAGGCCAGCAGCCTTTGCATCAAGTACCTTTAGCTGCTGAGCCATCTCCCCAGCCCCATAAGAACTGTCTTCTACACCTAAGCTCCATGTGTCTCATCTGAACTCTGTCAACAGGAATCATAGGACTGTGAAGCCACAGGGAATCCAAGCAGGATTCCAGGGACAAAAGGGCTGAAACCCCAGTGGGAGAGGCTGCCTGGACAACCAAGCCTGTCCCTGTGGAAACACTGTGCCCTCTGCCCAGGGTGATGGGTGTTCAAAGGCAGGCTGGGCCCATCTACTGACAGGTCACCTGGGGATGGGCATTTGGAGAAGCCACACCCCTCTGCATCATACCGCTGAGACAGCGACCAAGGGGACACAGCTGACCTGCTGTGGCTGAATCAGCAAGAAAGGCCACCTGAGAAAAGAGCCAGCTGCCCCGCCTTGTATGCAGGATGTGATTTACGGAGCTTCGGGTGACAGTGAGAAGCAGTGGAGCTTGCAGACCCCTCGCCTGGAGGCCACTGCTGGCCAAGGCCTTTGCTGAAGCCCACTGAGCCTGGGAAGTGACCTTTTGAGTTTAAAAAACAAGAAGTTCTAAAATTCAGCCTGCTAATGTCCCTGTAGGTCATCCATACAGTGGCTTCTAGACTTTTCCATTTCACAGCCCATATCACTCCAAAAGCTGTGGGAAGACTGTCAAGGTTCACGACATTTTATTTTGCTAAATTCAGACAACTTCTCAGACAAACACTCAGTGGTACAGTGTTTGCCCAGTGCATATGCAAGGTCCTGGGTTCCATCTGCAGCATCACCAAAAGAGAAGGAAGTAAGAAAGGAAGGATGGAGGGAGGGAAGGAGGGGGAGAGAGAGAAGAAGAAAGAAAGAAAGAAGAAAGCAAGCAGGCAAGCAGAGGGGGAAGATCACTCTGAGTTTGAGGCCTGCCTAGGAGGACTACATAGTGAATTCCAGGTCCACCTGGGCTAGAGTGAGACCTTACCTTGGGGAAAAAAAAAAGAAAGAAGGAAGGAAGGAGAGAAGGAAGGGAGGAGGGAGGGAAGAAGGGAGGGAGGAAGGGAACAAGGGAGGGAGGGAGGGATAAGGAAGGAAAAGAGGAAGAGTGCCAGGCGTGGTGGTGCACGCCTTTAATCACAACACTCAGAGGCAGAGGTATGAGAATCACCATGAGTTTGAGGCCACCCTGAGACTACATAGTGAATTCTAGGTCAGCCTGGGCTAGAGCGAGACCCTACCTTGAAAAAGCAAAAAAAAAAAAAAAAAAAGAGGAAGAGAAAAAAACAAAAAAGAAGGAAGGAAGGAAGAAAATGGGGAAGAGGAAGGGTAGGGAAAGAGAAAGTTGACTTTTCAAACTAATATTGTCACCTTAGTAGTCACCATCATCTGCAAAAAAGAAGCTTCTCTAACCAAAAGTGAGAGCAACACTAGTCTATGGACATAAACATAAATAACTAGAGCACAATTTGATGGGCACAACATATCTATTTAGCCAATAGTAGCGGGTTCTCCCCGAGGACCTATGACCTCTTCAGCCATAGGCTTTTGGTACAAGGTATAAAGTCCTTAAAAAACAGAGAACATTTGTTTACCCCCGTATCAGACATGCCACTATTGTACCAGTGGGCATGTCTTGCCTGGTAAGAAAGGAAGGATGGAGGGAGGAAGGGAGAGGGGAGAGAGTAACTTGGAAAGTTGACTGCTGGTTAAGACTGGTGGCTAAATTTTCTCCCCCCAGCAGCCTACATAGCACTTTCCAACACTATGACAGCTAGCCAGCAGGGAGGAGGCATCTTGCTCCTCACTGTTCTCTCTGTCTCTCTCTCTCTCTTTTTTTTTTTTTTTTTTCTTCTTGAAACAGCATCTCTCATTTGCCTAGAGCTCACCAAACAGGCCTAGATTGGCTGGTCAGCAAGCTCCCCAGAGCTTGGATTACAGGCATGAAGACTATCGTGCCTGTCTTATTTTGCATTTTTTTTAAACATGGGTCCTGGAGAGCAAAATCAGGTCCTTATGCTTGTAAGGCAAGCTCTTTCCCACCTGAGCCATCTCTCAAGCCCTGGAATGGCAGGATTTCGATGTCAGGTAGGCACAGGTGACATCTAGCTCTGTGACCTGCTGGGCACCAACTTTTACAACTTTCTCACCTTCGCTGAGTCCAAGATCTCTTATCTGTAAAATAATTCTTTTTTAAATAATTTTTTAAATTTTTATTTATTTATTTAAAAGAGAGAGAGAAAGAGGCAGATAGAGAAAGAATGGGTGCACCAGGGCCTGTAGCCACTGCAAATGAACTCCAGATGGATGTGCCACCATGTGCTTATGTGGGAACTGGGGAATCAAACCTGGGTCCTTAGGCTTTGCAGGCAAGCACCTTAACCACTAAGCCATCTCACCAGCCCCTGCAAAATAATTCTTATCGCAGAGCGTCTTTTCTTATGGTGAGGATTATTCCAAAATAAAAGAGACAAGAACCTGCACAGTGGAGTGCTCAGCTCTAAATGAGACATCACCATCATACCCTCCAAGGCTCAGGGGACGTTGCAAAAGAGGGGATGAAAAGAATGTAAGAGCCAAAGATGGGGAGGAGTGCTTTGGAATGCTGGCTTCTGGACACGAGGCAGACATCGCATTTATGACCTCACAGTAGCTGTCGTTACATGCGCAAGACCAACAGGGTATTGGGCCCTCAACACGTCATCATGGACCAGTCAGGAGGAGGAGGTAGGAGGATTACTGTGAGTCCAAGGCCAGCCTGGGACTACAGAGTGAGTTGTTCCAGGTCAGCTTGGGCTGAAGTGAGACCCTACCTTGAAAAAAAAAAAAAATAGAAGAGAGACTAGTTGAAAAGAAGGAATTCAGCAAAAGGGGAATAGGGGAGAGGAGACAAAAGTTATTATCAAAACACATTATGTACATGTATGAAAATTATCAATAAAAGGTTTTTTATTGCTCCTTTTTTTCCAGTTTTTTGAGGTAGGGTCTCACTCTAGCTCAGGCTGACCTGGAATTTACTATGTAGTCTCAGAGTGGCCTCAAACTCATAGTGATCCTCCTACCTCTGCCTCCCGAGTGCTAGGAATAAAAGTTTTTTTTTTTTTTAAGTTTATTATTTATTTGCCAGCAGTGAGAGAGAGAGAGAGAGAGAGAGAGAGACAGAGAGAAGAGAGACAGAGAGAATGGATGCACCATGGTCTTCAGCCACTGCAAATGAACTCTAGACGCATGCACCACCCTGTGCATCTGGCTTTATGTGGGTACTGGGAATTGAACCCAGGTCATTAGGCTTTGCAGGCAAATGCCTTAACCCTAAGCCATCTCTCCAGCCCAATAAAATCTTTTTAGGGTTGGAGAGATGGCTTAGTGGTTAAGACACTTGCCTACAAAGCCAAGGGACCCAGGTTTGATTCCCTAGTACCCACGTAAGCCAGATGCACAAGGTGGTGCACACATCTGGAATTTGTGGTGGATGGAGGCCCTGGTGCACCCATTCTCTATCTGCCTCTTTCTTTCTCATAAATGAATAAATAAATAAAAAGTTTTTTAATAAAAAGAATCTGCAGAGGATGGAGAGATTGCTTAACAGTTAAGGCACTTCCCTGCAAAGCCAAAGGACCCAGGTTCAATTCCTCGGGACCCATAGAAGCTAGATTCACAAGGTGGAGCATGTGTCTGGAGTTTGTTTGCAGGGGATGGAAGCCCTGGCATGCCCATATCATCTCTTTTTTTCTCTCTCTCTCCCTCTCGAATAAATAAAAATAAAAATATTTTAAAATAGGGCTGGAGAGATGGCTTAGCGGTTAAGCGCTTGCCTGTGAAGCCTAAGGACCCCAGTTCGAGGCTTGATTCCACAGGACCCACGTTAGCCAGATGCACAAGGGGGCGCATGCATCTGGAGTTCATTTGTAGTGGCTGGAGACCCTGGCACGCCCATTCTCTCTCTCTCTATCTGCCTCTTTCTCTGTCTGTTGCTCTCAAATAAATAAATAAAAATGAACAAAAAATTTAAAAAAATATTTTAAAATAGAGAATTTGCAGCACATAGTAGGTCTTGTTTTTATTAAGCCCTCTGGCATGGAAGACAGTGTCTTAAACCATTCATTCCATTTTACTGGCACTTAAGTCAATAAAAATTCTCGCCTAGTTAAGCCTGCCTTCCTAAATATCTACTCACTGATGTCAGATGTGTACGTTAGGATCATATGAGCAAACCTCACTCTTGTGTCATGTGACACAGCTCACTTTCCTTCCAATCTTAGGTTCACTTTCTTTTGTTCTTCAGAATAAACATATCATCTTTTCCTCATTAAAATACCATGCTGCTATCAGCCAGCTATTGCCCGGGTAATGCTGTGTAACAACCATTCTGAAAGCTCACCAGGAGAAGCACGGCCTCTCACAGTATGTTCTCTGGCGCTCCAAGCTCACAGTGGGCCCAGGTCTGTGCAGGTGTCTCTCATCCTTGGGACTCTCTGTAGACTGTTCTTTAATTTTCTTGATTTTTGTTATGTTTGTATCTTTTTGAGACAGAGTCACTCTATGTAGCCAGGTTGTCTTCAAAGTCATGATCTTCCCACCTCAGCTGGGATTATAGCTATGTGCCACCAAGCCCAGTTTATTGTTTGTGTTTGTTTTCTAAAATATTTTATTTATTTGTTTGAGAGATAAACAGGCAGGGAGAAAGAGAGAGAGAGAGAGAGAGAATGGGTGTACCAGGGCCTCCAACCACTGCAAACAAACTCTAGATGCTTGTGCCACCTTTTGCATCTGGCTTTACATAGGTACTGGGGAGTTGAAGGTGGGTCTTTTAGCTTTGCAGGCAAATGCCTTTAACCATTAAGCCATCTATCCAGCCCTGTTTTTTAAATTTTTTCGGATTTATTTTATTTTTTTTATTTATTAGAGAGAGAGTGAGTGAGAATGGGCACGCCAGGGCCTCTAGCCACTGCAAACAAACTCCAGACGCGTGCACCACCATGTGCATCTGGCTTACATGGGACCTGGAGAATCAAACCTGGGTCCTTAGGCTTCACAGGCATGCACCTTAACCGCTAAGCCATCTCTCCAGCCCCTCCAGCCCTGTTTTGTTGGTTGAGAGAAGAAAGTGGAGAGAGCTCCAGCCATGTGGAAGGCAGGAAGGGTAGGGAGCCCACAAGGGAGTATGGCCTCCCTCTTTCCCATCTCGGCCTAGTAGGGCCAAGATGAGGGGAACTTACCAGAGCAGGGACCTGGAAGTTCAGGAGAGGCAAAGAGCCAGAAGAAAGCTGAGGTTTTTTGTTTGTTTGTTTGTTTTTAAGGTAGGGTCTCACTGTAGCCCAGGCTGAATTAGAACTCACTGCAGAGCCCAGGCTAGCCTTGAACTCATGGTGATCCTCCTAGTTCAGCCTCCCAAATGTTGGGATTAGAGGCATGAGCCCAAGTGGGTTTCAGACTTGCAATGTAGCTGAGGATGACCTTGAACTCCGGATCCTTCTGTGTCCACCTCTGAGTGCTGGGATAACAAGTCGTGACCACATCTTCCTCTTTGTTCAATAGCAAACGACAACCGGGAGGAAAGGCAGCACACTCTGCCTTCTTCCCAGAGGTCTGCCCTCTGTCCCGAGACAGGGCTGGGAACACAGCAGGGACACAGCCTCTATCTTGGCTAAGGACGCGGGCTTGGCCTCCACAGCTTGGCTATATATCGATGAGGATTCGCTCCGTGACTCGCTGCCTCTCAGGAATTCACACTGTCTGACCACGATGCCCCCGTCCAAGCAGACGACCAGATGCACGCCAGGTGGTTTGGGATCGCAAGCATGCCACCAATTTTTCACCAGCTCGGGATAATTGACAAAGGTCACCAAAGGGGAAACTACAGATAAATGGCCATGAACCGCTGCCTGAAAGGCTGGTAGAACACCATTACCTGCTAAAGGGATTCCCACTCACCCTTCTCTTATCTCCCATGCAGCCTCTCAGACAGACTGGGCCTTCCTCACCACCCTCCTCGAACCATGAACCAAGGAGAAGGAGTTTCTGCCTCTGGGAGGTGTGACCCTTTGAAAATTTCTGAGACGCATCACTTTGCCCCTCACCAGCTGGATGACACAGGCAGGAAAATTAATCTACTTTTTTCTTTTTTTTTTTTTTGGCATGTGTGTGAAATATGTGTAGCATAGTATGTGTAGTGTGTGCATGTGGTGTGTGTGTGTACATAGATTGAACAGCCCACATGCACATGTGCAGAGCCTCAGGGTAGGATGCTGGGTGTCCTCCGCTGTTCTTCCGCCTTATTTTCTTGAGACAGAGTACCTCGTGGAGCCTGGAGCTCAGTGGCGCCGTCAACCCTCGGCGTTACAGGCGTGCTCAGCCAGACTCCGCTTTTTACATGGGTGCTAAAGGTCAAACCCAGCCCTCAGGCGTGTGCAGCAAGTGCCCTTGCCCACTGAGCCACTTCCCCAACCTCACCCCTTTAATCCCAGCACTCGGGAGGCAGAGGTAGGAGGATCACCATGAGTTCGAGGCCACCCTGAGACTCCATAGTGAATTTCAGGTCAGCCTGAGCTAGAGTGAAACCCTACCTCCAAAAACCAGAAAAACAACAACAACAAAAAACAGCCTTAGGGCTGAAGAGATGGCTCAGCAGTTAAGGTGCTTGACTTCTCAACAACCTGAGTTCAATTCCAGTACCACATAATACACCGAGTGGCACATGCATCTGGAGTTTATTTGCAACAGCTGGAGGACCCTGGTGTGCCCATTCTCTCTGTCTGTCTCCTCTAGTTCTCTGCTTGCAATTAAATAAATTAATTAAATATTTTAAAACTATAACGCTAACTGTCTGTGTGGTGGTGAAGGCCTTAATCTCAGCACTTGGAAGGCTGAGGGAGGAAGATCATCGTGAGTTCAAGGCCAGCCTGAGACTACTAGTGTATTCCAGGTCAGCCTGGGCTAGAGTGAGAACCTTCAAAAAAACCAAAACAAAAACAGTCTCCCTGTTATCCCAGGCTGGCTTTGAACTCACAATCTTCTTGTTCCAGACTCCCAAGTGCTGGGACAGCAGGCATGCACCACTGTGCCCACCTTGACGGATCCTCTTCAACCTCAGCTTCCTCACCCGATGAATGGGCAAGGCCAACGCTATTTCTGGCGCCATAACGAGGGCGGGTCATGGTAACAGTGCCTCCTACCCGTAGAAGATTCGGCAGAGATGAGCAGCATCACGTGTCTTCACCCAAGCGGGGCCGCGCAGTGGAGCGCAGGGGGTTGAGTCACAACCGCACACTCTGCCGCAGAACAAAAGAGAAAATAACGCCGCTTCCCGACGCACTCGAAGGGCGGATTGCTGAGGCTGGGACCGCAATTGGGTCTCCAAGTGAGAGACATGATTGCTGCCCTCATCAATATTACTGCTGGCTAAGGCTGTGTGGGACTCAATCAGGTAATTGAGGTCCCAAATTTAGTTTTTATATCCAGATGCCAAGGTTAATAGAAGTGGCGTCTTGGAATTAACTCTTTGAAAGCTTTCATTGTCTGCACAATGTCCTTAGGAGTTTAGCATTCACATTTTAGACCTGAGCCCTTGGAAGTGAAGGGCGATCGTCTGCTTTAGCTAGTTTAAATGTTAAGACGGTCAAGGTCACTGGATGGCTGTATGGTTGTCAGCTCTGGTTTGACTCTGGAGGAGGTCCAACTATATGAAACCCTGGACAGCCACTCTAAGAGGTTGTTACAAGTCAGGACCACTGAGACAGAAAAGAGTGATGACTAGGGGCAAGTCATTTTGGTTGCTACGGAAACAACAAAAACAACTAATCACAGCTGAGCCTGGTGGCGCACGCCTTTAATCCCAGCACTTGGGAGGCAGAGGTAGGAGGATCACTGTGTGTTTGAGGCCACCCTGAGACTTCATAGTGAATTCCAGGTCAGCCTGGGCTACAGGGAGACCCTACCTCAAAAAAACAAAAAAAAAAAAAGAAAGAAAGAAAAAGAAAATATGAACTTTCAAAACAAATGGAATAAGTTCTGTAGGTCATTATACTGAGTGATCAAACCTGGGGGGGCGGGGGGTTGCGGAAACCCCTGAATTTGTCAGGCAGAAATGTGGGCAGCTTGAGGACCTTGCATGTGTCTAGTATCTAAAGCAGGGATGGTCTTACAGAATTGAGCTACAGGGCCTGAGTAACTTTAAACAGTTGGCATCCAAATTGGTTTTAATTTCTCCATATTTGGTTAGTATTTAAAAATTGGAGGAACAAGCCATGGTGGCACACGCCTTTAATCCCAGCACTCGGAAGACAGAGGTAGGAGGATCACTGTGAGTTCAAGGCCACCGTGAGACTACATAGTGAATTTCAGGTCAGCCTGAGCTACAGTGAAACCCTACCTCAAAAAAACTAAAAAGAAAAAGTAATATAAATAATATTAATATTATTAATATTAATAAGTAATAAAAAGTTTATATATATAAACTCTTGCACGAGAAAAGTACTAAACAACCTGGGCATGATGGCCCACTCCTATAGTCCTGGTCATTCAGGAGACCAAGGTAAGAAGATCACCATGAGTTCGAGGTCAGCCTGGGATAGTTTGAAACCCTGCCTCAAAACAGCAACAACAAACCCCGCTAAACAACCTAAGAGCAGAAGGGTATCTTCACTTACTGTAATAAGGGCAGCAGTGAAAAATGGTTCCGATGGCTCAGTGGATAAAGCACTCACCACTGAGTTCCCAAGTTCCCAAGTTCAATCCCCAGAACTCACATAATGAGCCTGAAGTCTGAAAGCCCTGGAGAGCTTCTGTGATCTCAGCACAATGACTCTGATAGGAAGATGGGAGGAAGAGACAGGAGAATTTCCTGGAAAACCCACAGCGAGTGCAGCACGGAACTGCGGAGGGAAAATCCACTCAGATGAGGTGGGACTGAGCTGAAAGTGGGCCTCTGACTTCACAAGCATGCCACAGCACATGCACGCCTGTGCTCACACACACTGCACACAAACACATGCGTGCACACACACAAATTTTTAAATTAAAAAATGGTTTATAGGGTTGGAGAGATGGCTTAGCAGTTAAGGCATTTGCCTGCAAAGTCAAAGGACCTCAGTTCGATTCCCCAGGACCCACGTAAGCCAGATGCACAAGGTGGCACATATATCTGGAGTTCCTTTGCAATGGCTGGAGGCCTGGCGTGCCCATTCTCTCTCTCTTTCCCTCTCTCAAATAAATAAATAATTTTATAAATGCTTCCCACTTTAAAAAAATGATTTCATAATAAAAAATATTTTTTAAAAAGAAAAAAATGATAATAAAGATTAAATGAATAAATAACAATAATAAAATTTTAACTGCTTTACAGGGCTGGAGAGATGGTTTAGTGGTTAAGGCTACCTGCGAAGCCTAAGGACCTAGGTTCAATTCCTCAGTACCCACATAAGTTAGATGCATAGTGACACAGCATCTGCAGTTCATTTGTAGTGGCTGGAGGGAGGCCCTGGCAAGCCCATTCTATGTGCCTCTTCCCCCCTTCTCTCTCTCTCCCTCTCTCAAATAAATAAATTAATTAAATATTTTTGAAAAATGGTTTACTAACCTTATACTCACTGTAAAAAGCTAGACACTTTCCCCTTGAGGCCAGGAATCAGATAAGGGTGCCCACTCACCCTTTCTACTGAACTAGAAGTTCCAGACAGGGCAATAAGCAAAGGTAGGAGAAGGCATATAGCTGGGAAAAGAGGGAAGTGAAACACGGTACTCATGGAGATATGGTCCCACGTATAGCAAACCCCAAAGAAAGGCTAGATACTGTAGCTCAGTGGTTGTTACAGTCAGCTTCATGTTGTTGGCAGAAAACACCCAGCGAAGAGTTGTTTGTGCGAGGAAAGGGTTTACTTTGACTTACAGACTCGATGGGGAAGCTCCATGATGGCAGGAGAAAATGGGGCATGAGCAGAGGCTGGACATCACCTCCTGGCCAATATCATGTGGATAACAACAGGGAGAGTGTTCCAAACCCTGACACAGGGAACTGGCTATAACACCTATAAGCCTGCCCCCAACAGTACACTGCCTCAGGCCGTGACAATTATCAGATTGCCACCAACTGGGGACCTAGAATTCAGAACAGAAATCCATATTCTCTCTCTCTCTCTCTCTCTCTCTCTCTCCTCTCTCCTTGCAAATAAATTAATTAATTAAAAAAAGAACATTAGGGGAAAAAAACATGATGCTGGGTGCTGGGGACATGGCTCAGTGAGTAAAGTGCTTGACACAAGGCTGAGAATCTGAGTTCTGATCCCCAGAACCCATTAAAAAGCCAGGCATGGGGCTGGAGAAATGGCTTAGCAGTTAAGCGCTTACCTGTGAAGCCTAAGGACCCCGGTTCGAGGCTCCATTCCCCAGGACCCATGTTAGCCAGATGTACAAGGTGGCACACGCGTCTGGAGTTCATTTGCAGTGGTTGGAGGCCCTGGCGCACCCATATTCTCTCTCTCTCTCTCTCTGCCTCTTTCTCTCTTTGTCTGTCACTCTCAAATAAATAACTAAAACAAAAAAAAAATTAAAAATAAAAAGCCAGGCATGGTGGTCATCCCAACATTGGGAAAGCAGAGACAGGAAGATCCCCAGGGCTTGCTGGTGAGCTTGCCTAGCCTAATGGAGAGCGGTAGGTTCAGTGAGAGAACTTGTCTCCAACATAATGTGGAAAGCAGCTGTGGAAGTCACCTGGCATTGATCTCAGGCCTCCGCACGTCAGCGTGTGCACGTGCGCCTCCACAAATATGAACATGCACACACATGCAAAAGAAAGCCATTATGCTAGGCAAAAGACAAGCCAATCAGGGGCTGGAGAGATGGCTGTTCAGTTAAAAGTGCTGGCTCGCACAGCCTGACAGCTGGGGTTTGATTTCCCCATGCTCACATGAAGTGAGGTGCACCGAGCAGTCCATGAGTCTGGAAGAACTTGCTGATAGTGGCAAGAGACTCTGGCACACCCACGCTCTCGCTCTCTCAATCTCTCTCAAAAATAAACCAATCTGGTCGGGCGTGGTGGCACACGCCTTTAATCCCAGCACTCAGGAGGCAGAGGTAGGAGGATCGCGGTGAGTTCGAGGCCACCCTGAGAATGCAGAGTGAATTCCAGGTCAGCCTGAGCTAGAGTGAGACCCTACCTTGAAAAACCAAAATAAATAAATAAACAAATAAATAAATAAAGGAAAAAAATACTAACAACAATCTTTTAAAAAATAAAAAATAAATAAAAAATAAACCAATCTGGGCTGGAGAAATTACTTAGCAGTTAAGGTGCTTGCCTGCGAAGCCTAAGAACACATGTTTGAATCTCCAGGTCCCATGTAGCCAATGCACAGGGACACATGTGTGCAACGTCGCACATGCACACAATGGGCGCGTGCGTCTGGAGTTCATTCGCAGTGGCTGAAAACCCTGGTGCACCCATTTTCTCTCTCTTTGCCTCTCTTTCTCTCTCAAAATAAATAATTTTTTAAAAAGCCAATCTGAGCCAGGCATGGTGGCACACACCTTTAATCCCAGCATCCAGAGGCAGAGGTAGAGGAGAATCTCCTTGAGTTCAAAGCTACTCTGAGACTCCATAGTGAGTTCCAGGTCAACCTGAGCTAGAGCAAGACCCTACCTCAAAAAAAAAAAAAAAAAAAAAAGTGGGCTGGAGAGATGGCTTAGCAGTTAAGCACTTGCCTGTGAAGCCTAAGGACCCCATTTTGAGGCTTGATTCCTCAGGACCCACGTTAGCCAGATGCACAAGGGGACACACGCGTCTGGAGTTTGTTTGCAGTGGCTGAAGGCCCTGGCATGCCCATTCTCTCTCTCTCTCTCTATCTATCTATCTATCTGCCTCTTTCTCTGTGTGTGTATCTGTCACTCTCAAATAAATAAGTAAAAATAAGCAAACAAAAAATTTTATTTTTAAAAGCAAGAAGAAGAACGAGAAGGAAAAGAAGCAGCAGCCAATCAGAAAAGGTCATGTATTGCGTCATTCAATTTATATGAAATGCTCACAATAGGCAAATCCCTAACACGAGAAGTAGAAGCTGAGGGCAGGGGAAACAGTAGGAACTGTTTGATGGGTACGGAGTTTCTCTAACGGACGATGAGTACATCCTGGAGTTAAACAGCATTCATGGTTACACAGTCTTGATGCTAAAAAAAAATCACTGAACTATCACTTATAAGTAGTTAAATGGTGAATTTTATGTTGAGTTAATAGTACCTCAGTTTCTTTCTCTTTCTTTTAAAAATATTTTTATTTACTCATTTCTTTGCCTGTATGTGTGCATGTGTGCACATGCACCAGGGCCTCTTGCTGCTGCAAACAAATTCCAGATAGATATGCCACTTTGGGTATCTGTCTTTACATGGATACTGGGAAATAAAAAAGGGGCTAGCAATTGCCTTTGACGGCTGAGCCATCTCCCCAGCCCAATTTTCTGCTTTTAAAAATTAAACAGGGGCTGAAGAGATGACTTTGATGTTAAGGTTCTCGCCTGCAAAGCCAAAGGACCCAGGTTCAATTCCCCAGTACCCATGTATAGCCAGATGTGCAAGGTAGCACATGCGTCTCGAGTTTGTTTGCAGTGGCTCTGGTGTGCCCATTCGCACTCCCTCTTTCTCTCTCTGCCTCTTTCTCTCTCAAATAAATAAATAAATATTTTAAAAATTAAATATTCGTTAGAGAAGCTTCTCTTTTCAGATGGCGGTGACCTCTGGGATGACTCAGAAGGCACCACAGGTGCTGAGAAGAAGTGACAGAGGAGTGCTCAGCACTGAAACATCTCTATCACACCTTCTAAGGCTCAGGGTCCATTGTGGAAGAGGTGGTGGGAAGAATGTAAGAGCCAAAGGAAGGGTAGGACTCCTTACAATGCACTCTTCCAGACACAAAATGGCCTGGATATCCATGACCTCACAGTGCTTGGTACTTCCTACACAAGACCATCATAATAGGAGGAAAAGATGATGACATCAAAATACAAGAGAGACTAATTGAGAGGTGGAGGGGATATGCTAGAGAGAGAAGTTGTGAAAGGGAAAGCGTGGGGGGAGGAATTATCATTCTTTGTTGTCTATACTTATGGAAGTTGTCAATAATAAAAAATAAATATTTAAATAAATAAATAGATCCAGGCGTAGTGGTGCACACCTTTAATCGCAGCACTCAGGAGGCAGAGGTAGGAGGATCTCCGAGAGTTTGAGGCCACCCTGAGACTACACAGTGAATTCCAGGACAGCCTAAGCTAGAGTGAGACCCTACCTTGAAAAACCAAAAAAGTAAAACTAACTAACTAACTAAATAAATAAATAAAATAAAACAGAAGCTGGGCCTGGTGGCACACACCTTTAATCCCATCACACAGGAGGCAGAAGTAGGAGGATCACTATGAGTTTGAGGCCAACCTAGGGTTACATAGTGAATTCCAGGTTATCCTGGGCTAGAGTGAGATCCTACCTCGAAAAAAAAAAGGACAAAAAAAATTAGAAGGCTAGAGAGATTACTCAGTGGTTAAAGGTGCTTGTTTACAAAGCCTGATGGCCCAGATTCAGTTCCCCAATGCCCATGTAAAACCAGATGCACTAAGTGGTTCATGCATCCGGGGTTCTTTTGCAATGCAGGAAACCCTGGAACACCCAGTACTCTCTCTCTCTGTCTCTGCCACTTTCTTTTTCTAAAAATTCTTTTATATATATATTTTTTTCTTTTCTTTCTTTCTTTCTTTTTTTTTTTTTTTTTGTTTTGTTTTGTTTTGTTTTTCGAGGTAGAGTTTCACTCTAGTCCAGGTTGACCTGGAATTCACTCTGTAGTCTCAGGGTAGCCTTGAACTCACAGCAATCCTCCTACCTCTGCCTCCTGAGTGCTGAGATTAAAGGCATGCACCACCATGCCCAACTTATATTTTTTTATTTATTTTAGAGAGAAACAGAGAGAGAGAGAGAGAGAGTATGGGTGCACCAGGGCCTCTAGCCACTGCAAACAAACTCCAGATGCATGCACCACCTTGCGCATCTGGCTTATACCGGTTCTGGGGAATCGAATCTGGGTCCTTTGGCTTCACAGGCAAGTGCCTTAACTGCTAAACCATCTCTTTCTATCTCTCTCTCTCTCTCTTTCTCTCTCTCTCTGTCTCTCAAATAAATAAATAATATTAAAAAAAGAGTCTGGGGCTGGAGAGATGGTTTAGTGGTTGAGGCACTTGCCTGCGAAGCCTGCTGACCCAAGCTCCATTCTCCAGGTCCCACGTGGGCCAGATACACAAGGAGGCACATGTGTCTGGAGTCCATTTCCAGTGGCTAGAGGCCCTGGTGTGCCCATTCTCTCTCTCTTCCTCATTCTCTCCTTCTCTCTATTACTAATCAATTTTTAAAAAATTTTAAAAAGAGGCTGGACATGGTGGTGCATGCCTTTAATCCCAGCACTTGGGAGGCAGAGGTAGGAGGTATCACTGTGAGTTTGAGACCAGCCTGGAACTACAGAGTAAGTTCCCAGGTCAGCCTGGGCTAGAGTGAGACCCTCCCTCAAAAAAAAAAAAAAAAATCAAGCAAGCAAGAAAGAAAGAGAGGGGGGGGCGGGGAGAGAGAGAGAGAAAGAATGAACTAAATAAACTAAATAGAAATAAAAATAAATAAATAGCTATTTAAGATTTGTTTGCAGTAGAATTAGTCTCCCCAGCAATAAGAGTCCAGAAGCCAGGCATGGTAACTCACACACTGAGGAGGCTGAAGTAGGAGGACCATCATGAGTTCAAGTCAGCCTGGGCTTCAGAGTGAGTTCCAGGTCAAAAACAACAACAGAAAAGAGCCCCACTGTTGGTGCCCCGCGCCATGCATGGCCAGCTCCTTGTTACCACTGTCACAACCTGGACCGTCACAGCCATTTCTTCCTAAGTTTATGTCCAAAAGCTTCATGAGAGCAGCGCTTCTGGATGGAAGCTTCTGGGTCTTACAAGGCAGTCACAGTGGCAAGGAAATACAGAAAGAGTGAGGTTTCAAGACACTGACAAATCACAAAGACAGCCAGTCAACACAACGTGGGGGTGAAAATGGGACAATCTTAAATCCTGTCCAGACCTACCCTTCAATGTTGAATAATAATATAAACAGAAAAAAAGGCACTCCTCCCAAACACATGAGAGAAGAAATAATATGGGAATCCCCTCTTCTTCCTCTATTCTACCAAATTCTAAAGGCCAGGCCTGACACACTACCCCTAGTCAGGTGTGAAGAAGGCCAAGGTCGCAGAGGGAAATCATGGTGACTCCCGAAGCTTCGTCCACCGAGAAGCCCGGGGAGCTGAGCTGCTGAGAGGAAAGGAGCCATTTCCATGGCGCGAGCAAGACCTTTCAGGAGCTCTGAGGACAGAGCCAGAGATGCTCATTTCAGAGCGAGTAGGGGGAGAGAAAACAGACTATATTTCATCACCTGACATGTCACCTTTTCTCAGGCTTGGCTAAGCCCCACTCTAGTATTCTCAGACACTTAACTCATCTTTTTTTTCCTTTATCACAGTGGAAATGCATCTCCTCGTTGTCTAGTCTCTTTCTGGGTCTGCCTGTGACCTGCAGGTTCTATACCTGGGTTCAGCTCTACTGCCTCTTGAAGTTCTCCAACCACGAAGCCCCTGGGTCTTTGCTGAAGCATCCCCGTTCCGACTGGGTGACTCCTAGTCCTGTCAACACTCGGCTGAGAAGGCCTCTCTGGAGGCAGGTCGTTCCTGATCCACAGGCTAGATGAGGCCAACCCTTCCTCCTTCCCACAGCATGCTGGGACCCTCTCTGTCACAGCCCATCCCTTTCCTGCCTTTCCCCTACCACGCTGTGATCACCCCAGGGCCAAAGATCTGTGTCAACTGCCTTTATTTAAATCGATCATCCCTCTGGGGCACATTTCCTCTTCTGTGAAATAATGAGGTTGAACAAGGTCATTGATGTGGTCTGCAAACAGCCCACAGACTGATTTAGCCTACCTGGGATTTATTTTATTCAAACAAGCATTTGAAAATTGGGGAAGCTTGTATTAAGGTCTTTGGCTTAGGCTTCTCCTAGAAACTGAGGCAATTTGGCAACATAGCTTTCATGGGGGATAATCATATGTCCCATTTATTTATTTATTTAAGAGAGAGAGAGAGAATAGGGGCATCAGGGCCTCCAGACACTGCAAAGGAATTCCAGACGCATGCACCACCTTGTGCATCTGGTTTACATGGGTCCTGGGGAATCCAACCTGGGTTTTTCCAGCCCTAGCTCTTTTGGGACTAGTACTTGTTCAAGTGTCTGGAGGTGATGCCTTCTCCAGCCCCACCTCTAAATCTCTCCTACACATAGATACAACTTCTCTCTCTCTCTCCCTCTCTCATTCTCTCTCCTTTCTTTCTTTGAGACTGAGCCTCTGCAGCAATCACCTCCTCATTACTCAGACAAAACAGCCTACCAGAATCAATTTATGGAAGGAAAGAGATTATTTCCAGACTACATATTTTGAGGAAGAAACTTCATCATGGTGGGGAAAGCACGGCAGGAGCAGACAGCCAGGCATCACATCGCCATATCAGCAGGGAGGAAGAAGAGAGAGTGAGCTGAGTGTGGCCAGCAGGGCTGGGCCATAAACACCCTAAGGCCCACTGCCAGCTTCGCACTTCCTCCAGCAAGACTCTACCCCCACCAAGGTTCCAGCACCTGGGGATGAAGCATGAGACTCAATCACAAGTACATGAGGCTATGGGGGACATTTTGCATACAAACCACACTCTCACACTATGTATCCCAGGGTGGTGTGTATGTAACTCACTATGTAGCCCAGGCTGGTCCTAAACTTTCAGCTGGTCCTCCTGCCTCAGCCTCCTCAGTGCTGGGATTACAGCCATGTGCCTGCCATGCCCGCCTTTAAAAACTCTCAGTGAGGGCTGGAGAGATGGCTTAGCTGGTTAAGCGCTTGCCTGTGAAGCCTAAGGACTCCAGTTCGAGGCTCGATTCCCCAGGACCCACGTTAGCCAGATGCACAAGGGGGTGCATGGGTCTAGAGTTCGTTTGCAGTGGCTGGAGGCCCTGGTGCGCCCATTCTCTCTCTCTCTCTCTCTCTCTCTTCCTCTTTCTCTCTCTGTCTGTAGGTGTCAAATAAATAAATAAAAATAAACACAAAAATTTTTAAAGTCTCGGTGACAACCAATATATTTTGTTTTACATTCCTTGAATATTGAGGCAAACCAACCTACCTAAACAACGAATCATCAGATAATTTGCAATCACCTTGGTGCTGGGGGTGTGGCTTAGTTGTGGAGTATTTGCCTAGAATGGACAAGACTCTGGGTTCCATCCCAAGCACCACACACACATATGCACAAAATTGAGAAAAAGAGACGTAATCATCCTTAGAGACCATGCACAGCAGTTTTTTACACAGTGCTATTGCTTTTATGTTATACAGGGCACTTTCCTTCCTCTCCACAATGAAAGGGGAACAGCAAACTCTAATTGAAAAAAGAAAGGCTGGAGAGATGGCTTAGCAGTTAAGGAGTTTGCCTGCAAAGCCAAAGGATCCTGGTTCGACTCTCCAGGACCCATGTAAGCCAGATGCACAAGGGGCGCATGCGTCTGGAGTTCCTTTGCAGTGGCTGGAGGCCATGGAGCATACATTCTTTCCCCCCCCCCCCGCCCCGCCTCTTTCTCTCTCTCTCAAATAAATAAATAAAATATATTTTTAAAAAACACATTTCCAAAATAATCCAACAAAACGTGGACTTTTTAAAAGTACATTGAATACTTCAGCAAATCCTACCCATATGTAACCATTAAGCAATTTCAAATACATTTCTGTTGCATAATTATACAAGGGCCTGGGTCATGAAACACCGTCGCTGCAAACTTTAGTGAAATCAACATAGATTAGTGTCTGTAAGAAAAACGCACCCTTTCAAGGTAGACCTGTCATCAGCCTTCCAACAGATCCCCATCTTCTCATAGTTTCCCACCCACAGCTTGGTTTCAATCACTTCACCCTCAGGTCATAGGAAAAACCACTGAAGAACAGGCACCAGCCCCAAAAGGAAACGCAATTAGCATCGGGAGGGAGCTGAGCAGATTGGCTCGTGGTGCTAGAGGTTTTGAGGTTGAAAGCAGAAGTCATTATATCACTGAACATTAGGGAACAGGGACCTTTATTCTCCTTCAACAACCTGCTGCCCTGCCTAGATTCCCCACTGACAGAGTTCTAAGCAGTGGCCTTCAACCAGGATTGAACAACAGTAACTCAGGAGGACTTTTAAGAAGACACCAGGGCTGGAGAGATTGCTCAGTGGTTAAGGTGCTTGCTTGCAAAGCCTAATGACCCAGGTTCAATTCCCCAGTACTCACATAAAGCCAGACGCACAAAATGATGCATGCATCTGAAATTTGTTTGCAGTGGCTAGAGGTCCTGATGTGCCCATTCTCTCTTTCTCTCTTTCCCTCCTTCCCTCCCTTGCAAATAAGTACATAAAATAATTTGAAAGAAAGAAGGAAGAAAGGAAGGAAGGAAGGAAGGCAGGCAGGCAAGCAAGAAAGAAAGAGAATGTCAAAACCTGGACACTATTGAGACAATACAAGCCAACTTTCATAAGGGGGTATAGCTGGCATGTGAATCTTTTTTTTTTTTTTTTTTTTTTTTTTTTTTTTTTTTTTTTGGTTTTTCAAGGTAGGGTCTCACTCTAGCCTAGGCTGACCTGGAATTCACTATGGAGTCTCAGGGTGGCCTCGAACTCGGCAATCCTCCTACCTCTGCCTCCCGAGTGCTGGGATTAAAGGCGTGCGCCACCAGCCCTTTCCCCTGTACCTACATAAAGCCAGATGCACAAAGTTGTGTGTCTGGAGTTTGTTTGCAGTGGCAGGAGGTCTTGTATCTCTCTCTCTCTCTCTCTCTCTCCCTTCAAATAAATAAGTAAATAAATATTTTTAAAAATAGCTCTGTGCCTTGCTTATGATGAAACCTCCTACTGAGCCCTCAGCAGGTGGAGCCTTGCTGGAAAAGGTGTGTCACTAAGGGTGGGCCTTGGGATTTTACAGTCCAGCCCATTTGTCAATGCTATCTCACTCACACTACTTTCTTTCTTTTTTTATAAAAAAAATATTTTTATTCAGAAGAGAAAGAGAAGGGGCATGCCAGGGCCTCCAGCCACTGCAAGCAAACTCTAGACACATGTACCACCTGGTGCATCTGGCTAACGTGGGTTCTGGGGAATCAAACCTGGGTCCTTAGGCTTCACAGACAAGCACCTTAACTGTTAGGCCCTCTCACTTCCCCAGACTACTTCCTTTCTACTGCTGTGACGAGATGTGACACCTGGCTGTCTGCTCTCCCATGATTTCCCTATCATGATGAAACTTTCCTTGAAACTATAAACCAAAATAAACCCTTTCCTCCCATCAGCTGCTTCTGGTCAGGTGTTTTGTCTCAGCAAAGACAAGGTAAGTGCCACACAGGGTGACAGGGAAAGGTGAATGTGAGTCCACAGTCACCAGAGGCAAGGCCACTTCTGAGGAAGAGGGTGAGCTCCTGCTGGCCAGCCACACTCTTGTAGTTACTTCCGAGTTGCTGGGACAAATCGCCTGACGAAAAGCAGCTGATGGGAGGAAGAGGTTACAGTCTCGAGGGGACGCATCACGATGGCAGGGGAAAGCATGGCACGAACAGAGGCTGAACACGACCTCTGCCACAGCGAGTGGAAAACCGCAGCAGCACAGTGAGCTGAGCTCTAGCGAGGGGAAGCTGACTGTAACACCCCTAACCCTGCCCCCCACAACGAGGCTCTGCCTCCCAAATTGCTATCAGCAGGGTCCAAACAATCAAAACAAGGAAATTTAGCCGGGCGTGGTAGGCACACGCCTTTAATCCCAGCACTTGGGAGGCAGAGGTAGGACGATCACCGTGAGTTCAAGGCCACCCTGACACTACATAGTACGTTCTAGGTCAGCTCTGGGCTAGAGTGAGACCCTACCTCGAAAAAAAACAAAAAACAAACGAAGGAACAAAAAACACCATATAAGTTTATGGGGGCGGGTATCTGACTCAAACTGCCACACACACCAACATGCTTTCTCCTGAGATGTCATGCTGGGTGACAAGTTTGGCCCTAAATTTTAAGGAAACCCTTTAGCCGATTTGCTGTCCCAGGGGTTCAGTGCGTCCTGAAGCTTCCAGGGTCATGTAAACATAAGGCATTCTTGAAACAGAATGAAATGTCCCTGATCTGTCCTCTGGGACCACCACCTAAAAAGTGACTGCTACATCAAAGACCTTGTCCAAGGAGCCTCTGTTCTCCAGCAAAGCCTGATCTCTTATCCATGAAGCAGCGCTCACAGATAACTCAAGCCTGAAGGGAAGCAGCCCATCCATGACTGCCCGCCCCCCACAAAGAAACAGCCTCTCATTTGTTCTACTTTGTCATGGGGGAACATCCCCAAATTATCTCCCCAGAAATAGGCACACGGGTGAGATAGAGCATTAAGGAGAATTAGGACCCAGTAGGGTGGTAGGACACCACTTTAGCTGAGCCCCGTGGTCCCTAACTCTTCCGGTGCTCTCCAGGCACACTCCAGCCTTCAGGCCTCTGTGGTAGTTGCTGCCCCTCCCTGCTTGACCTCTTCCCTCTTCCCCAAAGGGCTAGGGGACAAGCTCCCCAGCTTCAGTTTTGTCCACAGGCGGCCTCTTTGGTCACTCTGATCATCTATGTTTGCTTTCTGTTACCAAAACAAAATCCCTGAGATAATCAGCTTCCACAGCAAAGAGTAATTTTGGCTCATGGTTTTGGAGGCTTCCATCCATGGCTGGTGAAGGACTCAGGAACCAGATAGACGCCATGACAGGCTTCAGAGTCCTCAGTAGGCCTAAGTTTCTGTTTCCCGGAAAGATCTCCGGTAAGGGTGGGTTTAACAGTTATTGGAAACTGACTATGCCATACATTCTTGAAGTCATAAGTTCAATTCCCCTAGCTCCAGCCCGCCGACCTTGCTGTAAGGGTAGATTTAACAGTTAAACTGATACATTCCTGAAGTCATGAGACATTCCTGTAGTCATAGATAAGCTCAATTCCCCTAGCCCCAGCCCGCCAACTTTGCCCGCCAAAATCCTAAACCAACCAGAAGAGTACACTGTTTAAATCAACCAATCATGTACCCATCCCCTTCTTCTATGTTCAAATCCCTATAAAAACCCTACCCTCCCACTACTCGGGGCTCTTGTACGGATCCACTGCGTTGGTGAAGTCAAGAGACCGAGCTTAAGCCTGAAATAAAGCTCCTTGCCCTTGCATACGTGTTTGGTTCTCCTTGGTGGTCGCTGGGGATGCCGAGAACTGGGCATAACAGCTGGCAGGGAAGACCAGTTGCTTTGGGTCCTGAGATGAAGCACAACATCATGGCTGGGTAGTGCAAAGCAGAATTGAGCCATCCACCTCGTGCCCAGGACAAGAGACAGGATCCCACAGTCCCTGAGCCATTCACCTCGTGTGGTGGTTTGAATAGATGGCCCCTAATATATTCAGTTGTTTATTTGTTTGTAGTTTGCATCTGCTGCCACCTGGCTGGAGGCGGTGTCACTGGGTGGATCTTTAGGTGTGGTGGTGGGTTTCAGGTTTCAATCTAAAGATATGCAACGTGTGCCTAGCTGGAGTTCCTGAAATGTGCTGTGCTGTGTGGCTTTTAGGCTTGTACTTCTCTCTCTCTGCTTGGTCCTGTGAAGGCAGGCCAGCTTCTTCTGCCATTATGGAACTTCCCCTGGATCTGTAAACTTCAATAAATATCCCTTCCTCCATAACTGTGCCTGGTCTGGAAGTTCATCTCAGCGAACCTGAAGCTGTCTGCTACACCTCGTGCACAGATAAGAGACAGGATCCCACAGTCCCCTTCAAGCCCATTCCACCTAACACCTCATGGAAGCCGGGCGTGCTGGCACACACCTTTATTCCCAGCACTTGGGAGGCAAAGGTAGGAGGATCACCATGAGTTCAAGGTCACCCTGAGACTACATAGTGAATGCCAGGTCAGCCTGAGCTAGAGGGAGACCCTACCTCAAACAGACAAACAAACAAACAAAAACCAAAAATTAAAAATAAGCAAGGACTGTGGCTATAGCTCAGTTGGTAAGGTACTTATGGACAGCATGCAGGAAACACTAGGTCTCATGCCCAGGCTCTGCATAAACTGGGCATAGTGGTACACCCTGGCAACCCTGGCACTCAGGACATGGAAGTAGGAAGGTCAGAAGTTCAAGATCATCCTTAACTACACAGTGAATTCTAGTTCAGCCTGGGCCATCTAAAAAAGAAGACAAAGGAAGCTGGGTGTGGTGGTGCACACCTTTAATCCCAGCACTTGGAAGTCAGAGGTAGGAGGCCACCCTGAGACTACATAGTGAATTCCAGGTCAGCCTGAGCTACAGCGAGATCCTACCTTAAAAAAAAAAAAAGGAAAAGAAAAAGAAAGAAAGAAAGAAAGAAAGAAAAAGAAAAGAAAAGAAAAAAAAGACAAAGGGCTAGAGAGATGGCTCAGCAGTTAAGGTGCTTGCCTGCAAAGCCTAATGACCTTGGTTTGATTCCCCAGTACCCATGTAAAGCCAGATGCACAAAGTGGTGCATGCATCTGGAGTCCATTTACAGCGACTAGAGGCCCTGACGTGCCCATTCTCTCTCTCTCTCTCCCTCCTTACAAATAAATAAAAAGATTAAAAAAGAAAGAATAGGAAGAACTTCAAGGTAGTGCCCACTGAGCCTTGTCACCTTCTGGGCCCGGGGCTCTCTGTTTGCAGGCCCATGACACTGGGCTGGGCACGGTAGAAACCAGGATCTATTTGCTGGCCCCACTGTAAACACCAGAATAAGGGATACATATGGAAAAGCTCACCCAGTTCCTGGGCACATCTGCATTTCCTTCTTTCATCTCATCTTCCTCCTCCTCCTCCTCCTCCATTACCCTCAGCACGGCAAGTGCTCAGGCCCGGGTGGTTCTGTCCTAGACCTCGAGTTGGCCCTGCTGGGAACTCACAGAAAAGCCCCCTGCTCCCATCCGCTTGGGCTTCCCAACTGTTCCTGGGCAGAGGGGGAGGCGGGGTCGCTGCTGCTCTGCCAAGGACGCAGCGTTATCGCAAAGCCCAGGTAGCTCAAGGGAAGTGCCCGGAGCGGATCAGGCCGCACCCTGTGAGTGGAGCCCCTCCCTCAACTTGTGCAGCTCACCTCAAAGCTGCTTCCCTTGGGTGAAGGAGGGATCACATGGCCTAGCCCTGGAATGAGGGAGCTGGGGGGGGCGGGGGGAGGTTGCTTCCCCTTGGCCTGCACATCTGAGGGTGAAAACAGAAGGACCGCTGACTTTTGGAACCAGAAGCATCACTGCTCATCATTTACTGCCTAGCTCACCTCACAGGCTCTGAGATGGGCAGACAGGCAGGGGAAGCTGGACTCCCCGGGGGTGGGAGAGGTGGAGAGTGAGAATAAGAGTCCCTCACACACAATCCCTGGGTCCTGAATAAATCAACCCGCTAACTATGTGGGAAAAAGCACTCTTATATCCCATTATATTGATTTTATGCTAATGGTTTTTATGCTAATAGCCTTAATTTTAAACATGTAAACGTTTGAAACACCCAATTTTGGCAACCCATTTTGACATTTCGTTATTGTTTAATAAGCCGGTACTTAGAAGAAGGGCAATGGTCGGGCCCTCCCTGAACCTCCAGGAGACCCTGTCAGGACATGGGGTGGGGGGTCACAGGGTGGGCAGAGCTGTCCCAGATATCTGGAGGCACAGCGTGAACATTGTGTGGGATTGGCTAAGTGCCAGCACAGGAGGGCACTAGGGAAGAAAGAAGGTGGGCTCAGGGGGTCCAATCCCAGCACGAGGGCTCTCTGCCTGCCCCCTGGAAGTAGCCACAAGCGCCCAAGCCTTCTAGGGCCCAGGCTGAGCTGCTCTTTTCCGTAACAGTCCGGGTGCCGGGGGCTTCTTGCGAGCTGAATGAAGAAGCAAGGCTAAGCTGTTAAATCACCATGCCTCAGTGTCCCACCTGTCATGTGAAAGCAACAGTAACACTATCTGGGAGGGGTTCAGAGAGTCCCTCAGCTCCAGGCCTGGCACATGACCAGAGCTCTGTGAGGTGGACTGACTTTGCCATGCCGAGGGTGGACGGTGGACACTGCAGCCTTGCTCCGGTCAGCCTCCAAAGTGCTGAAGGGCCTCGGAAGGCAGGAGCCCAGGAAAGGGGTGTCAGGATTAACGCTCCCAAAATGCACATGCTCCCTCTTCAAAGCCAGGTCTGACACCAGCGGAGTGGGGGGGGGGAGTTCATTACACCCCAGGAGAAATGTGTCCTTATCAACACACAAAAGGCTGATTTCAGCCACCAGAGAGCTCCTGAAATGCTGGAGAGCCAACGCCATCAGCTACGCCTTATCCAGTCCATCTTTGATTTGGGGGTTCACTGAAGCATAGCCGGCACCTGGTTATCTTGGGTCCTGTAAGTCTCTCCTGTAAATAGACTTTTGTTAAAAAAAAAAAAAAAAAATTGGCTGACTTGGAAAAATTGAAAGAAACATTACAGCAAGCGTGCTTTTTCTCCATATTCCTTCCCACAACATGGACAGCCCTGAAAACACCAAGGTTCCGGCTGGTCACACACTGCTGGAGGCCCTTACGTCAGCCCTCCCGCGCGGGAAGCGCACGGTGGAGATGCGGAATAGAGACCCTGGAGGCAAATTCTGGTTGCAGACGTTAGTCACACTACCACCTGCCAGTTGTGCGGCCTGAACCACAGCCTGGTCCACCCCGTACTTCCAAATTCCTCTTCTGTAAATAAGGACAACAGCTCCCACCTCAGGGACCAAAACACAGTAGCATCTGTGAAGTCCACAGGATGGCGCCTGGGCTCCTGACAAGCGCTCAGCAAGCAGTAGCTGCAGACCCGACCCTCTGGCCCCCAGCCACAGTCACACAGAAGAACAGAAAAAGCAGCAGTGGTCGCTGGTAGACAGACCCTTCTAGGGAAGATTTCAGAAGGTAGGAAATCACCGAGCAGCACTAATGATCAGTCAAAGACTTATCAATAACTTCTATCTAACTGACATCCTCAACTTTCCCCGCCTTGAGGACATCGTTTTAACATCAGATCCCAAGAAAACTTTTGCAATGAGTTCACATTTCTCACTTGCTGATAGAGAAGTGAGCCTCAGAGAGGGCAAGTGACCAGCCCAAGGTCATAGAGCAAAACAGAGGCTGAGCTGGGAAGATGGCGTAGGGTTTTTGTCTTCACCCAGCCCCACCCTACCACATCATTGATGCCCATAGTTTATTCCCTCAGAACCCTGGGCCCTCCCCACCTCTCCATTCCCTGGCGGGCTTTCTACTAGGGTTACAGGCTCATCAAGTTCTTGGCCACGATCTACTGGAGACCCATTTTTCTTACTGAATCAGGCCGCCATTCAGGCCTGAAAGCCGCATATGTCTTCTGTGGATGAGCAGACCCTTAATCTATTATTCCAGAGTACTATTTATATACATTTATCCATATAGCTATATAAATAGGGCTTTGAGACATATACGTGGCAGGTTATTGCTGTAGCATAGCTGTTCTCCCCCAGAGGAAGACAAAAATGATGTACGGCAGAGGCTCTTTCCCGTGCAGCAAGCTCCTGACTGATTTATTAAGAGTTAGGCTACAGCCACATGCTCTGAGGGAGAGAATCTATTTATTACAAAGTTATCTAAGAACAGGATGCTCTCGGCTCCAGACACCAAAAGGACAAGTCTGGGCTGCGGAAGAAATGCAGAATCTGAGAGCAGCTACCCAGGGCAGTGTACAAACTGAGATTCTTTTGGTTGCAAATTTAAGCAAGTGAAGGAGTTCATTATGGGTTGGAGAGACGGCTCAGCCAATAAAGTACTTGCCTTGCAAGCATAAGGACCTGAGTTTAATCCCTAGAACCCACGTACAAATGCTAAATGTAGCAGGGTATGGTGGCTCACGCCTTTAATCGCAGCATTTGGGAGGCAGAGGTAGGAGGATCACCGTGAATTGAGGCCAGCCTGCAGCCTGGGACTACAGAGTGTGTGCCAGGTCAGCCAGCCTGGGCTAGAGTGAGACCTTATCCCCCCCCAAAAAAAAAGGAGGACTGGAGAAATGGCTTAGCAGTTAAGGCCTGCAAAGCCCCAGGATCTAGATTAGATTCCCCAGGACCCATGTAAGCCGAAGTGACACAAAGTGAACAAAGTGACACATGCGTCTGGAGTTCATTTGCAGTGGCTAAAGGCCCTGGAGCACCCATTCTCTCTCTCTCTCTCCCCCTCTCCCTCATCTGCCTCTTTTTCTCTCTCTCTACCTATCTCAAATAAATTTAAAAAATAAATAAAAAGGGCTGGAGAGAAGGCTTAGCAGTTAAAGTATTTACCTGCAAAGCCAAAGGACCTCAGTTTGATTCCCCAGGACCCATGTAAACCAGATGCACAAGATGGTGCATATGTCTGGTTTGTTTGCAGTGACCTGAGGCCCTGGTGTGCCCATTTTCTCTCTCTCTCTCTCTCTCTCTCTCTCTCTCTCTCCCTCCCTCCCTTTTTCTCTCTCTTAAATAACTAAACAAAATAAAAATATTTAATGAATAAATAAAAAGAAAGAAAGAGAGAAAAATGTCAAGTGTGGTGGAACGTGATTCCAGTGTGGGGAGGTGGGAACAAGCGGCTCCCTGGGGCTGGCGGGACGGCCAGCACAGCCTGCTCAGGGAGCCGTCAGCGATGAGAGTCCCTAGTGCAAAAAAAGAAGAAGAAAGCTGGGCGTGGTGGCGCACGCCTTTAATCCCAGCACTCGGGAGGCAGAGGTAGGAGGATCGCCATGAGTTCGAGGCCACCCTGAGACGCCACAGTGAATTCCAGGTCAGCCTGGGCTAGAGTGAGACCCTACCTTGAAAAAAAGAAGAAGAAGAAGAAGAAGAAGAAGAAGAAGAAGAAGAAGAGGAAGAGGAAGAAGAAGAAGAAAAGATGGGCAGTGTTCCTAAGGATCCTTCAGCCTCCAAATACATGCACACACATGCACCTGCACAGACCCGTGAACATACACACACATATACACACATCAGAAGGACAGGAAGAAGGAACGGAGGAAAAAGCTTTAAAAAAAATTTTTTTTGTTCATTTGTATTTATTTATTTGAGAGCGACAGACAGAGAGAAAAAGGCAGAGAGAGAGAGAGAGAGAGAGAATGGGCGTGCCAGGGCCTCCAGCCACTGCAAACGAACTCCAGAAGCGTGCACCCCCTTATGCATCTGGCTAACATGGGTCCTGGAGAAACGAGCCTTGAACCAGGGTCCTTAGGCTTCACAGACAAGTGCTTAACTGCTAAGCCACCTCTCCAGCACAGGAAAAAGCCTTTTATAACCATATTAGCATCCTGTGGGGTTGTAAATAAGGATCCGTGGTTGAGAGATGCTGGCTCAAAATTTAAAAAATTTTTTTTTTTTTTTTTTTTTTGTTGTTGTTTTTTGAGGTAGGGTTTCACTCTAGCTCAGGCTGACCTGGAATTTACTATGTAATCTCAGGGTGGCCTCGAACTCATGGTGATCCTCCTACCTGTGCCTCCCAAGTGCTGGGATTAAAGGTGTGCACCACCACGCCCAGCTCAAAAAAAAAATTTTTTTTTTGGTTTTTGAGGTAAATTCTCTAGTGCAGGCTGAACTGGAATTCACTATGTAGTCTCAGGGTGGCCTCGAACTCATAGCAATCCTCCTACCTCTGCCTTCGAAGTGCTGGGACTAAAGGCATGTGCCATCATACCCAGCTCTCAAAATACAAATTTTTTTAGGGCTGGGGAAATAGCCCAGTGGTGGAGTGCTTGCCTAATATGCATAAGACCCTGAACTCAGTCCCTAGTACCCAAAATCAACAAGGACAGACGGAATAATCAGAGGTAGAGCACTAGCCTAGCATGTAAGGCCCTAAATTCAATCCTCAGTAACACCAAAAAAAAAAAAAAAATCAATAATCAACCACAAAAACATATTATAGTGCTTATTGAAATGCAAACTAATAATGTAAATTGTTACTGAATTCATACTAGTTTACAATGCTGTATTTTCTCAATCCTCAGAGACTACGAATAAGAAGCGATTTTTGAAACTGAGCAGAAACACTCTAATTATAAACCTCTGAGTTCAGCCGACAGGTCCCAGAGGAAGAGTCTCCGAAGGCCATGTGGCAAGTAAAGGCCAACTGACTCAGGGCTCGAACCCAGGACCGTCAGGATTTGCAGAGAATCAAACACCAGATAGATGGGGAGACCTTTTGTGTTCCGACAAGTAGGCTATGGAGCTGGGAGACACCAGGCTCTGCTGGGAGGGGAGTCTGTTCTGACAAGAACTGGGAGAACCACTGGGCACTTTCTGGTGAGGCACAGGGCATACACCCTGGCACTGGCATCCTGGATGTGTAAACGAGGAGCCAGGTTGAGATTGTTCAGTGGGACTTGAAGTGACAAAAAGAATTGCCTGGCATGGAAGTGCACGCTTGAGACCCCAGCGCTTGAGAGGCTGAGAATGGAGGATCACCAAGAGGTCAAAGCCAGGGCTCGAGAGATGGCTTAGCAATTAAGGCGCTTGCCAGCAAAATGAAAGGACCCAAGTTCGATTCCCCAGTACCCACATAAATCCAGATGCACAAGGTGGTGCATGCATCTGGAGTTCGGTTGCAGTGGCTAGAGGCTCTGGCACACCCATTCCTCCCTCCCTCTCTCTTTCTCTCTCTCACTCTCTCTGTCTCTTAAATAAATAAATAATTTTTTAAAAAGAGTTCAGGAAGCCGGGTGTGGTGGCGCACGCCTTTAGTCCCAGCACTTGGGAGGCAGAGGTAGGTGGATTGACAAGAGTTCGAGGCCACCCTGAGATTACAGAGTAAATTCCAGGTCAGCCTGAGCTAGAGTGAGACCCTACCTTGAAAAATAAAAAAATAAAAAAAACACAAAACAAAAAGAGTTCAGGGCTGGAGAGACGGCTTAGCAGTTAAGGCGTTTGCCTGTGAAGCCTGAGGACCCTGGTTCGATTCTCCAGAACCCACGTAAGCCAAATGCACAAGGCAGCGCATGCATCTGGAGTTTGTTTGCAGTGGCTGGAGGCCCTGGTACACCCATTATCTCTCTCTCTCTCAAATAAATAAATAAATAAAATATAAAAAAAGAGTTCAAAGCCAGTTACAGGCTATAGTTTTGAGACCCTGTCTCAAAGAAAGAAAAAAAAAGTGAGCTAAATGACCATGAAGACAATAGTTAGACTGAAGTATTCAACGACTTTCTGTCTGACAGTTAGAAAGAACAATGCAGAGAACTACAGTCCAGAGAGATAACCTCCTGAGGGGAATACAACAACCTTAGCATGGCCCCGCACTGCCACACTCCCCATCCATTGGCATTGGTTTGCTGTAAGACCCTAGTCCTTGTCCCACCTAGTCCCTTGTTTACTCATCTGTAAAATGGGACCTTGTCGTTACATGGATGGTTTTCCAGCTGGATTTGACAGTCTCAGAAATCCTTCACTAGTTCTGCAGATGTCTGATTCAGATGTCATCTTTCCTGGGAGTGGTGTCCATTCCTATAATCCTAGCTCTTGGAATGTGTTGGAGGGATGATCAGGAGTTCAAGGTCATCCTCTGCTCTATAGTGAGTTCAAGGGCACCCTGGGTTACATGAGACCCTGCCTCAAAAAAAACCCCAATGGGCTGGAGAGATGGCTTAGCAGTTAAGGTGCTGGCCTACAAGGCCAAAGGGGCTAGGTTCAATTTGCCAGCACCCACATAAGTGAGATATGCAAGGTGGTGCATGCATCTGGAGTTCATTTGCAGCGGCCGGAGGCTCTGGCGTTCCCATTCTCTATCTATCTCTCTTGCTTTCTGCTTTCTCTCCCTCTCTCTCAAATAAGTAAAAACTAAAAAAAAAAAACAATTTTAAATAACCAAACAAAAAGTAATCTTTCAAAAATATTTTGAAGCCAGGTACAGTGGCTCACACCTTTAATCTCAGCACTAGGAAGGCTGGAGTAGGAGGATCATATATTTATTTGAGAAAAAGAGAGAGATGCAGATAGAAAGAATGGGCACACCAGGGCTTCTAACCACTACAAACAAACTCCAGAAACATGCACCACCTTGTGCACACGGCTTTATGTGGGAACTGAGGAATCGAACCTGGGTCCTTAGGCTTCATAGGCAAGTGCCTTAACCACTAAGCCATCTCTCCAGCCCTCAAAAATATGTATTTTAAACAACTTCAAAACTGCAGGAAAAGGCCTGTAGCATTGTAGCTCAGCCCTGCTTATGACACTCAGCCTAGTGTCTCCACTTCCTCGCTGCTGAAATGAAGATGTGCTATTGATTCTCTGCTCCTAGCATGCTTTCCTCGCCATGACAAGCTCTCCCCTGGGAACCACAAGCCAGAAATAAACCCTTTCCTTCCATAAGCTGTCTCTGGTTGGGAACTTTGTCCCAGGAACCAGAAAATTACTGCTGCATGCACCCATATACTTTGTACCCAACGCAGACCCTGGCACATTAGTATCACACTAATGTATGATGCCTACTTTCCCTATTCTTCTAAGAAAAAAAAACCTAAAATGAGCCTCTCCCGCCTTCTCTGTTTAATTGGATCATATCCTGAGCCCACAAGGCGAGCAGCTGTTAAAATCTGTTGCCATTTTCAACTGTTTGCTGGGAGAGTCAAGATTTTTCTCAATATTGTGAAACCAAAGAAAAAACACAGAAGTGAGTGGTGGAAGACGTTGCTGTCTCCCTAACCAGAACTTCAGAATCTGTGGCTATATGCTTCCTAATGCCAGAAAAAACTCTGAACCGGGTATAAATTTACAGAAGCTACACTTCTAAGCCCGCCACTCCCATTCCATAATATTTCCTTTATAACCATTTGCCATCTGTATAGTAATTTTACATAGGACCGTGGTTGAGTCCAGCAGGCATGGCTCAAATTTAAAGAGCTTTTTTGCAAAACCTGTGGTTTTTTGGGTCAGGGTTCCCTCTAGTTCAGGCTGACTCTGAATTCAGATGCAATTGGGTGCATGCAACATGTGATCTCTAATGTGCCTAAACCATGAGTGTGGGATAAAGGTGTGGCACCACCCCATCACAAAACATTTTTTTTTGGTACCTTTGAGGTAAATTCTCTAGTGCAGGCTGAACTGGAATTCACCATGTAGTCTCAGGGTGGCCTCGAACTCATAGAAATCCTCCTACCTCTGCCTTCGAAGTGCTGGGACTAAAGGCATGTGCCATCATACCCAGCTCTCAAAATACAAATTTTTTTAGGGCTGGGGAAATAGCCCAGTGGTGGAGTGCTTGCCTAATATGCATAAGACCCTGAACTCAGTCCCTAGTACCCAAAATCAACAAGGACAGACGGAATAATCAGAGGTAGAGCACTAGCCTAGCATGTAAGGCCCTAAATTCAATCCTCAGTAACACCAAAAAAAAAAAAAAAATCAATAATCAACCACAAAAACATATTATAGTGCTTATTGAAATGCAAACTAATAATGTAAATTGTTACTGAATTCATACTAGTTTACAATGCTGTATTTTCTCAATCCTCAGAGACTACGAATAAGAAGTGATTTTTGAAACTGAGCAGAAACACTCTAATTATAAACCTCTGAGTTCGAGCCGGGCGTGGTGGTGCACGCCTTTAATCCCAGCACTTGGGAGGCAGAGGTAGGAGGATTGCTGTGAGTTCGAGGCCACCCTGAGACTCCATAGTGAATTCCAGGTCAGCCTGGGCCAGAGTGAGACCCTACCTCAAAAAAAATAAATAAATAATAAATAAATAAATAAATAAATAAATAAACCTCTGAGTTCAGCCGACAGGTCCCAGAGGAAGAGTCTCCGAAGGCCATGTGGCAAGTAAAGGCCAACTGACTCAGGGCTCAAACCCAGGACCGTCAGGATTTGCAGAGAATCAAACACCAGATAGATGGGGAGACCTTTTGTGTTCCGACAAGTAGGCTATGGAGCTGGGAGACACCAGGCTCTGCTGGGAGGGGAGTCTGCTCTGACAAGAACTGGGAGAACCACTGGGCACTTTCTGGTGAGGCAGAGGGCATACACCCTGGCACTGACATCCTGGATGTGTAAACTAGGAGCCAGGTTGAGATTGTTCAGTGGGACTTGAAGTGACGAAAAGAATTGCCTGGCATGGAAGTGCACGCTTGAAACCCCAGCGCTTGAGAGGCTGAGAATGGAGGATCACCAAGAGTTCAAAGCCAGGGCTCGAGAGATGGCTTAGCAATTAAGGCGCTTGCCAGCAAAATGAAAGGACCCAAGTTCGATTCCCCAGTACCCACATAAAGCCAGATGCACAAGGTGGCACATGCATCTGGAGTTCGTTTGCAGTGGCTAGAGGCCCTGGCACACCCATTCCTCCCTCCCTCTCTCTTTCTCTCTCTCTCATCCTCTCTCTGTCTCTTAAATAAATAAATATTTTTTTAAAAAGAGTTCAGGGCTGGAGAGATGGCTTAGCGGTTAAGGCGTTTGCCTGTGAAGCCTGAGGACCCTGGTTCGATTCTCCAGAACCCACGTAAGCCAAATGCACAAGGCAGCGCATGCATCTGGAGTTTGTTTGCAGTGGCTGGAGGCCCTGGTACACCCATTATCTCTCTCTCTCTCAAATAAATAAATAAATAAAATATAAAAAAAGAGTTCAAAGCCAGTTACAGGCTATAGTTTTGAGACCCTGTCTCAAAGAAAGAAAAAAAAAGTGAGCTAAACGACCATGAAGAGAATAGTTAGACTGAAGTATTCAACGACTTTCTGTCTGACAGTTAGAAAGAACAATGCAGAGAACTACAGTCCAGAGAGATAACCTCCTGAGGGGAATACAACAACCTTAGCATGGCCCCGCACTGCCACACTCCCCATCCATTGGCATTGGTTTGCTGTAAGGCCCTAGTCCTTGTCCCACCTAGTCCCTTGTTTACTCATCTGTAAAATGGGACCTTGTCATTACATGGATGGTTTTCCAGCTGGATTTGACAGTCTCAGAAATCCTTCGCTAGTTCTACAGATGTCTGATTCAGATGTCATCTTTCCTGGGAGTGGTGTCCATTCCTATTATCCTAGCACTTGGAAGGTGTTGGAGGGATGATCAGGAGTTCAAGGTCATCCTCTGCTCTATAGTAAGTTCAGGGGCACCCTGGGTTACATGAGACCCTGCCTCAAAAAAAACCCCAATGGGCTGGAAAGATGGCTTAGCAGTTAAGGTGCTTGCCTACAAGGCCAAAGGGGCTAGGTTCAATTTGCCAGCACCCACATAAGTGAGATATGCAAGGTGGTGCATGCATCTGGAGTTCATTTGCAGCGGCCGGAGGCTCTGGCGTTCCCATTCTCTATCTATCTCTCTTGCTTTCTGCTTTCTCTCCCTCTCTCTCAAATAAATAAGTAAAAACTAAAAAAAAAAAACAATTTTAAATAACCAAACAAAAAGTAATCTTTCAAAAATATTTTAAAGCCAGGTACAGTGGCTCACACCTTTAATCTCAGCACTAGGAAGGCTGGAGTAGGAGGATCATATATTTATTTGAGAAAAAGAGAGAGATGCAGATAGAAAGAATGGGCACACCAGGGCTTCTAACCACTACAAACAAACTCCAGAAACATGCACCACCTTGTGCACACGGCTTTATGTGGGAACTGAGGAATCGAACCTGGGTCCTTAGGCTTCATAGGCAAGTGCCTTAACCACTAAGCCATCTCTCCAGCCCTCAAAAATATGTATTTTAAACAACTTCAAAACTGCAGGAAAAGGCCTGTAGCATTGTAGCTCAGCCCTGCTTATGACACTCAGCCTGGTGTCTCCACTTCCTCGCTGCTGAAATGAAGATGTGCTATTGATTCTCTGCTCCTAGCATGCTTTCCTCGCCATGACAAGCTCTCCCCTGGGAACCACAAGCCAGAAATAAACCCTTTCCTTCCATAAGCTGTCTCTGGTTGGGCATTTTGTCCCAGGAACCAGAAAATCACTGCTACATGCACCCATATACTTTGTACCCAACGGCGACCCTGGCACATTAGTATCACACTAATGTATGATGCCTACTTTCCCTATTCTTCTAAAAAAAAAAACCTAAAATGAGCCTCTCCCGCCTTCTCTGTTTAATTGGATCATATCCTGAGCCCACAAGGCGAGCAGCTGTTAAAATCTGTTGCCATTTTCAACTGTTTGCTGGGAGAGTCAAGATTTTTCTCAATATTGTGAAACCAAAGAAAAACACAGTTTGTGTGTGGTGGAAGACGTTTGCTGTCTCCCTAACCAGAACTTCAAATCTGTATTTGCTAAATCTTATTCACTAATGCCAGAAAAAAAATACATAAACTTTTCCTTTTGGTATAAATTTATTTCTGAGAAGCTAGCACTTTCTAAGTAGCCCGCCACTAGCCTCATTTTCTCCTAATATTTCCATTGTCCATTTGCCATTGTATAGTAATTTTGACATAGTACCTTTGTCAAAATTGAGAGTCCAGGGCCAGGAACATGGCTCAGCAGTTAAAGGAGCTTGCTTGCAAAACCTGCTGGCTGGGGTTCAATTCCCTTCAGTTCCTCAGCACTCATGTAAAGTCAGATGCAAAGTGGTGCATGCAACTGTGATCTCAATGTGCCTAGAACAATGGGAGGTGGAGGGTGGAGCAGACCAGGGGAATGGTGCACACACCCATACACACATACATTTACACACACAAATACACATTAAAAGAAAAACTGAAGCCAGGCGTGGTGGAGCATGCCTTTAATCCCAGCACTCGGGAGGCAGAGGTAGGAGGATCGCCGTGAGTTCAAGGCCACCCTGAGACTACAGAGTGAATTCCAGGTCAGCCTGGGCTAGAGTGAGACCCTACCTCAGAAAACAAAAAAAAAAAAAAAAAAAAAGAAAGAAAGAAAGAAAAACTGAGGAGCTAGGAAGATATTTCAGTGGTTAAAGTTGCTTCTTTGCAAAGCCTACTAGCTGGGTTCAATTCTCCAGCCACCATGTAAAGCCAGACAGGCATCTGTTTCAGAGGCAAGAAAGTCTGGTATGCATGCACCACACACACACACACACACACACACACACACACACACTCGTGCAAATAAATACATTTTTTTTAAACTGAGAAGCCAATAGTCTGTTACTAGCAAAGGAACCCCACCTTTCATTCAGATTTTTCTTTACATTTTTCGAGGTAGGGTCTCACTCTAGCCCAGGCTGACCTGGAATTCACTATGGAGTCTCAGGGTGGCCTTGAACTCCTGGAGATCCTCCTACCTCTGCCTCCGGAGTGTGAGTGCTGAGATCAAAGGTGTGAGTCACCACGCCCAGCTCATTCAGATTTTACTAGTTTTTCCACTAATGTACTTTTCTGTTCTCAGATTCAATCACATGGCATTTAATCAAATTTGCATTTTCATCTGTCTTAATAATCTTCATTTGATAAGTAAATTCTAGAAATGTAAGAATGGAAATTTTATTATTTTTTTTTTTTTATTTTTTTTTACAGGCTAAGGACCAAACCCGGGGCCTGACGTATTACCAGGCAAGGATTTTGCCACTGAGCTACACCCCCAGCCCAAGCAAGGAAATTTATACCATAGTGATATTGCAAAATGTTAAGGTTTAAATATTTTTATTTCTTTATGTGAGACAGACAGAGAGAGAGGCAACAGAGAGAGTGAAAGAGAATATTGGCACGCCAGGGCCCTCTGCTACTGCAAACAAATTCCAGATGCATGTGCCACTTTGTGCATCTGGCTTTATGTGGGTACTGGGGAATCAAACCCAGGTTGTTAGGCCTTGCAAGTAAATGCCTTTAACTGCTGAGCCATCTCTCCAGCCCTTAAAATTTTGTTGCTGTTTTTATTTAAGGTAGGGTCTCATTCTAGCACAGTTGACCTAGAAATCACTATGTAGCCTCAGTCTAGCCTTGAACTCACAATAATCCTCCTACCTCTGCCTCCCCAGTACAGGGATTAAAGGCATGTGCCACCAAATATTAATTTATTTCACATAATGGAGTTTCTAGATAGATTCTTTGGGGAGAAAAAGAAAAAAAAAATCCACTGTATTTTTTTGGTTTTAGATTATGTATTTACTTATTTTATTCAGTAATTTGGTGGTGCTGGGGATAGAACCCAGGGCCTTTGTGGCATGTGCCTGTAGTCTCAGTACCCCAGAGGCCTGCCTAGACAGATGAATCAAAGTTCAAAGTCAGCCAAGACTACAAACACTTTCCACCCTCTTTTATATTTTTGCATGTGTGTGCACTGTGTGTGTGTGTGTGTGTGTGTGTGTGTGGTGTGCGTGCATGTGGCGTCCAGAGGAGACCGCAAGGTGTCCTGCTCTATCACCCATCTGCGTATTTCCTTGAAACAGCCTCTCTCTGTACCTGGAGCTGCCGTTTTCCCATAGGACTGAGGTTGCTGGCGTGCACCGTGCCCAGCTCTTCACGTGGGTGCTACGGAATACAATCCAGGGCGAATGAGGTTCTCGTGAATGTGTGCTTGCACAGCAAACACCCTTGCCTCTGATCATCTCTCCAGCCCTCTACTGTGTTTTTTCCCTGCCTAATTTGGGAGTTTGGGGGTGCTGGGGTGGGGGGGAGGGAGAGAAGGAATGGGGGGAAAAGCAAGCAGGAGAACAGGGGAGCTTTAAAACAAATTGCAGCCAAGCGAGGTGGCGCACGCCCTTAATCCCAGCACTTGGGAGGCAGAGGTCGGAGGATCACCATGACTTCGAGGCCACCCTGAGACTACCTAGTGAATTCCAGGTCAGCCTGGGCTAGAGCAAGACCCTACCTCAAAAATAAAAAAATAAAAAAATAAAAATGCAGGGTCTGGAGATATGGCTCAGATGTTGAAGATGCTTGCGTGCAAAGCCTGAAGTCCATCTCGGGTTCAATTCCCCAGTTCACATGTAAAACCAGATACACAAAGTAGCACATGTGTCTGGAGTTCATTTGCAGTGAAAAGAGGCCCATATTCTTTCTCTCTCTCAAATAAATAAATAAAAATATTAAAAACAGGGCTGGGGAGATGGCTTAGCAGTTAAGGTGCTTGCCTACAAAGCCAAAGGACTTGGGTTCAATTCCCCAGTACCCATGCAAAGCCAGATGCATTGGTGCATGTATATGGAAATACCTACACCATTCTCTCTCTCTCTCTCTCTCTCTCTGCTTATAAATAAATTTAAAAAACTAGAAACTATTAAAAACAAATTGCAGCCAGGTATGATGGTGCACTCCTATAATCCCAGTAGTCAGTAGGCAGAGACAGGAGTACATCAAATTTGAAGCCCGCCTGATTTATGTAATGAGTTACAGGCCAGCCAGGGCTACATAACAAGATGCTGACTCAAAAAAAAAAAAAAAAAAAAAAAAAACTGAGGGCTGGAGAGATGGCTTCACAGTTAAGGTGCTTGCCTGTGAAGCCAAAATACCAAGGCTCAATTCCCCACGACCCACGTAAGCCAGATGCACAAGATGGCGCATGCATCTGGGATTCATCTGCAGTGACTAGAGGCCCTGGCTTGCCCATTCTCTTTCTCTCTTTCTCATAAATAATAAAACATTTAAAACAAAAAAACATAAAAAACTGAGAGGAGAAAGAGAAAGTGAGATAGAAAGACTGAGGCTGCCTCTCCAAGGCAAAGCTTTATCTCCCAACCGTCTCCACAACAAGCCCAAGACAGTGGGGGACGATTACTGATGGATCACACAGTCAGTAGTGCCTCTGAGCAAGACTTACAATGGCATGAGACCTTCAGGCAGCCCTGGTCCAGGGGTTTCTTCTCATCTAGCACCCCATCTCAGCCTTCCCCCCAGCACCTTTTCCCGTCCCCTCTCTCCTCTGTGCCCCTCCCTCTGGGATCTCTTCTTCTGCCCCAAATCCATCTCCTTTCAGAGCAGGGCAGTTCTGCGTGCCCAGAATCCCCTCCCACCTTTTCTAATGCTTGGCAAAACAGTAGTCTAACATAGAGCGCTAACAGCTCCTCTTTTCTGTTTGCCACATGGCCAGTCTCTGGGCACAGGTACACTTGTCTCCACGTGTATTTGCACACACAGTTGCCCTGACTCAAGAAAGGTCCCGGGAGTCAGGATCTCTCTCCTGTCCTCCACTCCTCCCTAGTCCCTGCCACTCCCTGCGCTCGTGGTCCCAGTCCTGGTCCCCAGGCCCTTCAGGATTCCGGTCTCGCTGCCTCCTCCTCCTCTGAAGTGTCTTTCCTTCCTGTCTTAAACTGTTGCTCTGTGTCCACACATCCCCGCGCTTAGCCTCCGAGGGCTGCGTTTCCTGAGTAAGTAGCAAGCCAGCCAGTACAAAGGCTGAATAAACAGTCGGGAGAAATTAACTTGAACGTTCAGGGAGAAGAACAAAGACTTTCGACGTGAGCTGGGGAAGGAATCATAATTGCCAAAGAGAGAGAGGGGTGGCCCAGGCGCTCGGTGGCAAGAGACACAGAAGCGGGCATGTTGACAGTGGCGGAGACAGGCAGGCGTGATGCTGGCTTGATAAGGAAAAGGGTGAGAATTCTAATATAATGAAGACGCTGATGGAGAGGGAAATTGGGACAGAGAGGAAAGGTGGCTCAGGGGTCCCAGGCTGCCGGCTGAGGTGGTTACTTCTGCTCCAGGCACCCCAGGCTGGCTTCCCAGCCTGGCAGCAGGTGTTCTAATGGCACCTTTGCCTTGGAGCCATAATGAGAGCCAAGGAGGCATCCAAGGAGGCTCCAGGGGCAGGCGGAGGGAGCTGGCACTGTGTATCCAGCATAGAAGAAATGTTGGGCGCTGTGGATCCAGAGAAAAGAGGTAGCCTTTACCCTAAGACCTATGGAAGCAGATATTGAAAGAACTCTACAGAGAAACAACTAGAACACCCTGTCCTCACCCCACCCCACCCCATGCAAGAGGTGAAGGACATAAATAACAAAGTGTGCACCAGACATGGTGACAGATGCCTGGAATTCCAACACGATGGAGGCTGAAGCAGGATGACTGGGAGTTTGACACCAGCTGGGCTACATAGTGAGGCTTTGTTGAAAGAAAGAAAGAAGAAAGAAAGAAAGAAAGAAAGAAAGAAAGAAAGAAAGAAAGAAAGAGAAATGGGAGAGGAGCTGGAGGAGTAGACCAGTGGGTAAAGTGCTTGCTGAACTAGCATGAGGACCTGAGTTCAGGTCCCAAGCCTCTGTGTAAAAAAGCTGGGCATTGAAGGGAAACAACTGCTCTCTGATTGGATTTGAGACCCACTCTGTGGGAAGAAATTTATGCCTAGTACTAAAAAGCTGGTCAAAAGCCTTTGGCTAGAGAGGTTGTTGGTACCAAGGAGTGGGGTCATTTGCTGCTGGACACCTGACTGTGTGGCTTTTGGAGCTGATTTTCAAGAGGAATGCAGAAATATTGGAAACCTTGGCCTAAGGGATGCCTTGCAGTGCTGTAAGTACAGCTTGATGGACTATTCTGGACAGAGTTGAAAGACTTGAATGCAGTAAGAACTGTGGACTGTGAGGTTTGGCTTTTGAGGGTGAGAAAGATCCCTGCCTGGACTGGGCTAGAAGCAGTTTGTGTGAGAGGCTTGCTGTTATACCCATGTCCTGAGAAGTTGTGCAGGGCTGCATTGTGTAGAAATGGACTGGTGTGAGCAGAGGGATATGGCACAGAAATGAAATCTTTTGTCTGAAACTTGTACCTGTTCATGTGCAATTTTGTGCGAGATTACAACCATTGAGAACGGGCCAGCTGACCTGTATTGGGACAACAGGAAGAATGTAGATTCTTTTGAAGGGGACTGAGTGCTCAAGGAGTGTCCTGTTCTTCAAAGTCTGCTTTATTCCCCCCTGGATTAACAAATTGGCACCCTACCTGGTATTGTGGAGTATAAGAAATGCAGGAAAGAGAGGGTCATTGAGTTTGCAACACAGTCTTGTGTTTTGGAAACATGGCCATGGGCAGTGTGAAGCAGGTTTGCTGGATGCCTGCATGGAGACCCAATGGAACCATGAGGATGAACCGTGGGTTGCAGTGGAGACCCAGTGGAGATGCAGAACCATAAGCTGGCTGCTCAGGAGAGCTGCAGGCCCCAGATGAAGTTTTCCAGGACTCTGAGTCGCCTAGCTGGAGAGGTAGAATTGGAACTCCAGAGACTTGTTGCTGGTTAAAATTATCAGACTTGGAGATCTGTCACTGACTAGACTTGTTGGACCTGGGGCTACAGAGTTTGATGTTTGCCCTGGTTGTTTTAAATCTTGTATTGGTTGAATATTTCTTTGTTATGCCCAATGCCATCTTTTGCAGTGTTAATGTTTATTCTGTGCCATTATGGGGGGTTTGGTGTATTTTTTGGTATTATGGCTCAGTTAAAAGATCTTGGACTAAGCCAGGCGTGGTGGCGCACGCCTTAAATCCCAGCACTTGGGAGGCAGAGATAGGAAGATCACCGTGAGTTCGAGGCCACCCTGAGACTCCATAGTGAATTCCAGGTCAGCCTGGGCTAGAGTGAGACCCTACCTCAAAAAAAAAAAAAAATCTTGGACTATGGGGATGTATGAACATCATTAGGATTGATAAAAAAAAAACTGCGGGGACTTTTAAAGTTGGACTGAATGCACTGCATTTTACAACATGGATGGTTATCAGTTTATGGGGGCCAGGGGTGGAATGTGGTGTTTTGACTCAGGTGTCCCCCATAAACTTAGGTGTTCTGAATGCTAAGTTCCCAGCTCATGGACATTTGAGAATTAATGCCTCCTGGAGGCAGTGTATTGTTGGGGGCAGGCCTTATAGCCAGTGTCCCCTTGTCCATGTTTGGCACACTCTCCTGTTGCTATTGTCCACCTTATGTTGGCCAGGGGGTGATATCCACCCTCTGCTCATGCCATCGTTTTCCCCTGCCATCATGGAGCTTTCCCTTGAGTCTATAAGTCAAAATAAACCCTTTTATTTTCCAAAAGCTGCTCTTGGTCAGGTGACTTCTGCCAGCAATGCAAACCTGACTGCAACAGAGGTCATAAGCCTTAGGGGAGAAACTACTAGTGTTATTTAGCTAAATGGATATATTACACCCACCAAACTTCCCACCAAATATTTATATATATGCCATATGTTAGTGCTACTCTCACTTTTGGTTAGAGAAGTTACTCTTTTCAGATGGCAGTGACCACTGGGGAGACTCAAAACTCATCAAAGTCCTGAGAAGAAGTGACTGTAGTGTTCAGTACTGAGACATCTCTATGTCATCCTCCAGGGTTCAGGGACCATTGCAGACGAGGTGGCAGAAAGAATGTAAGAGACAGCCAGGTGATGTGGCGCACGCCCTTAATTCCAGCACTTGGGAGGCCGAGGTAAGAGGATCGCCGTGAGTTCAAGGACACCCTAAGACTCCAGGTCAGCCTGTGCTAGAGTGAAACCCTACCTCGAAAAAACCAAAATAATAATAATAATAAGAGCCAAAGGACAGGAGTGCTTTGGAATGCTGTCTTCCAGACAGAAAGTGGTTGCTGCATTCATGACTTCACAGTGGCTGTCACTACCTGCACATGACCTGCTTGTAATAGGAGGGCAAAATAAATAAATAAATAAACCTGATGACATCAAAATAGAAGAGTGACTACTTGGAAAGCAGCATGGGTTCAGTGGAGGAAGGCTCTGGGAGAGGCACAAATGAGGGTGTTGGAAGGAATTATGTATGATCATCAGAGTACATTATGTATATGTTTGGAGGTTGTCAAAAAGTTTAAAACTCCGGTGCACGCCTTTAATCCCAGCACTTGGGAGACAGAGGCAGGAGGATCAGTGTGAACCTGGGACTATAGAGTGATTTCCAGATCAGCCTGGGCTAGAGTGAGACCCTACCTTGAAAAAAAAATAAAGAAGAAGAAGGGGGAAAAAGTGAGCTCTGGGTTCAGCAAAAGACCCCTGTCTAAAGCAAATAAGGTGAAGCGGGAGTGGTGGCGCACGCCTTTAACCCCACCTCTTGGAGGCAGAGGTAGGAGGAGTGCTGTGAGTTCGAGGCCACCCTGAGAATTCCAGGCCAGCCTGGGCTACAGTGAGACGCTACCCTGAAAAACCATAAAAAGAAAAGAAAAGAAGGTGGAGGGAGATAGAGAAAGACACCCAACATTGACCTCTGCTGCCCCCTGCTCACCTACACACATACAAACATGCCTACATGTACACACATGCACACGCACACACACACACACACACACACACGACAAACAACAAAAAGACAAAAGCTAAGTGCATCCTGGATGCCAAGAGCTTCATGGTTGTTGTTTTTTAAAATATTTTATTTATTTATTTCACACACACAGGGGGTGGGCGGGGAGAGAGAGAGAGAATATGAGCACACCAGGGCCTCCTGCCACTGCAAACGAACTCCAAATGCATGTACCACCACTTTGTGCATCTGGCTTTACATGGGTACTGGGGAATCAAACCCTGGTCCTTAGGCTTTGCAAGCAAGTGCCTCAACCGCCGAGCCCCCTCTCCAGCCCAGGAGCTTCATGTTCAAGTACTGTGAGTGGCACTATTATTGCCACTAGTGTGCAGATGAGCAGAACGAAGACTGGAGAGAAGTGACTTCCCCAAGATCACATAGCACTTAACTGGCCAGAGCCAAATAGATTTGTCTGCACAGGCTGGATGGTTTCAGGCTTAGTGACACAAACACTTAACCATAGACCTCATGTCTAAGAGCCGAAGCCCAGCAGGAGGGCCCTTCTCACCATGGCCCTTCACGCCTGTCCTGCCCAATCAGCCCACACACATGACGCCACTTGTCCAAAGGTCCCATCCCAGAAACAGGTAGAAAGAAGAGAGTGCTACGCACATCATCTCACTGAACAGCATCGGACAGCTATCGGGGTGGTGATGCAAAGTAGAGGGGATATGAAGGACCTTTCCGACAAAGTAAGAGATGCTGAAATATGGAAGACAGAAAACATCTGAATTCCCCCTGCGCCCTTCTACCCTAGCATCTTTGGAATGTCTAGAGTCAGCACTCAGAGCCCAGTGTTTCTGAGGACCCATGCTGCCTGGGTCCTGTTTCATAGCTGGAGTTACTATGGAAGACTCAGAGCCTGTTCTCAAAGGGGTCACAAGACTGGGTAATAGGGCTGGAGAGATGGCTTAGTGGTTAAGGCATTTGCCTGCGAAGTCAAAGGATCCAGGTTTGAGTCTCCAGGTCCAGGTAAGCTGGACCCATAAGGTGGCGCATGTGTCTGGAGTTGGTTTACAGAGGCTAGAGACCCTGATGTGCCCATTCTCTCTCTCTCTCTCTCTCCCGGTGTCTCTAATAAATGAATAACTTTTTTTAAAAAGTTTGAAAAGAGACTGGGTGATGATGTGTAGCAGAAGGACACAAGCACGCTCTGGCGGTGCAGGGAATCACTCGGGCGAGGGCTCAGAGTCATGTCCTGGAGGAGGGAGACTTTGAGTAGATTCTTACAGAACGAGTGCATTGTGACTCTTCCAGACACAAAACGGCCTGGATATCCATGACCTCACAGTGCCAGGCACTACCTACACAAGACCATCATAATAGGAGAAAAAGATGATGACATCAAAATAAAAGAGAGACTGATTGAGAGGGGGAGGGGATATGATAGAGAGCGGAGTTGTGGGGCCAGGTGTGGTGATGCACACACCTTTAATCCCAGCACTTGGGAGGCAGAGGTAGGAAGATCACCATGAGTTCGAGGCCACCCTGAGACTACATAGTGAAGTCCAGGTCAGCCTGGACTAGAATGAAACTCTACCTCGAAAAACCAAAGCAAATGAGGGAGAGAGAGAAAAGGAAGGGCTGGAGAGAAGGCTCAGTGGTTGGAGGTGCTTGCAAAGCCTAACAGCCTCAGTTTGATTCCCCAGTACCCATGTAAATCCAGATGCACAAAGTAACACATGCATTTTGGATTTGTTTGCAATGGCAAGAGGCCCTGGTTGCCCATTCTCATTCTCTCTCTTTCCTTGCAAATAAATAAATAAGCATCTTAAATTAAAAAAAAAAAAGTTTAAGGGCTGGAGAGTTGGCTTTAGTGATCAAGGCATTTGCCTGCAAAGCCACAGAACCCAGATTCAACTCCCCAGGACCCACGTAAGCCAGAGGCACAAGGGGATGCATGCATCTGGAGTTTGTTTGCAGTGGCTGGAGGCCCTGACGTGCCCATTCTCTATCTGCTTCTTTCTCTCTCCTCTGTCTGTCTGTCTCTCTCTCTCAAATAAATAAAATGAAAAAAATGAAGTTTGAGCTGGGCGTGGTGGCACACGCCTTTAATCCCAGCACTCAGGAAGCAGAGGTAGGAGGATCGCCATGAGTTCCAGGCCACCCTGAGACTACATAGTGAATTCCAGATCAGCCTGGGCTACAGACAGAGCAAACCTGGACAAAAAAGGAACAGGAAAGGGCTGGGAGGTGGCTTAAAGAAGACATTTGCAAAAAAAAAAAAAAAAAAAATAAGAAGACATTTGCTGCACAAGCCTGACGACTGGGGTTCGGACCCTAGAACGCACACAATGACACACCAAGCCTGAAATCCCACGGCAGCGGAAGGTGGAATCGGGAGACTCTCGAAGCTCCTGGGCCAGCCCACAGCTGCCGGCCTCATGGTTTGTGGTAGCAAACAAGACAGCACCAGCCTCCAATAAGGTGGCAGGCGATGGCTGACTCTGAAGTCGTCCACTGTGGCATGTGCGTACACGTACACATGCGTCACGCACATATATAACACACACACAAACAAGGAAGATGAGAGCTGAGTGCCTTGTGCAGAAGGGCAGAGGGGACAGCCTGTGCAGGAGCTGATGAGAGAACAGGTAGTTTCTGCAGCTGGAAGACTGGAGGTGGAGGTGAGGGAGGAATGGAGACCATGTCTCTGGAGGCCACGTGAATGGCGCCCGGCCAAGGAGTGTCAAAGGAGGAGAGACTAGCTGGTCACAGGATCCAGCCTGGAAATGGAACAAAAGGCAGCAGCCTGGAGAGTCTCCCCTGTCACAAAGGAAACAGCTCCACTGGTCCTTTGTTGGCTCTGTCTACTGAATCTAGAAGCACCTACGTGCAGCATCTTCTGGAGGGAGGCCACACCAGGCCATCCCACCTCTGAGGAACCAACAGGCAAGGGCAGCCGGGGTCGCTGCTGCTCTTAGAGTCACACCAGAGCCTATGTTCTCTGGCTGATGAACATGCCATATTCATTCATGGCCAGAACGATCAAGGTGATAGCATCTGAGATCTAGAAGATTCCATCCGGAGCACGTGCCTTTTGTCCTTGGGCAACCCCTCTTGCCTGCGCATTCTAGGTCAAAGCCCAGGGAAGGACTATACCTTCCAAAATCTGGTTTCTTTCATCTGTTTAACAAAAGACATCTCCATGTTCTGTGGCCTCTTAATTTCTGTAGATGGTAAAGTGAAGAGAATTAAAGAATCAATGGACAATTAAGGAGAAACTGGCAGGTTCTGGCCAAGAGCACATTATTTATTTATTCAGCCAGCCACGCTCATTTTTAAAGAGCTAACTTTCCATTTTGTTTCTGACATCAAAAATAAATCAAACTAAACTGTACACGTCATAGCTGAAAAAAAAAAAAACTATTTGCATGATACATTGCCCCTTTGAAGCCTCAGTAGCTACCTGCAAAAGGAATTTTTGTCAGTGTCAAAAAAAATAGATATGAATTCATTCTGGTGCAGGCCTTCCCTTAGGGTACAGATTGGATTGAAAAGACAGAAATAAGGTTTTAATTCACTGGTGATTTTTCTACCCAGTCTCAAGCTTCTTTTAGATTTCTGAGCATCCATTTTCTTGGATTGTCTTGGGAGGGTTGCAAGATTTCAGTCCATTAACACAGTGGTGGGCTGGTGACATTTCAGAACAGGCTGCGATAAACAGTCATAGTGGGGACATAGGCTGACACAGGGCACCTCGAGGATCTCAGCCAGCCTGTGATTCAGCGCCTGATCCACAATTTTTCCACTTTAAAGTGGGGGGGGTGTCCTTTAGTAGCCTCCCCAGCCCCCCTTTCCCTCCATTCTAACTGAACCATTAGCTTTGCCTTACCTGCAAAGAAAACTACAGATTTGTCCCTGGTATGTAATTGCTCCCGTTTTAGAGGATCCCTGTGGAATTCATTATACCTGCACCTGTGACCTTGCCCCGCCCCCCCCCCCCCCCCCCCCGTGTGCGCCCAGCCCGCCTTTCCCGTCCCCACCCCTCCCCAGCAAGCGCTCCATCTCCTGGCTTCCAATCCAAGCTACCCCAAGGTTGATTCTAGGACAACCACTTTCTCAAGCTTAAGTGTGCACCAGAGCCACCTGGATGGCGTGTGACAAGTTTCTCACTCAGAACGTGTGGGGTAGGGGCTGAGAATCTGCATTTCTAATAAGTTCCACTTTTCTACTAAGAGGCCACTCTTGCAGAACCACTCTTCTCAGGCGGTGGGGGCGGGAAGCGCGCGGACGTGATGCCTGCAGTGGCTTGTGCTGTACTGCCACCTAGTGGTCATCGAAGATCACAATGCCAGCAACGTGCTTTGGGTAATGGCTGTCACCGGGTGCCCGTGAAACTCACCCATCCTTCTCCAGGCACTCAAATCTCCAGGGCTGACATGGAAGGCCACCACTTTCATAAGCTCTACTTTTCATCGAAGTTAAAAAAAATATCTCTTTTCCGCCAGGCATGGTGGCTCACACCTTTAATCCCCGCTGATGTAGGAGGGACACCATGAGTTCAAGGCCAGCCCAGGTTGCAGAATAAGTTCCAAGTCAGCCTGGGCTAGAGTGAGACCCTGTCTCCAACAACACAAAACAAAAAAAGACCTCTTTTTGTCCTCTAAACAACCACAAAAGAATAAGGTGGTTACAGATGCCCAAAGTCACACAGTGGCCAGACTGACACAGGAAGCCAGGTCCTCTAGATACTTCTGTCTGAAGGCACACCAATGAACAAAACGACAGACAGCGACGGATCACCCAGATTACACAGTCAGAGACTTTATCCCAAACCCTAGTGCTGAATGCCCAGCAGCTGAGGAAACAAGGACCTGTGTTGTCAAACCCAAAGTGAGGAAAACCCCAAGAGGAAAGTCAGGGTGCGGGATGTAGCTCAGCTGGTGGAGTGCTTTGCTTAGCACGCAGAGCCTGGCTCAGGACTCGGTGGAGCAGAACGATCACCTGGTCATTCTGGGCTACATAGCCAGTTCCAGGCTAGCCTGGTTAGAAAGAAAGAAGGAAGGAAAGGAAGGAAAGGAAGGAAGGAAGAAGGAAGAAGGAAGAAGAAGGAAGAAAGAAAGAAAGAAAGAAAGAAAGAAAGAAAGGAAAGGAAAGGAAGAAGGGAGGGAGGGAGGGAAAGAGGGAAAGAGGGAAAGAAGGAAAGAAAGAGGGAAAGAAGCTGAGCATGGTGGTGCACGCCTTTAATCCCAGCACTCGGGAGGCACAGGTAGGAGGATCACTGTGAGTTCAAGGCCACCCTGAGACTCCATAGTGAATTCCAGGTCAGCCTGGGCTAGAGAGAGACGCTACCTTGAAAATAACAAACAAGGGCTGGAGAGATGGCTTAGCTGTTAAGGCATTTGCCTGCAAAGCCAAAGGACCCAGGTTTGATTCCCCAGGACCCACGTAAGCCAGATGCACAAGGTGGCACATGCATCTGGAGTTTGTTTGCAGTGGCTGGAGGCCCTGATGCACCCATTCTCCATCTGCCTCCCTCTTTCTCTCTTTCAAATAAATAAGTTAATTTTAAAAAAAAGTAAAAGACAAACAAAAACAAACCAAAAATGCAGATTTGTGGAATGAAGACATAGGCTGTAATCTCAACTACTGAGGCGGAGGTAGAAGAATCATAAACTCAAGGCCTGCCTGGGCTACAGAGTAAGTTCAAGACCACTCTAGACAACTATCTTAAAGTTAAAAGCAAGAGGGCTGGGATGTGGCCCAGCCACCATTTACATTTTAACAAGCATTTCAGGAAAACTGAATCAAATGGCTCAAGCCCACTAATTTGAGAATACTGACTAAGGATGTGACATCCTGTAAGTGTGTTTCTCGACCCAGCACCACCCAACAGGAATGCTCTGCAGGTCCACTAGTCACCTTTTAAAAGGTCAAAGGAGGGCTGGGGAGATGGTTCATCGGTTAGAGGTACTTGCTTGAAAAGCCTAACAACCTGGATTCAATTCCCCAGTGCCCCTATAAAGCCAGGTGCACAAGGTGGCACATGCATCTGGAGTTTATTTGCGGTGGCAGGAAGCCCTGGCATTCACTCTCTGGGAGGGAGGGAGAGAAGGAAGGAAGGAAGGAAGGAAGGAAGGAAGGAAGGAAGGAAGGAAGAAGAAAGAAGGAAAGGAGCTGGAGATGGCTCAGCGGTTAAGGTGTTTGCCTGCAAAGCCTAATGACATATGTTTGATTCCCTGATACCCACATAAAGTCAGATGCACAAAGGGGCTATTGCAGTCAGGTTCACACTGCTGGCAGAAATCACCCAACCAAGAGCAGTTTGTGGGGGAAAAGGGTTTATTTTGGCTTATAGACTTGAGGGAAAGCTCCACAATGGCAGGGAAAACAATAGCATGAGCAGAGGGTGGCCATCACCCCCTGGCCAACATAAGGTGGACAACAGAAACAACAGAGTGTGCCAAACACTAGCAAGGGGACACTGGCTGTAACACCCATAAGCCCACCCCTGACAATACACTGACTCCAGGAGGTGTTAATTCCCAAATCTCCATCAGCTGGGAACCAAGCATTCAGAACACCTAAGTTAATGGGGAACACCTGAATCAAACCTCCACCGTGCACATGCATCTGGAGTTTGTTTGCAGTGGCTGAAGGTCCTGGTGTGCCCTGTCTCTCTCTCTCTCTCACACTCTCTCTCTCTCCATCTCTCTCTGCTTGCAAACATTGAGGCCTCGACTGTATGCATGTGCCAAGCTCTGCACTCCCATGCTTCAGGCCACCCTGGCTTCCTAGCAAACCTGTTAGGATCACAGGTACAGGGGAGCTTATGAATGGTCCACAACCACCTCATCCCTACTTGTACGTGGCCTTCTTCAGAGGCACAAAAGGGAGAATTGTGTCAGGAGTTAGCAGGAGAGGGGGTTGGAGAGATGGCTTAGCAGTTAAGGTGCTTGCCTGTGAAGCCTAAGGACACAGGTTCAATTCCCCAATTCCTATGTAATCCAGATGCACATGGTGGTACATGCATCTAGAGCTGGTTTGCAGTGGCTAAAGGCCTGGCACACCCATTCGTTCTATCTATCTGCCTCTTTCTCTCTCTCTCTCTCAAATAAATAAAAAAATTTAAATAAAATATTTTATAAGAGTTAGCAGGGGAAGGGATGGGGAGAGGAGGGTTAGTCAAAATTAAAGATGTCATGAATGAGTCATGTGGAAACCTACTTGTTCACTAGCTAAGTAATACATATGTTAGAAAAGGAATTGGGCAGAAGTACACCGTGGGGTGGATAATGCTGTGCCCAGAAGCCACAGACCGTTACAAGAATATTCCAGTGCCAGGCGTGGGATTCCTTCCAGCCAGTCAGGGTGGTCCCTAATGCCCCCAAAACATTGCAGGCCTATTGCCAAGGCTTTTGGTTGCCCTCCAGAACTAGATGGTACAACCATAGTGCTTGGTCTGCAGGACATTGAGAAACGGAGCTGGAGCTGAGCTGGAAGCCTCCTCCCTGTTGACTAGCTGACAGGATGCTGGAAAGATCTAGGCAGCCAGTTAGGGGAGAAGAGTCATCAATGGTCTTAACCAACAGTGGACCCTGCAAGTTCAACAGCTGGCCAGACAGGCCACATGTGACAACTGGTGCGATGGTGGCATGTCTGTTACTGGGGAAACCAGCTGCTCTCTGATTGGATTTGAAGCTAGCTCCATGGACGGGAATTCATGCCTGGTACTAAAAAATCTAATCAAGAGGCTGGGGAAATGGCTTAGCGGTCAAGGCATTTGCCTGCAAAGCCTAAGGACTCCAGTTCGATTCCTCAGGACCCATTTAAGCCAGATGCACAAGGGGGCGCATGTGTCTGGAATGGCTAAGAGGCCCTGGTGTGCCTGTTCTCTCTTTCTATCTGCCTCTCTCTCTCTCTCTCCGTCTCTTAGACAAATAAATAATATATTTTAAAACCTAATCAAAAGCCTATCAAGCCAAACCTATTAAAAGCACATGCCTTTAATTGCAGAACTCGGGAGGCAGAGGAAGAAGGATCTCTCTGTGAGGCCACCCTGGGACTACAGAGTGAGTTCCAGGTCAGCCTGAGCTAGAGTGAGACCCTACCTTGAAAACAACAGAGAAAACTCCTGTAGCTGGGGAGGTCATAAGCCCTAGGGGTGAAACTACTACTATTGTCAGGCTAAGTGGATACAGTATGCCCACCAAACTGCCCTCTAAATACTCATGTTTATGCCCATACATATTAGTGCTACTCCCACTTTTGGTTAGAGAAGCTTCTCTTTTAAGATGGCAGTGATTACTGGAGAGACTCAAAAACTCATCAAAGTGCTAAGAAGTGACCGTGCAGTCGCCAGCACTGAGCATCCTGCAAGGCTCAGGGAGCACTGTGAAAGAGATGGTGGGAAGAACGTAAGAGCCAGAGGAAGGGGAGGAGGCCTTGCAATACTGTCTTCCAGACACAAGGTGCCTGAGGCACTTAGGACCTCACAGCAGCTGCTGCCTACACAAGCCCTGAGTAACAGAAGGGGGAAAATGACATTAAACTAGAAAAGAGACGAGTTGGAAAGAAGGGATCCAGTGCAGGGGGATTTGAGAGCGGGGCGGGGGGAGGAAGGAGGATGATGGGGGGAAAAAACTTTGATCATAGTAAATTGTCTATATGTCTGGAGGTTGTCAATAAAAAGTTTTAAAACATTTAAAAGCTTAGAGCTGTGCACAGAACTGGGCCCATCAACATTCCATCGTGAACTGGGGAGGGGCTCATGGGACCCCCGTCCTCCCCGAGGCATAGATGACCGTTGACAGTTGTGAGGGGAGGGACAGCCAGTGTCTTCAGTGGTGGCTAGGTGCTCAAGTAAATAGCTCTCTACCCATGCTCATGCAAGCAACCCTAATTTAACACACACACACACACACACACACACACACACACACACACGAAAGTAAGAAGGGAATTACTTATGTTGCAGTCAGGTTCACATTGCCAGCAGAAAATACCCAACCAAGAGCAGCTTGTGGGGAAAAAAAAAGGGGAGGTATTTTTGCTTACAGACTTGAGGGGAAGCTCCATGATGGCAGGGGGAAAACTAGCATGAGCAGAGAGTGGACATCATCTCCTGGCCAACATCAGATGGACAACAACAACAGGAGAGTGTGCCAAACACTGACAAGAGGAAGCTGGCTATAACACCCACAAGCCCACTCCCAGCAATACACTCCCTCCAAGAGGGTTTAATTCTCAAATTGCCATCAGCCGGGGACCTAACATTCAGAGCACTTAAGTTTATGGAGAACACCTGAAACAAACCACCATATTCTAACCCTGGCCCCCATAAACTGAAAACCATACATGATGTAAAATGCAATGAATTCATCCAGCTTTAAAAGTCCCCATAGTTTTTATCAATCCCCATGATATTCAAACATCCCCATAGTCCAAGGTCTTTTAACTGAGCCACAATACCCACCCCCTCAAAAAAAAAAAAAAAAACATAGTGGCATAGAATACACATTCGCACTGCAAAAGATGGCATTGGCATAGCAAAGAAATATTCAATCAATAAAAGATTTAAACAGGGTAAACATCAAACTCTATAGCTCCAAGTCCAACCACTCCAGTCAGTGACAAGTCTCCAAATCCGATAATTCTAACCAGTGACAAGTCTCTGGTGTTCCAATTCCACCCCTCTAGCTAGGTGACTCACAGTCCTGGAAAACTTCATCCGGTGCCAGCAACTCTCCTTAGCAGCCATCCCATCATCCTGGGTCTCCACTGCAACCCACAGTTTATCTTCATGGCTCCACTGGGTCTCCATGTAGCTAATCCAACAAGCCTGCTGTAGTGGTTTGATTCAGGTGTCCCCCATAAACTTAGGTGTTCTGAAGCTAGGTTCCCAGCTGATAGAGATTTGGGAATTAATGCCTCCTGGAGGGAGTGTATTGTTGGGGGTGGGCTTCTATAGCCCGTTTCCCCGTGCCAGCATTTGGCACACTCTCCTGTTGCTGTTGTCCACCTTATGTTGGCCAGGGGGTGATGTCCACCCTCTGCTCATGTCATCATTTTCCCTGCCATCATGGAGTTTCCCCTCAAACCTGTAAGCCAAAATAAATCCTCTTTTTCCCATGAGCTGCTCTTGGTTGGGTGATTTCTACCAGCAATGCGAACCTGACTACAACACCTGCTTCCACCGCCCATCGCCATTTCCAAAAAACAAAACCATGTTGCAAACCCAATGACCCTCTCTTTCCTGCATTTCTTAAACTCCATAATACCAGATGGACTACTAACTTGTTAATCCAGGGGGAAATAAAGCAAACTTTGAAGAACAGGACACTCCTTCAGCATTCAGGCCCCTTCAGAAGAGTCTATATTCTTCCTGTTATCCCAGTGCAGGTCAGCTGGCCCAATCTCAATGGTTGTAATCTCTCAAACAATTGCAGCTGAAAGGCAGCACTTTGGGCCCAAAGATTTCATTTCTGTGCCATATCCCTCTGCATACACCAGTCTGTTTCATGCAATACAACCCTGCACAACTTCTCAGGACATGGGCATAACAACAAGCCTCTCACACAAACTGCTTCTAGCCCAGCCCAGGCAGAGATCTTTCTCACCTTCAAAAGCCAAATCTCATAGTCCATAGTTCTTACTGCATTCAGGTCTTTCAACTCTGACCAGTATAGTCCATCAAGCTATACTTACAGCACTGCAAGGCATCTCTTAGGCCAAGGCTTCAAATCCTTCCACATTCTTCTTGAAAATCAGCTTCAGAAGGCCAAAGCCACAGAGTCAGGTTTCTAGCAGCAAAATCCCACTCCTCTGGTACCAACTTACAGGTTCAGTCAGGTTCGCATTGCTGGCAGAAAACACCTGAACAAGGGCAGCTTGTGAGGATAAAAGGGGGGTTTATTTTGGCTTATAGACTCGAGGGGAAGATCCATGATAGCAAGGGAGAACAACAGCATGAGCAGAGAGTGGACATCACCTCCTGGCCAACATCAGATGGACAACAACAACAGGAGAGTGTGCCAAACACTGACAAGAGGAAGCTGGCTATAACACCACAAGCCGCTCCCAGCAATACACTCCCTCCAAGAGGGTTTAATTCTCAAATTGCCATCAGCCGGGGACCTAACATTCAGAGCACTTAAGTTTATGGAGAACATCTGAAACAAACCACCATATTCTAGACCCTGGCCCCCATAAACTGAAAACCATACATGATGTAAAATGCAATGAATTCATCCAGCTTAAAAGTCCCCATAGTTTTTTATCAATCCCCATGATATTCAAACATCCCCATAGTCCAAGGTCTTTTAACTGAGCCACAATACCCACCCTCAAAAAAAAAAAAAACATAGTGGCATAGAATACACATTCGCACTGCAAAAGATGGCATTGGCATAGCAAAGAAATATTCAATCAATAAAAGATTTAAACAGGGTAAACATCAAACTCTATAGCTCCAAGTCCATCTACTCTAGTAGTACTCTAGTCAGTGACAAGTCTCCAAATCTGATAATTCTAACCAGTGACAAGTCTCTGGAGTTCCAATTCCACCCCTCCAGCTAGGTGACTCACAGTCCTGGAAAACTTCATCCAGTGCCAGCAACTCTCCTTAGCAGCCATCCCATCATCCTGGGTCTCCACTGCAACCCACAGTTTATCTTCATGGCTCCACTGGGTCTCCATGTAGCTAATCCAACAAGCCTGCTGTAGTGGTTTGATTCAGGTGTCCCCCATAAACTTAGGTGTTCTGAAGCTAGGTTCCCAGCTGATAGAGATTTGGGAATTAATGCCTCCTGGAGGGAGTGTATTGTTGGGGGTGGGCTTCTATAGCCCGTTTCCCCGTGCCAGCATTTGGCACACTCTCCTGTTGCTGTTGTCCACCTTATGTTGGCCAGGGGGTGATGTCCACCCTCTGCTCATGTCATCATTTTCCCTGCCATCATGGAGTTTCCCCTCAAACCTGTAAGCCAAAATAAATCCTCTTTTTCCCATGAGCTGCTCTTGGTTGGGTGATTTCTACCAGCAATGCGAACCTGACTACAACACCTGCTTCCACCGCCCATCGCCATTTCCAAAAAACAAAACCATGTTGCAAATCCAATGACCCTCTCTTTCCTGCATTTCTTAAACTCCATAATACCAGATGGACTACTAACTTGTTAATCCAGGGGGAAATAAAGCAAACTTTGAAGAACAGGACACTCCTTCAGCATTCAGCCCCTTCAGAAGAGTCTATATTCTTCCTGTTGTCCCAATGCAGGTCAGCTGGCCCAATCTCAATGGTTGTAATCTCTCAAACAATTGCAGCTGAAAGGCAGCACTTTTGGCCCAAAGATTTCATTTCTGTGCCATATCCCTCTGCATATACCAGTCTGTTTCATGCAATACAACCCTGCACAACTTCTCAGGACATGGGCATAACAACAAGCCTCTCACACAAACTGCTTCTAGCCCAGCCCAGGCAGAGATCTTTCTCACCTTCAAAAGCCAAACCTCATAGTCCATAGTTCTTACTGCATTCAGGTCTTTCAACTCTGACCAGTATAGTCCATCAAGCTATACTTACAGCACTGCAAGGCATCTCTTAGGCCAAGGCTTCAAATCCTTCCACATTCTTCTTGAAAATCAGCTTCAGAAGGCCAAAGCCACAGAGTCAGGTTTCTAGCAGCAAAATCCCACTCCTCTGGTACCAACTTTACTGTTGCAGTCAGGTTCGCATTGCTGGCAGAAAACACCTGAACAAGGGCAGCTTGTGAGGATAAAAGGGGGGTTTATTTTGGCTTATAGACTCGAGGGGAAGATCCATGATAGCAAGGGAGAACAACAGCATGAGCAGAGAGTGGACATCACCTCCTGGCCAACATCAGATGGACAACAACAACAGGAGAGTGTGCCAAACACTGACAAGAGGAAGCTGGCTATAACACCCATGAGCCTGCCCCCCAACAATACACTGCCTCCAGGAGGTTCCAATTCCCAAATCGCCATCAGCTGGGAACCTAACATTCAGAATATTTAAGTTTATGGGGGACACCTGAATCAAACCACCACAACTTAGAAAGAAGAATCTAAAGTTTGAGGGGGATAAGAAAGTCAAAATTCATCATGTAAGCGTGTAAAATTGTCAAAGAGAAAATAAAATAAAATGAGAAAAAAAAAAAAAAAAGCCAAGGGGCTAGGCAGATGGCCCAGCTATGCAAGCATGAGAGCGTGAGGCCTGAGATTCCCCAACACCCTGGGCATGGCCATGCATGTCAATAACTCCAGTCCTACGGGGGCCAGAGGCTTGGGCTTACAGAAAAATAAAAAAATAAAAAACAAAAAGACAGTCAAGGCTGGAGAGATGGCTTAGTGGTTAAGGTGCTTACTTGCTAAACCTAAGGACCCAGGCCTGATTCCCCAGTATCCAAATAAGCCAGATGCACAAGGTGGCACATGTGTCTGGAGTTCCTTTGCAGTGGCTAGAGACCCTGGTATACCCATTTTCTCTTTCTCTCTCTCTCTCTCTGTCTATCAAATAAACAAACAAGACATTAAAAAAAAACAAACCCTGCCAGGTGTGGTGATGTAAGCCTTTAATCCTAGCAGTTGGGAGGCTGAAGGAGGATCATCATGCCTGGAAAAAACTAAAATCGAAACAAAAACATGGGGCTGGAGAGATAGCTCGGCAGTTTTGCTTGCAAAGTCTGCTTGTCCAGGTTTGATTCCCCACGTAAAGGCAGACATAGATAGTGGCACATCCATCTAGAGTTCATGTTTAAGTGGCACCCATACTCTCTCTTTCTCTATCAAATGAATAGGACCAGGCATGGTGGCAACAGAGGTAAGAGGATCACTGTGAGTTCAAGGCCAGCCTGAGACTACAGAGTGAATTCCAGCCTGGGCTAGAGCAATACCCTACCTTGAAAAACCAAAGTAAATTAATTAATTACTTAATTAATTAACTTTAAATTTTAACATAAATCAAGGTCTGAGGAGATAGCTCAGCAGTTAAAGACACTTGCTTGGAAGCTGGGCATGGCGGCACACACCTTTAATCCCAGCACTTGGGAGGCAGAGGTAGGAGGATCACTGTGAGTTTGAAGCCAGCCTGGGAATACAGAGTGAGTTTCAAGTCAGCCTGGGCTAGACCAAGACCCTACTCAAAAAACCAACAACAACAACAAAAAAAGAGAACACTTGCTTGTAAAGCCCAAGGGCTCATGTTTGAATCCCTAGTACCAATGTAAAGCCAGATGCAAAAAGCAGTTCATGCATCTGGAATTCGTTTGCAGTAGCTCACTTTCTCTGCTCACAAATATATAAATGAAAATATATTTAGTCAGGTGTGGTGGCACAGGTCTTTAACCCTAACACTCAGGAGGCTGAGGTAGAAGGATCACCATGAGTTCTAGGGCAGCCTACTGCTTCAGGATGAGCTCAAAGTCAGCCTGGGCTAGAGTGAGGGATTCTGACTCCATGGGGGGGGACAGTGAAAAATGACAGTTGAGCTCAGTGAGAGACTCCATCTCAAGGTGACAGGAGGATGACCAAAAGGGAGCAGCCAATATTCTCCTGTGTCCTCCACATGTACGCAGGGCATGTAACACACAGGCATATGCTACATTCACACATTATACCAAATATCACACCCACACACACACGGAAAAAGACAGAATGGATCACAGCAGTTTGTGTGGTAGCCTAAAACCAGAAGCTTAAGTGAACATGAGCCAAAGAATGAGTCAACAAATCTAGTATGTCTGTGGACTATGCACACGACAAAAAAAAAAAAAAAGAATTATCACTCATCAACTCACATCATGGTGGACGCAAGGGCACAAGGCAGACAAGAGGGTGTTGACTGGACAAGGGCATGGAGAGAGTTCTGGGCTCCAAGATGTGTCCTGTCCCTATGCTGTGTGCATATGTAAGAAGACCTGACGTTGTACACTCAAGATTTGATTCACTTTAGTGTATATATGCACCTACACCAGAGGTAATCATTTTTAATTATCTCTCGATGCGCAGCCACAGCCCAGACCAATTAAATATGCATCTCTGAGTGGGTCTCAGGCATTAGTTCAGTGAGTCCAACATGCAGCTGGAATTCCCCACCGCTGCAACCCTGGAGCAGTGCTCAAACTTTAATGAGCAGATGAATCGCCTGAGTCATTAAAATGAAGACCAGCTGCAGCAGAGGGTGCTTGTAAGGCTCAGTAACACGGGCACCTGAGTCCCGTCCCTCTGAAGAGTAGGGGATCATGTACAAGGAATACAGAGCCTGGAAGACGCAGGTTCAAGGCCAGACTCCGCTGACCGAGCCTGTTCCTGCCTCACCAGTGGTTGCCAGGACGCATAAGCAAGCTGGGAGAAACCCTCACCCAGGCTAGCACCATCTGTGTGGGGATCATCAGCCCACTGCCCAGTGGTGTTTCCTAAAGACTCTGGGTTTGTCTGAGCATTGTAATCCTGGCATGCTTAGCGTACATACAGCAGGCCCTCCATGGGAAAAGAAATCAGCCAGAGCAGTCAGAGCTTCCTCCTGTCACCAAGCCAGGGAGATGGGAGAACAGTAAGAACTCCATCCCAGCTCAGGTAGGAGGTGTCAGCCTTCCTTGCCCAGAGCACCCGGCTTTCTCAGATGCCTTCTGTCCCCACCAGATGTCAGCTGGGCCTGCTTCTATCAAAAAAAAAAAAAAAAAAAAAAAAACCAGCCAAGATCTTGCTTAATCATTTGCTTTATAAAAATACAAGTCAACCTCATTAAGAGGGAGCTTCAAATGGCAGGAGAGTTGGCTTAGCAGCTAAGGCACTTGCCTGCAAAGCCAAAGGGCCCAGGTTCGATTCCCCAGTACTCACCTAGGCCAGATGCACGATGCACAAGGGGATACATGTGTCTGGAGTTCATTTGTAGTGGCTGTATGCCCTGGCGTGCCCATTTCTCTCTTTATATCTGCCTCTCTCTTTCTCTCTGGATAAATAAAATTAAAGAAGGAGCTTCAAGACGGTCCTCATATACAGGATAGATTAGTCAAAAAAACAAAGCTGGGCCAGGCGTGGTGGCACACGCTTTTAATCCCAGCACTCAGGAGGCAGAGGTAGGAGGATCGCCATGAGTTTGAGGCTACCCTGAGACTACGTAGTGAATTCCAGGTCAGCCTGAGCTAGAGTGAAACCCTACCTCGGGGGGGGGGGGGGGGAAAAAAAAAAAAATCTGGCAAGCCTACCTACATTCCTGACTTCACCTCCACTTTTTCCAGACCAGTGGTTATAGGAACAAAGAACAGGGAGCTCACAGACCTACGACCCAAGCTGTCCACAGAGAACAGGCCTATACCAGAATCACCAAGGACAGATATGGGTGGTGCATATATAAAGTGAATAGTCTTGAGTGAAGAATGCCAGGCCTTCTCACATAGGCACACAGCACAGGGACAGACCACGAGAGGACAGACCTTGGAGGCATATGACAGGTCTTTTTGCACCACCACACCTCCATCTAGTGTTAGCTGCAGCTGTTCCCTGTCATCTTCACACGGGGACCCTGGTGGATGAACAAGCATCTCTTTGGGGACAGGGCTGGCATCAGGCAGAGGAAGAAGAAAAGCACAAACTTTTTTTTTATTAATTATTTATTATTTTAAACAGCTCTTAAAACCCCCGCCGTTGGGTGGGGACATGGCACAGTGGGTAAAGTACTTGCTGTGCGAACATGAGGACCTGAATTCAGATCCTCAGAGCCCACGTAAAATGATAGGCATGGTGACGTGCACCTGTAATCCCAGCACGGGGAATTTGGAGACAGGGAACAAAACCCTGGAGCTCACTGACTAGCCTGTCTAGCTATATCAGTGGGCTCTAGGTTCAGTGAGAGATCTTGACTTTCTCAACAATTAATACCTATATGCACGCACCCCAGATATAAACAGCCACACACACACACACACTGGCCCCAATGACACACACCATCTCTATCTTGTCACTAGCCAGAATGAGTCCTGCGGCCACACTTGAGTATGATGGAGCTGAGAGTCACATTCCTGCTATGGAGAGGACAAATTTTTTGGCAAAGGGACATCCAGCCAACCAGATATACTCAGCCAGATGACTGCTGTCCTGTCAGAACAAAAAGACAAGCATATTGGGCTGCAAGGTCACTGAGGAATCTTGCTAGAGCTGAACTGAAAACCTCCTCATGTAGACTAGCTGACAGAGAACTGGAAAAACACTATGCTGCATGCAGCTCCACGGGGGAGAGAGAGAGAAGTCACCAGTGGACAACAGTGGACACTGCAAGCCTTAAGATGGGTCAGCCCAGCCAAATGAGCCAATGGGTGCAATAGCAGCATGTCTGTTATGGGGGAAGCCAACTGCCCTATAATTGGAGTGGAGGCCTGCTCCATGGGAAGGAATATATACCTGATACTGAAAACTTACGATGGAAGAAGTCATGACACCTAAGGGTGTCTGGCTAAATGCATATATTATGCTCACCAAACTGCCCAGTGATCACTTTTCTTAATATTCATACCCATATATTAATGCTACTCTCACTTTTGGTTAGAGAGGCTTCTCTTTTCAGATGGTGGTGACCTCTGGGATGACTCAGAAGGCACCATAGTGCGGAGAAGTGACAGAGGAGTGCTCAGCACTGCAATATCTCTATCACACCTTCCAAGGCTCAGGGTCCATTGCGGAAGAGGTGGCCAAAAGAACACAAGAGGCAAAGGAAGGGTAGGACTCCTTACAACGTGCTCCTCCAGACACACAATGGCCTGGATATCCATGACCTCACAGTGCCTGGCCCTACCTACACAAGATCAGTACAATAGGAGGAAAAGATGATGACATCAAAATAAAAGAGAGGGCTGGAGAAATGGCTTAGCGGTTAAGGTACTTGCCGGCAAAGCCGAAGGACCTAGGTTTGATTCTCCAGGACCCATATAAGCCAGGTGCACAAGGTAGCACATGTGTCTGGAGTTCGTTTGCAGTGGCTGGAGGCCCTGACACACCCATTCTCTATCTGTCTCTTTCTCTCTGCTTCTTTCCCTCTCTCAAATAAATAAATAAAGTTTAAAAAAAATAAAAGAGAGACCGAGAGCGGGAGGGGACATGGAGAATGAAGTTGTGAAGGGGAAAGTGAGGGGAGAGGAATTATCATGGTTTGTCTATAATTATAGAAGTTGTCAATAATAAATTTTTTTAAAAAATCACACTGGGCATGGTGGTGCATGCCTTTAATCCTAGCACTCGGGAGGTAGAGGTAGGAGGAGTGTTGTGAGTTCAAGGCCACCCAGAGATTACATAGTGAATAGCCTGGGCTAGAGTGAGCCCTACCTCAAAAAAAAAAAAAGGAAAGAAAAAGGACAAGCATATTCAGACATGGAAAGGTTCATATGTGTTATTCCAACAACAAATCAGATTTCCTTTTCTTTTTTTTTGGTTTCTTGGGGTAGGCTCTCACTCTAGCCCAGGCTGACTGGAGTGGCCTCCCAAGTGCTGAGATTAAAAGCGTGCACCACCATGCCTGGCCAACAAATTAGATTTCTAAAGGAAAGCTGAGTCAAAACACACTCAGTAAGACAGGTGCACAATGAAGGTGGAGAAAAGGTGTTGGGTCAAATTTTTTTTTCTTTGTTCAAGTTTGTTATAGGCAGGGTCGCACTGTAGCCCAGGCTGACCTGGCACTTACTCTGTTGCCAGGTTCTCCGGCAGGGAGGGATGTAGGACAGCCAGTCCCGCCGGTCTCTCCTTGGGGCTGAGCGGGATGGTGAGTGTCAACGACCCAGACCCCCTCCTAGGCACCAGAGAGAAACCACACTGAGTCGGGAGACTTGTTGAAGCAGGATCTCACTTTATAGTAACAGGCAGGTGCTTACATAGCGTTGAGAACGAAGGCAGGGATCTCAGGATGGGGTGAGGTGTAAGGCCAATAGCATACCGCGACTTTTGAAATGATTGGTTCTTTTTTTTTTTTTGGTTTTTCAAGGTAGGGTTTCACTCTAGTCCAGGCTGACCTGAAATTCACTATGTAGTCTCAGAGTGGCCTTGAACTCATGGCGATCCTCTTACCTCTGCCTCCCGAGGGCTGGGATTAAAGGCATGCGCCATCACACCCAGCTTGAAATGATTGGTTCTAAGCACGCGCGAGGGAACTCTAACTTCCTACGCGGAAGTAACAGGCCAGAGGCCATTTGGCGCCCTGCTGAGTCATAGCTGGCCAGAGGCAGGTCGCCAAACTTTAGCTGGGCTCAGGAAGTTCCACTAGGCCTCGTGTCCAGGCCTCTCAAGGCCCAACACTCTGTAGTCCCAGGCTGGCCTTAAACTCACAGTAATCATCCTACCTCTGCCTCCCGAGTGCCGGGATTAAAGGTGTGCGCCACCACATTGGCCCAAAATGTTTTTATAACATTGACTCAAGTTTAATGTCACAATTAAGATTCTCGGGGCTGGAGGGATGGCTTAGCGGTTAATGTGTTTGCCTGCAAAGCCAAAGGACCCAGGTTCAAGTCCCCAGGACCAATGTTAGCCAGATGCACAAGGGGGCGCATGCATCTGGAGTTCATTTACAGTGGCTGGAGGCCCTGGCACGCCCATTCTCTCTCTCTGCCTCTTTCCCTTCTCTCAAATAAATAAATAAAAATATTTTTAAAAAAAGATTCTTGAAGTCAACTGTGCATGGTGGCACACACCTTTAATTCCAGCACTGGGAGGCAGAGGTAGGAGGATCACCATGAGTTTGAGGCCAGCCTAAGACTACATAGTGAATTCCAGGTCAGCCTGAGCTAGAATGAGACCCTACCTCAAGAAATCAAAAATAAAGAAATAAAAAGATTCTTGAAGGCAAGTCTGAGGGCACACACCTGTAATCCTAGCACTCAGGAAATGGAGGCAGGGTTATGAGTTCGGGGCCAGCCTGGTCTATACAAGCCTTTATCTCATAGAACACACACTTCCTTTCACAACTGCTTCTCTCACACTTGACAGGGTGTCACTCAGTCCAAGCTGGTCTCAAATTCACAATCTTCATGTCTCCACCTCCCACAGACTGGGATTACAGATGTATGTCACCACACCCAACCAATGCAGAGCTTTTTAAAGAACACGATTTCAGTCTTCTAGTGTTGGTGAGATGAAGATCGGTGGGATGGACCAGTGTGCTGCCCAAGATGGCAGGCACAAGCTAACTGCAGCTATGGAGCCCAGAGGGGTGGGAAGTCAAAATGAGTATGATAGAAGAGTAAAGGACAACCAGGTTGCACAGAGAAATTCTTAAAATTGTATGAAAATGTCTTTTTCTGAAAAATGAAGGTATATAAGTTATTATCAACAATGGCAGAGAAGCAGGTGAGACCAAGATCTTCTAGAAAGGAGGAAGCCAGCTAAAATCCCGCGCAGGCGCCAGCAGCCCTGATGTGCGAGACCACCAGGCCTGCGGTACAGAGCAGCAGGGGCAGAAACAAGGCGAGGGGATTCTGCACTCACATCAGCCTCGTCACAAAGTCAAGAAACAGGAAGTGGAAGACATCAGTGACCAGCTGAGCAGCTGCTGGAGAACACAGAGGAACCAGCTGAGCAGCTCCAGTACAACCCCAGGCACCCTGCAAAGTCCCATCCCCCAACCATCATGGCCATTAACATCAGGAGAACTCATTCACACCCACACCCACCCCCCACCCCCCCACCCCCATGGCCGCCCAGCACTGAGAGGGACCAAGGCAGCACTTAAGATAATTAGAAAACCCACACATCAAATTAACTCAATATGCAAAATTGACTACATTATAATAAAAGAAACACAAAAAATCAAGACAATACAATCCCACCAAAAAATTATAAATCCATCAGAAATTACCTCCAGTGAGACTCTTTACATGAAATGCCTGACAAAGATTACAAAAAAATGATAATATCTATGTTCAAAGGAATCAAAGAAGAAAACCAACTCCTGAAGGAGAACACAGGAAACCAACTTAAAGAAATAAGGAAGTCACTATAAGACATGACTAAGGAAATAGAAGTAATGAAAAGTTACCAATCAGAAATACCAGAAATTGAGCCGGGCGTGGTGGCACACACCTTTAATCCCAGCACTCGGGAGGCAGAGGTAGGAGGATCACCATGAGTTTGAGGCCAGCCTGAGACTACATAGTAAATTCCAGGTCAGCCTGGGCCAGAGTGAGACCCTACCTCATGGACAAAAAAAAAAAAAAAAAAAAAAAAGAAATACCAGAAATGAAAAACAGAGTAAGTCAAATAGAAAACTCTGTGGAAAGTCTCACCAGTAGAATGGATGAAGGAGAGGACAGAATATCTCAGCTAGAAGACCAGGTGGCAGATCTAATGCAGTCCAACAAAGAGAAAGACAAACTAATAGGAAGGCATGAATGGGAACTTCAAGATATTTGGGACCCTATGAAGAGATCAAAAATAAGAATTCAGGGCTGGAGAGATGGCTTAGCAGTTAAGCACTTGCCTGCAAAGCCAAAGAACCTCAGTTCAATTCCCCAGTACCCACATAAGACAGATGCACAAGGTGGCACATGCATATAGAGTTCATTTGCAGTGGCTGGAAGCCCTGGTGTGCCCATTCATTCTCTCTCTCTCTCTCTCTCTCTGCCTCTTTCCCTCTCTCAAATAAATAAATTTAAAAAAAAAAAAAAAGAATTCAGGGCATAGTAGAAGGAGAATTTCAGTCCAGAGGCAGAACAGGTATTTTCAACAAAATCATAGGAGAAAACTTCCTCCAAGTAGGGAAAATGATGCCAGTACAGATACAGGAAGCCTTTAGAATGCCAAACAGACAAAATTAATAAAATTAGAGATGACACCAGAGAAATTCAGAAAATCATAGGGATATACTATAAGAATATATACTCCACTAAGTTTGAAAATCTGAAAGAAATGGATGATTTCCTTGATTTATATGACCTACCTAAGTTAAATCAAGATGAGATTAACCACTTAAATAGACTTGTAACAAGTACAGAGATCCAAGCAGTTATCAAAAATCTCCCAACTGCTGACAGAAAGCTGGAAGAAGCCATTCTGCATGCAGTTCAATGGGAGAAAAAGAGATACCACCAGTGAAGACACTCAACAGTGGACACTGCAAGCCTTATAATTGGCCAGCCAGGCCAAATGAGCCAATGGGTGCAATAGTGGCACGTCTATCATGGTGGAAACCAACTGCCTTCCAATTGGACTGGAGGCCCACTCTATGGAAAGGAATATACCCCTGACACTGAAAACTTAAAACAGGGGTAGTCATGAGCCATATGGGTGTAACATCTGCTGATGTCTGGATAAGTGTATATACTATGCTCATCAAACTGCCCAGTAAGCACTTCTCTTAATATTCATACCCTTATATTAATGATACTCTCACTTTTGGTAGAGAATCTTCTCTTTTCAGATGGCAGTGACCTTGGGACAACTCAGAAGGTATCATGGTGCTGGAAAGAAATGACTAGAGTACCAAGTAACATCTCGATCACACCTTCCAAGGCTCATGGTCTAATGCGGAAGAGGTGGCGGAAAGAATGCAAGAGCCAAAGGAAGGGTAGGACTCCTTATAACGTGCTCCCTCCAGACATAAAATGGCCTCGATATCCATGACCTCATAGTGCCTGACACTACCTACACAAGACCATCATAAGAGGAGGGAAAGATCATGACATCAAAATGGAAGAGACTGATTGAGATGGGGAGGGGATATGATGGAGAATGGAATTTCAAAGGGGAAAAGGGGGGGAGGGAGGGTATTACCATGGGATATTTTTTATAATCATGGATGTTTTAAAAATTGAGAAAAAATAAAATTAAAAAAAATCTCCCAACTAAAAAAAGTCCAGGCCCAGATGGATTCACTTATGAATTTTACCAGACCTTCATGGAAGAACTAACACCAATGCTTCTCAAACTTTTCCATAAAATAGAAAAGGAAGGAATCCTACCAAACTACAAAGGCCAATAATAAGATTAAAAAAATAGTCTTTAATCCTACACAGAGGTAGATTCTTGTGGCAAACCTACCAGATTTACAATACCCGACTAAGTAGGCTTACCCAAAAAAAAAAAAAAAAAAAAGGACAAAGCATATTCATGGCAAGGTTCATATGTGATATTGGGCAACAAACTAAAATCAATTTCTTTTTCTTTCTTTTGGTTTCTTGGAGGTAGGCTCTCACTCTACCAAGGCTGACTGGAGTGGCCTCCACAAGAAGATTAAGCTGCCCCAAAATGCTGGCCACATAACAATTTCTAGTAAGGACAGTGGTCCCCACTCACAATACAGGGCAACAAAGGTGGAGAAAAGGGATTGGGCAAAAATTTTTTCTGTTGTCAGATTGTTATAGGAAGGGTCTCACTGTAGCCCAGGCTGACTGGCACTTACTCTCGTTCCAGGTTCTCCGGCAGGGAGTGATGTCGGAGAGCCTTGTCCAGCCGGTCTCCCTTGGGGCTGAGCGGGATGGTGTTGTGTCAACGACCCAGACCACCTCTAGGGGCACCAGAGAGGAAAACACACTGTGTTCGGGAGACTTGTTGATAGCAGGAATCTCACTTTATTGTAACAGGCAGGTTGCTTACATTAGTGATTGAGAAACGAAGGCAGGGATTCTCAGGATGGCGTGTGAGTGTAAGGCCTATATTAGACATTACCGCGACTTTTGAAAATGCTGGTTCTTTTTTTTTTTTGTTTGTTTTTCAAGGTAGGGTTTCACTCTAGCTCAGGCTGACCTGGAATTCACTATGTAGTCTCAGGGTGGCCTTGAACTCATGGCAATCCTCCTACCTCTGCCTCCCGAGGGCTGGGATTAAAGGCATGCACCATCACGCCCGGCTTGAAATGATTGGTTCTAAGCGCACGCGAGGGAACTCTAACTTCCTACGCGGAAGTAGCAGGCCAGAGGCCATTTGGCGCCCTGCTGAGTCATAGCTGGCCAGAGGCAGGTCGCCAAACTTTAGCTGGGCTCAGGAAGTTCCACTAGGCCTCGTGTCCAGACCTCTCAAGGCCCAGCACTCTATAGTCCCAGGCTGGCCTTAAACTCACAGTAATCATCCTACCTCTGCCTCCCGAGTGCCGAGATTAAAGATGTGCGCCACCACATTGGCCCAAAATGTTTTTATAACATTAACTCAAGTTTAATGTCACAATTAAGATTCTCGGGGCTGGAGGGATGGCTTAGCGGTTAATGTGTTTGCCTGCAAAGCCAAAGGACCCAGGTTCGAGTCCCCAGGACCCATGTTAGCCAGATGCACAAGGGGGCGCATGCATCTGGAGTTCATTTGCAGTGGCTGGAGGCCCTGGCACGCCCATTCTCTCTCTCTGCCTCTTTCCCTTCTCTCAAATAAATAAATAAAAATATTTTTAAAAAAAGATTCTTGAAGTCAACTGTGCATGGTGGCACACACCTTTAATTCCAGCACTGGGAGGCAGAGGTAGGAGGATCACCATGAGTTTGAGGCCAGCCTGAGACTACATAGTGAATTCCAGGTTAGCCTGAGCTAGAATGAGACCCTACCTCAAGAAATCAAAAATAAGGAAATAAAAAGATTCTTGAAGGCAAGTCTGAGGGCACACACCTGTAATCCTAGCTCTCAGGAAATGGAGGCAGGGTTATGAGTTCGGAGCCAGCCTGGTCTATACAAGCCTTTATCTCATAGAACACACGCTCCCTTTCACAACTGCTTCTCTCACACTTGACAGGGTGTCACTCAGTCCAGGCTGGTCTCAAATTCACAATCTTCATGTCTCCACCTCCCACAGGCTGGGATTACAGATGTACGTCACCACACCCAACCAATGCAGAGCTTTTTAAAGAACACGATTTCAGGCTTCTAGTGTTGGTGAGATGAAGATTGGTGGGATGGACCAGTGTGCTGCCCAAGATGGCAGGCACAAGCTTACTGCAGCTATGGAGCCCAGAGGGGTGGGAAGTCAAAATGAGTATGATAGAAGAGTAAAGGACAACCAGGTTGCACAGAGAAATTCTAAAAATTGTATGAAAATGTCTTTTTCTGAAAAATGAAGGTGTATAAGTTATTATCAACAATGGCAAAGAAGCAGGTGAGACCAAGATCTTCTAGAAAGGAGGAAGCCAGCCAGAATCCTGCCCAGGCGCCAGCAGCCCCGATGTGCGAGACCACCAGGCCTGCGGTACAGAGCGGCAGGAGCAGAAACAAGGTGAGGGGATTCTGCACTCACATCAGCCTCGTCACAAAGTCAAGAAACCGGAAGTGGAAGACATCAGTGACCAGCTGAGCAGCTGCTGGAGAACACAGAGGGACCAGCTGAGCAGCACCAGTACAACCCCAGGCACCCTGCAAAGTCTCCCATCCCCCAACCATCAGGGCCATTAACATCAGGAGAACTCATTCACACCCACCCCCTACCCCCTACCCCCCACCCCCATGGCCGCCCAGCACTGAGAGGGACCAAGGCGGCACTTAAGATAATTAGAAAACCCACACATCAAATTAACTCAAGATGCAAAATTGTCTACATTATAATAAAAGAAACACAAAAAATCAAGACAATACAATCCCACCAAAAAATTATAAATCCATCAGAAATGACCTCCAGTGAGACTCTTTAGATGAAATGCCTGACAAAGATTTCAAAAAAATGATAACATCCATGTTCAAAGGAATCAAAGAAGAAAACCAACTCCTGAAGGAGAACACAGGAAACCAACTTAAAGAAATAAGGAAGTCACTATAAGACATGACTAAGGAAATAGAAGTAATGAAAAGTTACCAATCAGAAATACCAGAAATTGAGCCGGGCGTGGTGGCACACACCTTTAATCCCAGCACTCAGGAGGCAGAGGTAGGAGGATCACCATGAGTTTGAGGCCACCCTGAGACTCCATAGTGAATTCCAGGTCAGCCTGGGCCAGAGTGAGACCCTACCTCATGGACAAAAAAAAAAAAGAAAGAAATACCAGAAATGAAAAACAGAGTAAGTCAAATAGAAAACTCTGTGGAAAGTCTCACCAGGAGAATGGATGAAGGAGAGGACAGAATATCTAAACTAGAAGACCAGGGGGCAGATCTAATGCAGTCCAACAAAGCGAAAGACAAACTAATAGGAAGGCATGAATGGGAACTTCAAGATATTTGGGACCCTATGAAGAGATCAAAAATAAGAATTCAGGGCTGGAGAGATGGCTTAGCAGTTAAGCACTTGCCTGCAAAACCAAAGAACCTGAGTTCAATTCCCCAGTACCCACGTAAGACAGATGCACAAGGTGGCACATGCATCTAGAGTTCATTTGCAGTGGCTGGAAGCCCTGGTGTGCCCATTCATTCTCTCTCTCTCTCTCTCTACCTCTTTCCCTCTCTCAAATAAATAAATTTAAAAAAAAAATTCAGGGCATAGTAGAAGGAGAATTTCAGTCCAGAGGCAGAACAGGTATTTTCAACAAAATCATAGGAGAAAACTTCCTCCAAGTAGGGAAAATGATGCCAATACAGATACAGGAAAGCCTTTAGAATGCCAAACAGACAAAATTAATAAAATTAGAGATGATACCAGAGAAATTCAGAAAATCATAGGGATATACTATAAGAATATATACTCCACTAAGTTTGAAAATCTGAAAGAAATGGATGATTTCCTTGATTTATATGACCTACCTAAGTTAAATCAAGATGAGATTAACCACTTAAATAGACTTATAACAAGTACAGAGATCCAAGCAGTTATCAAAAATCTCCCAACTGCTGACAGAAAGCTGGAAGAAGCCATTCTACATGCAGTTCAATGGGAGAAAGAGATACCACCAGTGAAAACACTCAATAGTGGACACTGCAAGCCTTATAATTGGCCAGCCAGGCCAAATGAGCCAATGGGTGCAATAGTGGCACGTCTATCATGGTGGAAACCAACTGCCCTCTAATTGGACTGGAGGCCCACTCTATGGAAAGGAATACATCCCTGCTACTGAAAACTTAAAACAGGGGTAGTCATGAGCCATAGGGGTGTAACATCTGCTGATGTCTGGATAAGTGTATATACTATGCTCATCAAACTTCCCAGTAAGCACTTTTCTTAATGTTCATACCCTTATATTAATGCTACTCTCACTTTTGGTAGAGAATCTTCTCTTTTCAGATGGCAGTGACCTTGGGACAACTCAGAAGGTATCATGGTGTGGAAAGAAATGAGTAGAGTACCGAGTAACATCTCGATCACACCTTCCAAGGCTCATGGTCTAATGCGGAAGAGGTGGCAGAAAGAATGTGAGAGCCAAAGGAAGGGTAGGACTCCTTATAACGTGCTCCCTCCAGACATAAAATGGCCTTGATATCCATGACCTCATAGTGCCTGACACTACCTACACAAGACCATCATAAGAGGAGGGAAAGATCATGACATCAAAATGGAAGAGACTGATTGAGATGGGGAGGGGATATGATGGAGAATGGAATTTCAAAGGGGAAAAGGGGGGAGGGAGGGTGTTACCATGGGATATTTTTTATAATCATGGATGTTTTAAAAAATTGAGAAAAAATAAAATTAAAAAAAAATCTCCCAACTAAAAAAAGTCCAGGCCCAGATGGATTCACTTATGAATTTTGCCATACCTTCATGGAAGAACTAACACCAATGCTTCTCAAACTTTTCCATAAAATAGAAAAGGAAGGAATCCTACCAAACTCCTTCTACAAAGCCAGCATCAACCTGATACCAAATATAGAACAAAAAAGAAAATTACAGACCAATCTCCCTCACAAACATAGATACAAACATTCTCAACAAAATCTTGGCAAACAGAATACAAGAATATATCAGAAAGATCTTTCACACCGACCAAGTAGGCTTTATCCCAGAGAAGCAGGGATGGTTCAACATATGCAAATCAATAAATGTAATACATTATAGCCAGGTGTGGTGGCGCACACCTTTAATCCCAGCACTCGGGAGGCAGAGGTAGGAGGATCGCTGTGAGTTCGAGGCCACCCTGAGACTCCATAGTGAATTCCAGGTCAGCCTGAGCTAGAGTGAGACCCTACCTCGAAAAACCAAAAAAATAAAAATAAATGTAATACATTATATAAATGGACTGAAGGACAAAAATCACATGATCAACTCATTAGATGCAGAAAAAGCATCTGACAAAATCCAACTTCCCTTTATGATAAAACTCCTATAGAAACTGGGAATGGAAGGAACATATCTCAACATAATAAAGGCTATTTATGACAAACCTACAGCCAACATAATAGTAAATGGAGAAAAACTTGAAGCTTTTCCACTAAAATCAGGAACAAGACAAGGGTGTCCACTGTCCCCACATTTATTTTATATAGTACTAAAAGTCTTAGCCATAGCAATAAGGCAAGAGACACACATAAAAGGGATACAAATTGGAAAGGAAGAGATCAAATTATCATTATTTGCAGATGACATGATTCTATACATAAAGGACCCTAAAGACTCTACCAGCAAACTGTTAGATATATAGCCATGTAGCAGGATGTAAACACACAGAAATCAGTAGCCTTCCTATATGCTAACAATAAACACACAGACGATGAAATCAGAGAATCACTCCCATTCACAATTGCATCAGAAAAATAAAGCACCTTGGAATAAACCTAACCAAGGAAGTGAAGGATCTCTACAATACAAACTTTAAAACACTCAAGTGAGAAATTGCAGAAGACACTACGAAATGGAAAGACTTCCCTTGTTCCTGGATTGAAAGAATCAATATTGTGAAAATGTCAATCTTACCAAAAGTAATCTACACATTTAATGCAAAAGCTGTCAAAATTCCAATGGCATTTTTCATGGAAATAGAAAAAACAATCCAAAAATTCATTTGGAAACACACACACACAAAAAACAACCCTAGAATATCTAAAACAATTTTGAGCAATGAAAATAAAGCTAGTGGTATCACCATACATGATATTAACCTATATTACAGAGCCATAGTAACAAAAACAGCATGGTACTGGCACAAAACCAGACATGTAGATCAATGGAACAGAATAAAGGACCCAGAGCTACCCAGTCTGGGTAGCTACAGCCACCTGATCTTCGACAAAAATGCCAAAAATAGGGCTGGAGAGATGCTTAGCAGTTAAGGCATTCGCCTGTAAAGCCAAAGGACCCAGGTTCGATTCCCCAGGACCCAGGTTAGTCAGATGCACAAGGGGGCACACACATCTGGAGTTCATTTGCAGTGGCTGGAGGCCCTGGCACGCCATTCTCTTTCTCTCTTTCTCCCTCCTTCTTTCTCTGTCAAATAAAAAAAATATTTTTTTTAAATGCCAAAAATACTCACTGGAAAAAGAAAGCTTTCTTTAGCAAATAGTATTGGGAAAACTGGATATGTATCTGTAGAAGCATGAAAATAGATCCTTATTTATCTCCATATATAAGAATTAAGTCCGGCCGGGCGTGGTGGCGCATGCCTTTAATCCTAGTATTCGGGAGGCAGAGGTAGGAGGATCATCATGAGTTCGAGGCCACCCTGAGACTCCATAGTGAATTCCAGGTCATCCTGAGCCAGAGTGAGACCCTACCTCAAAAAACCAAAAAAAAAAAAAAAAAGAATTAAGTCCAAATGGATCAAAGACCTTAATATCAGACCTGAAACTCTGAAAATGCTAGAGGAAAAAGTAGGGGAAGCTTCAACATTTTGGTCTTGGCAAAGACTTTTTGAATATAACCGCAATTGCTCAGGAATAAAACCACTGATCAACCACTGGGACCTCATGACATTAAAAAGCTTTTGTACAGCAAAGGACACTGTGAGTAGAGCAAAGAGGCAACCTACAGAATGGGAGAAAATCTTTGCCCGCTATACATCTGACAGAAGATTAATATCCAGGATATACAAAGAACTCAAAAAACCAAATAAGAAATCAAACAACCCAACTAAAAAAATGGGCTATGGAACTAAATGAGAGTTTTCAAAAGAAGAAATACAGATGGCATATAAACATCTAAAAAAAATTGTTCTACATCCCTAGCTATCAGGGAAATGCAGATTAAAACTACTTTGAGATTCCACCTCACTCCTGTCGGAATAGGTATCATCATGAAAACAAATGGCAATTAATGCTGGCAAGGATGTGCAAAAAGAGGAACCCTTCTACACTGTTGGTGGGAATGCAATCTGGTCCAGCCATTGTGGAAATCAGTGTGGAGATTCCTGAGACAGCCAAAAATGATTTACAATATGACCCAGCTATACCAGTCCTAGGCATATATCCTAAGAACTCATCTCACTACCTTAGAGATAGTTGCTCAACCATGTTTACTGCCACTCTATTCACAATAGCTAGGAAATGGAACCAGCCTACATGTCCCTAAACTGATGAGTGGATAATGAAGATGTGGCACATTTTTACAATGGAGTTGTACTCAGCGGTAAAGAAAAATGAAATTTGCAGGAAAATGGATGGATCTGGAAAGGGTTATACTTAGTGAGGTAATCCAGGCCCAGAAAGCCAAATGTCGTATGTTCTCTCTCATATGTGGATCCTAGCTACAAATGATTGGACTTCTATGTGAGTTGAAATAAAACTCAGTAGCAGAGGCCAGTAAACTAGAAAGGGGATATAAAGGGAATAGAAAAGGAGGGAGGAGGGTTCTTAATAGAATAGTATTGTATATGCAGGTAAGTAGAAGAACAGATTAATGGGGGTGAAAGGCCTAAGTGAGGTCAGGGGAAGAAACTGAGTAAAGGAAAGGTGGAGGGGGGGCTAATCAAAATGTAAGAGGGTACAAATAAGTCATATAGAAACCTACTTTTTGGCTAATGGAACACTCACAAGCCTTAGGTTGTTACTAGATAATTTTCAGTGCCGGGGATGGGATACCTTCCAGTGAGTTGTTGGCCAGGGAGGTCACTGATATCCCCAAAACATTACAGGCCACTGGCAAGGCTCTTGGTTTCCCACCAGGAATAGATGGTAAGACCCTATTGCTGAAGACTCCACATTCTTGGGCTGCAAGGCCACTGAGAAATCCTGCTGGAACTGAGCTGATAACTTCCTCTGTGTACACCTGCTGACAAAAAGCTGGAAAAAGCTATGCTTCATGGAGTTTAATGGAAAAAGAGAAATCACCAGTGGAGATACTCAACAGTGGACATTGCAAGCCTTAAATTTAGCCGGCTAGGCCAAATAAGCCAAAGGGTTCAATAGTGGCATGTTATGGGGGAAATCAACCATTCTATAATTGACTGGAGGCCCGCTCCATGGGAGGGAATACATGCCTGATACTGAAAACCTACAACAGGGGTAGTCATGTGTCCTAGGGGGTAAAACGTCTGCTGGTGTCTGACTAAATGTACATACTTGCAATTCACCAAACTGCCCAGCAAGCACTTCTCTTAATGTTCATACCCATATATTAATGCTACTCTCACTTTTGGTTAGAGAATATTCTCTTTTCAGATGGCAGGGACCTTGGGATGACTCAGAAGGCAACATAGCGCTGAGAAGTGACAGAAGAGTGCTCAGCACTGAAACATCTCTATCACACCTTCCAAGGCTCAGGGTCCATTGCGGAAGAGGTGGCCAAAAGAACATAAGAGGCAAAGGAAGGGTAGGACTCCTTACAACGTGCTCCTCCAGACACACAATGGCCTGGATATCCATGACCTCACAGTGCCTGACACCACCTACAGAAGACCATCATAATAGGAAGAAAAGATCAAGACAACAAAATAAAAGAGACTGATTGAGAGGGGTTAGGGGTATGATGGAGAGTGGAGTTGCAAGGGGAAAGTGGGGGGGGGGTAGGGAGAGAATTACCATGGGTTATTGTCTATAATTATGGAAGTTGTCAATGAAAAAAATAAATTGAAAAAAAACCTGGAGAGTGAGACCCTACCTTGAAAAACAAAATAAAGCAAAACAAAACAAAACAAAAAAACACCTGGAACACAGAGTCATCCACAAAGGCTAAGACGTTTAAGACCTGAGAGACCAACAGCCCAGGCCCTTCACCTCCCCTCACCACACCCACAGCTGTGACCTAAGGGTCCTGCCTCCACGGCACCTCATCCAGCCTTCTGGTCTGGACACGACTACCTGGGGCCATTGCTATCCCTCATCTCCTGTATCCTCTTCCCAGCATCAAAACCCTGTGTTCTCCTCAATGCCTCCTAAAGGTCAGTCTGCACACCCAGGTCTTGTGAGTGCTGACTCCAGAGTAAAGACTCCCATATACACTTCAGCTGTTGCAAAGCTATATTGTGTACTAACAACTCAGCCCTGGATGTCACACAATTTGGCCAAAACCACACTCAGTCACCACAGGGACCCAGCACTACCAACAGCTAGTCAGACAGGCGGGCTCACCAAATGCCCAGCTATGTATATGCAGGACAGCTCTATGATTTGCAGTGGGCCCCATCAGTGAGCATGAGAGATGAGAGCAACCATGACTTCAACCACCTGTTTACACGTGGGAACCAGGACTTTAGGGAAGATGGGCGACCTCACTGACAAACAGGTCAGGCTTGAGAGAAGCCACAACCTTTGGGCAGAGAAGAGAACCTGGACAAGTAAAGCTAGCTGAGGTGGATAGGGGGAGTTGCAGGAAGAGGGGAGCTCAGCCTCAGAGAACTGTACAGTCATTCCCTTCTGCCATGGCAGTAGGCCCATGGGCATGGGTGAGCCCGAGGAGGCATGGGCCAAATCAAGGTAGAGGAAGGGAGGACCTGCCCTAGGTAGTGGGGGCCTTTCAGTCAGGACTTGGATCAGTCCTTATTACTTTAATGTATGCATTTCCACATCATTTAAAAAAACATGTATGGAAGCCAGGCGTGGTGGCACATGTTTTTAATCCCAGCACTTGGGAGACAGAGGTAGGAGGATTGCCATGAGTTCAAGGTCATCCTGAGACTACATAGTGAATTCCAGGTCAGCCTGAGCTAGAGTGAGACCCTACCTTAAGAAACAACAACAACAACAAAAAAGTATAGGCTGGAGAGATGAGAGATGGCTTAGCAGTCAAGGCATTTGCCTGCAAAGTCTAAAGGCCCAGATTTGATTCCTCAGAACACACATAAGCTAGATGGACATGGTGGCACATGCATCTGGAGTTCATTCGCAGTGGCTAGATGCCCATTCTCTCTAATAATAAATATATTTATTTATTTCATTTTTATTTATTAAAGATACAGAGGGAAAGAGAGACTCTAGCCACTGCAGATGAACTCCAGATGCATACACTACCATGTGCATCTGGTTTACGTAGGATCTGGAGAATCAAATCTGGGTCCTTAGGCTTCACAGGCAAGCACATTAACCATTAAGCCAGCCCTCCAGCCCATAAATAAAATATTTAAAAATAAAAACATGTGCATACATGTAAGGCCAGCAGTCAGAGTAAAGTGTCCTCTTCAGTCACTTTCCACCTGGACTTCTTTTTTTTTAAATTCTCATGGTAGGGTCTCACTCGGGCCCAGGCTGACCTGGAATTCACTATGTAGCCTCAGGATAGCCTTCAACTCACAAAGATCCCACCTCTGCCTCCTAAGTGCTGGGATTGAAGGCATACGCCACCACACCCAGCTCCTACCTCTTTTTTATTATTAATTTGAGAGAGAAAGAGGGAAAGAGAGAAAAGGAGGAGGAAGGGAAAGGATGGGCCTGCCAGGGCCTCCAACCATTACAAACAAACTCCAGATGCACGCACTATCTTGTGCATCTGGCTTACAGGGGTCCTAGGGAATTGAATTTAGGTCCTCTGGCTTTACAGGCAAGTGCCTTAACTGCTAAGCCATCTCTCCAGCCACCACTTTGTTTTTGTTTTGTTTTGTTGTTTTTTTGGTTTTTCAAGGTAGAGTCTCACTCTAGCCCAGGCTGACCTGGAATTTACTATGTAGTCTCAGGGTGGCCTTGAACTCACGGTGATCCTCCTACCTCTGCCTCCCGAGTGCTGGGATTAAAGGCATGCACCATCACGGCCGCCACCACTTTGTTTTTTGTTTTTTTAATGCACATGTCCTAGACATGTTGACTTTTCTCTCTTTTTTTAAATTTTTTTGTTCATTTTTTATTTATTTATTTGAGAGTGACAGAGAGAGAGAGAGAGAGAGAGAGAGAGAGAGAGAGGGCAGGCAGAGAGAGAGAGAGAGAATGGGCAAGCCAGGGCTTCCAGCCACTGCAAACGAACTCCAGATGCGTGTGCCCCCTTGTGCATCTGGCTAACATGGGTCCTGGGGAATCGAGCCTCGAACCGGGGTCCTTAGGCTTCACAGGCAAGCACTTAACCGCTAAGCCATCTCTCCAGCCCACCACTTTGTTTTTTGAGACAGGGTCTTTCACTGAACCTGGAGCTTCCTGATTTCCTAAATCAGTTTGCATCATGCTTGCACAGCAAACACTTTACCAACTGAGCCATCTCCCCAGCCCTTCTATGTCATTATCATCATAGACTAAACTTCACAGACTAGGAATACAAAGATGGCACAGTTAGCTTTGAAACCATTCTTTAAACTGAAATTGGGCTATTTTATACATTTGAACGCAGAAGCTAGAGAAAGCTTGGCTGCCACCTGGTGGGGCAAAAAGAAAAAGTCTTCTAGCCAGATGAGGTGGTGCACACCTTTGACCCTAGCACTTGGGAGGCAGGAGGATCGCAGTGAGTTCGAGGCCACCCTGAGACTACACAGTGAATTGCAGGTTAGTCTGGGCTAGAGAGAGACCCTACTTCAAAAAAAAAAAGTCTTCTCAGAACCTTTTTTTACTGTGGTCCAGTGAGGTAAACAGTTGTACTCTGTAGCCCACCACACTCAACCCCACCCTCTTTACTCCCACCCCCAATGCTTTTCCACCACTGAAGAAAAAGAGACTCAGGGCTATAGTTTATACAATTCAAGATTTATATAAGTTCAAGTTACTTAAGTTACTTATTCTTAAATTGCACAATGCTGAAGCCAGTCTATAAAAGAATCAAACACACCACTGCAAGGAAATTCATTTTTTTAAATAAATGTGTATAGCAAAAAAAAAAAAAAAAAATCCCCCAAAAGACAGTCCCTCCCATACAGCCCCCCTATCTGGTGCACAGGAAGCGGCAGGAGCTCCTGCAGGAACAGCCAGGAATGGCCATCCTGCTCTATGGGATGAACTTGGACTTACACATGAATGTGTGGAAAAACCTTGAGTTCCCTTTGTTCTCCAGTGTGTCTTGTACAAAATATTACATTTTTAAACATATATTTACAGAGTTTGCACAAATAGAAAATGGTTACAAAGTACAATCAGGCTTGGCAAGGTAGCAGTTCTCTTCCCCACAGTCTGGAGCCAGGTGTGACAATTGATCCACATTTACATCTGTGATTAAAAAACAGAAAGTCTGGGTTCCCAGAGAGCTTCAACTGGCTAAGTGCCATGGATTCACTAGCAATGAGTGGTTCAAGTCTGGCTCCCTGAAGAAAGACTGAAGTAAAAACAAAAAACAAAAAAACTGTCAAAGCCAGCCCCACACCCTGCTGGGCCTGCCTGCTACAGCCTGTGGGGTTTTAGTGGAGAGAGCGAAGGAAGAGGGGAGTGGGACAGAGGGAAACAGGACAACCTGACTGAGGTATTTTCCTTCAGTTTTCTTTTAAACAGCTTAGAGTGGGGTTAAGCCAGTTGGTTTGTGAGACACCATCCTATGGCTGTGAAAAGAACCCACAGTTCCTCAGAGGAAATGTCTTCTCAACAGGACAACAGAATGGGGGAAAGAAGACTCGAGAAGACAAAATGTGCTACTCTGCTGTTCATCTCTGTCTTGGATGCCAAGCCCAATTTCAACAGTGCAAAAAAGGCTCACGCAGCAGCTCTGAGAGCCGAGGTCAAAGGCTGGCATAGCAGCTGTCCACCCACTGTGCAAGGCCGCGCTCCACCAGTGACCGGTTTATCAACACCACCTAGAAAACAAAGTTCCCTTGAGAGCTTTGCCCACAGTGCCCTGGAACCATCTCTCAAGCCAATGCAGGCTCTCCCTCCCAAATGCCTGGCCGCCAGCCAGGAAGAGGTGTACATGGGTCTCTTATTCAAATGTTCTGTTGCCTCTTTGGCGTGGGATATGCAGCACACACCTGAGCTATGGCACCACAAGGGAGGAAGACTTGGAGGGGTAGAGGTGCTGAGGCCCTGAGCAGGGTTTCCTCACCTCAGCATCAGTGCTACCTTGCAGACAGTGCCATCGGGAGAGGCTGTCTGAGGAGTTATAGCATGTTGAGTGTCACCCCTAACCTCTGCCCACAGGTGACACTGACATCACTAGACCTGACTGTGGCATCCAAAGTATCTTGTGGGTGGCACCAGGTCATAGTTATAACCCTCTGATTTATCAGTAGGAAACAATGCCGGACCCGTTCCCAACCAGCCCGTCACTGCAGGCAGACAACGGGGAGGAGAAGGCAGACTCACTTCATCTCCAACCACACTCCACAGCTGGATCAAAGGAAGACCAGTTGGACTGTAACTTGTCACCTAAAAAGGGGACGGAGAAAGCACATTTTAAAGCTACTCTATGGACTTTATTTTTTTGAGAGGCACTTCCTATGTAAGCCTTGCAGGTCTCAGACTTCATTTCAATCCTGCCTCAACCTGCAGAGTATGTCACTAGGCCTGGCTATTTGCAAGCGTCTTTGACTCCTGATCCGTCTCCCCAGCTCATGTGCTTTAAAATATATATATATTGATTTGCAAACAGAGAGGAGAGAGTCAGAGAGAATGGGTACACCAGGGCCTCTAGCTGCTGCAAATTAACTCCAGACACATGTGCCACTCTGCATCGGGCTTTCCGTAGGTCCTAGGGAATTGAACCCAGATGGTTAGCTTTGCAGGCAAGCGCCTTAACTGCTGAGCCATCTCTCCAGCCCTCATGTGCTTCTTTTTAAAGCCTACTGGGCTACCTAAGGCTCATGCCATGGAAAGGAGGCACTTAAGGTCAGTTCCCAAGGGGCCCAGGGACATTTCCCGAGTGAGGCAGAAGCCTCCCTGACAGACCACGGCTGGCCTGCCTGTCCACGCCCACCCACTGCACACACCTGGGCCAGCAGCGCTGTGTTTCCTGTCATCTCCCTCATGGCTGCGTCCGCTTCGGGTGAAAAGTGGTCGTCGTCTTGAGAAGAGAAGAAAGCAGCATTTAGATGCCTACCAAGGATAAGCATTCTTGTCATTACATAACTTTGGGTTTCTTACAAGCAGGTTGCTTCCAAAGAGTCGGGGAGAGCCACCTTGTCAGGCAGAGCCTCGGCCTCCCGGTGACTCAAGTGGAAACATGGAGCCACAGCTGCATGTTCCCTCTCCCCCAAATGAGAATGAGAACTGAAATGCTGCCTGAGATGGAAATACCGCCCACCTACCTGGGGACCAACTGTACTGAGCAAACCTTCATGCCCCCACAAAATCAGAAGACAGCTGGCCACACCCACTTTACGGACAAAGGCTGACTACCAAAGGCCAACCAGCTTCTGCAATGGTGCAGGTGGAACTCAAATGCAGGCGACGGGCCCAACATGGACAGCTGCTCTACAGCAGGCAGGACACCGAGGCAGCTTCTGCCCGGTCAGATCTTAACAGCAACATGTAAGAATGTGCCAAAGACAGAAGAGGGAGGATGAGAGTCAAGAGTCTGGAAGGTGTGGGAAAGTGAGGATGGGGGAGGAATTGTCCCAGTGGATCTGGACAGATTGCTCAGATGGACAGAAATGGAAAAGAAAGGTTGGCAAGAGAAAGGAAACAGAACAAAGACTTTGCTGGTATTACAGTGTGGTGTGACTTTTAGCTAAACTATGTTTCCTTCCTTCCTACTTCATTCCTTCTCTCCTTCCCTCTTTCCTTTTTGGAGACAGGCTCTCTCTATGTAACCCAGGCTGGCCTCAAACTCTCAGCAATCATCTTGCCTCAGCCTGTTGGGATTATAGGCACGCACCACCACACCTAGTTAGACTGTAGTGTTTCTAAGGCATTTCAACTACTTTGGACACAAGACCTGAAGAGCACAGGGTGGTGCGATAAACAGGGTACTACTTATAACTGTTGCTATCTGACCATGTCCTGCATACCAATTGCTGGGTACATGTAATTCACGGCCACCTTGAAAGATAGCAACTGTCCCCACATGCCAGAGGGGACAATCAGGGCTAAATAATGCCAGTGCCCTTCCCTGTGACAATGCTTTCAGTCTCAGACAACAGACTGGATGTTATCACAGTGCCCTGAGCAGTGACCTCACTGAGCAGCGCTGCTGACCTCACGCCTGCCCCCTCTGGGTCTGGACTACATTCTGGAAGGACCTTGCAGCAGACCCCAAATGATGGTTCACAGCAACAGTGGCATTATTTGAGAACTTGTGAGAAATGTAAGTTCCTAGGCCTCAGCCCAGACCTATTCACCCTGAAACTAAGAGGGTCAACAGTCACGTTTACACACACCTCCAGATAAGGACCACAGCTTCCAGAAAGACCCATGCCCACCAATGCCCATTCTCCAGCCAAAGGCCCCACTTTTACCTGACAGGGGCATCACGCTGTCCAGAAGGACTTCTGCTCCTTGGAATGGCAGGGTCACAAAGTCAGACCTAGAAAGACAAGAATGGGATGAGTTTAACATGGGCCAGCCACCGTTTGTCTTTACCTCTGCTTAGCACAGTAACACCTACAACACAGGATGACACGGCAGCCACGGCTCACACTCACGGCACACCTGCTGCATGCCTGACCTCAGAAGGACTTCCTCCAGCCTGGCCTTCCAGCTAGTATGGCCAAGGAAAGTCACTGAGCAGCAGGAGGGAGGAACACAGCCCCATGCGGCCGGGTAGAACTAGAGGGTGAGCCGCACACCCTACACCAAGAGGGCGTGTGCCTGGCCAAGGAGCCCCACTCACCTAATCTGCCGGAGCACGTCGACCTTCACCCTCTTATATCCACCATAGTCCACATAGCGAATCTCCACCTCATTGGTCTCCTCATAAGAGGCCACTACTTGGGCTCGCCACCAGGCCCCATCTGCACCAGGGGCAGCACAGATGACCGTTACTGCAGGGCAGGAAGAGGAGGAGCGTGTGGAACACATGTGGCTCAGGGCAGGGCAGGGCAGCAATGGCCATCCTGGTCACTGCCACCCACATCCCAACATTACTTCACAGAGGCATGCACCTTCATGGGCATGGACAGAATGAATCCTCAACAAACTCTCCCCAGAGCCCAAGACAAGGAGGAAAGACCTAGAACATGGAACTTCAGCTTAGCATGTGACATCCCCAAGGCTATTAACACCAAAGGACCTCCCGTCTAGATCCATTACTCTGAAACTTACTGAAGCCTGAAAACTAATATGTGAATCAGAATAAATCACAAAAACTACAGAACTCATGGAATGGTATTGAGGGCCTGGCGTACATTCTTAAGGAAGTCCCTGAAGGGATCAAGTCTGCTCCAGATAAGGCCTGGCCTAAAGGGCATCCCTAGGTGTATGCCCCAGGCCATCTAGCCCAGGAATGTCCAATCTTTTGACTTCTCTGAGATACATTGGACAAAGAATTGTCTTGGAGGCTGGAGAGATGGCTTAGTGATTAAGGGGCCTGCCTGCAAAGCCAAAGGACCCAGGTTCAATTCCCCAATACCCACGTAAGCTACATGCACATGGTGGCACATACATCTGGAGTTCATTCGCAATGGCTAGAGGCGAGGCCTTGCATGCCCATTCTCATTCTCTCAAACATGTGTATACATATTGTTTTCAAGGTAGGGTCTCACTCTAGTCCAGGCTGACCTGGAATTCAGTTCGAGGGTGGCCTCAAACTCATGGCGATCCTCCTACCTCTGCCTCCTGAGTGCTGGGATTAAAGGTGTGCACTACCATGCCCGGCAATAAATAAATATTTCTTTAAAAAAAAAAAACAACAAGAATTGTCTTGGGCCACACACGAAAGCCTCTGCTTTAGGAGCATAATGGATGTGCTCCCAGAGGAGCCCCTAGCCCGGGCAGCAGTGGTGGCAGGTGAAGTCGCGGGGACAGGAACATGCGGTAGTGCTCTCAGCAGTACCCCAGCCCACAGACAGCTACAGCAGGTCCTGAAGGAACTGCCTCTTCCACGCTAGCTCTGTCTCTAATGCTAGGCTGAAGACAGAAACCCTCATCCTGCTGAAAGGGAGGGAGACCCTACAGACAACTTCAAAGCTTTCCTCGTGTCTCCTAGCTCACAAGCGGACCCCAGGTTGAGGAGTCTGTGAGGGGGCTGGAAGAAATGTTCTGGAGTTCAGTCCTTGCTGATAAAAGCAGCAAAGGTACCAGTGAGGTTGCAGTTCCTGCTCAAGTGCTGCCTGAGCAAGTCCCTTCATTTCAGAAGCTCAGTTCCCTCACCTATAATGCAGAGATAACCCAACCCTCTGCACGGGGCTGTTGAACCTGGGATCTTTAATTATGACCAGTTCATGCATGAAATTTTCACATGTAAAACATACAGTGTATGCAATCCTGATGGCTGGCATGCTCCACTCAGAAGATACAAGTGACAGGGTTAGGCTCTGAACCCACAAGTCAAAACACCAATACCACTGTTCTACCAGCCAAGGGAAATACCAGCTTTGGCTAGGCAGGAAACTCAACCAGGGACACCACCCTATGAAGAATTCTGGAAAAGCTCCCTCCTGGGTCAAGAGCAAGGGCCAAGAGGCACCGCCTGCCCCGCCCCACCCCGCCGCGAGGAGCCAGGGCTCCCCCGCCTCGCCAGGGCAGCACTTACTCTCCACTGGGGTGGGCAAGGTGGGGACTCCAGGCTGAGAGTAGCACAGGTACATCTGCTGGTCCAGGCTGCGCAGCGCATGGAAGGTGGGGTGCGTGTGCTGCTGCACAAACAGGTGCCCGGCGTCGACCTGGCTGACCACGATCACCTCCACCGTGACGCCGTCCGGCAGCATGAGCTGAGAGGGAAGCAGCCAGTGTCAGCCCTCCTCATGTTCGGGGTGTGGCGCAAGGCCAGGGCCAGTCTCTGAACTGGCACAGACATCCACCATGTGGTGCGTGGCACATGGCATTCAGATGGCAGAGGCTCAACAACTTCAGTGACTGAGGCTGTTGTGCTGCAATACCATGGGCAACCAGTAGAGGCAGCCTTGCCCGAGGCCAAGAGGGGCTCCCCAGCAGACACTGCAGCAAGGAGCCAACAGTGCTGTGTACAGCACTGGGCCTCATCCGGGTGGGGCAGGGTCCACCCCCACCCCTTGTTTTCCTTCCCAACTCTGGATTAGCCTGTCAGGCCGGGATAGGGAGTGAGCAGCTGCTCAGAACAAGGCACCTGCAGTTGAGACCAGTTTACGGCCTGACAGCATCTCTTTGCCTCCAAAGAACCAACAGCCTCAAGCCAGGCCCACTATCAAGGTCTGCCAGTCTGTCCTTTTTGCTCTTTGGGGCCTTCCCCCATTCTCCAGATCCTGCTCTCCTCAACAGACAGCGTCTATTCATTCTCATTTTGGGTCCCGGCTTGTCGGTGTGCTCGGCCACCAGGCCTCTCTGTGCTATGGCCCTAGCACTGGCCAGTAGGTACTCTACAAAGCTGGTGTCCAGGCACCACTTTACAGATGCAGCAAGCAGGTTCTGCACACAGCAGGGTTTCTATTCCACCTTTGAGCCCAGTGGCCCTAGGGAGAAGAGCTTCCTCTGACTTCCCTGTGTCTGTCCCTTCTCTGTTGGCCACAGAACACCTAGGGCCTCCTCCCCACCAAGCCAAGCAGAACCCAAGGGAAGGAAAACACCCACACAAACTGCTCCATTATTTAAGAAGCAGCCAAGCCTCCTGGAGGGGGGGACTTTATTCCTGTGTCAGGAATAAAGCAAGAAGTGGGGCCCAGCTCACTCCCTAAGAGCCACAGTGAAAGAAAGGGACACCCCCTGTTCCTTCCCCCACAGCACAAGGGTCTCTGGTTGGGGGAAGGCATCTGAAATGCCTACCATCCTAAACAAAACCCAAGGGAGCAATCTGCCTGAAGCAGCCTGTTCGGCCCATCAGTGCACAAGGCAGTAAAGAGTCTCACGCAGAATTCCGCACTCCCAATGAGAAAAGGCATACACACTGATGGCCCTGGAGACTCCAGCTGCTCTCCTGCCAACCTCCAGGGCTCCTGGGGCTGTGGACTCTGCATTTCTAACTATAACCTAGGCAGTTCCTGAGCCCAACTCAGAGGAGACAAAATAAGAAACTCATCACCAGTCTCATTCAAATCTTCCAAGCTGGTGCCACCTTCCAAGCAGGTGCTGGGTGCTGCCACCAGGTACAACTCCAGCTTTAAGGAACCCCCACACCCAGTATCCTGGCTAAGTTCTAATCTTTTTGAGGCAAATGTCTAGAAAACACACAATATGCATGTGTGGTGTTCCTGTGTGGGGACCAAGAGACGCTGGCTTCTTGCTAGCACGTTGTCCATCCCAGGGAACACACTGGCAGCAGAGCTGACATCAGGAACCAGGCAGGGCATGGAAGTAAGGTTTTGTTTTTGTTTGTTTTTATTTATTTATTTTTTCCAAGGTAGGGTCTCACTCTTGCCCAGGCTGACCTGGAATTCACTATGTAGTCTCAGGGGGGCCTCGAACTCACAGCGATCCTCCTGCCTCTGCCGCCCAGATGCTGGGATTAAAGGCGTGTGCCACCATGCCCGGCTGGAAGTAAGGTTTTAATGACCTACATGAGCACGTGAGGGAGCGTCTCACATGGGGAGGAGCTTGGGGAAGGAGCTCACCCAGGATGTCATCGGCAGAGAAGGCAGTGCCAGCGAAGGCAACGGCGGCGCATAGATGTTGGTGAGGTTCAGTTCCTTAAACTTCTTCCCAATCAAGTTCAGAGCTTTGTCTACATGATGCTGAGAGCCTAAAGAGCAAGGGGACAGGACACACAGCCACAGTGGGTGAAGAGAAAAGTGACAAACAAACCCACCCCCACCCCACCCCACAAGCCTTCCTTCTAGAGTTCAAGGGCATCTTGAAGGTGCCAAAACACTTGCTTTAAGAAGAAAGTCGTGTAAACCCAACCTCCTCTCCAGGGAAACCTTTGGTGTTCTGACCCACACTGTGAACACAGTCCACCTCAAGCACAAAGAAGGCAACTGTGCTGTGAGAGAATATATGTGAGTGCCAGACACTGTGACCCAGTACCCTGACCGTGGCCCTGCCCATTTGGCATTTGTCCCTCGTCTGGCAGAAGACTGGTGTATAGGGACCCCTGAACTGCAGAAGGAGGCTAAAGGGAAAACAACCAGTGCTCCCTCCGCACAGGCAAGAGGACGCTTCTGATCGGAAGTTCAGACTCCAAGGACAGTAACTGGGGCTCCAATGCTTCTGTTTACTTACCTGTCAGGCAAGGAAACCAAAGCCCTGGGCAGCACTGCCACTGACCTTCTATGTGGCAGATCTGGATGTTCTGGGTATAAGGCAGGGTGGAGATGTAGATCTTGGCCCCGGATGTCTGCTTCAGGAAACTCACATACCGGCCCTGCTTGCCAATCAGTCGACCAACTAAGTGCTTCCAGGAAGAGAACGGGAGATGAGGGCTATGAGGAAACCAATTCTCTATGTCCCAAAGACCTAGATTTGATTACACAAGGTCAAGCTCACACATAGTTCACTGCTACTATGTCAGTACGTATCTTCCAGGAATAGTCTAAGTACTTACATTCACTCGCAGCACCTACGAAACAGATAACTTTATAGCCATTTTACACAGGAGGAGAAACAAGCCCAGACAGGTTCAGGAAGCCACCCAAGATCAGACAGCTACTAAGCAGCTGAAGGGGACAAGCCTGGCCCCTGGAACCCAGCAGTTCCCACTTCATCCTAAGCATGTGTCCCCATCAAGAAAGCTGCAAAGGTAGTGACCCCTCCTACACACACACACACACACACACACACACACACACACACGTGCGCACACACACTTTCTCTCACACACACACTCACACTGCCTCTCTCTCTCTCTCTCTCTTACACACACACACACACACACACACACACACTCACTCATTCATTTTACAGACAAAGGAGCTCAGTTAGAAAATGAAAGCCTAAGCACCCTTGGGCTCCCAGTACCAAGCGACAGACAGCAGGCTAGAACTTCTGGAGCACAGGGCACGCAGAAGTTCCCAGTGTGCCAGAGTTCATGGCAGACAGAAGCAGCCAAACTTAGCCATGATGTAAGACAAACTCCACAGCAATTCCAAACGACCCCAGCCCAGCAGTGGCAAGGGACACAGTCCCTTCTCACCCAGAGCCTGCCTCACCATGCCTTCTGTTATCCCAGAGGGCAGGACTGCTAACAAAGTCACTGGGGGCGGGGGCGGGGCGGGGGCTGGGGTAAGCACAGGTGTCCTGACCCAAAGTTCAGACCCAGCAGGTCACCTCAGCATGGAGCAGAGTGCCTTGGGAGAAAGCCGTTTGCCAATTACTTCTGAGCCCCAGAAATAAACAGAAAGATCACGGTAAAAAGTTGTTAAGTTACAACAGCTAGGGGCTAGAAAACACTTAGGAACTGGGGATTAGTGAAGCAAACTGACATTCACAAAATGAATAATGCAGTTAAAATTATATTTTCAAAGACTAGCACAGGCATATTAAATTGTTAAATGTTTTAAAGTATTAATTAAAACAACACAATCTCAGATTTGCTTAAATCCACAGGGTGTGAGATGAGAAGTAAACATCCTCACAGACTCTCGGGGTCAGGTTAGTGAGGGGCTTGCACATTCTTTAAATATTTCTATGCACTTTTCAAGTACTACAAAGCAGAGTTTATGCACTACTGCTTTGGCTCAGTTATCAAGTTTATTTTCTTCTGGAGAGCAGGGAAGGGGGTGGCTGCTCCAGACTTGATCTGGTGTTAACGAGCATTTGCAAACAGATCTGAGCCCCAGCACACACAGGAAGCCTGCTGGGCCAGCAAGCCTGTGCCGTAGTGGGGAGGACCAGTGTCAGATGCTACTGAAGGCGGGTGGCAAAGGTGGCACAGCTTCTCCCCAGCCTCTGGCTCACCACTCAGAGCCCCTTCTGGTTCATACAAACTTTGCTTCACCCAGCAATCCTCTACCCCAAGTCTGATGGCCCTGAGCAGGAGGGAACTCTGAGCTCGACAAAGAAGCCAGCCTGTGGAGATGTCACCAGCCTTACCTTTGGCACCTCAATCTCCCAGATGATGAGGTCAACCTTCTTAGGGTTAGATCCTGCCTGGACGTTTTGGAGACTATCAGGCTTCCTAAGTCCGCAACAGCCATCCACTGAGTCCATGCTGTTTCCGTCAGAACCTGCAGGGGAGGAAAGCCACATGCACACACACAACCCCCCCAGACCTGGCTCAGAGCCACCAGGATTAGAACTCCCCCAAATTCACATTACTGAGAGGCCTACCTACACCCCCACCTCAAGCTTGCCAGGTAACAGTCAACTCAAAGGCTCAAAAAAACCCAATGAGAGGAGGCCTGGGGTACCCACACACCTAATTTTAGCTTGTCACTTAACAGTCCCACTTGCTTTTGGCAGCTGCACCCAGCCACAGCTGCTGGAGCAGAAACACAAGTGGTGAGCCGGGAAGAGACAGGCTCTGCACCCAAGAGGAGCCCACAGGGTGGGGGTGAGGGCAGGACAAGAAAGCCCACACATCCACATGGCTCCAGGAGCTGGCCCATACCTTCCTCACTACAGTCTTCTGCCTTCTAAGGTTCCAGCCTTAGATCAAAGATGGCCAGTCCCTAAGGTTTCAGGCCTTGGCTTCCAGGTGGGGAACCAGTCATAGTACGTCTGTCATTTCAAGACCCCATTCTCATCCCTAACCAGAGCGCTCTGGCTTCTGCCAGTCGTGGACCAAGGCAAGAAGACAAGCCGCCTTTCCCTTGCTTAGGCCTGGCCTGTGCAGCTCTGAACACTTTGTGGCTCAAACACCAGAGCTCATCCCAAGAGGACAGTGGGGCTTGTTACTCCTCTTGCTCAATGCATGACAAAGGGACCATCAAATAAAAGGAAGACCAAATGAGCAACAGGGACCATGGGAAGGAGGTTAAGAGAAGAGGCTCTGGCTTAAATTCGGATTCAGTAGCCTCACCTCTCAAGTCCACTCATTGGGTTCTTCCACTTGGTTTCCCTAAATATAACTCTTTCTCAAGCAATCCATGTACTGTCTGGATGTAAAGGACCAAGGCTTAAAGAGACTGTTGCAGGGCTTTGAAGTGACCTTTCTCACCTCAGAATAGGCTAGCTGCAGGGAAGACCCTCCTGGAAGGCTGCTCTGACCAGACCAGACTCATGGAAGCAAAATCGGCTGATGGAAAAACCACTGGTATACAATCCTCACCCTGTCCCACAGGAGTGGTCATACCTGCACCTCAATGGCTCCCTAGAGTGGCTCAGAACCACACCACAACCCAGCTCTCAGCTCCCTCAGTGGGACAGTACCCACATCCCTTTGCTTTAGTTTCCTGTGCATAAGGCAAGACTAAAGCTACCAATACCCACTGAGCACTCCCCAGTTGCTGCCAGCAGGCCATGACTGCTGGGCCGCCTGGAAGCTTCTCGCCCATCACCATGGCTCTTTTGCACTTATGCTCAGACACCTCAGAGCATCTGTGTGGCAACAGTGACCAATCCAGGAGGCCAAGGGGCTCATTCATTATGGTGGAGGGCAGCAGGCACAGGAAAACTCCTTCATTCTTAAGATTTGTTTTGTTTTTGAGGCAGGGTCTCATGCTAGCTCAAGTTGACTTGGAACTCAATCTGTAGGCAAGGCTGGCCTCAAACTCAGGGCAATCCTCCTACCTCACTCAGCCTCCCAGAGGGCTGGGATTATAGTGTGAGCCACCATATCCAGCTTGTTCTTAAATGTTTTGTAAACCTTTCTTTTCATGTATTTTAGGAAGTAAATTTTTATCTTAACATTTTGGCACCCCACATTAAGACGTCTCTTACAGTGCCTGGCCTCCCACAGTCACAACGGGCAGCGCATCTTCTCTTGGAGATATGTAAAACAACTATGGTCTCAATCAACAGCATCTTGGGGTAACAAAATTCAGAGTGTGGGACCCCCCCCCAGAATCCTGATGGAAGCAGTAAAACATCCAAGAAAGACCCCAAGCTTCCTGCATAGAGCTGAATGGTAGGGGATGGCTCCAGGTCAGACAAGCAAAGAGCCAATCTGAAGTCACCATGAGATTAAGAAAAGTACCCCAGGGGAGCTGCAAAAGCAGGGTCAGGAGCTGCTGACCTGTAAGTTAGCGGTCTGAACTGTCTACGCTGGGGTCAGCACTCGAAAAACCCAGTGGACCCTCCGTTACCAAAGTGCCCTCATTCCCGGGGTGGAGCTGTGGATGCACAGAGAGAACATAGCTGAGGCTCTGCAGAGGAGGAGGTGACAGCAACAGCCCAGGACAGCTGAGCCCCGCTGGTGCTCAAAGCTGTGGCTGTCCTGGGGCACTTACCCTGGCAGGGCTTCTGGAGGAGAGCACATGGAGACACGGAACAAGCACACGAGTGAAGGAAGTCAACCCTTACAAAACACCCCCGCCCCACCCACATACATACACACTCTCTGGAGGTAAAACTAAGGAGGCCTCCTCCTTGAAGGTCCAGCAAAGGGCCAGTGTTCAGAAGAGAAGAGACTCTGAGTTGATGGGTGGACCTGACTGAGCTGGTTCCTTCTGAAGAGCTAGGGAGGCTCCCTGGCTAGGGAACCTAAGGACATTTCCCACAGCCTTTGGGTCTCAGGTACCCATCCGCTTTCTGCAGGTGGCTGGGTGACAGAACCAAAGAGCATCATGACTTTGCTGCAGAAATGGCAGAAGAGAGGGGAGCCAGCAGCCTTTCCCTACCAAGTAAGGGGAGCCCCCACCTCCACTCCAATTTATCAAGGAGGCACCCAAGACCCTCCTACCTCCTGAGTGGTCTGCATCCGTATCCATGGTCCATCCATCCTCAGCCCCCAAGTCTGACAACTCCCCCTTCAGCACCCCATTGCTGAAGGGCTCAGTACTATCTGGCAGTGGTGGGCTGATGGCCTTATCTCTCGGGCTTGAGCTGGTCTCTGTGCAAGAGTCTTCAAGACCTGAGGTGCTGACAGAATCTGAGCACTGCTCCAAGGAGGCCACGGAAGGGACACTCTGGCTGTGGTCTGACATGCAGCTGACAGAGGTGCTGGTGTCTCCCTCCACGGTGCTTGCCCCATCCAGAGACCCTTCCATGGGGCTGGCTGGTGGTGGGCAGGGGGCCAGGGAGATGTGGTGGGCAGAGTTCTTTGGCTTCTCATCCTTGCTGGGGCTGGACAGGGGACTGCTCAGGCAGCTCACGTAGGTCTTTGGTGGCAGGTCTTCTGGGGGGCCGGTGGCTAGCCCTGCAGTGGCAGAAGCAGGCTCCGTGGTGTCTTGGCCCAGGACAGTTTTCTGGCTGGCAGAGGCATAGCTCTCCTCCTGCGTGTGAGGCTGCATGGCTGAGGCTGAATGCACTTGCCCCACCGTCCTGTCCACTGCGGTGGCCCGCACCTCTTCAGTGGCTTCCAGGATCACCTGAGAGATTAACTGGAAAGCAGTCTGCTCAATCTGTTTATTTTTATCCCAGGTCTCCTCTCTGCCCAGTTCTCTGTCCCAGCCATTGCTACCTCTGACAGGAGGTACTAATGTCTCTGCATCCTTAGCCAGCTCCGGGTGACCTGACTCAGCAAAGCTACTTAGTGCCTTCCCAGCGACCTGCTCTTCTTTCTGTGCGGGCTTCACCATGTGCAGTGGGCTGCCGCTCCTCTCCTCTCCCCTCCCTCCCATCTGCAGTGGGCTACTGCTCCTCTCCTCTCCCCTCCCTCCCAGGGGGGCCGGGCTCTGGGCCTTACTTTTCTCCAATTCTGAGACACAATCCTGGGACAACATATCTTCTTCGAGCACATTCTCTCCCGACACTGCATCTCCAGTCCCCTCTGCTCTGCCCGTCTCTCTTGCCTTCTCTCCAGGGGCTGCAGCATGGCCAGGCCAGCCCCTCCCTGGCGCCCTGCCCAGTGCAGACTCTTGCTTACACACTTCTACTGCTTCGTGGAGGAACAGTGCATCCTTTGGTGGTTGGAGGGGACACTCGAGAGTAATAGATTTGGCTTCGTCTCCAATCAGGGCGAGTTCTACCTTCATGCTGTGGTCTCTGCCCTGCCCTGGCTGCGACCTTGCATCTGAGGTGTTAGGGAGGCTGCCTGAGGACTCTGATCTTCGCGGGGCAGTGCGAGTGCGCGACAAGGCTGGGGGCTCCTCAGAAGGCTTGTTTGCAGAGAGCTGTTCCTTTTCTGGCAGCTGTGGGACACTGGAGACCATGGGTGTCCCTCCAGGACAGACCTCTTCCTTAAGGAGTGGGTCCTCGATGGCAGGGCCAGCCACCAGTGCTACACCACCAGCCTCTGTCTGTGGATCGTTGCTGCTGACTCGTTCTTTTTTACGAGAGAAAAACCACCACCAGCCCAGGAGCGCCAGCATTCCAGGCAATGCCAAGGGAAAGAGTGAGCGGAACTGGATTGCCATCTTGGAGGTGTGGGTGATGTAGCTATGCCTGGGGAGAGCAAGAGGAGAAGAAAGGGGTGTGACAAGAGCCAGATAAGAGGGGACGGGCACTGCATGCTGACCTAGTATGTTACACCTGCATGGGGCTATTTCGTTGCAGGGATAGCAAATATAAACATTTCACCTTTCTCTGGATGGTTCTAACACTCAGCAGGGACCGGGAACCACCACTCTAGGATTCTGCTTCTCAAATATAAGTGGGGCCACAGATCAGAGGCACTGACCATCACCAGAGAACCTGTGAACACTACAGCGCCCCGCCCTGCTCCTGACCTTCTGGATCACAGCTGTATTTCACGAGACTCCCAGGGAGTCCTAAGCACACTACAGACAGCAATGTTGGGAGACTGCTAGATTACATCTACCCCAAATGATGGGAGCATGGAGCACCAGGGAGGCTGTCATCTCCAAAAACCCTCTCTGTAAGGATAACCTTCTGGTGAAGCAATGGACCGGAAAGTACAGAACGGGGCTAAGCAGTGGTCAGGGTTCCGGTGATTTTGTGTCCACCCCTATGAGCTTCAATGACGCTATCTTATGGATTCATCTTCAAGCAGGTAACCTTGATAGATGGCTGTACCAAATCCTCAACCACCTGGTTTGGAAGTTAAAATAATTCATGGTAATACAAGTGAGAAGTAGAAACCCAGCTTCTAGTCCACATTAAATATGAACTCATCAGTTAGTGGATCTACGGGGACCATGCATGCCCTGTATGAGCCAAGTAAAGGGGAAATTATTTTTTGTTTGACTCACTGTAACCCAGGCTGACCTGGAACTCGGGAGCCCCTGGCTAGCCATGAACTCACAGTAATCCGGCTTCAGCCTCTGCAGAGCTGGGATTGAAGGTGTGTAGCACTACGACCCGTAGAAAAGGAGAGATTCATACCACCTTTTTGGAGACCTTTAGGAATAGCTGTTGAAACCTAATTAGCATATTCTATGACCTACCCCCCCCACACACACACACACCTCCAATTAGCAAACACACACACACACACCCTGTGTACAGGCTGAGGTCCATAAGAATGCTCACCAGGGTTATCACTCAAAACAAAATTGGAAGTAACTTTTCAGAGAAACTAAATGCACTGTGGAGCCCATGGATATTCTGGTGCTAGAGAAAGTTGAACTCGTGTACTGACATGGAGAAAATACTATGAAGAAAACAAAAGCTATAGACCTCATAGAAAGCTAGAAAATTCAGCCATCTAACAGGGAAAAGAGAAGGTTTCTTCCCATCGACTGAGTGTGTATACCACAATCTTGTGAACTCATTTATTACTTATAATAGTTTTTGGGTTTCTTGTTTTGTTTTATTCTGTTTTGTTTTGAGGTAGGGTCTCGCTCTAGCCCAGGCTGACCTGGAATTCACTATGTAATCTCAGGATGGCCTCAAAGTCATGGCAATCCTCCTACTTCTGCCTCCCAAGTGCTGGAATCAAAGGTGTGCGCCCCATGCCCAGCTTATAATAGTTTTTCAGCAGATCACTTGGGACTTCTAATCCAGGGGGAACTATGTAATAGTGGATATTTGGATCCACATTAATGTCACTGGAGAAGCTTAAATTTTGTTGGTACCCCAGGCTGGCCTTGAACTCTCAATCCTCTTGTCTCAGCCTCCCACATGGTAGGAATTATAGGTATGGGCCACTATGCGCAGCTGCTGAGGAAATTCTTAAAGGCCCAAGGCCAACGTAGCATGCAAGTCAATTAAATCAGAATCTCTGCGGAACAAGAATCAGCACTAGCTGGTGGTGGCGGACACCTTTAATCCCAGGCTGAAGTAGGAGGATCACTGTGAGTTCAAGGCCAGCCTGAGACTACATCATGAATTCTATGTCAGCCTGGGCTAGAGCAAGACCCCACCTTTAAAAAAAAAAAAAAGTAAAGACAACTTGGGAAGGGGAAAGAGGCAAAAAGGTGTGCTCAAGACAAGGCGGAGTCGCCCCCTGCGTTGCTCACTTGCCGCCAGCCACTGACCCTGCTGGGCTCCTGCACCTCCTGCGTGGCCCTCGGCAGCTCGGCGTGCGCGGAGCAGCTCAGAAGATACCAGTCTACTTTAAAAATCGTGATGGTGAAATATTAACAACCAGATGTTGTTATTGAGAATAATCCAGATACTGATGGTGTTGGTGCATGTGAAGGAACTTTGGCATCCCTGAGGGTCACATATGTGAGCAGTGAGATGCCATCACTGAGGAGGAGAATGACATGCTTCATCTGGCATGTGGACTAACGTATCACAGTTGAGCTGCTAAGTCTGCGTGACCAAAGCTACAGACAATATGACTGAGTACCTGATGCAGTAGCTGATATTAGAAAGTCTGTTGACATGAGCAAGAAATCCTGAGTGTGAGTGGCTCAGGACAAAGCCATTCTCACTATGACTGCTTCCAGACAGGAACCAGGGTGCAAGTTCCCCAGAGAGAATAGAAGACAGGGTTTATTTGTGTCTTGCTCTCGGAGCAGTGGGATTAGAGACAGGAGCCCCTGGGATCAGATCAGCAGCTGCCTGCCCAGAAGCCTTGGCCACAATTTACCAAGCCTTGTGGGGTCTTGCTAAAGGTGCCTGTGGCAAGGAGGCAACCATAGGGGGCTCCCAGAGGCAACCGGTCACTGTTCCCAACTTCCTGGAAGTCCAGAAAACAGCCACTCCTCACCCAGAGCCAGTCTCAGGTCATTCAAATGGGCTTCTTAGGAATGATTAAGTCATTGTCCCTGGTGTACATGCTCTGACAAGCCTACAAGAGGTGGCTGAGGATATACCAACCTTTTCCTGAATAGTCTGCCAGGACTGCCTGTGTGTGGGGGGGGTACGCACACACACACACGCACACGCGCACACACACGCACACACACACACACAAACACACTTCAGCCCCAGGAAGCTTCCTGCTACCTTATTTTGCTGACAGATCTTATGAGCTGCTATCTTTGTCCTGTGTATTTTGTTTAAATATGAACCTCCCAAGACACAGCAGACTAAAGAGTGTAGGTCCCAAAAGCCCCCACAAGCTAACTGGGGACTGTCCCAAGGCCATCTTCTCCCTGGAGGCATGCTGCCTGCAGCCAGGGAAAACCCTCCCACAAGGGTGCTGTGGAGCCCTGTCCTAGGGTTGGGAGGAGGACACTCAGCTATTTTGAATCTGTTGGAATTAAATGGCTGCCTGCTTATTTTTAGCAGGTCCATTTGCCCAGGAATAGACGTGCGCTGGCTTGTGGCCAGGCGGTCACACAAAGCTGAAGGCAGGCACGTGCTACAGCCACAGGCCTTTGCATTCATCCGCTCACTCCAGGTTCTAAAAGGATCTCTTCTCTTTCCAAAGAGGTACCTGTGACTTCTTGAAACTGCCTTTGGAAAGAAAAGTAATGGTCTCACTCCCAAGCCAGCTGACAGACCAGTATTCTGCAACCTAACAAGAAAACAATCCCTGGGAATGATACAGAAAGTGTTGGTCCCAGTGACTAAGCCGATTTGGCTGCAGTTTCTGTAAAAAAGAGCTGTGTGTAATTGACAGGAAATTTGATCATAAAAACAATGGCTCTGGAGCCAAGAGCCCAAGTTTAGTCTGAGTTTGGGCCTGGTCAGTAGAACCACATCCATGTTGTGTTCTGAATAGACCTACACATTCTCTTGACTGTAATTTGAACATTCCTCCTGTTATCCCAGTACTCAGCACCACAAAGGCCTGGCCTGGCCACTCCATCTCCCGAGTTCAGCACAGCAAGCTCTTGCTAAATGCCTTTCCCCTTTAAGGGTCCTCTCTACTATCACCCCCGCTGCAGGCAGGGAATGGGAACTGAACGCCCCGCCAGCACCATGGGCCCAGCATGGAGAGCAGCAGCAGGCCCCTCCCTCAGCTTCTGGGAGGACGAGCAGAAAGCACACTCAGTTCCTGCCAGCTGTGAGCGCCTGGAAGGTTGGCATGCACCCCTCATCAGGTCACAGCTCACAGCTCACATCCAAATGTATGTGCGTGGCTAGTACGCAGCAGCTTCAGTGCAAATGATCCAGGGGGGAGACTCCATCTCTCACTCATACACATCCTAGTACCACAAACAGCCAAGCCCAAACGGCAGAGCCCAGAAAGGCTCTCAAGGAGGGCCAGGATTTCCATAGGTTGCAATGAGAGAGGAGGGAGACACGACATGAATTATTGTTCTAATGCCTTTAAGGGGCAACAAGCCCCAGAGCAGAGCCTAAGGGAGTCTCAGGAGCTGAGGAAAGAGCTGGTGAAGGGTTAGGTAACAGAGGTCTTGACCTTTATGGTCAAGGCAGTGGCAGCATGGTCAATGTGGGGCAGGTCATCAGAGGTAATGGCTGACTGCTGTCCAACACTGGTAGCCACAGGGGGTTACTGAGCACTTGAAGGAGACAAATGTGACTGAGGAACTGAAAGTGTAAGAGCCACATGTAGCTGGTGACTACCTCCTGAACAACTTCTAGAGGGTGTTCTCAAAAGACCCAGAGATACCAGAGGCCCTGCCCAAGGTTGTGAGGTCAGTACCTACCTTGCTGGCAGAGGGCAGCTGTGCCACCGAGGCTGGGGGCGAGGGTGAACCTGGGCCACTCTCCCACAGCAGCATAGTGTGGCCCAGGAATCACAGTGATGGAGCCATGCCTCAGGTATGATGCTCTCAGCCCAGCCTCAGTGTTCCCTTCATCCTTGGGGGTCTGAGCAAGCTGTAACTAGTGAGGGTACCCTCAAGATTCTGTGTTACCTCACAATGGGCTGGGAGGCTTGGCATCCAGGGCCATGCCCCCACCCTCTATTGTGATGGCCTCACAGGGCAGCAGGCAAGCCAGTGCAGCCCCTCTGGGCAGCTAGGACCCTTCACCTATAGGTGGGGGCCAGTTATCAGGACATTGTGGAGAATCCCCACCCCAGGAGAGGTCTGACTCTAGTCCACACTGACCTGGGACTCAGTCTGTAGTCCCAGGCTGGCCTCAAAACAAGAGCAATGCTGCTACCTCTGCCTCCTGAGTGCCCCACACGCCAGGCTCATGCAGAATTTTCTTTGCCTGCTTCACTGTAGGAAGGCAGAGGCTTAACCAAACATCTGGGTAGAGGATCCACTCAGCAAAGCTTCCTTAGCATCCCCCCCACCACACACACACACAAAAAAAAAAAAAATCACAAAAATCCTGAAGTCTTGAACCAAGAGCTCCAGGTAAGAAGACTAGAAGCCCAAACCCCACCTCTAGGCATGACGTGTCTTCCCAGCCAGCTCAATTAGCAGTTGCATTAACTGCCAGTTTGGAAAACAACAGGGCAACAAAGGGAGACACACAGGAATAGAGCATCAACCCCTCTCCACTGCTGACAGACCCTCTGCAGGCCCAGCCTCACTCCTCTCCAGCGACGGGGAGACTGTCTACAGTCCTGCCAGCATCTTTTAGAAAACCTTGAAGATTTCCCTGTCCACTTCGCCCTTTACCTCAGGCTCTTTTGATGGCTCGGTTTTACCCATGGATTCTGTCAGGCTCTAGAGGACAGTGCCAAAGCAGATGCAGCAATGTCTTCCAAGGTACACGGAGTTCCTGCCCAACCACATAGATGCTCCACGGACTGCCCCACGGTATGAGCAGCGATCTGACATGCGTAGTTAAAAGCCAGGTATGATGGCACATACCTGTAATCCCAATACTCTGGAGGCTAAACCAGAAAGATCACAAGTTAGAGTCCCTGTGTTAAGAACAAAAACACAAAAACTGAAAAAGATAGCATGTGCCTCTAAATACTTATGATTATGCCCATTTATTAATGCTACTCTCAATTTTGGTAAGAGAGGCTTCTTTTCAGATGGCAGTGACCACTGGGGAGACTCAAAATTCAACAAAGTGCTGAGAAGATGTGACAGTGGAGTGTTCAGCACTAAAAACAAGATATCTCTATCATAGCCTCCAAGGCTCAGGAACCATTGCAGAAGAGGCGGCAGAATGTAAGAGCCAAAGGATGGGGAGGAGTGCTTTGGAATACTGTCTTCCAGATACAAAGTGCCCATTGCATTTGTGACTTTACAGTGGCTGTCACGACCTGCACAAGTCCTGCATAATAGGATGGGGGAAAAAATGATGACATGGGCTGGAGAGATGGCTTAGGGGTTAACATACTTGCCTGTGAAATGTAAGGACCCAGATTCAATTCCCCAGTACCAACAGAGTGGCACATGCACCTAAGCTCATTTACAGTGGCTAGAAGCTCTGGCATGCCCATTCTCTCTATTTTCACACCCCCCCCAAATAAATAAAATACTTTTGGACTCTTGAAAAACCAAAAAAAAAAAAAAAAAAAAAGATGACATCAAAATAGAACAGGGGACTGGTGAAATGGCTCAGCAGTAATGGCACTTGTGTACAAAACCTAACAACCCGAGTTCAATTCCCCAGTACCTACGTAAAGCCAGATGCACAAAGTGGCACATGAATCTGGAGTTCATTTGCAGAGGCTAGAGGCTCTGGTACATTCATTCTCTCTCTCTTCCCTCCCCGTGCAAATAAATTTTTAAAAATTATTTTTTTTTATTTATTTATTTATTTATTTTTGGTTTTTCAAGGTAGGATCTCACTCTAGCTCAGGATGACCTGGAATTTACTGTGTAGTCTCAGGGTGGCCTCGAACTCACAGCAATCCTCCTACTTCTGCCTCCCAAGGGCTGGGATTAACGATGTGCACCACCACGCCCAGCAAAAAAAATATTTTTAACAGAACAAGGGCTGCAGAGATGGCCTCATGGTTAAGGCACTTGCCTGCAAAGCCTAAGAACCTAGGTTCAGCTCTCCAATCTCCGTGTAGCCAGATGCACAAGAAACGCATGCACACAAAGTGGCGCACGTGTCTGGAGTATGAGTGCAGTGGCTAGAGGTCCTGGCCCGCCAATTCTTTCTCCTCTTCCTCTCTCTCGTGGAAAAAATATATAAAAGAACTGAATAGGGACTAGTTGGAAAGAAGAGATTTGGTGGAGGGTAATCAAAGGAGGATGGTGGAAGGGGATTATGATATGATCATGGTATGGAGGTTGTTTAAAAAAGACAACAGGGCTGGGGATGGCTTAGCGGTTAAGGTCTGCTAAGCCTAAGGACTCACATTTGGCTCTCCAGGTCCCACTTAAGCCAGATGCACACAGCGACACAAGAGTGCAAGGTCACACATGCAACAAGGTGGTACATGCATCTGGAATTCGACTGTAGTGGCTGGAGGCCCTGGCACACCAAATCTCTCTTTCTCTCGCTCTTGCTCCCTCACATTAAAAATAAGGTCTGTTGGGCTTGCCTCAAGAAAAAAAGCCAGGTATGGTGGCATAAGCCTTTAATCACAGCACTCAGAAGGCAGAGGTAGGAAGATCGCAGTGAGTTCAAGGCCACCCTGAGACTACATAGTGAATTCCAGGTCAGCCTGAGCTGGAGTGAGACCCTATCTCAAAAAAAAAAAAAAAAAACAGCAAAATATCTCTATCACACCTTCCAAGGCTCAGGGTCCATGGCAGAATAGGTGACAGAAAGAATGTAAAATAATAACCTGGATATCCATGACCTCGCAGTGTCTGACACTACCTACACAAGACCTTCATAATAGGAGGAAAAGATGACATCAAAATAAGAGAGAAACTGATTGAGAGGGGGAGGGGATATGATGACGAGTAGAGTTGTGAAGGGGAAAAAGTGGGGGGAGGGAAGGAATTACCATAGTTTATTATCTATAATTATGGAATTGTCAATAAAAAATAATTTTAAAAAAGACAGCAAGCTGGGTGTGGTGGTGAGCACCTTTTTATTTATTTATTTATTTGAGAGCAAGAGACAGAGAAAGAGGCAGAGAGAGAAAGAGAGAAAGAGAGAATGGGCGGCCAGGGCTTCCAGCCACTGCAAACGAACTCCAGATGCGTGCGCCCCCATGTGCATCTGGCTAATCGAGCCTCGAACCAGGGTCCTTAGGCTTCACAGGCAAGTGCTTAACTGCTAAGCCATCTCTCCAGCCCGGTGGTAAGCACCTTTAATCCCAGCACTTGGGAGGCAGAGGTAGGAGGATCACCATGAGTTCAAGGCCACCCTGAGACTACAGAGTGAATTCGAGGTCAGCCTGGGCTAGAGTGAGATCCTATCTCAAATAAACCAGAAAAGGGCTGGAGAGATTGCTTAGTGGTTAAGGCACTTGCCTGCAAAGCCAAAGGACCTAGGTTCGACTCCCCAGGACCCACATAAGCCAGATGCACAAGGGGGCGCATGCATCTGGAGTTCGTTTGCAGTGGCCTGAGGCCCTGGCATGCCCATTCTCTCTCTCCCTCTCTCTGCCTCTTTCTCTCTCTCTGTCTCTCAAATAAATAATAAAGTTAAAAAAAAATTTTAAATAAACCAAAAAAAATTTGAGGCCAGTCTGAAACTACATAGTGAATTCCAGGTCAGCCTGAGCTAGAGTGAGACCCTACTTCAAACCACCCCCCTCCCAAACAAAACACAACAACAGAAGAGGAGTTGTTTCCCAGGAGGACAGGAAAGCAAAGCTAGCAGACAGGGACCCATCCCAAAAGCATCACCCAACTACGGAACTAAGAGGCCTAATAATATGTTTAATCACATTGACAGGTGCTTTCCACCAATGACATGAGGTCTACAGCAGAGACTCAGAAAAGAAGCAGAAAGCTAGAGATATAGAAAATAAAAGAAAAAGGAGGGCTGGAGATATGGTTTAGCAGTTAAGGCGCTTGCCTGCAAAGCCTAAGGACCCGTGTTCAACTCTCCAGATCCCATGTAAGCCAGACACACAAAGGTGAGGCAAGCACAAGGTCACACATGCCCACTAGGTGGCACAAGCATCTGTAGTTCGATTGCAATGGCTGAGGCCCTTGCACACCAAATCTGTCGCTCTTAAAAAAAAAAAAAAAAAAGCTGGAGGGATGGCTTAGCGGTTAAGGCGTTTCCCTGCAAAGCCAAAGGACCCAGGTTCGATTCCCCAGTACCCATGTTAGCCAGATGCACAAGGGGGTGCACATGTCTGGAGTTCGTTTGCAATAGCTGGAAGCCCTGGGTGCCCACTCTCTCTCTCTCTCCCTCTCCCTCTCCCTGCTTCCTTCTTTCTCTGTTAAATAAATAAAAATAATGTATTTTTTTTTAAAGGAAAGGATGCTGGAGAGATGACTTAGCGGTTAATCACTTGCCTGTGAAGCCTAAAGACCCCAGTTCAAGGCTTGATTCCTCAGGACCCACGTTAGCCAGATGCACAAGGGGGCGCACGCATCTGGAGTTCATTTGCAGTGGCTGGAGGCCCTGGCACGTTCATTCTCTTTCTCTCTCTCTCTCTCTTTCTCTCTGTCACTCTCAAATAAATAAATAAAAAGAAACAAAAAAAATTAAAAAAAAAAAAAAAGGAAAGGAAAGTTGAAGAGATGGCTTGGCAGTTAAGGTGCTTGTCTATGAAGCTTAAGGACCCAGGTTTGATTCCCCAGTACACACATGGTGATGCATCTGGAGTTTGTTTGTAGCGGCTAGAAGCCCTGATGTACCCATTCTCTCCCTCTCTCTCTTTCTCTCTCAAGTAAATAAATAATTAAAAAAAAAAAAAAAAAGGTAGCCAGCACTTGGGAGATAGAGGTAGGAGGATCACTGTGAGATCAAGGCCACTGTGAGACTACACAGTGAATTCCAGGTCAGCCTGAGCTAGAATGAGACCGTACCCTGAAAAACCTAAAAGATAAATAAACAAATAAAATTAAAACAAAAGAGAAAAGGAAAAATAGAACTAAGCATGATGATGTACTCAGAAGACAGAGATTTTGAGTACCAGTTACCGTCTAAAGCATAAAGAAAACTAAATAAAAAAATTAAAAGAAAACAATGGTAGAGAAGCTTCTCTTTTCAGATGGCAGTGACCTTGGAATGACTCAGAAGGCACCATGGTGCTGAGAAGTGACACAGGAGTGCTCAGCACTGAAATATCTCTATCACACCTTCCAAGGCTCAGGGTCCATTGTGGAGGAGGTGGTGGAAAGAATGTAAGAGCCAAAGGAAGGGTAGGACTCCTTACAATGTGCTCCTCCAGACACAAAATGGCCTGGATATCCATGACCTTACAGTGCCTGATACTACCTACATAAGACCATCATAATAGGGAGGGAAAGATCCTGAAATCAAAATAAAAGAGAGACTGATTGAGAGGGGGAGGGGATATAATGAAGAGTGGAGTTTCAAAGGGGAAAGTGGAGGGAGGGAGGGAATTACCATGGGCTATTGCTTACAATTATGGAAGTTGTCAATTAAAAAAAAGAAAACACTGGGCTGGAGAGATAGCTCAATGGTTAAGGCACTAGCCTGCAAAGCCTAACGACCCAGGTTCAATTCCCCAGTACCCACATAAAGCCAGATGCACTAAGTAGTGCATGCATCTGGAGTTCATTTGGAGCCTAACTACCTGGGTTTGACTCCACAGTACCTATGTAAAGCCAGACACAAAGTGTTGCATGTGTCAAGTTCATTAGCAGTGGCTGAAGGCCCTGGTGTGCTCTTTCTCTCTCTCATAAATAAAACAGTTTTCTAAAAACTCAAAACTTGGCTGGGGATATGGCTATGTAGCTCCTTGGTAGAGAGTTTGCTATGACTTGGGTTCAGTTCCCAGTGCCTAAATTAATCTTTTAGCTGTTTTTTTGTTTTGTTTTGTTTTTTGAGACTGGTTCTCACTGTGTAGTCCAAGCTGGCTTCAAATTCATGATCCTCCTACTTCAGCCACCAAGTGTTGGGATTGCAGGTGTATGCCACCACACCCCACTTCAGACTTAAACTACAAATAAAGTAATACATGCTCTGTACCATAAAGCTGTTTCTTGTTAACCACAGTAAGTATGAGTTAGTGTTGGAACATGTCCATACAAACTTGTAATGCTTGCTTTTGTCCTAATGGATGGTGCAGCTACCTCTAATCTGGCCTGCTGACCTAACAGCTGCGATGATTAGAAAGAGAACACGCTTACTCACAGACCTTTTGGGGACCAGGACAGCAGTCTCCCCACCCTGAGAGATAGCCAGCAATAGGTAGTAGGACCCCTGACGACCAGTCATTTAATAATGATATCAGTACCAACTGTGAGCCAGGTTCCTTTAGGGACACAAAGGAAAGAGCTCTCAAGAAGCAAAGATGGAAGAAGGCATGGGGACTGGGGGGACTCGAATTTCAGGCGATAAGACAATGCAGAGAACATGCAGCTGCTTTAATGCCACACACCTGCAGCGTCACAGCACCTGCTCTAGGCCCAAGGCACCCTTTGCAGAGAATGAATCAACTACAGTCCCGTGTGGGGAGAGGCACAGGACAGAGCTGAGAAACCATCCCTTGGACTTTGCCGGGCACTGTGGTTTGGAGGAGGAAGGCTAAGGACAGGACTTGGGAGGTGAAGCTCCGGGCAGAAGGATGAGGGAATACCCCTCCGACGTACCAGACGCAGAGCCGGCAGCAAGGAGCCATGCCAGGATTCAGCAGGCGGGGGACGGGGAGAAGTTCCAGGAAGAGAGAACACATGCCAAAGTCCTCAGGCAGGAACAAGACTGGCTTGTTGGGAGACCAAGCTGGGGTCAGAACACTGCTGCCAGGGGACTGGCTGGCTGGGTACCACCCCACCTACAGAAGCAGCTCTTGTTGTAGCACGGGGCCCACAGGAACCGGGTGGGACGTAGTCTTCCAGAGGAACTGACTGGTCTGAAGAGCTGAAGGGCTATTCTTATTCAGTTTCCAGAATACACTTGAGAACAAGATGCTCATGAGTAGGAGCCTGACAGGTATGTCAGGAAGCCCCGTAGCCACACTACACAGAAGCATAGACAGCCACTGCTGAGCCCATGCGCTCAGCCCCACCCCTCAAATGGATCTGTCCCAATCAGGTACTATGGCCCCTGGAGGTAGGTACACTGGTGTATGTGTACACACACACACACACTCTCACACAAAGCCCTTGCTACTTCTTTGAATCAAACTTTGCAAAAACAACCTTGCTCTCCAGCCAACATAAACCATAGGCCCCAGAGGGCCTTATATGGCTTGAAGCTTTCTTAATCAGAAACATAGATGGGCTGGAGTTGGCAGCTCCAAGTCAGAGGGAAGGAGGGAGGGTGAAGGGGGAACAGGATGAGGAAAAGATAAACTTGTTTGTCAAACTCTTTTTTCAACCCCCTTCTGCCTTTGGTGGCTTCCTCCCAACAAAAAATTCCCACTGAGCCAGGCATTGGTGGTGCATGCCTTTAATCCCAGCATTCTGGAGGCAGAGGTTGGAGGACTGCCGTGAGTTCGAGGCCACCCTGAGAATACAGAGTGAATTCCAGGTCAGCCTGGGCTAGATAGAGTGAGACCCTACCTCAAAAAAAAAAAAAAAAAATTTCCACTGGGGGGGATGCAGCTCAGTGGTACATCCTAGCACATGTGGGGACCTGGGCTTGACCCTCAGCTCAGAAAAATAATGTCCAACTGGGAGCCAAAACTTTGCCTTTTTCAGTTTCTGTATTTTGTTTAAGCCAGTCAGTGTCTGTTTAGTGACTAGCCCCTAGCTATGAGCAACGTCACGAAATGGGGGTTTCTGTGGTTTCCTGAGAAATCAGCTACTGGGGCAACAAGGGTTCCTCATTCCCCAGGACAGCACTGACCTGTCCCCAGCTCACTGACCGCCTCTGGCACGAGTCTGCCTGGCCCAGGAGGCAGAACCAGAACAGAAAAGGCAGCCCCATAGACCTTTTCAGCGTCAGTCCTCCACAGCCGACAGCAGTCTAAGGGTGGCTGTATTCTCAGCCCTCCTGATTAGGCCGCAGTGGGGGTCAGCTGCAGGCCCTCTCCTGAACACTGTATCCACATGCACTTGGCTCTCCTGAAGGATGTCACCTGATAAAAATAGACACAAGTTTGGTGGAGTGGGCCATACCAAGGCCAAAGGACAAAGCCAAGAGGTTATTCTCAGCACTGCCTTTTCTCTCAGAGCACACACAACTGCTGGTCTCCCTCCAAGGCAGCTGAGAAGTGGAAGTCACTCCTGCCCTTTGTCTGTTGGAGCAACAGGAGGCGGGTGTGCAATAGTCAGAGCTGCCTCCAGAGAGGGGTGTCACCCCTGGTCCTCACAAAAGCACATCAAAGCTTGAGAGAAGTCTGGGGCTGTCTTGAACCAATCTTGCTGCCTCCTCCAACCAGTTATGAGGCTATTCTTGAGTGACAGCCTGTTGAGGGCCAGGGGATGGTCTCATGACCTCCATGTGAGGTCTGACGGGCAATGTTATTATTAGCCAGGGAATGAATGACTTCAAGGCTGTCTTTGCTACCTGCTCAGCCTTCAGGGTGGTTCCTTAGACCCTGGGCCACAGCTACCTTTTTTATGTAGTCATTCCTTGTGTATTTCAAAGGTGTATTCCCCAATGATAAAGAGGCTTTGTAAAGGGTTCAAGAAGAGGAGTCCTATAAAACTGGACAAGAATAGCTCCATAGGGTTGTAAGGAGGCTTAGATGAGAAACATTTAGATTGTGGGGTAAACATTTAATCTCTTAATAACCCACTTTAACTTTCTGGATGAGGAGTAGTCATAACGGAGCGGTAAATAAGGGAGGCGGCATTTAGAAGACACCTCCAGTGAGGCCCAAAGGCAGCCCAGTCTTGCAGTCTTCTCGGAGTCCTGGAATCACCCTACCCTCCTCCTCCTCGGGCCCTCAGGGTCTTCTTTGTTTGTTTGTTTGGTTGGTTGGTTGGTTGGTTGGTTGGTCGTTTTTTCAAGGTAGGGTCTCACTCTAGCCCAGGCTGACCTGGAATTCACTATGTAGTCTCACTATGGCAATCCTCCTACCTCTGCTTCCCAAGCACTGCGATTAAAGACACGCACCACCAGGCCAGGGTGGCCCTCAGTTTTGAACTAGAGATACTTAGTAAGAGCTGAGAAGATACAAACAGTATGATTAAAACAAAAGCACAGCCAGGCGTGGCAGCTCAATGAGGCACGATGCATCTGGAGTTTGTCTGCAGTGACTAGAGGCCCTGGAGTGCCCATTCCCTCTCTGTCTGCCTTTTATCTCTTTCTCTCTCTCCCTCTCTCTCTCTGAAATAAATAAATAATATACATGTTTTTATTATTTTTTTAATAGACTGCAAGACAGTGCACCAATGGGGAGGGGATATGATGGAGAATGGAATTTCAAAGGGGAAAGTGGGGGGGGGGTACTACCATGGGATATTTTTTATAATCATGGAAAATATTAATAAAAATTGAGAAAAAAAAAAAGACAGTGCACCAGAAAGAGAATCTGTAAGCACTTCTGGTGTTATGGCGGCGGTGGATATCTGGGATAATCTGCCAGGAATCTCTTGGGTCGACAGCTCTTGGATCCCTATTTTGAACAGTAGTAGTGTCCTGAATTACTTTTCAGAAAGAAGTAACCCCTTCTATGACAGGACATGTAATAATGAAATAGTCAAAATGCACAGGCTAACATTAGAACACTTGAATCAGATGGCTGGAGTTGAATGCACCCTTTTGCATGCTCAAGAACCCATTCTTTTCATCCCTTGAAACCAAGAACGGCAGTCCCCAGCTCAAGTTATCCCACTGGCTGATTACTATATCATGGCTGGCATCACCTATCAGGCAGCAGACTTGGGATCAGTTATAAATTCAGGATGCTTACATGGCATTCAATCAGCTTTTGAGGAAGCTATGTCCTACACTTGATGCCATCCTTGCAAAGCAAATGAAAATTCAGGGAGGACTGACCGAAAAGAAGCTTGCGAGACTCCTCTTGTCAATTTTACACCTCAGTACTGGTAGGCTCTGGAGCCTTAGAACACTATCAATCCTCATTTGTCTGGAATGCGCTTATGCTTTAAGAAAGGACGTTAAACCTATCATGCTTTCTATGGGAATATTTCTTACAGGTCATTTGTAACCTTGTCTCTATAGGACTTGGGCACAAACCTTAACTTACCAAGTGTACCAGTATGTATCGATAAAGACAAAAATAAAGGTATTTGTGCCAGGTGTGGTGGCTAACGCCTTTAATCCCAGCACTCCGGAGGCGGAGGCAGAGGCAGGAGGATCACCGTGAGTCTGAAGCCACCATGAGACTACATAGTGAATTCTAGGTCAGCCTGAGCTAGAGTGATACCCTACCTTGAAAAACCAAAAAAAATTTAAAAATTAAAAATAAAGGTATTTGTGGGCTGGAGAGATGGCTTAGCGGTTAAGCGTTTGCCTGTGAAGCCTAAGGACCCCGGTTCGAGGCTCGATTAGCCAGATGCACAAGGGGGCACACACGTCTGGAGTTCGTTTGCAGTGGCTGAAGGCCCTGGCGTGCCCATTCCCTCTGTGTCTCTCTGCCTCTTTCTCGCTCTGTCTGTCGCTCTCAAATAAATAAATTTTTAAAAAATATTTAAAAAAATAAAAATAAATAAAGGTATTTGTATAAAACAAACAAACAAAAAATAGACTGCAGGAAACACAATGAAAATGCCAGGGTCCAGTAGAGTCATGAGGTCTGGCTACATATGACATTTGAAGACCAAGGACAGTGAATACAGTCTTGGAGACCCAGGAAGGACCTATGAAGTAATGATCAGGCTCTCAAACCATAGTGGCTATGTAAGGGATTAACATCTGGTTCTATGTGTCACGCTCATGCTCATGTCCTCGGGCCTCTCATTAAATTCATCTCTCAGGTTAATTTATAACTGACCACTCCCCTCCCAAATGCATAACAGAACTTGCTTATTCTTCCTTTTTTTTTTTTTTTTTCTTTCTTTCTTTGAAATAGCGGAAGTAGGATCTTACTCTAGCCCAGGCTGACCTGGAATTCACTATGTAGTCTCAGGCTGGTCTTGAACTCACTGCAATCCTCCTACCACCTCCGCTCCAGAAGACTGGGATTAAAGGCATGCGCTGCCGTGCCTAGCTATTTTTTTTTCCAGGCTGACCTGGTGCTGTAGCCCAGGCTGGTCTTGGATTTATATCAATCATCCTACCTCAGTCTCTCAATGCTGGGACTAAAGATTTGTGCCACTATGCACAGCTTCAGAACTTGCTTCATAACATGAAAAGAAATAATTTATCAAAAAATTATAATATTTTTTCATGTATTTATTTATTTATGTGTGTGTGCATGGGGAGGGGAGAGAGAGAGGGCACGCTCCATGCACCATGTGCATCTGGCTTACGTGGGTTCTGGGAAATTGAACCTGAGTCCTTACGCTTTGCAGGCAAGCGCCTTAACCACTAAGCCATCTCTCCAGCCCTTCTTAAATATTTTTTATTGCTGGGAGTCATGGCACACGCTTTTAATTCCAGCACTTGGGAAGCAGAGGTACGAAGATGGCCCTGAGTTCTAGGCCACCCTGAGACTACACAGTGAATTCCAGGTCAGCCTGAGCTAGAATGAGACCCTACCCCGAAAAACTAAAATTAAATAAATGTTTTTATTGATTTATTTATTTTCAAGCAGAGTGAGATAGAAAGAAGAAATACAGCCAGGCATGGTGGCACACTCCTTTTATCCCAGCACTCAGGAGGCAGAGGTAGAAGGATCTCTGTGAGTTCGAGGGCAGCCTGAGACTACATAGTAAATTCCAGGTCAACTTGGGCTAGAGAGAAACCTTACCTTGAAAAATCCAAAAAAAGGAAAAGAGAAAAGAAAGAAGAAAAACAGAGAGAATGGGATGCACCAGGGCCTCCAGCTATAGCAAAAAAGTTCCAGACGTGTGCATCAGGCTTTATGTGGATACTGGGGAATCAAATTTGGGTCAATGTATGGCCCCCAATATATTCTGGATTTCCTTAAAATTTTGTGTGGAGGAGGTGTCACTGGGTGGATCTTAGGGTCCAACCCTAACATGTGAAGGTAGATTTGGAATTCCAGTCTAAAGATATGCAAAGTGCCTGAGTTCCGCCTGGAGTTCCTGAAGTGTGCTGTGTGGTGTGGCTATTGGGTTTTGGCTTGTGGCTTTTTTTCCCTTTCTGCTTGAGCCTTTGAAAGGGAGCCAGCTTCTTCGGTCATTATGGAACTTCCCCTCTATCATCAACAAATACCTTCCTTCATAACTGTGCCTGGTTCTAGAGGTTCATCTCAGTGACCGGAAGCTGTCTACCACACCAGGTTATTAAGATCTGCAAGCAAATGCCTTAACCACTGGGCCCTCAAAATTTTTGGGCCGGGCATGGTGATGCATAGCTTTAATCCCAGGACTCAGGAGGCTGAGGTAGGATTGCTGTGAGTTTAGACTAGCCTGGGACTACAGAGTGAGTTCCAGGTCAGCTTGGGCTGGAGTGAGACCCTATCCTGAAAATACCAAAATGAAAAAAAAAAAATCATTATTTATTTATTTGTGAGAGACACAAAGAGATAAAGAGAAATTAGTGCGCCAGGGCCTCTGGCCACTTCAAAAGAACTCTAGATGTGCCACTGTGTGCATCTGGCTTTACATGGGTACTGTGGAACTGAAGCCAAGCAGACAGGGTTTACAAGCAAGTGCCTTTAAACACTGAACCATCTCAGCACCCCTCAAAATAGATTGTCACCAAAGCTGTTGGAAAACTACATCCAAACATGTGATGCTTTATAGATTTGCAAGTTGAGGCAATTAAGCTTCTAGAGTTGGAAAAAGAATATTCTAGACCCACAATGTACAACAGAACTTTCTATAACATGACTATGTTCTTGACTTGAAATGGCCAGGATGGTAACCTCAACATATTGCTTTAGGTCCCTTGCCCTAACTCCAAAACTCCAGAGAGCATTATCCCAATGCTTTCCAAACCTATCCCTAAGTTGTTTTTGTTTGTTTGTTTGAGATAGGGTCTCACTCTAGCCCAGGCTGACCTTGAATTCACTGTGTATTCTCAGGCTGGCCTCAAACTCAGAGCGATCCTCTTACCTCTGCCTCCTGAGTGCTGGGATTAAAGGTGTGCACCACTATGCCCAGCAAACCTTTCCTTACCAAATGAAAAAAAAAAACTGTTATCCTGGAGGGCCAATAGGCCTGGCTCAAGGGTGGGCTTTTGCAGACTAAGCCCAGCTCCAAAACAAGCCTCATCTGTCCTGAGCTCTGCACACTTTCACTTCTAGACCTCACCCAGCGGCCCTGCTTTGTTACCAGTGCCAACGGGCCTTGGTGACACATGACTACATGAGCACAACCAGCCAGTATTACAGCACAGAGAACAGTGTTTACTGCCAATGGCTGTAAACTACAGAGATGAACATCAGAAACTCCTAGATGACAAAGACCTGGGCAGAATGAAACCGTCACCACCAACTGGGTTGGAAGACAAGGGAAGTTAAGGAGAGAGCCAGGCATAGTGGTACAAACCTGTAATCCCAGCACTAACCAGGCATAGTGGTACAAGCCTATAATCCTAGCACTAACCAGGCAAAGTGGTACAAGCCTGTAATCCCAGTGCTAACAGGGCATAGTGGTACAAACCTGTAATCCCAGCACTAACCGGGCAAAGTGGTACAAGCCTGTAATCCCAGTGCTAACAGGGCATAGTGGTACAAACCTGTAATCCCAGCACTAACCGGGCAAAGTGGTACAAGCCTGTAATCCCAGTGCTAACAGGGCATAGTGGTACAGGCCTGTAATCCCAGCACTTGAGAGGCTGAAGCATGTGGATTGTGAGTTCCAGGCTGGCCTCGGCTACAGAGCAAAACCTTGTCTCAAAACATGAAAGAATAGGGCTGGAGGGCTGGAGAGATGGCTTAGCAGTTAAACACTTGCCTGTGAAGCCTAAGGACCCCGGTTCAAGGCTCGAGTCCCCAGGACCCATGTAAGCAAGATGTACAAGGTGGCACATGCATCTGGAGTTTATTTGCAGTGGCGTGCCCATTCTCTCTTTCTCTCTGCCTCTTTCTCTCTTTCTGTCTGTCTGTTGCTCTCAAATAAATAAATAAAAATAAACAAAAAATTTAAAAAAAAAAAAGAATAGGGCTGGAGAGATGGCTTGCCAGTTAAGGCGCTTGCCTGTGAAGCCTAAGGACCAGGTTAGACTCCCCAGTACCCACCGCAGCCAGGTGCACAAGGTGGCACATATATGGGGAGTTTGTCTGTAGTGGTCGGAGGCACTGGAGTGCCTATTCTCTCTGTCTTGTCTCTCGGACTCTTGCTCAAATAAGTAAATAACCTTTTTTTTTTTTAATAAAAGAGTTCGAAAAAAGTTAAGGATATCAAGAATACTTGAAACCTACTTTTTTGGGGTTGGAGGCTAGGGAAGATGATCTCACTATATGATGCTGGCTAGCCTGGAACTTGCTGTGTAGACCAGGCTGGCCTCAAACTCCTCCAGGCAATTCTCCTGCCTCCTGAATACTGAAATTACAGATGTGTGGCACCATGTTCAGCAAAAGTCACTTATTACCAGAACACTAGTCCTCGGATGCTGGCTGACAATGCACAGTCCTTCACTGCAAAACTCAAACAGCAGCAAAAGATTAGGAGAAAGGCCCAAGGAATTACGAATATTCCTTGGATCTTCTCGCAAATGTCTCTCAGGGGATCTAGCCCAAACCCACACTTGTCAGATTCTCTACCCCTCAATTTGTGTTTTGGTCGCAGACACTCACACAATCCAGAAGGACCTGTGCAGAGGTATGAGGGTTAAAGGATCAGCTCAGCTAGCACAAGAGCAGTCAAGGACGAGTCTCCTTCTTAGTTCCCACACTCCCAGGGGCTACTTCTCCAGCCAGCCCCTTGCCCTACTCCAACCCGCTCATGGACCCAGCTTCTCCCTGCCCAGGTTTAAAAAGAGGTGCCAGGGCCAGCAGGTTCCCTCAGTGGGGGGCTGCACACAATGAATACTTGACATTAAGTATTCATTAAGTGGCACCTGTGTGAGGAGGAACCAGAACCTGGCCCAGGAAGCAGCTTCAGGACTCACACTCCTCTGTGAAGCTCAGCAACTGTCAACAGTAGGAGGTGATCTCAGGGGGTCAAGGGGCCCACAGAACCCAGCTCCTCCCTATAATACTGGAATGACTTAGTCAAACATTTTAACCCATACCTGAAATAAATTTCACCCAAACAGGAAAAGACTACTGCAGAGAAACCCAGTCATGGTAAACCCACAAGGAAGATTGGGAATGGAACGGCTGGGGAAAACAGGGCATCTCTCCAGGCACGGGAGCTACAGGCTGCCTGCTCTTCAGTGACCTACAATGCCAGCCTGATCAAGACAGGCTGACCCAGGAGGCTAGGTGGCAAAGCGTGGGGAAACCAATTTATCTTCCTTTTCCTTCCAATCAAATTACTAGGTCAGAGGGGTGCTTTTAATAAAATTCCAATCACTCAAGTGCCTGAGCCAAACTTAAACTCACAGGGACTCCTAGGGGGAAGGGGGAGAACATGCCACTTAAGCACACAGCATGTACAAGCACAGTGCTGAGCCTCACAGATATGACCTCCACCCACATTTAGGGTGAGAAAGGGAAAACTCTGGAGGTTAGAAGCACCTTCCCCCACAAACTGTGTCTAGGATCAGCCTGAGTTCCAAACCCAAGCACAGTATGGGTTACCAGGTAGCAAGACAAACTGCTTTAAAATATTGATGGAGAGTTACCAGCACAGAACACCTCACAGGACAACAGAGCCTATTGAATTCAGAAACTAAACTAAAGCTTTTGTGATTTGCATACCTATAGGATACAGAAGATCTCTTCTAACCCAAGGCCATATTTCACAAGACTACACCCAGGAATTACTGCCCAGAATCTACAAAACGAGTTAGAGGTGAAAGAAGAAAGGCATAACCCAAGTCCAAAAGCTCACAAAATGTAACTTCACTAGTTTCCCAGTGCTGGGAAGGAGTCGTAAATAATCAGCAGGTGAACCACTTGAATTCCAAGAGGAAGCCGGTAAATGAACAAGTCATGCAGGCTTCTTCATTTCAAAGACGCTCTGTACCTTTAAGAGTGGACTGGGTGGCCCTAAAACAAAAATTAAAAAAAAAAAAAAACCCACAGGTCGTAATTTGGGAAAGACAAGCATGTGAAGTTATCGATTTGCAGGAGCAAAGAGCTTTTTGTGAATGGTGTTCCATCATCAGTAATTGCCAACAGGGAGGGTAGAGGAAGTCAGATACTACACCAACCAACAAGGTTGTACCAGATCCATCAATCCAGATTTCATTGCAGGAGTTAAATTTAAACACCGAGCACCAAGCCCTTCGCTAGGAGAAAGATCGGCAGTTTAGCCTCACTAATTGCTCTGCACATACACCCTACCCTAGTGGGTTTGAGAGGCCTCCACTAGCACCTGGAGCGAAGTCCACCGGCTTTGTGTTAACCGCAGCCCAGAGGTAGAAAGAAGCCTGTCGCCCTAAGCATTTCCTGGGAGAGAACGGTCCCGCGATGCACAGGGCTTCCCAGAGGACCAGAGTCGTACTGCACATCCAACCCACTACCAGGGGCATCGTTCCATCCCCCCGATGTTTATCTAAGAAAGGAAACAGGGAAAAACCAGAACCTAGGGTACGTGGTAGTTGAAATCAGAAAGCGGACCCTAAGGCCTCCCCAAGAGCATTTTTATCTGGGAGCCCAGAGCAATCCCTCCAGCTCACAAGCCTGGGGGAAGGGGTGAGTGGGACGGGCGGGCGGAGAGCGACGTGTGAGGCTCGGCTCCCCTAGGCGCAAAGTCAGCGGGGGCTCATGATGCTGGAGGTCCTTCACCTCTGGGGCATGCTGAAGAGGATACAAACACCAATGTCCCTTCCAGACACCCAAGCCCTTGACCTCCCGACCCTAACTCGGATCTTAGGCGCCCTCCACCGCAAACGCATGTGGGGCTCACAACCTGTCTCCCAGCCCTTCCTCCCGCTCGAACCGCTGACTTGTGCGCCACAATGAACTCCAGGGAATGGGCGACCTGCTCGGGTTTGCCTCCGTGCCAACCCAGAGCAAAACCAAAACGGGGGAACCCAGAAGTTAGGTGAGGCTCGGGGAAGTGACCAAACGGAACTCCAATCCTTCAGCATGTGGGACACAGCGTCCCTCCCCCTCTCCCCCCCCCAAAGGATTTCGGGGATCCTGGCCACCTAACCAACGGATTTCGGGGATCCTGGGCACCTCGCCCTTGCCCCACTACCCGCCCAGCAGACGCCTCCCCGGGCTCAGACTGGGTACACACGACCTTTGAAAAGTAAACGCGAGCGAAGCTGGGCGACCTTGGGTGGGACGCGCTCAGGTTCACCTCCCGGGCACGGGTGTGCGCGCTCCGGGGAAAGTTGAGCCGCCCGAGGGAGGGTCTCCCGGGTCGCCGCGCCCTCGTCCTCACCCCAGAGGCCGTTGACACGCTTGGGGAAGGGGAGTGGGGTAGGGACGACATTTGTCAAAGCAGAGCCCTCCCCCGCCCCCAGCCTAGCGCCCGCGATCTGTCAGGACGAGCCCGCGAGCAGATGGGACAGCGGGCGGGGGAAGGACCAGGGACAAGGGGGGACGCGCAGGTGACCGCGGCCCACGACCCCCGCCAGCCTGACAGCGGGTTGAGCGGGCGGACGCCCAGCGCGCCCAGGCTCCGCGTCCCGAGTCGCTGTCCCCACCCCGGGGTACCTGGCGCGTGCATCGTCCCGTGCACCTGCACCCCAGATCCACCACCACTCCCGTCACCCCCAAACGCTCTCCCTTCGGGGCCCAGCAGCAGTCCCGGGGCCAGGCGTCGTCGCCGTCGCCGTCCCCCACTCCGCCCGACACCACCCCCCCTTCCCCGGAGGCCACACTTACCAGCTTCTCGGTGACCGTGGAGGCGCAGAGTCCCGGGGCCGCCAGCGCGCCCACCCGCGACCCCTCGCCTCGCCCCGAGGCCCAAGCCCCGCAGCGATACGCTGCCCGGCCGCTCCCCCACGTGCTCGCCCAGGCCGGGCGAACACAGAGACATTAAATACTGAGGACGCGCAACGACGTGCCCGCGGCGCGACGCAAAGCCCCGCCCCTCGCCCTCATGCCCCCCGCGTCCCTCCTCTCTCTCTCCCCCCCCCCCCCCGCCCCCACACACACACCCACACTCACCTGCGCGTGCGCGCTGCCAGCCGCTCCCGTCCCGGACTGCGCGCGCCTCTTCCCAGCTGCGCCAGAGGGGGCGCGGTCTGCAGGGCTCCGCTGAGCTCCCGCCGCCGCGGGCCCGTGGCTCTCGCGAGAGGAGCTGTAATCTCGGCGGGCCTGGATGCTGAGCTCGCGAAGGCGGAGGTTCCCTGGATGCTCTTCTGCAGCGGCCTGGCGCGCGCCCACGAGTTCATTTTTCAGCCCTGAGCGGTCGGCGGGAGAGAGGCCGGGCTCTGCTTCGCGATGGAGAGATAGATTCCCTAGAAAAGACTGGAGAGGCAGGGCACAGCATGCCTCCGGGCTTTTTGATCAAACCATAGTTAACATTGAACTGCATCATTAGGTGGCCTTAAATATAAATTTTTAAATTATTTATTTGAGAGAGAGAGAGAATGGGCGTGCCAGGGCATCCAGCCACTGCAAACGAACTCCAGATGCGTGCGCCCCCTTGTGCAGCTGGCTTACGTGGGTCCTGGAGAATCAAACAGGGATCCTTTCGCTTTGCAGGCAAACGCCTTAACCACTAAGGCATCTCTCCAAACCCCCTCCCCCTCCCCCATGAATATAATCTTAAAGCGATGTGTATAGTGGTGGTACCCCGCACCACTCGAATGCAACTGGCTTGCCTGTTTTTTGCAACTTGATGGTGTCGAAGTGAAATACTTTCCTCTAATGGGTTTGGAACAATGCCTGCGGCTCCGCCGGGAACCTAGGAAAATAAACCCACTTCAGACTATTGGACAGGGTAGGGTTCGGCTGACAGCCCTGCTCTGATCCTCGGCACATAGGCACTTCATTTTTTCTACTGAGATAGTCTCATATAGTCCAGGCTGGCCTCAAAGTGACTGTGTAGCCGAGGATGACTGTGATGTGATCCTCCACTTCCCCAAGGCTGGCATTACAGGTGACATGGGTTCTTTTTCTTTTTTGTTTGTTTGTTTGTTTGTTTTTCGAGGTAGGGTCTCACTCTACTCCAGGCTGACCTGGAATTCACTATGGAGTTTCAGGGTGGCCTTGAACTCACAGCGATCCTCCCACCTCTGCCTCCCGAGTGCTGGGATTAAAGGCGTGCGCCACCACGCCCGGCACATGGGTTCTTTAAATGAGCATTTGTTTAGACAAAGTACAGAAAAGAGATGGGAAAATTACTTGGGAAAATAATCTTCACTAGTGATCAAATCTGTGTTTAAATGAAAAAATATACCGTATGCTTCATAATTTACATAATTTCATGTATATGTCAATCCCAACTGCATGCTGTTATAGGTTCTGGGAAGAAAACAAGTCAAATAAGACCTGAAATTTAAACAGTCATGTTGAGCTGGATGTAGTGACCCATACCTGTATTCCCAGAAGCAGGACAATTGCCATGAGTTTGAGGTCAGCCTGGACTACAAAAACCTTCTCTCAAAAAAAAAAAAAAAAAAATTAAGCCGGGTGTGGTGGCGCACGCCCTTAATCCCAGCACTCGGGAGGCAGAGGTAGGAGGATCACTGTGAGTTCAAGGATACCCTGAGACTACAGAGTGAATTTCAGGTCAGTCTGAACTAGAGTGAGACCCTACCTCGAAAAACAAAACAAAACAAAAATTTAAATGAGCAAATAGACCTAAAAGAAAGAGAAGGTACTAAGCTTTTTGCTGTTGTTGCTGCTGCTTTGTTTTCTGAGGTAGGGTCTCGCTCTAACGCAGGCTGACCTGGGATTCACTATGTAGTCTCAAAGTGACCTTGAACTTGCAATGATCCTCTTACCTCTGCTTGTACTAAAGGCATGAGTCACCACACCCAGCAGTGCTAGCCTTTTGAAATGCATACAGCAAAAGGGGCTGAGGGAATATTCTTACTAGAAGTACAGACAGGGAAAATTTTAAAAAACGAAAAACAGTTTCTGGTGAACTGGAAGATTGTGAGACGAGAGAGTGATAGGATAGGGGGTCAACCACAGAAGGGGTTAATTCTGGATGGTTATGGGGTGGAGCTGGAGAGAGAAGCTGGGTCAGGTTATAACCCAGTCAGGGTCTTTGCGCTTGGTATTCCCTCCGTCTAAAATCTTCTGCAAATAAGTAGTCTTTCAGATATGTCAGTGAAGTCCTCCCTGGACTCTTATTGAAAATCATAAACAGGGGCTAAAGGAATGGCTTAGCTGTTTAGGTGCTTGCCTGTGAAGCCTAAGGATACAGGTTCGATTCCCCAGTACTGATGTAAGTCAGAAGCACAAGGTGGCACATGCGTCTGGAGTTTGCTTGCAGTGGCTAGAGGTCCTGAGACTACAGAGTGTTCTCTTTCTCTCTCAAATAAATAAAATATTTTTTAAAAAATAATAAAATCATAAACACGTACTTCCCACTCCTCTGTCCCATCTTTTCTATTTTTTTGGTTTTTTGAGGCAGGGTCTTGCTCTAGCCCAGGCTGACCTGGAATTCGCTATGTAGTCTCAGGGTGGTCTTGAACTCTTTGACAATCCTCCTATCTGCCTCCCTGAGTGCTGAGATTAAAGGTGTGCACCACCACACTCAGCTGTTTTCCATTGTTTCTTTGAGACAGGGTATCATGTTTCCCAAGATGGTCTCAAACTCACTGTGTAGTTGAAAATTACCTTGAACTAATGATTCTCTTGGTTCTATCTCCCAAGTGCTGGGATTAGGATTAGAGTTGTGCACAGCCACACCTCATTTATTCAATGTTAGAATTGAACCCAGAACTTTTAAATACATTTATTTATTTATTTAGAGGGCAGATAGAGAGAGAATGCATGCACCAGATTCTCTAGCCACGGCAAATGAACTCCAGACATTTGCACAACCTTGGCCATCTGGCTTTACATGGGTACTGGGGAATGGAACCTGAGACCTTTGGCTTTGCAGACAAGCGCCTTAAGCGCTGAGCTATCTCTCCAGCCCATTTTTTTAACTTGATATTGACAACTTCCATACTTATAGACATTATACCATGAACATAATCCCCTCCCATAACCCTCTGTTTTCCCCTTCTCAAATCCTCCCTCCACTGAATCCTTTCTTCTTTTGGTAGTCTCTTTCCTATTTTGATGTCATCATTTTCCCCCCTCCTATTGTGTAGGTAGCATCAGCCACTGTGGGTCATGAACACCGTGGCCACTTTGTGTGTGGCAGATAGTATTGCAAAGCACTCCTCCCCTTCCTTTGGCTCTTGCATTCTTTCTGCCACGTCATCCGAAATGGTCCCTTAGCCTTGGAGAGGGTGGTAGAGATGTCTCACTTAGTGTTGAACACTACTCCACTGTCACTTCTTCACAACACTTTGGTGACTGTGTTTCACCACACTGTAAACCCAGGACTTGGTGCATGCCAGGCAAACACTACCAACTGAGCTATATCCCCAGCCCCCTTCTTCATTTTTCCTTTATCACCCTTACCCAAGGCCCTGTGAATGCTAGGCAAGCACTCTACCCCCTGAGTCACATCCCCAGCCTTCACAGTCTTAAATCTGCTTCTTTTGTTCAGTGGGTGTGGCGGCCATTTCCCAGAGCCCCTTCCCGTCACTCTTCCCAGCCTCTTCCAATAGTAGCTTGGAACTGGAGTTTGAAAATCTCCTTCTGGCAGGGCGTGGTGGCTCACGCCTATAATCCCAGCACTCGGGAGGCAGAGGTAGGATCACCGTGAGTTCGAGGCCATCCTGAGACTTCATAGAGAATTCCAGGTCAGTCTGTCAGTCTGAGCTAAAGTGAGACCCTACCTCGGAAAAAAAAAAAAAACAAAAAACAAAAAACACTCCTTCTGGCAGGCTAAAGTAGGTAAAATACCCCAAAGTCTCAAGTGTTTGTGATTAAGCCTCCTACTTGGTCCCCAGCTGGTAGGGCCTTTGGGAGGTGGAACCTTGCTAGAGAGGATGTATCACTGGGTGCGGACCTTGAGTTTTGTCAGTCCAGCTCTACTGGGTGTCCAGAGTTAGTTCACTCTGCTGCCCCGACAAGAATGTGATGCCCATCTGCCTGCTCCGCCATGCTTTCCCTGCCAAGAAGGACCTTCCTCTTGAACCTGTAAGCCAAGGTCAAGTATGGTGGCACACACCTTTAATCCCAGCGCTCTGGAGGCAGAAGTAGGAGGATCAATCGCTGTGAGTTCGAGGCCACCCTGAGACTACATAGTGAATTCCAGGTCAGCCTGCACTAGAGTGAGACCCTACCTTGAAAAACCAAGAAACTATAAACCAAAATACTCCCTTCCCTCTCATAAGCTGCTTCTGGTCGGGTGTTTGGTTCTGGCGCTGAGCAGGTAACTGCAACAAGGTCCTTGCCACAGCAAAGCTCATACAAGTACAAAAGCAATTATGTCATGGGAGACAGCTACCTTCCTCACTTGATTCCTGAGAGATATCTCCTGCTCCAACAGTTGGGATCATCTCAGGCCACCAGACGTTGCTGGGTGCCTGTGTGCGAATGATTGGCTGATTGAATCTGTAAGACCAAAGCATCCTCTCTGGGCAAGGTTTGGAATCCCATGTGCAGTTTAAATATTTTATTTATTTAAGAGAAAGATAAAGACACAGATAGAAAGAGAATGATCCCTGTAGGGCCTCTAGCCACTGCAAACAAACTCCAGACATGCGTACCACCTTGTGCATCTGGCTTACATGGATACTAGGGAATCAAACCTGGGTCCTTAGGCTTTGCAGGCAAGTACCTTAACCACTAAGCCATCTTTCCAGCCCCCAAGTGCTGTTTTGTGAGTAGTATGCATACCTTTCTGTATACTGCTGCAGAATGGTAATCCAGAAATGGCAAATAATTGCAAGAGAACATGAACTTCCCTGCAGATGAGTCAATTGGATAGAGGCAGGAGGGTCAGGAGTTCAAAGTCATCCTTACTACTTACTGAGTTCCAGAATGGCCTACACTATAGGAGACTCTGTTTCAAAAAAAAAAAAGAAAGAAAGAAAGAAACACCAAGAAAGAAAATATAACAAAAACAACTCTAGAGATGAATATAGCACACATCCATATATTTCCACAGCTCCATATTTTATTTTATTTTATTTTATTTTATTTTATTTTATTTATTTTATTTATTGTTTTTGGTTTTTTGAGGTAGGTTCTCACTGTAGCCCAGGCTGACCTGGAATTCACTGAATCATCTCAGGGTGGCCTCGAACTGATGGCGATCCTCCTACCTCTGCCTCCACAGTGCTGGGATTAAAGGTGTGCGCCACCACACCCAGCTTTATATTTTCTTTCAATCTTTAACATGCTTCGTTTATCTATCTTGCTATTTATCTATTTAATGTATTTTGGGATTTGGGGTTATTTTTGGTTTTTCTGAGGTAAGGTCTCACTCTACCCCTGGCTGACCTAGAACTCACTCTGTAGTCCCAGGCTGGCCTTGAACTCACAGTGAGCTTCCTGCCTCTGCCACCCAAATGCTGGGATTAAAGGCATGCACCACCGTGCCCGGTATATACAATGTATTTTAATCATATTCGCCCATTACACTTTCTTATCCCCACTTCCACTGAGCTCCTTCTTCTTCCCAGCAAATACCCCCTCCTACTTTCATGTCTTTTTAAACGTCTTTTGTGATCCACTGAGTTTCATTAGGCTTGCTGCCGTGAGCTAAGGTCAGAGAGGGAAGGAATTTACTGGAGCAGAGGCAACTCACCAGTGACCACACCACTGAAGAACAGGAGTGCTCTCCTCCAGCATCCATTGACTGAAGAACACGAGTCCTCTCCTCTGGCATCCATCAGCTGAAGAACAGGAGTGCTCTCCCCCGGCATCCATTGACTGAAGAACACGAGTCCTCTCCTCTGGCATCCATTGACTGAAGAACATGAGTCCTCTCCTCTGGCATCCATTGACTGAAGAACACGAGTCCTCTCTTCCAGCATCCATCGACTGAAAAACATGAGTCCTCTCCTCCGGCATCCATTCACTGAAGAACACGAGTCCTCTCCTCCGGCATGCATTAACTGAAGAACACGAGTCCTCTCCTCCAGCATCCATTAACTGAAGAACACGAGTCCTCTCCTCCTGCATCCCTTGACTGAAGAACATGAGTCCTCTCCTCCAGCATGCATTAACTGAAGAACACGAGTCCTCTCCTCCAGCATCCATTAACTGAAGAACACGACTCCTCTCCTCCAGCATGCATTAACTGAAGAACACGAGTCCTCTCCTCCAGCATCCATTAACTGCCAACAGGTCCTCAGGGATGGGTCTGGCCTCATGAACTTCTCCCAATGCATTATGGAATGTTGATGGCCCCAATCTTGTGTAGGTCTCTTATAGGTAACCACAGTTGCTGTAAGGTCATAAGTGCAGTGGTCATGCCATTGTCCAGAAGACAGCACTCCTCCCCATCCTCCAGCTCTTCTATGTTGTTCTCTAAGCTTTGGAGGGGAGATATAAATGTCCCATTCAGGGCTGAGCCCTCGACAGTCACTTATTCTCAGCACTTTGACCAGTTATGAATCTCTGCTGCCTACTGTAAAAAGAAGCTTCTCAAGCTAGATGTGATGACTCATGCCTTCATCCTGGCACTAGGGAGGATGAGGTGGGAGGACCACAGTGAGTTCAAGGCCAGTCTGGACTATGGAATGAACTCCAGATTAGCCTGAGCTAGAGTGAAACCCACTTCAAAGAAGAAGAAGAAAGAAGAGAAGGGGGAGAAGAGGAAGAAGAAGGAGAGGAAGAGGAGGAGAGGAAAGATAAAGAAGAGAAGGTGGAGGAGGAAGCTTCTCTGACCAAAGCTGAAAGCAACAGTAATCTATGGGTATAAATACAAATAGTTAGAAGGCAATTTGACGTGTTCATTTTGAAAAATAACAGTAGTAGACTCCCACATTAGAGTGTATGGCCTCCCCAGCCATGGGCTTTTAACCAAGTTTATAGTACCCCTCCTGTGGGGTGGGTCTCAAATCATAGAGCAGTTGGTTACCACTATAGTAATCATGCCACTATTACACCAGTAGACACATCTTGTCTGGCAGGCTGGTTATGTAACATGGAGGGTTCTCAGTTGGGTATTGATGACTTTTCTCTCCCAGCAGCATGCAAAACACCTTGTGGCATGAGCCACTTAGTGCATCTTAGCTTTATGTGGGCCCTGGGAAATCAAACCCTGGCCATCAGGCCTTGCAAGCAAGCACCTTTAACCACTAAGCAATCTCTCCAGCCCTCCTAACTCTCTCTCTCTCTCCAGATAGATAGATAGATGATAGACAGATACATAGATAGATATACACATAATTTTCATTTTTCAATTTTTTTTCAAGTTAAGGTCTCACTCTAGCCCAGGCTGACCTGGACCTCACTCTGTAGTTCCAGGCTGGTCTTGAACTCACGGCGATCTTCCTCTGCCTCCCAAGTGCTGACATTAAAGGCATGTGTCACCATGCCCAGCCTTAAATTATATTTCTTGCCATGTGTGGTAGGGCACACCTTGAATCTCAGCACTCGGGAGGCAGAGGTAGGAAGATCGCCATGAGTTCAAGGTCAACCTGAGACTACAGAGTGAATTCCAGGTCATCTTGAGCTAGAGTGAGACCCTACCTTGAACAACCAAAAAAAAAGTTGTATTTATTAATTAATTTGTAAAGTAGTAAGTTTCCATGTGGCTTTGTCATGCATCCTGAGTCCTGGTTAACCCTCTCTCCCACTCCATCACTCACCTATGAAACCAGGTCTCCCTGTGTAGTCCAGCCTAGCCTAGAACTTATAATTCCCCTGCCTCATCCTCTTGAGTGCTGACATTGTAGGCACTTGCCACCACACACATCTTAGAAAGAAATTGTTTTTCTTTTTTTAACATGTGTGTGGTATGTGTGAATATTTGAGTCGTTGTATGTGTATAGGCACATCTGTGCGTGCAGGGCGCATGCACATGTGTGCACATGTGTGTGGAGGTCAGAGGTTGACGTGAGGTGTTTTCCTCAATCTCTCTACACCTTTATTCTTTGAGACAGGGTCTCTGGATGAACCTAGAGCTCATCAAGTTGACTAGACTAACTAGCCAAGAGGCCCTAGAGATGCCACTATCTCTGCCCCCTCAGCACTGGGACTGGTACCTGTGGCCACACTGGCATTTTCAAACGGGTGCTGGGAGGCTGAACTCAGGTCCTCAGGCTTGCATTGGCAAGCACCACTCACTGAACCAACTCCCTACCCTCAGCTTAGACTCAGTGGGAGTCACAGCAGAGTAGTGTGGTCACCATCAACCTACCAGTTGTGTCGTATTTCATTTTCAGCCAATTTGTGTCTGAGGGCTGGAGGGATGGCTTAGTAGTTAAGGCACTTGCCTGCAAAGCCAGAGGACCCAGGTTCAATTCCCCAGGACCCATGTAAGCCAGATGTACAAGGTGACATGTGCATTTGGAGTTTGTTTGCAGTGGCCAGAGGCCCTGGTGCACCCATTCTCTCTATCTCTCTCTCTGCCTCTTTCTCTCTCGCACATACGCTCTCTCTCTCTCAAATAAATAAATAATTTTTTAAAAAATATGTTCAATTTGTGACTTAGGAAGTATCTAACAAGCAAGGCTAGAATACTTCAGAAATCAATGGTGTGAAATGGTGTATGATACAACACAGGGTTTGGGGGTTGGAGAAATTGTTCAGTGGCTAAAGTTGCTTGCTTTGCAAAGCTTGATGGCTAGGGTTTAATTCCCCTGTGCCCACATAAGCCAGATGCAAAGTAGAAAATGTGTATGGTGTTAATTTGAGGGGAAGGAAGTCCTGACGTGCCCATACACACACATAAGTACATAAATAAATAAATATACATACCCACACATATATGAAGTTAAGACACAGCAGGGGTGGCTGGGGAGATGGCTCAGCTTAAATAGTTAAAGGCACTTGTTTTCTAAACCTGCAGATTCAGGTTCAATCCCCCAGTACTAACATAAATCCAGATGCACAAAGTAACACATGTCTGAAGTTCATTTGCAGTGGCAAGAGGCTCTGGAGTTGTGTTCTCATTCTCTCTTCTCTCTCTCTCTCTCTCTCTCTCACACACACACACACACACAATCTCTCTATCTTAAATAAATAAATAATATTTTAATCTGGACTTGGTGACACACACCTTTAATCCCAGCAATCAGGAGGCAGAGGAAGGAGGATCACCATGAGTTCCAGGTCAACTTGAGCTAAGGAGAGTGAGACCCTACCTCGAAAAACCAAACAAACAAAAATGGGTCAAGCCAGGCATGTTGGCGCACATCTTTAATCCCAGCACTTGGGAGACGGAGGTCAAGGCCACCCTGAGACTATATAGTGAATTCCAGGTCATCTTGGGCTACAGTGAGACTCTATCTTGAAAAAAAAACTGGGGGCTGGAGAGATGGCTTAGCAGTTAAGGCACTTGCCTGCAAAGCCAAAGGACCCAGGTTTGATTCCCCAGGACCCACGTAAGCCAGGTGCACAAAAGGACACATGCATCTGGAGTTCATGTGCAGTGGCTGGAGGTCCTGGCACATCTATTCTCTCTCTCTCTCTCTCTCTCTCTCTCTCTCTCTCTCTCTCTCAGTCTCTCTTTCTTTCTCTCAAATATATAAAAATAAAATATATTTTTTAAAAGGGGTCAAATCCACATTTCAGTACCTACTCACTGTGTAACCCTCATGAAAGTCATTAGATCTCTCTTTCCATCCTTCCCTCACCTGGAAGGTAAGGCCCAATTAAATCTAACTTCCCAGGGTTCTTTGAGAAGTAGAGAGAATACAAGGAAAGTACCAGGTGATGGTAGGTGAGACTGTCTGGCAGTGCCATGATGTGCGCTATTGTTGTGATTGGAGTCCTGGATTTCTTCTCAGTAAGGCAACATGAGTGGTACATTTGGAGCCATGTCTACTTCCATCTTTCACTGGAGAACTCGGCAGCTCCTTAGCATTGTCCACCCCTCCTTGCAAAGCTCCCAGTTATGCCAGGCAGTTAGGGCATGGCTACGTGAATATGCTCAATCTTTGGCAGAGCAACTTAGTAATCATTAACAAGAGTCATAAAATAACGTTCACATCCTCTGACCCAATAACCAAAATTCCACAAGTGCTCCAAGAGAATTGATTCAAAAGAAAACCAAAACCCATATACATTAAGTTTCTTATTGTCATTTTCTTTATTTTTTATTATATCTCATATTTTAAAATATTTATTTATTTGAGTGAGACAGAGAGAGGCAGAGGCAAAGAGAAACAGAGAGAGAAAGAGAGAGAGAGAAAGAATGAGCCCGCCAGGGCTTCCAGCCACTGCAAACGAACTCCAGACGCATGTGCCACCTTGTGCATCGGCTTACATGGGTACTGGGGAATCAAACCCGGATCCTTGAGCTTTGCATGCAAGCACCCTAACTGCTAAGCCATCTCCCCAGCCCTATTATCAGCTTTTTTTTTTTTTTTTTTTTTTTTTTTTTTTTTCCTGAGGCAAGATCTCACTCTAACCCATGCTGACTTGCCACCACATCTGGCTAATTGTCTTTTTCTCTATACCAACTAAAAATAAAGACACAGTTTAAATGTCTAAAAATAAGGGGATAGTTAGCTAAATTATTATACAAATAAATACTTGCTAAAATATATTTTTAATATTTTACTTATTTATTTGAGACGGAGAGAGAAAGAAAGAGGCAGACATAGAGAGAGGAGAGTCTGGGCCCACCAGAGCTTCCTGCCACTGCAAACAAACTCCAGATGCACGTGCCACTTTGTGCACTTGGCTTTATGTGGGTACTGGGGAGTCAAAGTTAGGCACTAGGTTTGCAAGAAAACACCTTTTCCACTGATCCATCTCTCAGCCCTACTTGCTAGAATATTATGCAATTGCTAAAATGACAATTATTATCACTCTATGGTAGAAAGAAAATTTTAAAATATAAAACGCTAAGTGACAAATTCAAAAGTATCTCTACATGGGCTTAGGGATATAATTTAGTTGGTAGAGTGCTTATCTAGTATGAGACCCTGGGTTTGATCCTGAGCACTACAGAAAACTGGGCATTGGGAGGGCTGGAGAGATGGCTCAGTTGTTAAGGTGCTTGTCTGCAAAGCCTAACAACCCAGGTTCAATTCCCTAGTACCCACGTAAAGCCAAATGTACAAAATGATGTATGCATCTGGAGTTCATCTGCAATGGCAAGAGACCCTGGTGTGCCCATTCTCTCTCCCTCACTCTCTTCCCTTGCAAATAAATAAACAAAGATACTATTTTAAAAAGAGAAGCTGGGCGTGGTGGCTCACACCTTTAGTTCCAGCACTTGGGAGGCAGAGGTAGGAGGATCACCATGAGTTCAAGGCCACCTTGAGACTACATAGTGAATTCCAGGTCAGCCTGTAGAGTGAGACCCTACCTCAGAAAACCAAAACTAAAACAATGACAAAAAAAAAAAAAAAATCCTGGGCATTGTGATGGGAGTCTTTAATGCCAACACTTGGGAGGTAGAAGCAGGAAGATCAAAAGTCAAAGGTCACCCTACCTCGAAAAACCAAAAAAAAAAAAAAAAAAGTCAAAGGTCATCATCCTTCATGACCTAGCAAGTTCAAATGCAGCCCAGGCTACTAGAGACTGTCAAAAAAGAAAAAAAAAAAAAAAAAAAAAAAAGCTAAGCTTTGGTAGGGTGACGGCTGAGCAGGTAAAGACACTTTCTGCACAAGCATGAGGATCTGAGTTCGATCCCCAGTACCCATGTGTAGCAGACAGCTTCAGGTTCGCTGAGATGAACTTCCAGACCAGGCACAGTTATGGAGGAAGGGATTTATTGAAGCTTACAGAACCAGGGGAAGTTCCATAATGGCAGAAGAAGCTGGCCTGCCTTCACATGCCAAGCAGAGACAGAGCACCAACCTAAAGCCAAAAGCCACAGCACACTTCAGGAACTCCAGCTAGGCACACTTTGCATATCTTTAGATTGAAATCTGAAACCCACCACCACACCTTAAGATCCACCCAGTGACATTGCCTCCAGCCAGGTAGCTAGAGATGTAAACTACAAACAAATAAACAACTGAATATATTGGGGGCCATCTATTCTATTCAAACCACCACACCATGTAAGAAGCTGGGCATAGCTATGCATACCTATAACCCCAGTGTTGAGAGTGGGGGCAGAGACAGGAGGGTTACTGGGGCTCACTGGTTTGCCAGTCTAACCAAAAAAGTGGCCACACTCTAGGTTCAGTTTGAAATGACATGGAAGACCAATAAAGGAGGACACCTGATGCCCTCCTTTGGTCCACATGTGCACAGGACTTGCCCAGATGCACATACACATACCACAGAGAGAGAGAGAGAGAGAGAGACGGAAACAGAAATAGATCCCTATTCTTCCCAGCTCACTTTCGCAGAATATAGGGAAGGCAATGATGGCTTCTTTGGTAAAATCTTAGGGTTAGGGGCTGGGGAAATGACTCAGTGGTTAAATGTGCTTACTTGCAAAGCCTGCCCACTTGGGTTTGATTCCCCAATACCCACGTAAAGCTACAAAATGGCACATGTGTCTAGAATTCATTTGCAGCCCCTAGTGTGCCCATCTCCCTCCCTCACACACACAAGTAAATAAATATTTTAAAAATACTAGGGTGCTGGGTGTGGTGGCTCACGCCTTTAATCCCAGCACTTGGGAGGCAGAGGTAGGGGGATTGCCATGAGTTTGAGGCCACCCTGAGATTACATAGTGAATCCCAGGTCAGCCTGGGCCAAAGTAAGACCCTACCTCAAAAAAAAAAAACCATAATAATAATAATAACTAAATAAATATAAATAAAAATACTAGGTAAGGGCTGGAGGGATGGCTTAGTGGTTAAGGCATTTGCCTGCAAAGGCAAAAGACCCAGGTTCTATTCCCCAGGACCCACGTTAGCCAGATGCATAAGAGGACACACATGTCTGGAGTTCATTTGCAGTGGCTAGAGGCCCTGGCGTGCCCATTCTCTCTCTCTCTCCCTCCCTCTTTCTCTGTCAAATAAATAAATAAAAATATTTAAGGGCTGGGCGTGGTGGCGCACGCCTTTAATTCCAGCAGAGGTAGGAGGATTGTCGTGAGTTTGAGGCCACCCTGAGACTACATAGTAAATTCCAGGTCAGCCTGGTCTAGAGTTAGACCCTACCTCGAAAAACCAAAAAAAAAAAAAAAAAAAAAAAAAAAAAAGTGAGTTCCAGGTCAGCCTGGGCTAGAGTAAGCCCCTATCTCAGGAAGAAAGAAAAAGAGAGAGAGAAGGGAGGGAAGAAAGTAGTCTGACTCTCTCTAAGAGAAATAAATGAAATATTTTTCAAAGGGGGCTTACAGAGTAGTCTGAATGGAGACTATGCCACCCAGCAATGACCAGGTGCTACCTGTTGCTTTCCTTGACTACTTAATCATCAGTGGTCCTACTCCCACCACATTCCACATTCTGCCTGACAAACCGCACACCTCCTAACACCCACCCTGTCAGCTGTCTCCCCAGGGTACATCCACCCTACTGGATGTATCAAGTGCCTTGTTTCTTGACCAGATGACCAGTAACACTGAGCCCCAGATGTACTGAGTCCTTCTCAAATACCTCAGCTTGCTCCAGGGAAATATATCAAGAGATAATAAAGGTACCAGTGAGAGATTCTTGGATCATTAAGTAATCTCCTATGAGCCATGCTAAACTCTAACAAGTCGAGCAAGATTATTATTGCCCACATTACAGCCATCAAATTAGGCTTTAGCTAAAATGTATGAACCAATGATGCTTTTATGTGCTGTAAGGTTCACTGGACTCCCTGTGTAATCATGGTTTAGAGTACATTTAAGCCTGTTTTATGGAAGTTGGAGCAGCACACATTTTATTGTAGATGACTACAGATTTTATAATCTTTTTTGTTAGAATGCAGTTTAGGGAAGGGGATTTTGTTTGTTTTTGGTTTTTTTGAGATAGTGTTTCACTCTAGCCCAGGGTGACCTGGCACTCACTCTGTAGTCCCAGGCTAGCCTTGAACTCACAGTGATCCTCCTACCTCTGCTTTCCAAGTGCCAGGATTAAAGGCCTTCACCACCACACCTGCTTTTTTTTTTTTTAATTATTTTTACAGGGATTAAAATGCAGTTTTGGCTTATTTAGGGATGAGTCCTTTGGTTAGGAGCACACTGTCTTGTTTCAATAGTATTCATATGACAAAAATGTAGTATCTTTATTATTTTTTAATTATTTATTTTTATTTATTAATTAGAGAGGAAGAGAGAGAGAGAGAGAAAGAGAGTACGCCAGGGCCTCTAGCCACTGAAAACAAACTCCAGATGCGTGTGCCACCTTCTGCAGCTGGCTTATATGAAATCTGGAGAATTGAACCTGGGTCCTTACACTTCGCAGGCAAGCACCTTAACCACTAAGCCATCTCTCCAATGCCTTAAAATTTTTTTTTAATTGCTTTTAAAAAATTATTAAAGAGAGGAAGAGAGAGGATAGTATATTATTATCATTTATTTTGATTTTTTCAAGGTAGGGTCTCACTCTAGCCCAGGCTGACCTGGGATTCACTATGTAGTCTCAGGGTGGCCTTGAACTCACTGCAATCCTCTTACCTCTGCCTCCCGAGTGCTGGGATTAAAGGCGTGCGCCACCACACCAGTTTATTTTTGAGACAAATTCTCGTGTAACCTAGGATAACCTTGAACTCATTATGTATCCAAGGATGATCTTGAACCCCTGACCCTCACGTTTTCACCTCCCACATGCTAGGACTGCAGATGTGTGCCACCCACCACATACCTGTTAGGCTGAGGCTTAAACCCAGAACGCTGTGCGTGTTAGGCAAGCGCTCTACCAACTAAGACTCATTCCTTCTCCCTGTTTTCTTTGTTTTTTTTTTTTTTTTTTTTTGGTTTTTTGAGGTAGGGTCTCATTCTGGTCCAGGCTGACCTGGAATTAACTATGTAGTCTCAGGGTGGCCTCAAACTCTCAGCAATCCTCCTACCTCTGCCTCCCGAGTGCTGGGATTAAAGGCGTGCGCCACCACGCCCGGCTTGTTTCTTTTTTTTGAAGTGAGGTTTTACTCTAGCCCAGGCTGACCTGGAATTTACTATGTAGTCTCAAGGTCCTCAAATTCATGATGATCCTCTTACCTCTGCCTCCCAAGGGTTGGAATTAAAGGCATATGCCATTATGCCTGGCTCTATTTTTTTTTTTTTCTTTAAATGGTCTTTAATGAAGTCCTGGGGATTGAACCCAGGGCTTCCTCCATGACAGGCAGCACTCTACCAGCTGAGCCGCGTTCCCAGTCCTCTTTCTGGTCTTTTTCAGAAGGGGGTCTCACTAGCTATCTCCTGCTGGCCTGGGGCCTGTTATGTAGCACAGGCCTGTCTCAAACTTAAGATGATCCTCCTGCCTTTGCCTCCCAACTGTTGGGCTTACAGATGTGACACCACACCTTGTTCAAACACAGTATTAAAATCACTTTTGCCAGAGCTGGCCGTGGTGGTGCACACTTTTAGTCCCAGCACTTGGGAGGCAGAGGTAGGAGGATTGCTGTGATTTCAAGGCTACCCTGAGACTACATTGTGAATTCCAGGTCAGACTGGGTTAGAGAGAGACCCTCAAAAAAAAAATCACTTTGGGGGCTGGAGAGGTGCCTTAGCCGTTAAAGCACTTGCTTGCAAAGCCTAAGGACCCAGGCTCGATTCCTCAGTACCCACATAAGCCAGATGCACAAAGTGGCACATGCGTCTGAAATTTGTTTGCAGTGGTTGGAGGCTCTGGTGCATCCATTCTCTCTCTTGTTCTCTCTCACTCCCTCTCTCTCATAAATGAAAAATAAAAATAACCAGGCATGGTGGCGCATGCCTTTAATCCCAGCACTCAGAAGGCAGAGGTAGGAGGATTGCTGTGAGTTTCAAGACCACCCTGAGCACAGTAAATTCCAGGTCAGCCTGAGCTAGAGTGAGACCCTACCTCGAAAAAACAAAAAATAAAAATAAATGAGGCCAGGGGTGGTGGCGTACGCCTTTAATCCCAGCATTTGGGAGGAAGAGGTAGGAGGATCGCCATGAGTTTGAGGCCACCCTGAGACAACATAGTGAATTCCAGGTCAGCCTGAGCTAGAGTGAGACCCTATCTCAAAAATAAATAAATAAATATATTTAAAATAACTTTTACCTGTTTGTTTTTACTTACTTGAATGTGGTCACTAAAAAACCTTCATAAAATTTTAAATTTAATCTACATTATTCATATAATTTGTATTCTATTGATCAGTATAGTTTCTTTAGTACATATGTATTATTTATACATTATATATTTACTTAAAAAAAAAGAATATGGGCATGCCAAGACTGTAAACTAACTCCAAACACATGTGCCACTCTGTGCATCTGGCTTTATGTGGGTACTGGGGAATTGAACCTAGGCTGACGGGCTTTACAAGCAAGCGCCTCTAACCGCTGAGCCATCTCTCCAGGCCAATCAGTGTGGTTTCTGACGCCATGGGAAAGCCTGCTGGGTTAGTCCAGAAGACCATGTGTTTGGTTTCCTGTTGCGTATTCCAGGACAGTTCCACAAGGGGGCGCTTCCCTGACCTTGAACCTACTTGGCTTGGTTCCTCATACCTTGCCTTAAATTTTTCGAACACGTTTTGTAAGCTAGAGGTGATCACCAAGAAAAAGCACAGAACTGCACATAGGCTTTGCAGCAGCCGCTGCAAATGAGGGAACTTGAAGACTGGCTGTCATTAGCTGCTGCTGCTGCTGCTTCTTTTTGGTTTTTTTATTTTTTCGAAGTAGGGTCTCACTCTAGCCCAGACTGACCTGGAATTCATTCTGTAGTCCCAGGCTGGCCTCAAACTCACAGCAATTCTCCTACCTCTACCTTCAGAGTGCTGGGATTAAAGGCGTGTGCCACCACACCTGGCTCAGTACCTTCTTGATAAATCTGCCTCCACTGTCTCCAAATCTCACTGGGGCAGCTTGTTTCCCTCCACGCTGCCCGGCCAGGAATCTTATTCTGCATAAATCTCTTACGAGTTACTAAGGCAACATCCAAAGTGACCGTTGCCCTTAACACAGGCAAACAGGACCCTCAAGCTTAAGAGAACTCCTTATACACAATGTGTGTGTGTGTGTGATTTTGCTATGTAGCCCAGGTTGACCTCAAACTCACAATAGTCCCCCTGCCTCAGCTTCGCCAGTGCTGTGATTCTAGGTATGGGCTACCGAGTCCAGTTAAACAGAAGGATATATCAAGGAATGTCTGGACTGGAGCCTATACACCAGAATCCATAAACTAAACATCTGTGTTCTCATGTCTTACCCCATTCATATCACCCAAAATGGCTTCCCTACATCTCTAATCCTGTGTCCTGGAAACAGAAAAGGAATGAGCCAGAATACTGTAGAAGTCTGCTGCTAACGTGGAGCCGGAGGCCACTTCTGAGCTCTGGGAGGAGGAGGTACGGTAAAAAAAAAAAAAAAAAAAAAAAAGACAAAGTAATTATCTTGTCAAATCCTTCCTCCCAGCTAGCAAGAATGAGATAGATTCCTGTAAGACAAGGTACCATGTCCAAGGGTGCAAGGATTCTGGTATTTGCAACTGTTGCAAAAGACAGCCCAGGAGTATTTGTATCATCAAATCATTCATATTCCTGTTCAATTTGTATCTATACATTGAGATGCCACTTCAAGGACACACGAGCTGATTTGGCAACTAGATGGACAGATGCAACAGCGATGGCATGCATATTGACTATAAGAATTATAATCCAGTGTTTTTTTTTTTTTTTTTTTTTTTTTTGGTTTTTCGAGGTAGGGTCTCACTCTGGTCCAGGCTTACCTGGAATTCACTATGTAGTCTCAGGGCGGCCTCGAACTCATGGCGGTCCTCCTACCTCTGCCTTCCAAGTGCTGGGATTAAAGGCGTGTGCCACCATGCCCGGCTCTTGGTGTTTTTCATTTAAAAAAAATTTTTGGTGTATGTATGTATATGTGTGTGTTTGTGCATGATGCATGTTGATGTGTGTGAGTGGGGAGATCAGGGGACAATTTTCCAGTACCTGTGGTCTCAGGGTGGCCTCGAACTCATGGTGATCCCCTATCTCTGCCTCCCCAGTGTTGGGATTAAAGGCGTGTGCCATCACACCTGGTTCTACAAAATCTTTTCTTTAAATATTTAATTTATTTATTTTAAAGAGAGAGACTGAAAGAAAGGCAGATAAAATGAGTGTGTCAGGGCCTCTTGCCACTGAGAAAGGAACTCTGGATGCATGTGCCACCTTGTGCATCTGGCTTATGTGGATAGTGGGTACTGGTGAATTGAACCTGAGTCCTTAGGCTTCACAGGCAAGCATCTTAACCACTAAGTCATCTCTCCAGCCCCCTACAAAATCTGTTATAAAGATTTTATTACTAAGCCAGGCGTCGTGGTGCACAGCTTTAATCCTAGTACTTGGGAGGCAGAGGTAGGAGGATTGCCATGAGTTTGAGGCCACCCTGAGACTATATAGTGAATTCCAGGTCAGCCTGGGCCAGAGTGAGACCCTACCTCAAAAAACCAATAAAAAAGAAAGAAATCTTCAAGCTTGTAATTTGAAAGGATCAGATGATATCTCAGGGCTGATCTCAGGAGACTTAATTTTTGATCAAAACAATGAGAACAAGAAAAAGAAAGAATAAGTCATAACTCAAAAGGCAAATGCAAACTCTGACCAATCCACTAGCATATGAATAAAACTGCATTCATAAAAGCTACAGTGAATGTGAAAACCACAGTTTACCTTATTAGTTGATAGTGAGACTGGAAAACGGCCATCATGGACTTCTGATAGCATAAACACATCTTGAGCAAAATGCAAACCAATTTAAATTAATGATTAAATTTTTCCATTGGCCAGGTGTGGTGGTGCATGCCTTTAATCCCAGCATTGGGGAGGCAGAGATAGGTAGATCACTGTGAGGCCACCCTGAGGCTACAGAGTGAATTCCAGGTCAGCCTGAGCTAGAGTGAGACCTTACCTCGAAAAGCCAAATTAAAAAAAAAGAAAAAAATTCCAAGGGCTGGAGGGATGGCTTAGTGGTTAAGGTGCTTGCCGCAAAGCCAAAGGACCCATGTTGGATTCCCCAAGACCCACGTTAGCCAGATGCACAAGGGGCACACGCATCTGGAGTCCGTTTGCAGTGGCTGGAGACCCTGTCACGCCCATTCTCCCCCCCCCCCATTTCTCTGTCAAATAAATAAAATAAAATATTTTTTAAAATTCCATTGAATGAACATGGCAGAAATTTTAGTACTTAAATTTACACTGAAATTATTTTAGATGAAGTAAGAAATTATTTTAAAAATAGCTTTTAAGAGCTGGGTGTGGTGGTGCACACCTTTAATCCCAGCACTTGGGAGGCAGAGGTAGAAGGATCACTGTGAGTTCGAGGCCACCCTGAGACCATTCTCTCTCTCTCCTCTCTGCCTGTCTCTCTCTGCTTGCAAATAAATTTAAAAAATTATTATTATTTATTTTTGAGAGACAGAGAAAGAGGGAGAGAATGGACACGCTAGGGCCTTCAGCGGCTGTGAATGAACTCCAGACACGTGCGCCCCCTTGTGCACATGTGTGACATTGCATGCTTGCATCACTGTGCATCTAGCTTATATGGGACTTGGAGATTCGAATATGAGTTCTTAGGTTTTGTAGGCAAGCGCTTTAACAACTTAACCACTAAGCCATCTCTCCAGCCCAATAAAAAACATATTTTAAAAAACCCTAGTCATGTGGAGAGATGGTTCAGAGGCTAAATGTGCTTGCTTGCAAAGCCTGCAGGCCTGGGCTGGTCCAGGTACCCATGTAAAGCCAGATGCACAAAGTGGAGCGTGCATCTGGAATTTGTTTGCAGAGGCTAGAGACCCTCACATACCCATACTGTCTGTCTGTATCTTTCAAAGGAATAAATAAAAATACCTTTTTTTTTGAGGCAAGCCCAACAGACTGGCCGTTTTTTATGAAAGAGAGAATTGGAGTACCAGGCCCTCCAGCCACTGTAATCAAACGCCAGATGTGTGCGCCACCTAGTGTGCATGTGCGACCTTGCATGCTTGCATCACTGCCCATCAGGCTTAACGTGGGACCTAGAGAATCAAATATGGGTCCTTAGGCTTCACAGGTAAGCACCTTAACTGCTAAGCCATCCCTCCAGTCTCATGACTGGCTTTTAAAAGTATTTTTAGAGCTGGAGGGATGGCTTAGCAGTTAAGGCTTTTGCCTACAAAGCCGAAGGACCCAGGCTTGATTCCCTAGGACGTATGTTAGCCAGATGCACAAGGGGGCGCACGCGTCTGGTGTTTCTTTGCAGTGGCTGGAGGCCCTGGCGCTCCCATTCTCTCCTTCTCTCTCTCTCTGTCACAAAAAAAAAAAAAAAAAAAAAAAAAAAAAGCCAGTCATAGCCAGGCGTGGTGGCACACGCCTTTAATCCCAGCACTTGAGGGCAGAGATAGGAGGATCACCGTGAGTTCAAGGCCACCTCGAGACTACAGTTAATTCCAGGTCACCCTGGGCTAGAGCGAGACCCTACCTCGAAAAACAAAACAAAACAAAAAAGACAGTCATAAAATGGCTGTCCTAGGCCAAGGGCAAGAAAAGAAAAATTACTCAGTCAATAGCCTTCAAAAGGAATACAACCAGGGAATGGACAAGGTGGCCATGATGCATGACCGTTCCTTCCCCTGACTGGGTAAATGACATGTGATCAGCTTCTTAGGTAGGTGGAGGGGACATGCCCAGAGTGTGTGGACTCCTCACTGGTTTGGCCCAAGATGTGCACACCTGACTAACTTCAGTAAAGATTATCTCAGTCTACCCAGCTCCCAACATAAGTCCCAAAAAAAGCACCCGTAAACCAGGCAATGTCCTGGTCTCAGGTTGCCCTTCCTGACTGGGAGTCTTACCTCCTCAATGAATCTAATTTTGCTAGAAAGAAAGAATGAATGAAAGCAGAGAGAGAGAGAAGAAAGGAAAGAAGGGAAGGAGGAAAAGAGGAAGAGAGAAAGGGAGAAAGGGAAGCAGGGAGGGAGTACAGCCTGGATCTGTACGGCTTTCAGTTACTTATTTTTCTATGTTATTTTTCAAGGTAGGGTCTAACTCGATCCCAGGCTGACCTGGAACACCTGGAACCTGAATCTGGCCTATGTGGGTACTGGGGATTCAAACCTAGGTCCTTTAGCTTTGCAGGCATGCACCTTAACTGCTAAGCCATCTCTCCAGCCCTTCAGTATATATTTTGAGGTAGGGTCTCACTGTAGCCCAGGCTGACCTGGAATTCACTATGTAGTATCAGGGTGGCCTTGAACTCATGGTGATCCTCCTACCTCTGCCTCCCAAGTGCTGGGATTAAAGGTGTGTGCCATCACGCCTATCTCAGTATATATTTTTTAACATTTTAAAAAATATATCTTATTTTTATTTGTTTATTTGAGAGAGGGAAAGAGGCAGAGTGTGAGAGAGAGAGAATGGGCACACCAGGGCTTCCAGCCACTGCAAACGAACTCCAGACACATGTGCCACCTTGTGCATCTGGCTAATGTGGGTCCTGGGGAATAGAACCTGGGTCCTTTGGCTTTGCAGGCAAGCACCTTAACTGCTAAGCCATCACTCTAGCCCTCCAATATGTATAATTTTTGTTTGTTTTTGAGGTAGGGGTCTCACTCTAACCCAGGCTGACCTAGAATTCACTATGTAGTCTCAGGGTGGCCTCAGACTCACAGTGATGCTCCTACCTCTGTCTCCTGAGTGCTGGGATTAAAGGTGTGCTCCACCACGCCTGGCACCAGTATATTTTTAAAATTTTATTTATATATTTATTTGTTTATGTATTTATTTACACACAGAGAGAGAAGACAGATATATATACAGAATTGGCATGCCAGAGCCTCTAGTCACTACAAATTCTAGATGCATGGGCCACTGTGCATCTGGCTTTATTTGGGTACTGGGGAATGGAACCCAGGCCATCAGGCTTTCTAAGCAAGTGCCTTAACTGCTGAGCCATCTCTCCAGCCGCCCCCCCCCCCTCCCTTTTTCCTTTTATTTCTGCAAAAATAAACTGCTGCAAGCTCTAGAAACTAAGAGGATTAAGAGACTCTGTTATAGACTTTCTCTGTTTCCCAGGTCCCTAAAATTTGGCTCACACTCTGTCTCGCGCTGGCTGCAGGACCACTGGTGGCCCACAGCCTCTTGGGAGCACCCTCGAGTGAGGAAGGACTGTGCATCTAAGCCTGGGACCTTTCGCTTTCACAAGTAGCCCTCTTCTGCGGGAACTGGGTGTGTACTCAGGGACGCTGGCCAGAAAGCTGCTTCCCAGCCCTGAAGCAAAGCTCCTCCTGCCTGAGAGGGAGGGGCAACAACAGCTCCCGGCATCTCAGACCAGCTTCCAGGCAGGCAACTCCCAAATGCCGGGCAGTGTTTGGTGGGGTCAGTTTTCAGTTTCCCCCACTCTCCCCCAGTCTCCAGAGGACCTCCCTGCCCACGCTTTGGGGCTGCACTCTCCTGCGGAACCAGGAGACAAAAGGCAGTAAGCACAGAACGGCTTCCTGCAAACCCTGAGAGAGCCGGATCGTTAGGCACATATGGGGGTAATCTGAGTGGTTTTGTTTTGTTTTGTTTTGTTTTGGTTTGTTTTGTTTGAGACAGGATATATTCCAGGCTGGCCTCAAACTCGCTAGGTAGTCCAGAATGACCTTGAATTCAAGATCCTCCAGCCTCCACTTGCTCAAGTGCTAAAATTATATAGACAGATTGTGTGCTTTTGTCTTTTTTTTTTTAAAAAAAAAATCATTTTAGGGCTGGAGGGATAGCTTAGCAGTTAAGGTGCTTGCCTGCGAAGCCTAAGGACCCAGGTTCAATTCCCCAGTACCCACATAAGCCAAATGCACATGGTGGTCCATGTGTCTGGAGTTGGTTTAAAAGGAAAAAAAAAATCACTTTAGGGGCTGAAAAGATGGCTTAGTTGTTAAAGGTGCTTGCTTATAAAGCCTGTCAGGTTTGATTCCCCAGCACACAAAGTGGTGCATGCATCAGGAGCTGACATAGAACCATACCATAGAACAGTTGGGAGGGGAAGGGGGAAGCCTGAGCTAAGATTTCCTGGAGGAACCAAGAAGCTATCTCTGGTGGCCATACTGAATTAGACTGGAGTTTCTGTCTAGTCCCACCAGGGCTGGTCACATCTCTGTCCCCATGTCCTTAACTAAAGACCTGGAAAAGACTACATTTCTCCTAATCTCCTTGACAGGCACCTCCGTAAGGAGAGTCTGGCTGCAGTATCACTATTTCTCACGGTGGCTTTGCAGTTCCAAACAGAATCTAAACTACCTTTCTTACAGATCCTACAAGGGGTCTGTATGAGCCTAATTAATGGGAGTGCGCTTCCCTGGCCTGGCCGTCTATAGGCAGCTTCTTGCTTTGTGGAGATCCCAGGGGCTACGGTTACAGTGAGAATCAAGTTTCACTCTTCAGTAGTCCTTCTGGAAGAGCAAACCACCGGTCATTCACGTTGGCTGTATCAAATAGCAAGGTGATGTCAGCAAGCACCATCCAACTCAGAGTTTATTTTGGGTGTGACACAGAGCAAGGACGAGGTGGTATACCTGGCTGGGAACCCACCTGTGTGGGAGGTTTATTGGACCATAAGCGCTGTATAGCCTGGGGCTGAGAGTAGCTTAACTCAGGTGGTAGAGCCCTTGCTTAGCATGCACAAAGCCCTGTGTCTGATCCCCAGTTAAATCAGGCATGGTGACACTTAGATCAGAAGTTCTAGGTCATTCTCAGCTACAGAGGGAGGCCCAGGCCAGCCTGGTACTGACCAGCTTCCCCACCACACAATAGTTCTTTATTTTATTTTATTTACTTATTTGCAGAGGGACAGAGAGAGAGAGAGAAAGAGAAAGAGAGTGAGATCGAGCGAGCATGGGCACACCAGGGCCTCTAGATGCATGTGCCACTTTGTGTATCTGTCTGTGTGTGGGTGTTGAGGAATTGAACCAGTGTTGTCAGACTTTGAAAGCAACCACTTTTAACCACTGAGTCATCTCCCAGACCATTAACACAACGTCTGCTATTTGACTTATAGTAAGATGTGCCATACACAGAAGCAAATAAGACAGGTAAGTAAAGTCTAATATGACCATGTAAGTTGAATACTCACATACCCACCAGCCGGTCTAGATTTGAACTCAGTTCCCTAGAAGCCCCTTGTGCCTCCTGTCATATAGTTCCCCACCAAAGGCCACTGTACTGACAGAAATCACTTTTTTTTCTTTTTCTTTTATTTTTATTTTTTCTGAGGCAGGGAGGTTCCCCTTTGGCAGGAGGGCCTCTGCTTAACCCTTGGGAACCAGCTCCCTGGCCAGTGTCCATGAATACACACCCAGTTCCTGAAGAGGGCTACGTGTGAAAGGTTCTGGCTGGATCTCCAGCACCTGGCAAAAAGATGTAGTCATTCCTTGACCTGGGAACCAGAGATAAGTCATGACGGAGTCCTTTAACTCTTTTAGTTTCTAGAGCTTGTAGCAGTATATATCTATATCTATATCTATCTCTCTCTCTCTCTCTCTCTCTCTCTATATATATATATATATATATATATATATATTCGAGGTAGGGTTGGCTGAACTGCCTGGAATTCACTATATAGTCTCATGGCGGCCTTGAACTCTCAGTGATCCTCCTATCTCTGCCTCCCGAGTGCTGGGATTAAAGGCGTGCATCACCATGCCTGTCTCACTTTCTTTTTTTAATACATAATATATATTTTATTTTAGGTATTTATTGGCGAGAGAATGGGCATGCCAGGGCCTCTAGCCACTGCAAATGAACTCCATATGCATGTGCTACCTTGTGTGTCAGACTTACATGGGTCCTAGGAAATTGAGCCTGGGTCCTTTGGCTTTGCAGTCAAGTGCCTTAACTGCTAAGCCATCTTTTCTACCTTCATTTCTTTTTCTCTCTCTTAAAAAAAATATTTTATTTGTTTATTTGAGAGAGAGAGAGAAAAAAAAGGTAGATAGAGAGAGAGAGAGAAAATGAGCATGCCAGGGCCTCTAGCCACTGCAAACTCCAGATGTATGCACCACCTTGTGCATCTGGCTTTACTTGGGTGCTGGGGAATGAAACCTGAGTCTTTTGGGTTTGTTGGCAAGTGCCTTAACTGCTAAACCATCTCTCCAGCCCCTCACTTTCTTTCTATCTATCTTTCTTTTTTTCTGTTTGTTTGTTTGTTTGTTTTTTTGAGGCAGTGTCTCACTGTAGCTCAAGCTGAAATCCTGGAATTAGTCTCAAGGTGGCCTCAAACTCATGGCAATCCTACCTCTGCCTCCCAAGTGCTGGGATTAAAGGTGTGCGCCACCACACCAACTCTTTTCTTTTTTTGGAGAGTGAAAGCAAGAGCGAGAGCAAGAGAAAGAGAGAGAGAGAGAGAATTGGTGCACCAGGGCTTCAGCCACTGAAATCAAACTCCAGATGTTTGTGCCACCTAGTGTGCATGTGCAACCTGGCACATGCCTCACCTTTGTGTGTCTGACTATCATGGGATCTGGAGAGAGATTGAACATGGGTCTTTGGGCTTTTGCAGGCAAGCACCTTAACCACCAAACCATCTCTCCAGCCCTTCGCTTCCTCCCTCCCTCCCTCTCTCTCTCTCTCTCTTTCTTTCTTTTTCTTTTCTAACAGATGAAGGCTTATTTTCCCTCAATGCTCTGTGTGACTGACCGCAGAGGCCGCTGTGTGCAGGCACAAGGGAAGCTTCACTTCGTGGTCTCTCCCCTTGGACAGGGTCTTGATGGCCTCTTCCATCCTGGCCCGAGGCGCTCCTCATGGTGCTTGCCGGCTTCCTTGGTCTCAGACCTGCGGGCCTCAGCCTGGGCAGCCGGGCAGGCGCTTCCTGCGGGCCTTTCCAGCCTCCAGCTTGTGCATGTGCCCCGTGCGAACGCGCTTGGTGTTGAACACATTCCCCTTCGCTTTCAGGTACAGGCTGTGGTACAGGCGAGGTCGATCTTAGATTCACGGTATCTCCTGAGCAGCCTGCGCAGGATCCGCATCCTCCGCATCCTCCTCATCCAGGTCATCTTCTCGGGCACTCGGGCATTGGCAGTACCCTTCCGCTTACCTATGCCCACGTGCCTGTCCTTCCACCGTGCCAAGGAGTTTTTCCGGCACGGAGCCTGGGGATGGACAGTTGCAGGCTTGCGGATGATCAGCACATCTTTGATCAGCTTCCAGGTCTGCTGATGGGAGTTGGAATTGACGATTTCACTGGTCTCCTTGGGGTCCAAGCAGACCTTCCTTTTGCCACAGCAGTGGACACGCCAGAGGAAGCCTAGGCATACTGATGGTTGCTGCCACAGCAGCGAAAGAAAAGCTCACTTTCTTTTTTTAAAAATTTTAACTTATTTATTTTCAAGCATGGAGAGATGGAGAGAAGACACGAGCATACACACACACAGACACACACACACACACACACACACACACGACAGGGGGCAGAATGGGCACACCATGGCCTCCAGGTACTGCAAATGAACTCCAGATGCATGTGCCACTTTACATGGTGTTGCAACCAGGTTCACATTGCTGGCAGAAAACACCTGGCCAAGAGCAGCTTGTGGGGAAAGAAAGAGTCTACTTAGCGGGCGTGGTGGCACACACCTTTAATTCCAGCACTCGTGAGGCAGAGGTAGGAGGATCGCCGTGAGATCGAGGCCACTGTGAGACTCCATAGTGAATTCCAGGTCAGCCTGAGCCAGAGTGAGACCCTACCTTGAAAAAAGAAAAAAAAGAAAGAGATTACTTTGGCTTACAGACGCAAGGGGAAGCTCCATGATGGCAGGGAAAAACGACGGCATGAGCAGAGGGTGGACATCACCTCCTGGCCAACATAAGATGGACAACAGCAACAGAAGAGTATGGCAAACACTGGCAAGAGGAAGCTGGCTATAATAAATCAAACCACCGCACATGGGTAATGGTGAATCAAATCTGAGTTGTTAGGTTTTGCAGGCAAGCACCTTAACCACTGAGCAATCTCTCCAGCCTTCTAGAAATCACTTTCTTTCTTCTCCGTTGTTTTTTTCAAAGCAGGTTCTCACTCTAGCCTTGGAACAAACTCTGTAGCCCAGGCTGGCCTCAAACACACAGTGATACCCCTACCTCTGCCTTCCAAATTCTGAAACTAAAGACATTGTGTCTCCACACCCAGCTTCTTTTTTTTTTTTTTAAAGTATATTTATTTATTTGTAAGCAGAGAGAGGGAAGAAAGACAGACAGAGAGAGAATGGGCACACCAGGACCTCTAGCCACTGCAAACGAACTCCAGACGCATGTGCCCTTTGTGCATCTGGCTTATGTGGATCCTGAGGAATCGAACCTGGGTCCTTTGGCTTCACAGGCAAATCTCTTAACCACTAAGCCATCTCTCCAGCCCCTTTCTTTTCTTTTTAATTTATTTATTTGAGACAGAGGCAGATAGAGAATGGGCATGCCAGGGCCTGCAGCTGCTGCAAATGAACTCCAGATGCATGTACCACCTTGTGGATCTGGCTTACGTGGGTCCTAGGGAATCAAACCTGAGTCCTTTGGCTTTGCAGGCAAGCATCTTAACCACTGAGCCATCTCTCCAGCCCTTCTTTCATGTTCTTTAAATTTTTAAACTTTACTTGAGAGAGAGAGAGGAAGTATGGAAGTTCCAGGGCCGCCTCTTGTTGCTACAAACTCCAAATACATGTGCATCTGACTTTATGTGGGTACTGGGAAACTGAATCTAGGGAGGCAGGCTTTTCAAATAAGTGCCTTTAACTTCTGAGTCATCTCCCTAGCCCCAGGGGCTTTTATTTACTTTTTTCTAATACATGTCCGTGTGTGTGTGTGTGTGTGTGTGTGTGTGTGTGTGTGTGTGCTCACGCAGGCCAGAGGGCAACATTGGGTGTCTTTCCATGTGCTATTTGTCTTTGTTGTTGTTGTTTTGGTTTTTGTGTGTTTGTTTTTCAAGGTAAGGTCTTGATGTAGCCCAGGCTGACCTGGAATTCACTCGGTAGTCTCAGGCTGACCTTGATCTTGAAGCAATCCTCCTACCTCTGCCTCCCAAGTGCTGGGATTAAAGGCATCTGCCACCACACCCAGCAACTCCCACTTTTATTTATTTATTTTTAAAATATATTTTATTTATTTATTTGAGAGAGAGAGAGAATGGACACACCAGGGCCTCCAGCCACTACAGATGAACTCCAGATGCATGTGCCCTCTTGTGCATCTGGCTAATGTGGGTGCTAGAGAGTTGAACAGGGATCCTTTGGCTTTGCAGGCAAACACCTTAACCACTAAGCCATCTCTCTGGCCCCTATTTATTTTTTTATTTTATTTACTTACTTGAGAGAGAGAAAGAGGCAGAGAGAGGGGGGAGAGAGAGAGAGAGAGACAGAGACAGAGAATGGGCTCGCCAGGGCTTCCAGCCACTGCAAATGCACACCAGACGCATGCACCACTTTGTGCATCTGGCTTACATGGGTCCTGGGAAATTGAACCTGGGTCCTTTGGCTTTGTAAGCAAGCACCTTAACTGCCAAACCATCCTCCACCCCAAATCCCACTTTCATAAGCTCTTTTTTAAAATTTTAACTTTTTATTGACAACTTCCATAATTATAGACAATAAACTGTGACAATTCACTCCCCACCCCCACGTTCCCCCTCACAAATCACCCTCCCTCATATGCCCTCCCCCTCTCAATTAGTCTCTCTTTTATTTTGATGTCATCATCTTTTCCTCCTATTATGAGGGTCTTTTGCTGGGAGGGCCAGGCACTGCGAGGTCATGCATATCCAGGCCATTTTGTGTCTGGAAGATTGCATTGTAAGCAGTCCTACCCTTCCTTTGGCTCTTACATTCTTTCCACCACCTGAATGGAAATGGACCCTGAGCCTTGGAAGTTGTCATAGAGATGTCTCAGTGCTAAATACTCCACTGTCATTTCTTCTCAGCACTATGGTTCAACAAGCTCTTTTTTTTCTAGTGGCATTGATCCATTCCTCAAGACTAAGTCCTTGTGACCTCCCCAAACACCCCCACTCAATATAGGTCAGGTCTCCAGCACATGAACTTAGGGCCCTTAAGGAGTTTCATTTGAGACAGGGTCTCATGTAACCCAGGTTAACCTTGAATTCCATATACAGCCAAGCCCACCTTGAAGTCCTGATATTCCAGCCTCCAACTCCCAAATGCTGGGTTAACAGGGGTGCCTCCACAACCTGGCTGACTGTCATGGTTTGACTGTGGAATGTTCTTTCTCCACAGGCTCACAGTGGGGCTATTTTGGAAGACTGCAGAATCTTTTGGACAAGGGGCATAGTTGCTAGAGGAAGGGTATGGCTTAGAGGCAGGATTTAAAGTAAGAGTGAAGGGTTCTAGCTGCCTCGGCTTCTACCTGGAGTTTCCTTGTCTGTGAGATGAGACCAAGTCATGCTTCAAGCTCCATCCCAGGCTTTCTCTGCCATGCCCTCCCCACCAGGTGGGCTGTAACCTGAAGGCAGGAGCCAAAATAAATTCTTCCTTTCCATTGCTTCTTGTCAGTAACAAGAAAAGTAACTAAGCCAGGGACACACTCAGGTCACAGCATCGAATGTCACTTCCAAGATTATGAAAGACCGCGGTCTTGTATTACTCACTCTGGAAGAAGCCATGTCCTGAGACAGCCTTGAGTACAGGCCCAGGTGGTGAGGGATCAGGGCTTGCCAACAGCCACACAGCAAGCTTGGGAAACAGCTTCTCCACCCACTGAGCCTTCAGACAAGACTAAAGCCCAGCTAACACCTAACCACAACCTGATGAGAATTTCAGCCAGAGACACCCCACCAAGTCATGCTTGGACTCCTGACCCACAGCAGCTGTGAGATCATTAATGACTTGCTTTAAGCTACAATATTTGGGGGCAATTTGCTACACAGTAATAGGTAACAAATGCCCTGCCTTTTTTTTGGGTAAAAAAAGAATTGGCAGGCTAGAGAGATGGCTTAGCGGTTAAGGCATCTGCCTGCAAAGCCAAAGGACCCAGGTTCGATTCCCCAGGACCCACATTAGCCAGATGCACAAGGTGGCACATACATCTGGAGTTCATTTGCAGCAGCTGGAGGCCCCAGCGTGCCCATTCTCTCTCTCTCTCTCTCTCTCTCTCTCTCTCTCTCTCTCTTTCTCTCTCCCTCTTTCTTTCTCACAGATAAATAAATAAATAAAATGCATTAAAAAAAAAAAGAATTGGCAATGTTAAGCTGGGCATGATGAACCAGGCCTGTCACCCCAGCATGTGGAGGGTAGAAGCAGAAGGATCAGGACTTTACGTATATATTGAACTCAAGGCTAGCCTGGGCTACATGGGATCCTGACTCACAAAAAGAAAAAGAAACAAGCAAACAATAACCCTGGGGCTGGAGAGATGGCTCAGCAGTTAAAGGTGCTTGTTTGCAAAACCTGATGGCCCTGGGTTCAATTCCCCAGTACCCATGTAACGCCAGATGCACAAAGTGGGGCATGCATTTGGAGTTCATTTACAGTGGCAGAAAGTCCTAGCATGCCCATACTCACACTCTGCCTCTCTCTCTCAAATAATTAAAAATAGCCAGGTGTGGTAATACACACCTTTAATCCCAGCACTGGGGAGGCAGAGGTGAGAGGACTGCTATGAGTTCAAGGCCATCCTGAGATTGCATAGTGAATTTCAGGTCAGCCTGGGCTAGAGTGAGACCCTACCTTGAAAAAAACAAAAAATAAAGTAAATTAAATTAAAAATTAAAAAAATATATATTAAAAAAAAAAAAACAGCCAGCATGGTGGTGCATGCCTTTAGTCCTACCACTCAGGAGGCTGAAGTAGGAGGATCGCTGTGAGTTTGAGGCCAGCATGAGACTAATTCAAGGTCATCCTGGGGGTCAGGAAAGTCCTTGAACCCTAAACCCTAGGTATGTGTCTACTTTTAATCAAGGAATTAAATTTTAAAAGAAAACTGAGAAGGATAATTATTAAATTATTGTAGTTATTGAGGGAAGTATAGAACCAAGGAAAGATACCCCCGTGGCTTGAGAGCCCATGTGGAGGGCTGTGGAGAAAAAAGAAAGAAAAAGCTGGGCGTGGTGGCGCACTCCTTTAATCCCAGCACTTGGGAGGCAGAGGTAGGAGGATCGCCATGAGTTTGAGGTCACCCTGAGACTACATAATGAATTCCAGGTCAGCCTGAGCTAGAGTGAGACCCTACCTCGAAAAATCAAAAAAGAAAAGAAAAGAAAAGAAAGTTCAGGAGCTGGAGAGATGGTTTAGGGGTTAAGACATTTGCTTGCAAAGCCAAAGGATCCCTGTTCCATTCTCCAGGACCCACATAAGCCAGATGCACAAGGGGGCGCACGCATCTGGAGTTTGTTTGCAGTGGCTAAAGGCCCTGGAGCATCCATTCTCTCCCTCTTTCTGCCTCTTTCTCACTATCAAATAAATACATAATTTTATATATAACATATATAAATATATTATTTATAATTCATATAAATATAAATAAAATTAAAAAAAAAAGAAAAGAAAGTTCAAGGAGCTCCTGCTACATGGGAAGCTGGAGGGGGTAAATGAACCCATGAGGAGAGTAAGGGCTAGCGAGGCTCTCCCCAAAGCGGCCCAAGCAGAGCAGGAACTCAGCAGCGGCTGGAAGTTCAGGAGAGGTCAGGCGGCACAGAGCCCTTGTTCTCCCCTTGAAAACATATTTGCAACCTTATGGTGGAGGGCCCTACCTTCCAGCTTAGCTCACCTGAGAGAGAGCTGATTGGTCTGGGCTAGGGGTTGTGTCAGGAAGACGCTAGCCATGATGCCAAGTTCTGAACTTCGACCAATCACAATGTTGGAGCCAGATTTCAATCCGGGGCCTCAGAAAAACCGAGTTTAATAAAACAAAAACCCTTCAGTTTTATGCTTTCACGCTGCGCTTTTCCCCCACACACTGGGGTTGAAGAAAATAGGCCAGTCGACATACTCTCCACTACTTTTCCTTGCCCTCTCCTCTTTCTCCTGGGACACATTCCATTTCTCTTGGAGCCTCTTAGCAGAAATCATCTAGCCTTGCCCCTTGCATACCAGGCTTTTATTTTATTTTTTTAACTTTTTATTACTTTATGGGTGCGCCAGGGCTTCCAGCCACTGCAAACGAACTTCACACAGAAAATATGACTTTTTGTGCACAGCAGGGAATCAAACCTGAGTCCTTTGGCTTGGTAGGCAAGTGCCTTAGCCGCTGGGCCATCTGCTCAGGTCAGCTCTCTTCCAGCGTCCTTCCTCAGCAGCCCGCCACACTCTTTAGCGAACAGCAGGTGGCGCTGTGAAGAGCGGAGCCCCGCTGCTCTCCCGAAGGGAACCCGAGCTCTCTTGCCTTTGCCTGCGCTGGCCTTTCCCACGCTGCTTCCTCTTTTATTTCCGAGTTAGGGTCTCGCTCTAGCTCAGGCTGACCTGGAATTCACTGTGTAGTCTCAGGGTGGCCTCGAACTCACGGCGATCCTCTTACCTCTGCCTCCCAAGTGCTGGGATTAAAGGCGTGCGCCCACGCCCCGTTCTTTCCCTGCTTCCTGTCTCCAAGGGTCACTGGATTCAAAGGACTCAGAAAGCCCAGCCCGGGGCTGCGTTTGCCCATCTGTGGGTTTCTGTTCCTCCGGGGCAAGAGGGATTCGTCCCCAAAGGCTGTCAAAGGCAGTGGCAGGAACTCCGAGAGAGCGATTACTTTGAAAAGCCTTCCCTGGGGCACAGGGTCTCTCTTTCCCAAGTGGGAAAATCCTCACCTTGTGCCAATTAGCCCAAAGGGCACCTGGAACTTTGCCAGCTGAAACACTCCAACCCTTAAAGGGAAAGCGAGCAAAGAACATGGGCTGCGGCAGCAGGTGGGTGGCATTTAAAGAAAGAACACAAGAGGCCGGGGATGTAGGGCTGAGGGTTTGCCTAGCATGCGTGAACCTCAGCACCACATAACGCCTCATCCACTGGGCATGGGGGCACATGCCTGCAATCTCAGTACTTAAGTGAAGACAGGAGGATCAAGTTCAAGATCGGGCCGGTCCCTGTGGTGGCACACACCTTTAATTCCAGCACTGCAGGCTGGCCCTGTGTGATTGCTGTGTTCAGGGCTGGTGGGTTCAGAAAGTAAGCCATCTGCATAGAAATGACTGGCCTCCAGCCTGGGCTACTGAGTGAGTTCCAGGTCAGCCTGTGCCTACCTGTAAACAAAACAAAACAAAACAATGGCACCACAGGGAGGACAGATAGCTCAGTGGTTAAAAGAGCTTGCTTTCAAAGCCTACTGGCCTAGGTTCAATTCCCCAGTAGCCATGTAAAGCTGGGTGCACAAAGTGGAGCAGGTGTCCGGTTAGTTTCCAGTGGCAAGAAGCCCTGGCCCGCCCATTCTCTCTCTCTCTCTCAAATATATTTTTTTTTTTTTTTTTTGAGGTCTGTTCTCTCTAGCCCAGGCTAACCTGGAACTCACTCTGTAGTCCCAGACTGGCCTCAAACTCATAGAAATCCTCCTACCTCTCTGCCTCCCAAGTGCTGGTATTAAAGGCATGTACCACCATATGTATGTATGTATGTATGTATGTATGTATGTATGTGTGATCCACATGCTCATGTGTCTGAGTGCAGGTATGAAATTGCCACAGCACATGTGTGGAGGTCAGAGAACAACTTCTCTGGTGTTGGTCCTCACCTTCCACCTCCCTTGAGACAGTGTAAAGAATTCAAGTTTGGGCTGGAGAGATGGCTTAGTAGTTAAGGTGCTTGTCTGCAAAGCCAAAGAACCCAGGTTTGATTCCTCAAGACCCATGTAAGCCAGATGCACAAACATGCATCTAGAGTTCGTTTGCAGCAGCTGGAGGCCCTGAAGTGCCCATTCTCTCTCTTTCTCTGCCTCTTTCAAATAAATAAGTAAAAATATTTTTTTGGGGGGGGTTCAAGGTAGGGTCTCACTCTAGCTCAGGCTGACCTGGAATTCACTATATAGTCTCAGGGTGGCTTCGAACTCACAGCGATCCTCTTACCTCTGCCTCCCGATGGCTGGGATTAAAGGCGTGCACCACCACACCAAAAATAAAATATTAAAAAAAAAAATTCAAGGTGATGTGTTGCAGAGATGGCTGAAGTTAAGGTGCTTGCCTGCAAAACCTAGCAACCCGAGTTCAGTACTCATGTAAAGGCAGATGTGCAAAGTGGCATGTGCATCTGGAATCCATTCATAGCAATTGGAGGACCTAATGCACCCATTCTCTTTCTGCTTACAAATTTAAAAAATTTTAAAAAAGGACAAGATGGGCTTGAGAGATGGCTTAGTGGTTAAGGCACTTGCCTGCAAAGCCAAAAGACCCAGATTTGATTTGATTCCCCGGGACCCACATAAGCCAGATGCAAAAGGTGGCACTTGCATCTGGAGTTCATTTGCAGCAGCTGGTGGTCCTTGTCTGCCCATTCTCTCTCTCAAATAAATAAAAATCAGAGTCGCTGGGTGTGGTGGTGCACATCTTTAATCCCAGCACTTGGAAGGCAGAGGTAGGAGGATCACCGTAAATTCAAGGCCGCCCTGAGACTACATAGTGAATTCCAGGTCAGCCTGGACTAGAGTGAAAACCTACCTTGAAAGACTAAAAAAAAAAAAAAAAAAAAAGGCAGGAGAGATAAGGCCCTTGAGATTCCCAGTACCCACATAAAACCAAATGCACGAGGTGGCACATGTGTCTAGAGTTTGTTTGCAGTGGCTAAAGGCACTGGTGTGCCCATTCTCTATCTTCCTCTCTCTTTCAAGTAAATAAATGAATAAAAAAAAATTTTTGTGTGTGTTTTTGAGGTTGGGTCCCACTCTAACCCAGCCTGACCTGGAATTCACTCTGTAATCTGAGGGTGCCCTCAAACTCAGTGATCCTCCTACCTCTGCCTCCCAAGTGCTAGGATTAAAGGGGTGTACCATCATGCCTGGCTAAAATATTTTTTTTAATGGCTTTCTTTTTAAATTTTATTTATTTACTTATGAGAGAAAGAATGAATCAGATAGAGAGAAGGGACGTACCAGGGCCTCTAACCACCTTGTGCATCTGGCTTTATGTGTGGGTCCTGGGAAATCGAACCTGGGTCCTTTCTTTGGCTTTGCAGGCTAGTACTTCAACAGCTAAGCCACCTCTTCAGCACCCCCTTTCTAAATGGCAATAAAATATTTTTTTAAATATTAAAAAAAGAATTCAAAGTGATGTCAGACTGCCTGCCACATTGTCTATAAGACCTTGGCTATACAGCTCAGGACTCAAGTTTTGGAAGTTATTCCTCTGAGTCACGTCAACATGAATAAATCTTCTGATTTTTCCCTTTATCTCTGATGCCATTTCTGTGGGACTCAGTTTCCCATAACACAATCACAAACTGGAATGTTCAGCAGCCATAAATAAGTCATATATTTATTGATATGAAAGGTTTTCAAGACAAAGCAGGCAGCAAAATCACATACAGCACTGATTCCATTTTTGTAAAAAAATATATATGTAGTCACGGTGGTGGTGCATGCCTTTAATCCCAGCACTTTGGAGGCTGAGGTATGAGGATCCCTGTGGGTTTCAGACCAGCCTGGGACTACAGAGTGAGTTCAGAGCCAGGTCAGCCTGGCTATGTTGAAAAGAAAAAAAAAATATATGTAATATATGTATGCCTAGCAAGTAAAAGAGCTGCAGGGAGAGAAACAAGTTGGTGTGGCCCATTCTGTTCCTTATCCTCCTTTTTCTTTGTCTTCTAAATCACATCATTTTATTTTCCTTTGTTCGAGGTAGGGTCTTGCTCTACCCCAGGCTGACCTGGAGTTCACTATGTAGTCTCAGGGTGGCCTGAACTCACAGTGATGCTCCTGCCTCTGCCTCCTGAGTGCTAGAAGTAAAGGTGTAAGGAAAGTGTAAGAGAAAAGCGAAAGAGAACACCAGGCTTGGTCTCTACAGGCAGACTGTTTATTGAGAGAGCCAGTAAGGGGCAGCAACCTTCCCGCGGGATGAAGGCTGAAGCACTGGGCCAGGCTGGGGTTCAGACTTATAAGGAGGATCTATACCAGGTGCAGTTGATAAGAAATTGTAGCTGTTTGTGACCTTGTTCAGAATAGGCTTCTTCAGCCAAGATTGTCTAAGGAAGGTTACTCAGATGGTTTCTGGTCCTTCAAGGTCATCTAAGCTTAAGGGGAGTACATCAATCAGGGAAGGTGTTGAATTTAATGAGGCCAAATACCTCTATGACTTCTAATATTATTGCCTGCTAGTTTTAGGGATAGTTATTAACTCCTTAGTTCCCCCTAGTTTTCAGCAAAGGCTATTAACCCTTCAAAAGGCATGTGCCACCATACCTGGCTCCCAAATTCAGTTTTGTGTGTGTGTGACTTTTTTTTTTTTTTTTTGAGACAGGGTCCATCATGTAGACCAAGCTGGCCTGGAAGTCACTGTGTAGACCAAACTGGCCTTGAACTTGTTATGATCCTTCTGTCTCTGCATCCTGAGTGCTGGGAAAACAGCTATGCACCACCATGTCTGGTCTAAAAAACTTAGACTTCATAAGCAGCAGAAATAATTTCCAAGTTGCCTCTATCACACCTTCCGAGGCTCAGTGTCCATTGTAGAAGAGGTGGCGGGAAGAATGTAAGAGCCAAAGGAAGGGTAGGACTCCTTACAGGGCACTATTCCAGACACAAAATGACCTGTATATCCATGTCCTCGCAGTACCTGGCACTACCTACACAAAGTACACTAGGAAGAAAAGATGATGACATCAAAATAAAAAAGAGAGACTGAGGGGGGGGGGAATATGGTGGAGAGTGGAGTTGTGAAAGGGAAAGTACAGGGGAAGGGAATTATCATGGTTTAATGTCTATAATTATGGAAACTGTCAATAATAAAAGATTTTTTTTTTTGGTTTTTCAAGGTAGGGTTTCACTCTGGTCCAGGCTGACCTGGAATTCACTATGTAGTCTCAGGGTGGCCTAGAACTCACAGTGATCCTCCTACCTCTGCCTCCTGGGTTCTGGGATTAAAGGCGTGCACCATCACATCCGGCATAAAAAAATTAAAAAAAAAAAAATTCCAAGTTGCCATAGGGCTGCGATCTTCTGTTGTGTGAAAGATGGTTAGAGCCACGGCCCACATTGGAATCAGGAAGTTCCGGTGTCCAGCACCTCTAGGAGCACTGAGTGAGGCTCGGGGCCTCTTACTCTTGCTGAGTCACCATCCTCAACATCTTCAAAGCCATGTCCCCTTGGTCATATGGAACCTAGAACCAAGCAACATGAGTGAGTCTCCTGGTATTATTCCTGGGCTGGCTGGGGTCAAAGACAATACTCTGCTTATAGAAGAAAGTCATCTCTGTGAGAGCTACTTGGGAAGGGACAGCTGTGCCAGGGTCCCTTTAGAAGAAGACTCCCTTGCTGGGCTAAAGCTCTTTACGGTGCCCACTGTGTTAGGGACACAGAGGCCTTTAAGGGATGTTAACATTCAGGAAGAACCTTCTATTCTACTTGTGGACAACCTGTTGATATTTTCTCTCTTCCTCCCTCCCTTCTCTCTTTCAGAGTATTGTGTGTCAAACGGAGGGCATCATACAGGCTAGGCAAGTGCTCTACCACTGAAGCTACACCACAGCCCCTGCTGATTTCTGTGTACGTATGTATGTATGCATGTGTGTATGTATGTATGTATGTATGTGTTGCCCACTGTGAATGAACTCCGGAAGCATGCATCACTTTGTGCATCTGTGCATAAATCCCAGGTGGTCAGACTACCAGGAAGTGCCTTTAACCACAAGCCATTTCTCCAGTCCCCTGATTTTTTTTGTTTTTTGAGGCAGTGTCTCACTCTAAGCCAGGCTGACCTGAAACTCACTCTAGCCCAGGCTGGCCTGGAACTAATGGTGATACTACTATTACTGCGGCCTCCTAAGTGCTGGGACTAAAGGCATGCACAGCACTGGGACCAGCCTGCTTAGGAAGGAAGGATCTCAGGTTGGGAATGGAGGGGAGAGAAAGGCCACAGAGAGGCAGTCTAATGGGAGTCATGAACCAGCAGAAAGAAACAAGACCCTTGCTGTGTGTGGAGAGCAGCCAGTTTTGCATCATCTCTTTTGTTTACCTCAGATTTAAAGCATAAAGCCTTTCTTGTCCTTTTTATTTTTCCCAAGGCATGGTCTCACTGTAGGCCAGGCTGACCTAGAATTCACTCTGTAACCACAGGCTGGCCTCAAACTCATGAGAATGTACCTACCTTGACCTCCCAAGCACCAGAACTAAACGTATAAGTCACCATGCCCAGGCTATAAAAAATCTTCCTACACATCACTAAAAGAGGCAGGGTTAAAGACCTCAGTTTCTTCTCACAAAAAAAGGAGAGAGTAGCCAGATATGGTGGCGCATTAATCCCAGCACTTGGGAGGCAGAGGTAGGAGGATCGCTGTGAGTTCAAGGCCACCCTGAATTCCAGGTGGGCCTGGACTAGAGTGAGATCCTACCTTGAAAAAAAAAAAAAAAAAAAAAAAAAAGAGGGAGAGGGAGAGGGAGAGAGTAGATAGTGTCCAGGTCTGAAACCCCCAGCTTCCTGATCCTCTCTGGTACATGTCCTGGACTAACCCACCATATATGAGTCCCCAGAAAGCAAGGTACAGCGGGGCATTCTAAAATGACATTTAGTCAACTAAAGGGGATGACTTAATAATAGTCTCCAAGGACTATTTTAAGCCTGTCTCACTTCTAACTTCACTCGAGTTCAGACCCATTTCCTCTCGGTTTGTCATATAAAGCATAGCAGTTAAGATACCCAGATCCACAGACCCATAAACAAGACCTCTTAACCCAGAGTCCCACTACTTCCGGCACCTCCCCTTCACAGTGATCCTCCTACCTGTGCCTCCTGAGTGCTGGGATTAAGGGGGCCACCACCATGACCAGCTGCCATGTCTTTTAAGCAAGTGCTGAGATCCAAACTGTTGACCTTGTGCTTTCAAGGCAACCACTGACTGAGCCGTTTCCCCAGCTCACACAATGTTCTTTCTGTTTTGTTTTGTTTTGGGTTTTCAAGGTAGGGTCTCACTCTGGTCCAGGCTGACCTGGAATTAACTATGTAGTCTCAGGGTAGCCTTGAACTCACGGCAATCCTCCTACCTCTGCATTCCGAGTGCTGGGATTAAAGGCATGTCCCACCAGACCCGGCCTCACACAATGTTTTTATTCATTTTATTTACTTATTATTTTTTTTTGATGTAGAGTCTTACTCTAGCCTAGGCTGACCTCTATACTCCCAGGCTGCCCTTGAACTCACAGTGATCTGCCTACCTTCTGCCTCCTGAGCACTGAGATTAAAGGTATGGGCCACCACACCACACCTCTTTCTGCTTTTGATGACACTCAAGAAAGTTTTGGATTTCAGAGCATTTTTGGATCAGCAGTGCTCAAGCTGGAATAGAATTCAATAGAATCACCCCCAAGCCTGAGGCACTGCTGGGAAGTCCAATCCAGGCAGTGGACACATGGCTATCATAATACACTGCCTCTGGCTTCCCGCTTGGCATGACTTAGGAGTGGAACAAAGGCGGCTCTCTCTCACCATGTGACCAGCTTTTAGGATCCAGTAGAAAGCCAGGTTCTCATGGGACTTGAAGAACGCAGATGTTTCCAATGATTTAGGATCGCTGTACAGGGCCTTCCATTTTAGCTGGTTGAATTTGGACAGTTGTGGCCACTTCAGCTTCCGTAGCCAGGCTTCTTGTCCTAGTGAACACAAAAAGAAGGCATTATAGCCAGGCGTGGTGGCGCACACCTTTAATCCCAGCACTTGGAGGCAGAGGTTGGAGGATGGCCATGAGTTCGAGGCCACTCTAAGACTACATAGTGAATTCCAGGTCAGCCTGGGCCAGAGTGAGACCCTACCTCAAAAAACAAAACAAAATAAAAAGACGGGATTATTATTAAAACCCAGGTGGCAAGGGTAAAGAGAAAAAGAAAAATCTAGGTCCTATAATGTGGTGTTTTCCAAACACTGGGATATTGTTAACAAGTACTTCTGGGTGAGGCCTGGGTACCCGCATTTTCAGTAGCCCCTTATCGATGCTCGGGTTGACTGAGAAACTCAACAAACTGTGAGGCTCTTTTTGTCTGACTCTCCCGCTGCTTTTGGAAGGGGGCGGGGAACCTCTGCAGGCCAACACAGCTGTCAGGAGGACTGACAGATGTCAGTTTGGACAGGTCACAGAAGAAATCAGACGCCTGGCTTGGAGTTGGTTCTTACCCATGGTGTCTACTATGAGATCGAGCTGTCCATTATACACGGTCACGTTGACACCGGCTTCCAGTAGCTCATCCACAATGCTGATGACGGGCTTCATGAAGTCCCCCTCCATGTTCATAAAGACGTTAGATGCCTGGGCTACACAAGGGGAAAGAGAAAGACGTAGAAGATTAGAATGTGCCGGAACAAGAAGCATCTTTCAGTTCCAGCATCCTTGGCTTAGGTACCTCAAGGTCACCACCAGGCATGAAGCACCTAGCAATGGCCCAGCAGGGACCAACAGGCCAGTAAGGACTGGGTCGGAGGGAAGCAGCGGACAGCAGAGCACGTGGTCCCGTCAACTGGGAGCCTGTGTTGTGCAATGAGGAACTGAAACGTGCAGTAGCAAACAGGAAGGCAGAGGCCCAGACAGCCCCTCTAACTGAGCTACTCAGGAAATAAACTGTGTTTTAAGGAAATGTTAGAACCAAAGTCACTTCTAAATTCTGAATAGGCCGGGGCAGAGATACCTTACCACGAACTAAACCAGACCTGAAAAAAAAAACAACCAGGGCTGGAGAGATGGCTTAGTGGTTAAGCGCTTGCCTGTGAGGCCTAAGGACCTCGGTTCGAGGCTTGATTCCCCAGGACCCACGTTAGCCAGATGCACAAGGGGGCGCATGTGTCTGGAGTTCGTTTGCAGTGGCTGGAGGCTCTATTGCGCCCATTCTTTCTCTCTCTCTCTCTCTCTCTCTCTGTCTGCCTCTTTCTCTGTCTGTCACTTTCAAATAAGTAAAAATAAACAAAAAAATTAAAAAAAAAAAAAAAACAACAACAACCACTTCAGAGCAGGCCCTCAGGAAAGGCAAATGGGTCACAAACCCCAGGCAAGGGAGAAGCCAGACAGCAGGCTCCCGCTTACTTAACCACATGCCTCATCACCATACTGAATGACTGAGGTAATATGAATGTAATGTATTCCCATAGCCTCATGTGTTCTGAATACTTGGTTCCCAGCTGGTGGCAGTTTGGGAGGTGGAGCTTTGCTCGAGGAGGTGTGTCAGGAGGGGTGGTCCGTGGGGTTTATTTGCCCACCTCTAAGCTCACTGGGACTTCCTCCATGCAAATACGTGATAGCTTCCTACTTCTTCCGTGCTTTCCCCACCATCATGAAGCTTGCCCTGTAAACTGGCCAGGTGTCGTGGCGCACACCTTTAATCCCAGCACTCGGGAGGCAGAGGTAGGAGGGGAGACAGAGGTAGGAGGATCGCCGTGAGTTCAAGGCCACCCTGAGACTACACAGTGAATTCCAGGTCAGCCTGAGCTAGAGTGAGACCCTACCTGGAAAAGCAACAACAAAAAAGGACACTGTGGTGGTTTGATTCAGGTGTCCCCCATAAACTTGGGTGTTCTGAATGCCAGGTTCCCAGCTGATGGAGATTTGGGAATTAATGCCTCCTGGAGGCAGTGTATTATTGGGGGTGGGCTTATGGGTGTTATAGCCAGTTTCCCCATGCCAGTTTTTGGCACACTCTCCTGTTGCTGTTGTCCATCTTATATTGGCCAGGGGGTGATGTCCACCCTCTGCTCATGCCATCGTTTTCCCTGCCATCGAGGAGCTTCCCCCCGAACCTGTAAGCCAAAATAAACCTCTTTTTCCCACAAGCTGCTCTTAGTTGGGTGATTTCTACCGGCAATGCGAACCTGACTGCAACAGACACGATACGCTGAGGTAAACCCTTTCCTCCCACAGGCTGTTTCTGGTCTGGTGCTTTGTGCCAAAAATGAGAATGTAACTACAATAATGAAAAGAGTAACGGCATCCACAGCCAGGTATTTTCTAGGCACTGGGCTAGGTGAGCATTTCAGAAGCAACTTCCCATTTCTTCTTGTGGGAGACAGAGGGCAAGTCGAGTACAACATTCAGGAAAGTGAGGATCGGAGAGGCTAAGGACCAAGCCAGGTGAAGTAACTTGCCGACGGTGATCTAAGACCCGCACTCGGGCCTGCCTGACCCCACGCCTGTAAGTTTCACACCAACTGTGCCTCAAGGACTGGGGAGCCCGCTCAGTGGACACAGCACGTGCCTTGCAAGCCTGAGTCCTTGAATTCAGACCCCCAGAAGCCACGCAAAGCCAGACGCTGCAACACAAACGTCTGTAATCACAGGGCACCGATGGTGCAAAAAGGAGGTGGAGACAGGAGAATCCCCAGAAGCTCATGAGCCAGCCGGCCTGGGGACCTCAAAGGAGAACAATGAGACCCTGCTTCAAAGAAGATGGAGGGCGAGGATCGATACCTGAGGCTGTCCTCGGACTTCCACGCGTGTGCTGTGGCATATGTGCACACACACACATAAACACATCACTCACATGGAGCAAAAGACCCTGGGTGTATTGGATAAGGACAGTTTATCCTTTCTCTCTCTCTCCAGCCTTTAAAAGAAATTATTTGTTTATTTATTTGAGAGAAGAAGAGGCAAAGACAGGGGAGAGAGAGAAAGAGAGAATGGACACACCAGGGCCTCCTAGCCACTGCAAACAAATTGCATGTGCATGCACCACCTTGTACATCTGGCTTTATGTGGGTCCTGGGAATTGAACCTGAGTCCCTTGGTTTTGCAGGCATGTGCCTTAACCACTCACCGATCTCTCCAGCCCTCTTTTCCATGCTTTTAAAAAATTTTTATTTATTTATTTGAGAGAAAGAGAGAGAGGCAGATAGAGAGAGAACATGAGAAGATACACCAGGGCCTCCAGCCACTGCAAACAAACTCCAGACACATGCACCACCTTGTGCCTGTGGCTTTACAGAGGTACTGGGGAATTGAACCTGGGTCCTTTGGCTTTGTAGGTATGCACTTTAACCAATAAACCTCTCCAGTCCCCAAAACATGTTTCATTTTTATATTTGTAAGGAGAGGAAGGGTAAGAAAGGGAAAGGGAGAAAATAGGTGTGCCAGGGCCTCTTGCCACTGCAAAAGAACTCCAGACCCATGCGCCACCTTCTATATCTGGCTTTATGTGGGTACTGGGGAATCAAACTTGGACAGTTAGGCTTTGTAAGCAAGCACCTGAACCACTGACCCATCTCTCCAGCCCCTCTTTCATTTTTAAAGTTTAATATTTACTTCCTTATTTAGAGACACTGCCTTCTAAGTTGCCCAGAGTGATCTCAAACTTATGATGCTCTCTTTCATCCTCCGAAAAGTGCTAGAATTTACAGGATTGTACCACTAAGACCCACTCTTCGTTTTGGTTTTTTGAGGTAGGGTTTCACTCTAGTCCAGGTTGACTTGGAATTCACTATGGAGTCTCAGGGTGGCCTCGAACTCACAGTGATCCTCCTACCTCTGCCTTCCAAGTGCTGGGATTGAAGGCATGTGCCACCATACCTGGCATGCCCACTCTATCTTAATTGTTCACCATGTTACAGCGTATGCATTACCAAAAGGAGTATAACCCGTATCAGGCTTCAACAATAACTTCAACATAAACAATCAAGGGCCACTTCTCTCCCCTTACTTGGAATTTTTTTTTTTTTTTTTTGAGGTAGGATCTCACTGTAGCTCAGGCTGACCTTGAATTCTTCATGATTCTCCTACCTCAGTCTCTTGAGTACTGGGGTTAAGGGCATGAGCCACATGCCCAGCTTTGAATATTTTTTAAATCTGTGTGTGGGCGGGGGGTGGGTGTGTGCTAGGGCACATGTGTGGCGGTCAGAGGACAACCTCAGGTGCTGGTTCTCTCCTTCCACCTTGTTTGAGAAGCGTTCTCTCTTGCGGTTGTCTTTTTGCCATTAGGAAGGGGAGTCTAGCTGGCCTGAGAGCTTCAGGATTCTCCTGACTCTGTCTCCCATGGTTGTAGGTGCGCTGGGATCACAGACTCTTGCACCACTTTGCATCTGGCTTTACAATGACACCGGCGAAATCAAACTGGAGTCTGCAGGTTTAAAGGAGCAGAACCTTTAACCACTGAGCCATCTCCCTCCAGCCCAGGGCTCTCAGTCGGCGCCTCCCTTCCCCCACAACTCCACAAACAGCACGTGAGGGAATGACGTCGGTACCTCCCCAGGAGAAATCTTCAGGAATGATTTTGAGTTTCTTTCTGATGACACCATTCATGAGCTGGCTTAGGGTGTCTCCTTGTAGGTGTCTCACGTGTCGTTGACAAAGGCGAACTGAAAACAGAGGGGTACACAGTGCATCAAAGGACTGGGATCGGGACCACAGGGACGTCTTTCCTAAGCCGCTGGGGATGCTGTGCAGAAGACAAGGGTTTTGCTCGGAAAAGCCCGAGCGCCACTTTGACCCATCCCAGGTACAGCAAGAAAGCCAGAAGCACGTTGAAAGTAGGGTGAGTCTAGTAGTACTAATGGCTACATTTCATTCATTTGGGGGCCACTGGAATTACCCAGAACACATAGAGAGAAAGTTAGCTAAGAATAAGAGTCTATGGACGCTCAGCAGCCTTTGTATGTTTCATCCTTTTAAAATTTTAGGGCCGGAGAGATGACTCAGCAGTTAAGGTGCTTGCTTGTAAAGCCTACTGACCCAGGTTTGATTCCCCAGAACCCACATAAAGCCACATGCACAGTTAAGCGCATGTATCTAGAGTTCGTTTGCAGCAGCTGGAGACTAGTGCATCTATTCTCTCTGTCTCTCTGCTTGCAAGTAAGTAAATAAAAATTTGTTTTGTTTTGTTGTTTTTCAAGGAAGGGGTCTTGCTCTAGCCCAGACTGACCTGGAATTCACTACGGAGCCTCAGGGTGGCCTCAAACTCACAGCGATCCTCCTACCTCTGCCTCCTGAGTGCTGGGATCAAAGGAGTGCGCCACTATGCCCGGCTCAAATAAATAAATAAATAAATAAATAAACTTATTTGCACATGTGTACACACACAAAATGGGGTGTCTTGCTGCTGCAAACAAATGCTGTCTTGCTTTAATTAGTTGGATGGGAACTTAAACATAGGCTGCGGGCTTTGCAAGCAAGTGCTTTTAACTTCCTCAACTTCAAGAACATTTTGCTAAGCAATGAAGACCAGATACAAAAGCCTACTTTAGGGGCTGGGGAGATGGCTTAGCAGTTAAGGTACTTGACTGCTAAACCTAAGAACTCATGTTCAAATCTCCAGGTCCCATGTAAGCCAGACACACAGCAATGCAAGCGTGCAGTGTCGCACATGTACACAAGGGGGCACACACATCTAGAGTTTGTTTGCAGTGGCTAAAGGCTCTGGTGCACCCATTCTCTCTCTCTCTCTAAAATAAAAATAAAAAAATAAAGAGCTTGCATTTGTTTAAAAATAAGGTGTTAACTAAACAAATAAATAAACAAACTGTTCTTAGCCCAGATTCCATCAAAAAATTATAAAAAATTGGGGGCTGGAGGGATGGCTTAGCAGTTAAGTCATTTGCCTGCAAAGCCAAAGGATCCCGGTTCAACTCTCCAGGACCCACGTAAGCCAGATGCGCAAGGGGGCGCATGCATCTGGAGTTTGTTTGCAGTGGCTGGAGGCCCTGGAGTGCCCATTCTCTCTGTCTCTCTCTCTCTCTCTCTCTCTCTCTGTCTGTCTGTTTTCTCTCTCAAATAAATAAATAAATTGGGCTGGAGAGGTGGCTTAGCGGCAAAGGCGCTTGCCTGCGAAGCCTAAGAGCTCATGTTCAAATCTCCAGGTCCCAGACAGCCAGATGCACAGAGACACAAGCACACAACATTCCACATGTGCACAAGGGGGCACACGCGTCTGGAGTTTGCCCACAGCAGGCTGAAGGTCCTGGTGTGCCCATTCTTTCTCTTTCTCTGCCTCTCTTTCTTGCACAAATAAATAAATAAAAAGCCTACTGTAGGATTACATTTATATGGAATGCTCTGAAAAGACAAAAGCAGAGATGCAGAAAGTGGATTAGTGGTTGCCTGGGGCTGGGAGAGTGAGAAGTGATTGCAAACAGATGTGTGGGATCTCTTGGCGGTGATGGAACATTCTAGAACTGGGCTGTGGTGATGACTGTGCAACTCTGACTGACTGAAAACCACTGAAAACCACACTTCAGATGGGTGATTTTTTTTTCAAAGTAAGGTCTCACGCTAGCCCAGGCTGCCCTGATAGTCACTATGTAGTCTCAGGGTGGCCTCAAGCCCATAGCAATCCTCCTACCTCTGCCTCCCGAGTGCTGGGATTAAAGGAGTGCGTTACCACACCCGGCTTAGATAGGTGAATTTTAATGGGATATAACGTATATGTGAATAAACTTTAAATCAGATGAGCCTCTTCCTGCGTAGAAGCTAAAGGCAGGACTAACAGTGTCAAGACTCACTCACCTAAGTTGTTTCGGAAGAAATCTAGGCTGGATTCCATGGCAGACATGGGAGAGCGCTTAGTTAAGATGTTATAGAAGTTCACCCCATCTGTGTTCTGAAATACAAAATCACACATTTGGCTGGGCTTCTTTCTCTGTCCCTCATCAAAGTTTCAAGGCAGGGCCAGGCGTGGTGGCACACGCCTTTGATCCTAGCACTTGGGAGGCAGAAGTACGAGGATGGTCGCTGTGAGTTCAAGGCCAGTCTGAGACTACACAGTGAATTCCAGGTCAGCCTGGGCCAGAGCAAGACCCTACCTTGAAAAACCTTTAAGCATATGACTTTACTCAGGCCACAAAGAAAGCAGCTCTGAAGATTAGGGTAGCCTACAATCCTGGGGGTGGTCAGCCAGCTCATGACAGTGGAGCTCAGGGCCTCCTGGCATCCCACACTCCCAGTCTTTGGCCAGAACATTGCTGGGCAGGGATCCAAATAAGCACATACATTGTCTCTAAAATACATGCTCACCTGTGCAAAAGTCATTTTTATTTTATTTTTTAAAGTTTAGATATGTTATTTGGTTATGGCTAGAACTTAAAAGAAGGAAGGCAAAGGTCCTTTACTGCAGGAGGGGGTTTGGGGAAATAGAAAAGCTCCCATTTATTTATTTAGGCTAGTGTAGCCCTGGCTCAAACTGAACTCCCTGTGTAGCTGAGGGAGACTTTGAGTTCCTGTTCTTCCAAGTACTGGGCTTACTGGCGTGTGCCATCACACCAGGACCCTGGACAGTCATTTTTACAGAATCCATACATTCGGTCAGGGACATTCAAGTCTTGCAGGCTTGAGTAGTTTTCTGATCCCATAAAGGCCACTATGTCACTACTTAGACTATCAAATTTATCATTTTGCCAGGCATGATGGTTTATGCCTTTAATCCCAGCACTTGAGAAGCAGAGGTAGGAGGATCGCTGTGAGTTTGAGGCCTGCCCTGAGACTACATAGTGAATTCCAGGTCAGCTTGGACTAGAGCGAGAGAGACATTAGCTCAAAACAAAACAACAACAAAAAAGTGGTTAAGGCGCTTTCTGGGAAAGCCAAAGGACTCAGGTTCAATTCTCCAGTACACATGTAAGTCAGATGCACAAGGTGGTGCTTGTGTCTAGATCTCACCTGCAGGGCCTGGAGGCCCAGACATGCCCATTCTCTCTCTCTCTCTCTGCCTCTTTGTCTCTCTCAAATAAATAAGGTCTTAAAAAAAAAAAAAGCCAGAGGTAGGCTGGAGATATGGCTTAGTAGTTTACTTGCCTGTGAAGCCCAAGGACCCAAGTGTGATTCCCCAGTACCCATGTAAGCCAGATGCACAAGGTGGTACATGCATCTGGAGTTCATTTACAGTGGCTAGAGGCCCTGGTACACCCATTCTCTCTGTCTGCCTCTTTCTCACTCTTAAATAAATAAAAATATTAAAAAAAAAAAAGAAAAAAGCCAGAAAGGGAGGGGATGGAAAGATGGCTTAGTGGTTAAGACGCTCACCTGCAAAGCCTAAGAAAACATGTTCAAATCTCCAGGTCCCAGTAGCCAGATGCACAGTGACGCAAGTGTGCAATGTCACACAATGTCAACCACACCCAGCTGCCAACTTTTTTTTTCTCTCTCTTCCTCTCTTAAAAAAAAAAAGAAGCCGGGCATGGTGGCACACGCCTTTAATCCCAGCACTCGGGAGGCAGAGGTAGGAGGATCGCCGTGAGTTCAAGGCCACCCTGAGACTACATAGTGAATTCCAGGTCAGCCTGGGCTAGAGTGAGACCCTACCTCAAAAAAAAAAAAAAAAAAAAAAAAGAGCCAGGCGTGGTACTGCACACCTTTAATCCCAGTACTTAGGAGGCAGAGGTAGGAGGATCACCATGAGTTCAAGGCCACCCTGAGACTACATAGTGAATTTCAGGTCAGTCTGGACTATAGTGAAACCCTACCTTGAAAAACAAAACAAAACAACAACAACAAAAAAAACCAGAGGGCTGGAGAAATGGCTTAGTGGTGAAGACCCTTGACTGCAAAGCCAAAGGACCCAGGTTCAGTTCACGAAAGCCAGATGCACAAGGTGGTACATGCATCTGGAGTTTGTTTGCATTGGCTGGAGGTCCTGGTATGCCCATTTTCTCTCTCTCTCCCCCTCTCAAATAAGTAAAAAAAAGAATTATTTTTAAAAAGCCAGAACCAGGAATGGTATAACACACCTTTAATCCCAACACTTGGGAGGCAGAGGTAGGAGGATAGCCATGAGTTCAAGGCCACCCTGAGACTACATAGTGAATTACAGGTCAGCTTGGATTAGAATGAGGCACTACCTTGAACCCCTCCCACCCAAAAACTTTATCATTTACTGGGCAATCATTTTTAAATTTGTAGGAGACCTAGGATGGACCCTAATCCTAATGACATCCACCACAAGCCACGTACCCATGAGAAGAAGCCACATCATGCTGGCCTAAGCCACCCTTTTTACCTTCTCAATGACCATTTCTGCTTCCCCCCACAGCCGGGTGGCCTCCCTGTAGAATCCCTTATTTACAGCACTCAGGATACGTTCTGCAACCTCAGACACTTCTGCCAAGCCTTTGTCGTCAAGAAGAGACTGAAATGCAAACCAAGAACAAAATGGCCCCGTTATTAGGGAACAGAAATCTGGCACTGCTATAGCTAGAGACGAGCACAAAGTGTCTGGAGTTCGTTAGCAGTGGCAGGAGGTCCTAGTTTCCCAATACTTTCTCTGTGTCTGCCTCTTTCTGTCTCTGTCTCACGCTCTCTCAAATAAATAAATAAGTAAATAATATTTTTAATGAAATGTGTTTCAAGCTGAAGGTGTAGCTCAGTTGGTAAGTTGTGGGTTTGATCCCCAGGACTGCATAAACCAGGCAACGTGGTACACACCTGCAATCCCAGCACTTGGGGGGGGGGGGCAGTGGTGGGTGGATCACCTTGAGATCGAGGCCACCCTGAGACTACAGGTCAGCCTGGGCTACAGCGAGACCCTATCTCAAAAAACTAAAATTAAAAAAAAAAAAAAAAGAATTCAAGGTCAATCAAGGTCATCCTCGGGTACCCAGGCAATTCAAGTTTAGTCTGGACAATATAAGACCCTGGCTCAAAAAAAATGTTATAAAAGGGGGGGGGGGCAGAAGATAGAGTTTAGTTGGTAGAGTGCTTGTTTCATATGTATGAAAGTCTTCAGCACTACAAAAAAAACCCACAAAAATTAAATGAGGGGCTGGAGAGATGCTGTTTGCCTGTAAAGCCAAAGGATCCAGGTTCAATCCCCAGCACCCACATGAGCCAGATGCACATGATGGTGCATGCATCTGGAGTTCATTTGCAGTGGCTGGAGACCCTGGTATGTCCATTCTCTCTCCCTCTCCCCACCTCTGCCCCCTCTCTCAAATAAGTAAATAAATAAATAAATAAACTTAATAATATTAACAAAAATTAGAGCTGGGTGTGGTGGCGCACGCTTTTAATCCCAGCACTCGGGAGGCAGAGGTAGGAGGATCACCATGAGTTCGAGGCCACCCAGAAAATACAGAGTGAATTCTAGGGTCAGCCTGAGTTAGAGTGAGACCCTACTTTAAAAAAACCAAAATAAATAAATAAATGAAATTTCTAGTGCCTACTTTTGGGTGTGTCTGATGGCTTTTGGAAAGACTATTAACTGAGAGGGAGGGACCCACTCTGAATGCAGGCCCCATCCCACTGGACTAAATTAAAGTGGTGGAGTGGACAGAAGGGGGCGGAAGCCCAGCCCGGCCAGCTGTCCACTCTGCTCTCTGCCCGGCCCAAGTGTGAGCAAGCAGTCCCCCGCCGCCACGCTTTCCCTGACATGAAGGACCGCGCCCTCTCCAACGTAAGTTAAAGGAATCCGTTCCTTAATTACTACACTTCCCAGACACCAAATGAGGTTACAGCCCAAAGAGGTCAGAGAGGCAATTTTCTCTAGAGAGGTGAGGGCCCACCTACTCACCATGCTGTATAGGTATGGTCCCCAGGACAGCACGGAGTCTAAAGAAAAGCATAGATGTACAAATTAGGTGCGTCAAACTGTGGCTTTCCAAAGGACCATCTCACGGCTTCCCTCCAAAGCACAAAGAGACAGGAGCTAGAAACCCAGTGGTTTGGGGGGGGGGTAAAGACTCCAGACCCCGCTAAGTGCCCAAGCAGGAGACGGGCCATGTCTCAGTGGCTGGAATGAGGGCGAAGTCCTTTCTGCTAACTTCAAAGACCGGTGGTGAGCTGGGTGTGGTGCCGCACACTTGAGAGGCAGAGGTAGGAGGATCACCATGAGTTCAAGGCCACCCCGAGAGACTACATAGTGAATTCCAGGTCAGCCTGAGCTAGAGCGAGACCCTACCTTGAAAAACCAAAAAAAAAAAAAGACCAGTGGCATGTTGACCTATCCTGACACTGCCCTACCAAGGTGCCATGTCCAGGGCACCCCACAGGCAGGGTGGAGGCTTGCTTCTACAGGCCTTCCTGACAGCATCAGGTACTCCCCCGCCCTCACACTGCCACACCGCATCCTGTTTGCTTCCCCATCACGGAGACACCAGCTCCTGCCAAGGACCTAACTGAGGAAGACTACACCTCACTCTATAACTCCATGGCTAGCCTGCCAATCGACTCATTTCTATTTTGCAAGCACACCAAGATGTTACTAAGGGACACGGGCAACAAACAGCTCCAGAGAACCTCGTGATGAGTGAGACAATGGCTGCCCTCAAAGAGTACAGGGAGCTGCCTACCCAAGCTCACAGCCACCATGTTCCCAGCTAAGACACATGCTACGGAGACGTGCCAAGCATCAAGGGCCTCACAGGAGAAATCACATTTGAGAATGTTAGTTCGTGCTTTAGAAGCCTTCAAATGGCCGAGTATCGAGTATCTCCAAGTACGTGTCAACCTTAGTTCTACAAGACTTGCATGCATGCACCAGAGTCTATTGCCACTGTAAACGAACTCCAGAAACATATACCATTTTAGCTTCTGGCTTTACATGGGTGCTGGGGAATTGAACCCAGGCCAGCAAGCTTTCTAAGCAAATATCTTTAACTTCTGAGTCATCTCCCCTTTCCAAAGAATTAGTTTTTGGAAAATTTTTATGGCATAGAGTGATGGCTTAGTGGTTAAGCTGCTTGCCTGGGAAGCCTAAAGACCCAGGTTCAATACCCCAGTACCCACATAAGCCAGATGCACAAGGTGACACATGCGTCTGGAGTTTGTTTGCAGTGTCTGGAGACGGGGGCACACCCATTCTCTCTCTCTCAAATAATATAATATTTAATAATAATATTTAAATAACTATTTATTTATTTGCACTTGTGTGTGTGTGTGTGTGTAGTCTCAGGCTGGCCTTGAACTCACAGTAGTCCTCCTACCTCTGCCTCCCAAATGCTGGGACTAAAGGTGTGCTATATCATGCCCAGCTTTTTTTCTTTTTCCAGAAAAGGCAACCTTATTTATTTATTTTGGTTTTTTTCAAGGTAGGTTCTCTAGCGCAGGCAAAAGGCAAGCTTTATGGAGCATGCATGTGTTCTCTTCACAAACCCAGGATTTTGCTTACCCCCTCTCCCAAGAAGCTCAGGGTTATCTGTAGGTCTCAATCATTTACCGTGCTTCCTTGAGCATCTGAGTCTAAGGATATGGCCTCATAAATGGGTGACTCTAATGTGTCCATATGTAATTAAAACTGGTACTCCTGCTGGGCATGGTGGTGCACGCCTTTAATCCCAGCACTCAGGGAGGCAGAGAGGTGGGAGGATCACCAGGAGTTCGAGGTCACCCTGAGACTACATAGTGAATTCCAGGTTAGCCTGACCTACAGTGAAACCCTACCTTGAGAAAACAACAAAAACAACAACAAACAAACAAAAAATAAATAAAAAGCTGGTAGTCCTTAAAATATTTTTAACAAGGGGGAGCTATAGAGACTGCTTGGTGGTTAAGGCACTTGCCTGCAAAGCCTAAGGACCCAGGTTCGATTCCCCAGTACCCACATAAGCCAGATGCACATAGTGGCACACACATCTGAAGTTCATTTGCAGTGGCTGGAGGCCCTGGTGCACCCATTCTCTCTCTCTCTCTCTCTCTCTCTCTCTCTTGTTTTCTCTCAAATAAAAATAAAATATTTAGCTGGGTGTGCTGGTGCACACCTTTAATCCCAGCACTTGGGAGGTAGAGGTAGGAGGATCACCATGAGTTTGAAGCCACCCTGAGACGACATAGTGAATTCCAGGTCAGCCTGGCCTAGAGTGAGAACTTGCCTCAAAAAAAAAAACAAAAAAAAAAAAAAAACAACCCTGTAGCTGGGTGTGGTGGCACATGCCTTTAATCCCAGCATTCAGGAGGTAGAGGCAGGAGGATCACCATGAGTTCAAGGCCACCCTGAGGCTACCTAGTGAATTCCAGGTCAGCCTGGGCTAAAGGCAAGACCTTACCCCAAGAAAACAAAACAGGGGTATGTTTAAGTGGTTAAGGCACTTGCTTGCAAAGCCAAAGGGCCCAGGTTCAATTCCCTTGGACCCTTGTAAGCTAGATGCACAAGGTGGCACATGCGTTTGTCTGCAGTGGCTGGAGGCCTTGGCATGCCCATTCATTTTCTCTTTCTCTCATAAATAAATATTTTTAAAAAATGAAACAGGGCTGGAGAGATGACTCAGTGGTTAAGACGCTTGACTGCAAAGCCTAACTACCCGGGTTTAATTCCCCAGTACCCATGTAAAGCCAGATGCAGGTGGCACATGCATCTGGAGTTTGTTGCAGTACTGTAGGCCCTGGCATGTCCATCTCCTCTCTCTCTCCTTGCAAATAATTAAATAAATATTCAGAAAAAAAAAGTCAACAACAACAACAAAATAGCTTGTCACTCCTGGGCTGGGGAGATGGCTCAGCAGTAAAAAGCTCTTGCTTGCAAAGCCTGACAACCTGGGGTTCAATTCCCCAGTACCCACATAGAGCCAAATGCACAAAGTGGTGCATGCATGTGGAGTACATTCGTAGTGGCAGGAAGCCCTGGGGTGCCCATACTCACTATCTCTTTGTCCCTTTCTCTCAAATAAATAATCAATCTAAAAAACAAAACAAAAAATTGTTACTCCTGTCAACCTGTTGTCTGTCAATTTTATTTATAGATCCAGCCAAATTACCTAAGTGAGGAGTTAGCCATCCCTACCCCCAACCCTGCATACATACACATTTCTTTACTATGAGACTTCTGGGAGCCTTAAATGTCTTATGAACTCCAAGGAGGTAGAACTGGTACTTAGTTCCAAATACCTATGTGACCACAGAACCTTTTGTATAGCCTCGCCTTAGACTAAAACTCTTCAGAGTATACCACGGAAATGTGAGTACGCCCAGTCTTCTCATAATTATTTTTTTTAATTTTTTTGTTTATTTATTTATTTATTTGAGAGTGAGAGAGAGAATATGGGTGCACCAGGGCCTCCAGCCATTGCAAACGAACTCCAGACGCATGCGCCCCCTTGTGCATCTGGCTAACATGGGTCCTGGGGAATTGAGCCTCGAACTGGGGTCCTTAGGCTTTGCAGGCAAGCGCTTAACCGCTAAGCCATCTCTCCTGCCCTTCTCACAATTATTTTATTGACTGAAGCAGGGTCTTTCACTCGACTGAGAGCTCACTGATTTGGGATTTGGCTAGCTTAACCAGCTATCTTCCCTAGGTATGGTAGCTTTAATGGATGGCCCCCAGTATGCTCAGGATTTTATTGAGGTTTGTAATTTAGATGTGCAGCCACCTGGCTGGAGGAGGTGCCGCTGCTGGTTCAGCACTAAGGTGTGGGGGTGGATCTGGGCTTCCAGTCTAAAGACGTGCAGAGTGCTCGAGCGCCGTGTGGAGTCCCTGAAGTGTGCGTGCGTGTGCTGGTCGTGTGGCTTTTGGGTTTTGGCTTGTAGCTTTTCTCTCTCTTCTTGGATCTGTGAAGGCAGGCCAGCGTCTTCTGCCATTATAGAACTTCCCCTGGATCTGTAAACTTCAATAAATATCCCTTCTTCCTTAACTGTGCCTGGTTTGGAAGTTCATCCCAGTGATGTAAGGCTGTTTACTATATGAGGAAATCCCCTTGTCTCCACTTTCCAAGTGCTAGCATTACAGGTAGGCTATTATGCCCACCGGGCATTTATGTGGGTTCTGGGAATCCAAACTCCTGTCCTTATGCTTGCATAACAAGTGCTTTATCCATTGAGCTATCCCCGCAGCCCTGCAACACAGATTGAAGTCTTTCTTGGGCTGGAGAGAGGACTTCACAAGTAAGATGCTGGCCTGTTAAGACAAAGGACTCAAGTGGCACATGCATCTGGAGTTCGCTTGTGGTGTCTACAGGCCCTGGTGTGCCCATTCTCACTCTCTCTGCCTGCCTTTCTTTCTTTCTTTCTTTTCTCTCTCTCTCTCTCTCATAAATAAAATAGAATAAAACAAACCTTTCTTGCCAGGCGTGGTGGCACACACCTTTAATCATCACTCGGAAGCAGATGTAGGTGGATCACCTATGAGTTTGAGGCCACCCTGTGAGTACACAGTAAATTCCAATTCTAGGTCAGCTTGGACTAGCATGAAACCTTACCTCAAAAAAAAACAAAACCAAAAAAGAGCTGGGTGTGGTGGCACATGCCTTTAATCCCAGCACTTAGGAGGCAGAGGTAGGAAGATCGCTGTGAGTTTGAGGCCACCCTGAGACTACATAGTTAATTCCAGGTCAGCCTGGGCCAGAGTGAAACCCTACCTCGAAAAACCAAAAACACCTTTCTTGAGCAGGTATGGTAGTGCACACCTTTAATCCCAGCACTCAGGAGGCAGAGACAGGAGTGTTGTGAGTTCAAGGCCAGCCTGAAACTACATAATAAATTCCAGGTCAGCCTGGGCTAGAGCAAGATCATACCAGGTGTCGGGGGGGGGGGTGACTTTCTTGGGCTGGAGGAACACTTAGAGGTTAAGGTTCTTGCCTGCAAAGCCAAAGGACCCATGTTTGATTCCCCAGAACCCACATAAGCCAGATGCACAAGGTGGTGCATGTGTCTGGAGTTCATTTGCAGTGGCTGGAGGCCCTGGCATGCCCATTCTCTCTCTCTCTCTCTCTCTCTCTCTCTCTCTCTCTGTGTGTGTGTGTGTGTGTGTGTGTGTCTCAAATAAATAAATAAATTAAATTAAAAACATTAAAATAAAAACTTTCTTGAAGACAAGGAATGCATATCTGTCTTTCTCTAGAACCTAGAATGGGCCCAACTATATAAGAGACAAGTGACAACTGCTCTCAGAAGTGACTAGTACTTCTGCCTCAAAGCACTCACAGAGCCATGGGGAAACCATGGCAAAACCAGCCTCACACAGGAACGAGAGCAAAGCGGATTCCAGCTCTTGCTGCCTATGTTCAGATCCCACTTCTAGCACTTCAGCCGCACAACTCTAGGAAAGCTGCTTAACTGCTCAGTCTGTTTCATCACCTACAAACTTAGGAGAATGAGCACATTTGCCCCCCCCTCACCCCAGGATTTTTCTTTTCTTTTTGGGGGGCAGGGTCCCACTCTATCTCAGACCTGGAACTTACTATGTAGTCCAGGCTGGCCTTGAACTCACAGTGATCCTCTGACCTTGGCCTTCCTGGTGCTGAGCCACTGCATCTTGACAAGCTTTAATAAATGAATATGCCCACATAGCTACTAACTCCATGAAGACACAGGACCCTGACAACCTAGAAAGTTCCTTCAGGGCTGTAAATGCCTTTCTATTCCCATTTACCTCAGATGCTCCTGAAGTGAACACTTTATCATGACTTCTCCAGGAACCCAGAAAATTCTGCTGCCCTGTTCATTTGTTTTTGTTTTTTTCAAGCTAGGTTCTCACTGTAGCCCAGACTAACCTGGAGTTCACTCTATAGTCCCAGGTTGGCCTCGAACTTACAGCAATCCTCCCACCTCTGCCTCCACAGTGCTGGAAGTAAAGGCATGTGCCACTACGCCCGGCTTCCCTTTTGTTTGATGTGGACATAGCCCGGGAGGACACTGTCTCCTCCAGGTCTGACATGACCATCACCATCATAGAGCAGAATGGCCGTGGTGACTTACCAGAGACCTTGGACGACAGTCATGGCAACAAAACAAACAGAACTATATAGCAGACGGCTAGGTCCACGGTAACACAGCTGTTAATGTCCCCGCTAGGGAAAAGTGTCACAAGATCTTCACGAGACTTTCCCCTGAGATCCCAAGCACCAGGCTCCTCTGCCCCAGCCTTACATAATCTCAGCAGTGCTAAAATATGGGGGAGCTGGGATGTAGCTCAGTTGGTAGAGTGTTTGCCTAGCAAGCATGAAGCCCTGAATTCTATCCCCAACATGCCATAAAACTGACTACGGAGGCAGATGCCTGCAACCACAGCAGTTGAGAGGTGGAAGTAAGTGGATCACAAGTTCAAGGCCATCCTCAGCGACATAAAGATTTCGAGGCCAGGTTAGAGACTTTTGTCTAAATAAATAAATAATATGTGAGGTCAAAAATTAGCTGGGCTGGGCATGGTGGCACACGCCTTTAATTCCAGCACTTGGGAGGCACAGGTAGGAGGATTGCCGTGAGTTCGAGGCCACCCTGAGACTACATAGTGAATTCCAGGCTAGAGTGAGACCCTACCTCAAAAAAAAAAAAAAAAAAAAAAAAAAAAAAAAAACTAGCCAGGAGTGGTGGTGAGGCACACCTTTAATCTCAGAACTGTGGAGGCTAGGGTAGGAGAACTGCATTGAGTTCGAGGCCAGTCTGGGATTAAAGAGTAAGCTACAGATCAGCCTAGGCTACAGGGAGACCCTACCTCAAAAAAAATAAAAAAAAAAATAAAAAATAAAAAAAGGGTGGAGTTAAGGCACTTGCCTGCAAAGCCAAAAAACCTAGGTTCAATTCCCCAGGACCCATGAAAGCCAGCTACACAAGATGGCACATGCATCCAGAGTTCGTTTGCAGCTGCTAGAGGCTTTGACATGGCCATTCTCTCTCTCTCAAATAAATAAACTTAAAACAACAACAACAACAAAAAAAGTTCTGGCTTTAAAAAACAAGAAAGCCAGGCTTAGTGCCACGCACCTTTAATCCCAGCACTCAGGAAGCAGAGGTAGGAGGACTACTGTGAGTTTGAGGCCACCCTAAGACATAGTGAATTCCAGGTCAGCCTGAGGTGAAGTGAGACCCTACCTGGAAAAAAAAAAAAAAAAAAAAAAAAAAACTGGGCTGGAGAAATGGCTTAGCTGTTATGGCACTTGCCTGCAAAGCCAAAGGACCTTGGTTCAATTCCCCAGGACCCACATATGCCAGATGCACAAGGCGGCACATGCATCTGGAGTTCGTTTGCAGTGGCTGGAAGCCCTGGAGTGCTGCTGATTCATTCTCAGTCTCTCTCTCCCTCTCTCTCTTTATCTATCTCTACCTTTTCCCTCTCTCAAATAAATACATAAATAAAAATAAAATATTAAAAAAACCCACCTACAACAAAACAACTGCCGAGGGGTGGGATATTTTGGTGACATAGTTGCAGAGGAGTTATCCATATTCCTGTAAGTTACCTCGATAAACTCGTTGATTACCTAGCTGGCCTTGGATAGAATCCTTTGGGCCTGTCAATGCCCACTCTACCTAGGCTGACCAGACCTTTCTTTATACCACGCCACAATAAGCCCAAAGTCCTAGGAAGGGATAGAGAGGGGAGGAAAGAAATGCCTAAAAATTCTAGACTTACCGACAGGAGAGATCCAGGAATCGCCCAACGCAACCCCAGAGAAGCTGCACTTGATGGTCCCTTCCTGGACAGCCTGAAAAAGGAGCCAAGGAGCACCCTGACCAAGGGCGCCCAAGCCTGCACCCCTGCTCAGCAGTCGTGTTGTCCACTCCACTTTTCTGGAGTACATAGCCCTTCGCCCACCCTGCCCAAGCTTCCCCGGGTGTTAGGAAACTACATCTAGGGTGAGGGAAGCCCCTGTCCACCGCTACTGAGAAAGCAAGGAGGGGCTGCCTTGCTTATAGGGGTCTGAGCGGAATGTGTGTGGACCTGTCTCTTGTCATTCTTGGGGGGAAACAGCCATCCCTGCCCCTAAGGTCTGGCTGCTTCTCAAAGTGCTCAGGGGCTCCTTGGACACATGTCCCTATGCCAAGCAGCAGTGGTCAAGGGCTGGGGTCTCCTCGGGTATCTAGGGGCTCAGGGAGGGCATGTGCCTAGAGCAAGTTCATGCTTCTCTGCCTTTCTAGTCATTAAAACAGTACAAACTCGGACGGGAAAGATAGCTGAGCAGTTAAGGAACTTGCCTACAAAGCCAAAAAACCCAGGTTCAATTCCCCAGAACCCACATAAGCCAGATGTACGAGGTGGCACATGCATCTGGAGTTCATTTGCAGGGCTAGAGGCCCTGGTGCGCCCATTCTCCTCTCTCCCCTAAATTTTATATAATATATATATATTTTTGTTTTTCATGGTAGGGTCTCCCTCTATCCCAGGCTGACCTGGAATTTACTATGTAGTCTCAGGCTGGCCTTGAACTCACAGTGATCCTCCTACCTCTGCCCCCCAAGTGCTAAGATTAAAGGCATATGCCACCACGTCCTGCTTATTTATCTATTTTTTAAAAAAAGTACAGGGGCTGGAGAAATGGATTAGTGGTTAAGGTGTTTGCCTGTAAAGCCAAAGGATCCTGGTTAGATTCTCCATGACCCAGGTAAGCCAGATGCACAAGGGGTGCATGTGTCTGGAGTTCGTTTGCAATTGCTGGAGGCTCTGGCATGCCCATTCTCTCTCTCTCTCTCTCTCTCTCTCTCTCTCTCTGTGTGTGTGTGTGTGTGCTCTTTCTCTCAAATAAATAAAATATTTTAAAAATAAAAAGTAATTTTAAAAAACTACATACTCTGCTGCAGAGACAGCTCAGCAGTTAAAGGTGCTTGCTTGCAAAGCCTGACAGCCTGGGTTCAATTCCCTAGATCCATATAAAGCCAGATGCACAAACTGGCACATACATCTGGAGTTTGTTTGCAGTGGCAGGAGGCCCTGGCATGCCCATTCTCATTCTCTGCTTGCATGGCTAATGGCCCTGGGGTGCCCATATACTCTCTCAAATAAATAAATTAAAATGTTCAGCCTTTGGGCTGAAGAGATGGCTTGATTAAGGCACTTGCCTGTGAAGCCTGGAGACCCAGGTTCAATTCTCTAGGTCCTACATAAGCCAGATGCACATGGTGGCATATGAGTCTGGAGTTTGCTTGCAGTGGCTAGGGGCCCTGGCATGCCCATTCTCCCTCTCTCTCTGTCTCAAATAAATAAAAATAAATCTTTAAGGGTGGAGGGAGGGTATTACCATGGGATATTTTTTATAATCATGGAAGATGTTAATAAAAATTGAGAATTAATTAATTAATTAATTTTAAAAAATGTTCGGGCTGGAGGGAGCACTTAAGGTGCTTGCCTGCAAAACCAAAGGACACAGGTTCAATTCCCCAGTACCCACATAAGCTTACATGGAACCTAGAGAGTCGAGCATGGGTCCTTAGGCTTCCCAGGCAAGCACCTCAACTGCTAAGCCATGATTCCAGCAGTTTTATTGTTATATATATATTTACAAGGGAAGGAGACAGAGAGAAGAGAGAAAAACACACACATACACACGAGTGGGGGTGTGGAGGGGGAAGAATAGGCACCCCAGGGCCTCCTGCCACTGCAAACAAACTCCATATATATGTGCCACATTGTGCTTCTGGCTTTCCGTTGGTCCTGGGGAATTGAACCAGGGTTTTTAGGCTTTGCAGGCAAGCACCTTCACTACTGAGCCATCTCTCCAGCTCCACTGTTCCTTTTAAAACTTTCATGGTGAGCCGGGCATGGTGGCGCACACCTTTAATCCCAGCACTTGGGAGGTAGAGGTAGGAGGATTGCCGTCAGTTCGAGGCCACCCTGAGACTCCACAGTAAATTCCAGGTCAGCCTGGGCCAGAGTGAGACCCTACCTTGAAAAACAAAACAAAAACAAAAACAAAACAAAACTTTCATGGTGAGTAAAAAAAGAAATTGAGTTTTCATCCCAAGCCATCACAACAAAACCATCATCTCTGTTACCTTGTGAAGTTGTAGGCCAATACCAGCAGCCATCTTTCCTCCATAGGATTCTGAGAATATGTAGAATGGAACCATCTGGCAAGCAAAGTTTATAGAGAATTAAATATCCTAACTGCCTGTTAATTCACACAATGACTTTTATATTTTATTTTATTTATTTGAGAGAAAGATGCAGATAAGAGAGAGAATGGGCATACCAGGGCCTCTAGCCAGTGCAAACAAACTCCAAATGCACGCACCTCCTTGTGCATCTGGCTTACATGGGTCCTGGGGAATTAAATCTGGATCCAAAGGCTTCGCAGACAGTGCCTTAAACTCTAAGCCATCCATCCAGCTCATAAATAACTTCTAAATTTCTTTTGTTTTTCAAGGTAGGGTCTCACTCTAGCCCATGCTGACCTGAAATTCACCATGTACTCTCAGGTTGGCCTCAAATGCACAGGAACGCACAGTGATCCTCCTACCTCTGCCTCCTGAGATTAAAGGTATGTACCACTACACCCAGCAATTTTTAAATTTCTGGACAGATAAAACAAATCTGGGGCTAGAGCAATGGTTTAGCAGTTAAGGCACTTGCCTGCAAAGTCCAAGGACCCAGGCTCAATTCCCTAGTACACATGTAAAGCCAGAAGCACAAGGTGGTGCATGCATCTGGACTTTGTTTGTAGTGGCTAGAGGCCCTGGCATGCTCATTCTCTATCTGCCTCTCTCTTAAATAAATAAAATATTTTTTAAAATCTGCTTTTGTTCTCTCTCCCATATCTAATGATGTCTGGCTAGACAAAACCCCACAATCCAAACTTGGGAGTGAACAGGGTTTCTCAGAAAACCAACTGGCATTGGGTTGAGGAAATGGCTTAGCGGTTAAGGCATTTGCCTATGAAGGCTAAGGACTCCGGTTTGATTCCCCAGGACCCATGTAAGCCAGATGCACAAAGGGGCACATGCCTCTGGAGTTTGTTTGCAGTGGCTGGAGGCCCTGATGTGCCCATTCTCTTTCTTTTCTTTTTTTTTTTTTTAATTTATTTATTTGAGAGCAACAGAGAGAGAGAGAAAGAGGCAGATAGAGAGAGAGAGAGAGAATGGGCAGATGCGTGTGGCCCCTTGTGCATCTGGCTAACGTGGGTCCTGGGGAGTCGAGCCTCGAACCGGGGTCCCTAGGCTTCATAGGCAAGCGCTTAACCGCTAAGCCATTTCTCCAGCCCGCCATTCTCTTTCTATCTGCCTCTTCCTCTCTCTCTCTCTCTCTCTCTTTCTCTCTCTCTCTCAAATAAATAAATAATAAAATATTAAAAAAAAGAAAATCAACTGGCATTGAACTTGGGAGAGTTCACACTTACTCCAATCAACACCGTCACTACTGCACAGCTGGGCCTGAGCCTTTGCCTACCTGGAATTCTTTGTGACAATCAAAGAAGCTCTTCAGGAGAACCATCATGTCCGAAACCACCATATTCAGGTCCGTAGAGTAGGCATCACTCTTGTTCACGTAACTGAAGCCGGTGCCCACAGGATTATCCACAAACAGGAGACTGGCAGCCTGGAGCTACAGCACACCACCAAGGAGAAAAGAACGTGAGAAACAATGGCCAGTAATTATCCTTCCATCACCCCACAGGTACTCAGCAAAAGCCCACATGCTTACTGACATTGGTGTGGTGATTTCATCTAATTGCTAAGAGGGACTTTTCTTTAAAGGGACAGCGTGAGAGCAAGGACGCTGCCTAGTCAATAGAGGGCTTGCCCAGCAGCCTGGAAGCCCTGGGCAGCATCCCCAACATGCCATAAACCAGCAGTGGTAGCATAAGCCTGCAATCCTAGCATTCAGGAGGTAGAGGCAGGAGGATCGCTTTGAGCTCTAGGTCAGCTTGAGACTACATACTGAATTCCTATCAGTCTGGGCTAGAGCAGACACCCTGCCTCAATAAAACAAACAAACAAACAAATTCAAGGCCATCTTTGGCTTCATTATCAAGGTTTTTTGTTTTTGTTTTTGGGTTTTTTTTTTTCCTTTCCCCAAGATAGGATCTCACTCTAGCCCAGACTGGCCTTGAACTCATGGTGATCCTCCTGTCTCAGCCTCCCACGTACTAGGATCAAAGGTATGTGCCACCATGTCTAGTACATATCAAGGGTCAGTCTGGGCAGGAACTTAAAGCAGTAAGTGTATACTTTCTTCCTGATTAATCTAATTAGCCACGTGTAGTGGCTCAAGCTTTTAATCCCAGCACTTGAGAGGCTGAGGTAGGAGGATTCCTGTGAGTTCAGCCGGCCTAGGGCTACAGAATGAGTTCTAGGTCAACCTGGGCTACAGTGAGACCCAGTCTCAAAAAGGGAGGGGGGAGAGTGGGAGAGTTGGCTTAGTGATTAAGGCACTTGCCTGTGAAGTCTAAGGGCCCAGGTTCAATTCCCCAGAACCCATGTAAACCAAATGCACATGATGGCACATGCTTCCGGAATTCATTCATTTGTAGTGGCTAGAGGACCAAGTGTGCCCAAAAAAGAAAAATAAAAAAGGCCTGGAGAGATGGCTCAGCAGTTAAGGCATTTGTCTGCTTGTCTGCAAAGCCTAAGGACCTAGATTTGATTCCCCAGTGCCCACATAAAGCCAGATGCACTAGGTGGCCCATGCATCTGGAGTAGCTAGAGGCCATGGGACAGCCATTCTCTCTCTAGATGCCTTTTTCACTCCCTCTCTCTTAAATAAATACAATATTTTAAAAAAAATAAATAAATAAAAACGGGCTGAAAATTACAAAATGGTGCATCTGAAAGGATCCTTGCTAATGGTATCCAGCCACATTATTTGATGTCCAGGAAATCCAAGCCCCAAAAGGCCGTGCGCAATGAATGTCACAGAGCTGGGGAGCTGCCAGCATCACCAGGACCAGGACCCAAGCTCTCTGCCCCCTGCCTTTGGTTCTGGGAGGCTTGGGGACAAACCAGAGGGGATGGTACTTCGCTCCTGCTGCCACAAGAAGCAAGTGTAGGGTGCGAATTGAAAAGAACGAGGTTGCTGGGGAGCACGAGGGTTGAGCAGAGGAGTGGGGGGGGGGAGTGATGCTAAGAATGAGGGTGTGGTGGCACACGCCTCTCATCCCAGCACTCGGAAGGGCAGAGGCGGGAGGACTGCTGTGATTTTGAGGCCAGCCAGAGACCACATGGTTAACTCCAGGTCAGCCTGGGCTAGAGTGAGACCCAAGCTCCCTCCCCACGGCCCCCCCCCAAAAAAAAGGAAAGAAAGAAAAGAAACTGAGGGGTGGCCACAAGAACAGAGAACCAGGGGTACATCAAGGGGCAAAGAGAAGAAGGACTTGAAGGCTTGAGGACGAGGGCGGGAAAGAACAGGGACCGGAAGTTGTGCCCGTGGTCCGCGGGTGCAGAGCACGTGGGTAAGGACAGGGTCCCCAGTGTCAGCTAAAGGAAGCTTCCTTTCCTTTTCTCTCATTTTTGTTTTTTGGGGACAAGGTTTTACGTAACCCAGGCTGGCCTTGAACCTTCTCTCCAGCCAAGGACGGCCTTGAACTCCAGACGGTTCTACTCTGCCTCCCGAGGGCTGGGACCACAGCTACGCATCACCACCCTGGCAGTTTCTGAAGGTGGCTGGAGAAGGGTCGTGGAGATGGAGGAGGAAAAAGACAGGGGAGGCTGGGCAGGAGAGGACGGCTGTGGGTAAGAGCTCAGGCGTCAAGTGAGGCGCAGCAGCAGACTGCGAATTCTGTGGCCCTGCCCTGTGCTGTGGCGGGCTTCACGGGGTTGGGCCTCTCAGAGGCCCAAGGGCAGGCACAGTTGGGGGCAGTCTCCGAGGTACCCAGGTAGTTTTTCGCGGCTTGAGGTCACTGTCAAGAGGTCCAATTTCCTCAAAGTTTCCAAATCCAGTGCTGGAGCCGCCTGGGCCGCCCTGTGGAAGAGAAAGAAAGAAACACAAACCCAGACAATATTCAGCCAACATCTAGCTGTTCTGACCGGTGACCACATCCACAATAAATGACTTACAATGCAGTGATGGCTGGTCATCCTGCAAAAAGGTTGCCTTTGCTTTTTTCTTCTTTCTTTATTTTATTTATTTATTTGGTTTTTATGAGGTAGGGTCTTACTCTAGCCCAGGCTAACCTGGAATTCACTATGTAGTCTCAGGCTGGCCTCAAACTCACAGCGATCCTCCTACTTCTGTCTCCTAAGTGCTGGGCTTAAAGGCATGTGCCACCACGCCTGGCATGGATTCATTTTCTGCTGGGCATGGAGGTGCATACCTGTAAACCCAGCACTTAAGGAAGTGGATGCAGGGAGATCAGGAGTTAAAGGTCATCATCCTTTGCTACATAGCCAGTTTGAAACCAGCCTAGCTACATGAGACCACATCTCAAAATTAAATAATTAATTTAATTAATAAAAAAATCTACTGGGCATGGTGGTGAACGCCTTTAATCCCAGAATACAAGAAGCAGAGGTGAGAGGAATGCTCTGAGTTTGAGGGCAGCCTGAGACTACAGAGAGAATTCCAGGTCAGCCTGGGATAGAGCAAGGCCCTATCTTCAAAAACAAAAACAAAAGCAAAAATCCCTCAGGTGTGGTGGTGCATGCCTTTAATCCCAGCACTTGGGAAGCAGAGGTAGGAGGATCACTTTGGGTTCAAGGCCACCCTGAGACTACATTGTGAATTCTAGGCCAGCCTAAACTAGAGTAAGACTATACCTGGAAAAAAAAAAAAGGCAAAATAAGTAAATAAATGGTTTAGCAGGTAAGAGCACTTGCTGCAAAAGCCTAAGATCCTGGGTTTGAGCCTCAGTATCCATGTGCAAGTTGGGCATTGCTGTTTATGCCTGTGACCCCAATCCTGAGGGGGACAGAGGCAGGAGGAACACTAGGACCTACTGGCAGCCACTCTCACAGATGAATGGTGAGCTCTAGGTTCAATGCGCAACTCTGTATGCATCTTCTCACACATACACACACATACCACATACCACTACAACACATGAGCCAAAAAAAAAAAAAAAAAAGCTTTTAAAAAAAGGACCTATTTTTCTTTAGGGTACCAGGGATTTCTGCATCTCTTTGAAAAGACTGAGGTGGGATAAGGGACCCTCAGAGATCTTTCTGGCCTCCTGCTTTGCTGTGTTTGTGCCTTGGCCTGCTGCGGGTCTCATGCACCAGCGGCACCAGAGGAGACTTTGAAAAGCACCTCCTCAAATCGCTTTCCCTTCAAAGGAGACCAGTAACAGCAAGGTCCAGAGACAGATGCAGTTGGCCCTGGGCCTCTCAGTAATTAGGGGCTCCATCTGAGCTGGATCCCAGGGCTGGAAAGATGACCCAGCAGTTAAAGTGCCTGCCTGCGAAGCCTAACGACCCAGGTTCGATTTCCCCAGGACCCACGTAAAAGCCAAATACACAAGGTGGTGCATGCATCTGGAGTTTGTCTGCAGTGGCTAGAGGCCCTGACCTGCCCATTTTATCTATATCTGCAACCCCCCCTCAAATAAATACATAAATAAATAAATAAAGATAAGGCAACATAACATTTAACCCATCATTTAAAAAATAAATAGCTTTAGCCGGGCGTAGTGGCACAGCTTTTAATCCCAGCACTGGGGAGGCAGAGGTAGGAAGATCGCTATGAGTTCAAGGTCACCCTGAGACTACATGGTGAATTTCATGTCAGCCTGGACTAAAATAAAACCCTACTTTGAAAAACTAAAAAAAAAAAAAAGAGGTAATAATAATTAAATGAACTGGAACCTAGTCCTTTTAACTTTCTTGCCTTCCCCAAAAGTGGGAGACTCTCTCCTTGGGGCCCTGTGGATTGACAAGATACCAGGTCCAAGGGTCGGTTTAGTTATAACATAACCAAGTCCTGGGGGGGGGGGGGGACCACGTGATACCATGCACATCCAGAAACAGTGGAAAAGCAGGATTCTGAACTGCTGCTCCATCCTGGGGCCCCAGGGGCTTTGAAGGGCTCACAGGGAAGGGGAGGGTCAGGTAGGGTTAACCTTGAGATGGTGATGGCAGGAAGACCTTGGGAGAGGGTTGAAGGAAAGGAGGGCGGTGTTCTGGACAAACTGGAGAGCTGGCTGAGCTGAGGGTAGAGTACGAGGAGAGATTCCTCAGCTGAGGCAGGGCACAGGCCCAGGGCTGAGAACAAAAGAATGTAGTCTCTCTCTGCAGGGCAGGATGGGTAGGAGAGGGAAGAAGAACACACCACAAGCCAGGGTGTGGTCACACATGCCTGTGATCCCAGCACCGAAAGACAGGAGGGTCATGAGTTCAAGGCTAGCCTGGGCAACATAGCAAGATTTTTGCCCATTTTCTCTCTCTAGAAGGAAGAAGAAGATGAAAAGGAGGAGGAAGACAAGGAACAGGAGGAGGTTAGGAGGTAGGAAACAAGCAGACTAGGAGGCAAGGCTAAGGGCTGGCTGGACAACTTAATAGGCTCCCCCAGGCAAACGCTCCCTACACTGGCACTTTGAACTGACATCAACCCTGTATGATAAAATCAGAAGCTCCGACTCCCTTTGATTACATCCATTTTGCATCTTCAGGTTTCCTAACAGTAGTAAAAAGTTCACAAACCAGTTGGAGATGCTCATCGCGGAGCCATTAACAGAAGCACCAACAAGAGGAAAAGGTGCGACTCGGATGCCGCACAGTAGGGAAACAGGTCAGTAAACCACGTCTGCAGGATGAGTCATGCTGTTCAGAATCACAAACCATGAAACAAAAATCAAGTGGCAATGTTGAGAAACGCTTATAGAGAATACACAATAAGTTAAAACAAAGTATGTCTCTTCAAATGAGACCGGGTCCTCATTGAGATGAGACTCAAAACAACGGGGAGGATGCTGAGAAGCCCAAAGGCTTTGGTTTTGGCGGGAGAAAACCCATTTCCCGGTCTATTCCCTTCTCCTGCCCCCTTCCCAGTGAGAGGAGAACCCACATAAAGGAGGCGACTATCTGTGTGACTACCAAAAATGACCACATCTTTTGCCTTGAACTTTGGGGACAAGAGGGATGTCAGTGGGTCCCAGGGCTACCCAGTGACTATGAAATATGATAAATGTGTCAGTGAATGAACTGAAATGCTTAAATGACTAGAGAGTGTTCCTAAAATAGCTTGCTACTCCACTCATGATGTAACCTTAATTCTCCAAGAATGCCCCCTCCCCCAAAGAAGTCAATGCATGAATCCTTGGTGGGACGCTAACAGTGACCTCTTTTTAAATGTAAAGTAATCATTTCTTCTAATCATATTCTATTCTTCTTCCTTGGGCCTCTGGGGAAGTGGAAAAAATGCAGTTTCCAGGCTTCAGTTGTGCACAGCTTCAAGCAGCATCCAGCTTGGCTTAAAAGGCTAGCCTAACAAATAGACTCAAACTGGAAGCCTCCGGGGCCAGGCAGAGGCTAAGGGCAGAGCAGATCGCAGGAGTTGAGGGCTCCCTTCTCCAATAGCTCCTGCCCGCTTTGAAACAAGGTGGACGGGGGTAGGGAACACGCTGCTATTCAGCTCTGGGGACAGTATACTCAGCCTTCAACTTGCTAGATCTCCTAACTTTTGGAAACAGGATGAAAATGTTCCAACTTGAGCTGGAGAGATGACTCAGCAGTTAAGGCACTGGTCTGGCAAGCCTAATGACTGGAGCTCAATTCGCCAGTGCCCATGCAAAGCCAGAGAGATGCACAAAGTGACATGCCCACTTTGTCTGTCTTCTTTCTCTACTTACAAATGAAAAAATATTTTGCGGGCTGGAGAGATGGCCTAGTGGTTAAGGCACTTGCTTGCAAAGCCAAAGGACCTGGTTCAACTCCCCAGGACACACATAAGCCAGATGCACAAGGGGATGCATGCATCTGGAGTTTGTTTGCAGTGGCTAGAGGCCCTGGAGTGCCCATTCTCTCTCTCTCTCTCTCTACCTGCCTATTTCTGTATCTCTCTCTCAAGTAAATAAATAAAAATAAAATATTTTTTTAAAAATATTTAAGAAAATGGGAGTCAGCCTGAGCTACAGTGAGACCCTACCTCAAAAAACCAAAACAAGACAAGAAAAGAAAATGGAAGCTGGGCATGGTGGTGCACGCCTTTAATCCCAACACTTGGGAGGCAGAGGTAGGAGGATCGCCATGAGTTCAAGGCCACCCCAAAACTGAATTCCAGGTCAGCCTGAGCCAGAGTGAGACCCTACCTCAAAAAAAAAAAAAAGAAAGGGAAAAAATGGGACTGGAAAGATGTTGTAGCAGTTGGGACACTTATCTTCAAAGCCAAATGACCCAGGTTTGATTCCCCAAATGTAAGGATGGTGCATATGTTGAGTTCATTTGCTGCAGCACGCTCTCTCTCTTTCTCTCGCAAATAAATAAAATAATTTTAAAAATAAAATAAAATGAAACCGGGCTTGGTGGCATACACCTTTAATCCCAGCACTCGGGAGGCAGAGGTAGGAGGATCGCCATGAGTTTGAGGTCATCCTGAGACTACATAGTGAATTCCAGGCCAGCCTGAGCACAGTGAGACCCTACCTCAAAAAACCGAAAAAATAAAATAAAATAAAATAAAATAAAATAAAATAAAATAAAATAAAATGTCTCAACTTTAAAATGTTAGCAACCAATTCATTCAAAACAACTCTGCGAGGCCTGGAGGGATGGCTCCGTGAGTAAGAGCGCAAGTGATGTGAGCACGAGGCCACGACTTTGTTCCCCAGAACCCACGCAAAATGCAAGGCTATGAATGCCTGTAACCCCAGTGCTGAGAAAGGCAGAGACAGAAGGCTCACTGGGACTGCCTGGTAAGTCTGCTTTGTAACAACAGTGAGCCTTAGATGCAAAGAGAGACTCTGCCCCCCCCCCCAGTCTTCCTCTATATTCTGCATGCACGCACATGGGGTACACAGACACACGCACGCACCCACTATCAAGCAAAAGCAAAAGCTTGCAATTTGTGTTTTGTTTTGCAGCGCTGGGGCCTGGCACATGCTAGGCAAGCTATCTCCCACTGAGGTACATTCCTACCCTGTGGAAAAAAAGTCACTGTTTTTCAAAACAATGTTGTTTTTCTGCAAAACCTAGAAAGTTCCCTGTGGCCAGGCAGAGACAAAAAGGAGGCCATGGCCAGGCGTGATGGCTCACACCTTTAATGCCAGTACTCAGGAGGCAGAGGCAGGAGGACTGCCATGAGTTCAAGGCCACCCTGAGACTACATAGTGAATTCCACATCAGCCTAGACTATAGCAAGACCCTACTTCAAAAAATAAATAAATAAATAAATAAAATAAACTAAAAAAAGAAAACCAAGACCCAGAGAAGGGAAGTGTCTACAGCTAAAAATGACAGGAAGGTACTGAAAACCCAGGTCTTCCAACTAGCAGGCCCAAGCTTGTCCATGCCCAGCCTTTCGCTGTCAACCATGCCGTACATCCATCACCTGGGCTGACCATATAGCCTCCTCTTCTGAGCATCTTCCTACGTGGCTCTCAGGCAGAGCCCCATCTCTACCCCTCAGAAGAGACATCTAGAAGTGGAGGAGAGGAAGGCCCTCCCTCCAGTCTTCATCCCTTTGTCATTGCAGCAGGAGTTCTGCACTGTTGGGCCAGGGAGGCAAGGCCTATGCTCTGGGAGGCCCCATGTGCACCTCAAGGAGGTGAGTACCGGGGAGCACTATTTACTGGTGAGCCATCTAGAGTTTCAAACAACATGTGGGCGGCACCCGCACCTTTCAGAGGCTGAAGCAAGACCTGGTTCCTCAACCCCTCCTTAAGAACAGTAGTTTTCCAGCCCAGTAAGGCCACCACTGGCCAGCCACTTCAAGAATGCAGCAGGAACCTCCTCCTCCCCTCCCTGAGGCAGAGCTCACAGGTTAAAATGCAAACACACTTTGTGGGTAAGGCTAGGGCCTCATATTTTCACTCAGATATAAAAGCCTGCTGGAAGTTCTTTTAAAACATGAGCTTTAGGCAGAGTCAGGGCTACAGAGTGAGTTCCAAGTCACCCTGGGCTAAAGCAAAACCCTGCTTCAAAAAAAAAAAAAAATCAAGGGGGCTAGAGGGATGGCTTAGCAGTTAAGGCTTTTGCCTGCAAAGCCAAAGGATCCTGGTTCGATTCCCCAGGACCCACATTAGCCAGATGCACAAGGGGGCGCTTGCACCTGGAGTTTGTTTACAGTGGCTGGAGGCCCTGGCGCATCCATTCTCTCTCTCTAGCTCTCTCTCTTCCTCTTTCTCTGTCAAATAAATAAAAATAAGCAAAATATTTTTTAAAAAATCAGCGGGGCATGGTGGTGCACACCTTTAATCTCAGCAGTTGGAAGGTGGAGGTAGGAGGATTGCTATGAGTTCAAGGCCACCCTGAGACTACAGAGTGCATTCTAGGGCTTGGGCTAGAGTGAGACCCTATCTCAAAAAAAAAAAAAAATATTACTACTAAGCCGGGCATGGTGGCGCACGCCTTTAATCCCAGCACTTGGGAGGCAGAAGTAGGAGGATCATTGTGAGTTCGAGGTCACCCTGAAGCTCCATAGTGAATTCCAGATCAGCCTGGGCTACAGTGAGACTCTACCTTGAAAAACAAAAAAATAAATAAATAAAAAATAAAAATCCTACTAATAAATTATTAATTAAAATAAGCAAATAAAATGATCCTGAGATGGGCTGGGGAGATGGCTTGGTAAGTAAAAGTACTTGCTATGCAAGCCTGATACAGAGTTCAGATACCCAGATGTAAAACCAGATGTGAAGCCTGGTGTGGTGGCGCACACCTTTAATCCCAGCACTCGGGGAAGCAGAAGTAGGAGGATTGCCGTGAGTTCGAGGCCACCCTGAGACTCCATAGTGAACTCCAGAACAGCCTGAGCTAGAGTGAAACCCTACCTCGAAGATAAAAAACCAGATGTGGTAGTACATGTCTGTAATCCCAGTACATCTGCAAGATGGGAGGCAGGGACAGGAGACTCTCTGGAAACTTGCAGGCCAGCTAGCCTGGGTATGCAGCCGTGAACAACGAAACCCTGCCTCGAACAAGATGGAGGCATCAGAGGTTTGTCTTTTGACCTCCACACGTGTGCTGTGTCCCAACCACCCACATTCACACTCATACACACACAAAAGACCCTGGAAAAAGGCCAGTAAACAGGGACTCCTTCACCCTTATTTGGCCTCCTAGGCCACACCCTTACTCCGTCTCTCTCAGAAGGATGAGCTCAGTCCTTCAATGCTGAGCTGGGCACCCTTAAGAACCAGCAAGAAACCGGGGAGCTAGTGCCTCAGGTAAGAGTACTTGCTGTGCAAGCAAAAGGACCTGAGTTCAATTCCCAGCACCCAAGTTAAAAAAAAAAAAAACACAACCCAGGAGCCAGGCATGGTAGCACACGCCTTTAGTCCCAACACTCAGGAGGCAGAGGTAGGGGGATCTCCATGAGTTTGAGGCCACCCTGAGACTACATGGTGAATTCCAGGTCAGCCTGGGCTACAATGAGACCCTGTTACAGTCAGCTTCACATTGCTCGTAGAAATCACCCGACCAAGAGCAGCTTGTGGGGAAAAAAAAAAAAAAAGGTTCACTTTGGCTTACAGGCTTGAGGGGGAGCTCCACGATGGCAGGAGGAAACGATGGCATGAGCAGAGGGTGGACATCACCCCCTGGCCAACATAAGGTGGACAATAACAACAGGAGAGTGTGCCAAACACTGGCAAGGGGGAGCTGGCTATAACACCCATAAGGCTGCCCCCAACAATACACTGCCTCCAGGAGGCATTAATTCCCAAGTCTCCATCAGCTGGGAACCTAGCATTCAGAGCACCTAAGTTTATGGGGGACACCGGAATCAAACCACCACAGACCCTATCTCAAAAAAAAAAAAAAAAAGCCAGGTAGGGCCATGCATGGTGTAAGTCCAGGGCTGAAGGATGCGGACAAAGGAGGACTGCTGGGGAATCACCGGATCAGTCAGTCTGAGGGAAATGGCAGCTCTGTGTTCAGTGAGAGCCTCTCTCAAGGAAATAAAGGAGAAGAGCAACAGAGGAGGACACCAATGTGCACGGCACATCTGCCCGTACACACACACACACACACACACACACACACACACACACACAGACCAAGCAAAGAGGTAAGAGAGGGAGACCTGGCCTTAACACGAGACCAGGCCAGAAAGCTACTTTACCTGAAGCCACATGACCAGAGGCAGTTCTGAGAAGTTCTTGCAAGGGTTGGTGGCATAGTAGAGCCACCAGAACATGTGGGCATCCTTTCGGACAGTCACATAATCCCATACTTCCTTGCCTTCTTGTGCAGGCCAGCCAATGACAGCTCCTGAAACTAAAGTTCAATGTCATTGTCCTGAAGGATGCATCACATCCAGGTGAATTACAAAGGCTAGAGATGTTTTGTATTTCAGGTAATTTACCTAAAATGTATCATGGGGGGATAAGGTGCAGGGTGAGGGGAAGGAGGGGGACAATTGAGCTGTGAAAAACGAAGCCAGACTTTCAGACCAGCCTGCGCAACATCATGAGGGGGTGAAGAACACTTGCCTAACGGGGGCTGCATGACTTGTGGGAGGCCCTGAGTTCAGTTCCTCTTAAACGTGGGGTAAGCCAGGCGTGGTGGCGCACGCCTTTAATCCCAGCACTTGGGAGGCAGAGGTAGGAGGATCGCCGTGAGTTCGAGGCCACCCTGAGAATAGAGAGTGAATTCCAGGCCAACCAGGACTAGAGTAAAACCCTACCTTGAAAAACCAAAAAAAAAAAAAAAACAAAACAAGGTGGGGTGAGTGTGGGTGTGAAGAGGACAGTCCCCGGTGAGCATTTATAGTCTCCTATTTCCTCCTTCCTGCCTCTTTGGAAAGTAAAAGAATAAAAACTTGTCCCAACAGAGAAGAGATGGGAAGAGATGAGGAGACAATATTGTCTTGTAAATTAAAAGAATGAAGAGAGCCTGGCATGGTGGCACACGCCTTTGAGCCCAGCACTTGGAAGACAGGGGTAGGAGGATCACTGCGAATTCTGACTTCCAGCCCAGACTGACAGGTCAGCCTGAGCTAGAGTGATATACGACTTTGAAAAAAAAAAGAAGAAAAAAGACAGAAAGAAACCATGGAGATTGGAGGGCGTGGTGGCCAAGCCACAAATTCTACTACTGAGGCAGAAGAACACAGGAGGATCAGGAGTTCAAGACCAGCCTCAGCTGCACAGGGAGTTTGAGGTTACATGACACTGTCTCAAATAAGAAAAACATGGGGGCTGGAGAGATGGCTTACTGGTTAAGGCACTTGCCTGCAAAGCCTAAGGACCTAGGTTCAATTCTCCAGGTCCCACATAAGCCAGATGCACAAGGTGGCACATGCATCTGGAGTTCATTTGCAGTGGCTAGAGGCCCTGACGCACCCATTCTCTCAATCTCTCTACCTCTCTCCTCCCTCTTTCTGTCTCTAACAAATAAAGACTAAAGAAAAACATGCTGGGTGTGGTGGCACATGTCTTTAATCCCAGCACTTGGGAAGCTGAAGTAGGTGGATTGCCATTTGTTTGAGGCCACCCTGAGACTCCATAGTGAATTCCAGGTCAGCCTGGGCTAGAGTGAGACCCTACCTGGAAAAAGAAAGAAAGGAAGAAAGAGAAAGAAAGAAAGACAGACAAACAGACATGATAAGAAAGCCAGAAAGCACATAAGGAGCAAAGCACAATGGCTAAAATATTATACATGTGGTTCTAAGAGTCTATAAAGTGACACAAGATTATAGTCTCTTTGAAAATGACAGATAAATTAGAACTGGAAAAAAAAGAAAGAAAATGACAGATAAGGCTCAGGTCCCTTCTAATCTAACTCCCTGTCATTTCTCCCCTCCCAGGTGGTGACTACTGTTAAAAATAAGGGGTAGAGGCCGGGCGCGGTGGCACACGCCTTTAATCCCAGCACTCGGGAGGCAGAGGTAGGAGGATTGCTGAGAGTTCGAGGCTACCCTGAGACATACATAGTGAATTCCAGGTCAGCCTGGACTAGAGTGAGACCCTACCTCGGAAAAACAAACAAACAAAAATAAATAAAATAAGGGGTAGGGCCCGGTATGGGAGCGCATGCCTTTAATCCCAACACTCGGGAGGCAGAGGTAGGAGGATGGCCACTCTGATGAATTCCAGGCCAGCCTGGGCTAGAGCAAGACCCTAAGTCAAAAAACCAAAATGGGTAGGGCTAGAGAGATGGCTTAGTGGTTAAGGCCTGCACAGCCAAAGCCACTTAACGTAAACCAGATGCACACTGTAGCACAAGGGTCTAGATTTCATTTACAGCGGCTGGAGGCTCTAGTGTGTCCATTCCCCCCCTCCTCAAATAAATACAGTAAACATTAAAAAAAGGGGGGGGGAGGTACCAAGGCGAGATGGTGCAAACCTTTTTAATTCCAGCACTGGGGAGGCAGGATCACTCTGTGAGTTCCAGGTCAGCCTGGGCTAGATAGAGTGAGGTGTTACCTCAAAAAATAAAAGGAGAGCCGGGCATGATGGCACACACCTTTAATCCCAGCACTTGGGAGGCAGAGGTAGGAGGATCGCTGTGAGTCCAAAGCCACCCTGAGATTACAGAGTAAATTCCAGGTCAGCTTTGGGCTAGAGTGATAAGCTACCTTCAAAAAAATAACCCAAAAAGTAAAAAACTGAAAAAAATAAAAGAGGGGGGGGGGCTGGAAAGATGGCTTAGCAGTTAAGCATTTGCCTGTGAAGCCTAAGGACCCCGGTTCAAGGCTGGGTTCCCCAGGACCCACGTTAGCCAGATGCACAAGGGGTCGCACGCATCTGGAGTTCGTTTGCAGTGGCTGGAGGCCGTGGCGCGTCCATTCTCTCCTTCTCTCTGTCTCTTTCTCTCTATGTCTGTCGCTCTCAAATATAAATAAACAAAAAATTTAAAAAATAAAAAAAAAGGAAGGGGTAGTGAAATCCAGGTCAGCCTGGGCTACAGCAAGAACCTACCTTGGGAAAAAAAAAGGGGGGGGAGGGATAACATACTTTACATTTCCCAGACACAAGGTACAGGGCCTGATGAGTCCCCATTTGCCAAGACTAAACCATAGCTGCTATGCAACCTTCCTAAGATTAAAGGACCAGTTTAAGTTCAGTTCAAATTTTCTGTCCCTGATGAAGATGGGGAAACGTTTTGCTAACTGAAGAATGAAAATCAATTTGCAAGTCATCCTACTAAACACAAATTTATTTTTGCCCAAAAGTGTGCCGGTGGAGGTAGATGTTATTTCTTTCTATCCTGACCAAACATAATGGACCAGCCTCTAAAAAAAAAAAAAGAGGGCTGGGGAAATGGCTTGGTGGTTAAGGCGTTTGCCTACAAAGCCAAAGGAGCCAGGTTCGATTCCCCAGGACCCACGTTAGCCAGATGCACGAGAGTGTGCATGCCCTGGAGTTCGTTTGCAGTGGCTGGAGGCCCTGGCCCGCCTACTCTCTCTTCCTCTTTCTCTGTCAAATAAGCACATAAATAAAAATAAAAAAATTTAAAACAGAGAGCCAGCGAGCAAGCCAGGGGTGGTGGCACACGCCTTTAATCCCATCACTTGGGATGCAGAGGTAGGAGGATCGCTGAGAGTTCAAGGCTGCCATGAGACGATATAGTGAATTCCAGGTCAGCCTGGGGCAGAGTGAGACCCTAACCTCGAAAAACAACAACAACAACAAAAAAAGAAAGAAAGAAAAAGTCCCAGTTGTGGCAGGATTTTCCAGAGTCTCTGGCTGCACATCTCAGCTCAAAAATCAAAATAACTCTAGAACCTCTTTCTACAGCCAATCACGAGGAAAAGGGAGGTGGTTTTCAGACTGTGGAAATCTCATGAGCAGGCAGTTTCCAAAGTCACACATTTGTTTCTGCATGTGGTATCATCAAACTATACAAGAGTCAAAAAGTGGGCTGGAGAGATGGCTTAGTAGTTAAGGTGTTTGTCTGCAAAGCCAAAGGACCTCGGTTCAATTCCTCAAGACCCACGTTAGCCAGATGCACAAGGTGGCGCATGCATCTGAAGTTCATTTGCAGTGGCTGAAGGACCTGGTGCGCCCATTCTCTCTCTCTCAAATAAATAAGTAAAAAATAAATTATATATATACATGTATGTGTATGTATAAAGGGTACAACTGGGTGTGGTGGTGCATGCCTTTAATCTCAACACTCAGGAAGCAGAGGTAGGAGGATCACCATGAGTTCAAGGCCAGCCTGAGACTACACAGTGAATTCCAGATCAACCTGAGCTACAGTGAGACCGTACCTCGAAAAACAACAACAACAACAAAAAAAAAGGGTACAGAAAGCATTTTGAGGGGAAAAACGAAGAAGCTCAAAAGCAATATAAATTACACAAGATAAGCACCACGAAGAAGGAATTTGTTAAAGAAACAAACAACAACAACATAAACCCTTGGGGCTGGTTCAATGGTTAAAGGTAGGTACTTGCTTACAAGGCCTGAAGACGCGGGTTTGATTCCCCAGTAGTCACGTAAAAAAAGCCAGATGCCAGTATCTGGAGTTCCTTTACAGTGGCAGGAGGCCCTATCTCGAATAAGTAAAACACAAACCCACTAGCAAACTTTCATCCCTGCAGAGACAGCCGGCAGCCGGTGCGCCTTCCGTACCTACCCGCGCCGAGACCCAGCAACAGCGAAAGCAGCGACAGCCACCGCGGGACGAGAAGGCTGCACCGCTCCTGCTCCATGATGAACAGCGCGCGGCAGCAGGGACCACGGTCTGGACTTGACGCCCAGCACGTAATGGACGGGCCAGGCCTGGGTGGGTCCAGGGGGCGGGCCCGGCTGGGTCGGGGGCGGAGCTTCAGCCAACTGGAGAGCACCATTATGTAGCGCGCCCTCTGCTGGGAGTATCAACCTAGAAGGGCTGCAAGAGCCCCCGGAGACAGTCCTGCTTGCTTTGCTTACTTCTGCAGGTCTCGGCCACTTAGGGAGGGGTTGCCCGAAGGAGGCATTTAATATGTTTGACTTCCGGTTGTAGGACTGCATTGAGAAACTACAGAGGGATAGCCACTGTCCTTCCTGCCCTTCCTGCCTTCCTATTTCTACTTTTTTCCAACAACAACAAAAAAAGCTTAGCTTTTGTTTTGTTTTGTTTTTTTTTAATTATTTTTATTTATCTATTTGAGAGAGATGAGAGATAGAGGCAGACAGAAGGAGAGAAAGGGCGCGCCAGGGCATCCACCTGCTATTAACAAACTCCAGATGCATGCGCCCCCTTGTGCATCTGGCTTACGTGGGTCCTGGGGAATCGAACCTTGGTCCTTTGGCTTTTCAGGCAAGTGCCTTAACCGCTAAGTCTCTTCTTCGGTCCCCTGTTTTGTTTTATTTTGAAGTAGGGTCTCCCTCTAGCCCAGGCTGACCTGCGACTTACTCTGTATTTCAGGATGGCCTCGAACTCATGGCAATCCTACCTCTGCCTCCTGAGTTCTGGGATTAAAGGCGTGCACCACCACGCCCGGCTTGGATAATTTTTTTGGGGGGGGAGGGTTTCAAGGTAGGATCTCACTCTGGTCTGTGTAGTCTCAGGGTGGCCTTGAACTCATGGTGATCCTCCTACCTCTGCCTCCGGAGTGCTGGGATTAAAGGCGTGCGCCACCACGCCCGGCTTGGATATATATTTTTTTTTGAGACAGGGTCTCACTGTAGTCCAGACTAGCCTTGAGCTCACAAAGATGCTCCTACTTCAGCTTCCAGAGTGCAGGGACTAAAGGCGTGAGCCACCATATCCAGCCTATACTCATATCCACACACATCCCCCATTACCCTCTTTTGTCCCCCTCCTATTCCCACGGAACCCAAAAGGCCTAACATTTAAAAATATTTTATCTTATCATATGTATTTATGACAGAGAAAGAAGACAGGCACACCAGGACCTCTAACCACTGTAAACAAATTCCAGACTCATGTACCACCTTGTGCATCTGGCTTTACATGGGTACTAGGGAATTGCACCTGGGTCCTTAGGCTTTGCAGGTAAGTAAGTGCCTGAACTATCTCTCCAGCCAGGCCTAACATTTTAAAAACTGCATCTGCCTTCAGTCAGGTAAGTCTGTACTAGTTGACCAGTTGATCATTCAAAACTTAGATTTCAGGCTGGAGAGATTGCTTAGTGGTTAAGGCACTTGACTCCAAAGCCAAGGGACCCGGGTTTGATTTCCCAGGACCCACATAAGCCATATGCACAAGGTGGCACATGCTTCTGGAGTTTGTTTGCAGTAGCTGAAGGCCCTGGCATGCCCATTCTCTCTCTCTCTCAAATAAATAAAATAAATATTTCTTTTTTAAAAAAAAAAAGGCTCAGATTTCATTTTCATAGATGTACTTCTTAAATCATTATTTTCTCTCTCTCTCTCTCTCTCTCTTTTTTTTTTTTGTTTTGTTTTGTTTTTCGAGATAGGGTCTCACTCTAGCCCAGGCTGGCCTGGAATTCACTACGTAGTCTCAGGGTGGCCTCAAACTCACCTCAATCCTCCTACTTCTGCCTCCTGAGTGCTGGGATTAAAGGAGTGCGCCACCACGCCCAGGCTGACCTGGACTGCACTATGTAGTCTCAGAGTGGCCTTGAACTCACGATGACCCACTTACCTGTGCCTCATATGTGCTGAGATTAAAGGCGTGCACCACCATGCCTGGCTTGAAATCACTATTCTTTTTTAAATTACATGTATTATAAGCATAGAAATGTAAAGGAAAAAAAGGCCATACACAAGTGGTAATACTTTCAGTATTCTTTTTTTTTTATTTTTTTCTTTTTCGAGGTAGGGTCTCACTCTGGTCCAGGCTGACCTGGAATTAACTATGTAGTCTCAGGGTGGCCTTGAACTCACAGTGATCCTCCTACCTCCGCCTCCCGAGTGCTGGGATTAAAGGCGTGCGCCACCACACCCGGCTTTACTTTCAGTATTATCTCATACTTTTAGTTAATCTTAACATAGTATTAAAATTTGTATATTTTTCTCTTTCAAGAATCTGTGATCAACATTACTCTGTACTGTTACTTTACCTTCAAACAAGACATTTAAAAGAGGGTATTAGGAGCATGGGGAGTGAAAAGTAAGTACCCAGTAGCCGTGTGTGTGTGTGTGTGTGTGTGTGTGTGTGTGTGTTTTCACCTACCAGAGCTAGGAAACAGTAAGACTTGCAGGAGAGTCAGTCATCTCTAAGTACTTTGTTTCAAGAGGTCCGACAGCAAAACTCAATAAACAAGAAAAGCTTCCCTGACTCTCTTTTTCCCGCCCAGCCCCTCTTCTCATCAGTCAGCTCAGGGGCCCAGGTTCTCTCCTGGCCTAGAGTGTTCCAAACGCCTGAAATTGTATAGGCCAGTATCACAGATCACCCTCTGGGGAAACATTTGTAAAACATAAAATTAAAGTTAGAGCCAGGTGTGGTGGTGCATGCCTTTAATCCCAGGAGACAGAGGTAAGAGGATTGCTGTGAGTTCGAGGCCACTCTGAGACTACATAGTGAATTCCAGGTCAGCCTGGAAAAAAAAAAAATAGTTTCGTGATGGCACACGCCTTTAATCCCAGCACTTGGGAGGCAGAGGTAGGAGGATCACCATGAGTTCAATGCCACCCTGAGACTACATAGTGAATCTCTGGCGTGCCTTTAGCCACTGCAAACAAACAAAAAGAGAGGAAGGAAGGAGGGAGGAAAGAAAGACGGAAAGAGGGGCCGGAGAGAAGGCTTAGCAGTTAAAACACTTGCCTGAAAAGCCAAAGGACCCAGGTTCAGCTCCTCAGGACCCCTGTAAACCAGATGCACAAAGTGGTGCAAGCATCTGGAGTCCCCAGTGGCTGGAGGCCCTGGTGTGCCCATTCTTTCTCTCTCTCTTTCTGCCTCTTTCAAGTAAATAAATACATAAATAAAAGAAGGGAAGAAAAAAGGAAAGGGAGAGAGAACAAGAGGGAGGAAAGCACAGATTCTCTTAACCATTCCACCTTTAACCATTTTCCCAGGTCCTGCTGTTTTAAGCAGAATGTTTGCTACTACCATATATAGCTATATTTTTGCATGTAGTGTTTCTCACACCTAAGGTTATTTTTCTAAAATAAACAGAAGTGATGCTATTGTATAAAAGTTTACCATTATATTACTTGAAGTAATAGAGTGAGCTTCCTTAGTAATGATGATGGAAATACTGGTTAGGGTAGTGCCGGGCGTGGTGGTGCACCCCTTTAATCCCAGCACTCGGGAGGCAGAGGTAGGAGGATGGCTGTGAGTTCGAGAACACCCTGAGACTTCATAGTGAATTACAGGTCAGCTTGCACTAGAGTGAGACCCTACCTCAAAAAAAAAAAAAAAAATGCTGGTTAGGACCCAGAATTGTATTGTAAAATGATGGTGCTCTGATTGGGGGAGGCCCAGGAACTTCCCAGGGTCATGAGAATGTCATGTTTTGGTAACAATTTGGGTTACACAGTATATAAATTTTTCAAAATTCAGCAAATGTGAAAAGATATGCTAATTTTATATCAGAAGGAAAAATGTAAACAAAAACTTACCTTAGTCAATATGTGTGTTGACATGTTTAGAGGGAAGCTTTTTTTTTTTTTTTTTTTGGTTTTTGAGGTAGGGTCTCACTCTGGCCCAGGCTGACCTGGAATTAACTATATAGCTTCAGGGTGGCCTCGAATTCACAGCGATTCTCCTACCTCTGCCTCCAGAGTGCTGGGATTAAAGACGTGCGCCACCACACCCAGCTCAGTGTAAACTATTCTAACATAAATTATATTGGTAAATTGTCACATGCTGTTACAGCTTATTGAGTGCTGACTCAGGGAATGGGCTAAGCCCTTTCCTCAGACCCAAGCATGTTTATAGGCCAAGGGTTGAGCTGGAAAGTCAATCATTTCCCAAGCTATCTGGCCCCCGCCCCACCCTAAATCTTAACACTTGAACAGAGGTCATGATTGTCTGTCCCCTGGTATAAAAATGCCCATAAAGCCAGGTAAGGTGGTGTACACCTTTAATTCCAGCACTTGGGAGGCTAAAGTAGGAGGATCTCCTTGAGTTCAAGGCCAACCTGGGCTATAGAATAAATTCCGGGTCAATCTGGGCTAGAGTAAGATCCTGATTCAAAAATAAGGCTGTGGTGGAAACTACTGGAAGCCTCACAGGGAAGGAGACCTCTGTTCGGTAACTCTCCAGATGTTTCTTCTGCTGGATGTTTTGTTGTTCAGTAACCAGCTTGATGTTCTGCTTGCTTCTATTTGCTTTTTTTTTTTTCTTTAATATTTTTTATTCTACTTTATTTGAGAGAGAGAGAAATATGCAGGGAGGGAGAGAGAATGGGTGCGCCAGGGCCTCCAGCTGTTGCAAACAAACTCCAGATGCATGTGCCCCCTTGTGCATCTGGCTTACATGGGTCCTGGGGAATCGAACCTGGGTCCTTTGGCTTTGTAGGCAAGCACCTTAACCACTAAGCCATCTCTCCAGCCCGCCCCCTTTTGTTTTTTGGTTTTTCGAGGTAGGGTCTCATTTTAGCTCAGGCTGACTTGGAATTCACTATGTAGTCTCAGTGTGGTCTTAAACTTACGTGATTCTCCTACCTTTGCCTCCTGAGTGCTGGGATTAAAGGCATGCACCACCACGCCGGTAGATTCGTCTTTTTTTTTTTTTTCAGGGGAGATTATGTAAAATTTTAATAAAGTTTTATTTTTAATCTATTTATTACACACACACACAGAGAATGAGAGAATGGGCACATCAGGGCTTCAAGCCACTGCAAATGAATTCCAGACACATGTACCACCTTGTGCATCTGGCTTATGTGGGTACTGAGGAATTGAACCTGGGTCTTTAGGTCACAGGCAAGCACCTTAACCACTAAGCCATGTCTCCAGCGCTGCTTTCACTTCTCAATTAGGTTAATCCAATCATTTCTGCTACATGTTGTTTAATGCCCTGTTGAATGTTCTGTTCTTTATGTGCCATTTCTTCTTTCCCTCTCTCTCTCTCTCTCTCTCTCTCTCTTTTTGTTTCTTTTGGTTTTTTCAAGGTAGGGTTTCACTCTAGCCCAGGCTGACCTGGAATTCACTGTGTAGTCTCAGGCTGGCCTTGAACACACAGCGATACTCCTACCTCTGCCTTCAGAGTAAACCTATTCTTAAATTGTCTTGATGGGCTGGAGAAGTGGCTTAGCTGTTAAGGTGCTTGCTTGTGAAGCCTAAAGACCCTGATTCAATCCCCCAGTACCCACATAAGCCAGATGCACAAAGGGTGCATGTGTCTGGAGTTCGTTTGCAGTGGCTACAGGCCTTGGTGTGCTCTATTTTCTCTCTCCCTCTCTCTCTCTCTCTCATAAATATATAAATAAATAAATGCATATATATATATATATATATATATATATATATATATATTTTTTTTTATATTTTAGGTTTCCCAAGGTAGGGTCTCATTCCACCAGCTCAGGCTAACATCAGAGTGTCATAGTGGCCTTGAACTCTCAGCGATCCTCCTACCTCTGCCTCCCGAGTGCTGGGATTAAAGGCATGCACCACCATGCCTGGCTAAATAAAATATTTTTTAAAAAAAGAAAAAAAAATGCCAGACGTGGTGGTGCACACTCAGGAGGCAGAGGTAGGAGGATCAGGATCTCGAAGAGTTTGAGACCCCTTGAGACTGCATAGTGAATTCCAGGTCAGCCTGGGCTAGACTGAGACCCTACCTCAAAAAAAAAAAAAAAAAATATATATATATATATATATATATAAAATCTCATCTACTTCTTTTTATTTTTTGGTTTTTCGAGGTAGGGTCTCACTCTGGCTCAGGCTGACGTGGAATTCACTATGTAGTCTCAGGGTGGCCTTGAACTCACGGCAATCCTCCTACCTCTGCCTCCCAAGTGCTGGGATAAAGGTGTGCGCCACCACGCCCGGCTTGTTTGGTTGTTTTTCAAGGTAGGGTCTCGCTGTAGTCCAGGCTGACCTGGAATTCACTATGTAGTCTCAGGGTGACCTTGAACTCAAAGATGATCCTCCTACCTCTGCCTCCCGAGTGCTGGGGTGAAAGAAGTGCTCTGGCTTATCTCATCTGTTTTCTAAGGTAATATTGTTTCCAGGATGGAAGTTTTTTTATGGTAACTTTATTTTTTTTTTATTAACAACTTCCATGATTGTAAACAATATCCCATAGTAATACCCTCACTCCCCCCATTTTCCCCTTTGAAACTCCATTTTCCATCATATCCCCTCTCCCTCTCAATCAGTCTCTCATTTATTTATTATTTTTTTTATTTTTGGTTTTTTCGAGGTAGGGTCTCACTCTAGCCCAGGCTGACCTGGAATTAACTATGGAGTCTCAGGGTGGCCTCGAACTCACAGTGATCCTCCTACCTCTGCCTTCCGAGTGCTGGGATTAAAGGTGTGCACCACCACACCCAGCTCTCATTTATTTTGATGTCATGATCTTTTCCTTCTATTAATGGTCTTGTGTAGGTAGTGTCAGGCACTGCGAGATCATGGATGTCCAGGCCATTTGTGTCTGGAGGAGCACATTGTAAGGAGTCCTACCCTTCCTTTGGCTCTTACATTCTTTCCGCCACCTCTTCTGCAGTGGACCCTGAGCCTTGGAAGGTGTGATAGAGATATTGCAGTGCTGAGCACTCCTCTGTCACTTCTCAGCACCATGATGCCTTCTGAGTCATCAGGGTAGAAGTTTTTGATGACATAAGCAAGGACAACTCAAGTTAAGACACCTTCAAAAGACTCATTAACCAAGAATCAGCAAACAATAGGCCACTTATATTGACAAATGCTCTAAGTAGGTACCCTGAAATCTCTTCCACCTCTAGATGACCTTTTACTGGAGCAACACTTCATTCCATTAGTTTCCTAATCATTGGAACTAAAGGCATAAAAAGCATCTGGAAGCCAGGTGAAGGCTTGTTATCCAATCTTTGTTTTTGTTTCCTGAGGTAGGTCTAACTTGCCTTGAACTCATGCTGATCCTCCTGTCTCAGCCTCCAAAGTATTGGGATTAGAGATGTAAACCATACTTGACATTAAAATTCCAATCTTGGGGCCTGGAGAGATGGTTTAGCAGTTAAGGCACTTCCCTTCGAAGCCTAAGGACCCAGGCTCGATTCTTCAGGGCCCACATAAGCAAGATGCACAAGGTGGTGTATGTATCTGGAGTTTCCTTTGCAGTGGCTAGAGGCCCTGGTATACCCATTCTCTCTATCTGCCTCTTTCTCGCTCTTAAATAAATAAATATATTAAAAAAATAAAATAAAATTCTAATCTTGCTGGGCATGGTGGCACATGCTCTTAATCCCAGCACTCGGGGGGCAGAGGTAGGAGGATCTCTGTGAGTTCAAGGCTACCCTGAGACTACATAGTGAATTCCAGGTCAGCCTGAGCTAGAGTGAGACTCTACCTCGAAAACAACAACAAAATTCCAATTTTGAGGCTGAGGAGATGGCTCAATGGATCAAATGCTGGGTGGGTATGGTGGCCCAGCTATTATCTCAGCCATAGGGAAGTGGATCCCCAAGGCAAACTGGCTAGACCAGACAAGCAATGAGCTCTAAAGTCAAGTGAGATCCTTCCTCAGTAAATCAACTGGAAAGTGATTGAGGACAACATCCAGCGTCAACTTCTGGCCTCCACATCCGTATGTGCGCATGCGCGCACACGCGCACGTGCACACACACATACAACCTATAGGAATACGATAACACGTATACGCATGCATGCCCACCATAAATGTGCAAAACAAAATACCAATTTTTTTTCGAGGTAGGGTCTCACTCTAGCCCAGGTTGACCTGGAATTCTCTATGTAGTCTCAGGTTGCCCTCAAACTCATGGTGATTCGTCTATCTCTGCCTCCTAAGTGCTGGGATTAAAGGCATGCGTCACCACACCTGGCTAAGAGTCCAATATATATAAAAACATTTTTATTTGAGAGGAAGAGAATAATCATGAGTGTACCAGGGCTTCTTGCCTCTGCAGATGAACTTCAGACACGTGTCACTATGTGCATCTGGCTTTGCATGGGTACTGGCTAATTAAACCTGGGCTGTCATGCTTTATAGGGGAAACAACCTCAACAGACCTAAGGGAAGCCATCTTGACATTCTCCAGGAGTTACAGCAGAATAAAGATTAACACCAGATGATATCTGGTGTTAGTCTTTCCCTAAAGTCAAGACAACCTGCCCCGGTACATGCTGCACACCACCATCTGGTGTTTGCTCTCGCCCTTATCTGGTGCTTGCTCTGTGCTGACGCCCAAATTCTGCTTTTGTAAACCATGCTTGCTTGCTCTTGCAAAATTAATTAGGGGGGAGGGGGATGACTGAAGAGTGAAGGGCAGGAATGTGGTTTTTGTCTTTAAAAACTCACTGTAGAGATAGGCTGTTGCTGCTCTCTTCCTCAGCATCCAGCTGTGGAGAAACAGACACTGACTGGCCTGAATAAAGGATCTCCCTTTCAAATTTTATTCGGGTGCTCTTCTGTTCATTTCTGGTCTGGAACTTGTTACACAAGTAAGCATCTTTAACCACTGAGCTATCTCACCAGCTTTTATAAATAAATATAGTATTGCTCAGTGGTTAAAGGTGTTTGCTTGAAAAGCCTTGTCAGCTTGGGTTCAACTACCCAGTGTCTACACAGGGCCAGATGTGAGGAGAGGGAGAGGGAGAGAGAGTATATAGGCACACCAGAGCCTCTTGGTACTGCAAATGAACTCCAGATGTATGCACCCTTCTGTTTATGTGGCCCTACATGGGTCCTAAAGTTTGAAGTTGTTGTTAAGAAAATATCTGAGGAAGCCGGGTGTGGTGGCACATGCCTTTAATCCCAGTACTCGGGAGGCAGAGGTAAAAGGATTGCCATGAGTTTGAGGCCACCCAGAGACTACATAGTGAACTCCAGGTCAGCCTGAGGTAGAGTGAGAGCCTACCTCGAAAAACCAAACAAAAGAAAGGAAAAAAGAAAATATCTGAGGGTTGGAGAGATTTTTTAGCAGTTAAAACAATTGCCTGCAAAGCCTAAGGACCCAAGTTTGATTCCCCAGTACCCACGCAATGCCAGATGTACAAGGTGGCACATGCTTCTGGAGTTTGTTTGTAGTGGCTAGAGACCCTAGTATACCCATTCTCTTTTTCTATCTGCCTCTTTCTTTCTCAAATAAATAAAATATTTTAAGAAGAAAATATTTAGCTGGTCGTGGTGGCGCACGCCTTTAATCCCAGCACTCAGGAGGCAGAGGTAGGAGGATCGCCGTGAGTTCGAGGCCACCCTGAGACTCCATAGTGAATTCCAGGTCAGCCTGGGTTAGAGTGAGACCCTACCTCAAAAAACCAAAAAAAAAAAAAAAAAGAAGGAAAGAAAATATCTGGGGGGGGGGGTTGCTAGGGAGATGGCTCAATGGATAAAGGTGCTTGCTTGCAAAGCCTAATGGCCTGGCCTGGGTTCAGTTCCCCAGTACCGATGTAAAGCCTGATGCACAAAGGCACATGCTTTTGGGGTTCATTTGTAGTGGCCAGAGCTCCTGGCATGCCCATACCCTCTCTCTTTCTCAACTAAATATAATTTTAAAAAGAAGAAAATGTCTGAGGAGCGACTGAGTTCTCACTCCCTCTCTCTCTTTTTCTTTCTTTCTTTCTTCTTTTTTATGTAGGATCTCATTCTAGCCCAAATTGACCTGGAATTTACTCTGTACCTCCAGGCTGGCCTTGAACTTACAGTGATCTTCCTACCACAAGCTCCCGAGTGCTGGGACGAAAGGTGTGTGTCACCATGCTTAGCAGGATTGAAGATTTAGCTTAGTTGGCAGAGTGCTTGCCTAACATGCACCACATGAGGCCCAGAATGGGGATGGAGCAGCCGCTCAGCAGTCAGAGGCCCTCACAAAGCTTGCAAAGTATGACTGTCTAGGCTCGATTCCCCAGTTCCCATGTACTCTTTCTGTCTCTCAAATAAATTAATCAAAGATAAAGGGGGGGGGGGCTGGAGAGACGGCTTAGCAGTTAAGGCGTTTGCCTGCAAAGCCAAAGGATCCTGGTTCGATTCTCCAGGACCCATGTAAGCTAGATACACAAGGGGGCGCATGTGTCTGGAATTTGTTTGCAGTGGCTGGACGCCCTGGTGCGCCCATTCTCTCTCTCTCTCACCCTGCCTCTTTCTCTCTCTCAAACAAACAAACAAACAAACCTTTAGGGGCCAACAATGCTCACTGGAGCAAAAACAACATCTTCAGCAAATGGTGCTGGAGAATGTGGACAGCTGCAATGTAGAATGAATTTGGATTCTCTCCTCTCACCTTGCATAAAAATGAACTCCAACGGGGCACACGCCTTTAATCCCAGCACTCAGGAGGCAGAGGTAGGAGGATCGCCATGAGTTGTTCAAGGCCACTCTGAGACTACCGAGTGAATTCCAGGTCAACCTGGATGACAGCAAGACCCTACCTCGAAAAACCAAAAATAATGGGCTGGAGAGATGGTTTAACAGTTAAGGCATTTGCCTGTGAAAATTGAGGATCCAAGTTCGATTCCCAGTACCCACGTAAAGCCAGATGCACAAGATGGCACATGCGTCTGGAGTTTGTTTGCAGTGGCTGGAGGCCCTGGCGTGCCCTTTATCTCTCTCTGTCTCAAAATAAATAAATTAAAATATTGTTTAAGCTGAGAGCAGTAGGGCACGCCTGTAATCCTAACACTCAGGAGGCAGAGGCAGGAGGATCGCTGTGAGTTTGAGGCCATCCTGAGACTACATAGTGAATCCAGGTCAGACTGGGCTACAGCAAGACCCTACCTCTAAAAACCAACATGTATATTAAAAAAAAAATACCCCAAAACAATGCTGGGCATGGTGGCACACATCTTTAATCTCAGCACTCAGGAGGCAGAGGAAGGAGGATCACCGTGAGTTCAAGGTCACCCTGAGACTACATAGTGAATTCCAGATCAGTCTGGGCTAGAGTGAGACCCTACCTCAACCCCCCCCCAAAAAAAAAACAATAACAACAACAACAAAAAGGTGTGCTCCACCACATCTGGCAGGGCAGGGCCTCTAGCTACTACAAATAAACTCCACACTCACGCACCACTTTGTGCATCTGGCTTCACATGGGTATTTGGGAATCTAATCCAGGTTGTTAGGCTTTGCAGGCAAGTGCTTGAAGCACTGAGCCAGCCCCTAGCTCTCTTCTTGATGTCTTGATATATCCTGGTTCTCCCCAGTATTCTCCTCCACCTGTAAAATAGAACAGATTCTCCAATCAAAAGTGAGAGCAGGGCTGGAGGGATGGCTTAGCAGTTAAATTGTTTGTCTGCAAAGCCAAAGGTCCCAGGTTCAATTCCTCAGGACCCACGTAAGCCAGATGCACAAGGGGGCTCATGTGTCTGGAGTTCGTTTGCAGTAGCTGGAGCCCTGGCGCACCCATTCTCTCTCTCTCTCTCCCCCCCCTTCTCTTTCTCTTTCTCACTGACAAATAAATAAATAAAAATAAAATATTAAAAAAGGTGAGAGCAGTTTGAATTAAAAGGCATAATCTTGAGCCAGGCATGGTGGCACACGCCTTTAATCCCAGTGCTTGGGAGGTAGGAGGATTGCCGTGAGTTCGAGGCCACCCTGAGACTCCATAGTGAATTCCAGGTCAGCCTGGGCTAGAGTGAGACCGTACCTCGAAAAACCAAAAAAAAAAAAAAAAAAAAAGGCATAAGCCTAGTTATTAGAGATTTGTTGGTGTGTATATCTATTCATCCTTTCCATTTATTACTTTTTTGTTTTTTGTTTTTTGAAGTAAAGACTCACTCTAGCACAGGCTGACCTGGAATTCACTATGTAGTTTCAGGGTGGCCTGGACCTGTTGGAGATCCTCCTATCTCTGCCTCCCAAGTGCTGGGATTAAAAAATATTTGTTTTCACCTTTAATCCCAGCACATGGGAGGCAGAGATAGGAGGACCACTGTGAGTTCAAGGCCACCCTGAGACTACATAGTGAATTCCAGGTCGGCCTGGACCAGGGTGAGACCCTACCTCAAACTCACCCCCGCCAGAAAAAAAAAAAAAAAATTATTTTCAAGCAGAGGGAGGGAGAGAGAATGGGAGCAGCAGGGCCTGTATCCACTGTAAACAAACTCAAGAATCATGCACCATTTTGTGCATCTGGCATTCCATGGGTACTGGGGAATTGAACTCGGGTTGTTAGCAGGCAAGCTCTGTAATTGCTGAGCCATCTCTTCGATCCCATATCCACTCTTATTTATTTATTTATTTGAGAGAGAGAGTGAGAGAATGGGCACGCCAGGGTTACCACCCACATGTGCATCTGGCTTACATGGGTACTGGGGAATACAGCCTGAATCGTTTAGCTTTGCAGACAGGTGCCTTAACTGTTATGCCATCCCTCCAGCCCCCATAGTCACTCTTCTTAAAGAGCAGGGGAAGTTCACATTGCCATTAACTTTGTGTATCCTCCCCCATCCCACCTTCCTTTCTATCTCTCTCTCTATTTGCTGACCATTGACTTGTCAAGTAGCCCTTCCTTTCTTCCCTCCCTATTTCCCCTTTTTCTATCTTCATTCTAGTACTATGTCCATATTCTTATTATAGCTTACAATTAACTGGCCACTAGGAGCACACCTTTAATCTCAGCACTGGGGAGGCAGAAGTAGGAGGATTGCTGTGAATTAGAGGCCAGCCCGAGACTGCATACAGAATTCCAGGTCAGTCTGGGTTACAGCGAGACCCTGCCTGGGGGGGGGGGGGCGGCAGGAGGGAGGGAGGAGAACCAAGAGCGGACTGTCTTCCATGCTACCATGAGATGGGTCACCTCCACCTCATCTGCCTGGGCCCATAAATCATTACAAAGGAAGCAGTGGCATGAATGCTGCTCTCACAGCTCTCCTGAAATCAGCTCTGGGGAAATAGACACTGTGGTCATTCAAACCTCGTCAAAACAGAGATCCAGAGGCTACAGAGAGAAAGCAACACTAAGTCAGATCTCGACATGTCCACCAAGGCTCCGGGAACATTGTGGAAGAGGGAGAAAGATTGTAAGAGCCTCGGGGTGGGTAGGGATAGCCTGAGGCACCGTGTCCTCCCTCCCCCTACATTGACTGAGGCCTCTTGGTCCCCACAATGAATACTAATACCCCGAAGAAGACCTTTAGCAGAATTGCTGTGGGGGGAGGGGGTCTAAGAGTGCAACCTTTTTTTTTTTTTTTTTTTTTTTGGTTTTTCGAGGTAGGGTCTCACTCTAGCTCAGGCTGACCTGGAATTCACTATGGAGTCTCAGGGTGGCCTCGAACTCACGGCCATCCTCCTACCTCTGCCTCCCGAGTGCTGGGATTAAAGGTGTGCGCCACCACGCCCGGCCTTTTTTTTATTTTATAAAAAAAATCAATAATAATAATAATAAAAAGCTGGGCATGGTGACCCACTCCTTTAATCCCAGCACTCAGGAGGTAGAGGTAGGAGGATCATCGTGAGTTCGAGGCCACCCTGAGACTACATAGTAAATTCCAGGTCAGCCTGGCCTAGAGTGAAACCCTATCTCAACCCCCCCCCCAAAAAAAAACAATCCTTAGGACTGGAGAGATGGTCCAGTGGTTAAGGGCACATGCTTGCAAAGCCTAACAGTCTGGATTGAATTTCCCAGTACCTATATAAAGCCAAATGCACAAAGTGGCCCATGCATCTGGAGCTGGAGATTGTTTACAGGGGCAAGAGTTCGTCGTACACCCATAGTCTGTCTTTATCTCTGACTCCTTGCAAATAAATATTTTTTTTAAAAAGCCAGACATGGTGGCATACACCTTTAATCCCAGCACTTGGGAGGCAGAGGTAGGAGGATTGCAGTGAGTTCAAGGCCACCCTGAGACTTCATAGTGAATTGCAGGTCAGCCTGGGCTAGCGTGAGACCCTACCTTGAAACAAACAAACAAAAAATCCCCAAAAACAAAAACTCTTTAATCCCAGCACTTGAGAGGCAGAGATAGGAAGATCACTGTGATTCAAGGCCAGCCTGGGACTACAAAGTGAGTTCCAGGTCAGCCTGAACTAGAGTGAGACCCTACCTCAAAAAACAAAAACAAAAACAGCCCCCCCCCCAAAAAACATCAGGGATGTATCTGGAAAGGATTATACTAAATGAGGTAACCCAGGCCCAGAAAGTCAAACGTCGCATGTTTTCTCTCATGTGTGGATCCGAGCTACAAATATTTAGACTGATACATGAGTTGGAGTAAAAAATTGGTAGCAGAGGCCAGTAAGCTAGAAAGGGGCTAGAAAGAAGAAAGGAGAGGGGAGGACGTGAGATGGTATTCCACATATTTAAGTAGATGAACAGATTATTGGGGGTGCAATGGCCTAAATGAGTTCACAGGCAGAGACTAAGTAAAAGAAGGGTAGGGAAGGGTTAATCAAAACTTTAAGATGTTATGAGTAAGCCATATGGAAACCTAGTTTTTTGGTCAATGGTGCACCCAGAAGCCATAGACGGTTACTAGAAAAATTTCAGTGCCAGGGATGACAGCTTCTAGCGAGTTGTTAGCCAGGGAGGTCTCTGATGCCCCCAAAACATTACAGGCCCTTTCAGAGGCTCTTGGTTTCCCATCAGGAATAGATGGTGTGGTGGTTTGATTCATGTGTCCCCCATAAACTTAGGTGTTCTGAATGCTAGGTTCCCAGCTGATGGAGATTTGAGAATTAACGCCTCTTGGAGGCGGTGTATTGTTGGGGGCAGGCTTATGGGTGTTATAGCCAGTTTCCCCATGCCAGTGTTTAGCACACTCTCCTGTTGCTATTGTCCACCTTGTGTTAGCCAGGGGATGATGTCCATCCACTGCTCATGCCTTCGTTTTTTCTGCCATGGTAGAGCATCCCCTCAAGTCTATAAGCCAAAATAAACCCCCTTTTTCCCCCCTCCAAAAGCTGCTCTTGGTTGGGGGATTTCTGCCAGCAATGCAAACCTGACTGCAACAGATGGTAAGACCCTATTGCTGAGGACCTTACATGCTTGGGCTGCAAGTTACTGAGAAATCAAGCTGGAGCTGAGCTGAAAACCTCCTCCCTGTAGACCAGAAGACAGAAAGCTTGAAAAAGCTATGCTGCGTGCAGCCGTATGGGAGAGAGAAGTCATCAGTGAAAATAAACAACAGTGGACACTGCAAGTCTTCAGTGTGGCCAGCCATGCCAAATGACCAAACAGGTGTATTAGTGGCATGTCTCCTTGGGAGGAAACCAACTGCTCCCTGGACTGGAGGCCTGCTCCATGAGAGGGAACACATGCCTCATACTGAAAATCTAATCAAAAGCCTATGGAAAGCTGTGTGTGGTGGTGCATGCCCTTAATCCCAGCACTTGGGAGGCAGGGGTAGGAGGATCACCAGGAGTTTGAGGCCACCCTGAGACTACATAGTGAATTCCAGGTCAGCCTGAGCTAGAGTGAAACCCTACCTTGAAAAACAAATAAACAAACAAAAAAGCTTATGGAGTGTAATGCCTCCCCTTATCTGGCTAAATGCATGTATTATGCTCACCAAACTGCTATGTAAGCATTTTTCTTAATGCTCATACCCATAGATTAATGTTACTCTCACTTTTGGTTAGAGAAGCTTCTTGTTGCAGTCAGGTTTGCATTGCTGGTAGAAATCACCCAACCAAGAGCAGCTTTTGGGAAAAAGAGGTTTATTTTGGCTTAAAGGCTCTAGAGGAAGCTCCACGATGGCAGAGGAAAATGATGGCATGAGCAGAGGTTGGACATCACCCCCTGGCCAACACAAGGTGGACAACAGCAACAGGAGAGTGTGCCCAACACTTGCCAGGGGAAACTGGCTATAACACCCATAAGCCCACCCCCAACAATACACTCCTTCCAGGAGTCATTAATTCCCAAATCTCCATCAACTGGGAACCTAGCATTCAGAACACCTAAGTTTATGGGGGACACCTGAATCAAACCACCACACTTCTCTTTTCAGATGGCGGTGACCACTGGGATGATCTAAAAGGCACCACAGTGCTGAGAAGTGACAGAGGAGTATTCAGCACTGAAGCATATATACCCTCCAAGGCTCAGGGTCCACTGCAGAAGAGGTGGTGGAAAGTACATAAGCGCAAAGGAAGGGTAGGACTGGTTACAATGAAATCGTTCAGACACAAATTGGCCTCAATATCTGAGTCTTCAAACTACCTAGTACTACCTTCACAAGACCCTCATAATAGGAGGAAAAGATGACATCAAAATAAAAAAGAGACTGATTGAGAGAGGGTAGGGATATGATGGAGAGTGGATTTATAAAGGGTAAAATGGGGGAGGGAATTTATTGTCTATAGTTGTCGAAACTGTCAATTAAAGTAAAAAAAAAACAAAAAACAAAACCAAAAACCAGCACACGGGAGGCAGAGGTAGGAGGCTCACTGTGAGTTTGAGGGCCACCCTGAGACTACATACTGAATTCCAAGTCAGCCTGAGCTACAGTGATACCCTGTCCCAAAAACCGGAAAAAAAAAAAAAAAAAGAAACAAAAAGCCGGGTGTGGTAGCACATGCCTTTAATCCCAGCACTTGGAAGGCAGAGGTAGAAGGATCACCATTAATTCAAGGCCACCCTGAGACTGCATAGTGAATTCCAGGTCAGCCAGGGCTAGAGCAAGACCCTACTTCGGAAAAAGAAAAATACCAGCATAGTGAAAGACACCTGCAATCTGAGAACTGGGGAGGCAGAGGAGACAAATCAGAAGTTCCAGGTCATCTTCAGCTATGTAGCAAGTTTGAGGCCAGACTGGGCTACATGAGACTAGGGAGGCTAAAGTAGGATCATCATGAGTTTGGCCAACTTAGGCTACAGAGTGAGACCCTGATGATGCAGGATTCTGGAGTTCAGGGAGGGTTTATGAACTTCAACTTTTGGGCTCTTGTCTATTTTAACAAACAATTGAAAAAACAGACTGATGAGCCGGGCATGGTGGCGCACGCCTTTAATCCCAGCACTCACGAGGCAGAGGTAGGAGGATCGCCATGAGTTCGAGGTCATCCTGAGACTACATAGGGAATTCCAGGTCAGCCAGGGCTAGAGTGAGACTCTACCTTGAAATAAAATACAGGTAGGTATAAAACGTCGGGTACCTGCTACCCAGCTTTATTAACATTTTAGTTCTGGTTGTTTTCTCAAAAGCATGGCTTAGCTTCCATTTTTGTCTTCAATGGGGATTTGTGCTATTTTACCTATAGAAGGAATCAAGAACTGCCAGGCAGCACTTAGAAGCCACTCACTGCTTGGACAATTTTCCATTCGGATGGGTTAGCATCTTCTAAGCAGAGTTCAAACATTTCCCCCTTATGCATACTGGGCAAGTGCTCTGCTGCTGAGCAATGCCCTGAGCCGTTCAAATCTTCCTTTTTTTTTTTTTTTTTTTAATTTTTTGAGGTAGGGTCTCAAACACTTTTATTTAATTTTTAAATTTATTATTTTTTATTTTTCAGTTTTTCAAGGTAGGGTCTCACTCTAACCCAAGCTGACCTGGAGTTCACTATGTAGTCTCAGGGTGGCCTTGAACTCATGGTGACCTTCCTACCTCTGCCTCCTAAGTGCTGGGATTAAAGGTGTGTGCCACCAGGCCCAGCTAAATACTTTTTTTTTTTTTGTAATGAGAACAAGAGAGAGACAGAGACTGAGACAGGGCTGCCAGCCACTGCAATGGAAGTGCAGATGTGTGTGCCACCGTGTGCACATGTGCAACCTTGTGTGCTTGTGTCACCTTGTGCATCTGGCTTACGAGTGATCTGAAGAGTTGAACATGGGTCCTTAGGCTTCACAGGCAAGCACCTTAGCCGCTAAGCCATGTCTCCAGTCCTCAAACACTTTCTGAGACAGACCATTGTAAGCATGTAAATACTCAGCTTTATTTTATTTTATTTTTGAGATAGGGTCTCATGTTGTTCAGACTGGCCTTGAACCCACTGTGTAGCCAGGGATGACCTTGAACTCCTTGATCTTTTTGCCTTCATCTCCCGAGTGCTGAAATTACAGTGTCACCACTCAGGGCTCTAAGTCTTTGTTTTCAATATTATGGAACAAGAGTCTAAGTTGTTGGTGCTAAAATGCTGAAAATACATTTAAAAGATGTAGACAGAAAGAGTATAGGTGCACCAGGCCTCCTGCCACTTCAAACAAACTCCAGACACATATGCCACTTTGTGAATCTGGCTTTACATGGGTACTGGGGAATCAAACTCTAGCTGTCAGACTTTGCAAAGCAAGTGCCTTTAACCTTAACCACAGAGCCATCTCTCTAGTCCCTAACAGACATGTTTCTATGTCAATGTTACTTTCCTGGTTTAATTATTTCATCAGTTGTGTGTGTGCTATTTTATGATGCTTTGATCAACTGTGCACCATTAATAATAGTAATGTTAACTTAGGGCTAGATGTAGCTCAGTTACAGAGCACTTCTTTAGCATGTACAAGTCCCTGGGTTTGGCCCCAGCATCTCCCTCTCTCTCTCTCTCTCTCTCACACACACACACGAGTTAAATTAATCCAGAAGATCTACAACATTAGAATCACAGAATCACTGTACCTGCTGACAGTCAGGTATTTGCTAGGTTTGTGACCTTGGGGGAGTCACAACCTCTCTGAACCTTAAGTTTTTTTTTTTGTTTTGTTTTGTTTTGGTTTGGTTTTTTGAGGTAGGGACTCACTCAAGCCCAGGCTGACCTGGAATTCACTATGTAGTCTCAGGGTGGCCTCAAACTCAAGGCAATCCACCTACCTCTGCCTCCCAAGTACTGGGATTAAAGGTGTGCGTCACCATGCCCGGCTACCTTAAACTTTTTAGTATTCCAAATAAGGATACTAGTTCATAGTTTATACCATTGTCATGAAAATCAAATTAGTTAATACATGAGAAAAATAGAAATATGAGTTCAAGAAATAAATAAACAACAATACAATTTCCTTATTTATAAGTCTGGTCTTAATACTTTATAAAGGACAGAATAGGATGGGTATATTTATATTCTACTGGATGCATTTAGAAGAGGTAATGTTTTTTTAGTGGGCCACCATGTCTGGCCTCTTTTTAAAAAAGATTTATTTTTATTTTATTTATTTACTTGAGAGCGACAGACAGGGGGAGAAAGAGGCAGACAGAAAGAGAGAGAGAGAATGGGCACACTAAGGCCTCCAGCCACAGCAAATTAACTCTAGATGTATGCTCCACCTTGTGCATCTGGCTTATGTGGGTACTGGGAAATTGAGCCTCGAACTGGGGTCCTTAGGCTTCACAGGCAAGCACTTAACCGCCAAGCCATCTGTCCAGCCCCTAGAAGAGGTGATGTTTCTATTTTAAAATGTTAATATTTAGGACTGAGGGATGGTTCAGCAGTTAAAGACGTTTGTATGCCAAGCCTATCAACCCAGGTTCTATTCCACACTACCCATGTAAAGCTGGAGGCAAAGTGGCATGGCATGTGCTCTGGAGTTCATTTGGAGTACCCAGAGGCCCTGGCTCCCCCCATCCCCATCATGTGTAAACAAAAAGATTTTAAAAAATACAATATTAAAACAGATGATACACCAGTGATGCCATTTTTTCAACTGTGATGAATGGCCACCTAAATGTGATCAAAAAATTTTTTTTTAATTTTCATTTTTATTCGAAAGAGGCAGATGGAGAATGGGCATGCCAGGGCCTCCTTCCACTGCAAACAAACTCCAGACGCATGCACCACCTTGCGCATCTGGCTTACGTAGATGCTGGGGAATCGAACCGTGGTCTTAGGCTCCAAACCTCAAAGTTACTGTTTTTAAAGCCTCTAGCCAGTCGTGTTAGTGCACGCCCCACAGTAATGAGGGAGCTGAGGTGGGAGAATTGCTGTGAGTTCCAGGCCAGCTTGGGCTAATGTGAGACCTCAAAAAGAAAAAAAAAATCTTTTACATATATGAGCAAATATCTTGGCATTTCTCGCAGCGACTTGCCTAAATTGAGCCGTCACAGTGCAGGGAAGGAAAGCAGGAAAGACATATATCTCATGAAAATAAAGCAGCTCGCAGTTCTCGCGGCGGACGACGCCTGTAGTACACGTATACCACCCCTAGGCGGCACACGTCAGCGGGAGGGGGCGGGCCGCCAGGACACGCCCCTCGGAGCCCGGTGGTATCTCTCGGCTTCCGTTGAGCTCGAGCAAGATGGCAGCCTCCGAGGCGGTTAGGCTACGGCTTCAATTTGATTACCCGCCGCCAGCCGCCCCGCACTGCACAGTCTTCTGGCTTCTGGTGGACCTGAACCGATGCCGAGTCGTCACGGATCTCATCAGTCTGATCCGCCAGCGCTTCGGCTTCAGCTCCGGGGCCCTCCTGGGTCTCTACCTGGAAGGGGGTCTGCTGCCGCCGGCCGAGAGCGCGCGCCTGGTGAGAGACAACGACTGCCTCAGGTGCGCGCGCCGCGGGGAGGGAGGGGGCGGGGCGGGGGCGCGCCTGTGCGCGCGCACATGCACGCACGCACGCACGCACGCACGCCTGCAGGGGTCGCCTCCTGGCCGCAGGGCCGGGCGAACCCGGAGGATGGGGTGGGTAGCTGCTTGACCCGGGGAGTGGAGGACCCGGCGCAGGAATCTGCATCCCGGACGAGCATCCTTCCCCGGGATGCCTCTGATGCCGGGCGCACCAGACTTTGGGAACCGCTGTCACGCCGGCGAGCTGGGGCCGAAGCCTCTTGCTGCTTTGATTTAGCGAATGCTCACTCCCGACTGGCTTCCGTGTTCCGCGCGCAGATGGGGCCGGGGTCTGGGCCAAGCAAGGCCGGCCTTTTCGTGTGTCAGGCATAGTTCATAGTGGACAGAAAAGTCAATTATGTTTTCTTTTTCTTTTTTTTGGTTTTTCAAGGTAGGGTCTCACTCTAGCCCAGGCTGACCTGGAATTCACTATGGAGTCTCAGGGTGGCCTCGAACTCACGGCAATCCTTCTACCTCTGCCTCCCGAGTGCTGGGATTAAAAGCGTGCGCCACCACGCCCGGCTTCTTTTTCTTTTTAATTTTTGGTTTTTGAGGTAGGGTCTCGCTCTAGCCCACGCTGACCTGGAATTCACTACGGAGCCTCAGGCTGGCCTCGAACTCATGATGATCCTCCTACCTCTGCCTCCCAAGTGCTGGAATTGAAGGTGTGCGCCACCACGTCCGGCTGATCATGCTTTCTTTATCACGAGTGGCTTGCCCCACCTTGGTTCTTGTGTGGTGTCCACTGAGACTTCCGGTGGGTGTCAGCGTGCGTCTCACTCAGGCGTCTTGGTTTGCTCGGTTTACTTTGCAGTTGTGATGGGGATGTGGCTTAGTTAGTAGAGTGCTTGCCTACGATGCCTGAGGTCTTGGGTTCACCTGCACTGCATATACCGGGCATAGTGATAACATACTTGTAATATACCAGGAGGTGGAGGCGAAAGATCAAGGTCATCCTGTAGTAGGTACCTTGTTATTGCTGGGACAAAACACCCAACCAGAAGCAGCTTGTGGAAGGGAAAGATTCATTTTGGCTAGCAGTTTTGAGCAGAATATTCATCGCGATGGGGGAAGCATGGCAAACTAAGACAGCTGAGTGTGACAGCTTGTCACCTTGGCTGGGAGGAAGCAGCAAAAGTGAGGTAGCTGTGGCGGGAGAGATGGCTCAAGGGTTAAATGGCACTTGATTGCCAAGCCTGACTGCCGGGGATCATTTTCCCAGTAGCCACATAAAGCCAAGTACACAAAGTGGTGCATATATCTGGAGTTCATGTACAGTGACAGGAGACTCTGGCCCATCCATATTCACTGTCTCTCAAAATATATATATATATATAATTTATTTTATTTACTTGCTAAGGGGGCACTGGCAAAAATTTAAAAAAAAATTATAAAATCCCAAGACTGGGCTGGAGAGATTATTCAGTGGTTAAGGTACTTGCCTATGAAGCCTAAGCACCTGAGTTTGATTCCTCAATACCCATGTAAAACCAGATGCACAAAGAGGCACATGCATCTGGAGTTTGTTTGAAGCAATTGGAGGCCTTGGTGCACATTCTCTCTCTTATAAAAATATTTTAAAAATGCATATATAAGCCAGGTGTGGTGGTGCACGCCTTTAATCCCAGCACTCGGGAGGCAGAGGTAGGAGGATTGCCATGAGTTTGAGGCCACCCTGAGACTACACAGTTAATTCCAGGTCAGCCTGAGCCAGAGTGAGACCCTACCTCAAAAAAAAAAAAAAAAAAAATATATATATATATACATATATATATCTACACAAACACACGTACACATATGTATGTATGGTGCATATAATAAGCTCTTTTTTTGGCTCATTTAAAAAATTTTTATTGGATCTTTATGGTAAAATCGGGGGGGGGAGTGTAATAGGTGATGAATTAGTTCTCAGATCTCTCTTTTTTTTTTTTTTTTTTTTTTTTAAGGTAGGGTCTTGCTCTAGCCCAGGCTCACCTGGAATTCAGTATGTCATCTCAGGCTGGCCTCGAACTCACAGTGATTCTCCTACCTCTAACTCCCAAGTGCTGGGATTAAAGGCATGCGCCATCACCCCTGGCTCTCAGATCTTTTTTTGTTGTTGTTGTTGTTTTTTGAGGTAGGGTCTCACTCTAGCTCAGGCTGACCTGGAATTCACTATGTAGTCTCAGGGTGGCTTCAAACTCACAGTGATCCTCCTGCCTCTGCCTCTGGAGTGCTGGGATTAAAGGTGTGCTCCACCATATCCGGCTCTCAGATTTTTTTTTTTTAATGGAAGGAAGGGATTTATTGAAGTTTACAGATCCAGGAGAGGTTCCATAATGGCAGAAGAAGCTGTCCTGCTTTTACAGGACCAAGCACCGAGAGAAAAACCACAAGCCAAAAGCCACATAGCACAGCACACTTCAGGAACTCCAGCTAGGCACACTTTGCACATCTTTAGATTGGAATCTCAAACCCACCACCACACCTTAGGGCTGGACCCTAAACTGCCTCCAGCCACGTGGCTGCAGATCCAAACTATTAGCTAATAAAACACTGAATAGATGACCCCCAATATATTCAAACTATCACATTCCACCTCTGGCCCCCAACAGATTCAAAACCATCACACATTGTAAACTGTATTCAGTCCAATTACAAAGGTCCCCACAGTCTTGACCAACTTAAGATAGTTCCAAAGTCACAAGTCTCCTCTGAGATTTAAGGTTTTCTCTTAGCTGTGAGTCCTATAAAGTCAAACAAGTTAAATAGTTTTAACATATAAAAGCACTGAGTAGACATTTTCAACTGGTTTAAGGCATAGCAAGGAGAAATGAGAACAATGTAAACTCAACCATCATCAAGCAAACATCAAACTTCTGCAGTTCAGGTCTACTATAACCAGAGACTGGTACTCTCCACATTTTCCAATTCTGCTCCTCCAGCTGGGCAGAGTAGCCAGGGGAATATTTCCATCCCAAGCCAACAGTGCACTCCATGGTTGCCCTTGCATAGTCCTAGTATATCCAAAACATGTTCGGGTCTCCATGCAAACCATGGTCCATCTTCCAAAGGCTCTTCTGACCTATCAGGGTCATCACGCTCTGCCTCATGCGGCATCTCAGCAGGCTCCTGGAGCCATGTGTAATTCATGACCACTCCACCCATTTTTCATGCTTCCAAAACCAATACCAGGTGTGCAGGACACAGCCATATTCTTAATTCAGGGATGAAATAAATCTCAACCTTGAAAAGCAGGTTCCTTCTCCAGTCAACTTTTTCCAAAAAGAGTTTGCATTTCTATCATAGTCTTTCTGCAGGCATCTTCTCCATTGTTTTAATGTAAAGCAGTTGGGCCATCTTCCTTAAGATTGCTAATGTGTTTCACAATAGCAGCTTCAGCTTCAGAGAAAGAGGCAGATAGAGAAAATAGGTACACCAAGTAGTCTAGCCAGTGTAGATGAACTCCAGACATAGGCTCCACCTTGTGCCTCTTGTTTACATGGATACTGGGGAATTGAACCTGGGTCCTTAGGCTTTGCAGACAAGCACCTTAACTGCTAAGCCGTCTCTTCAGCCCAGGTTTTTCGAGGTAGGGTCTCACTGTAGCCCAGGCTGACCTGGAATTCACTGTATAATCTCCGGGTGGCCTTGAAAGATTACCAATAAATACAACTAACCTGCTTCTTTGGCTTCTGTACAATTGCTTGCTTTACCTAGACATAAGGACAGCCATTTTATGAAGGAAAAGCATGTTATACGTGACTTTCTGCCGTACGTGACTTTCTGCAACTAGCCGCCCGGGCCCAGATAAGGAACTAGTTAACTGAAATGCTGACCTTTGCCTTAGAAATCTGTGCTTGTTTGCCCACCTGTGCTTGTTTGCCCAACCCCTGTTTGCTCAACCGTAACCCCCTTACCCAATTTCTGGAAAGCCTCCGCTCAGAGACAATTGAACAATGCCTAACCGCAGGGGCCCTAGCTCCCTGCCTGGGGTCACGATCCCTGAGCCGAGGCGACACCCTGACGACATCTGAAGAATCCCTGGGCTGAAACATGTTTGAGATATTTCCGCATGTTTTATGATCTTTCCCGTTAAAACCCCTACCTCCCGGCTGCTCGGGGCTCTTCACCTCTCCTGCGTGAGGACTTCGTGTCGAGCCCCGGTGCACCGGTACAATAAACCTCTTGCGTCTTGCATTGAGAGCTCTCCGTGTGAGTGTCTTTGGGTCTAGTAGACAATCCCGCTTGGGGACCCTCCGGGGGCTCCCCACAGCCTCAAACAGCAATCCTCATACTTCTGCCTCCCAAGTGCTGGGATTAAAGGCATGTGTCACTACGCCTGGCATGACCTATTTCTGCTTATTTATTTGTTTATTTATTTTTCCATTGGCCGATGGTCCTTGATCTTGGCAATTTGCAACCATTTTCCGTATATGACTCCATCCTGCAGACATGCTTAGGAATATAGCTCACTCCAGCTCCTCTCTTCTTTTGACAGGGTTAAGTTAGAAGAGAGTGGAATTCCTGAGAATTTGGTAGTCGTCAGTAATGGTGACCATGATTCTCATTTCTCACCCAGAAAAACAAAGAAGCGGGCTTTTAGTTTGGTGGAGGATGATGAAATAGAACTAGGGTATAGCTACTCAAAGAAGCTCGGGAAGACGCAGGAGAACCGCGGCCACCATGACAAGGCCTTGGATCTAGAACCAAAGGCTGGGAGGAAGAAAAGCAAGAGAAAAAGCAAGGTGACATGTGGTACAGCAGAGGACGACGACGATGAACAGACCAAAAGGAATTCAGCCAAAAGAAAGGAGAGACGCGAATGCAAGAAACAGACGAGGAGCTCCAAGTCTGGTAAAGCACAGCCGGTGAAAGAGTGGTCCACGCAGAACTGCCACCCTCCCAAAGGTTCCCCCCGAGGCAGCCTGGCAAAAACCCGGAGGAAAGGTGGGGCAGGCACGGAGCCCAAGGAGGCCACCACCTCCTCAGAGTCTGAGCCTTCTCATGAGTCCAACTGTGACGGTCACAGCAATGCCACATTGGAGGCTGGCAACTCCTTAAAGAAACTGTCAGCTGAGTTATTAAAGGAAGGGCTTTCTACAAAACCTATAGCTGCCAACAAACAGGCCCCCAAATCTGCCGTCACCCTCAGCTCCAGCAAGGGCAAGGCGGCCAGAGCCTCGTCTAGTTCAGACTCCAGCTCAGAGTCCGATGACCAGAGCATGGTGTCCAAGAACACCTCGGAGGGTGCTGCTACAGGCCTCTTGAAGGCGGTGGGCGTCTTTGCCGGAAGAGGGTGTCCAGGCCCAGGGTCCTCATCACAAACTCCAAGAGGGAAGCTGTCTGACTCAATGCGGACTCCTGCTCCTCCCTCCAGTGTGTCTGTTCCCGCCAGTTTGGGAAGAGGATGGGGGCGAGGAGAGGACTTTCTGTCTTGGAAGGGAGCAAGGGGCCGGGGCGCGCGGGGGAAAGGCCGAGGCCGAGGAGCGGGAGCGCTTGGTGTTGCCTCTATCTTCAGTACAAACGCCGAAGGTGAGAAGCAGCAGCAATTGAGTGAGATGGTGACAAACACATCCACCATTATCCAGGTAGGTATTTCCTGAGAGTCGGCCTCCCTACTCCTGGGCGTGGGATCTCATGCTCTCATCAGCAGTGGAGTCACGTGGCTCATGCTGCTTTTCAGAATCCAGTAGAGATACACAGGAAGGACTACAGTCTGTTACCGCTGCTTGCAGCTGCCCCTCAGGTCGGAGAGAAGATCGCATTTAAGGTATGTTCAAACAGCAATAACAACAAGATTACCTCCTCCACCCATAAACGTGTGTGTGTGTGTGTGTGTGTGTGTGTGTTAACCTCCATACATGTACAGAGTGTACCTTGGTTCTAATCCCCTCCCACCACTCTCCTTTGTTCCTCTCTGCCCTCTACTGAACCTCCTCTAGTCTTCTTTTTTCTAAAAAAAAAATTATATATATACTATATGATATTTGTTTTTGTTTTTCTTTTTTTTCTCAATTTTTTTTTTTTTTTCGAGGTAGGGTCTCACTCTAGCCCATGCTGACCTGGAATTCACTATGGAGTCTCAGGGTGGCCTTGAACTCACGGCAATCCTCCTACCTCTGCCTCCCGAGTGCTGGGATTAAAGGCGTACGCCACCATGCCCGGCTTTTTTTTCTCAATTTTTATTAACATCTTCCATGATTATAAAAAAATCCCATGGTAATACCCTGCCTCCCCCCACTTTCCCTTTGAAATTCCATTCTATTTCATATCCCATCCCCTTGTTTTTGTTTTTCGAGATAGGGTCTCACTGTAGCCCAGGCTGACCTGGAACTCACTCTCTAGTCTCAGGCTGGCCTCCAACTCACAGTGATCCTCCTCCCTCTGTCTCCCAAGTGCTGGTATTAAAGGCGTGCGCCACCACGCCTAACTTCCCTTTAATCTTAATGTTCGTACACTGGTTGTCATGAGTGCTGGTGGGGGCCACATTTGCACTTCTCTTTTTCTTGGGAATAAAAAGGAGAGACCATGGGACTGAGAGTCTAGGAAGGCTCATGTACTTACAGAGTGTTTTTCTTTTTTAGTTGTTGGAACTAACATCTAATTATTCACCTGATGTCTCTGACTATAAGGTAAGGTTGTCTATTTAAATAATTAATTTAGCTGGTTGTGGTATATGTCTGTAGTCTCAGATTCTCAGGAGGTTAAGTCAGAAAGTCACAGGAATGCATGGCCAGCCTGGGCAATAAGGTGAACCCACTTCTCTGAAAAGAACTTTGTGAGTGGGGTGTGGGAAGGAGGGATGGATATATGGATGCACCATGGCCTTGTGCAGCTGCAAATGAACTCCAGATGCATGTGCCATTTTGTGCATCTGGCTTTAAGGTGGGTACTCGGGTGTCCAGGCCGTCAGGCTTTACAAGCAAGTACCTTATTCACTGAGCCATCTCTTCAGCCCTATTTTATTTTATTTTACTTTTTTTATGTTTTAGTTTTTCGAGATAGCGTCTTGCTGTAGCCTAAGCTGACATGGAATTCACTCTGTAGTGTCAGGGTAGCCTTGAACTCACAGTGATCCTCCTACCTCTGCCTCTCAAGTGCTAGGATTAAAAGCATGAGCAACCACACCTGGCTTCGCTGTTTATTTATTTATTTTATTTATTTATTGTTTTGGTTTTTCGAGGTAGGGTCTCACTTTGGTTCAGGCTGACCTGGAATTCACTACGTAGTCTCAGGGTGGCCTCGAACTCTTGGTGATTCTCCTACCTCTGCCTCCCGAGTGCTGGGATTAAAGGCGTGTGCCACCACACCCGGTTTATATTTATTTATTTATTTATTTATTTTTATATAGGGTATATATAGTTGCTGGACATGGTGGTGCACACCTTTAATCCCAGCACTCAGGAGTGACTACTGAGTGAGTTCCTACCTCAAAAAAATAAATCCAAAAATAATAAAAATATAAAATAAAATATACCATTTGGGCATGTGCCACCATACTTGGCTTCAATGTTTTTTTTTTGTTGTTGTTGTTTTTAGACAGGATCTCATGTAGTCCAGGCTGGCCTTGAACTCATTATGTAGCTGAAGATGACTTTGAACTTCTGATCCTCCTGTCTTTACCTCCCAAGTGCTAGGATTTTAAGCATATGCCACCACTCCTGGTTTACACAGTTCTGGGGATCAAACCCAGTCCCTGTTCTTGGTAGGCAAAGAACTCTACCAACTGAGCTATATCCCAGCCTCCTAGATGAAGTACTTATTTTTAAAAAATTTAAATCACTTTCAAACCAATTTTATGAATGAAGATCACAGTTTTGCTTTGACTGCACATGCTGTTTTCTAGCTTGATCATCTGCTTCATTCATTATACATTTCTTTTTTTTTTAATTTTTATTTATTTGTTTGAAAGCAATGGGGAGAGAGAGAGAGGGAGAAAGAGAGGGAGAAAGAATGGGCGTGCCAGGGCCTCCAGCCACTGCAAATGAACTCCAGACGCATGTGCCCCCTTGTGCATCTGGCTAACGTGGGTCCTGGGGAATTGAGCCTCGAACCAGGGTCCTTAGGCTTCACAGGCAAGCGCTTAACCACTAAGCCATCTCTCCAGCCCCATTATACATTTCTTTAGCAGTATATTCTTTGTTTGTTTGTTTTTTGTGTTTTTGAGGTAGGGTTTCACTGTAGCCCAGGCTGACCTGGAATTCACTATGTAGTTTCAGGGTGGCCTCGAACTCATGGTAAACCTCCTACCTCTGCTTCCCAAGTGCTAGGATTAAAGGTGTGTGCCACCATGCCTGGCTCTATTCTGTCGTAAAGAATGTAGTCTTCCAGGCTCCTGATCACCGCTGAGTCTGGTCTTATTTATTTATTTGAGTTTTCAAGGTAGGGTCTCACTCTAGCTCAGGCTGATCTGGAATTCATTACGTAGTCTCAGGGTGGCCTCAAACTCACAGCGGTCCCCTTGTCTCTGCCACCACGCCCGGCTTGAGTCTAGTTTTAAGAAGCACCTGTTGTCGGACATGGTGGCGCATGCCTTTAATCCCAGCACTCAGGAAGTAGAGTTAGGAGGATCCCTGTGAGTTTGAGGTCAGCCTGGAACTGCAGAATGTGTGCCAGGTCAGCCTGTACTAGAGTGAGACCCTACCTCAAAATAAATAAATAAATAAATAAATAAATAAATAAATAAATAAATAGAGCTGGGTGTGGTGGCACACGCCTTTAATCCCAGCACTCTGGAGGCAGAGACAGGAGGATTGCTGTGAGTTCAAGGCCACCTTGAGACTACATAGTGAATTCCAGGTCAGCCTGAGCTAGAGTGAGACCCTATCTCAAAAAACCAAACAAACAAAAAACAACCCAGGCATGGTGGCGCACGCCTTTAGTCCCAGCTCTCGGGAGGCAGAGGAGGATCGATCACTGAGAGTTTGAGGCCACCCCTAGACTGCATGGTGAATTCCAGGTAAGCCTGAGCTAGAGTAAGACCCTGCCTCAAAAAAAAAAAAAAGAAAAAAAAAAAAAGGCACCTGTTGCTGACCATGTTGCTGCACACCTGTAGTCTCAGCCACTCTGGAAGCTGAGGCAGGAGATAGTGAATTGAAGGCCAGCCTGTGCAAGACCCTATCTCAGAAATAAAATAAGTAGAGGACTGGAGAAACGGCTCTACCATCAAGTGTACTTCTTACACAAGCATGAGTGCCTGAGAGGATCTAAGTCCACAGAAGTTTGAATCTCCAGGATTCACGTAACAGCTGGGCATAGCCACATGCACCTGTAACCCCAGTCCCACTGGGGACCGAAGACCTGAGAATCATGGGAACTTATGAAAAAAATGGCAAGCTCTGGAATCAGTAAGAGACTGCAGCTCAAAATACGGTGGAAGAGCAGTGGAGCAGAATGCCCGGTGTTCCACACCAGCCTCTGAAGGCAAGCATAGCTTGCACACACACCACTGCACACTAATATACTACTCTACACACACATGCAGAAAAACAAAAAAGAAAAAAAAATCAGCTTCCAAAGCTGGAGGCCTTGGACCTTTGTCCCAGGTTACAAGCAAGTGTCTTTAACCACTGAGCCATCTCTCCATCCCTCTATTTTGTTTTTATTTCTACTATATGATTTTTAAACTTAATTTTTTTTTGTTTGTTTGTTTTTCGAGGTAGGGTCTTCAGCTCAGACTGACCTGGAATTCACTATGCATTCTCAGGGTGGCCTTGAATTTATGGAGATACTCCTACCTCTGCCTCCCAAATGCTGGGATTAAAGGTGTGCGTCACCACACCCAGCTTTTTTGTTTTTTATTTATTTTATTTATTTTTTTTTTTGAGATAGAGTCTCGCTGTAGCCCAGGCTGACCTAGAATTCACTGTGTGGTCTCAAGTTGGTTTTGAATTCATGGAGATCATCTTATCTCTTCCTCCCCAGTGCTGTGCTGGGATCAAAGGCGTGTGCCACACCCGGCTAAACTTTTTCATTGAGGTAGAATTTATATAAGACTCAACATTTTAGTCTACTGTTTAGTGATTTTTAGTATATTTACAATGTTTTACATGTTGATTTCTGACTTGGACTTTTATTTTTGAAAGGAAGGAAAAATATTAAGCCACAATCCAGAGAGCCAGCTAGTAGATATAGAAATCCTCTCATCCTTACCTGGTGAGTCTTCTGGAAACAAATTTGAAACGTCAGACTTTGAATTTGCAGTGGTTTCTGATGGTCCTTATGCATGGAGATGTTCTGTGGCCTCCAGGGTTGAGTGGCCTTGCCCTGGGGGCCTGTGCGCCTTCTCTTTGTCCTGAGTGTCTGAGAGATTCTGGATTCCTCTCACAGCTGTTGGGCTCTGTCTTAGCACTGTAATTATACTCATACAAGAATTTGTGCTGGAGAGTTAATTGCAAAGACAATGAATTTGTAGGAAACCCAAGTTGAATGCCAACTCATGAACATTGCTGGAAAAACCACTACTAAATTGTGGGTAGGTCAGCTACAACAGTGGGAGGAATTTGGTAAAAATCTAGTTTGCCTTGAAAAGTTTACTTTTTTTCCCCCCCAAGGTAGTGTCTCACTCTAGCCCAGGCTAGCCTGGAATTCACTATGTAGTCTCAGGGTGGCCTCGAACTCATGGCGATCCTTCCACCTCTGCCTCCCAAGTGCTGGGATTAAAGGTGTGCGCCACCACACCTGGTTTGGTGGCGCTGTTAATTCCAGTACTCAGGAGGTTGAGGTAGGAGGATCAGCATGAGTTTGAGGTCAGCCTGGACTAGAGTGAAACCCTGCCTCAAATGAATGAATGAATCAATCAATCATTAAATAAATAAATAGGGGCTGGAGTGGTGGCTGAGTAGTTAAGGCCCTTGCCTGGAAAGCCTAACAACCCAGGTTCTGTTCCCCAGTATCTATGTAAACCCAGATGCACAAAGTGGTGCATGCATCTGGAGTTTGTTTGCAGCATCTAGAGGCCCTGCATGCCCATTCTCTATCTCCCTCTCTCTTTCTGCTCACAAATAAATGAATAAAATATTAAATAAATAATGTACTGAGTAAAAGGTACAAAATCCCAATAAAAATTTGTCAAAAAATTTTATTTTTCATTTTTCAAGGTAGGGTCTCACTGTAGCTCAGGCTGACCTAGAATTCACTATGTAGTGTCAGGATGGCCTTAAACTCATGGCAGTCCTCCTCCTCTGCTTCCCAAGTGCAAAAGAATTTTTTAAAAAGCATTATTTATTTATTTGCAAGCAGATGGAGAAGAGAGACAGAGAGAGAAAGGTGTGCCAGGGTCTCCAGCCACTGCAAACAAACTCCATATGCATGCACCACTGTATCTGGCTTTACACAGGTATTGGGGAATGGAATCCTGGTTGTTAGGCTTTGCAGGCAAGCACCTTAACTTTTAAGCCATCTCTCCAGCCCTCAAAAGATTTTTTTTTTGGTCGGGAGATGGGGGGGTCGTGGTTTGAGGTAGGGACCTACTCTGGTCCAGGCTGACCTGGAATTAACTATGTCGTCTCAGGGTGGCATCGAACTCAGAGGTGATCCTCCTGCCTCTGCTTCCCGAGTGCTGGGATTAAAGGCGTGGGCCATCACACCCAGCCTCAAAAGAATTTTTGACAAAAATCTCTTTACTTCTTCTTTCTTTATTTATTTGAGAGACAGACACACAGAGAGAAAGACAGATAGAGAGAGAGAATGGGCGTGCCAGGGCCTCCAGCCACTGCAAACAAACTCCAGACGTGTGCGCCCTCTTGTGTATCTTGCTAATGTGGATCCTGGGGACTTGAGCCTCGAACCGGGGTCCTTAGACTTCACAAGCAAGCGCTTAACCGCTAAGCCATCTCTCCAGCCCTTTTCTTTTTTTCTTTTTGTGGTAGGGTCTCACTTTAGTCCAGGCTGACCTGGAATTCACTGTCGTCTCAGGGTGCCCTTGAACTCATGATGATCCTATTACCTCTGCTTTCCAAGTGCTGGGATTAAAGGCATGCGCCACCACACACAGCAAAAAACCCTTTTTGATCTTTAAATAAATGATTATATGTAGCATACAGTGGTTTTTCAGCTTTCTTTCTTTCTTTCTTTCTTTTTTTTTTTTTTGTTGTTGTTGTTTTTCAAGGTAGAGACTCACTCTGGCCCAGGCTGACTTCTTTTTTTTTTTTTTTTTTTTTTTGGTTTTTTTTTTGAGGTAGGGTTTCACTCTAGCCCAGGCTGACCTGGAATTCACTATGGAGTCTCAGGGTGGCCTCGAACTCACGGCGATCCTCCTACCTCTGCCTCCCGCGTGCTGGGATTAAAGGCGTGCGCCACCACACCCGGCGTAGGCTGACTTCTAACTCACAGTGATCATTTGACCTCTTCCTTCTATTTTGATGAAATTTTGCTTTTGTTTTGTTTTGTTTTGTTTTGTTTTGTTTTTCAAGGTAGGGTCTCACTCTAGCCCAGGCTTACCTGGAATTCACTATGTAGTCTCAGGGTGTCCTTGAACTCATGACAATCCTCCTACCTCTGCCTCCTCAGTGCTGGGATTAAAGGCATGCACCAACACGCCCAGCCATTTTTCTTGTTTTTTATTTTATTTTATTTTATTTATTTATTTTAGAGAGAGATACAGAAATAGGGAGGGAAGGAGAGAGGGATAGAGAGAGAGAGAGAGAGAGAGAATGGACAGCAGGGCCTCTAGCCACTGCAAACGAACTCCAGATGTGTGTGCCCCATTGTGTATCTGGCTTACATGGGTCCCGAGGAATTGAACTGGGATCCTTTGGCTTTGTGGGCAAGCTCCTTAACCACTAAGCCATCTCTCTAGCCCCATTTTTCTTTTTCTTTTTTTTTTTTTTTTAAGACAGTTCTCATGTAGCCTACATTGGCCTTGAACTATATAGCCTAGGATGATTTAGCAAGCAGAAAGAGATAGACAGAGGAGAGACAAAGAGAGAATGGGCATGCTGCAGATGAACTCAAGGTGTCTGTGACGCTTTGTGTGTCTGGCTTTATGTGGGTAGTAGGAAATCACACTTGGGTCATTAGGTTTTGCATGCAAATGCCTTAACTGCTAAGCCATCTCTCCAGCTCCCAAGGATGATCTTGAGCTCTTGACCTTCCTACTTCCTATTTTCCAAGTGCTGGGATTATAAGTATGTTCTACTATACTCAGCTTTGTTTTGATGAAAAAAAAATTTTTTTTTTGTTTTGTTTTTCGAGGTAGGGTCTCACTGTGGCTCAGGCTGACCTAGAACTCACTATGTAGTCTTAGGGTGGCCTTGAACTCATGATGATCCTCCTACCTCTGCCTCCCAAGTGCTGGTAAATATTTTATTTATTTATCTGAGAGAGGGAAAGAGGCAGAGAGAGAGAGAGAGAGAATGGGCGTGCCAGGGCTTCCAACCACTGCAAATGAACTCCAGATGTATGCGCCACCTTGTGCATCTGGCTTACGTGGGTCCTGGGGAATTAAACCGAGTTCATTGGGCTTCATAGGCAAGCACTTTAACCGCTACGCCATCTCTCCAGCCCTCAGTTGGAGTTTTCTAAGGGTCTCCTGTAACAGCACACCATGCATTGACATATGTTTGCTGCCTTTATGCTAGTTCACATTTTGTGACTGTTTTCCCAGTGATATACATATTCTATAGAGGAAAATCAGGTCCTGAGAATTGACATACTGTCTTTCCTTTTGCCTTCTGTTTTCAGCTTTGAAAGAACCTGGGAAATTTGATTTGGTTTATCACAATGAAAATGGGACTGAAGTAGTGGAGTATGCCGTGACACAGGAGAGGAAGGTAGGTCCCCTTCTCCTGCTGTGCTGCTTGGACAGACACTTTCTGTTGACTGCGGCATCCTGTGCTTTTTGCGTTAAGCTCATACTGGGGCCATTTAGCCTTTTTGTGGAGTGGCGCTGACAAGTGCCAGGTTCCAAACCATGCCATGATGGGCCTCAAAGAGCCGGTGTGACAGGTGCACCAACACTGGTTCTTGTATAAGAGCAGAGCACTGCTTTACAGTATGGTCATTCGAAGATGTCGGTGGACGAGAGTAGCATATTCTAGAGATGTTTTATTGGCATGTCCATTCAGAGGCATTGGGATAGCTTTGCCAGTATTCAGGGCACTCCACATGACTGGACCCAGATCAGCAAGCAGCATGGCACCTCGGAAGCTCCAGCGTGTGGCCTTGCAGCTGTTGCTGCCCCTCAGGTGCACACAGTAAGTAGCATAAGGAATGACATAAGATAACTATCTGTTTTATTTTTATTTTTTTTGAGGTAGAGTCTTGCTCTAGCCCAGGCTGACCTGGAATTTACTATGTAGTCTCAGGCTGGCCTTGCATACTTTTTCATTCGCAATATATAAATAAATTCTACCTCAAAAAACCAAAATAGGGGCTGGCGAAATGTCTTAGCAGTTAAGGCGTTTGCCTGCGAAGCCTAAGGACCCCGGTTTGATTCCCTAGGACTCACATAAGCCAGATGCACAAGGAGGCGCACGCATTTACTGTTCGTTTGCATTGGCTAAAGGCCCTGGCACACCCATTCTCTCTTCATCTCTATCTGCCTCTCTCTCTTTCAAATAAATCAATAAAATATTTTAAAAAACCAAAATAAATAAAATAAATTCCATTTTTTTTGTTGCACTGGGGAGGCTTTCGGGAATAGAAAGCCTGTAGTTTCCTTTCTTTGACACTAGATGGCAGTTGTTATTCATCCATGTGGCATACTATTGAGTCTCGTGTAAAGTAGCTGCAGTTTCTCCAGAGGAAGAACTACAGAGCCACAAGGCAGGGCAGCCTAGCAATACCCATTTGGGTCACATCTAGCTTCCCAAGGAGTCCAAGGCCATCAGTCCATAGGGGAAATCCTGGCACCTTGTAACCCCCCACCACCACCACCACTATGTTTACTGTAAAATGTAACTGCATTCCACAGACTTGAACTCAGTTTACTTGCACTGAAAATAGTCTCACTATTCAGTCCTTTTGCACAAACATATTAACCTAAACTGTTTTCTTTTTCTCTTTCTTTATTTCTCTCCCTCTCTCTCTCTCTCTCTCTCTCTCTCTCTCTGTGTGTGTGTGTGTGTGTGTTTGAGGTAGGATCTCACTCTAACCCTAACCTTTTTTTTTTCCTTTGTTTTTCTTTATTAGTTACTTTTGTATTCAGCAAATACAGTCAGTTTGGTACCATTATTAGGCTCATCCGTGACCTACCTCCTCCCCTTGGCCCCTCCTTGTTGAGGTATATGGGTCATGCATTGTGGAGTTAGCCCACAGTTATGGGTAAGATAAATGTCTCTGCATATCATGACCCAACATGTGGCTCTGACATTCTTTCCGCCCCCTCTTCCGCAAAATTTCCCTGAGCCATGTTGGGTTCATTTTTGGTCTGCTTCAGTGATGAGGTGTTGGGGGCCTCTGAGGCTCTGGCTCTCTGATTTGGTAGGAGTTGATTTTTCTATGTGTTGATCTCCTTCCCTCTTGTGCTGGTACCCGGTTCATCAGGAAAACAGCCCCCTTGCTTGTTTCGCCAATTTTTCTTAGTTGCAGCTGGGGCCCTTTTGAGGTATGATGGGGTGGCTCTCTCCTTAGGATCTACATCTATCTGAAAAAGAGAAGCAGATTCTCCAAAACTTTTCTTTTTTTAAGGTAGGGTCTCACTCCCGCCCAGGCTGATCTGTAATTCACTGTGTAGTCTCAGGGTGGCCTGGAACTCATGCCAGTCTTCCTGTCTCTGTCTCTGAAGTATTGGTATTAAAGATGTGCATCACCACGCATGACAACTTTTCTTTTTCTTTCTTCCTTTTTTTTTTGATTTTCGAGGTAGGGTCTCACTCTAGCTCAGGCTGACATGGAATTCACTATGTAGTCTCAGGGTGGCCTCGAACTCTTAGTGATCCTCCTACCTCTGCCTCCTAGTGCTGGGATTAAAGGTGTGCACCACCACACCCAGTCTTTTTCTTTTCTTTTCTTTTTCTTTTTTCTTTTTTTTTGTTTTGTTTTATCGAGGTAGGGTCTCACTCTGGTCCAGGCTGACCTGGAATTTACTATGGAGTCTCAGAGTGGCCTTGAACTCACGGCGATCCTCCTACCTCTGCCTCCCGAGTGCTGGGACTAAAGGCGTGTGCCACCACAACAGCTTTTCTTTTTTTATTTTATTTTTTAAAAATATTTTATTTATTTGTGAGAAAGAGGCAGATAGAAAGAAAGGGAATAGGCATGCCAGGGCCTCTAGCCACTGCAAACAAACTCCAAATGCATGTGCCACCTGTGCATCTGGCTTATGTGGGTCCTGGGGAGTTGAACCAGGGTCCTTAGGCTTCTCAGGCAAACGCCTTAACTGCTAAGCCATTTCCCAAGCCCCCTAAAAATTTTTTTTAATGTTCAATTTTATTATTGACAGCTCCTATACTTACAGGCAATACACCATGATAATTCCCTCCCCTACCCCACTTTCCCCTTCACAGCTCCCCTTTCTATCATATCCCCTCCCTCTCTCCATTAGTCTCTTTTATTTTGATGTCATAGTCTTTTTCTCCTATTATGAGGGTCTTCTGAAGGTATTGCTAGGCACTGCAAGGTCGTGGGTATTAAGGCCAATTTCTGTCTGGACAGTTGCATTGTAAGGAGTCATACTCTTCCTTTGGCTTTTACATTTTTTCTACCACCTCTTCCACAATGGACCCTGAACCTTGGAGGGTGTGATAGAGATGTTTCAGTGCTGGACACTCCTCTGTCACTTCTTCTGCGCACTATGTTTCCTTTTGGGTCACGCCAGAGGACACCATCATCTGAAAAGAGAAGCTTCTCTAGCTAGAGGTGAGGGTAGCATTAATATATGAATATGAACATTAAGTGTAGTGCTTACTGGGCAAGTTGGTGAGTATAATATATGCATTTAGCCCGACAAGGGCAGGCTTTATACCCCTAAGGCTCATGACTTCCCTGCCATAGGTGTTTGATTAGGTTTTCAATACCAGGCATATATTCACTCCCATAGAGCAGGCCTCCAGTCCAATTAGAGAGCAGTTGGTTTTCCCCAGAGCAGACATGCCACTATTGCACCTGTTTAGTCATTTGGCTTGTCTGGCCAAACTTGAGGTTTCCAGTGTCCATTGTTTTCACTGCTGCTGACGACTGTCTCCCATAGGGCTGCACGCAGTGCAGCTTTTTCCAGCTTTCAGTTGGCGGGTCTACAGGGAGGTTTTCAGCTCAGCCCCAACTTGATTTCTCAGTGACCTTGCCGCTCAGGCATGTAAAGTCTTCAGCAATAGGGTCTTACCATCTGTTTCTCGTGGGAAACCAAGGGCCTTGGCAAATAGCCTGTAATGTTTTGGAGGCAACAGGGACCTTCCTGACCAACAACTCAGTGGAAAGTATCCCATCCCTGGTACTGAAAATTTTCTGGACAATCTGGTTTCTGGATGTGCCATTAACCAAAAAAGTAGGTTTTCATATCTTTTTTTGTTTGTTTGTTTATTTATTTATTTATTTGAGAGCGACAGAGAGAGAGAGAGAGAGAGAATGGGCGTGCCAGGGCTTCCAGCCATTGCAAATGAACTCCAGACGCGTGCGCCCCCTTGTGCATCTGGCTAATGTGGGTCCTGGGGAATCGAGCCTCGAATTGGGATCCTCAGGCTTCACAGGCAAATGCTTAACCGCTAAGCCATCTCTCCAGCCCTCCTATCTGTTTTTTAACAAAGGTTTTGTTTGTTTGTTTTTACTTGACTTTATTCTTTGAGTTTGAGAGTTAAGCATACAACCACAGAAGCTTTATAGTACTGAGCAGTTTTATAACAAACGCTGATCCATCACCTTTACTTTGCATCTGGTTACAGAGGTTCTATGAACTCAGGTAGTTCTGCCCTTGTGGCTTGTCTGGTCAGCATGAGGGTGTATCGGCACACAGCATGGTGGCTCTGGGGAACCATAGCAACAGTAATTGGTCAATGGTTGTGCGTAGAACTGACTTGAAGGCTCATGCTGGAATCCTATAAACCAGGCGCACACACTGACAGATGGAGACCGTCACTTCTATTGACAGGATAAAGCGTTACTCTTCATGTTTCAAGTTAAAACTCCAGGACACTTTAAGCAATTCTTTTGTTTATTTTTTTATTTACTTATGAGCGACAGACAGACAATGGGAGAAAGAGGCAGAGAGAGAGAGAGAATGGGCGCATCAGGGTCTTCAGCCACTGCAAGTGAACTCCAGACACATGCGCCCCATTGTGCATCTGGCTTACCTGGGTCCAGGGGAATCGAGCCTTGAACCGGGATCCTTAGGCTTCCCAGGCAAGCACTTAACCGCTAAGCCATCTTTCCAGCCCCTCCAGGGCACTTTAAAAGCAGACAATACAAGGCACTCTTATTTCTAGATGCCATAACCTATTCTAATAATTGCCTTAGAGTTGATAGTATTGAGGACTACTCACAGGAACCTAAACTTTTATGTATTTATGCATCCATTTGAAACCTAAACTTTTGAACTCACTGAAACCTATCTGACCTGAGAATGAAGTGCTCAAACTGAGTGTTTTGTGTTTTTTCTTCTAGATCACTGTGTTTTGGAAAGAGCTGATCGACCCCAGGCTGATTATTGAATCTTCAAGTAGTATCTCAAGTACAGAGCTTGTCTCGGTGTGACCTCTGCCTCGGGGTTCGTGAACATCTTGTTTGTGAAAGTGACTGACATAGCCTGAGCTTTTCTTAAAGAGGATTTGAATGTCATGTGGTGTGGTCCTTTCGTTATCTTCACTTTACTGCATAGGACAAACTACCTCATCATTGTAATGTGGATGCTGGTTTGTAGACCTTTTCCACCTAGTTTAATGTTAGTTAACAAAATCTGAAACATAACATTCCCTGAAGGCATGCCATTCTGGCAAACATGTTTGGCTCTCTATTTTTTTGACCATCAGCTGGTGACCGTCCCTAAGAGTTAATACCAAGTACCAAGAGTGTGCTGCAGATCTTGTTCCCATAAGTTTTATTAAGTCACGTTTTAATATACTAAGGCATGTTACTTGACCTAATTTTTGAACATGTGAGTTGTTCCATTAAATGTGGAGTATCTTACAAATTCCAAGTATTTTATACTTGTAATTCTCACGAGTTAACAGGTAGATGGATTTGTTGAAGGTGATGAGTTAAGGAATCCTTTCACCTTTTTTTCCATCTTTGTTTAAAGATGGAAGGATTCTCAGGGTCCTGTGTAGAGCAGTGAAACCTTGTTGTGTGCCTGGAGGAGAGCCAGTGTTCCGCTTGGGTTGGGAGGTTGGCTGTGAGCCTCAGCCCGGGGGGGCGCCTTGCACCTGGCTCAATGCTGAAGTGAGGATCTAGAACAGAAACTTCCTTTTCTGTGATGATTCAACCCAAATGAAAATGGCTAAATAGAAACTGAAAATTGCCTTCTTTTAACAAAAGATCAGATTCCTCCTTCAGTTTTGCAAATTTTTAAATAAAATCATATTGAACTAAATATGTTGATTCATCATGTTTAATTGAATGTTGCAAATTCTTGTCTTCTTATTTTGTCATTTTCATAACAAGAAGGTTTACTTTGTACCTGGGAGGCCAAGGCCAGGAGGATTGTGAGATCAAGGCTACCCTGGGCTACTTAACAAGACCCTTAAAGAAAAAAAGAAGGCTGGGCATGGTGGCGCACACCTTTAATCCCAGCACTTTGGGAAGCTGAGGTAGGAGGATCACAGTGAGTTTGAGGCCATCCTGAGACTACAGAATGAATTCCAGGTCAGCCTGGGGCTAGAGCAAGACCCTACCGCAGAAAACCAAAAAAAAAAAAAAAAAAAAAAAAAAAGTTGGGCTGAAGAGATGGCTCAGCAGTTAAAGGCATTTTCTTGCAAAGTCTGCTAATCTGGATTTGAGTCCCCATTACCCACATAAAGCTAAAAGCATAAAGTGGGCCTGGAAAGATTGCTTAGCAGTTAAGGCACTTGCCTACCAAGCCTAATGACCCGAGTTTGAGTCCCCAGTGTCCATGTAAAGCTAGATGCACAAGGTGGCACATTTGGAGTTCAGTTGCAGCAGCTAGAGGCCTTGGTGTACCCATTCTGTCTCTCCTATCTCTCTCTGCTTGCAAATAAATAAATTAATTGAGGAAAAAAAAAAAAACCACAAAGTAGTGCATGCATCTGGAGTTCATTTACAGAGCAAAAGGTCCAGGCACACCTATACTCTCTCTCATACACATCTCTCTCCATCCCTCTGCTTGCAAAGAAATGACTACAGATTTAAAAAAAAAAAAAAAAAAGGAAGAAAGAAAGAAGGGGAGCTGGGCATGGCAGCGCACACCTTTAATCCGAGCACTTGGGAGGCAGAGGTAGGAGGGTTGCCAAGAGTTCAAGACTACCCTAAGACTACATAGTGAATTCTAGTCAGCCTGGACTAGAGCAAAACCCTACCTTGGAAAAACAAAACAAAAAAAAGAAAAAGGGGGATGAAGTGAGGGCTCAGTGGTTAAAGGTACTTGCTTGCAAAGCCTGGTGGCTGGGGTTTGATTTCCCAATATCCATGTAAAGCCAAATGCACGAAATGGTGCATGTGTCTGGAGTTTGTAGTTGCTAGAGGCCCAGAAGTGCTCATACTCACTTTCTCTGACTGTCTTGCTCATAAATTAAGTAGAATTTAAAAATCAAATAAAAAGAAAAACATTTGCTTTGACTGAAGTCTGTGGTCACTGTGTAATCCACCAGAGGTCCATCAATTCTGGGAGCCCCTGAATCAATGAAGATGTCATCCAGCCTTAATTCCTGTGATGTGTAAGCCTGTCAAAATGTGAACTTGGCCAGGCATGATGGCACATGCCTTTAATCCCAGCACTCAGGAGGCAGAGGTAGGAGGATTGCCATGAGTTCAAGGCCACCCTGAAGACTGTATAGTGAATTCCAGGTCAGCCTGGGCTAGAGTGAGACTGTACCTCAAAAAACAAAACAAAAAAGTGTACTTGGTTGGGCAAGGAGGCACACACCTCTAATCCCAGCACTTGGGAGGTAGGAGGATTGCTATGAGTTTGAGGCCACCCTGAGTCTACATAGTGAATTCCAGGTCAGCCTGGGCTAGAGTGAGACTGTACCTCAAAAAACAAAACAAAAAAGTGCACTTGGTTGGGCAAGGAGGCACACACCTCTAATCCCAGCACTTGGGAGGTAGGAGGATTGCTATGAGTTTGAGGCCACCCTGAGTCTACATAGTGAATTCCAGGTCAGCCTGGGCTAGAACAAGACCCTACCTCAAAAAAAAATTATATATATATATATATATATATATATATATATATATATTTGTTGATTTGTGAAGAGATGTATTAAGAAATGTTGACCTCAGAGTAAGTTTTCAGATTATAATCAGTAACCTGCTTTTTCCCTCTATACTGATGAATAGAGTCCACTAAAAAGATGATAAAATTGATTGGGTGTGGTGGCCACCCTGAGTTTTCACCCTACCTTGAAAAAAACAAAAAATAAAATTAAATAAAAATTAGGGCTGAAGAGATGGCTTAGCAATAAAAGCATTTACCTGTGAAGCCTAAGGACCCATGTTCAACTCTCCAGGTCCCATGTAAACCAGACACACAAGGTTACACAAGCACATAAGGTTGCACATGCACACAAGGTGGCACACGTGTCTGGAGTTTGGTTACAGTGGCTAGAGGCCCTGGCATGCCAAATTTTTCTCTATCTTTCCCCTCCCTCCCTCTCAAAAAAAAAAAAGTGGGCAGTCTGTTGGATTTGCCTCCAAAAAAAAAATAATAATAATAATCTTTGTTTTCTAAATGTGGTTGGTGTGAGGGTGTGGGCACAATGGTCTTTCCAAAACCCAAGTCGAGAGACCTGGGTCTTGAGGGGGGCTAGAGTGGCCACAGGCTCAGAGGTCCCTTGTGGGGAACATTGGAACACAGGAACACAGTCATGGAGAGAGACTAGCACAGACTTTCTTCCCTGCTCAGCAATGGAATCCTTCAAAGTTTTCTAGTGTTTCAGGGACCCGACAGTTACACAGAGCGTGGCATCCTCTTGGGCTGCTCCATGTGGGCTGGCTACCTGATGCCATGCGTACCTATGCCCCCTACGTCACCTTTTCTGTGGCCTGTGTGGTCGGGGCTGGACTGGTTCTCCAGGGGAAAAGACCCCCCCAGCCTGTGGAGGAGGAGAAGAGCATCTCAGAGCGGCGGGAGGCTGGCACGCTGGGCAAAGACCACACCCGGGTGGCGAGCCTGGAGGACAAGCTGGAGTTCGCCCCCGTAAGGCAGTTGTGTCCAGACAATGAACGGAGGAGCCAGGGCCCTGTGGTCACGGGACTTCGAGCAGCCCTGGCCCCGTGTCCGCACAGCACCATAACGGATGCCATACCTGGTTTGCTGCTTGCCCCGGCGGCCCTGCACCCCACGGGCACGCACGGCCGGGCAGTGTGGACATCCCCGCTCGGGCTCCCCGGTTACTAGGGTGCCCTGCAGGGAGGAGGGCGGAGAAACGAACAGGGGGCTGTCAGCCAGATGTGGGTGCTCCATTAGGAAGGGCACCCACATGTTGATTCATGGCTGCACTGCGAAGAATTCAGAGATGTCCCTGCGAAGAATTCAGAGATGTCCCTGCGAAGAATTCAGAGATGTCCCTGGCTTCCTCAGCTAGGCTGTCCTTTTCCTCATTCCTCCTCATTCCCCCTGCTGTCTGCTCAGGATTGGGATTTCAGGGAAGAGACGCAGCTTCTGCGGCGGGAAGCTCAGGCCATCCACCTTGGGGCAGGAAGGGCATACACTTGGAAACTGTTCGGGTCTTCCACCTCACTGTGTAGTGAAAACCTCCATTAAAGTGGCATGTGAGAACCTTAAAAATATAAAATAAAATAAAAGAGAGAGAGAGAGAGAGAACTGGATCTTGAGGCCATCTCCGTCTCTAGCCATGCCTGTTCCATGGTAGGTCTTCCGGATCTTAGGTCATTTTGACTTCTCTGGCTCTTTTATTTATTTATTTTTGGGGGGAAGGGTTAGGGTTTAAGGTAGGGTTTCACTTTAGCCCAGACTGACCTGGAACTCACACTGTAGTCCCAGGCTGTCCTCAAACTGGATCTCTATCCTCCTACCCCTTCTTCCAAATGCTGGGATTAAAGACAGGCACCACCATGCCTGTTTTTTTTTTTTTTTTTCTTGTTGTTTTCTTTTTGTTTTCTTTTTGTTTTTCCAGGTAGGATCTCACTCTGGTCCAGGCTGACCTGGAATTAACTATGTAGTCTCAGGGTGGCCTCGAACTCTTGGTGATCTTCCTACCTCTGCCTCCCAAGTGCTGGGATTTAAGGTGTGCACCACCACTCCTGGCTCACCATGCCTGTTTTTGTTTGTTTATTTTGTTTTGTTTTTGCTTTTTGAGGTAGGGTCTCGCTCTAGCTCAGGCTAACCTATGTAGTCTCAGGCTGGCCTCAAACTCAGGGCAATCCTACCTCTGCCTCCCAAGTGCTGGAATTAAAGGCATGCACCACCACATCTGGCTCGGCCTTTATTTTAAATAATTTTTTTTGTTTTTATTTTTATTTATTTATTTGAGAGTGACAGAGAGAGAAAGAAGCAGAGAGAGAGAGAGGGAATGGGCAAACGAACTGCAGGTGCGTGCGCCCCCTTGTGCATCTGGCTAATGTGGGTCCTGGGGAACCGAGCCTCGAACCGGGATCCTTAGGCTTCACAGACAAGCGCTTAACCGCTAAGCCATCTCTCCAGCCCTCGGCTTTTTTTTTTTTTTTTTTTAATGAATAAAACCCAGTACCTTGAACATGCTAAGCACATGCTCTACCACTGAGTCACATCCCCAGCCCCTCTGGCTATTTTTTAAATATTTTAAAAATAATTTTTTATTTGAGAGAGAGAAAAATAAAGAATGGGTGCACCAGGACCTCCAGCCACTGCAAATCTCGCTTCAATGGGTGCTAGGGAATCAAACCTGGGTCCTCCTGGCTTTTGCCAGTAAGCACCTTAACCACTAAGCCATCTCTCCAATGCTCTGGCTATCTTGTAAATTAGAACAAGAACCAACATCCTTCATGAGGAAGGGGCTGACAGTTCAAAGGTGCGTGTCATGAGGATGGCACTGGTGGGAATAATAGCTATATTATACTTGTTACTCCACGTTGTTTTCCTTCAGATACAGAGTAGGAATCCCATTATGACTGCTCACCATCTGCTTGATGGGGCCATATAATTCTCTTGTGACCAACTGGGTCACATATGACTCAGGATATTATTGTACTTAATGGCTGATAAACAACACACCCTCCAGGCCAGGGACAGCCCCTGAGGCTGTCCAGAGTCCAGGGACAGGCCCATTGCTGCCTATGTTGAGCGTGCTTGGCATTATTAACCCCACACAAGAGGGCATTCCAGGCCTCCCTGCTCTGCAGTTGCGTCCATGGCCCCGCCAGGAACCGGCCTCACCGTGCCCTGCCCTGCACAGCTCTGGGCTCTTGTCTTCTCCCTGTATTAGAAGGCCAACTGTTTGACTCACACCCATTCCTTCAGCACTCACTCTGGTGCATGCCCGTTGCATCTTTGTAAACGTCTACCCCTCGGAATTTGATAAGTATAAATTATGACCTTCCCAGTCATCGTCATTTGTCCAAGCAGCCTTTCTTCTCAACCTCAGCCTGGAAAGAGAGTTCCACATCTAGCCGTGACTCACCAGACCACCCCACCCACAATAATTAGGTTAGAGGTGGCTTTTATATTTATTTCCTGGAAACTGCTCTCCTCATCCCTTAGGAGGCACACGATTTTATAGTAGGAAATATTTGCCTTCTGGAGCCACATAGGCTGGGTGCCAATTTCCATTGTTTTAGACAAGTTACTTAGTTTTTCTAGACCTCAGTTTTCTGTGTGAACTGATACAATTTTACCTACATCAGAGATTTATTGTGGGGCCGGAGAGATGACTTTGCTCTTAAGGCACTTGCCTGCAAAGCCAAAGGACCCTGCTTGGATTCCCTAGGACCCCCATAAGCCAGATGCACAATGTGGAGCATGTGTCTGGAATTCTTTGGCAGCAGCTGGCGGTCCTGGTGCACTCATTCTCTTTATCTTACTTTTTCTTTCTCTCAGATAAATAAATAAATAAAAATGTTTAAAAAAGATTTACTGTGACCCGTTTCCTGGCTCCTCCCAGCTCCCTGGTCCTGGTTCCCTGTGAGGATGGTGTGCGGGCAGGCATGGTGGTGTGGAACGGAAGCTGGCCCTGAGGACATAAACCACCCAGTGCCCTCCACCCCGGCCCCAGCTGAAACCACAGAGGAACTGGGGAAATGAGCAAGAGTGCTGCTTTCTTAGTGATCTGATATCAGCACAAGGGTGAAGGAGATAGACACTGAGGACACTCAACATCTACCAAACCAGAGATCCAGAGGCTCCCAAGTGCTCATCACCGAAGTCGACTTAAAACTTACCCACCGCAGCTCAGGGAATTTCATGGAAGAGGGGGCCCAAAGATTATTAGAGCCATAAGTTGGGACATTTTGCGCAGAGACACTGCCTCTCCCCCGTAACTGACTGATGCCCTCACAAATGCATGACCCACAGTCCCCATGGGGTTGACCTGCATCCCCAACAAGGAGAGCCTCTTCAGAAAAGGGGCAGGGAGGAGGGAAAGGATGGTACCAACATGTGTTGTTTACATACTAAATACGTCCATATCTGATAAAAATAATTTAAAAAATATTTAGAGAGTGGGACCCTACTTCGAAAAACCAAAAATTTAGAAATTAAAAAAATTAATTTATGTCTTGATTGTGGATTTAGAAAAACAACCAAAGTCTGAACTCATGTTGTTCAGTTGTGTTACAGTTGTGCATTAGGCGTTGCAATTCTAAGCAAAGGAAGGGGCCCTGTTTGCCAGGTAACCAGAGTCAGTTTGCCAATTAAACACTTAGCAGTCGCCATCGTTCCATCTTACTGTTTTCCTGCTGGGCAGATTGAAAGAATAACCCAACGTGCTCAGTTTTGTCCCATCATGATCAAATGGCTTGTTTCCTAGACCTTTAGATATTTTATTAATTTTAAACATATTTTTCCAATGACATGGTAATTAGTTGACTTATGTATCTCAGGCATATGAAATATATATTAAGTAGAAAAGACTTTTAAAAAAATTATTGTGGGCTGAAGAGATGACTTAGCAGTTATGGTGCTTGCCTGCAAAGCCAAAGTACCCAAGTTTGATTACCCAGGACCCACGTTAAGCCAGATGCACAAGGTGGAGCATGTGTCTGGAGTTCCTTTGCGGTGGCTGAAGGCCTTGGCACACTCATTTCCTCTCTCTCTCTCTCTCTCTGTGTCTATCTGCCTCTTTCTCTCTCAAATAGAGAAATTATTTTTTTCAAAAGATTTAGGGCTGGAGAGATGGCTTACTGGTTAAACACTTGCCTGTGAAACCTAAGGACCCCAGTTGGAGGCTTGATTCCCCAGTACCCACATAAGCCAGATGCACAAGGTGGCGCATGCATCTGGAATTTGTTTACAGTGGCTGGAGGCCCTGGTGCACCCATTCTCTCTCTATCTCTTTCTCTATCTCTCAAATAAGTAAATAAATAAAAATATTTTTAGAGCCGGGCGTGGTGGCGCACGCCTTTAATCCCAGCACTCGGGAGGCAGAGGTAGGAGGATCGCTGTGAGTTCGAGGCCACCCTGAGACTCCATAGTGAATTCCAGGTCAGCCTGGGCTAGAGTGAGACCCTACCTCGAAAAACCAAAAAAAAAAAAAAAAAAAAAATTTTTTTAAAAAGATTTATTGTGAGGATTAAATGGGATCCTGTGCACAGATCTCAGTGTCCCACCTCATCATCCTTCTCCATCTTTCTTTTCTCCATGCAGACCACACCATCCAAAATATGAATGACAGCTGAGGGCTGAAGAGATGGCTCAGTGGTTAAAGGTGCTTGCTTGCAAAGCCTGATGGCTAGGCTTTGATTCCCCAGTACCCACATAAATTCAGCTGCACAAAGTGGCACATACATCTGTTTCCAGTGGCAGGAGGCCCTTGTGTGTCCTTTCTCTCTGTCTTAGACAAATAAAAATAATTTTAAAAAGAAGGCTGGAGAGATGCCTTAGTGGCTAAGGCACTTACTTGCCTGCGAAGCCTAAGGACCCAGGTTCAATTCTCCAGATCCCATGTTATCCAGATGCACATCATGGCACATGCGTCTGGAGTTTGTTTGCAGTGGCTAGAGGCCCTGGTGTGCCCATTCTCTCTCCCTCTGTCCTTCTGTACTTAATAAATAAATAAATAAAATGTTAAAAAATTGAAAAAAATATTTCAAAAAATAATGAAAGAATGTCGAGCCAGGCGTGGTGGTCTATACTTTTTTTCTTTTAAAAAGAATATATGTATAAAAATACTTTCTTTTATTGATGGCCCATACCTTTAATCCCAGCACTCAATCACTATGAGTTCCAGGCCAACCTGAGACTACGTAGGTCAACCTGGGCTACAGTGAGATGACCCTACCAGCAGGAGGGGTGGTCGTGTTGGGGCTGGGGGACAATGTTCATTTCTGCCACCCTGAGCTAAAATCACAGCTGTTTGTAAAAGTTGTGGGTCCTTCCTCTGTCAAATGCGCAGTGATGCTATATTTTGGGTCTTATAAGGACGTCGCAATCACAGTGTGACTTGTTTGGTATACAGTAGGGACTTCATAAACAGTGGCTGACAGATCACCTGAGACATCTACCTCAGGCTCCTGCTCACCTCGCCACCCACCTTAAATTCCACCTCACTCCCCCATCATCCCTTGCTACCATCTCATCTCCCCTTGAGCACTCAGGCCAATATGGAGGACAAGAGTTGAACACAGGTTAAGCCCAAATGAAACACTTTGAAAAGAAAATATGTTTGAAGGTTCAATATTGTGTGTGTATGTAGAAGAAAGGAAACATTTGTTGGCCTGGAGAGATAGATGGCTTAGCAGTTAAGGCACTTGCTGGCAAAGCCAAAGGACCCAGGTTCGATTCCCTAGTACCCATGTAAAGCCAGATGCACAAGGTGGCACATGGGTCTGGAGTTTGTTTGCAGTGGCTAGACGCCCTGGTATGCCTATTCTCCCTTCCTCTATCTGCATCTTTCTCTCAAATAAATAAAATGTTTTTTAAAGTTTGTCCAAATTTGCAGGGTCAAGGCTGAGGTGATGGCTCAGCAATTAAAGGCACTTTTTGAAAAGCCAAAGGACCCAGGTTCCATCATTCTCCAGTACTGGTGTAAAAGCCAGCCACACAAAGTGGCACATGCATCTGGTGTTCGCAGTGGCCGGAGGCCCTGACACGCCCCTTTCTCTCTCTCATAAATATGTATTTAAGAAAAAAGCAGTCACTTAGCAGTTGAGGTTTGTTATTTTGGTTTTTGTAACTCAAGGACGGGGCAAGTCTCTAAGTGATGGGATTACAGGCATGAACCACAATGACCTGTATCTTGTTTTCTCTTTTAAATTTTATTTTATTCATTTGAGAGAAAGAGGGAGAATGAGAGAGAAAGAGAGAGAGAGAGAGAGAGAATGGGCACACTAGGGCATTCAGCCACTGTAAACAAACTCCAGACGCATGCGCCACCTTGTGCAGCTGGCTTACGTGGGTCCTGGGGGAATTGAACCTGGGTCCTTTGGCTTTGCAGGCAAACGCCTTAACTGCTAAGCCATCTCTCCAGTCCCCCTCCCCCTCCCCGTTCTTCTTTTAAAAGTCTGACCTGATTGTAAGACTAGCTTTGCTCGCTGGGTGGGGGTAGGGGGTGGTGAGGACACCTCGGGTGGCGAATGAATTCTCTAAATGGGATTTGCTCCAAGCGCGCCAAGTTCGAGCAGAAGTCTGCCCTGACTCCGCCAGGTCCCGGGATTCGCTAACCCCGGGGAACAGTACCTCTGCAGGGGGTCCCTAGCCCCTGAAGGTCGGGAGATGGCTCGGACAACCCCAGCTCTAAAGCGCGCAGACGGGCGCTCGGCTCCACGTCGGGGGCTGCGCGCGTCCCGGGGGTCCTCCTCTCCCAGCCAGCGGGCCACGGATCGCACCGGTGACCTCGGACTCTGGGAGGGGACCCGGGTGACCCCTCCCGCCCCGCCCCTCCCCGCCCCCCCGTGGGTCCCCACGTGACTTCCTGAAGGCCCCCAGGGCGCCGCCCCTCCCTGTGCACTTTCGTTTCCTCCGAAGCCTCGGGTTCTCCTCGCCGCGCGCTCGCTCGTCGCCGTCGCTGATCCCTGGGCGTCCCCGGTCCGGGGCTGTGGTGGGGGTGGTGGGGTGGTGGGGGGGGGATCCCAGCAGCGCGATGGCCGAGCTGTGCCCGCTAGCCGAGGAGCTGTCCTGCTCCATCTGCCTGGAACTCTTCAAAGAGCCGGTCACCACCCCGTGCGGTCACAACTTCTGCGGGTCGTGCCTGGATGAGACGTGGGCCGTCCAGGGCCCACCGTACCGGTGCCCCCAGTGTCGCGACACGTTCACCATGCGTCCCACGCTGCAAAAGAACACGGTGCTGTGCGCCGTGGTGGGACAGTTCCAACAGGCCGAGCAGGCTCGGATGCCCGCCGACGAGTGGACACCTCCTACCCGCTCCGGGGCTCCCAGCCCGGGCAGCCAGGTGGCCTGCGACCACTGCCTGAAGGAGGCCGCCGTGAAGACCTGCCTCGTGTGCATGGCTTCCTTCTGCCAGGAGCATCTGCGGCCGCACTTCGACAGCCCCGCTTTCCAGGACCACCCCCTGCAGTCGCCCGTGCGAGATCTGCTGCGGCGCAAATGTCCCCTGCACAACCGCCTCCGGGAGTTCTTTTGCCTCGAACATGGCGAGTGCATCTGCCATATATGCCTGGTGGAGCACAAGGCCTGCGCCCCCGTACCTCTGGGCCAGGCCAGCGCCGAGTTGGAGGTAGGGCATGGCTGGTGCGGATAAAGGGTGGTGGTGGGATGTTGGGGGGGGGAGCACTCTGGTTATCTTCGCACTTAGTACCGCGTCCCCAGGCTTTGCTGGGACCGACATTCACCTCTTTGCGTGGCCATCTGGGCTGTAGGCCGCATGGATAGCGGGTGGGCATCCTCAATGACAGCAGAAAGGAATAAGGAGATGATATGGTCGCCCCCTCATCCATTGCCCACTTCCTCCAAATCCCCCTGCACCCATTTTACAGAGGGAACAACCGAAGGAACAGGTAAGGTTGCTTGTCCCAAATCTGTGCTCTTGACCCATAGTGGGCTTTTTCTTGCTTGTTTGTTTTTGTTTTTCAAGGCAGGGCCTTGCTCTAGCCCAGGCTGACCTTGCATTCACTGTGTAGTCTCGGGCTGGTCTCAAAGTCACAGCGATCCTCCTACCTCCTCCTCCCTAGTGCTTTGTGAGCCACCATGCCCGGCCTTAGCCCGTTTCCTGGGAGTTTTTCCCAGAGTTTCAGTAGCTGAGCGTCAAAGCCTGTCCTTTGAGTTGACCTCTACGTCACAACTCAAACATGTATAGACACTTACTACTCCACCTGTTCCAGGAAAAAGCCTGCTCAGCCTTTGCAGCGTGGGGTTCTGCTTTGTCGCCTAGAGCTGTGGGGCTTGGGGTGAATCACTGTGGATCTCTAGGCGAACCTACTTTGCTGTCAAATGGAATTAATAGCGTTCCGTCCCTACCTCCAAGGCTGGAAGGCTCCGAGTGTATCCAGTATCAGGAGGCCTGCTTGCTTGCAAAGCCTCCCATCACAGTGGGTGCCGGGATCTAGGTTTACATCGTGACGGGGCTGCCAGCTTCCGCATGGGAAATGATAAAATGAGGCAGCTCATGCCTGTAATCCCAGCACTTGGGAGGCTGAGGCAGTAGGCTTGCCACAAGTTATAAAGTCAGCCAGGGCGACAGAGTGAGTCTCTGTTTCCAAAAACCCCACAAAAATCCCCCACTTTCTTTGAGGAGCTATTGGCAGTTAATGGTTGAAGGGGATTCAGGGTATGGCTAGTGGTAAATTGACCGTTTTTTGTTTTTTTTTTTTTTTGTTTCTTTTTGGTTTTTCAAGGTAGAGTCTCCAGGCTGACCTGGAATTCACTGTGTAGTCTCAGGGTGGCCTTGAACTCATGGCAATCCCCCTACTTCTGCCTCCTGAGTGCTAGGGTTAAAGGTGTGTGCCACCATGCCCAGCTAAATTGCCCATTCTAGAGTAAATAACCCCCCACCCATGGTCATGTAAGTAATCTTAATTAAATTCAGTGGTCACCAAAAAATAAGACATCAAAAGTAGAACGGAAGCCAGGCATGGTGGCACATGCCTTTAATCCCAGCTCTTGGGAGGCTGAGGTAGGAGGATCCCTGTGAGTTGGAGGCTGGCCTGGAAGTACAGAAAGAGTTCCTGGTCAGCCTGGGCTAGAGTGAGACCCTGCCTTGAACATAAAATAAGAATAGTAGAACAGAGACTGGGAAGTGGGGAAGAAGGGGCCCAGTAGGAGTGGGAGGAGGACAAAAAAGTGATAAAATTACATACTTTTATAAAGTTGTCAGACCAGCAACAATTAAGAGTTGGTGGAACACTCCGTTAAAAAGCTCCATATGCAAGCTGGGTGGTGGCGCACGCCTTTAATCCCAGCATTTGGGAGGCAGAGGTAGGTGGATCACCGTGAGTTTGAGGCCACCCTGAAACTACATAGTGAATTCCAGGTCAGCCTGGGCTAGAGTGAGACACTATCTCAAAAAACAAAAAGCAAAAGCAAAAACAAAAGTTCCATATGCATGGCCACCATTTCTCCTGCTCAGGCCGGGGTGGAGGGGAGTCCTGGGTGGATGGGGCAGGCCCAGGCAGCCTCCCCCTGTGGAGCCTCAGGTTAGGCATACAGGCCAGCTGTTGAGCCCTGGGGAAGCCTGGCTCCTATAGCAGACACTTGTAGAAGTTTCTTAAAAGAAATATTTTAGGGGCCGGAGAAATGGCTTAGTGGTTAAGGCACTTGCCTGTGAAACTTAAGGACCTAGGTTCAATTCCCCAGTACCCATGTAAGCCAGATGCACAAGATGGTGCATGTGTCTGGAGTTCATTTGCAAGTGGCTGGAGGCCCTAGCACTCTTCTCTCTCTCTCTCTCTTTTCTCTCTCTCTCAAATAAATATTTAAAAAAATATTTTTTTTAATTTAGTTGAGAGAGGGAAAGAGGGAGACAGAGAGAGAGAGAGAGAGAGAGAGAATGGGTGCACCAGGGCTTCCAGGCACTGCAAACGAACTCCAGATGCATGTGCTATGGTGTGCATCTGGCTTATGTGGGTACTGGGAAATCGAACCAAGGTCCTTTGGCTTTGAAGGCAAACACCTTAACCGCTAAGCCATCTCTCCAGCCCTAAAAAAATTTTTTATTTATGATGGGGGGAGGGAGGGTATTACCATGGGATATTTTTTATAATCATGGAAGTTGTTAATAAAAAATTTGAAAAAAATAAGAAAATAAAAAAATTTAAAAATATATTTTATTTATGAGAGAAAGATACAGAGAGAAAGAGAATGGGTATGTCAGGGCCTCTAGCCACTGCAAACGAGCTCCAGATGCATGGGGCCACCATGTTTACCTGGCTTATGTGGGTACTGGGGAATCTAGCCCCTTAACCGAAAAGCCCCACTTTTAGAAGTTTCTCTCCATAGAGAAAGAAGTAAGGACGGGGGGGGGGCGGGTGGCAGGGGAAACCAGGAGAAACCTTCTCCCTAGCACCGCTCCCTTCCTGCTTCTCCATCCTGAGCTGGGGTCTGTGTGCGATCTGTGCTGGGTGGTTTTTAAAAATGATTTATTTGTTTATTTATGAGAGAGAGAATGGGCATGCCAGAGCCTCTAGCCACTGCAAATGCATTGCAAACACATTTGCCACCTTATGCATCTGACTTTATATGGGTACTAGAGAATCAAACTCAGGTCCTTAGGCTTTCTTTGCAGGTAAGCCCCTTAACCATTGAGCCATCTCTCCAGCCTCCTTTTTAAAAAAAAAAAAAAATATATATATATATATTTCACTTTTATTTGTTTATTTATTTGAGAGAGGGAGAGAGAGAGAGAGAATGGGTGTATCAGGGTCTCCAGCCACTGCAAACTACAGATGCATGTGCCCCCTTGTGCATCTGGCTTACATGGATCCTGGGGACTTGAACCTGGGTCCTTTGGCTTTGCAGGCAAGTGCCTTAACCACTAAGCCATCTCTCCAGCCCCTTCCTGGGTTTTGAATCCTGATAGCAAGATCTCCCTGCCCTGCTATTGCTTGTGATGTGACAGGGTCCCGCCTTGGGTGTCTTGACTGCTGGTGTGGGGCTGGTGTGGACGATCTAGGTCTTTCGCCTGCGACACGATCCCCATAACTTCAGAAAGTTTTCTACCTTTAATGAGGAGATTGTCGTCACCATGTAAATCCCTGGGCTGTTTCTTTTAGTTTTGGTGAGTTGAGTGGACTTCTGTCCATAGTGAGGGGACAGTCGTCCGTGTTTCATTTGTAGTCAATGAAATCTTTCAGTGTAGGGGTCAGGATGCAGTGCTGAGAGTGGTTCTTGGGAGGGAGACAGCTGTTAGCACCTGTGTGTTCCAATGCTACATCTATCCACAGATTGTCCTTTGGCCCCAGCCTGTCTGAGCTGCTGTTCCAGGCCTGGTGGAAGGGCCACATCACAGAGTTCCAGTCGTGCTTCCTCACTGACTTGGGCTGTGGGTGGGGTTGATGTGACTGTGGTCTCTGCTTGTGGCCCTTACATGTGACTGTCAGTGGATTGTTGAAATCCAGACTCGAGGTCAGATTCAGCCCCATGGGTCTCTTGTGGAGTAGGAGAAGTAGGAAAGTGGAAGGGAGGAACACAGTATGCTGAGCCAGCTGGTTAGAAGAAGGAATTTTTTGCTTGTTTTGTTTTTTGAGGTGGGATCTCACTCTAGTCCAGGCTGACCTGGAATTCACTATGTCATCTTAGGGTGGCCTTGAACTCACAGACAACTACCTCAGCCTCCTGAGTGCTGGGATTAAAGGCATGTGCCACCACACCCGGCTTTTTTTATTTTTAATTTTTCATTTAGTTATTTATTTGCAAGCAGAGAGATAGAAGAGACACACACAGAGAGAAGGGGCACACCAGGGCCTCCAGCCATAGGAAACAGACTCCAGATTCATGCGCCACTTTGTGCATCTGGTGTCCTGGAGAAATGAACTTAGGTCCGTAGGCTTTGCAGGCAAGTGCCTTAACCACTGAGTTATCTCTCCAGTATTTGTTTTGTTTTTTTGAGGTAGGGTCTCTCTCTAGCCCCAGGCTGACCTGGAATTTACTCTGTAGTGTCTGACTGGCCTTGAATTTACGGTGATCTTTCTACCTCAGCCTCCCAAGGTCTGGGATTAAGGGGGTACACCACCACTCCCAGAGGGATTTTTTTTTTTTTTTTTTTTTTGGTTTTTCAAGGTAGGGTCTCATTCTAGCCCAGGCTGACCTGGAATTCACTGTCTATTCTCAGGGTGGCCTCAAACTCACTGTGATCCTCCTACCTCTGCTTCCCAAATGCGGGGATTAAAGGCATGCACTACCATGCCGGGATTTTAAAAAAAATTTTTTGTTTGTTTATTTATTTATTTGAGGGCGACAGAGAGAAGGAGGCAGAGAGAGAGAGACAGAGAGAATGGGCGTGCCAGAGCTTCCAGCCTCTGTAAACGAACTCCAGATGCGTGCGCCCCCTTGTGCATCTGGGTAACGTGGGTCCTGGGGAATTGAGCCTCGAACCGGGGTCCTTAGGCTTCACAGGCAAGTGCTTAACCGCTAAGCCATCTCTCCAGCCCTATTTTGGATTTTTTGTTGTTACTTTTCTAGAAATTTCCAGCATGTTCAGTTTGGTTACATGCCTATTAAGTTTAATACTAGAACTTTAGCTGTACTAGTTAATGACAATGTGATCTTGGTCAGGTCACCTAATGTTCTATGCTTCAATGTCCTGTAAAGGTTGAGTGATTCCTATCTTATGGCATTGTTCTTAGCTTTGCAAAGTTATTATGTGGCCTGGTGTAGTGGTGCACACCTTTAATCCTAGCACTTGGGAGGCAGAGGTAGGAGGATCACTGTGAGTTTGAAGTCAGCCTGGGATTATAGAGAGAGTTCCAGGTTAGCCTGGGCTACAGTGAGACCCTACCTTGAAACAAACAAAAAAAGAGTGAGACCCTACCTCAGAAAACCAAAAAAAACAAAAAAAAGTTGGGCTGGAGAGATGGTTCAGCAGTTAAGCCATTTGTCTGCAAGGTCTAAGGACCCAGGTTTAACTCCCCAGCACCCACATAAAGCCAGATGCACAAGGTGGCATATGCGTCTGGAGTTCATTTGTAGTGGCTAGAGGTGCTGGCATGTCCATTCTCTCTCTCTCTCTCCCTCTGCCTCTTTTTTTCTCTCTCAAATGAGTAAATAAATAAAATAATTTTTAAAAAGTTAATATGGGGCTGGAGGGATGGCTTAGCAGTTAAGGCATTTGCCTGCAAAGCCAAAGGACCCTAGGTTCATTTTCCCAGGACCCACGTAAGCCAGATGCACAAGGGGGTGCATGTGTCTGGATTTCGTTTGCAGTGGCTGGAGGCCCTGGTGCGCCCATTCTCTCTCTCCCTCTTTCTCTGTCAAAGAAATAAATAAAATAAAATACATTTTAAAAAAGTTAATATGTGTCAATCATTAGCACACGTACAGTAAGCACATAAACTTCCCTTACTATGGTGCTGCTGATTTCCCTTGTCGTTTCTTTTTTTTTTTAAGTTTTTTTTTTCTAATTTATTTGAGAGTGACAGAAAGAAAGAGAGAGAGAGAGAAAGAGGCAGAGAGAGAGAGAGAGAATGGGCACACCAGGGCCTCCAGCCACTGCAAACGAACTCCAGACACATGCGCCCCCTTGTGCATCTGGCTAACGTGGGTCCTGGGGAATCAAGCCTCGAACCCGGGTCCTTAGGCTTCACAGGCAAGTGCTTAACCATTAAGCCATCTCTCCAGCCCTCCCTTGTCGTTTCTTGACTGAGATGTTGGTATGATCTCTCAGAAACAATGAGAATGATATCTCATCTTTCACACGTAATTTATCTTTGCTTCTGAACTGACTTAACTCAGCTACAGGGACTGAGCCAATTCTTCACTTGCCCGCCTCCCCCCCCCCCCCCCCCGCTCCCGTATCCACCTGCTCATCCTGATTCTCAGTCCTTCGCGGTTCCTGGTCCCCGCACTGGGGTGGCGAGGCTCAGCTAGCTGCCTTCCCCCACTGGCCAGAGCCACCTCTAGGGTGCCAGGTGCCTTTGGGGAGAATAGTTGCAGGTGTGGAGCTTCTCTTTCTGGGTCCCCTTTTCTCCTGGTCCTCTCCTATTTGCTTAGCTCTCTGGCATCTTGCAGGAGGATTTTTTTCTTCAATATTTTGTCTGCTTTTGTAGCTATCCTTAGGGTAGGTTTTTAGATTTTTTGTAAAATTAGTTCATTTATTTGCAAGCATAGAGAGAGGGGAAAGAGAGAGAAAGAGAGGGAGAGAGAGAAAAAGAGAGAGAGGAGAGACAGAGAGAACGGGTGTGCCCGGGCTTCTTGACACTGCAAGTGAACTCCAGATGCATGTGCCACTTTGTGCATCTGGTCGTCAGGTCCTACAAGCAAGGGCCGTTATCTGCCGAGCCATCTTTCCAGGCCCCGCAGTGGGAGGTTTTCTGAGTGTCCCAGCTCATTATGTGTCTCTGTGAGCTCACCCCCTTCTCCCTCCTTGGCCGGGCTTCCATCAGCTGTAGAAGGAGTAGCAGAGAAGAAATGCATCAGAATAGAAACGGACATTTAGCGAGTGACCTTACGGGCGTGCAGGATCCAGGTGCCGCACGAAGCACACAGCTTGTCCTAGCTTGTCCACTGGCGGCCTTGCAGGCAGGCATGGTTTTTTCTCCTCATGGCCGAGGAAACGGGCAAGAGACATTTGCACAACCGGGACTGGGAACTTTGAACCTAGTCCCTCTGCCTCCAAGTCTTAACTTTTTTTGTATAAACATATGTCAAAAGGGACTAGGAGCCAGACGTGGTGGCACACACCTTTAATCCCAGCACACAGGAGGCAGAGGTAAGGGAATCGCCATGAGTTCAAGGCCACCCTGGGACTATGTAGTGAATTCCAGGTCATCCTGGGCTAGAATGAGACACTACCTCAGGAAAATAAAAAAGGGGGGGGGTGCTGGGAAGATGGCTCAGAGGTTAAAGATGCTTACTTGCAAAGCCTGTGGGCCCCACATTCACTTTCCTGGCCACCTGCAAATGCCAGATTGAAAAAAAAAATGACAGAAGCATCTGGTGTTTGTTTGCAGTGGCAGGAGACCTTAGTGTGTCCATACACACACATATAGAAACACACAAATTTACAACAACCTGTTGCCAGGCATGGTGGCGCATGCCTTTAATCACAGCACTTGGGAGGCAGAGGTAGGAGAATCTCTGAGTTCAAGACCACCCTGAGACTACATAGTGAATTCCAGGTTACCCTGGGCTAGAGGGAAAAAAAAAAAATCTTGAAACAAACAAACAAACAAAAAAGTGTCAAGAAACCCTGAGCAGGCAGAAGTACCAGTGGGAAAGATGGAGAGCGTGGCCCTTGGTGGTTTGGGGACGGGGCGACTGGAAGATCTCACCCTTGTGTTTCTTCTGCAGAACAAGCTGAGGCATAAACTGACCATCATGTACAGTCACATCAACGGGGCGACGAAAGCTCTGGAGGATGTGAGAACGAGGCAGCAAGGCTTGCGGGTGAGTGGCCCCCCGTCCTCCAGCCCAACCCTCTATCAGCTTCCAAGTCGGGCAGACATGGCTCTGACCTGGATATGACTGTGTGACTGGGTGCACTCAGTGTCAGAACTCAATGCCAACCTTGAAAGGCATGCCAAAAAGAAAGAAAGGAAACAAAACAAAACAAACCAGCAAAAACCAGTGTGCCAAGAACATCCTTCACAAATCTAAACTGGAAGCTGTGTGTCAGCCCAACCGTAGAGGAATCACTCACTATAAACTAGGGTTAAGCCAGTATAGTGAGTGGCTCACACCTGTTATCCCAGCATTTGGGAGGGAGGCTCAAGAGGGAATGTCGCCATGAGTTCAAGGGCAGCCTCAGGCTGGCTGTGGAGTGAATTCCAGGTCAACCTGGGCTATAGTGAGACCCTATCTGGCAGTGGGGACGGGTGTGTGTGTGAGGGGGACAAAAACAAGGACAACAAAAACCAAAGTGGGGGAAAACAACAAGAAGAAATATATACATGGACTACTGCTGTCTCTGTTTATACAAGGGGAGTCTGTTCATTTCTTAGGGTTGGCAGATTGCCATGTACTCTGGATTACAAAGACAGATTTCTTTTTTCACAGCTCAGGATATCAGAAGTCCAAACTTCCGGTGTGGATAGGACCACATTCCCTTAAAGTATTTGGGGAGAACCCTTTCTGTCTCCCCAGCTTCCTCTCAGGCCTTCTTTGCCTGGTATCTGCCTTGCTCCAGTCTTGGCCCCCATCTCCATCTCTGTGCCTTCTCTTCCACCTGTAATAAGACCTTCAAGATAGGCGTGGTGGCGCACGCCTTTAATCCCAGCACTCCGGAGGCAGAGGTAGGAGGATTGCCCTGAGTTCAAGGCCACCCTGAGGCTACATAGTTCCTGGTCAGCTTGGGCTAGAGTGAGACCCTACCTCGAAAAACAAAACAAACAAAGACCTTCCGCCTTGAACTCAGAGTCCACCTGGCTAATACTAAAATCTCATTTCCAGATCTTTAATATAATTATGTCTGCACAGAACCTAAGGGAAGACATGTTCACAAACTCTGGAATGCAGATGGCTCTTTTTCGGCAGGCTATTATTCAACCAGTTTCAAGGAATAGAGCAAAAAACCCTGGGGCACAGTGGGGTGGCACATGCTCTTAATCCCAGCACTTGGTAGGTTGAAGTAGGAGGGTTGATGTGAGTTCGAGGCCAGCCTGGGCTACAGAGTGAGTTCCAGGTCAGCCTAGGTTAGAGTAAGGCTCTACTGATGCAAACTTTTTGGATTCAAGAGGGGTCCCCCCAAGGTTTGTGAACCCCAACTTTTGGGTCCTTATTTTTATTTATTTAGTTATTTGAGAGTGACAGAGAAAGAGGGAGAATGGGCACGCCAGGGTCTCCAGCACTGAAAACGAACTCCAGATACATGCGCCCCCTTTGCATCTGGCTAACGTGGGTCCTGAGGAATCGAGCCTGGAACCGGGGTCCTTAGGCTTCATAGGCAAGCGCTTAACCGCTAACCGATCTCTCCAGCCCGTTGGGGTCCTTATTTTATTTAGCTAAGAATTGATAAAATGGACTCTGAGAAGGCTTTTATGAATTATTAAGTTTATTTAGTAAAAAATAAAAAAAATGAGTTACGAGGTTTATTGCAGGAGGAATTAAGATCCGGGGAGGAGGCTAGCTGACAGACTCAAGCCAAAGGAGAATTAAGATCCAGGGAAAAGTTCAGCTTCAGCCATTTAAAAAAATAATATTAAATTACCTTTAAAATGTTTTTATTTATTTGCAAGCAAAGACAGGAGTAACGAGAATGAAAAAGAATGGGTGGAATCTGGGCGTGGTGGCACACACCTTTAATCCCAGCACTCGAGAGGTAGAGGTAAGAGGACCACCATGAGTTCAAGGTCACCCTGAGACTACATAGTGAATTCCAGGTCAGTCTGAGCTGGAGTGAGACCCTACCTCGAAAAACCAAACTAGAATAGAATAAAATAAAAAAGAATGGGGAGATGGCTTAGTGGTTAAAGTATTTGCCTGCACAGCCTAATGACCAAGGTTTAATTCCCCAGTACCCATGTAATACCAGATGCATGGGGTGGCATGCATCTGTCTGTAGTTTGCAGTGGCTGGAGGCCTTGGTGTGCCCATTCTCTCTCGCTATCTCTCTCTATCTGCCTCTTTCTCTCTCTCTCTCCTATAAATAAATAAATATTAAAAGAATGGGGGCATCAGGGCCTCTTGCCATTGCATGGCTCAGGCTGACCTAGAATTCACTATGTAGTCTCAGGGTGGCTTCAAACTCACAGTGATCCTCCTACCTCTGCCTCCCAAGTGCTGGGATTAAAGGCATGCACCACCATGCCCGGCATCTCCAAATAAATTTTTTTTGTTGTTCATTATTTATTTATTTATTTATTTGAGAATGACAGAGAGAGGAAGAGGCAGATAGAGAGAAAGAGAGAGAATGGGCGCGCCAGGGCTTCCAGCCACTGCAAACGAACTCCACTGCATGCGCCCCTTTGTGCATCTGGCTAACGTGGGTCCTGGGGAATTGAGCCTCGAACCGGGGTCCTTAGGGTTCACAGGCAAGCGCTTAACCGCTAAGCCATCTCTCCAGCCCTCCAAATAAATTTTTAAAAATTAGAAAAGAGACCTGGGGAGATGGCTCAGTGGCTAAAGGTGCTAGCTGGCAAGCCTGGTGGCAGAGGTTTAATTCCATAAAGCCAGATGTACAAAGTGGTACATGTGAATGGAGTTCGTTTATAATAGCAAGAGGCTGTGTCTATTCTCTCTCTCTTTCTCTCTGTCTCATATATATATACATATATATATATATATATTTTTTTTTTTTTGGTTTTTCAAAGGTAGGGTCTCACTGTAGCCCAGGCTGACCTGGAATTCACTATGGAGTCTCAGGGTGGCCTCGAACTCACGGCAATCCTCCTACCTCTGCCTCCCAAGTGCTGGGATTAAAGGCATGCGCCACCACACCTGGCTTCATAATTTATTTTTAATTTAAGAGCGCTGGAGAGATGACTCAGCATTTAAGGCACCTGCCTGCAAAGCCTAATGACCCAAGTTTAATTCCCCAGGACCCACATAAAGCCAGATACACAAGGTGGCACATGCATCTGGAGTTTATTTGCAGTGGCTGAAGACCCTGGCTTGCCCATTTTTTTCTCTCTCTCTCTGCCTCTTTCTCTCTCAAATAAATAAAATAAATTTTAAAAAAAATTAAAGAAAGGGAACCAGGGAGGAAGAAGAGGGTAACACAATTTCCTTTGAAGCAACAGCGTTGCCTCGTCTTGAGGAACTTAGCCACCTGGCTAAGCCTAGCTGCAGGGGAATCTGGGAAATAGTCTAAGCAGCTGTATGCCTACATTTAGCTTTGGGTATTCTGTTAGTAAAGAGAAACTGGCCAGATATACAAAGTGGCACATGTATCTGGAGATCGTTTACAGTGACAGGAAGCCCTGGCATGCCCATTCTCTCTCTCTCCTTCCCTTTCTGTCTCCCTTCCTCCCAAGTAAATACACATTAAAAAGAAAGAAAGAAAGAAAGAAAGAAAGAAAGAAAGAAAGAAAGAAAGAAAGAAAGGCGGGCTAGAGAGATGTGCCCATTCTCTCTTTCTATCTGCCTCTTCCTCTCTTTCTGTCTCTCCCTCCCCCCCTCAACTAAATAAATAGAAATTAAAAAAAAAAAAAAAAAAGAGAGAGGGCTGGAGAGATGGCTTAGCGGTTAAGGCACTTGCCCACAAAGCCAAAGGACCCAGGTTCAATTCCCCAGTACCCAGGTAAGCCAGATGCACAAAGTGGTGCATGCGTCTGGAGTTCATTTGCAGCAGCTGGAGGCCCTGGCATGTCAATTCTCTTTCTCTCTCTCTGTCTCAAATACATAAATAAAAATATTTTAAAAATTCATCTCTTAAGCCAGGTGTGGTGGCGAATGCCTTTAATCCCAGCACTCAGGAGGCAGAGGTAGGAGGATTGTTCTGAGTTCAAGGCTACCCTGAGACTACATAGTGAATTCCAGGTCAGCCTGGGCTAGAGTGGGACCCTACTTTGAAAAACCAAGAAAAAAAAAAAAAGAAAAAGAAAAAGAATTCATCTCTTTAAAAAAAGAAAGAGAAATAGGCAGGGTGTGGTGATGCATACCTTTAATCCTCACACTCAGGAGACAGAGGTGGGAGAATCAGTGTTAGCTCCAGGCCAGCCTGGGTCAGAGAACAATACAACAACAGAGGGCTGGGCTCTACCCTCTTTGAGACAGGGTCTCTTGACACTGCAAATGAACTGTCAGACTGCAAGCCAGCGTCAAACTAACTGGCTCTCAAGTTTCAGATTCTCCTGGCTGTGCCTCCCATTGTAATGGTTTCACTGGGGTCACAGATGGGTACACCACTTTGCATCCAGCTTTCCATGGGCAAGTGTCTTTAACTGCTGAACCATCTCCCCAGCCCCACATTTGTGGGTTTTTTTTTTTTTTTTTTTTTTTTTTTTTTTTTTGCAACTGGGTCTCATGTGTAGCCCAAGTTGTTCTTATGCAGCCAAGGATGACCTTGAACTGCTTAATCCTCCTGCTTCCACCACCTGCACGCTGGGATTACGGGTGTGCCACCACACCTGGTTTTATGAGGTGCTGAGTATTGAGCCCAAGACTTCCTGTAAGCGCTCTTCCAGCCCAGCTCTATTTCCAGCCTTACTTGTGAACATTTTTGTGTGTGCTGGGAGTTTTTCTAGAGTCTTTTCCGAGGGTGGGAGTGATTGGGTCTTGGGGGTGTGAGCACGTCTGAATGGACAACGTATTCCCAAACTGCTGTCCAAAGTGGCTCCTTGCAGTGCGGGCACAGCTGCCCTCTCCCAACACATCGGGCGTGGCCTTGGCATCTTCACCAGTCTGACCAGACCTTCCTCCCTCTTGGGCCTCTTAGGAGTCCGCGAACAGGAAGATGGAGCAGCTGAAACAAGAATATATGGAAATGAAGGCTCTCATTGATGCGGCCGAAGCCATGTCCACACGCAAGCTGAAGGAAGAGGAGAAGAGGGTCAGCAGCAAGTTCGACTCCATTTACCAGGTTCTGCTCAAGAAGAAGAACGAGATGCAGAACCTGAAGGCGGAGGTGGAGCTCAGCCTGGCCAAGGGGGACGAGTTTGAGTTTCTGGAGGTGGGTCGCTGTGGGGCACTGCTGCGTGAACATTCTGTTTGCCGCCTCAGTGTGCGTTGTCGTCTTGGGGTTGTTGGCTGCCTGCCCGGGACGCGCATATCTGTGTGGCACAACAGCTCGCCTGAACTTGGAGGCTTAGGAGAACACCCGTGTGTTACTTCCCAGTCATCCTGGCCCAGGATCCCGGCGTGGCTTTCCCGGGTAGTCTGCTTACAGGTCCGGCCCCGACGGCGCTGCAGTCTGCCAGCTGGCTCCCTTGCACTCCCTGCAGCTCAGCTTGTCTTCCAGGCTCAGCTGGTTATTGACAGACTTTGGTTCCGGTGGCTATAGGTTAGCGTCCCCACTTTCCTGCTGGGTGTCTGTCATCCAAGCCTTTTCTCAACTTGGCAGCTTGCTTCATCAAGCCAGCTGGAGGATTTCTCTCTCTAGGAAGGTGCCATCCCTCTTTTAAGAGTTTTTTTTTTTGGGGGGGGGTGGGGTTCTTTTCAACTTAGGGTCTCACTCTAGCCTAGGCTGACCTGGAACTCACTCTGTTGTCCCAGGCTGGCCACAAGCTCATAGCCGTCCTCCTACCTTCCGCCTACCGAGTGCTGGGATTAAAGAGCCACGATGCCCTGCTCTCTTGAGAGTTTTAATCTGATGAAGTCTGGCCCACTCAGGATAATCATCCTTTGATTAATTTAGAGTCAAGGGGTTTGATGGCTTGATTATCCCTGCAGTATTTCTTCCCTCGTGCCTTGTAAGCTGATCATGGAGTAGTGTCCTTCCCCGCCCACTATTCTGCCTGTACTCGGGGGTTAAGGAGTTATGGGGGGCGTGTACAGAAGTGGGTGGAAATCTTGGGACCGACTTAGTATGTCACTTAGAACACAGCCCTCTTACCCTTTTCTCCCATCCTTCCTCAACATGGCCTTTGGAAGTGTCTTTAAGTATTTTATTTATTTATTTATTTGAGATAGGAGACAGGAGAGAAAGAGGCAGACAGAAAGAGTGTGAGCATGCGTGTGCCAGGGCTTCCTGCCACTGCGGACGATCTCCAGATGCGTGTGTCACTTTGTGCATCTGGCTTTACAAGAGCACCAGGCAATCAGACTCAGTCCATTAGGTTTTGCAAGCAAGCACTTTAACCACTGAGCCATCTCTCCACCCCTGTCCACTTTCCTTTGCTGATCTCGTGCCCCTCATCATGACCCAGGAGGTTCTTGCTTCCCAGACTTGGCCTTTGACATGAGATGTCTCATGTCTGTTTTTCTTAAACCTTTTTTTTTATTGACAGCTTCCATAATTATAGACAATAAACCATATTTCCCTCCCCTCCCCCATCTCCCTCTCACAAATCCACCCTTCATCATATCCTCTCTCCTCTCAATTAGTTCTTTTATTTTGATGTCATCATCTTCTTTTCTTATGAAGGTCTTGTGTAGGTAGGGCAAGGCACTGGGAGGTCATGGATATCCAGGCCATTTTGTGTCTGGAAAAGTGCATTGTAAGCAGTCCTACCCTTTCTTTGGCTCGTACATTCTTTCCACCACCTCTTCTGCAATGGACGCTGAGCCTTGGAGAGTGTGATAGAGATGTCTCAGTGCTGAACACTCCTCTGTCACTAGCACTATGGTGCTTTCTGAGTCATCCTAGGAGCCACCAAAATGGCTTATTTCTTACCCACATCCCTGGGCTATGCCCTGTATTCTGACCATCACGAGGTACTCTAGGTGCTCATTCTTGTGTCTCAGAGCTACTGAGCTCTCTGAGAAAGGATTCAAAGTCCTCATCTGGAACCTCTCATTCCATAGGACCCAAGCTAGTCTAATCATTTGGGGCCTTCAGTGACGCCCCTGTCCCACAGAATGTGACCCGGCTTTCTTCTGCATGCCTTGAGGTGCTCCTGCCCATTTTCAGACCTGGGGTTGGGGCACTTTGGGGGAGGGGAGAGTCCTAGGACTCCTGAGAGAAGGGGGAGGAGCTCCAGATATGACATGTATGTGGTGTCTATGCCACTCATTAACAGCTGATGGCAAGCTACTTGTCATGTCTAGACCCCAGTTTCCTACTCTGTAAGATGAGGGACCTCTGAGGTCCAACTAGCTCTTCAAGGGTCTAAAAGGGGCACTTTGCTGCTGACCTCAGTCTTGTGATTGGAGCGGGAAGCAGTGGGGATGCAGGAAGCATGTTGTGGGGCTGGGGAGGACAGAGCCCAGACCCTGGCTTCCTTAACGCCCCCCCCCCCCCCCCGGCTTGTTCCAGAAAGCGGCAAAACTACAAGGAGCCTCGACGAAGCCAGTCTTCATCCCCAAGGTGGAGCTGGACCATGAGCTCATAAAGGGGGTCTACCAGGGTGCTGTGGACCTCAAGAACGAGCTGAAGACCTCTCTCAAGCAGGTGCTGGAGAAAAAACCTGAGGACCCTTCAGGCTCAGGTAACAGTGGTGCCCTTCTCCCCCATGCAGAACCGAGAAACAAGCATGGGGGGGCTCGTCAGTACCTTGGTGGAGGAGTGTGACCCAGAGCATTTTGGCTTGAGTTTCAGGGGTTCTGAGACAGCCACCTTCCATCGGAGAAGTCTCTGCTTTGTCCTGGCTTCACAGCCATCCTTTCTAAAAGATGCTGGGGCTTGATGTCAGCTTGGGCTTCTCTTATCTGGCCTCTTGAGGCCCACTTGGATTGGGTTGTCAGTGTGTGCGGTGAGGCAGTGGCTGGCGTCGGGGGTCAGAGCATCCTGGAGTTCCTCCTTAACACCCTTCCTTCCTGCATATCCCATCGACCACCAAGCTTCCCGCAGTGCTGGGGACTGATCGCTCAGCTTTGCACATTCTAGGCAAACACTTTTTTTGTTTGTTTTTTTTTTCGAGGGAGGGTGTCGCTGCAGCTCAGACTGACTTGGATTTCACTTTGTAGTCTCAGGCTGGCCTCAAACTCACAACAATCCTCCTACCAGATCAAAGGCATGTGCCACCATGCCCCGCAGCCCTTGTTTTTTTTTTTTTTTTTTTTTTTTAAAGACAGGGTTTGGGGACTGGAGAGATGGCTTACCTGTTAAAGACACTTGCCTGTGAAGTCTAAGGACCCAGGTTCGATTCCCCAGGATACACAAGGTGGTGCATGCGTCTGGAGTTTGTTTGTAGTGGCTGGAGGCCCTGGCATGTCCATTCTCTCTCTAAAAAAAGAAAGAAAGAAAGGGAGGGGGGGAGAGAGAGAGAGAGGAAGGAAGGAAGGAAGGAAGGAAGGAAGGAAGGAAGGAAGGAAGGAAGGAAGAAAGGAAGGGAAAAAGACAGACAGACAGACAGGGTTTTGCCACATAGCCCAGGCTGACATTTGTGATCAGCTGCCTCTACTTCCCAAGTGTTGGGATTACAGGTGTGCCCCTCCCCCACACCACATCTGGCCATCAAATTTCACATCTTGCCTGGTGTGGTGGCACACGCCTTTAATCCCAGCACTCAGGAGGGCAGAGGTAGGAGGATTGCTGTGAGTTCAAGGCCACCCTGAGACTACATAGTGAATTCCAGGTCAGCCTGGGCTAGAGCGAGACCCTGCCTCAGAAAAGCACCACCACTACAACAAAACTTTACTTCTTTAACTTCAGACTCCATCCACTGGTTCCAGCATAGCCACCAGCTGCCGGCTCTCTGTCTTCATCACCTGTACCTACAACATGCATGGCAGCTTTCTAAGTGGTTCCTCTGGAGCTTTTCAGGATTCAGAGCTCATCTTCTTTTCCTCCTAACCCCCTTCAGGACTTTCCATTGCTCCAAGATTGCAGACTGGACCCTTGGCCCTGACCTACACCATCTATCCAGCCTCAGGTCTCCCTACCGCTCACACCCCTCTCTGCGTTTAGTCTTTCAGGGCCACACTTTTTCCCTCTCCTGCCACTGCCTAGAAGACTAGAGCCCTGCCATCTTTCCCAACTGATCCTTTTGCACATTGTTTTATCTTGTGACACAAGTGTTGTACCATTGAGCTGCATCCATAATCCGTTTTGAAACTTTTTGTTGTTGTTGTTTTTTGTTTTTGGAGGTAGGGTCTCACTCTAACCCAAGCTGACCTGGAATTCACTATGTAGCCCAAGCTGGCCTCAAACTCACAACAATTCTCCTACCACAGCCTCCTGAGTGCTGGGATAAAGGGCATGTGCCACCATGCCTGGCTTTGAGAGAGCGTGAGGCCAGCCAGTGTTACGTGTGACCCTGTCTCAAGACAAAACAAAACAAACAAATAGAAACCACCAAAGCATGTCTGGGGAGGCGGGCCAGTGCATAAAGCACTTGGCATGCAAGCACAAGCGCCTGAGTTCAGGTGTCTAGCACCCATGAGAAGCCGGACGCGGGAGCAGCCCGGTGCCTGTCATCCCAGCGCGCATCTCCGGTGAGATGTGAGGCAGTTGGGAGCTCGTGGGTCAGCTGCCGGGCGCCACGAGACACTCTGCCTCCAACCATGCGGAAGGCTAGGACCGACACCAGAGACCGTCCTCTGACCCTCCCACACGCATGCTAAGGCATGCGTGCACCGCCGTTCACACCCCCAGCACAGAAGGAAAGGACGAGAAACCAGAGCTAAGGGTTGTCTCGGAGGTCATGGTACCGGTTGCCGGTAGAGATAAGACTTCCTACTAGCTGGCTCTGGGCCAAGCCGAGAGAGAACAAGCTGGACTGACCCTCCAGCATTCTGTTTCTGTCTCTTGCAAAGGACTGGACGGGGAGGTCAGTGGAACTGCTGACTGCCTCAGTGCTGTGCCCACCACCATGGCAAAGCTGGCTCCTGGGGTTGGTGGGGAATATACCCATGCAGTGCGACCCTTTTTCCCAGGCACAGGTGACGCTGGAGACCACGGCACAGACTCCGCGTACAAGTCCTCTCGCCCCACGAAGAAAGTCCCACGTAAGTAGCCCTGCTTTTTCCTGGCATAGGTGTGGCTGTGGCTAGGAGGTGCTTTAGCTGAGGCTCACGGGGGCTGCTGCTGCCAACAGGTGGGCATAGCCCCTCCCAGGGCATCATGGGGAGAAGAGCTTGGCTACAGGCCCTACAATAGTAGGGAGGCCAAGACTATTGCAAAAGCCCCGTTGAAAGGAGGACTTCTGTACCCACATTGGTAATGCAGGCTGTCTGCAGTGGCAAGAGCACCTGATGCCTTGTGAAATATTTGCTCTCCTTGAGCCCAGGTCCTTTGGCAGAGTCCTGCAGGAGATGGCCAGTGGTCCCAGTGAGTCAAGACCACATCTCCACCCGGGGGCACTATAATGTGCTCTCCTTTTCCCACTACTGCCTTCTTTGCCCCTCCCACTATACCATTTTATTTCTCTGTTTAAATATTTTATCAGTTATTTGTGTGTGTGTATGTGTGTACATGCATGTACATGCCAGGACTTACTGCTGCAAACAGATGCCAGACAGATGTGCCACTTTTGCACCAGGCTTTATGTGGATATTGGGGAATCAAACCCAGGCCAGCAGGTTTTCCAAGCAAGTGCCTTTAACCACTAAGCCATCTTCCCAGCACTGCACTGCGCTATTTTAGAAAATATTTTCCCAATTACTCCCTCCAGTGAAAGTTTGATTGCACACATGTACAGTATATTGGGTTATTTATGAAAAAAATAAAGCCAAGCACAGTGACTCATGCCTTTAATCCTAGCATGTGCTAAGGTAAGAGGATTGTTGTGAGTTTAAAGCCAGCCTGAGCTATAGAATAAGTTCCAGGTCAGCCTGGGCTAGAGTGAAATCTTACCTCAAAAAGAGAATAAGATTTTGAGCTAGGCAGGATGGCTCATTCCTTTAATCCCAGCACTCGGGAGGCAGAGGTTGGAGAATTGCCATGAGTTCGAGGCCAACCTGAGACTACGTAGTTACCTCCAGGAAAGCCTGGAGAGAGAGAGGGAGAGAAAAAAAAAGAAAGAAGGAAAGAAAAACAGAATAAGATTTTGTCAGGGATGATGAAGGAGGGTATGGGGCCCCATCGCTCTCTGAGGAGTTGTAGCTGGGCCAGGGGAGACATTTTCTGCCGTGGTGTAGCCACTGGTAGAATCCACATACTCTGGTCAGTGATCCCCCGCCCATGCCCACGCAGACAACCCCAATTCAACTGGATGGATCACATACGCAAGGGGCGGGGGAGAAAAGACATCAAAGTAGAAGACGGACTGGTTGGGAAGAGTGGGTTCAGTGGAAGGTCATGAGGAGAGTGTTGAAAGAAGGTAATGGTGAAATGGGGGGGAGCTCCTGGTGAGCTCTGCTGGAACGAGTTCTTTCCCAGGAAAAGGTAAAGCATTACTGTTCCTGGGCCACAGGACAACTCAAGGTTAGTGAGAGGAATGAAGCAGGTTTGCTTGTGCAGGAATCAGAATGACAGTAAGGGCAGAAACGGCTACTTTATTACAAGCACAAAAGTACCCATTGAAATGGATGGGAGCTCTGAAGTAGGAACTCATCTAAAGGGCTGGTTTTTGGGGTATATATTTGGAGGCTGAGTGTACCTATAATTGAAGGTGTCATGGGCTGATTGATTGTCTACTTGAAAGTTTCTCAGTAGTGTCCGAAAAATCTTTGTGTCGAGGTAGGAGCAGGGCAAGCTGAGAGAAGGAGTAGCCAACCAGAAACTTCCTTTGGCCATCTGCAAGTTTTCCGGCTGAACTCCCAGAGCCTCGGCTGTTCCTAGTTAACGATATAGTCCCCAGAAGTGGGGGGATTTCTCCCTCAGAGATGGCAGACGGGTCACAGTGAGGAGAAAGACCTAAGTGTGATGACCGTGGGGGGACTGAGCCCTAGGCCATGTCCCCAGGTACCTAAGTGTGATGACCGTGGAGGGACTGTGCCTTAGGTGCCAGCCTCAGGGAGTGGGTGGAAAAGGCTGAGGTGAATAATAGGGCCAAGATTGAACTCCTGAGAGAAATGTGGTTATGAACTGACAGGAAGAAGGACTAGAGGGCCATGTCGGGCTGAGGACAGTCTGTTGGGGAAGGAGAAGCCGGACTGCCTGTAAAAACCCTGGCAGGTCTAGTCTTCTCATCCCCATGATTGGCTAGGTGACACAGAAGGAGCTGGGACTTATTATTATTGTTATTATTATTGTTATTATTATTATTTGAGGGGGGCTGATAGAGAAAGAATGGGTGCACCAGGGCCTCGAGCCACTGCAAACGAATTCCAGATGCATGTGCCACCTTGTCCATCTGGCTTACGTGGGTCCTTTGGCTTTGCAGGCAAACACCTTAACCGCTAGGCCATCTCTCCAGCCCGGAGCTGGGGACTTCTAGGCCACTTGACTATGCTCTGGCTTCACTCACTGGGCTTTTCTGACATCATAGGTCCAGGGTGGGATCTGAGATCTGTATTCCTCATGCATCTTTTTTTTTTCAAATTTTTATTAACAACTTCCATGATTATAAAAAATATCCCATGGTAATGCCCTACCTCCCCGCCCCACTTTCCTCTTTGAAACTCCATTCTCTATCATATTCCCTCCCCATGTCAATCAGTCTCTCTTTTATTTTGATGTCATGATCTTTTCCTCCTATTGTGATGGTCTTGTGTAGGTAGTGTCAGGCACTGTGAGGTCATGGATATCCAGGCCGTTTTGTGTCTGGAGGGAGCACGTTGTAAGGAGTCCTACCCTTCCTTTGGCTCTTACATTCTTTCTGCCACCTCTTCCACATTAGACCCTGAGCCTTGGAAGGTGTGATAGAGGTATTACAGTACTGAGTACTGCTGTCACTTCTTTCCAGTGCCATGTTACCTTCTGAGTCATCCCAAGGTCACTGCCATCTGAAAAGAGAAGATTCTCTACCAAAAGTGAGAGTAGCATTAATATAAGGGTATGAACATTAGGAGAAGTGCTTACTGGGCAGTTTGATAAGCATAGTATATACATTTAGCCAGACAGCAGCAGATGTTACACCCCTAGGGCTCATGACTACTCCTGTTTTAAGTTTTCAGTATCAGGGATGTATTCCCTTCCATGGAGTGGGCCTCCAGTCTAATTAGAGGGCAGTTGGTGTCCACCATAACAGATGTGCCACTATTGCACCTGGCTGGCCAAATATAAGGCTTGCAGTGTCCACTGTTGAGTATCTTCACTGGTGGTATCTCTTTTCTCTCATTGAACTGCATGCAGAATGGCTTCTTCCAGCTTTCTGTCAGCTGGTCTACATGGAGGAGGTTCTCAGCTCAGTTCCAGCAGGATTTCTCTGTGGCCTTGCAGCCCAAGTATGTGGAGTCTTCAGCAATAGGGTCTTACCATCTATTCCTGGTGGGAGACTAAGGGCCTTGGCAATGGCCTATAACATTTTGGGGGCGTCAGGGACCTCCCTGGCCAACAACTCACTGCTTCATATATCTTGAGAGCTTGTGTGGAGGTCCTAGCAGGGTAGCCCAGCTACTGAGATACCCTTGACTGAAGACCAGCTCTCCTCTACTTGGGGAAGGTCGTCCTCTTCTTCCTGGAGTGCAGTTTTGGGAGGGACACACATGGAGTGGTGGGGAAAGAGAGGGACACCCACCTAGCCAGCCAGATCATCCGAACCCACCCTGGAGATCAGTGGGGTGACAAATGTCACAGATTGCCCTTACATCCTGAGATCTATATTCTTTTTTTTAAAAAATATTTTTTTATTTATTTGTAAGCAGAGAGAGAGAGAGAGAGAGAGATAGAGAAAGGAGAGAGACAGGGCAAATGGGCACACTGAGGCCTCCAGCCACTGCAAACGAATTCTAGATGCGTGTGCCACCTGTGCTTCTGGTTTTACGTAGGTACTGGGGAGTCGAATCCTGGGTTGTTAGGCCCTGCAGGCAAGCACTTTAAACACTGATCTCTCCAGCCTGAGATCTACATCTACAGAATCTAGTAACATGGTACCATGGCTGCTGCTGGGGTGTGGGATATATGTAGTAACCAGCAGGCACAGTTCCCATGGGCACACCCCGGGTTTTCTTTTGTCCCACAGTGGCCTCAAATTCACAGCGATCCTCCTACATCTGCCTCCTGAGTGCTGGGATTAAAGGCGGGCGCCATTTCTTCACTTTTTTTTTTTTGGTGGCTTTTTTTTTTTTTTGGTGGCTTTTTTTTTTTTTTCCTTTTATGGAGATATAATCTACTTTCAGTGAAAAAATACACAGTTAAATAAATTTTTATAACTGATTCTAATGTTACCATTACTCAACTCAGCCTAAGCATTCTCTATTATCCTAGAATATTCTTTCATGCTCTGTATTATTTAGTCCTGCCCTTTATAACCACTGATGCTGGTTCCTATCACTATAAACCTGTATTGCCTGCTGTCCTCTTATTTTTCAAGTTAAGATATCCTTTATTATCAGTCAAATTTATGCAAATGGATGCTATTTTTTTTTTTTTTAAGTGTTGTGCTTTGGGCCAGGGAGATGGCTTAGCCTGCTCAGGCTTAATTCCCCGGTACCCGTATAAAGCCAGATACACAAAGTGGCACATGCCTCTGGAGGTCTTTTGTGGTGGTAAGAGGCTCTGTTGTACCCATTCTCATTCTTTCTGTCTGCTTACAAACAGATAAATAAAAAGAAAGTGTTGTGCTTAAAACTATTTTAACTCTGAAAACTTTCTTTTTCAGAAGAAAAGAAGCCAAAGAAAACCAGTAAGTTGACATTTGCACATTCGTTTGTTCTTGTGACTTGTCATATCCTAGAGCTAAAGGCAGCAGTAACAGTTGACGTGTCTTAGGTGGGCTCTGTGATGGGTCCAGTCTTAGAACTATATTCTGTAAGGGCAGGCACCAGAGTTGGGGGTGGGGTGAATGAATAAGACACCTAAGGTGACATACAGTGTCTTATCTGGATTCACCTGTGTGCCTCCTGACTGCTCAAGAGAGTGTTTGTGGAAATGGCTGTTGATGGCCAGCTTAGAAGGGGTAAGAGGCCACCCATTCCTCTGTCATATTGCCAATCTTGCTTCTTCTCCATCGTCCCCAGCTGCTGGCTCTACCTCCAGCCCTACCTCATCCAAGTTTCCCACCTTTGGCGCCCCTGGACAGTCAGCAGATATGAAACCACCAGGCCTGGATGGTGAGTTGTTGTGGGCAAGGCCAGTGGAGTACCCACTGTGACTTTGTCCTGAACAAAGTCCGTTTCCTCTCCCAGCTTCAGCCAAACCCACCTCGCAGCCAAACTCCACTTCTGCAGCTCTCAAAGCCAAGGTTCTGGAAAACTTCTTAGCCAAGTCTAGACCTGAGCTCCTGGAATGTGAGTAGCTTGGCTATGTGAACGGAAGAGTGAGTGAGTGGGTGGATGGGTGGGTAGAAAAATGTGGGGTGGGTATAATGAATGTATGCCTGAGTGGGAGGGTGGAATGATAGATTGGTAGATGGCTGCCTGAGTGGGTGGGTAGGTGAGTGGGTTGGTAGGTGGGTAAGTTGGATGTACAGATGAGTGGTTAGTGAGTTTGGGGGGATGGATGGATTGAGTGTATGCATGAATAAGAAGGTGGGTAGACATTTATTAGGTTGGTATTGTATATATGTAAGTAGAAAGATTGAGATGGGGAGGGGATATGATGGAGAATGGAATTTCAAAGGGGAAAGTGGGGGGGTACTACCATGGGATATTTTTTATAATCATGGAAAATATTAATTAAAATTGAGAAAATAAAAAAAAAGAAAGAAACACTGACACAGGCTGGAGAGATGGCTTAGCGCTTAAGACACTTGCCTGCAAAGCTAAAGGACCCAGGCTCGAATCTACAGGACCCACATAAGCCAGACGCACAAGGTAGCGCATGCGTCTGGAGTTTGTTTGCAGTGGCTGGAGGCCCTAGTGTGCCCATTCTCTCTCTCTCTCTCTCTCTCTCTCTGCCTCTTTCCCTCTGTCTGTCCTTCCCTCTCAAATAAATAAAATATTAAAAGAGAGAAAAAAAAGAATTTACTGAAATTGATAAAAAAAAAAAGAAGGTGGGTAGATAGATGGATAGGTAGGTGGATGCTTGAGTGTGTGGGTGGGTAGGTGGATGGGTGAGTGGATGGATAGATGAATAGGTGGGTAGGTGGATAGATGGGTGTATGTGTGAGTGAGTGAATGAATGAATAATTGGATGCTAGATAGGTGGACGAATGTTTCTGTGTATGACTGGCTGAACGGTTAAAACAAGTAAATAGATAAAGGCAAGCATCTCAGGCCCCTTGTCTAAACCTCTTTGGGGGGATGTTTTCTCAGATTTTGTTAAAGTCATCCTAGACTACAACACCGCCCACAACAAGGTGACTTTGACGGACAGCTACAGCACAGCGTCTGTGACCGACGTCCCCCAGCACTACCGGTCGCACCCCCAGAGATTCACCTACTGCTCTCAGGTCCTGGGCCTGCACTGCTACAAGAAAGGCATCCAGTACTGGGAGGTGGAGCTGCAGAAGAACAACTTCTGCGGGGTCGGCGTCTGCTACGGCAGCATGGAGCGCCAGGGCCCCGAGAGCCGGCTGGGCCGCAACAGCACCTCGTGGTGCGTGGAGTGGTTCAACAACAAGATTTCTGCCTGGCACAACAACGTGGAGAAAACTTTGCCCACCACCAAGGCCACGCGGGTGGGCGTGCTTCTCAACTGTGACCATGGCTTCGTCATTTTCTTTGCTGTCTCTGACAAGGTCCACCCGCTGTATAAGTTCAGGGTGGACTTTACTGAGGCTCTGTACCCAGCCTTCTGGGTGTTCTCTGTAGGCACTGTGCTCTCCATCTGCTCCCCCAAGTAGACAGGCCAGTAGGCAGTCCGCTTGTGCCAACTGTCTGGGGGAGAATGCTGAAGGTGGGAGGGACCTTCCTTGGAGAACTTCTCCAAGTCCCCAACAGTTGGAAGAACGGGAGGGGAGTGGGATGATTACCTTGTGGATGGGGAAGCAAGCCTCCTGGTGCTGGTCAGGGCAGAGCAACCTCCTCCCTCTGATCTTTCTTTCTTTCTTTCTTTCTTTCTTTCTTTCTTTTTTTTTTAATTTTTGGTGCTGGGGACTGGATATAGGCCCTTGTATGTGGCTCCATTCATCCTTGTATGAGCTTCATTCCTCCTCTGAGTTTCACTATAACTCTCCCAGGAGGCTTTTGAAGTTATATTTAAACTACGGTCTGAATCAGCCTTTGTTGATTTTGTGATTAGGTGAAGGTCAAAAAATAGACCAAATCCAATGGGGACAGAAATCTCTCCCTCCTCCAAGTGTTTCAAGAGTCATCTCAGCAAAGGAGACGCTGGCTGTCTGTAACCACAGAGCCTTGCTGAAGGTCTTGTTACTCCAAGCCTAGGCTGGGGGCCAGTGGGATCCTGGCCTGGAAGCGCGATGGCTTTGCTCTTACTACAGTGTCTTGTTCTGACAACTGTTGTCAGCCATAGTGTCTCCTGCTCTGCCTGTTGTAGATGCTACACGGTGATGACCACAGTCAAGCAGCCAGGCACACCAGATAGTCAAAGCTTTCATGCAGATGGGCTTTTCACGTGACTGCTGCAGGGACCAACTGTACTGCCACCTGCTCGGGTGACTACCAAAGGGTCTTGTAACAGACCCGACTGAAGACAACCACATTCCTGTCTGTCCCTGGCCCCTTCTGCTGTCTTCCTCATTTGAGCCAATTCCAGATATACATATTGACTAGGTTAATATGTATATTATTATAAAAACCTGGAAGGCTTTTGAGGTTTAGGGAAGAACTCCAGGAGGGCCAGACAAGTGGTTTTCCTGCAGGGTTTTGTGCAGTGAAGAATACGTATATACGTGTAGATACCCACAGACATTCAGGAGTGAATTGATTTCTGGAATCTTCCCACGATCCTTAGATCCTCATGTCAGGATGTAAGCTCCCATTCAGAACGTGAGAGAATGCATCCTCTTGAGGCAGGGTCAAGCTCTGTCGGTTTGCTCGAGGGAGCCTCCCTCCTGGTAACATTGCACGATGAAAACAGCTCTGGTCGCCACTGGGAAAATAGGGCCCCCAGTTTTTCATGTGGCTACCCGAGAATTTAGCATATCTCAGGCTTGGTGCTGGAGTTCCAGGGCTCTCAGCACTTGACATTCCTGACAGCTGTGTTATCTGGATCCTCTCCTGGAACATCTAGTTCCTTGGGAAGGAGCATCTTTGTGGGGAGCTTGTCCTTACCACAGATAGGAGAACTTTGAAAGGCTTCTTCCTTTGCTATGTAAAAGAAAGGCTCTCGCTGGGTGTGGTGGCGCACGCTTTTAATCCCCACACTCGGGAGGCAGAGGTAGGAGGATCACTGTGAGTTCAAGGCCACCCTGAGACTACATAGTGAATTCCAGGTCAGCCTGGGCTAGTGAGACCCTACCTCGAAAAGCAAACAAGAGAAAAAGGAAAAGTTCTTTGGTGATGCTTCTCCACTTTTGAAGGAACCCCGGAGCATCACACCCAGCCTTTGTGATCTTTTGAGACGAAGCCTTGTTCGAAGCAGGGTCTTACTTGGGAAACAACTGGGCTTAGAGGAGTTGGATGCCCAGGATTAATGCACGGCTCCTGCCAGGACTCTTCTGCAGAAATGAGGGCAACAGACAGGGCTCTTCCTGGCAAATGGGCAGCTCAAGGTAGGGAAGCATGAGTTCCTCTGTGTAGGAGAGGTGAGCGAGCTACCGAAGCCTAGCACTGTGCAGGGTGCTTCTGAGTTGTAGGTGCAGGAGGCCACCCTTACTGTCTGTTGATTACCTTACCTAGTCTTGCTGAGCTGCTGGACCATAGTTGTCAGAGTGGGCAGAACCTCGGCATCCACCCCCTTCTCAGTTTGCAGGATCGGGCAGGTGAGAAGGCAGAGGAGGGCTCTGGTCACGTACCACTCTTGCCATTCTGTCGTGGAGGGCATGCCTCCTAACATGAGTGAGCCAGGAAACCCCCCGGTACCCTGCAGAAGGATCAGAAATTCCCAGAAACATTAACGTGAAATCTTATCTTACATGCAGGTACTAGGGAGTGTCTCATTCACTCTGATGTGATACACCAAAGGTCAAAGTCAAGTCTTTATATTATTTAAGGCTGGCTGATCACTTATGCCTGATTTAATTACTCTGAAATCAACCTTGATTTATTATTAATACTGATACGTTATCTTCTCATCATTTCCCCTGCCACTGTTGATTTTAATCAATTCGTAGTATTTGAGATGTTACTTCTTGAGCTTGAGTTTTTTTTTTTTTTTTTAAAGAAGTGATTTGTTCAGAAGATAATCATGGCTATCAACAGGGCAAGGCTGGTTGCTTTGAATGCAATAGAGTAATATTTTGTCTTCTCCTTGGCATCGAGCTGCAGTTGGCAGGTGTTAATTATCTATCAAATTGGAATCTATAGTTCCAAGGTGCCCATCCCTAAAGGTTACTGCCCAGGGCATCTGTGTTCCCAAGCCCCACCCAACTGTTGCCAGATCTATAGCCCAGGAACTTTGGACAAAGAATGCTTAGACAGATGGATTGATAAAAATTTTGACCTGGTTCACATAGAAAGTCTTAAAATGGCGGAATGGCAGAAGTTCTCAGGAGGAAGGAAATCCTTTACTTCTATAAACTTTTAAAGGAGGTGGTGTCTCTAACTAGAGGTAAGGCCCTCCTCCTGGGTGGATGTGACTTGGAGTACCACTGTCAGGAGCTGACAAAAGGCCCAGGGTGGGTTCCAAAATCACAAATCTGAGTATTCTCTGGGCCTGCTGTCGTGCCCAGCCTAGCAGCCTTTTTTTTTTTCTTTCTTTCTTTCTCTTGCTGTACCTGGGGTCAGAAGGAACTGCTGGGGACATGGCTACTTTGTCGCCATTGGACTAACATCTGTCCTCTTATAGGAACAGTGTCTATGACCTGACAGCGATGTCTCTGTGGGTTTGGATTCAGGTGGATGGCGGAGTGGAGGATCAAGGGAAGACTAAGCCCCTCGTGGGTGGCCAGGGAGCAGCAGTGGGACCCGAGGGCTTGCCTTCTATAATGTTTTCTCTAATGAAAAGTTAAAAAGTGAGGCAGAAAACAATACTGGGCCTTGTTCAGGATATTAGCCTTGTCTGGAGAGGAGTAACTGCCTAGGAAGTATGGGTTTGAGATTATGAGATATTAAACAACGTGGCTGGCCTTTGGCCCTGCTTCCTAGGGAGGAAGGTCTCCTAAGTCCTTGGAATTTCCTGCTTAGAAGTGTCTTTGTTATCCATGCACCCCTAGGGTCACCCCTGAGTTTATGCCAGGGGAGAACATGACTCGGATGTCAAATGGCCACTGAAAAGACCAACTTCATGATTAGAGGGTTAGTGTTTTGAGTTAGCAGGACCTCCGGGAAGGAAGGAGACTGAGCCGGGAATTGAGTTCAATCACAGGGCCAGTGACTTGGTAAATATCCTCTCTACGTAATGAAGTTCAAGATCATCTCCAGATGGAAGCCAAACGCAACTTCCTGGCTAGTGAGCCCAAGGCTGGGCAGTAGGCTACTGGGCCCTAATTCCTGAGCACAGGGTGGGTGAAGCTTTGTACCTGAGACCCTCCCCTGTATGTACCTCTGTGCGGCTGGTTCTGATTTGTGTCCTTTACAATAAAATTGCAATCATAAATACAGCGCTGTCCTGCCTTGTGAGATTTCTAGCAAATGACTAGGCCGTAGGAGGCGGGGTCACGGTAACTTTGAGGCTTTGCAGCCCTTCGGTGAGGTGAGCGGTAGGGAGTGGCCTACAACCACCCAAGTAGGGCTGGCATGTGGTACTGTCGCTTAGCCTGGGGCAGCAGATCTGACTCTTCCCCCCTATTCTGAAGTGTAACAGTGGGTGTTGGAACAGAGCTGGTGGGGCCCTTGAGCTTCGAACATGCTCTTCTGGGCCAGCGCTTCAGATCTAAGCACACTGCTCTCCACAAACCACCCCCTCCTGTGTTTTGTTCCTGTAACTTCAGACACACTCAGAATGTCACTTACAGGGCTGAGGAGATGGCTTAGTGGTTACGGGCGCTTCCTTCAAAAGCCTGCCAGCACGCTTCAGTTCCCCAGCACCCCGATAAAGCCAGATGCGCAAAGTGGTACATGCATCTGAAGTTCCTTTGCAGTGGCAAGAGACCCTGGTATGCTCATACTCTCTATCATTCTCTCTCTCTCTATCTCTCTCCTTGCAAATAAATGTGAACAAAAAGTTTAAAAAGAGCCGGGCATGGTGGCACACGCCTTTAATCCCAGCATTTGGCAGGCAGAGGCAGAAGGATCGATGTGAATTCAAGGCCACTCTGAGACTACACAGTGAATTCCAGGTCAGCCTGGGCTAGAGTGAAATCCTACCTCAAAAAAAAAAAAAAAAAAAAAAAAAAAAAAAAAAATTAAAAAGAATGGCAGACTTGTTCTCTCATTCAGAGATGCCAGTCACAGAGCACCCTTTCATTTAGATAAAACATTAAAATGTTCTGGATGACAATTTGTTACTTTCCAATAAAGGCAAGTTGTGTGTGGGGGCCCAGTTTTTGTTTGTTTCACTTAAAAAAAAAAATACCTGGGCTGGAGAGCTGGCTTAGCAGTTAAGGCACTTGCCTGGGAGGCCTAAGGACTCATGTTTGACTCTCCAGATCACACGTAAGCCAGACACACAAAGGTGAGACACAAACTCAAGGTGGCACATGCACACTAGGTGGTGCAAGCATCTGGAGTTTGATTGCAGTGGCTGAGGCCCTGGCACACAAAAGCCTGGTGGCACATGCATTTAGTCCTAGCACTGAAGAGGCAGAGTTAGAAGGATTGCTGTGAATTCAAGGCCAGCCTGAGAATACATAGTGAATTCCAGGTCAGCCTGGGCAAGAGTGAGACCCTACCTCAGAAAACAAACAAAGTCGCACAACCAGGCGTGGTGGTGCACACCTTTAATCCCACCACTCGGGAGGCAGAAGTAGGAAGATCACCATGAGTTTGAGGCCACCCTGAGACTGCATAGTGAATTCCAGGTCAGCTTGAGCTAGAATGAGACCCCACCCCGGAGGGCGGGGGGAAGTGGCACAACCATCTAGTGTTTGCAGCAGCAAGAGACCCTAGTGTGCATGCACACAAAGAACTCATCATCCTTTAAAATTTCATTATTTATGAAAGAAAGAGGGAGAGAGAGGGAATGGATGCGTCAAGACCTCTCCCAACTGAATTCCAGACACATGTGTCACTTTGTGCATCTTGGTTTACGTGGACACTGGGAAATTGAACCCAGGCCATTGGACTTTGCAAACAAATGCCTTTAACCACCAAGCCTTCTCTCCCAACTGAACTTATCCTTTATCTGTAAGAAATGACTGTTACAACACTCTCATCTCTTTCTAAAATACAAAGCTAAACTGGGCATGATGGCGCACACCTTTCATCCCAGAACTCGGGAGGCAGAGGTAGTAGGATTGCTGTGAGTTCGAGGCCAGCCTGGGACTACAGCATGAGATCCAGGTCAGACTGGGCTAGAGTGAAACCCTATCTTTTTTTGCTTTCTTTTGAGGTAGGGTCTCGCTCTAGCCCAGGCTGACCTGGAATTCACTATGTAGTCTCAGGGTGGCCTCGAACACACGGTGATCCTCCTACCTCTGCCTCCCGAGTGCTGGGATGAAAGGCGTGCGCCACATGCCTGGCTGTGAGACCGACCCTATCTTGAAAAATCAAAATAATAAATACATTTAAAAAAATATAAGGCTGATGTCTGATGTGGTGGCTCACACCTGTATTCCTAGCACTCAGGAAGTAGAGGCAGGATTGTGAGTTTGAAGCTAGCTTGGGCTATATAGTAAGATGCTGTGTTGAAACAAATCAAGAATACAATACAGGGCTAAAGTGGGCATGGTGGCGCACGCCTTTAATCCCAGCACTCGGGAGCAGAGGTAGGAGGATTGCCATGAGTTTGAGGCCACCCTGAGAACTCATAGTGAATTCTAGAATTCACCATAGTGAATTCTAGGTCATCTTGGACTAGAATGAAACCCTACCTCGAAAAACCAAAAACAACAACAACAACAGAGAATACAAGGCTGAGCAGGGCATAGTGGCTCTTGCCTTTAATTCCAGCACGCTGGAGGCAAAGGTAGGATCACTATAAATTCAAGGCCATCCTAGAACTACAGAATGAGTGCCAGGTCAGCCTGGCCTAGAATGGGACCCTACCTCTAAAAAACAAAGAAACAAACAAAGAAAACCACACAAGGCTAAGAATGATTTGCATTGTGTTTTCCCTTTGAATATTAAAAAAAAAAACAAGCCTAAAATTAATAATGAGGTAAAAAGTGCTAAGTACCTAATCTTACATAGAGAAATATAATTGTTGTAACATTCTATAAAATGTAAGCAAAAAATCCAGGTGTAGTGGTTCACGGTTTTAATCCCAGCACTTGAGAAGCAGAGACAGGAGGATTGCCGCAAGTTCGAGGCCAGCCTGGGACTACAGAGTGAGTTCCAAGTCAGCCTGAACTAGGGTGAGACTCTGCCTCAAAAAAACCAGGCGTGGTGGCGCACACCTTGAATCCCAGCAGAGGTAGGAGAATTGCTGAGTTCGAGACCAGCCTGGGACTACGCAGTGACCAGGTCAGCCTGGGCTAGACCGAGACCCTACCTCAGAGGGAAGGAAAAAAAAAAAAGTAAATAAAACCGCTTTGGCCGCCACTTCCTTGTTTGCTTCCTGGTTTGGCAATTTTGTACTTTGCTCCGTGGGGGAGTGGCGCCTGCCGGGTGGGACAGTTTCTGTTCCCGTTTCCTTCCCTGTTCCTACTAGTGACTCAGGCCGAGTCTGTTTACCCCAAAACAGATTTCTTGGAGACTTACTCTCACAGTGACACACAGTGACCTCTCATTTGTCACTCAGAAGTAGCCGGGGCTGCCCTGCTGTTAGGAACCAGCAGTCCTTACACACAAGTGAAAGGGTGGCAGGGAGCACGGAGAATTCTAGAGCGAGAGCCTCTTGGCAAGCTAAAGACTGAAAGTAGGTCAGAAGTCAGTGCTGAAATTCTCTTACACAGTTGTCTGTTTATTTTGATGAGACTGTGGATTGAACCTAAGGGCTTGGACATGTTAGGCAAGTGCTCCACCACAGAGCTGCGTGCACCCCCTCTCCTCTTGAGTTGCATTTATTTATTTATTTGCTTTTCTGAGTCAGGGGTCTCAACTATGGCCCAGGTTGGCCTCAAACTTGGGGCAAAACTCGTTAGGTTAGCCTCCCAAAGGCTGGGACTAAAGGTGTGAACCACCATAGCTGGCTTTGTTTTTATTTTATTTTATTTTATTTTTAATATTTTTATTTACTTGAGAGAGACAGACAGGGTAAATATGGGTACTTACCACTTGCCACTGCAGATGAACTCCAGATGAATGCACATTCTGTAGCCCATGCCAGCCTTGAACTCATGGTTTTGCAGAGTGAGGAGAGATAGAGAAAGAAAGAAGCAGTTTGTGTGTGTTAACACAGACTCAGCGGATTCAGGTCCTGAGCCCCAGATGCCACCAGATATTGACTTACATACATTTTAATCACTTGTCTTCCGTTCAGAGTGATACATGCATACATACAAAAGAAATTTTTTATTTTTATTTATTTTTTGGGGGGTTTTCGAGGTAAAGTCTCTCTCACTCCAGCCCAGGCTGGCCTGGAATTCACTATGTAGTCTCAGGTTGGCCTCAAACTCATGGTTCTGCCTCCCAAGTACTAGGATTAAAGGTGTGCACCACCATGCCTAGCCATACTCATTTTATTTTCATTTTTACTTTTTAGAGGTCTTGCTCTAGTTCAGGCTGACCTGGAATTCACTATGTAGTCTCAGGGTGGCCTCAAACTCACAGCCATCCTCCTACCTCTGCCTTCCAAGTTCTGGGATTAAAAGTGTGTGCCACCATGCCCAGCTTTGTACTCATCTTTTTTTCTTTCTTTCTTTCTTTTTTTTTTCTGAGGTAGGGTTTCACTCTAGCCCAAGCTGACCTGGAATTCACTATGTAGTCTCAGGGTGGCCTTGAAGTCTCGGTGATCCTCCTACCTCTGCCTCCCAAGTGTTGGGATTAAAGGTGTACACCACCATGCCTGGCCTCATATTTTTTTAAAGTATTTTTATTTATTTGCAAACAGAGAGAAAGAAAGAGAGAGACAGAGAGAATTGGCACACCAAAGCCTCCAGCCAATGCAAATGAACTCCAGACACATGAGCCACCTTGTGCTTCTGGCTTATGTCTATACTGGGGAATCAAACCCAGGTCCTTAGGCTTCTCAGGCAAGAACCTTAACCACTAAGCCATTTCTCCAGCTCCCTCTTTTTATACTTAATTTTTTTATTGACAATTTCCATAATTATAGACAATAAACCATGATAATTCCCTCCCCTCCCCCTTTCCCCTTCACAACTCCACTCTCCATCTTATCCCCTCCCCCTCTCAATCATTCTCTTTTATTTTGATATCATCATCACTGTGAGGTCATGGATATCCAGGCCATTTTGTGTCTGGAGGAGCACATTGTAACGAATCCTACCCTTCCTTTGGCTCTTACATTCTTTCCGCCACCTCTTCCGCAATGGACCCTGAGCCTTGGAAGGTGTGATAGAGATATTGCAGTGCTAAGCACTCCTCTGTCACTTCTTCTCAGCACCATGATGACTTCTGAGTCATCCCAAGGTCACTGCCATATGAAAAGAGAAGCTTCTCTAACAAAAAGTGGGAGTAGCATTAATAATATGGGTATGAATGTTAAGAGAAATGCTTATAGGACAGTTTGGTGAGGATAATATATGCATTTAGCCAGACAGCAGCATGTATTACACCCCTAGAGCTTGTGACCTCTGCCATAGCTTTTGACTAGGTTTTCAGTACAAGGCATACATTCCCTCCCGTGGAGCAGGCCTCCAGTCCAATTAGAGTGGTTGGTTTTCCCCATAACAGACATGCCACTATTGCGCCTGTTGGGTCATTTGACCTCGCTTGTAGTGTCCACTGTTGTTTATCACTGCTGATGACCTCTCTCTCCCATAGGGCTTTGTGCAGCGTAGCTTTTTCCAGCTTTCTGTCAGCTGGCCTACATGATGGAAGTTTTCAGTTCAGCTCCAGCTTGATTTCTCAGTGACCTTGTAGCTTAAGCATGTGGAATCTTCAGGATTAGGGTCTTAGCATCTATTTCTGGTGGGAAACCAAGAGCCTTGGCAATGGCCTATGTTTTGGGAAGGTTTTTTTTCTTTTCTTTTCTTTAGATTTTATATTTATTTATTTATTTGAGACAGAGAGAGTGAGAGAGCAAGAATGGGTGCACTAGGGCCTCCAGCCACTGCAAACGAACTCCAGATGCATGCACCACCATGTACATCTGGCTCACGTGGGACCTAGAGAATCGAACCAGGGGTCCTTAGGCTTCACAGGCATGTGCCTTAACTGCTAAGCCATCTCTCCAGCCCGGGAAATATTTTTATTTGCGAGGAGAGTGAGAGAGAGAAAATGGGTGCACCAGGGCCTCTTGCCTCTGCAAGTGAATTTCAAATGCATGTGCCACTCTGTGCATCTGGCTTTACATGGATACCAGGGAGTCCAACCTGGGCTGGCAGGCTTTGCAAGCTCTGGCTTGTAACCACTGAGCTATCTCCCTAGTCCTCTTTTGTATTTTTACCTTCCATCTTCTCATCATAGAGTTCTTTCCCCCTGCTGCTGCTATTACCTGGTTATTCCTTCTCACAGCAACAAAATTCAGTCACCCCCCCCCACCCCCAGTCTGCTGAATGGGGTGGAGTCCAAGTCCAAGTGTGGCCACCCCAGGCCACACCTCCCAGCTTACAGAGTTGGCTTCTCTGTTTAGGACAACTGCTTCTCCAAGTAGCTTTTCCCTGACCGCTGCCTGGCAGGCCTCCGTGGTCCCCTGCTTTGATGTCCTCTACTGTCCTCTCTCCAGACAATACTACCGCTGCCACATAGCATCGGGTCTTGAGGACTCGCCGTGTGCCAGGCATTGTGATCATGCTGGGCCACGGCAGTGAAAGAATGATCCCAGGGGCTGGGAGGACGGCTCAGTGGGTAAAGCACTTGCTGTGTGTATGTTCCTTTCTCCCCGCCGAACAACTTCGGGAAGGAACTTAGGAAAGGGAAGAGTTAATTTTGGCTTTCAGGTTTGAAGGGAAGTCTCATCACCTGAGTCAGGAAGCAGAGAGAAGGAACAGTGAGCAGGGCTGGGCTGTAACACCTCAAGGCAAGGCCCCACCTCCTCAAGGTTTCCCCAAAGGCACCTTCAGCTGGGAATCAGGGGTTCAGACACATGGACCTACGGAGGGGTTTCACATTCCCACCGCCACGCTGTGCCAGTGTGAGGACCCAGATGTGGTGTGCTGGGGAGGCAGTGACCAGAGAACCCCCAGGACTCCCTGGCTACTTAGTCCAGCAGAATGCATGGGCTCTGGGTTGAGTGAGAGATCCTGTCTCAAAATCAAGGTGGCAGCTGAGTGTGGTGGCCCAGACCTTTAATCCCGGAGGCTGAGGTCGGAGGACGACCATGAGTTTGAGGTCAGCCTGAGGCTACAACATTAGTTCTAGGTCAGCCTGGGCTAGAGTGAGACCCTACCTCAAAATGAAACAAAACAAACAAAAATAACAAATATTTTGGGAAAGTTGATTTTTTTTTTTTTTTTTGAGGTAGGGTTTCACACTAGTCCAGGCTGACCTGGAATTCACTATGTAGTCTCAGGGTGGCCTTGAACTCATGGTGATCCTCCTACTTCTGCATCCCAAGTGCTGGGATTAAAGGTGTGTGCCACCATGCCCAACTCTCATGCTTATTTTTTTTTTGTAGATAAAAAAACTATTTATTTATTTTGGGGGGGGGATGTGGAGAGAGTGGGCATATCAGGGCCTCTAGCCACTGCAAATAAACTCCAGACACTTGTACCATCTTATGCACCTGGCTTTATGTGGGTCCTGGGAAATCAAACCTGGGTCCTTTGGCTTTGCAGGCAAGTGCCTTATCTGCTAAGCCATCTCTCCAGTACATGATGCTTGATATTGATCTCTGGTCTCCATACTTGTGTACTTACAGACACATAGATGCCCATACAGGTACGAACACACATCTGCACAGGGACACACAAACACATAAACAAAACATCAAACAATAGCCTCATCCTAGAATCCCAGCACTCTGGAGGCTGGAGCAAGAGGATCCTGAGTTCAAGGGCAGCCTGAGCTACACAGTGAGATCCTGTTTCAAACATCCTAAGGCTAAATATGTCTATACCCAGAGTCCTAGGAAAACAGGAGAGGAAAAAAGGTTAAAGTCCACATGAGTTCCCACAGCTGAGCACAGCCTCTTGGTTCTACATCTATCCTCTAGTTATACTATTGAGAAGAGGCTGCCTTCAATTTTAAGTGGAGAAAATCTTCCTCCTCCTCAAGCACATTTCTTTTTCTTTTTCCTTTTCCTTTACTTTTTCTTTCTTTCTTTTTATTTATTTATTTATTTGGTTTTTTGAGGTAGGGTTTCACTCTTGCCCAGGCTGACCTGGAATTCACTGCTCTGTAGTCTCAGGGTGGCCTTGAACTCACAGGGATCCTCCCACCTCTGCCTCCCAAGTGTTGGGATTAAAAGCATGCACTACCATACCCAGCTTCTTGTTTGTTTTTTTTAAAAATATTTTATTTTTATTTATTTAACAGATAAAGAGGGAGGGAGGGAGAGAGAGAGAGAGAGAGAGAGAGAGAGAGAGAAAGAGAGAGAGAGGGAGAATGGGCACACCAGGGCCTCTAGCCACTGCATACGACCTCCAGACACATGTGCCTCCTTGTGCATCTGGCTTACGTGGGTCCTGGGGAATCAAACCCGGGTCCTTAGGCTTCGCAGTCAAATGCCATAACTGCTACACCATTTCCCCAGTCCCTTATAGCTTCATTCTTTTTCCAGGTAGGGTCTTGCTCTAGCCCAGGCTGACCTGGAATTCACTATGTAGTCTCAGGGTAGCCTTGAACACATGGCAATTCTCATACCTCTGCCTTCCAAGTGCTGGGATGAAAGGTGTGCATCACCATGCCTGGCTATAACTTTATTTTAAAATATTTCTATTTTAGGGCTGGAGAGATTGCTTAATGGTTAAGGTGCTTGCCTGTAATGCCTAATGTTCCAGATTCAGTTCCCCAATATTCATGTAAAGCCATATGCACAGGGTGGCAAATGTGTCCAGAGTTAGTTTGCAGCAGCTAGAGGCCCTGGTAAGCCCATTCTGTCTGTCTGTCTGTCTTCTCTCTATCTCCCTCTGCTTGAAAATAAATAAATAAATATTTAAAATATTAAAAAATAATTTATTGATTATTTTTGAATAGGGAGAAGGAGAGGAAGAGAGAGGATGGGTGCAAGAGGGCCTCTAGTTCCTGCAAACAAACTCCAGATGCATGTGGCACTCTGTGTACCTGGCTTTATGTGGGTACTGGGGAATCAAATCTGGGTCTCTAGGCTTTGCAAACAAGCATCTTAATCTCGGAGCTATCTCTCCAGCCCAGTAAAATATTTTTATTTTGTTTATTTTCACTTATTTGAGAGAGAGAGAGAAAGAGGAAGACACAGAGAGAGAAAGAAGCAGAGAGAGAGAGGCAGAGAGTATAGGTGTACGAGGGCCTTCTGTCAATGCAAGTAAACAAAATGCACCATTTTGTACATCTGGCTTTACGTGGGTAATTGGCACTCAAACCCAGGTCATCAGGCTTTGCAAGCAAGCGCCTTTAACCGCTGAGCCATCTATCACTTCATTTTATAGATGAGGGACCTTGAAAACATTAAGCTAGCTGAAGTGAGCCAGGCATGAAAGGACAAGTGTTGTATGAGTCACTTTTCTCATTCTCGTGACAAAACGTCCGAGAGAAGCCAATCATGGGAGGAGGGATTTATTTTGCCTCAGGTTCCAGAACATTAGTCCACCCTGGCGGTGAGGAATGGTGGAGCAGCTCCGGGGCAGCAGGAGTGTCTCCATAGCTCCTACCTCTGGGCAGGCCGAACACAAAAAGCTCAGGTGAGAAGCAAGGCTTGAGATGGAAATGGGGTACGGAACTTTAGAAGCCCCTGCCCCAAAAGTCATGTCCTGTACTGTAACAGACTTAAAAAAAGTTTAAAAAATTTATATATATATATATATATATATATATATATATATTTTTTTTTTTTTTTTTTGAGGTAGAGTTTCACTCTAGTCTAGGCTGACCTGGAATTTACCATGTAGTCTCGGGGTGCCCTCAAACTCATGGTGATCCATTCTACTTCTGCCTCCAGAGTGCTGGGATTAAAGGCACGCACCACCAAGGCGCCCCCCCCCACCCGCCTTTTTTTAGTATATATATATATATATATATATATATATATATATATATATATATACTCCCACCTAAAAAAATCCCAGGCCCAGATGGATTCAGTTGTGAATTTTACCAGACCTTCATAGAAGAACTAACACCAATGCTTCTCAAACTTTTCCATAAAATAGAAAAGGAAGGAATACTACCAAACTCCTTCTACAAAGCCAGTATCACCCTGATACCAAAACCAGACAAATATAGAACAAAAAAAGAAAATTACAGACCAGTCTCCCTCATGTACATAGATGGAAAAATTCTGAACAAAATATTGGCAAACAGAAAACAAGAATATATCAGAAAGATCATTCACCCTGACCAAGTAGGCTTTATCCCAGAGATGCAGGGATAGTTCAACATATGCAAATCGATAAATGTAATACATTATATAAATGGACTGAAGGATAAAAATCACATGATCATCTCATTAGATGCAGAAAAAGCATTTGACAAAATCCAACATCCCTTCATGATGAAAGTCCTACAGAAACTGGGAATAGAACGAATATATCTCAACATAACAAAGGCTACTTATGACAAACCTACAGCCAAAAAATTAAAAAAAAAATTTAAAAAGGGCTAGAGACATGGCTTAGTGGTTAAGGCACATGCTTGTAAAGCCAAAAGACCCAGGATTGATTCCCCAGACCTACATAAGCCAGATGCACATGGGGGCTCATGCGTCTGGAGTTCGTTTGCAATGACTGGAGGCCCTGAAATGCCCATTCTTTCTCTCTGTCTGTCCCGCCTTGCCTATTTCTCAAATCAAGAAAAATTAAAAAAATAAAATAAAATAAACCCCTATAGCCAACATAATACTAAATGGGGAAAACTTGAAGTTTTCCACTAGAATCAGGAACAAGACAAGGGTGTCCACTGTCCCCACTTTTATTTAATGTAGTACTGGAAGTCTTAGCTCTAGCAGTAAGGCAATAGACACACATAAAGGGATACAAATTGGAAAGGAAGAGATCAAGTTATCATTATTTGCAGATAATATGATTCTATACATAAAGGACCCTCAAGACTCATTTTTTATTCAAACCACAGCATCCATGGTGACACACATTTAGAGAGCAATGGGGCCAGAACTCCAGAATCATGGAGCTGACCCTCAAAAACATGGCCTTCACCACCACCTCCTTGCACACGACACACAGTGCCTACACACTTGCGGTTCTGACCAGCCCGGCATTCTCTGTGAATGTGCTCATTCTCTGTGCTCTCTCTATCTAGAACCTAGATTATCTGCTGCTCCTCAAAGCGCGGCTGTCCTGTGTGTGTGGGGGGGGGAGGGGGGCAGCTCCACTGTGGCATCATGGTGACTTCGCATGGACTCACTCACTCACACAAAGCTTATCAAGGTTTGGCAGGATGCCTCGTAATCTTCTGGGACGTGGGAGGCTGGAGGCCTGAACAGAACTGTATGAGCCTGTTGGCTTGCTGCCTTCTCTGTCCTGGGAGCTGTGGTGAGGTGGTTTCTCATCTCTAGGGGCTTCTGGTGAGGTTGGGGGGAGGGTTCTGCCCCAGGCCCCTCACAGCGGAGCTTCCGACGATCACACACAGCCTAGAGTTTGTGCTTCAGCACCTTAAACCACCCAGCCACATTCCCTTCATCGGGGGGAGAGGGAAGCAGACAGAGAGAATGGGTGCACCAGGGCCCCCAGCCACTACTAACGAACTTCAGACACATGTGCCACCTTGTGCATCTGGCTTACGTGGATCCTGGGGAACCTCACTTGGGTCCTTTGGCTTTGCAGGCAAACTTTGTGCCTTAACCACTAAAGCGATCTCTCCAGCCCCTCTCCTTTTAGTTTCTGTGATGCATGTAAATGTGTATATGTGCTGATGCAGTACCCCGTGGGGTTGCCTATTGTAGCTGGAGGAAAACATTGAGTATCCTTCTCCATCCTGCACCCACCTGTTCTTTTTCTAATATATTTTCTTTTCTTTATTTATTTATGAGAGAGAGAGGGAGGGAGAGAATGGGCACACCAGGCCCTCCAATCACTGTAAACAAACTCCAGATGCATGTGCCACCTTGTGCATCTGGCTTACGTGGGTACTGGGGAATTGAACCTGGGTCCTTAAGCTTTGTAGGCAAGTGCCATAACAGCTAAGCTATCTCTCCAGCCCCCTTTCCCCCTCTCTTTCCATACAATGGAGTCTCTTACTGATTCTGGAGCTTGCTGCCTACAAACCCCAGTGATTCTGCAATCTCTCCTCCCCACAGGACTGGGGTTACAGATGTGTGCGGCCATGCCCATCTCGTTAAATGGGTTCTGGAGATTAAACTCAGCCCCCCATGCTTGCACAGGAAGTACACTTAACTGCTGAACCATCTCTCCAGCCTGACCTGGAATTCACTGTGTAGTCTCAGGCTGGCCTTGAACTCACAGTGATCCTCCTACCTCAGCCTCCTGAGTGCTGGGATTAAAGGCGTGCGTGACCACACCTGGTTCAACTTTTTATTCAAGACTCTACAACATGGCTATATGCAATTTCTCCGAGTTCACCTCCCGCTTACTCTCTGCCAGCACCCCGTGTTCCTTGCCATCTTGTCCAGTGGGACATGTTTCACTTGCCGGGCTGTTATCGCCTGTGAGGTTTGGACTAAGTATCACTTTCTGTTTCCCTCTAGCTGGCCTGAGCCTGCAGGTTCACAGGTTACTTCTCCATGAATTTGTAGATGAGTTAAGAGTGGAAACTGTCAGGGCGTGGTGGTGCACACCTTTAGTCCCAGCTCTTGGGAGGCAGAGGTAGGGGGATTACTATGAGTTCAAGGCCACCCTGAGACTACATAGTGAATTCCAGGTCAGCCTGGGCTAGAGCAAGAAGACCCTACCTCAAAAAACAAAACAAACAAACAACAACAACAAAAAAAAAGGAGTGGGAAATGACTGGAGACAGCAGATTACCAGCCAGAACAAGTTCATTGCCGATTCATACTAAGTGTCTGAGAAACTGTGAGCTAGGGCTTTTGTCCTTGGCTATGAGATTCCTGTCTGGAATCTAGGAAGGAGGCCCCTGACACAATTATGTTTTATGTGCAGAGAGCTATGGGGGTAGTGGAGGGAGGGAAAAGGTGTCTGTCACTATAGCCAACTCCACATAGAGGTCTGTCAGTGACGAGATGAAAGAACTAGATAGAAACCCCGACCTGGGCAGAGCTGGTGTAACTTAGTGATGTGTGTGTGTGGGGGGGTGCGGGGAATCAGGGAGGAACCAACCCACTGGATTTCAGTCAGAAGACGCTGTGGATAGGTATCCTAGCTGTGCAGCACTGACATGTCACTAACCTTTCTCACTCACCATGTCCTCATTTGGAAAGGAGAAATTATATCTCAGTTGGGTTGTGGATAGGAATAAATGTTAATATATAATTGCTTTAGAAATCATCAAACGCTCTACAGATGTTATTGTATCACTTAACTCTAGACCATATGGTTATTTTTGCATGTTCCAGTTCAAATACTGTCCTACCTATGTCAACAAAAGCATTCTATTTATTTTATGCTCACTCTCGGTGTCCCTGGGTATTTCACCGGTCCAGAGTCCAATGCCATTACGTTAATCACAACTACAAAAGCCAAGCTCTGGTATTAGACGTCAATGGTAATGGCGCCTCTTATCAGATTAAAGCAAGGCATCTGTGTCACGTTAGGGCTTGTTTCTACAGAAAACTCCCTGCAGCTGACCCTGCTTCTCCTAAAGGAAGCAGTACCTTCCAACCTACATGTCAGGGCCTCCAGCCACTACAAACAAACTCCAGATACATGTGCCCTCTTGTGCATCTGGCTTACATAGGTCCTAGGGAATCGAACTGGGGTCCTTTGGCTTTGCAGGCAAACACCCTTAATCGTTAAGCCATCTCTCCAGCTCTGTTTTTATCTTCTAAAACACCATGGGTCTATATTTTTAAAAAATAAATAAAAACGAGGGCCGGAGGAATGGCTCAGTGGTTAAGGGCACTTGCTTGCAAAGCCTAATGGCCAGGGTTCCATTCCCAGGCTGACCTGGAATTCACTATGTAGTCTCAGGAGACTCACCGCGAGCTCACGGTGATCCTCCTACCGCTGCCTCCCAAGCACTGGGATTAAAGGCGTGCGCCACAACGCCCGGCTCAATGACCACTTTTTGGTAACTTGAAGTTCAATTTATCTCATTATCACATTAAAATCAACTCGTAAGATCATAACTGTTTATGTGTTGTACTTTTTATGTTTTTCAACAAACAAGCAAACATATTCAACATCCTGAATGCTCTATTTTACATCTGGCTGCAGGCACTAAGCGTGACACAGACCCAAATCAACAAAAGCAATTAACACAGGGTAAGGAAGTGGTAGGCATCAGTACTCTAGTCAGAGGGACCAAAGTGACAGCAGGCAGCTGGCTGCTGAAGCGGCCACTGAGCATCCTCAACGGTGCGGGCGCAGAGGTCTGTGAGGGAGCCTAAGCGTGAGCAGTTACGAAGCAGAGTGCTGGTCTAGCTGCACACTTATCTGCACGGTGCCGAAGGAGGAAGACAACCTGACTTTCCAACTTGTCCTTTCTTCGCATTCTGCGTGTCGCCAAGAGGATCAAAGCCCCTGTCCCGCCTACTGCCTTCTGTTGTCACCTTCCTGTGACATGAGTGAGCCCAAGGTAGCCTAAGGAGACGGGAAGTGTCCTTGGTCTATATCAGTGTCCCAATTACATAGTTTCTACAGGGCTTATGTTCTGTAGCTATTCCCAGAGCGCTGAAGAGCTCAACCATTTAAGTCTTGTAAACTTCTGTTGTAGAAGGTGACTTTTTAACATTCTTTCCCCAGAGCCCTACAGTGTGCCTTTTTGACACCAGTAAGTCCATTTACCACTCACGTGACACAGAAGGGGTATGAGAGTATGTATGCCCACGTGTATTTATATAAAGAAACAGTACACAGACTATTCCTATACTAAAATTAGAAAACTTTACTAATTTACAGACTAAATTTGCTACTATACTATGCAACAAAATGCCTTTAAACTGTGAGATAGCCAACTATTTCCCAAGCAGCGATTGAGACCTCCTGGAGCATTTTCAACAAAAAACGAGGTTGTAAATGTACAAAAACCAAAAAAAAAAAAAAAAAAAAAATCCACCACGTGAGCCATTGCAGTAAGTGGCTTCCAAATGCTGTGTGACGATGGTGCGTGTGCGTGTGTATGTCACAGGTCGTCAGGTGTCTTCCGCAGGTGCGCTCCACCTTGCTGTTTGAGAAAGGCTGTCTCACTGAACCTCAGGTTTATTGACTTGGCTCACCCAGCTAGCCAGTGCGCCCGTATCCATCCCTCCCCGTGCTGACGTCTCACACACACACACCCAACATACAAACCTGGCATTTCACCTGAGTGTTGGGGAATCTGAACTGAGGTCTTCATGCGTGTGTGAAAGCACTTTACCTACTGAACCATTTTCCCAGCCACCAGATGCATTTTTTTTTTAAAATAGGAGGATACAGAATAGAAGAGGGAGTAGTTGGAAACGGGGGTTCAGTGGCAGGAGCTAGGGGAGTGGGAACAAGAGGGTGATGGGGGGGATTATGATGAGGGTACATTGGTACACTGTGTACATGAAGGGAGGTTTCAATAAAGTTAAAAAAAAAGACAACAAAAGACAGGTGATGCTCTTACATGGTGTACTTTATTTACAGAAGTCTTTTGCAGCAGCCAGTATAGAAGAGTGGGGCTGTACAGACTGAAGTCAGGAGACAGAGGCCTCCTGTGCTCTGCTTTTTACTCCTCCAAGACCCCATGGGTAAGTCTAAAACCTTGGTTCCACCCACATACACATCTGGAGAATACACACCAATTTTCATGTTAATGACAAGCACAATTTGGATAGGATCTTGAAATATAGTCCAGGCTGACCTTAAAGTCAGTATCCTAGTATTGGGATTATAGGCACATGTCACCATACTTAGCTACAATTATTATAATATTATTATTATTATTTTTTTTAGAGGTAGGTTTTCACTCTAGCCCAGGTGACCTGAAACTTCCTCTGCAGTCCCAGGCTAAAACAAATTCTTTTTTCCTTTTAAAAATATTTTTATTATTTTGGGAGAGAGAGAGAGAGAGAGAGAGCAAAGCAGAGAGAGAGATTGGATGTGCCAGGGCCTGTAGCCACTGCAAACAAACTCCAGAGATATGCATCATCCTATGCATCTGACCTATGTGGCTACTAGAGAATTGAACCTGGGTCCTTAGGCTTTGCAGGCAAGTGCCTTAACTGCTAAGCCATCTCTCCAGCCCTTGAAACAATTTTTTTAAAGTTTAGTTTATTTGAGGGAGAGGGAGAATGAGAGAGAGAGAGAGGGAGACAGGAAGAGAGAGAGGGCATGCCAGGACCCTCCACCACTGTAAATGAACTCTATACGCATGTACCACCTTGTGAATCTGGCTTACATGGGTCTTCGGGAACTGAACCTAGGTCCTTTGGCTTTGTAGGCAAACATCCTAACCGCTAAACCATTTCTCCAGCCCTTTAAAAGTATTTTATTTTAGCCAGGCATGGTGACTCATGCCTTTAATCCCAGCACTCAGGAGGCAGAGTTAGGAGGATCGCTGTGAGTTCAAAGCCACCCTGAGGCTACATAGTGAATTCCAGGTCAGCCTGGGCTAGAGCGAGACCCTACCTCAAAAAACCAAAAAAAAAAAAAAAAAAAAAAAAAAAAAAAAAAAAAAAAAATTATCTGGGTGGGAGGGGGAGATAAAGAGAGAATGGGCAAACCTGGGCCTTCAGCCGCTGCAAATAAATTCCTGATGCATGTGTCACTTGTGCATCTGCTTTACATGAGTCCTGGAGAATGAACCTGGGTCCTTTAGCTTTGTAGGCAACTGCCTTAACCACGAAGCCATTTCTCCAGCCCCTCAAATTCTTTTTTTTTTTTTTTTTCCTCTGAGGTAGGGTCTCGCTCTAGCTCAGGCTGACCTGGAATTCACTATGTAGTCTGGGGTGGCCTTGAACTCACAGCAATCCTCCTACCTCTACCTCTCGAGTGCTGGGATTAAAGGCATGTGCCATTACGCCGGCTCCAAAAATTCTTAATATAATTCTTTCAGAAGAATTTTTGGGAGAAAATGACTGCTTCATGCTAAATAAAAACAATTTTAACAACATCCAAGTTGGGCATGGTGACTCACACCTATAATCCCAAGACTCAGGAGGCTGAGGTAGGAGTATTGTCATGAGTTTGAGGCCAGCCTGGGCTACAGAGAGACCTTGCCTCAAAAAACCAAAAAGCACATCAATTATATAGTGTTTCTGAGAGTACTTTTCCAGTGAAAGCCCAAGTTCAGTGTGCACTGGAATCTTTTGGGTGTTGTTAATTAAAACAAAGATACTTGGCTGGGGAGATGGCTTAGCAGTTAAGGCACTTGCCTGCAAAGCCAAAGGACCTAGGTTCAATTCCCTAGGACCCACATAAGCCAGATGCACAAGGTGGCACATGCATCTGGAGTTCATTTGCAGTGGCTGGAGGACCTGGCATGCCCATTCTCTATCTGTCTCTCTCCTCTCTCTCTCAAATAAATAAGTAAAAATAAAAATATTAAAAACAAAATAAAACAACACAACAGAGATGCCTCTGTCCCAGGAGGCCATGACTAACTTCCTCAAGAGTGGGGGTCAGGAACCCATCTTGCGGTGGTCTGCCTGCCCCACTCTAAGGCTCAGATGGACTGCACAGACACTCACTCCTGAGACAGGAAGCAGGGGAAGGGAGACCTTCAAAAAGGCAAAACGTGCTTTATGCATCTGGCTTATGTGGGTTCTGGAGAATCAAACCTGGGTTCTTAGGCTTCACAGGCAAATGCCTTAACCACTAAGTTATCTCTCCAGCCCAGGACATGCTTTGTAAACCAAGAGCGAAACAGGTGCTGTTGAGCTGCTGAGCAGTTCCTCTATAGGCTGGAGGTAGTAACATAACTATTTTTTCCTTTTAAAATGTCTAGATTTAAAAGACAGATCTGTTTTAACATTCACCTGTCCTAAATGTGTAGAATTTTAAAATAAAAAAGGACACAGGAACCAAACATGTAACAAAATCCCACAAAAACCTACCACAATATTTCCGACCACAAAGTGCTGGTTTTCTTGCTTCAGTATTACTATTTTGAAGGGAAATCCCTCAAAACTGTCACTCATTCCATTTTCCTTTTTGGCCAAATTATGTATGTAGGGCCATATTAACTTTTATAAATTATTAAATTAACAAAACCTTGAACATTTTCTAGTTAGTGCAAATTAAAGATCCCATAATATATGTTAGAAACAATTTTACTTTATATTACAAAGGCAAATTATTTTTCTTTTGACATGCTGGTAGTAGTATTCATTTTTACAGCACAAAAATGACTGCAATTTCTGAGTCACAGTAGGTGTCACAACTAAGTGTGTAAATGTACTTCAAAAAGCAAATACTTTGATTTTCACACACCATAAAAATAAAAATAAATAGTTTTGGCTATAAAACTTTTATAAATATTATCTACTTACAGGTTCACAGCTAGCTAAGGAACACCGAAAGCATTTAAATGCTGCCATCTTATTTTAGACAACAGAGTTCCCTGACCTCTACTAGACAGACAAAGCGCTGAAGACCATCATCGGCCTGAGGTCCCCAGGAGCTGTCCCTGTAGGCAGTGTGCACGTCACCACACTGACAAGGGTCCAGAAGCCAGGAGGGCAGCAAAAGATGAGAAATGTGAATACAGATGAGGAAATATGATTTACTTCATATACTTCTTCCTGAGAATGTGTGTTATTTTAACAGCAAGACAATTTTATATGGAACAGAAAAATCTTATGGTGAGCTATTTTGTACAGTACAGAATCCTTGGTAATATAAGCTATCACTATCCTAATATCTAATTTGCAAGCATGAAATCTTACAGAGTGTATCTAAACAAGGCACATGCCTGTACATTTATCTGATGTGCTGGGTGAACTAGTGTCTAAAAAGGTAAGTGAATTTTACCATGACAAACTCATGTCATATGACATAGTGTTCTTGAAGTTACTAAAGGCTGAGTGAGGAAGGCAGCAGAAAGTTCATGAAGGTCAGCAGGAAAAAAGCCCTCGGCAGATTATAGTTGAAAAATGGTTAAATACACGAGACGTTGGACACAAACCTGCTCTAAATCCAGTGTAACATTATGGTTATAGTAGTTTAAACAATTAAAAAACAGTTATTTTAATTGATAGTCCAAATGAATTACTTTTGTTTCCACTACTAATTAGCATTATGACTCACAGGTATAAACTACAGCAAAGTGGATTTAACAGTGCACTTGGGAAATGTGATGTCTATGACAATTCTGACCATGAATTAAAGGATAAACTTCATTATACTCAAAAAATGATCAGTTCATAAAGAAAATCTGCAAATCTCTCCCACTACCTCTGCTGTGGTTATCCAGTATGAAAGGCTTCTGAAACAAACTTGTGCAAACAAATCTTTCAATACCAGACTCTGGCATCATCTATGAAGAGCTGGAAGAGATTAATTTAGCAAAGTGGAAATATTTGCCATAATGTACTCATTCCCACATACACACCAAGTTGTCCTTTTAAAACATGTGACTCACATGAAGTTTATGGTAACTCATGGACAACAGAATTGTAATAGACCTTTAAAAGGGAGTTCATGGTGTTTTGGGGGATACATTCTGGTCTTCTGGTAATTAATGTCATGAAAAGACCACCACAAACAAGCCATTTGTCAGAAAACCACCAAGCTGGACGCCCAGGGGCAGGCTGGCTGACAATTGCAGAACAGCACCCTCTGATGGGCAGTTATGGAATTGCTTTCAGTAAGCACAACTCCTGAGGGACAGACAGCAATGAGACAATTACTCCTAAGTCCTTTGTCAGTGTTTTCCATGCCTCTCCCTCACAAACACTGAAAATTGACAATAGGAGAGTAATACATGTCAGAATTAGATGAGGACTTTAGTGGAAAGTTTTATCAGACTATGACCAGCAGAATTTGTGACCACTTTACCTCACTAAATATAGCTGTATAAATAGTGTAAACACTGAACACAAGTATGCTACAAAGTAATAAATAAGTTAAAAATATAGATCTTTCTCATTTAAAATAAAAACAATAGAAACATTTTAGCAGAGGTTTTTCTCACTTCTCTTAGCAGAGGTTGCCACCCCAAGGGGAGATTCTGTGAAAGTGCTACTGTATTCAAAATACTGCAAGACCACTCAACCTTGAAACATGAATCAGCCTTGAACTGTTGAGCTGTTTTTTGAGCAATTAATTGGACTTGGTAAGCTTCTTTCCAGCATCCTCCCTCCCCTGCTGTCAACACTCTCTTTAATTAAAAAAGAAGTCAGTGGACTTCAGCTTGGAATCTAACCCTTATCATCCTAAGTGCTCTAAGTCTTGTTTTGCACCAATTCACCTTTTTGGTTCTCTTCTGATATAAAAAAGATCCTATGCCTGGGGGTATACTTTCATGGTAGAGTGCTTGCCTAGACTCCCACAGGACCTAAGCCTCAGCCCTGCCAAAATACGCACCCCCACCAAAAAAAAAAACAGTAACAAAACAACCACCACCAAAAACAAAACAAAACTGAAAAAACAACAAAAAAAATTCTGCATTTCAGTTCAATTCAGCTATTAACATAAACACCTGGAGTTAGGTCTAAAAATGACACTAAAGTAGAAAAATATAATACTATAAGTTTTAAGTGTTGTCTTTCTTTGCAAGAATTCAGGATGTGGGCTCCATGTGGAGTGCAGAAAACCTTGAGGCACGCTGCAGGAGGAAGCCACATGTTAATCACACCAGTTCACAAAGGCAGGTTAACTTTTAAAATGGCATAGTGCCACCACATCAAAAACCAAGATGGAAATGATTTTTTTTTCCCACATCATGTCCATCAAACGTATTATTCAAAAGTAAGGAATGAGACAGTGCATTCTTCAGAGTGAACCCCATTCTAAAAAAAATACAGCCACATCTTTGTGTAACTTTTTTTTTTTTTTTTTTGAGGTAGGGTCTTGCTCTAGCCCAGGCTGACCTTGGAATTCATTATGTAATCTCAGGGTAGTCCTGAACTCATGGCGATCCTCCTACCTCTGTCTCTCAAGTGCTGGCTGGGATTAAAGGCATGCCACCACGGCCGGCATGTGAGTAACATTTTTGTGGCTTTTTCAATGTTAGTAATATATGATCAAAGTATCCTGCTGAACAGAAGTGTCTGTAACAACTGGAAGTCTGGCTGCGTGGGAATGCTATTTGCACAAACGTACACCCATTACGTTGTGAGTGGAATGAAGACTGGGTAGCGGCAGAGGCAACCTCGTGGACAAACACGTATGTGTGGACTCGTTTCTGTGGACGCTGCTTTCATCGTCCCCATCTACTCAGCTTCCTTTAAGTCTTCTTGATCCGAAGCACTGGAGATGTCATCATCCGTTTGTTCTCCCGAGAAGTACAGCATCAAGGCATGTGTCTTGTGTGTTATGGTAACAGTGCATGGCCCTTGGGCCCACGGCTCCCCATCCACCTGCATCGGCATCATTGAGCATTTCAGAATCAGCTGGTACCAAGAAATAAATAGAACAAAAGTCAGGTCTAGGTTTTCCTTACTAATATCACCCATAATCCCTTGACCTTCTGCTTTTTTTTTTTGTTTTTCAAGGTAGGGTCTCACTCTAGCCCAGGCTGACCTGGAATTCACTCTATAGTCTCAGGGTGGCCTTGAACTCATGGTGATCCTCCTACCTTAGCTTCCTGAATGCCTAATAACCCTCTGCAAATTTTAAAAAATATTTTATTTTTATTTATTTATTAGAGAGAGAGAGAGGGAGGGAGGGAAAGAGGTAGGTAGAGATAAAGAGAGAGAATGGGTGTGCCAGGGCCTTCAGCCACTGAAAACAAACATCAGACACATATGCTACCTTGTACATGTGGCTTACTTGTGTACTGGGGAATTGAACCTGGGTCCTTAGGCTTCACAGGCAAGGGCCTTAACCACTAAGCCAATTCTCCATCCCTGCATTTTAATTTTTGAAATTAATCTGAATATACTTTGATTTGTGAATCATTTAGGGATTCATTTTCAGTGGACACTTTAGTTCTTTAACTGGGTCAAGGGTCATCTTTTCCTTTTTCTCCTACCTACCCAAGACCTTGATATACACTAGCCAATCGTGTGGGCTCTAAACCGCTGTTAGAGGAAGTGATACCATGTATACTGCCTCTTACGTAGCAATGGCTTGGAAGTGGGCTGGGCACTTAGTCAGTCATAGTGCTACTGCACCTACCCGCACTGTATGGGCCTGTCCTATTCGAAAAGGGTTCGCCAGCTTTACTTGAATCTGAGCACAGTGGAAAGAACCGTAGACTCCGACAACTTCTAGTAACCCATCATCATGCCTGATGTTGGAAGAAGAAAATATGGATTACATGATGCAATTCAAACACTGGCATGCTTACATCTCATAACTCACAAACCTAGGGGGAATACCAATAACCCCACTGAGCAGGACCCTCAGCAGAATGGGGGCAGGGAAGAGAGAAATGGTGGTACTAACATAAGATGTATTCACACAACTTTCTACTTAAAAAAAAAAAAGTCAGCATGTAAGTAAGGGCAGTTACTACTTTTATAATTAAATTAAATTAAAAGTTTTTTGTTTGCTTTTTGTTTTTCAAGGTAGGGTTTCACTCTAGCCCAGGCTAACCTGGAATTCACTATGGAGTCTCAGGGTGGCTTCAAACTCACGGTGATCTTCCTACTTCTGCCTCCAGAGTGCTGGGATTAAAGATGTGTGCGCCACTACACATGGCTTTTTTTTTTTTTTTTTTACACATGGCTTTTTTAATTAAAAAAATTATTAGAGACAGAGAGAATGGGCATGCCAGGGCCTCTAACCACTGCAAATGAACTCCAGATGCATGTGCCACCATGTACATCTAGCTTATGTGGGACCTGGAGAATCAAACCTGGGTCCTTAGGCTTCACAGGCATGTGCTTGAACTGCTAAGCCATCTCTCCAGGCATTTTTTTTGTTTTTGTTTTTTTGAGGTAGGGTTTTACTCTAGACCAGGCTGATCTGGAATTTACTATGGAGTCTCATGGTGGTCTCAAACTCACGGTGATTCTCCTACCTCTGCCTCCCAAGTGCTGGGATTAAAGGTGTGCGCCACCATGCCTGGTCTTTAATTTTTTTTTTTTAATTTTTAATTTTGGCAGTTACTTTTTAACATAGGGGGCATCAATTTAACAAATGTTTATATTGACATATACAGGAGTAAAAATCTGAGGGAATTATGTAAAAGTCTATAAAGAACAATAGAGTTCTTCAAAGCAGACATCAGCTGGGCATAATTGTTCACAAGTGTAATCCAGCACTAGGGAGCCTAAGGCAGGAGGAGCGAGCTCAAGGCCAGCATAGGCTACATAGAGACAACTTGCTTCAAATCAAAACAAACAACCACCACCAACCAACCAGACTGCAAATGTACAAACCTGGCTAGAGGGTAGGTCTCATCGCCCATCCCTTCCCACAGTCTGCAGCCACCGCCCCAGTATCCAATGTTCAGAACGATAATACCTTCTAAGTTAGGCAGTTCGACTCGCTCACCATCCAGTTCTAGCTTTAAAGAAATGTAAGTATTAGTTACTACAGTGCACACTGTTTTTATTTATCTATTTAGAATTCATACTGATTTTAACTAGCCTTTCCTTTCCATCTCTTCAGTAGAAGGGTTTGTAAAAGATATTTTATTTATAAGAGAGGGAGAGAGAATGAAAGAGACAGAATAAGTATGAGAATGCATGTGTCAGGGCCTTTTGCACTGCAAATGAACTCCAGATGCATGTGCCACTTCATGCATCTGGCTTTGTGTGGGCTCTGGGGAAGTGGATCAGGACCTTCACCTCAGGCTTTGCAAACAAGCACCTTTAAACATTGAGCCATCCCTCCAACAGAGAACTGTTTTTTTTTTTTTTTTTTTTTCTTTTTGGTTTCTCGAGGTAAGGTCTCTCTCTGGCCCAGGCTGACCTGGAATTCACTATGTAGTCTCAGGGTGGCCTTGTACTCACGGAGATACTCCTACCTCTGCCTCCCGAGTGCTGGGATTAAAGGCGTGCGCCACAATGCCTGGCTCCAGAGCACTTTTGTATCAATTAGGTATTGCAAAAATTCAGTGCTATCACATACTTCACTCTACTGACACTATCAAAGTCCAGAAAAAAAAGAGAGCATGATAAACAAGCATGTGCTTTTGTGAAACTGAGGGACAGTGGTTCACACTTGGTAGCTTATGGCAGGAGCATTAAGAGTTCAAGGCCAGTCTTGGCTACATAGCAAGTTCCAGGCCTACTTGAGCTATATGGCAAGTTCCTATTGAAAAAAAAAAAAAAAAGGACTGGAGACGTAGCTCAGCAAAAAGAGGTAACAGTGCTTAACAGAGCTCGTAGGTCTGATCCCCACCACTACACACACACACAAGTTCTTTGATGGAGAATCTTCTATTCCTTTTCCGCTGTGGCTTTCCAGAGGCTTTCAGGTGCTGGCTGGCTGGCAGCACTTCTCCTGGGCAGTGTATTCAAACTCCTTACTCCATGCTCACTTTTCACCCTTCTCCCAAGATGCTTAGCATCTCTCCTGTCTTACTTACTTTACTATCCTTTTAGGTTTCTCTACTGAATGTCTTCGTTGTTGCTATTAGCCACTACAGATTCTTTTTGGAAGCAAGCAAGATATACAAGATTTCATTATCATGCTATCAGGGATCTTTAGCAATCAACAATCACTAATATTCTATTCTTACTGCTTATAAATTATTACTTTGTTTAAAATGTAAGAGTTATCTCACAAAATAATCTGAATTCAATTTTGCTTTTAAACTTTCTCTGAGCATTTATGATGAGTCAAGCACTGTATTGGGTAACTTTAAATTTGATACCACTCTTGAAGAGACTGCTACTCAATGGTTAAAAGTGCTAGCTTACAAAGCCTGCCAGTCGATTTCCCAGTATGTAGATTCACAAAGTGGCGCATGCATCTGGAGTTGTTTGCAATGGCAAGAGGCCCTGACATGTCCACACCCTCTCTTAAATAAATAAATAAATAAATTTATTTGCTGGGCATGATGGCACATGCCTTTAGTCCCAGAACTTGGGAGGCTGAGGTAGGAGAGGAGGATCACTGTGAGTTCAAGGCCAGCTTGGAGCTACAAAGTGAGCTGAAGGTTAGCCTGGGCTGGAGTGAGACCCTGCCTTGAAACGACAAACAAAAACAATGGATGCCATTGGGCACATCAGCTGAAGAGGTTCTGGATATCACCTTGGGTCCAGATCTGGTGCCCTGCGACTGTGGACACAAACGAATTCAGGCAGTCTACTTCCAAACAGTTTTGTTTTCTGTATAAGGGGAATACAAGACTGGCTTACAGGGTTGTGGTGATAATTTAGAGAAATAATGTATGTAAAGCATTTGGTACACAAATAACTACTTAGTATCTACCGGCAAAACTTGTCAACAAGAAATTCAGCATGTTAAAAAACAGTAATCCAGGAAACATATAAACCTTTAGAAAAGGTATTAGTTGCTTACCTCAATTTTTTTGTTCAAATCTTTACATTCTTGCACTAAACAATCTCTGGTTCCATAGAATAAATAAACAGCCTATGAAAAACGGACAAAAAATATGACATTTAAACAATATCATAAACCCTGCAAACATTAAGAAACAAGACACTAGGGGGCTGGAGAAATGAGTCAGTGGTTAAGGAGCTTGCCTGCAAAGCCTAAGGACCTGAGTTTGACTCCCCAGTACTTACGTAAAGCTAGACGCACAAAGTGGTGCATGTGTCTGGAGTTTGCTTGCAGTGGCAGGAAGCCTTGGTATGCCCATTCTCTCTCTATCCGCCTCTTTCTCACAGGGAGAGGGAGGCAGGGAGGGAGGGAGGGATGTAAAGAGGGATGGAGGAAGGCAGACACTATAGCAAAGCTCCTTGCTCCACCTATTGGACGGTGTTTCCTGAGTGGACTAGGACCAGATGGACAGAGGGTGCCACAGGGGATGCTTCTCCTAGGCAATCCCCTTTGGGCTTTTCATTGTAACGTCTCATCCTGTTATGCTACTTACAGTCTAAGAGTTCCACATGGACTGTGGCACAACAGATGAATCCACACTGAGCTAAATCCCCAACTTCCCCCCTTTAAAAGCAGTTATTTACTTTGTATGTGTGTAGAGTGTGTGTGGTGTATGCTGTGTATTGTGTACATGTGCGTGCAGTAAAGACCAGAGAATGTCGGACGCCCTTCTTTACTGCTAAGCAGCCAAATTCCTTGAGACAGTGTCTCTCCCTCAACCTGGAGCTGCTACACTTTCCGTCAGTGAGCCCCCAGTATTGCCACACTTAGGTTTTTAAAAAATTTTTTTTGTTTATTTTATTTATTTATTTGAGACCTACAGAGAGAGAGAGAGAGAGAGAGAGAGAGAGAGACAGAGAGAGAGAATATGGGTGCGCCAGGGCTTCCAGCCACTGCAAATGAACTCCAGATGCGTGCGCCCCCTTGTGCATCTGGCTAACATGGGTCCTGGGGAATCGAGCCTCGAACCAGGGTCCTTAGGCTTCACAGGGAAGTGCTTAACCGCTAAGCCATCTCTCCAGCCCCACACTCAGGTTTTTTAAAAAATATTTTTATGTATTTATTTGGGTGTGACAGAGGCACGCACACACACAGACAGAGATGAGTATGGGAATGTCAGGACCTCTTGCCATTGCAAACAAACTCCAGATACATGCACCACTTTGTGCATCTGGCTTTACCTGGGCACTGGGGAATGGAACCCAGGCTGTTAAGCCTTACAAGGCTCAGACTTATATATATATATTAAAGGCAAGGTCTAAGTCCCTGTGTAGCCTTAGGCTGGCCTCAAACTCACTGCAATCCTTCTACCTTAGCCTCCCTGTACTGGGACCAAAGGCATGCACCACCATGCCTGGCCATGCTCACTCTTTTTTTTTCCCCCGAGGTAGGGTTTCACTCTAGCTCAGGCTGACCTGGAATTCACTATGTAGTCTCAGGCTGGCCTCGAACTCATGGCAATCCTCCTACCTCTGCCTCCTGAGTGTTGGGATTAAAGGCGTGTGCCACCATGCCCGGCCATGCTCACTTTTTGCAGTTTTTTTGAGGTAGGGTCTTGCTTACCTGAGGTTCACTATGTAGTCTCAGGATCCTCCTACCTTGGGCTCCTGAGTGTTGGGATCACAGGCATGGACTACCATGCCCAGCAGTGCTCAGCTTCTTACATGGTCCCAGGGAGTGGAACTCTGGCACTCTCAGGTCCTTATCCTTAAATGGCAAATGCTTTTACGTGTTCTGCCATTTCCCTAGTCCCTGTTTTTGTCTTTTTTTTTCTTCCTCTTAGTTTTTTGAGTTAAGAGTCTCACTCTAGCCTAGGCTGACTTGGAAATGACTTGGAATTCACTATGTAGTCTCAGGATGGCCTTGAACCCACCTTGATCCTCCTACCTCGGTCTCCCAAGTGCTGGGGTTAAAGGTGTGTGCCACCATACCCAGACCTCTTGTCACTTAAGAAATATATTTAGGCTTGGAGAGATGGCATAGCAGTTAAAGGCACATGCAGAGCCTGGTTCGATTCCCCAGTATCCATGCATGCGAATTAAAAAAAAATATCTTTATTTGCAAGGAGAGAGAAAGAGAATATGAATGAATGAATGAGAATAGGCCTACCAGGGCATCCATCAACTACAAACTCCAGATGCATGTGCCACTTTATGCATCTGGCCTTACATGGGTAATGGAGAATTGAACCCAGGTTATTAGGCTTTGCAGGAAAGCACCTTAACTGCTGGGCCAAATCTCCAGCCCCTGAAAATTAAAAAAAAAAAAAAAAAATATATATATATATATATATATATATATATATGTATATTTGAGGTATGGCCCTGCTCTAGGCCAGGCTGACCTGGAATTCACTATGTAGTCTCAGGGTGTTCTCAAACTAATAGCAATCCTCCTAACTCTGCCTCTGGAGTGCTGAGATTAAAGGTGTGTGCCTCCAGGTGGTTGCCTCCATGCCTGGCTAGGAAATATTTTATTTATTAGCCAGATCCACAAAGTAGTGCATGCAGTGGCTAGAGGCTCTGAAGCACCTATATTTTCTCTCCGCTTGTAAATAAATAAATTAAAACATTTATTTACTTATTAGCAGGAAGGGAGAGAGGTGGGAGGGAGGGGGAAAGAATGGATGCACCAGGGTCACTTGCCACTGCAAATGAACTCCAGATGCATGTGCCACCTTGTGCATCTAGCTTTAGGAAAGTACTAGGGAATCAAATCCAGGCCGTCAGGCTTTGCAAGCAAGTTCCTTTAACCGCTGAGCCACCTCTCCAGCCCTGCATCTTTGAAGGGGCAAGAGGTCTAATCCTGGTGTGCTCATACTCACTCTCTCTCAAGTAAATAAATACAAATGGGGCTGGAGAGATGGCTTAGTAGTTAAGGTGCTTGCCGGCAAAGCCAAAAGACTCAGGTGTGATTCTCTAATATGCAAGCAAAGCCGGATGCACAAGGTAGAGCATGCATCTGGAGAGTGTTTGCAGTGGCCACAGTCCCTGTGTGCCCATTATCTCTCCATCTGCCTCTTTCTCTCTCACATAAATAAGTAAATAAAATATTTTAAAAATAAAAATATTTATGGAGGATACCATATGTTGAAGTTAGAAAATTCTTATTTTTCCAAGTACTTCAAATTACTTAAAAGAAAACACAGATGAAGCCAGGCATGGTGGCACATGCCTTTAATCCCAGCACTTGGGAGGCAGAAGTAGGAGAATCAGTGAGTTCAAGGACAACCTGAGACAACACAGTGAATTCAGGTCAGTCTGGGCTTGAGCGAGACCCTACCTCAAAACAAAATAAAAATCCCACAGAAAATGCAGAATCATAAATCTAGTAAACATTTTATAATCAACTTTGAATGCAGAAAGGTTGACAGAAGTACTGAGAGGCTGAGAGAAGTACTGAGAGGCTGAGAGAAGTACTGAAAGGCTGTTAGTTACCAACTGTGTCAACAGCAATACTTCTGGCCTTAGAAACCTTGTTAATAAAAGGCAACAATTAAAAATTTGCAATATTTGTAAAACAGAACCAATGATACAACTGTTTTGTATGCATTTTTCACAGTCAAAAGTTTAAAAAGTCATTAAAACAACAACAACAACAACAACTGTGAAACAAGGGTAGTATACTTCCCAGTGAGTTGCTGGACAGAGAAGCTGTTGTCAATGGTCTCGGCTGCTCACCAGAACTAGATCCTACTGCTAAAGGCATCACATATTTTGGCTGTAGGACACTAAGAAATAAAGCTAGAAGGGAGCTGGAAGCCTCCTTCCTGCTGACTAGCTGTCACAGAGCTGGAAAGTGCTATGTAGCCTTTTGGGGGAGAAACGTCATCAATGGACTTAACCAGCATTGAGCCCTGCTACACAACTGGTCTGCCAGGCACAATGTGGCAACTGGCACAATGGTTGCATGTCTGTTATGGGGTAAACCAGTGGGTCTCTGATTTGACCTGAGGTCTGCTTCACAGGAGGGACACTTGCCTGATGCTGTAAACCTGGTCAAAGCCTATGTTGGGAAGGTCGTAAATCACAGAGGGAAAGGTACTACTGTTATTTGGCTAGATTATGCCCAGTAAAATGTCCTCTAAATATGTTTACGCCCATATATTAGTGATGCTATCACTTCTGGTTAGAGAAGCTTCCCTTTTCAGATGATGGTGATTGCTAGGGAGCCTCAAAACTCATCAAAATGCTAAGAAGTAACAGTTGAGTTTAAGCACTAAATGAGACACCTCCATCACACACTCCAAGGGTCAGGGACCATTGCAGAAGAGATGATGGAAAGAATGTAAAAGTGAGGAGGAATGTCTTGGGAACGCTGTCTTCCAGATATAAAGTGGCCACTGCACCTTACAGTGGCTGATGCTACCTACCTACACAAGACCTGCATATAGGAGGGAAAAATGATGACATCAAAAAAGATGAGGAACTAGTGTGAAAGAAAGTTGTTCAGTGGAGGGGCCAGGGGTGGGGAAGCAAAGGACAGTGGTGGGAGGGAATTATTATCAGGATACATTGTATATATGTATGGAGGTTGTCAATACAAAGTTAAAAAACTATAAAGAATTAAGACAGGAAAAATGAAAAAAAAAAAAAAAAAAACAACAACAAAAAACCACCTCAAACAAAACTTCCATTAAAGGAATTAGCTGTGCTGGGAACCAGAGCAGTGACCTTGGCTAAGAACTGTGGTAAACAAGCTGCTCCTTTCGTTGGCCAATGACTTCACCAAAAATTTGTTCTTCCTAAAATTTCTTTCAGATCTTAGCTGCCATTCAAAAATATTTCATATTTATTTACTTATTTGACAGAGAAAGAGGGAGAGAGAATGAGACAATGGGCACACCAGGGCCTCCAGCCACTGCAAATGAACTTGACACGTGCACCCCCTTGTGCATCTGGGTCCTGGGGAATTGAGCCTGGGTCCTTTGGCCTTGCAGGCAAATGCCTTAACCGCTAAGCCATTCCACCAGCCCATAGCTGCCATTTAAGACATGCTATCACACATTCCATGTCTATCCAAGCAAAATATCCCAGCTTCAAATTTTAAAAAATTGATTTACAATTAGTAAAATACATTTACAGAGTTAACCTGAAATTCTATACAAAAGAGCAAGTAAATTTTTCCATAAGTTAGTTCAGTGCTAAATATAATTGAACTATTGATTTTTACTGTACCTTCGGTGATAAGCAGGAAATGTTATTTTATCCAACACACCTTATTAAGAATTCTGCTAGAAAACAGAGATGGAGCCTTCTCACGATGAGCATGAAAATTGAGAGCCATCAGAGCATCGGGTCCGATAGAAAAGTAGTTGTTCATTGTGAATTCCTGTCAGGGAAGGCATAAGCAACAAATGACACTTCAAACCTATGTGCATCTTAGTTTGATGTTTTTGAAATATGAATATCTGGTACTGAGAGCTATTTTATTCTGTTGGCCAAAGTTTCCCGCTGGTAACTATGAACATGCATCCCACACTCCCTTTCTGCACCTCAGACCTGAGCACCTGCAAAGGCTCTGCTTTTCGCACGCAGGCTGTTGACGCCTCTGCCCTCACTGCATGTGCCTTGTGCCTTTCTTCCAGCGCCGGCTCTATGGGTCTGCACTGGCACACGCTTACTTTGTCTTTCCCAAGGTAGCCTAGTCTTCAACCTACATGTCTAGCTTTATCCTCGTTCCTGAGCTTTACAGCCTGAACCTTCAGCTTCTGGCTCAGTACCTGTCATTTGGTTGACATGTCCCAACTGCCCACACCTTAAACTCCTTAATTTTACTTATTTTGGTTAATATCATTTCCATATACCCAATCATAAAAATTAGAAGTTTAGTGGCACTATATGTTTACTCTCTTTCCAAGGTGTGATTGTTCTAACTAAAGTATTTCTGAATGGTCCTCATCCTCAAGTTCCCCTTGTTTATTCTCTTGGATGGGCATACAAGTAATTTGCATACAATTTTGGGATCAGGGGTATAGATAAGTGGTAGAGTACTTGTCCAGCATAGGTGAGGTACTGGGTTTGATCCCCAGTACAGCAAACAAAAACAATAGTAAAATATTGATCTATAATCTCTGGGTCATTTACTATTTGTTAGGCATGCTTCACCTCAGCCTGTACAGAAAGTCCACTGTTAATCCAGATTAACCTGACCTGCTGGCGCAGAACATTTAAACTTGAGTCCAGCTAGGTGCCTGGGGATGTGGCTCAGAGGCACAGCATTCTCCCAGCATGTAACAGACTCAGAATTGGATCCCTAAAACCCCAAAGCGTAACAGAAACAAAAATCCAACATAAAAAATAAAAGCAAAACCAGTACAATTCATTGGGTGAGGCAGAGACACTGGCCTTTCTTCTGCTCTGTAATCAGCTCCCTGGAGATACCAGGTCTCTATCCTACTTCCAGGTGGAATCTTGCACAATGGAGATAGGTGCCCATCTGCTAAAAGTACTTACAAATGAAGCATAACAACACACCTTGAGTTTTCTTAAGTTGTAGTATCCTTTATTTGTTACCTGTACTTTCCATCTACAAAACAGAAGTTAAAAAAAATTAGCACTTTTAAAAGCTCAACCTGCCCACCCTCTAGATACCTATAGGTTAAATTTTTCTACTAAAACAGCACTTGAGAAAATAACCACTTATAAGTGTGAAAAATTTGGGAAAGAACTCAGCATAATTTATAACTATGAACCATTTTAAATAACAAAATACCAGCATTTATGTGTACAATATAATCCATTACATTTACTTTTCTTTTTGGTTTATTTAGACACAGTCTCATTCTGTACCCCAGGTGGGTCAAATTCACTTTGCAGCCCAGATTGGCCTCCTGTTTCAGCTTTCTTTCTTTCTTTCTTTTTTTTTTTTGGTTTTTCAAGGTAGGGTCTCACTCTAACTCAGGCTGACCTGGAATTCACTCTGCATTCTCAGGGTGGCCTCGAACTCACGGCAATCCTCCTACCTCTGCCTCCCGAGTGCTGGGATTAAAGGCGTGCGCCACCACACCCGGCCTGTTTCAGCTTTCTAAGTGACAGGATTATGGATGTGAGCCACTGGGCCTGGGAAATCAGTTTTAATTTTTTTTTTTTTTTTGTTGTTGTTTTTTCAAGGTAGGATCTCTAGCTCAGGCTGACCTGGAATTCTCCATGTAGTCTCAGCGTGGCCTCAAACTCATGGTGATCCTCCTATCTCTGCCTCCCGAGTGCTGGGATTAAAGGCGTGCGCCACCATGCCCGGTTTCACATTGAATTTTATAGCTATACAAATCTTTATTTACAAACAAAGTAATATTCCCAAGGCTCAAGAAATAAACTTTTTGGCAAAGTGGAACTTACCGATCTAGTTTGATGCCATCTGCTTCCATTACATTTCTTAATACCTGTGCAACTGGGATTTCTCCAGCATAACCTGTGCCCCAACCCAGTGTGTTGGACAGATCATTGCCTGTTCCCAGAGGCAAGACTGCAACCTGTGGAATGTATTTTTCTTGTCCCTAGAATACGGAAGATGTATTTCAGATTTTTCTCTTTCGACTCTGTAGCATATTACTTTCTAAAATTCAAATCCAAAGCAACCAAGATACAAATGTAAAAGTTTAAGCTGCACTAACTGCTTAGTCCTAATTCCTAAGTTTTGCTTATCCAAACTGGCAATGTCTTCTTTTTTAGCAGTGCTGGGATCAGTCCCCCACAGGCTGGGTGAGTGCTCCACCACTGAGCCATCGCCTTAGCCCCCCCCCCACAACAGTTCTTAAAGACAGATACCTTTATCTTCATTTCGTCAATTGCATCCAGGACCCAGCCCACAGTCCCATCTCCTCCACACACAAGGACTCGAACTGAATAATAGGGAAGAAGAGTACAAAGTTGTAGGGCTTTGATTGGTGGAGTTTTAGTTACATCAAACACCTAAAAATGAAAGAAGAAAAATTAACATTTTTATATTTATTATTATTTATTTTTTATTATATTGTTTGATGTCCAAAGTAGGGTTTTGCTGTAGCTCAGGCTGTTCTGGAATTCACTATGTAGTCTCAGGCTGGCCTTGAACTCACCCGATCCTCTTACCTCTGCCTTTTGTGTGCTGGGATTAAAGGCTTGCGCCACCACGCCCAGCGAAGAAAAGTTATTTTTACCCAATACATCCTTTATTGGAGGACAATTTCGTTCTAGATGAGCAGAGGTTAAGTAACAATGCTGTGTATTTACCTTAACAACTGGCCAGACATATGGTTCACCCCCACAGACCTATGAAGCAGGAACCAGCCTCATTCTACTGACCAGGAATGTTAGTCTACAGATTAGTGAATGATGAAATCCAAATCCAAACTGAGTCCATTATATCTCCCCTCCTATCCCTAGCTAGGGTCTCACTCTACCCCAAGCTAACCTGGAACTCCATCTGTAAACCCAAGCTGGCCTGAAACTCACGGCAACCCTCTTACCTCAGCCTCCTGATGCTGGGTTAAAGGCATGTGCCACCACACCCAGCTTATATTGCCTACTCTTCATGCACATCAAACTATAATGTATTAAACGCACTAGTGCTTCATATTTTGTATTTTTATTCTTTTCAACTATCACCACTGCAAGTTTCTGGAATATTCTGAAAAATATGTAACATGACATAAAAATTCAAAAATTTTTGATATCTATAAATATGTAAATGTGATACAAAATTGTTCCAAGACTAAAATGCCCTGTAATTAGATAATTTAGATTATCTCTGTGGTGCTACTTGCCATTAGTACAATCTTAGAGACAATCTCAACCTCCACAAGTAGGAAACTTGGAAAATTATATCTCTTTAATTATTTTAGTTGTTGATATGCAATTATGAGGCCTAACTGCAACAGAGAAAATATTTGTATCATTAAGGAAACAGAATTCAAATTTATATCTCAATTACTACTATAGTACCTTTTCTTTCTGGTGCTATGGGATGAATCTAGGGCCTTGCACAAGCTGCAAAAACACTTTAGGGCTGGAGAGATGGCTTAGTGGTTAAGGCACTTGCCTGCAAAACCAAAGGATCAAGTTTGGATTCCCCAGGACCCATGTGAGCCAGATGTACAAGGTGGCACATGTGTCTGGAGTTTGTTTGCAGCAGCTGGAAGTCCTGGTGAGCACATTCTCTACCTGCCTCTTTCTCTCAAATAAATATCCCTCCCCTCCAACTTTTTTTAAAAAAGCACTTTATCACTGAGTTACTCACTTATTATAAATGCCAAAAGCTACAAGTTGGAAGGGAAAAGTTTCTGTATTTGTTACAAAATAAATTGCTTAGAATTTGCTAGAGTGCATATTTAATATTTTTAAAAATATTTATTTATTTATTTATTTGAGGGAATATGGGTGTGCCAGGACCTTTTTTGCTGCTGCAAATGAACTCCAGATGCATGCAACAATTTGTGCCTCTGGCTTTCCGTGGGTTTGGAGGAAATTGAACCTGGGCTGGCAGTCTTTGTAAGCAAGAGCCTCCAATAGTTGAACCATCTCTGGGACTCAATTTTTTTTTTTTTTAAATTTTCCCATTCCCAAGGTAGAGTCTCACTATAGTCCAGGCTAACCTGGAACTCACTCTGTAGCCCTGGGCTGGCCTTGAACTCATAGTGAACCTTCTACCCTGACATTCCATGTGCTGACATTCCATGTGGCATATATAACCATGGCTGGCTTAAAAAAAATTATTTGCAAGCATTCAGAGAGAGAGAGAGAGAGAGAGAGAGACAGACAGACAGACAGACAGACAAAGAGATAGAATGGGCATGTTAGGGCCTCTAGTTGCTGCAAATGAACATTAGATGCACGCACTACTTTGTGCATGTGGTCTTATGTGGGAGCTAGGGAACTGAATGCGGGCAGTTAGGCTTCATAAGCAAGTGATTTAACAGCTAAGCCATCTCACCAGTCTGGCTTTTTTTTTTTTTTGGGGGGGGGGGGGACACAGGCTTGCTCTAGCCCAAGACCAACCTGGAACTCACTCTGTAGGTTCCAGGATGGTCTCAAACTCACTGTGATCCTCCTACCTCTGCCTCCTAAGTGCTAGGATTAAAGGCTTGCACCACCATGCTGGGCTTAGAATATTTTTAAAAAATATTTGAGAGGAGGGGGGAGAATGAAAATGAGACAATGGGTATATAACAGGGAGTATTGCCACTGCAAATGAACTGCAGACACATGTGCCACTTTGTGCATCTGGCTTACGTGGGTATTGGGGAATTGAAACTGGGCTGGTAGGCTTTGCAAGCAAATGCCTTTAACCATTGAGCAATTTCCCTAACCTTCATTTTTGGTGTTTTTTTGTCTTTCATTTTTGGTGTTTTGAAACAGGGTCTTCAGAATAGCCCAGGCTACCCTTGAACTAAGGAGATTCCCCTGTCTGCCTCCCTGCTCCCAATTTCTGGATTCACAGATGAGCCACATCTGGCATATGGATAATCATTTTGGAAAAAAAAAAGTAAAATTTTTATTGTGTGTGTGGATATGTATGGCACATGTGTGCTGCTGTGTTCATGTAGTGGTCTGATGACAACCTTGAGTGTTTATCTTCTTAAACCCTGCTTGAGACAGGGTCTCCCTTGCTGTTCTCTCATTCCCACCAAGTGTGCACTAGTCTAGCTGGCCATGGGCTTTGGGATTCTCCCGGGTGCACCTCCCACCGACACAGGTGTGCTGGGACCACAGACATCAGGATTCTCCCGGGTGCACCTCCCACCGACACAGGTGTGCTGGGGTCACAGACGTCAGGATTCTCCCGGGTGCACCTCCCACCGACACAGGTGTGCTGGGGTCACAGACATCAGGATTCTCCCGGGTGCACCTCCCACCGACACAGGTGTGCTGGGGTCACAGACATCAGGATTCTCCCGGGTGCACCTCCCACCGACACAGGTGTGCTGGGACCACAGACATCAGGATTCTCCCGGGTGCACCTCCCATCGACACAGGTGTGCTGGGGTCACAGACATCAGGATTCTCCCGGGTGCACCTCCCACCGACACAGGTGTGCTGGGACCACAGACATCAGGATTCTCCCGGGTGCACCTCCCACCGACACAGGTGTGCTGGGACCACAGACATCAGGATTCTCCCGGGTGCACCTCCCATCGACACAGGTGTGCTGGGGTCACAGACATCAGGATTCTCCCGGGTGCACCTCCCACCGACACAGGTGTGCTGGGGTCACAGACATCAGGATTCTCCTGGGATCATCTCTGATCAACACAGGTGTGTGGGGATCACAGACATGTGCAGGCTTTATGTGAGTATGAGGGAGCTGAACTCAGGCCAACACGCTTGGAAGCAAGTGCCTTGAAATGTTGAGCCATCTCTACAGCCCCTCATGCATAATCTTAAGGCACAACCTTCTTTCTTTATTACTTTAAAAATTAAGGCATAGGGCTAGAGAGATGGCTCAGCAGTTAAAGGCACTTACTTACAAAACCTGCAGGCCCAGAATCAATTCCCTAGTGCCCATGTAAAGCCAGATGCACAAAGTAGCACATGCTCCTACAGTCTGTTTGCAGTGGCAAGAGGCCCTGACACAACTACTGTCTCTCTGCTTGAAAATACGTATTTTTAAAAAACTCATCCAGGTGTGGTGGCCCATACCTTTAATCCCAACACCTGAGAGGCAGAGGTAGGAGGATCGCCATGAGTTCAAGGCCACCCTGAGACTACATAGTGAATTCCAGGTCAGCCTGAGCTAGAGTGAGACCCTACCTCGAGAAACAAAACAAAACAACAACAACAACAACAACAAACCTCATTTGAAGTGAACAAGTTGATCATTTTCAGCTTACGCAACTACCACCAGAGTTAATAACTTTTTTCTTTTTGCTTTAATAAGATGTCTCAAGGCTCCTTTGCCGTCACTTTCCATTTCTAGCCCCAGCCTCAGATAACCTACTCTGTCTCTACTGATTGCCTTGTGTGGAAAGACCATAGGAAAGTCCCTTCATCCTGGCCTCTTCCATTTACCACAGTGTTTTAAAGTCCATTAATTATTATATACAGTTTCTTCCTTTAGATCACTGAAAAGTATTTCATTTTATGAGTCCACACATTTTGTTTATCTAGTCACCAACTGATAGGACAGTTGAACTGTTTACACTATTATGAATAATGCTCCTCTGAACATTTGCATGTAAGTCTTGTGGGACACATGGCTTCATTTCCCTTAGGTAGATTCCTGGAAGTGAGACTGCTAGATGCTGTGGTTACTATCTTATTACATGCATTAATTAATCTGCATGTGTATGAGCATACCAGGGCATCTTGCTGCTATAAAGAACATCAGATACCAGCACCACTTTCTGTACCTGGCTTATGTGGATGGCTTAGGACTTGAATCCCACAAGCACCTTTAACCATGGAGCCATCTTCCCAGGTCCTTTACACATATTTGAATGGCTTGATTCTTTTTTTTTTTTAAGATTTATTTTTATTTATTAGAGAGAGAAGGAGGGGCGGGGAGACAGAGATGGAGGGAGAGAATGGATGCACCAGGGCTTTTAGCCACTGCAAACAAACTCCAGATGCATGCGCCACCATGTGCATCTGGCTTATGTGGGACCTGGAGAATCGAACCTGGGTCCTTAGGCTGTACAGGCAAGCACCTTAACCACTAAGCCATTTCTCCAGCCTCTTTTTTGTGATAATTATATATATACACACACACACACACACACACACACACACACACAAACTTTTTATTGATGATAACCTCCACACATAGACAAAATAATATGATCATAATCCCCTCCCCACCACCTTCCTTTTCTCCCTCCTGAATCCCTCTTCTTTTTTGCGGGGGGGTAGGTTTGAGGTAGGGTCTCACTCTAGATCAGGCTGACCTGGAATTCACTATGTAGTCTCAGGGTGGCCTCAAACTCATGGTGATCCTCCTACCTCTGCCTCCCAAGTGCTGGGATTAAAGGTGTGCGCCACCATGCTCAGCTTCCCTTCTTCCTTCCAACTAGACGTTTCTATTTTGATGTCATCATTTTTTTCTCTTCCTATTATTCAAGTCTTGAGTAGGTCAAGTTAGACACCGTGAGGTCACAAATACCATGATTCTTTTGTAATTATTATTCTTTCCTATAACTAGGCAATTAGTTAATTAAATACCATCAATACTCACTATATTTTAGGAAAAATAAAAAGCTGACAATAAGGAGACATACAAAGGGAAGTTTCTTTGTTACTTACTTGGACTGGATTTAAAAGAATCTTAAATTCTCCCAGCAGTCCTTCTCCCATGTTAGTTCCACTACGAGAGTTGGCCAGGATTATTAACGGGGTCCAGTGCTTCCCAAATTTAGAGGCTAGCTATGAAATTAACAAAAGGAAAGAAAGGTTTAGTATATGAGAAATGGCAAACTTGACAGTTTTCATTCCTTGGTAAAAATGGGGTTTTAATTTGCTGAAGTAAGAACTATTAACAGCACTGAAGACGGCCTTATACAGACGAACTTAACCATCCAGTTAATGGAGAATTCTACATTTTTTGGCAAGTTATCTAAGATATGTTTATGTTTATGTTAAGAAGGAACTCATTAATAAGGCAGCCCAGGGCTGGGGAAATGGCCCAACGGTTAAAAGTGGTTGCTTACAAAGCCTGACAAGCTTGTGTTTGGTTCCCCAGTACCTACATAAAGCTAGATACACAAAGTGGAGCATGCATCTGAAGTTCATTTGCAGTGGCAAGAGGCCCTAGGGTGTCTATTTCCCCTCCTCACACATTCTCTGTATACACTTGAAAATAAATAGTTTCTTAAAAAAATGAGGGCTGGAGAGATGGCTTAGCAGTGAAAGGCACTTACTTGCAATGTCTGACAGCCCAGGTTCAATTCCCCAATAACCATGTGAAGCCAGATGCACAAAATGGCACGTGCATCTGGAGTTCATCTGCAGTGGCAGCAGGCCCTGGTGTGCCTATTCTCTCCATCTCTCCCTCTCTCAGATAAGTAAAAATATTTAAAAAAAAATAAGCCATAGGTTGGAGAGATGGCTCAGCAGTTAAGGTACTTGCCTGCAAAGCCTAAGGACCCAGGTTCAATTCCCCAGTACCCACACAAAGCCAAATGCACAAGGTAGCACATGTGATGGAGATTATTATTATTATTATTATTTTTTTTACAGCAGCTTGAGGCCCTGGTATACCCATTCTATCTCCCTCTTTCTCTCAAATAAATAAATATGAGGCAGTCCATTTCATTGCTAAATTGTTAGTATAAAATTCTGACTTGAGTGGAAAGAAATTTATCAGTAACTTTGATTAACTTTTCTAACTTTGCTTCTAAAGCAATCAACATTATGTATTTTTAAAAAAAATTTATTTATTCATTTTGAGAGTCAGAGAAAGAGAGAGGCAGATAAGAGAAAATGGGGCATGCCAGGGCATCTAGCCACTGCAAATGAATTCCAGATGCATGTGCCCCTTGTGCATCTGGCTTTTATGAGCACTGGGGAATCGAACCTGGGTCCTTAGGCTTTGCAGGCAAACGCCTTAACTGCTAAGCCATCCCTCCAGCCCAACATTATGTATTTTTATTTATTTATTTGAGAGAGTGAGAGAGGGAAAGAGGCAGACCGAGAGAGAGAGAGAGAGAGAGAGAGAGAGAGAGAGAAGGAGAGACAATGGGCCTCCAGCCACTGCAAATGAACTCCAGACGCATGCGCCACCTTGTACGCCAGGGCCACCAGCCATTGCAAACGAACTCCAGACTCATGAGCCCCCTTGTACATCTGGCTAACGTGGGTCCTGGGGAATCGAGCCTCGAACTGGGGTCCTTAGGTTTCACAGGCAAGCGCTTAACCGCTAAGTCACCTCTCCAGCCCCAGCCCATGTATTCTTACACATAACCATCTATCTTTAGCTGACAGTCTTGGAAGCAGAAGTGGTTTTTGTTGTTGTTGTTTTGTGCCCAGGCTGATCTTGAACTCAAAGCAATCCTACCTCAGTTTCCAGAGCACTGCAGAAGTGTTGTGTCTTATCTGGAGTATTTGCATATACATAATGAGGTGTCTCGGGATTGGGCCCAAGTTATTTCTAGTGTGCCTACTTTTATTTGTTGTTTTCAAAATATATTTAATTAATTTATTTGAGAGAAAGAGGGAGAGAGAGAGAGAGAACAGACACACCAGGGCCTCCAGCCACTGCAAACAAACTCCAGATGCATGTGCCCCCATTGTGCATCTGGCTTATGTGTGTCCTAGAGAATCAAACCGGGATCCTTTGGCTTTGCAGGCAAATGCCTTAATTGCTAAGCCATCTCTTCAGCCCCCTGTTGTTTTGTTTTTTGAGGTAGGATCTCACTCTAGCGCAGGCTGACTTGGAACAATTCACTCTGTAGTCCTAGGCTGGCCTTGAACTTACAGTGATCTTCCTACCTTTGTCTCTCAAGTGCTGCGATTAAAGGCATGTGCCACCATTGCCAGCTTAGTGTGCCTACATTTTGACCACAACCATCATATGACATCAGGAGTGGGATTCTCTACTACAGTGTTTGGATTTTCTGTTTTTAAATTTGGGATGCTCAACCTGTAACATTTATGACATTCTAATTCTTTCAACCATTCACAGAATAAATTTTCATCTTTCCCTGATTCCTTGTTTCACTTTCCTTTTTTGGATATATTCTAGTGCAGATTAGTTTGTGAAGCTTCTTGTCTTTGTGGTGGTGGTGGTAGTGCTGGTGGTGGTTTCTCCTAAGGTAGGGTCTCATTCTAGCCCAGGCTTACTCTCTAGTCTCAAGCTGGCCTCGAACTCAGTGGTCCACCTATCTTTGCCTCCTGAATGCTAGGAATGAAGACATGGGACACGACATTCAACTTTGTTGCTGCTTTTTTTTTTTAATATTTATTTTATTTATTTGAGAGTGACAGACAGAGAAAGAGGCAAACAGAGAGAGAATGGGCACACCAGGGCCTCCAGCCACTACAAACGAACTCCAGATGCATGCGCCACCTTGTGCATCTGGCTTGCATGGGTACTGGGGAATTGAGCCTCAAACTGCTTTGTGGGCAAGTGCTTAAGCACTAAACCATACATATCTCTAGCCCTGTTGCTGGTTTTTGACACAAGGCAGAGCCCAAGTTGCCCAGAACTTGTGACATAGCCCAGGCTGACCTTAAACTCTTGAGCCTAATGCCTCTATCTCCCAAGTGCTGGTATTAAAGGTATATACTGCCATGTCTCACCTTGGGTAAGGATATAAAACCATAATATTTAATATTCTCTGAGTTTTAAGTTTAACATTTTATTCCTGATTTTTGTCAAACACAAAAAATTATCTTACACATGTTCAACAACTTTTAAGAACTCAACCATATAAGAAAAAATAAACTCATTACCATTTCATAATCTGTTTTTTTGTCTTTACGCATCTGATTAATGGAAGTTAAATAACCTGGTGGAATGATGAGGTTTTTAAATTCTCCAAAATCACACTTTTCATTCTTTAAGCTATTTTTCATGCACTCATCATGTACTGTTTTCTGACACCAAATGCACCTAAGAAAAGGAAGAAACAAAGTCATTAATTTTAAACCATGATCTTACTGAATCACAGGCCAAAATTTCTGTCAAAAACTAAAACAGTAATTATGTCACCATTGAACATAAAATCTGGCAAATGTGGTATCCCTTTAGTCTACTTTAACAGTACTTTAATAGTTTCTTAGTTTGGACTTATTACATAGTAGACATCTACAGATATATTCTTCATGAACAAAGTCAGGTTTTATGCGTTAGTATTACCTATAGATACACTAGTGCTTTAATTGAAGCACTTTCATGAGGTCTATAGTTCTAGCTGCCCACATGTGGCCTTTAAAAGCTCCTCAGGTCCAGTTTGGAAATTTTTAAATATATATTTTATTTATTTATTTGAGAGGGAGAGAGAAAAAGAAAGAGGTAGAAAGAGAGAGAAAGAAAGAGAGAGAGAGAGAGGAAGAGGGAGAGAGAAGGAGAGAATGGGTGTGCCAGGGCCTCCAGCCACTGCAAACAAACCCCAGACCCATGCACCTCCTAGTGCATCTGCCTAACATGGATCCTGGGGAATTGAACCAGGGTCCTTTGGCTTTGCAGGCAAACGCCTTAACCACTAAGCCATCTCTCCAGCCCAGTTTGGAAATTTAAAAAAAAAGTTTATTTATGTATTATTTATTGAGAGAAAGAGAGAATGAGGCAGAAAAACAGAGAGAGAATGGCCATGGCAGGGCCTCTAGCCACTACAAATGAACTCTAGGAAAATGAGCTGTCCTGCCGGGCGTGGTGGCGCACGCCTTTAATCCCAGCACTTGGGAGGCAGAGGTAGGAGGATCACCGTGAGTTCGAGGCCACCCTGAGACTCCATAGTGAATTCCAGGTCAGCCTGGGCTAGAGTGAGACCCTACCTCAAAAAAAAAAAAAAAAAAATGAGCTGTCTTGTGCATCTGGCTTATGTGAGTACTGGGGAATCAAACCTGGGTTGTTAGGCTTCAGAAGCAAGCACCTTAACTGCTAAGCCACCTCTCCAGCCCATTTGGAAAATTTTTAATTTGTCATAAGTAAGGCAGCCCATTTATTTTAGGCAGCCGATAAACAGTTACATGTTTGCTTTTGAAATACAGACAGAACAACTTGTGCATTCAGATATCTCTATATTTTGGGGGCTGGGGCCAACAACAAGCAAGGAATAATGCTGGCAAGGTTTAGGGGTTCTTTTCTTTCTTTCTTTCTTTCTTTTTTTTTTGGTTTTCAAGGGTGGGTCTCACTATAGCTTAGGCTGACCTGGAATTCATTGTGTATTCTCAGGATGGCCTAGAACTCACAGGGATCCTCCTACCTCTGTCTCTCAAGTGCTGGGGTTAAAGGTGTGCGCCACCATGCTCAGCTTTTAAGATTTAGGGTTTCTATTATTATTCTGCTAAGTATTTAATCCACTTTAAGATAAGGCAGATCAGACCTGACAAAAGCAGGTCACAAAAGAATAACAGATATAATTAATTAGAAGAGAAAGAATAACTACTCTTCTGCCTGTATGTTAACACCTGGTCTTCTTTTTCAAAGTCTCCCCCCCACCTTTCAGATGTTGAGACCAAGGGTCCTATTTATTGTTAAAAAGTAAGCTGGGCATGGTGGCACATGCCTTTAACCCCAGCACTGGGGAGGCAGAGGTAGGAGGATCGCTGTGAGTTCCAGGCCACCCTGAGACTACATAGTGAATTCCAGGTCATCTTGAGCTAGCGTGAGACCCTACCTCAAAAAACAAAACAAAACGAAACAAAAAAAAAGTTGTCTGGCTGGGTGTGGTAGCATACGCCTTTAGTCACAGCACTTGGGAGGCAGAGATAGCAGGTCAACCTGAGACTACATAGTGAATTCCATGTCAGCCTGAGCTAGAATGAGACCCTACCTCAAAAAAAAAAAAAAAGTCAGATGGGGGCTGGAGGGATGGCTTAGCGCTTAAGGCACTTGCCTGCAAAGTCAAAGGACCCAGGTTTGATTCCACAGGACCCACGTTAGCCAGATGCACAAGGGGCGCACTGCAGACTCAGTGAGAGAGCTAGATCCCCAGATCAATTAACTCTAAATGAGTATTTTATCCTTATTTTCCCCCAAATCAACATCAATACAAAAACAAATTGGACTTAGGAATATGGTGACATGAATTCAGGGTGGCCAATGGGCTAAAGCCCTGCGATAAGGAAGAGAGTCCCGACATCTTTCTACTTGTCTGTGACTATCTTGATTTAATCTTACTTTCTGGCATCATTATTATTATTATTATTATTGTTGTTGTTGTTGTTTATCAAGGTAGGGTTTCACTCTAGCCCAAGCTGGCCTGGAATTCACTATATAGTCTCAGGGTGGCCTCGAACTCACAGTGATCCTCCTACCTCCCAAGGGCTGAGATTAAAGGTGTGTGCCACCATGCCTGGCTTTGGGATAGTTATTAACAGCCCTCCCCTCTGCTCTCAGATGTCTCCCAGTTTGGACAATAAACTGACACCTAACAAGGAAAACAAAAAAAGCAGTCTTTAGCACACTGTCACAAAACATGCCCAGTTGAGTCTAAGGCCTGAAAGCGTGCACACACACGACACGGCCTCTCTCACTGAGTCTGCAGTCACCACCTGCTATCACTCTTTTGAAATGTTTTGTTGTTGACCTGTCTCCAGAGTTCACCAACTTCTTTAAGAATGAGGGCCAGATAGCAGGATAAAATCCTGACAGGAACAGTCTGATTTGTGCTCAAAGATTCTGCATAGTGATGGTTAAAATAAGTCAGTTCAGAACACTGTAGAATGCATACAACTTTGGGACATTGTGCTCTGTTCTCTTGGAAATGATAAACACATCCTAAATTATACAGAGGCAGTTTCTACCATGGATGAGGGCACAGCAAACTGGGAACAGACTGTTCTGTAACCTGCAAGAATGAGCTAATGAGGAGATCTAGCATTATATTACAAGCACCCATTGTGTTCAATGGAGGACACAAAATTAAGGACATAATACAGTAGTGTTCCTTCAACTTCAGAACTACCTGCAGGGTTCAATAAAACCTCAGCTCAAATTCCTCATTTGGTGGGTCTATAGTGGGGATACAGCCTCTAGGTAAAAAGCAGAGGACAGGGGCTGGAGAGATGGCTTAGCAGTAAAGGCACTTGCCTGAAAAGCCAAAGGACCCAGGTTCAATTCCCCAGAACCCATGTAGGCTAGATGTACAAGGTGGCACACGCGTCTGGAGTTTATTTGCAACAGTTGAAGGTCCTGGCATGCCCAATCTCTCTATATTTCAAATAAATAAATAAAAATTAAAAACAACAGAGGACGACCCAGTACATGTGAGCTTCAGATTAACATTGGCATATATCCCGAATATTGTAAATACTTGGCACTGGGGTAGTTGTTAACTCCTGTACTAACAGCCAATAGCAAGATTACTTCAAGTTCGAGGCCAGCTTGGGATACACAATGAATGCCAACCCAACCTGGTCTATACAGTGGGATCTTGTCTCAATTCCCCCTCCCCCCCAAAAAACAAATTATTGGCTAAATCTAACAACAGATTCTGAAATGATGTAGACTGTTGGTCTAGGGATCACACTGAGAATTTGAGATATAATTATGTTATCATCAAAGAAAAATATGAGGAAGGAAAACTTTTGAAAATGGGCAGTAAGAAAATGGCATATATCTATGTATTTTATATTTTATCTATTTATTTATTTGAGAGAATGTGAGAAAGAGACAGAGAGAATGGGTGCACCAGGGCCTCTAGCCACTGCAAACGAACTTTACGTGCATGTGCCACCTTGTGCCATCTGGTTTTATGTGGGTACTGGGGAATAGAACCTGGGTCCTTTGGCTTTGCTGGCAAGTGCCTTAACTGCTGAGCCATCTCCAGCCTAAAATCTGAACAATTTTAAAGCCAAGCAGGGGCTTTATTAAATTTTGTAGTTTTAGATCATTCAAGTGGAGTACCAGAAGCACCATGATCATCTATGAAAGAGTATTTAAAAGTTATTTATGGAAACCATTCTTACCCTCATTTCAATTCTGCACACAAAGAAGGGAAAGAATTACAGCAATACTTAATTCACTGTGAAATTATTATACTATCAAAACTCATTGATAAAGATGAAAGAGAGGTCACACAAAAGGAAATCAGATTTTAACGATACCAAATAAAAATGAATGGCTATAAAACTGCAGTTCTCTAAAATATATTATCTTGAAAATTTGTTAAGTCTAAATCTGGCATTTAAAGTAATATTTAAAAACAGCTGGGCATGGTGGCACATGCCTTTAGTCCCATTACTTGGGAGGCAGAGGTAGGAGGATTGCCATGAGTTCGAGGCCACCCTGCAACTACATAATGAATTGAATTCCAGGTCAGCCTGGCTAGAGTAGGACCCTACCTCAAAAAAATCAAAAATGATTTTAAAAACAGGGAGCTGGAGTTAAGTGGAGCAGTTAAGTGTACTTCCTGCACAAGCATGAAGGCCTGATTGGGGGCAGGGGTCCTGAAACTGCAGGAGTTTGAGTCGCCAAGGGAGCAGAGACTCAAGAATCCTGGGAGTGCTGCAAGTTCCAGAAGCTGTAAAGAACTCCGGTTCAAAGCAAGACTCGGAAGAAGAGCAACGGAGTGAAGTGACGTTAGTTCCAGTCACCTTAGGCGATGTGGTGATTTGAACTAGGTTCCATAAACTCATGTGTTTTGAGTGCTTAGTCCCCAGATGGCGGCAGTGTGGGGGGTGGAGCCATGCTGGAGGAGGTCCGTGTTGAGGTTGGGCTGTGCAGTGTCGCAGCCAGTTCCCCCTTTCCAGAGCTTGGCTCACGTTCCTCCTGCTGGTTCCACCCGCTGCACAGGTGATGCCCTGCCTCCGTTCACGCCATGCTTTCCTGGCCATCATGGAGCTTCCCCTCCAGACCAACCAAAAGTAACTACTTTCCTCCTATAAGCTACTTTTAGTCAGGTGTTTTGTTCCAACAATGACAAGGTAACTACAACAGGTGGGCACCTCCCACTGCAGGTCAAAGAATGGAGCGCTGCACCACACCGTACGCACTCACACATGCACACAAAAAGGAACAGCAAAGTTCAGATCCTCAGAACTGAGGTAAAGTCACATAGGTAGTTCAGGCATCGGTAATCCCAGTGCACTTACAGCAAGAAGGGAAGGGAGACAGGAGAAGCCCAAAGCTCCAAGGCCACTGGCTAATGCCGTATCAATGCTGCTTGCTCAAACAAGGTGGAGCATGGGACACGCTGTGGTACCTATGTGCCTGCATTTACATAACCAAGAACACACACACATCATATATACACAATTAAAAAAAAAAGATTTAAAAACAGACCAAGTGTGGTGGCGTATCCCTTTAACCCCAGCACTCAGGAGGCCAAGGTAGAAGGATCGCTGCGAGTTCGAGGCCACTCAGCCACTCTGAGACTACATAGTGAATTACAGGTCAGCCTGGGCTAGAGTGAGATCCTACCTTGAAAAACGAAAAGATTTAAAAACCAGTATTGACATAATAGTCTTCATAATACTATAAGAAATTTTATTTCTGAAAAAAAAAGAAAAAAGGCTTCTTGCCAGTAACAGCTTTCAACTTCAGCTCTTAAATGTACTCTAGAGCCTTTCTAGTTGTCTGGAATAAAACCCCTGACACGGTGAGGTCTGGATATTAGGAATACTGGAAACCAGTCCTCAGCTGTCTTCAGTTTCTGAGCTGTGAAACGAGAAGGGAGGATCTGCACAGCGCCGCCTCTTTCCATCAGCGTCTAACTCGGCACCTTCCTCAGACCCTCTGACAACACAGATGCGCTGCGGCTTTTCAGCGGGTTTGCCGAAGCCATCATGAGTTTGCCCCAGGTCACTTATCTAAGACGCTATAGTCCTGAAGGACCTGACAAAACAAACAAGCCTTTCAGTGGCTTTTTAATTTTAATTTTTTAATGAGAGAGAAAATTGGGGTGTCAGAGTCTCTAGTCACTGGAACGGAACTCCAGACACGTGTGCCGCCTTGTGCGCATGCATGACCTCCTGCGCCTGTGTCACCTTGTGTGTCTGGCTTACACGGATTATGGGGAGTTGAACCTGGGTCCTTAGACTCTGCAGGCAAGCATCTTAACTGCTAAGCCATCTCTCCAGCTGGCTTTTAAATTTTTTATTCGTGTGTGTTGAGGGCAGGTGGGGGTCAGAAGACAGCTTTTCCTGTCAGCCCTTACCTTTTGAAGCGGATTTTCTCACTGTACTGCTTGTTGTGCTGGTCACCAGTGAAATTTCCGAGAAATTCTCCTGTCTCCACCTCCCGTCTCACTATCAGCATCAGTGTGTTGAGATTACAGAAGCCTTCACCATGGCTTTTGTTTTTTTTTCTTAACTTGGGGTCTGGGTATTGATCTCAGGGACTCCTGATTGAGCAGCCAGAGATTTTATCCACTGAGCCATAAACTTTATTTCACTAACAACCATATTAGCAAATTTAAAGTGGGGCTGGAGAGATGGCTCTGCGCTTAAAGGTGCTGCGCCTGACAGCCCAGATTCAATTTCCCAGTACCCACGCAAAACCAGATTCACAAAGTGGCACATGCGTCTGAAGTTCATTTACAGTGGCAGGTAGGTCTTGGCGCACCTATACTCACTCTCTTCTCTCTCTCTCTCAAATAAATAAATGAAAATATTTTAAAAACAAGAAAAAGAAATTTAAAGCGATGCTTTGGAATGAATGACACTTGTTTTCCTAGTGCAAAACCAAAAAAATCAATCTGTTTTGTGACTACAAGGAAATTCCTCCGTGCATAATTTTTCCTTATGTCAAACTGGGAGCTAGGCATCCAGTGGCTACGAACCAGGAAGCACATTAAGAGACCTCTGCATGACAATTACGAGGCCCCAATTTATCACCCCAAAGGGCAGGCAGGCTGAGGAGTGGAGGCTCCAATGAGACATCTCTAGCAAGCCCCCCGCAGAGCCGCTGTGTTCTGCACAACACCCGGGAGTGGGATGGGGTGGGAGAGGACTGTGGGTGCGTGGTGGAGGCCGGGTGCTCAGATGAAGTCAGGCCTGTGCACCCACCGTGGGGCAAGCGCGATTGCTGCCACCCGCCAAAGGCCCTTACCTGTAATCGCAGAGCTTGGGCTGACTGCCGCACTGCTGCTTGCAGAGCGCGCAGTAAGTGCACAGGGGCACGTTGCCGCGGATCCAGTGGTGGGGCATGGCGTCGGGGGCTTTGACGTCGCTCTTGAGCATGATCTCCTTGCACGGGAAGCGTCGGTCGGCTTTCTTGAGGCAGCCCTCGTCGACGCGCAGCCCGCAGCAGTCGCAGAAGGCTCCCTGCAGGATGTGCTGCGCGCACACGCAGCAGTAGGTGGGCTGGCTGAACAGGTCCGTGTCGCGCCACCCGTGCTGGCTCTTGCGGAAGATGTCCCTGCGGTGCAGCTGGCGGCGCGAGCGCTGCAGGCTGCACCACAAGGTGATGAACACGGGCAGCAGCACCGAGCACAGCGTCCACAGGACCAGGTGCCCGTCGGCCAGCAGGCTCTGCGCGGGCGGGCCCGAGGCCGGCCGTCTCTGCGCGTCCATCTTCACCAGGCCGCCCCTCAGCAACGGGATGTACCGGGAAGACAGCCACCAAGTGCCAGTGGGTGCAGCCCGGCCCGCCGCGGAGAACCGGGACGGGGGCGGCGCCCCGCAGGTGTAGGGTGAGGTGGGCTGGGGAGGTCTCCGGCTCACCTCACCGGCCGCGCGCCCGCGGGCTCCGTCCGCGCCCCCGCCCCGCCGCAGGCCCGGTGACCCGCTGCTGGCCACTGGGTGCACAACGGCCGGCCGCCCGGGCCCCGCCCTTCTCGCGAGGCCTCACCCCGTGAGCACCCCCCCACCTCCCCGCGCCCCACACCGGCTTCCGTCACCGCGCGGGGCCTGCGTGCGGGCCGAAGGATGCGCGTGCGCTCGCGCGGTGGGCACGCGCGCGTAGTGCCGGCTGCAGCTGGCCGCCTGCTGGGCGGGGCCTACGGCGCGGCGTCCCCCGGGTGGGCGGGGACTCAGGATGTGCGTCACTGGCTCGGGGGCGGGGCCAGGCGTGGGGGCGGGGCCTGAGGCTCCAGGTGGCCGGGGAAAGCTTGCTATGGCTTCCCCTTATCATAGGAGGTCATGGAAGGGGCGGGGCTTAAGAAAGTCTGGGACGGAGCAACAATGGGGATGTTAGGTGCGTGGTCGAGCGTCATAAATCTGTAATCGCAGGAAGTTCTGTTATAAATGATTTACAGCACGTGACATTCGGCCTGATTCCCCCCCCCCCCCGCACACACACACCCTATCCTCACTGGTGTAGTGGTTTTCAGTGCTGGAATGGAGAAACTGGCTCTTTGCAAAGTGGGACATACTAAATGGCACAAGTCAAAAAGTGGTTGATGTCACAGCGCTCTTGCACTTGCTTCGTCGTGCTGGGGCTTGAACCCAGCGCGTCTCCCATGCTAGGCGACACTCCCCAGAGCTACGCGCCCAGCCTTCTTGCTGGCATTTATCACACAAATACTGGCTGATCGCTTACTATGTGCCAGCTACTTGTGCAGGGAATTCCAGCTCTCAGGGGTGCCAGGCCAGGTGAAACATCCCTAACAAGAGTTAGTTACCGACTCTGCTATAACAGTTTACCACGCCTTAGATCACTTTGTTCCTCTTTGGTCAACCAGGTGAACTGCAGTTTTAAGCCATTTTATAGTTGATGTTGTTGCTGCTGGAACCTTGCCCTGAGGAATCTTGCTAAAATGCAGACTCTGGGCTGGACCACTGCTTCCCTTTCTCAAGAAAGAGGCCTCAGATTCTGCTTTTCGTTTTTCTTCCTTTGTTTATTTGAGAGAGAGAGAGATAGAGGGAGAGAGAGAGAGGCAGATAGAGAGAGAATGGGTGCACCAGGGCCTCCAGCCTCTGCAAACAAACTCCAGACGCATGCGCCACCCTGTGCATCTGGCTTACGTGGGTCCTGGGGAATCGAACCTGGGTCCTTTGGCTTTGCAGGCAAGTGCCATAGTCGCTAAGCCATCTCTTCAGACCTTCTTTTCTTTTTTTTCCTTTCCTTTCCTTTCTTTTCTTTTTTCTTTCCCTTCCCTCCCTTCCTCCTTCTTTCTCTCTCTCTCCCCCTCCTCCCTCTCTCATGTTTTTGAAAGGGTCTCATTTCTGTAGCCCTGGCTGGCTTGCAACTCACTATGTAGACCAGGCTGGCCTTGAACTTTTGGTGATTCTTTTGCCTCTGTCTGCCTAGTGCTGAGATTACAGACATGTTCCACCATGCCTGCCTGTGAGATTCTGAATTTGTGCATGTGTGCCCATGCCTTTGTGCATGTACAGAGGTGTATGTGTGAGCAGGCACACATGCATATATGTGTGCACACACACAAATGTGGAGACTGGAGGAGAACCTCGGTGTTCTCAAGCACTGTTCACCTTTCCTGAGAGAGAATCTTTAGCCCGAAACGAACCTAGTTAGGCTAGGTTGCGAGCTCCCTTAGCCCTGCCTTTGCCTCGCAAGTGCTACGGTTACGGCTATGTGCCACCATGCCCAGCTTTGTGTGTGTGTCATCTTACATGTTATTAAAAGTCAGAGTTAGGGGCTGGAGAAATTTCTTCGTAGTTAAAGGTGCTTGCTTGCAAAGCCTGCTAATCCAGGTTCAGTTCTCCAGTACCCACGTAAAGCCAGATGCGCAAAATAACGCATCCGAAGTTCGTCTTCAGTGGCAAGAGGCCCTGGCGCACCCATACTTTCCTCCCTCTCATAAATAAATAAAAGACAGTCTAAAGTCAGATTTACTGTCTGCATAATATTCCATTCAGCGACATAACTTACAGTTTATGTAACCCTGTTTCTGTGATAAGTGAAGTTGCTTCTATTTTGCTATTGTAAGCATCTCTGTTTAGTATGACTGCCTTAGATTCTCACATTTGACTAAAGAATATGGAAAGGTTTTCAACAAGTATAAGGTGGGCATGGTGGTGCCAGCTGTCATTCCTGCACTAGGGAGGCTGAGGCAGGAGAGTTACTATGAGTTCAAGGCCATTCTTTTCTTCTTTATATTTTACTTATTATTTGCAAGTGGGGGGGGGGGATGGGTGCACCAGGGCCTCCTTCCACTGCAAATGGAATTCCAGATGCAGGCACCATATTGTGCATCTGGCTTTATGTGGGTACTGGGGAATCAAACCTGAGCCATCAGGCTTTGTAAACTAGTGCCTTAACCAGTGACCCATCTCTTCAGCCCTTCAAAGTCAGTCTTAAACTATGTTCTAATTTTTTGTGTTTTTTTAAAACATTTTATTTATCTATTCATTTGAGACAGAGAGAGGGAGAGACAGAGAGAGAGTGAGAATGGGCATGCCAGGGCCTCCAGCCACTGCAGATGAACTCCAGATGCATGTGCCACCTTGTGCATCTGGCTTACGTGGGACCTGGAGAATCGAACCTGGGTCCTTAGGCTTCATAGGCAAACACATTAACCACTAAGCCATCTATCCAGCCTCCCCCCCCCCTTTTTAAGGTAGGGCCTCACTCTAGTCCAGGCTGACCTGGAATTCACTATGTAGTCTCAGGGTGGCCTCGAACTCACACTGATCCTCTTACCTTTACCTCCTGAGTGCTGGGATTAAAGGCATGCGCCACCACGCCTGGCAAAACTCTGTTCTAAAACAACAACAGGGCTGGAGAGATGGGTTAGTAGTTAAGGCCACCTTAAGTGGTTAAGTGTGAAGCCTAAGGACCCACATTCAATCCCAGTACCCACGTAAGCCAGATGCACAAGGTGGCGTATGCATCTGGAGTTCCTTTACAGTGGCTGGAGGCCCTGGCGTGCCCATTCTCTCCCTCTATCTGCCTCTACTCTCTCTCACCAAATAAATAAACAAATAAAATATTTAAAAACAACAACAGCAGTAGTCTTTCTGCTGAGTTAATCTCATCTGATAAATTTGTCTGAATAGGAACAGCTTTATAGAAATGACCACATCTGGACTAGGCGTGGTGGTGCATGACTTTAATCCCAGCACTTTGGAGGCAGAGATAGGAGGCTCTCCATGAGTTTGTGATCACTCCGATACTACAGCCTGGGCTAGAGCAAGACCCTACCTCAAAGAACAAAAAAAAAAAAAGAAAAGAAACAATCACATCTGAAGAAACAGACTTTTGTTTTTGTTTTTCTTAGATTGAGCCTCAAGCTGCCTGCATGCTAAACCCATGTACTACCCCTGAGCTACACCACCAATATGTAATTATTATTATTGCTGTCAGCCTGTGCGGACTGGTTAGTAGGTCCAGCCACTGTGCTGTCTGTCATCCCCATTTTACACATGATCAAGCTTGCTTGATATTACACAGCTCTGACTCATCTGACCCCAGGTTTGTCTCATACAGAAGCCATGATGCTCTTAACCCTGATAGGGTGCTGAGGCCTTGTTTCGGAGCCACCTGCAGCAGTGTCATTTAAGAATGTGAAACCCCGTACCCTGACCAGGGCTTCTGAGCCAGGGTCATGGTGGAGCTGGAAATCTGCCTTCACACATCCACCAAGTCTTCTACTATTTATTCAAATGATTTTTAAAAAATATTTATTTATTTATTACAGAGAGGAAGAGAAAAGATGGGTGTGCCAGGGCCTCTAGCCACTGCAAACAAACTCTAGATGCATGCGCCACCTTGTGCATCTCACTTATGTGGGACCTATGTAGTCTCAGGGTGGCCTTGAACTCACAGTGATCCTCCTACCACTGCCTCCCGGCTCCAGTATATTTTAAAAGTAAAGAAATGCCGGGCGTGGTGGCTCACGCCTTTAATCCTAGCACTCAGGAGGCAGTGGTAGGAGGATCACTGTGAGTTCAAGGCCACCCTGAGACTACATAGTGAATTCCAGGTCAGCCTGGACTACAGTGAAACCCTACCTCGAAAAACAAAACAGAACAAATAAACAACAAAAAAATATAAGTAGGTTTATTTATTTGAGAGAGAGTGAGTATGGGTACACCAGGGTCTGCCACTGCAAACTCCAGACAAATGCACCACTTTGTGCATCTGGGTTTACAATGGTACAAAGTGCTGAATGTGTTTGGAGTGGCAAGAGGTCATGTTACACCCATTCTCTTTCTTTCTCTCTCTCCTTGCAAATAAATAATAAAATGTATTTTAAAAACCCAAAGATTAGAACTGGAGAGATGGCTTAGTGGTTAAGATGCATGCCTATGAAGCCCAAGGAACCAGGTTTAATTCTCCAGGTCCCATGTAAGCCAGACGCACATGGTGTCACATGCATCTGGAGTTAATTTTCAGTGGCTAGAGGCCATGGTGCGCCCATTCTCACTCTCTCCACCCCCCGTCTCTAATAAATAAACAAATAAAAATCTTAAAAAAACCCACAAAGATTAACCATCATAACAGGGACTCACTAAGTCACTGGCTGTCCCAGACAATTCTCTGGCCTCAGATGCTAGAGTAGCTGAGATAATCCTTGCTCAGAGATGTTTATTTTTATTTTTATTAGTTTTTATTGATTTGTTTGCCAAGTCTTTCTTTCCTTCCCTCCTTCCTTTCTTCCCTTCCTTCCTTCCTTCCTTTCTTTCTTTTTCTTTCCTTTTCAGCATTCTGTTCATGTTGTTGGGAGCAAACATGGTCTCTCAGGAGAAATTAATATTATTTGTTTATTCCATCTCTTTTCACAGACTTGATTACCTCAAGGTTTTTGTGTATGTAGTTGTTTTTATTTGTTTTTGTTGCCGTTGGTGACAGGGTCTATGTCGGCCAGATTAGCCTTGAACTCAGTTCTCCTCCGCCTCAGCCTTCCCACTGCTGTGATTGCAGGTGTGCCCCTAAGCCTGGCCTCAAGCTTATTTTCTTTTTCTAATATTTATTTTTATTTATTTATTTGAGAGAGAGAAAGAGGGAGAGAGAGAGAGACAGAGAGAGAGAGAATGGGAGTGCTCCAGGGCCTCCAGTTACTGCAAATGAACTCCAGACGAATATACCACCTTGTGCATGTGGCTTACATGCGTCCTGGGGAATCGAACCTGGGTCCTTTGGGTTTGCAGACAAGCACCTTAACTGTTAAGCCATTTCTCCAGCCTCCAAATTTATTTTCTTTTAAGTTTGTCTTCTCTTCTGTATCTTGAACCTGAAGAAGTCCTCGGGCACTATGAGGTTGGAGAGTCACTGCTAGACTCTCCTGGTTACAGATGTTTAGTCAGCCCGAGATACAACCCAGAAAAACAACCCATGTTTCTGTATTCTACTCCTCCACCCCCGCCCCAGAATTAGTGCTGTCTCTTTTAGTTAAAGGCCAGGTGTTTTTCCTGAATAAATATAATATGACATTAGTCAGCAAAGTGGGCTCACGAGTTATCCTGCCCATGGTCCCCTCCTCTCCTGGGATCATGTCTGCATTTTACATTCCTGCCCCTCTGCCTCCTTCCTCTCTTTCCTGTTTGGATTGGATGGCAGGCTGGCTCTGGCCATCTAGAGCCGTTGCTGACCTTGGCTGTCCTCACCTGCTGGGCAGACACAAATTGAGGCCAATATCCAGGACCCAGAGGAGAAATTAAAGTCCATTTGTGGAAGCATGAAACAGGCCGGAAAGGGCCCCATCCAAGGCCAAAACATCTTACCATTGTGTTGCTGCTCCAAACAGGAAGGGTGCGGGTGTGCACAGTGCTGAGGGCGAGTAAAGGGAAACCAGGGACAAGGGTGAACTGGTGGTGCACATGAAGTCACTTTAGGAGAGGGTCACAGCCGGGCATGGTGGTGCACGCCTTTAATCTCAGGCAGAGGTAGGAGGATCACTGTGAGTTTGAGGCCACCAGAGACTGAATAGTGAATTCTAGATAAATCTAGGCTAGAGTGAGACCCTACTGTGAACACTCCCCCTCCCCCGAAAAAAGAGGGTCACAGTTTCTTTTCTAAGAAAGATGTATGTTTATTTTCAATATCTACAGTTCTGTATCTTTTTTTTTTTTTATGTAGGGACTCAGTCTAGTCAAGACTGACGTGGAACTCACCCTGTAGCCCCGGGAGGCTGGCCTCCATCTCACCGTGATCCTTCTACATCTGCCTCCTGAGTGCTGGAATTAGAGATGTGAGCCACCATCCCTGCCTTCCATGCTATTATTTAGATCCATTTGCACATTGAGCCTAGAGCTAGCTCACTGATTCAGCTAGGCTAGCTAGCTAGCAAGAGGTAGGGACACGTCTGTCATTGCCACTGCAGCACTGGGCTTACTGGTGGGTGCTGGGGTCTGACCTTAGGTCCTCATGCTTATGAAGCAGGCTCTTTACCCACTGAGCCACCCTCTCCCAAGTCCTTTTTTCCTCTTTCATTTTAAAAATATTCATTTTATTTGTTTATTTATTTATTGGAGACAGAGAGGGGGGAGAGGGAGAGAAAAAGGTGGTTAGAGAGAGAATGGGTGCACCAGGGCCTCCAGCAACTGCAAACAAACTCCAGACGCATGCGCCACCTTGTGCATCTTGCTTACGTGGGTGCTGGGGAATTGAACCTGGGTCCTTAGGCTTCGCAGGCAAGTGCCTTAGCCACTAAGCCATCTCTTCAGCCCTAGTTTTATTTATTTATTTATTTATTTGTTTGTTTGTTTATTTAAAAATAAGGTCTCATGTTGTCCAGGATGACCTGGAACTTGCTATGTGGCCAACAATGACTTTGAACTGATGATCCTTCTGCATCCTCCCCCCACCAGTACTGGGATGGCAGGTTTGGCCCACTATATCTGGCTTGTTTTATGGGCTTCCTATCATGTTTCTGATAATGGGGTGTATATGTAAACACACAGAAGGGTAACTTCACATGGAGAAGAGGAGGACAATGACAATGGTAGTGTCAGTTCCTCCCTCCCTCCTCATTCATTCTCCTTTTCACAAATTTTATTTATTTGTTTGTTTTACCGACAACCTCCATACATATAGGCAATATATCATGATCATAATATCCTTCTACCACCCTTTCTTTTTCCTCTCTCCCATTCACCCTCCATTGAATCCCTTCTTTTTAAATATATTTTATTTTTATTTATTTATTTGACACAAAGAAAGAGGGAAATAGAGAGAATGGGCACACCAGGGCCTCCAGCCACTGCGAACAAACTCCATACGCATGTGCTACCTTGTGCAGCTGGCTTACGTGGGTCCTGGGGAATAGAACCTGGGTCCTTTGGCTTTGTAGGCAAGCACTTTAACTGCTAAGCCATCCCTCCAGCCCTGAATCCCTACTGTTTTTTCAACTAGTATCTCTTTTGTTTTAAAAAAGTATTTTATTTATTTATTTACTTGAGAGAAAGAGGGAAGGAGAGAGCGAAAAAATTGTGTGTGGGCCTCTAGCCCTGCAAATGAACTCCAAATGCATGCTCCACCTTGTGCATCTGGCTTACATAGGTACTGGGGAATCAAACTTGGGTTCTTAGGCTTTGCAGACAAGTGCATTAATTGCTAAGCCATCTCTCCAACCCATCCCTTCTATTTTGATGTCATCACTTTTTCCTCCTATTATGCAGGTCTTGTTTAGGTAGCATCAGCTACTGTGAGGTCATGAATATCAAGGCCACTTTGTGTTTGGAGGACAGCATTGTAAGTGGTCTTCCCCTTCCTTTGGCTCTTTCATTCTTTCCACCACCTCTTCCACAACGTCCCTGAGCCTTGGAGGGTGTGACAGAGGTGTCTCGGTACTGAACACTCCACTGTCACTTCCTCTCAGCACTTTTGTGAGTTTTGAGTCTTCCCATTGGTCACCTCCATCTGGAAAGATGAGCTTCTCTAACCAAAAGTGAGAGTAGCATTAATATATGGGCACTAAATGTAAATCATATAGTTAACATATGCCCTCTAAATATCAGTATTTAGAGGGCACTTTGTTGGGCTAAAATTTGTTTTGTTTTCATTTTGGAGACAAGGTCTCCATCTGGCCTCAACCCCATGGCCCCCACCCCCACCCCCCAGGGCTGGGCGTACAGGCCAGCCCACCTGGCTGAAACCGAAGCTGAGGTGACTCCACCGCCCGCAATTGCAGCCGTTACCCCACGCTGCCTCTCCAGTAGACGTTCATTTGCATTGAGTGCATACTGTGGCAGGAAGTATCCTATTAATAACTTAACTCCACACGGGGCTTGTCGGGTCAGGCAGGTTGGCTGGCCTAGGTTGGGTTGCTTCGGACGGGTTAATATCCCAGCCACACTGTGTACTCCAGTGGGCGTCATGTCTGCTATCATCCCATTGTCCACAGCAAATCGCTTCCTTGGTCTAGTCCCCTGGCTTCCTAAGTAGGTTGCGTAACTGTCTGTTGGAGGCATGAAAAATCTGGCAAGAGTAAAAGGTTTTCAAATGCGCAGTGACCAAAAATGAATTCAGAGTCAAACGTGTTTGAATCTGACATGTTTCTGGCAGCTCCCAGTCACGGTGTAGCTCCATCATGACTTTGCAGAAATCACAAAAGAATTCTCTGTCCATTGCAAAAGCATAGCGTTTTCAGTCTGGTTGGAAAGATAATAAAAAGAGACAAAAGCATCCGGGCGTGGTGGTGCACGCTTTCAGTCCCAGCACTCTGAGGAGGATCACTGTGAGTTCAAGACCAGCCTGGATTACATAGTTCAAGGTAAGCGTGAGACCCTGCGTCAAAAACAAACAACCCCCCCCTCCCAAAATACCCCTCAAAAGATTGTCATCGTGTGTGCCGCCGTGCCTGCTGGTGGCGTTCTTCTTCTGCCCTTAAATGGCAGGTTGGGGAAGCCCTTCAAGTCACTGGGCTGTAGCTCTGTTATAGAACATTTATTTGCCCAGCATGCTTAAGGCCCTGTGTTCCATCCCTACTGTTGGAAAAAAAAAAAAAGATCTCAAGTAGTACACAAAGTAAAGCATTATGCTGGAGACTTAGGCACTGGGAGCTCCATCTTTTTTCACACCCAGTGATTTCTTGGGACCCCTGGTAACTTCTTGATTAGGTAACCTCGGTGGCCTTGCATTCCTTTCTCCTGACCTGGGTTGTCCCTGGTTCTGCTCTCTACTCTGCCACCTTGTGGATATATTGGGAATCGCATCCAGTACTGTGAGCCAGACTCTCGATAATCCTGTGGCTGCTCTCCCTGGGAAGGGGGAAAGGGAAAAATTATCCCCACCTGCACAATATTGAACCTGTCAACATTCAGACTTGGATGATGGAGGAGGGCAAAAGGACATCAAAGTATAAGAGGAACTAGTTGGAAAGAAGAGAAAGGTCGGGAGCATTTCAGGTTAATATCAGTTACATAACATTAGCATAATCTCCAGTAACTACAGACCAGGCTTCGCTGTCTTTTGAGTCTGTAAAGTGAGTACAGAAACATGAGCTCGTTTTTCCAAATGAAGAATTTTCTACCAATAAATGCCACGTTCTTCTTAGACATATTTTATAATTACAGCTAATAAGTTGTTCTTTTTGTGTGTGTATGAATGGACATGCACATGCCACAGTGTGTGTGTGTGTGTGTGTGTGTGTGTGTGTGTGTAAATTAGAGGACAACCTTAGAGTGCTAGTTCTTGCCTTCCACCTTATTTAAAACATGTTCTCTTTCTCAAAAATATTTTATTTTTATTTATCTGTTCGAAAGAGGGAAAGAGGCATAGCAAGAGAAAGAGAGAGAGAGAGGGAGGGAGGGAGGGAGGAAGAGAATGGGTGCATCAGGGCTTTCAGCCACTGCAAATGAGCTCCAGATGCATGCGCCACCTTGTTCATCTGGCTTACATGGGTCCTGGGGAATTGAACCGGGGGCCTTTGGCTTTGCAGGCAAGTGCCTTAACAACTAAGCCATATCTCTAGCCCCTTTCTCTTTTAAAAATGTTTTTATTGAGTCGTGATGGCGCATGCCTTTAATCCCAGCACTGGGGAAGCTGAGGTAGGCCTGAGACTGCATAGTGAATTCCAGGTCAGCCTGGGCTACAGTGAAACCCTACCTTGAAAAAACAAAATCATTTATATCATGAGCTAGAGAGCCAAAAAAGAGAGAACAAGAAAGTGGTCAGGGGCCCACAGTTTCATTCGAGGCTATGTCCCCAGTGACATTAGGACCTCTTACATCTAAAAGGTCGGAACCACCCTTTAAAAATGCCATTCTGGGAATCAACTGGGGTGCAGTGAACATCTAAACTATAGCTCAGAAGAGCACATTAAAAATTTATTTATTGCAGCCGGGCGTGGTGGCGCACGCCTTTAATCCCAGCACTCGGGAGGCAGAGGTAGGAGGATTGCCGTGAGTTCGAGGCCACCCTGAGACTCCATAGTGAATTCCAGGTCAGCCTGGGCTAGAGTGAGACCCTACCTCGAAAAACAAAAACAACAACAAAAAAAATTTATTTATTGGCCTGGAGAGATGGCTTACAGGTTAAGGTGCTTGCCTGCAAAGCCAAAGAACCCAGGTTTGATTCCCTAGGATCCACATAAGCCAGATGTACAAGGCGGTGCATGCATCTGGAGTTCATTTGCAGTGGCTGAAGGTCCTGGTGTGCCCATTCTCTCTCTTTATCTGCCCTCCCTCTCTCAAATAATTTTTTTACAAAATTATTTAATTATTTATTCTTTGCAGAAAAGAAAACAAGAGTTGAGAGAGGCTAAGGGACTTATCTAAAGTTACAGTGCTATAGAGAGGTAAGGGCAAGATTTGAATTCTGTCGTCTTTCTGGTTTCAAAGTCAGCTGAAAAATCTTTTTTTTCCCCCTTCCCTTCTCATGCCTCTTGCTTGCTTCCCTGCGTACTTCTAAAATTATTGTGTGTGTGTGTGTGTGTGTGTGTGTGTGTGAAATTAGATTAGTGCATGGGCTTTAGGAAAATATCCTAAGACCAGGCGTGGTGGTGCATACCTTTAATCCCAGCACTTGGGAGGAGGATCACTGCGAGTTCGAGGCTAGCCTGGGGCTAATGAGTGAATTCCAGGTCAGCTTGGTTATACCTCGAAAAAAACAAAACAGAAGAAGAAAAATGTTATAAAATACCTAAACATAAGAGGTAATTAAAATATTCAGTGGAACAGGAACTGCACTAGAGTTGACCAGAAGCGGTCAGAAGGGACTAGAGAACAGGTCTGTTTACACGACATGAATATCACACATAGCTTTCTCAAAACCAAGCTCAGGAAGTCCTATTCAGAGGGATCGTTTCCTGCCTCAGGATGAAAACTCGCAGGAATTCAGAGGGAAATATTTTAATGGTCATTAGTACAAGCTCAGCGTCAGATACACTTAGCATCATGCTGCGAGCGCTGTGAGTCCAAGCATGCACAGCGCTGGGCCTGATGGGGCTCCCTTCAAAAGGAGGCTGGCTGGGCAGGGACAGTTCAGTTGGTGGTGGGTGGGCGGAGGGGAGCCGGCGTGATGGAGAAGCTGCTGGGAATGCTCCTAGCTCTCACCTTGCTGGCTTTCTCCTCAGGTAGGCCCTCCACTCCCCAAACAGCTCATTTCTACACTAACATGAGAATCTGCAATAATAGTGCATTTGGTATTAAATTTTTTTTTTCATTTCAGATAATATGTAGTGTCTCTTATCTAGATATTTTAATGTTTTCTCCTCTTCTTTTCTGTAACAGCAAGCTTCATTTCTGTTGTGAGGCAGAAGTTAGTGCTTTTAAAAAAGATTTTAAATGTGTTTGGGTGCTAACTCTTAAGAATGTTGATAACCCTTCAATTATACCTTCTTTCAGAGGCCATGTGAGGTCACCAAAATTTGATATGCATTTATTATCTTAATGCTGTGTAACGTTTGCAGTGATTGTCCAAAGAATGTAATTTTGTTACCATAATGTCTTCTCTGGGAGGAATGAGCCAATGATCAAATTTAACAGAATATTACTGTCACTGGGGATCTTCCCAGAAGAACTTTAAACTTGGTTTTGTCTATGGAAGACTTAACAAACAATCCCACTAAGGCAGAGCTAAGGGAAGAGAAATAAAGATAAGAGAACGGAATAAAAAAAAAGTTTTTATTCATTTATTTGTGAGCAGAGAGGAGAGAGAGGGAGGGAGGGAGGGAGGGAGGGAGGGACGGAGGGAAGGAGAGAGAGAGAGAGAGAGAGAGAGACAGAATATGGGTGTACTAGGGCAGCTGCAAACAAATTTCAGGAGCATGGGCCATTTGGTGCATCTGGCTTTATGTGAGTACTGGGCTTTTGAAGCTAATGACTAACCACCGAGCCACCTCTCCAGTCCATGAAGAAAATACTTAAAGAAAATCCCATATTCGGGCTGGAGGGATGGCTTAGGGTTAATGTGTTTGCCTGCAAAGCCAAAGGACCCAGGTTCAGTTCCCCAGAACCCACGTTAGCCAGATGTACAAGGGGGCACACGCATCTGGAGTTCATTTGTAGTGGCTGGAGGCCCTGGCATGCCCATTCTCTCTCTCTCTTTCTCTGTCAAGTAAATAAATAAAAATATTTTAAAAATCCCATATTCATTTCAATGAATACCTGAACACTCACTTTTAAAGGAATGGGACATTGCAGAAGGTATAGTTTTTTTTTTTTTTTTCTCATTTCCTCCCTCCTTCCCTCCCTCTCTCATTTTCTTTCTTTGGCAGTGTCTTCTGTAGCCCAGGCTGGCCTGGAACTGCTAAGGGTGACCTTGAATTTCTGATTCTCCTGCCTTCTCCACTTTTCAAGTGCTGGGATCCCAGGCTCAGGCCCCCACTCCTGGTCTGTGCGGTGTTAGGATCGAACCCAGGGCTTCAGAGTGCTAGGCAAGCGCTCTGCCAACTGAGCCACGTCTCCAGCTCAATAGAGTTTTTAAGAATTTAATTTAATTTTTCTCTCTCTCTCTTTCTTTTTGTTTTTTCTAGGTAGGGTCTCACTGTAGCCCCGGCTGACCTGGCACTCACTCTGTAGTCCCAGGCTGGCCTCAAACTCACAGTGACCCTCTTACCTCTACCTCCCGAGTGCTGGGATTAAAGGTGTGTGCCACCACGCCCGGTGCTCTTGCTCTTGCTTCCCTTCCCTTCCCTTCCCTTCCCTTCCCTTCCCTTCCCTTCCCTTCCCTTCCCTTCCCTTCCCTTCCCTTCCTTCCTCCCACCCCACCAATTTCATACATGTATATAACCAGAAAATAGGTTTAAATCATGCAGCTTTTGCTATGAGTTAACTAAAGTAGAAACAATCAAAAATTCCTGAGCCATCTGGAATGCCACATACTTTGGGACAGGTCCCTGGTAAAGAACTCTTGTGTTTTAACCAAGACCGAGCTTGAATATCCTTTGCTTTGGAGTGTGGAGACGGAGTGGGGGCCACTGGGTGTCCTTCAGGCCCCTTCCTGGCTTTTTTGCAGAAGCCTCCCCGATTCTGACGGAAAAGGAGGCCAAACAGCTCCTGAGATCCCGGCGTCAGGACCGGCCCAGCAAACCTGGATTCCCTGATGAGCCAATGCGGGTGAGTGCTTGGCCCTGGCGGTGGTAGAGGAAAGGCTATCTCCTCCGAAGCTGAGCTGGGCGCTGCTCCATCATGGGCTGCGGGTATAGACACAGGTGTAAGGTATGGCGATCTCAATCTTTGGTCTGGGCCTCTTCTCCCCTGGAGGTGCCAGCCCTCCGTGCCTACCGTGAACAGAACTTAAAATAGAAATAGTGGGGTTTATGGTGGGGGGTGGTCCTGGCATCCTGAGGGGGCTGCTGAGCGTCCCTCCCATCTGGTTGGTGAAGGCCCTCATGGTCTCCCTGGGACTTGGGCGAGCTGGAGCAGCATCTTTGGCCAGCGGTGGTTTCTCTGGACAGGTGGCATCTCGGTGGGTGCCGCTGCTTCTGTGTCCTTCTGCCTCAGTGCCTGCCCGGTGGGTTATGACACCCACCTGCCTGGCCTTTCTGAACCAGGGTGCCTGTGATGGTTAATCCCGACAGTAGACTTAACAAGATCTGGACTCAGCTAGGAGGCAAACCTCTGGGTGTGTCAGTGAGGGGGTTTCCAGGCCGGGTTGAGGTGGGACCCACCCTGAATGTGGTGCTGCCGCTGGGCTGGGGGTCCAGACTGATGACGACGAGACGCCAGCGTCTGCCCTCGCTGAGGAGGACACAGTGTGACGGTCACCTCATGTTCCTGTGGTCATGCTTTCCCCGCCAGGAGGATTATGAGCCAAGGCCCTCCTTTGTCCTTCAGGTTACTTCTTTGTCAGGAATGTCGTCACAGCAATGAGGAGAGTAACTAATACAGCATGATATGGCACCTTTGCCTTAAGCTCTCTCTGTGTGTGCACGCGTGTGTGTGTGTGTGTGAACGTATGGATGTGTGGAGGCCAGAGCACAGCCTTGAATATTGTTCTTAGGCACTGTTCACCTCTATTAAAAAAATTCTGTTTATTGATTTATTTAGGGAGAGAGAGAGAGAGAGAGAGATACAGACCGTGAGTATGAGCACACCAGGGCCTCCTGCCACTGTAAACGAACTCCAGATACATGTGCCACCTTGTGCATCTGGCTTACATGGGTCTTGGGGAATTGAGCCTGAGTCCTTTGGCTTTGCAGGCAAGTGCCTTAACCACTAAGCCATCTCTCCAGTCCCACCTCTCTTGCGACTGGGTCTCTCACTGGTTCAGAACTTGCCTAGTTAAGCTAGCCTGGCTGACCAGTGTGCCTAGGAATCTGCTTGTCCCCTCCTGCCTGCGCTGAGATTATGGGCATGCTTGAAAACACCAGGCTTTTTTTTTTTTTTACCTGAGTAATAGGGATTGAGGCAAGCACTTTCCCCACTGAGCCATCTCCCCAGCCCCTGCCTTCGTTTTGTGAGTTTAGTGGATGCTATAGACCCAACCATGGTCGTCTGGCCCCTGTCAGGGCCTGGCTTGGCTCCTGCCTTGGGTGAGGCAGTTTTGACAGTCATGGTATTTCTGTCTCAGCCAGGTGAAGGTGAGTCAGGATGTCTGGGAATTGTCTCGTGGTGTCTCCTTCATTCGGACATCAGCTCAGCCTTTTCTATTGAGTCTCTATGTTGAGGCTCAGAGAGACGTGAAGCCACATTCGTCTTCTCTCACTGAAGATGTACCTGCATCATTGGACAGTTTCATTGAAAAGCCTTTTACTGGGCTGGAGATATAGCTCTGAATGCTTGCCTATTATAACACACACACACACAATGAGACAATAAAAACAGGGCTGGAGAGATGGCTCAGCAGTTAAAGGCACTTGCTTGCAAAGCCTAACAAGCAGGGTTTGATTACCCAGTACCCACGTAAAGCCACATGCAAAGTGGTGCATGAGTCTGTGATCCCAACAGTGCTTACTATAACGGGAGGTGGAGCCAGGAGAACTCTAAGCTCATAGGCTAGCTAATCTGGCTTTCTGTTTGTGGCAGCAAGAGACCCTGTCTCAAAGAAGGTGGGAGAAGAGCACAGACACCTCAAAGTTGTCCACTGACCTTCACATGTGTGCTGTGACACACAGGTGCCCATACTCACATGTACACACAAGTACATGTATGTGCATGCAAAAAATAAAAACAAGGGCTGGAGAGATGGCTTAGCAGTTAAGCACTTGCCTGTGAAGCTTAAGGACCCTGGTTCGAGGCTTGATTCCCCAGAACCCACGTTAGCCAGATGCACAAGGGGGCGCACGCGTCTGGAGTTCGTTTGCAGTGGCTGGAGGCCCTGGTGTGCCCATTCTCTCCCTCTCTCTATCTGCCTCTTTCTCTCTATCTGTCACTCTCAAATAAATAAATAAAAATTAAAAACAAAACAAAACAAAACAATAAAGCTCTTCTTAAGAAATAGTATCAGAGTACAAAACTAATAAAAAAAAATTAGGGCTGGAGAGATGGCTTAGTGGTGAAGGTGTTTGCCTGCAAAGCCAAAGGACCCAGGTTCTATTCCCCAGGACCCACGTAAGCCAGATGCACAAGGGACACATGAATCGGGAGTTTGTTTGCAGTGGTTATAGGCCCTGGTGCACCCATTCTCTCTTCTCTCTATCTCTCTCACTCTGTGCTTGCAAATAAATAAATAAAAATTTAAAAAAATAAAAAAAAGAAATAGTATCATAGGGAGCTGAAGAGATGGCTCAGTGATTAGGGGTGCTTGCTTACAAGACTTGATGGCCCCAGGTTCTATTCCCTGGTACCCACATAAAGCCAGATTCATAGAGTGCCACGTGCATCTGGAGTTCTGTTGTAGTGGCAGGATGCCTTGGCATGTCCTTCCCAGCCCCACTTGCAATTAAGCACAAAATATTTTTCTAAGAAAAGAAATGGTATCGTGTTCTGGAGAGATGGCTTTTACAAAGCTTGAAGGCCAGGGTTTGATTCCTCAGCACCCACATAAAGCCCAATGCATAGATGGTGCATATGTCTGCAGTTCATTCAGAGGCAAGAGGCCCATACTTTCTGTCTGTTTTTGTTTCTTTGTCACAAATAATAAAAAAATAAATAGAAAACAATCAGGTATGAGACTACATCATGAATTGAATTTCAGGTCAGCCTGAGCTAGAGCAAGACCCTACTTCGAAACCTCCCCCCTAAAAGAAAGAGAGAGAGGGAGAGAGAGAGAACATACATTAAAAAGAAAGAAAGAAAGAAACAAAGTCAGATGCGGTGGCGCACGCCTTTAATCCCCAGCAGTCAGGAGGCAGAGGTAGGAGAATCACTGTGAGTTCGAGGCCACTCTGAGATTACATAGCGAATTCCAGGTCAGCCTGAGCTAGAGTGATACCCTACCTCAAAAAATAAAAACAAACAAAAAAAGAAATCACATGGTAAGTGCAGGTCAGACTGGATTTGAATTGCCCATTTTTTTTTTTTTCGAGTAGGGTTTCCATTCTAGCTTAGACCTAGAGTTCATTATGTAGTCTCAGGGTGGCCTTGAACTCATGGCATCTTCCTATTGGGATTAAAGGCATGCACCACCACACCTGGTGAATCTCCCATCTTCTAACTGTGAGAAAGTTCCTCCCATTTTTTTCTATATCTTTTCGCTCTCATCTCCTGCGGTGGGAGTCACTCAGCTGCCCAGGCCGGAGTGGAATGTTGGGCGTGCACCTCCATGCCTTGTCTGCCTGCTGGGAGTTCTGGATCTCTGCTCCCCGCAGGACTGGATTACAGGTGTGTGTGCTGTGTCCGGCTGACATACATGCGATCTGAAAATTTGAACTGGGCTGTTTCAGGCCTCCTCAGGCCCTTGTACTTGAGCTGGAAGCTCACTTAACAGCCGAGCCATCTCTCCAGCCCATGTTTTCATTTATCTATTTATTTTTGGTGTGTATATAGCATGTGTCATATATGTGTGTGTGTGCAGATGCAAGTGCCCTGTGTGCCCACATATGGTGGGCACAGGAGGGTGTTGGGTGTCCTCTATCATTCTTCTGCCTTCAGGGCTGTTGGTTTGGGTCAGACTGGCTGACCAGTGAGCTCCAGTGATCCCTCTGTCTCTGCCCCCTCTAGTGCTGGGGTAACAGACATACTTGGCTGCAACTGGCTTTTTTCTTTTAAAAATATTTTATTTATTTATTTATGAGAGAGAGAGAGAGAGAGAGAAAGAGACAGTAGAGAGAGAGAATGGGATTGCCATGGCCTTTAGCCACTGCAAACTAACTCTGGACACAACACACCACCTTGTGCATTTGGCTTATGGGGAATTGAACCTGGGTCCTTTGGCTTTGCAGGCAAGTGCCTTAACCACTAAGCCATCTCTCCAGCCATACAACTGTTTTTTTTTTTTTTTTTTTTTTTTTGTTTTTTTGAGGTAGGGTCTCACTCTAGCCCAGGCTGACCTGGAATTCACTATGGAGTCTCAGGGTGGCCTCGAACTCACAGCAATCCTCCTACCTCTGCCTCCTGAGTGCTGGGATTAAAGGCGTGTGCCACCACGCCTGGCTACTACTGGGTTTTTATGTGGGTGTTAGGGATCGAATTTAGGTCCTTTATCTCCTGACCCATCTGTCCAGACTCCTCTTTTCCTTCCTTCCTTCCTTTCTCTGTTCCCTCCCTCCATCCCTTCCTTTTTCTTTCTTTTTTTCTGAGACAGGATTTCATGCTGTACCCTAAGCTAGACTAAGACTTACTGTGTCGTCCAAGCTAGCCCCAGACTTGAGGCCATCCTCCTGTTTCTGCCTCCTAAGTGCTGGTACCAGAGGCATATAACACCATGCCTGGCTTGCGGAAGCCATTCTGAAAGGTCTTTTCAGGGCCCTAGAGGCTGGGGAAGCGGGTCAAAAGAACTCAGAGAAAATTGTTCCAGGTGCTTAGGAGACAGGCTGTGATGGACTCCAAAGTCTGCCACTTGAGTTTTTCTTTTTTCTTTTTCCTTTCTCCCTTCCTTCCCTCACTTCCTTTGTTCCTTCTGTTTACCTCCCTCTCTCCCTCTTTCTCCCTCTTTCTTCCCCTTTCTCTTTCTCTCCTTTGTTTCTTTTTTCTCTCTTCCCTCTCTTCCCCTCCCTCCTTTCCCTCTCTCCCTCCCTCCCTCCCTCCCTTCCTTCCTTCCTTCCTTCCTTCCTTCCTTCCTTCCTTCCTTCCTTCCTTCCTTCCTTCCTTCCTTCCTTCCTTCTTTTCTCAGAGTCATGCAGTCAAGACTGGCCTCAAATTTGATGTGTAGCCAAGGCTGGCTTTGAATTCTTGATTCTCATGCCTCCATCTGCTAGTGCTGGGCTTGCAGACCTGCGCCACATGCCTACCAAGTGGGTAATAAGTGTATGCTTTTCTTCTGTACTGGGGACTGAACTAGGTTTTGTATGCGCTAGTCCGCATTCTATTGCCAAGTTACGCCAGTCCTGGACAGTTTTCCCAGCAGCACCTGCCGGGGCTCTGCTGAACTCTGTGGACTAACGGCCTCCCTGAACAGGAGCTCAGACTGGATCCCGCTGATGCTCGGCTTCCGGCCGCCTGTGACCGGGCTGCATTCCGCTCCTGCCTTGTACAGTCCTCAGCTCAGAAACTTCCGAGAGCTCCTTTGTCCACATTGTGTCTTCTTTTGGCTTGGGGTCGCCACCTGCTTTAACCTCTGAGAACGCGCACAATTGAACGGAGAGGAAGTAGGGTGGCCTCATGCTTGCTGCAGGCCACTGAGCTTGCGCCGTCCAGGGGAGGGGGGGGGCGGTGCTGAGATCTGCCCTGTGGGCTCACATCACCAACCCAAGGGCTTCTCACTGCTACAGAACCCAGCCCTCCTGTTCATGACTTCTAGCAAAGACCACCTCCCATCTGTGTGTAAACTGAGAACCATGTGCTTACCCATGTCCCCTTGCTAGGGAAAAGGGCAGAATGTATGCTAGCCTGTGTATTTGAGATTGCCAGTGGTGCACGCATAGGCGCCTTTGAGTGTGTGTAAATGAGGGATGTGCCTGTGTGTATGTGTGACGCATGTGCGTTTTGAAAAGGCTTTGCAGAACATCTTGTTTTCATTACATCTTTATTCCAGTCCTCCATGCTCCACACTTCTTTCCCAAGGTGGAGTGTCGCTCTAGCCCCAGGCTGACCTGGAATTCACTATGTAGTCTCAGGGTGGCCTCGAACTCACAGCGATCCTCCCACCTCGGCCTACCGAGTGCTGGGATTAAAGGCGTGCGCCACCACCCACGCCTGGGACACACTCCACTTCTGATGTGGACCTGAGCACCTGGGCTATCATTTGGAGTGATGGGAGACTGCAGGGAAGGTCGTCGCAGGTCAGGTTGGAAAGGCCCTGGGTGTCAGGCGGCAGGGCTGGGTTTCGCGCCGCCGGGCAAAGCTGGGATTAGGTGTGGTTTACAGGGGGCACGTGGAGGTGCTGGGCACAGAGCCGCTTACACGCTCGCTGGCCTGCCTTTCACGGGAAACGGGCCGTGCCGTGGGGCCCAGAACAGGGACAGACGGACTTGGGCAAGTGAGTACAGGTGGTGGAAGGCTCTTGCCTTTGGGAACAGAGCCCAGCGACGCACGCGCTCTGAGTTACGCAGAGATGAGCTAGAGGGACTGCTTTATTTTGTCTCTGCCCTAAGGGACTGTAAAAAAGAAAACCAGGTCAGACCAGGGAGAGGCCAGGGAAGAGGGCTGAGGCTGGTGCTTCGGGGAGCGGAGGCCGTAAGGCAAAGTGAAAACGTGCGCCGAGGTTTGCAGCCACTCCTGCAGAGAGCTGCTCCGCAGTCTTGACGCTTGGCTCACGCGTGGCGGAGGATGGCTTCCGGGGAATTACCGGCTTTTTAGAGCATGCTCACAGGGGCCTGTACCCCCGTTGCTGAGGCCAGGCCAGCGTGCCGTTGAAGGGCGCTTGCAGGCTGGGGAGCTTGCTTGGTCGCTAAAGTGCAAGCGCGAGGACCCGAGTTTGGATCCCCAGCACCCGCAAACATTTGGGCATGGTGGCGTGTGGAGGCCGGAGGATCCCTAGGGCTCACCTGCCAGCTGATCTAGCTGAAGCCGTGAATTCTTGATTAAGAGAGACCCTCGGCAAAAGAACAGGGAGGTGAGCGGCTGAGGAACACACCCAACATCGCCCGCTGGGCTCCACGCACGCGCCTGCGCACCAGGAACAGGCATCCACGCGCGCTTGGGACACGGGTGGCTCTGGGTGAGGCCGGAGCGGTGTTTCGAGTGTATGGAGACAGCCAGAGCGGATGAGCTATGTGCTATGTGTGGGGGTAGAAAAGCGGTCAGAGAGGCAAGTAGAAGATGAGGCCTAAGGAAGGCATACCACTGAAATTTCCCGTTGGAGGAGATAGCTGATAGACTTAAAAAAAAAATGATTTATTTATTTATTTATGAGAGAGAGAGAGAGAGAGAGAGAGAGAGAGAATATACAGATGACATAGATGTGCCAGAGCCCTCTGCCTCTACAAATGAACCCAGACATACGTGTCACTTTGTATGTCTGGTTTTATGTGTGTACTAGGGAACTGAACCCAGGCCAGCAGGCTTTGCAAGCAAACACCTTTAACCAAATAGGCCAGCTCCGCAGACCTATTGACAATTTCTTACTGGGCTCAATTGGTAAATTAAACTTTATCATAAGCCTGTATGTATATGAAAAAGCCCTATTATATCTAGAGTGCAGCACTAGCTGTGGTTTCAGGCATCCAGTAGGGGGCTTGGGAGGTTTCCCCTATTCTGCTCTCCCAGAAAACAATACTACATCTTACTTATATGGGCACATTCATATGAATGTAAATTTTCATGGAAATGTCAAGAGAGATAGCTCAGTGACCTTAACTTGACCTTCTCATTGAGGATTGCAGGTAGTGTTCTAGTGAATTTTATAATTAATGTTTAAATTAAAAAATTATTATTTGCAAGGAGAGAGAGAGACAGAGAAAGAAAGAGAGAGAGTGAGAGAGAGAGAATCTAGGGCTTCTTGCCACTGCAAATGAACTCCAATGCATGTACCATTTTTGTGCATCTGGCTTTACATTGGTACTAAGTAATTAAATCCAGGCCATCAAGCTTTGCAAGCAAGTGCCTTAACCGCTGAGGCATATTTCCAGCTCTAATTTTCATTGTTATTATTATTTTTTTGGTTTTTCGAGATAGGGTCTCACTGTAGCCCAGGCTGACCTGGAATTCACTGTGGAGTCTCAGGGTGGCCTCAAACTCACGGCGATCCTCCTACCTCTGCCTCCAGAGTGCTGGGATTAAAGGCGTGTGCCACCATGCCCGGCTAATGTTTGAATTTTAACAACATGTTTATGTATTCTTGTGTAATTAAAAATGAAAACATTTGGGCTGGAGAGATTGCTTAGTGGTTAAAGCATTTTCCTGAGAAGCCTAAGGACCCAGGCTCAATTCTCAAGGTCCCGCATAAGCCAGATGCACATGGTGCACATGCGTCTGGAGTTTGTTTGCAGTGGCTAGAGGCCCTGGCGCACCCATTCTCGTTCTCTCTTTCTATGTCTCTAATAAATAAATAAATAAACAAAAATAAATATTAAAAAATAAAATCAAGCTGGGTGTGGTGGCGCATGCCTTTAATCCCAGCACTCGGGAGGCAGAGGTAGGAGGATCGCTGTGAGTTCAAGGCCACCCTGAGACTCCACAGTGAATTCCAGGTCAGCCTGGGTTAGAGTGAGACCCTACCTTGAAAAACCAAAAAAAAAAAAAAAAAAAAAAAAAAAAAAAAAAAAAAAAATCATTCACATGTATTATTGAAAAATTAGAAAACAAGAATCAAAAGAAGAAACAAAAATCAGCTGTAGTCCTATTTCTTCTCTCCAAAGACAGTATTGACATTTCTAGTCTTTTGGTGTATATTTTTATTTATTTATTTTTACTTCAGCACCTTTATTGAGAATAAATTGACCATGCCATATGTGTGAGTCCAGTTTTTGATTACCCGTTCTTTCTTCCTTCCTTCCTTCCTTCCTTCCTTCCTTCCTTCCTTCCTTCCTTTCTTTCTTTTTGGTTTTTTGAGGTAAGGCTGACCTGGAACTCACTATGTAATCTCAGGGTGGTCTTGAACTCACAGCGATCCTCCTACCTCTGCCTCCCGAGTGCTGGGATTAAAGGCGTGCGCCACCATGCCCAGCTCTTCTTCTTCTTCTTTTTTTTTAGTATATCTATATTTTTATTGACAAATTCCATACTTACAGACAATAAACCATGGTATTTCCCTTTCCTTCCCCACCTTCTCCTTCATAACTCTGCTCTCTGTCATATCCCCTCCCTCTCTCCATTATCTCTCTATTAATTTGATGTCATCATCTTTTTCTCCTATTATGAGGGTCTTGTGTAGGTATTGCTAGGCACTGCGAGGTCTTGGATATTGAGGCCAAATTCTGTCTGGACAGTTGTATGTAAGGAGTGGTACCCTTCCTTTGGCTCTTACATTCTTTCTGCCACCTCTTCCGCAATGGACCTTGAGCCTTGGAGGATATAAGATGTTTCAGTGCTGGACACTCCTCTGTCCCTTCTTCTCAGCACTATGGTGCCTTTTGGGTCATCCCAGTGGTCATCACCATCTGAAAAGAGAGCATCTACAACTTTGTTTCTGGCTTTTTTTTTTTTTTTTTGGTTTCTCTTAATATTATAATACACACTTAGTACTACTTTACTAATCATTCTTTGAGGTTCTGGGATCAAATCCAGGGCCTTCACATTCTAGGCAAGCATTCCATCATTGAGCGATATCCCTAGCCTTTTCTCATATTACTATAATCTACTTATAACCATAATGTTACTAAATTATTCTCTTTTGTTAGTTGGCTCACTTCCAATTTTTAAAATTATAAACACCACTCTGAACTTTAAAAAAATAAGGTATTTTATTTTTATTTATGAGAGAAAGAGAGAGATAGAGAGCAAGAGAAAGGGGGAGGGAGGGGGGGAGAGAATGGATACACCAGGGCCTCCAGCCACTGCAAACGAACTCCAGATGCATGTGTCACCATGTGCATCTGGCTTACATAGGACCTGGAGAATCGAACCTGGGTCCTTAGGCTTCACAGGCATGTGCCTTAACTGCGAAGCCATCTCTCCAGCCCTATGCTCCTATCTTCCAAGGGAGGATTCTAGCAGAGTTTTTAAGGAACACTAGATTCTGGTGTTCAAACTGGAGACCAGCTGGCTTTTGTTGGGCTAGCAAGGGAGGTGCAGGAATGAAAAATGATGTGTGGTGGTTCTATATAGACATCTAGGTATTTACTGGCATTGGGTCTCTGGGAGGATAAACTGTAGGGGCTGATGGAGTGGTTCAAGTTCTTCTCCCATAGCACCTGTCTTTGTATCTGTATCTTCTGTTACTTATTTACCAGGATTACTCTTGCGTATCCTGATGGACTCGCTCCAGGTAGTGTCTTTCTTGAGAGCTTGTTGGGAGGTTCTAGCAGGGGAGCATAGCTACTCGTGTACCCTTGACCGGAGATGAGTCCTCCTCTATTCGGGGAAGGTTGTCCTCTTCAGAGGAGCACGCAGCTTCAGGAGGGACTCACATGGAGCGGTGAGGGAGGAAGGGGACACCCGCCTAGCCAGCCAGATCAGTCGAATCAACCCTGGCGATCAGTGGGACGACAGATGTCGCAGCCAGATCGCCCTCCTGTCTTAGGCAGTGTCTTTCTTCAGAGGCCATCCAACGTCCCTGTTCAGCATGGCAGTCTCAGAAATGAGATGGCTATTTTTACCTTTTTATGTCTCTCTCGATGGTTCTCGATTGTTTGAGGAGATGGACAATCTGTTTCACTTCCAGGTCCCGGGCACCAAACCCACCAGTGACATTTATGAGTGGACTATGCTCAGTTGCTTTCTGAGGGATATAACTTTAGATTCTGGAGATTATTTCAAAGAAGTGTTTTTTCTTCTTCTTCTTCTTCTTCTTTCTGTTGCCTCATTAAAACTCATTGAAGTTCTCTTAATTTTAGGGAAGAAGTTATTTGCCAATTGCCAGGGAGAATCATGGCAATTCTTTAAAAAGCTGACATTTAAGCCTCAGTGTTGTCTTTTGTGATTGTGTTCATAAGCATTTGTGTGCCCTGGGAATTCGCCTTCCCAGGAAGCTGGCCATGTTGGCTTGCGCTCCTTTCAGGAATGTTCTCATTGGGCATGTGTAAATCATATTAGCTTTATGGTAAGTGGCCTTTGAAAAACTATGCTTTCATGTTTAGCCCCTTGACAAATGTACTAGTCAGTTCATTACCCTTTTGTTCCCCATGATCTCAAAGAAGGTTCAGAGAAACTGAGATGTAAATTGCGCCCAGCACACATCTGCCTTCCTGTGGTGTGGAGCCTTCGAGTCCCAGGGTGGTTAGCTTCTGGAGCCATCCGCTAGCCCACGTGATTACCTTGCTTGCACTAATGAGCAAAATAATTCTTCCAAATGTTGATGGCCCCGTAATCCTGTCCAAATGTCACAGAGAGGATATTGGCATCTTGGAAAAAGTTCCTGCATGGACACATGATAGATTACCTGTCTGTTTCACGACTGTCCATCACTCTCTGGTGGGCAGTCTTGTTTCATTATCACACAAGCTGAGTGCTATAGAAAGGGTCTTCTTGCAATTTCCAGTCCAGTGACTGGGAAGAGATTGACTTCAACCATTACAATGGGCACTGGGTGTGGAACACAAACATCGGCTTTTGTTTTGCTTTAATTTCTTCCCCCTTGGAGAGAAGAATCTTACAGAAATTAAAACCTGCTTTCCATCTCCCCTTGCTTTCTCAGTCCAGGAACATTTGAGATGATCATTAATGCTGGGTCATTGCTAACTCAGCCAGTGCAATTGTTGAATTTGTGGTTTTTAGCAGATTGGCCGTTTGGCTTTTCAACTTTGACTAACGATCACTTCTAGGCCTTTGTGGCATATTCATTTCCCTAACATTTAAAACAAATAGTGAAGTGTCATGGAAACCAGCACTGGCTTCTTTCTTGTTCTCTGTGTGTGTCTATTTTGGTTGTTTTTCTCCATGATGATTTCAGCTGCTGTTTAGGAGTGTGAAATAGATACTACACTTTGATTTTATGCACATTTGGCCTGCGTTGTTATAATGAGCAGATAGACACAGACACTGAGGAACCTCCCAAGGAGGTTTTAGTAGGATGATGGAGAAAAACCAGTTCTTGAGTGTATTTATTTATACATTTCTTTATTGAGCTGTACTGGGGTTCTACTGTGTGCCAGGCACTAAGCCATACATTCAATATGCCTTGATTACTGCCATCCAAAAGCTAAATGGGGCTTGGGGAGATGGCTGTGAGTCTAAAGGCATTTGCTTGCAAAGCTGGCTGGTACAGGTTCAATTATTCAGTACCCGTGTAAACCAGATGAAAAAAGAAAAAGGCAGAAACGCCTTGTGTCGTTTGCAGTGGCAAGAGACTCTGGTGTTCTCTCTCTCTCTCTGTCTTGCAAATAAATAATTTTTTTTTTTAAAAACCTAACTGGGCTGGGAGGGGTGGCCCATGTCATAGTCCCAGCTCCTAAGGAGGTTAAGGTAGAAGGATCACTTAATCCCCGGAGTTTGAGACCAGCCTGCTAGTGTATCTAGATTCATTCTCTCTCTTTCTTCCTCTCTCTTTTGTTTTTGATTTTTGAGGTAGGGTCTTGCTTTAGCCGAGGCTGACCTGGAATTCATTATGTAGTTTCAGGGTGGCCTTGAACTCACGGAGATCCTCCTACCTCTGCCTCCCAAGTGCTGGGATTAAAGGCATGCGCCACCATACCTGGACGAGAACCCATCTCTTTAAAAACAAAACACAAGACAGTCATAGTGGCTGGTGCCTCAACCCCAGCGCTCAGGGAGGTTGAGGTAGGAGGATCACTGTGAGCTGAAGACTCAAGGCCAGTCTGGACTACATAATGAATATCAGGTCAGTTTGGACTAGAGTGAGACTCTGCCTCAAACTACAACCACAAAACAAGATGCAAAACACAACATAAAACAAAACTGGCTTGATATTTGGCTGAGAGGAGGATTCAATGAGTCAGGATGCAAATAAATGTTCAATCTCAAAGGATTCTAAATCAGCACACCACAGAGGTGCTTACACATCCATGTTTATTACAGGTCAGTTCACAATATCCAGTTGCAAAAAGTGTTGTCCATCACACGTAATATTTGTTCTTATCACCCGTGACCTCATCAGCTCCATTTGTAAGCGTGGTGACACTGCCAGGTTCACAGTGGCACGTGCACCTTTTCCAATTTCTAATTTCTCCCTGATAACTCAGATCATCACATAGAACAGCAAATACTATCCATTATTTTCCTGGAGTGGCAGACTTCCTTGGCTCATTTTCAACATGTCCCACAGAGTGAAGACACAGCCTACCAAATGTGAGAAAATATTTGTCAACTATATTTCTGACAAGAGATAAGTGCTAGGATTATTTATTTATTGTTTTTTTCGAGGTAGGGTCTCGCTCTAGCCCAGGCTGACCTGAAATTCACTGTGTATTCTCAGGGTGGCCTCGAACTCATGGCGATCCACCTACCTCTGCCTCCCAAGTGCTGGGATTAAAGGCGTGCGCCACCACGCCTGGCATATTTGTATGAAAGAGGCAGATGGGGGAGGGGAGAGAGAATGGGCACCCCAGAGCCTTTAGCCACTGCAAACGAACTCCAGACGCATGTGCCACTGTTGTAGTCAGGTTCACATTGCTGGCAGAAAACACCCAACCAAGAGCAGCTTTTGGGAAAAAAAGGTTTCTTTTGGCTTACAGACTTGAGGGGAAGCTCCATGATGGCAGGGAAAATGATGGCATGAGCAGAGGGTGGACATCACCCCTTGGTCAACATAAGGTGGACAATAGCAACAGGAGAGTGTGACAAACACTGGGAACACCTAGGTTTGTGGGGGACACCTGAATCAAACCACCACAGCCACCCTGTGCACCTGGCTTATGTGGGTCCTGGGGAATCGAGTCTGGGTCCTTTGGCTTTGCAGGCAAGCACCTGGACTGCTAAGGCATCTCTCCAGCCCTGAATACTAGGACTTATAATGTACTCCAAAAATGAAACACTAAAACTCAAATCATCTCATCAATGAATGATACAATATATTGAATAGACAGTTCTCAAGGAAGAAATATAAATGACCAAGAAATGTTCAAGATCCTCAGCCATCAGGGAAATGAAGATTAAAACTATATTGAGGGCTGGAGAGATGGCTCACTGGCTAAGGCATTTACCTGCAAAGCCTAGCAACCTGGGTTTGATTCCCTAGTACCCACGTAAAGCCAGATGCACAAAGTGGCGCATGCATTTGAAGTTTGTTTGCAGTGGCAAGAGACCCTGGTGTTCTCATTCTCTCCTTTCCTTTCTTTTCTCTCCTTGAATAAATAAATAAAATTAAAAGAAAACTATATTGAGATTCCATCTCTTTTCATTCAGAATGGCAGCCATTTAAAAAACAGTGACAAGTGTTGGTGAGGATGTGGGGAAAGAGGAACGCTTCTTCACTGCTCATGGAGTGTGAGTGTGTGCAACTACTGTGGAAATCAGTGTGAAGGCCCCTAAAATAAACCAAAAGCAGAACTGCCATATTACCTGTCGATACCACTCCTTGGCATATACCTGAAGGATTATAAGTCAACACACTACAGAGATCTGTGCACATCCATGTTTCTTGCAGTTCTATTCACAACAGCCAAGATATGGAGTCAGCCTCAATGTCTGCCAACAGGTGAAAAAAAATCAGGGAATGGGGCACATATACACAACGGAATTTTATTAAGCTGTAGCAATGAATGAAATTGTGACATTTACAGCAAAATGGATGGAACCAGAGATCAATATGTTTAAGTAAATTAAGCTAGACTAAAAATGACAAGTATTTTTTCTCTCACTTTCTCTCTCTCTTTTTTTTTTTTTTTGAGGTAGGGTCTCACTCTGGCCCAGGCTGACCTGGAATTAACTATTGTAGTCTCAGGGTGGCCTTGAACTCACAGTGGTCCTCCTACCTCTGCTTCCCTAGTGCTGGGATTAAAGGCATGTGCCACCATGCCCAGCTTTTATTTTCTCTTATATACATAATTTAGATTTATGTTTAGGACCGGAGGATGTCTGAGCAGTTAAGGCACTTGCCTGTGAAGCCTAAGAATGCATGTTTGAATCTCCAGGTCCCACATAAGCCAGACATAGAGACACAAGTGTGCAATGTCACACATGCACCACAAGGGGGCACATGCATCTAGAGTTTGTTCACAGTGGCTGAAAGGCCCTGGCACACCCACTCTCTCTCTCTGACCCCTTCTCTCTCTCTCACTGTCTCTTTCTCAAAAATAAAACAATAAAAAATAAAAATAAAAAATAGATTTATATTTATATAAATGGATATGTGTGTGTGTATGTTTGTGTGTGACATGAAAGTAGAAAGGGGACTAGGAAAAGAGAGAAAGAGTTCTAAAGAGAGTCTGGAGGGGGAAATGAGAGGGCAATGGAATATATGTGACATAAAACATAAAGAAGGGGCTTAGCAGTTAAGGCACTTGCCTGTGAAGCCCAAGGACCCAAGTTTGACCCCCCCAGGTCCCATGTAAGCCAGACGCACAAGGTGACATGCGCAAGGTCGCACATGTGCACAAGGTGGCATGCATGTCTGGAATTTGATTATAGTGGCTGGAGGCCCTGCTACACTGATTCTCTTTCTCTCTCTCTTTCTCCCTTTCTCTTTCATACACACACACACACACACACACACACACACACACAGGCCAGTCTGTTGGGCTTGCCTAAAAAAAAAAAAAGCATTTGGAGGGAGGAAGAGGAGCATCAAGATGAGGAGAGCCGGGATGGGGAGTCAGTGTATGGAGGTAAACAAGAACAAAATATAATGATATATGTGTATGAAAACATCACCAGGAAACCCGTTAGTTTATATGCTAGCTAAGAAATCAATAATAAAAAGCAATTGCAATAGAGGCTACAAGATGGATCAGCAGTTGAAGACTCTTGCTTGCAAAGCCTCATGTCCCAGTTTCGACTACCAAGCTGCCCCATGTAACCTGGACGTAAAAAGTGGAACAAGCAGCTGGTGTACATTTGCAGCAGCAGGAAACCCTGGCATGTGGCCCCTGCCTGCCTGCCCCATGAAAATACATAAATAAATAATTTAAAATAAATAAATATGCCGGGTGTGGTGGCACACGCTTTTAATCCCAGCACTTGGGAGGCAGAGGTAGGTGGATCGCCGTGAGTTTGAGGCCACCCTGAGACTACATAGCGAATTCCAGGTCAGCCTGGGCCAGAGCGAGACCCAACCTCAAAAACCAAAAAAAAAAAAAAAAAAAAAAAACCAGTGAAAAAATGTCAGACACACACACACACACACCTAATCTGTCCTTGGTACTTGGTCATGCAGCCTGGGGTCACCTGCACACTCCCTATGGGCCACTGTCTACTGCTTCTCCACAGCCTGATTGAGGGAGACTGGCACTTTCAGAATGGTTTGTTTTTATGTTTGTAACCGCAAGTGTGTGAGAGTGGAGTCATATCCACTAGCACAGTGGGTATGACTGCCTAGATTCCTGAGAAGGAGCTGGCCATTTTGCCCAACATTGCCTTGACAAACAGGTGGCAGAGCGGGTTTCCTCTCCCGGGCACAGCTGAACACCTAAAGCTGTGTGCCAGGGAGCTGCTAGCACCCCGCACCGCCTTCCTGTGCCTCCCAAGTTCTGCTCTTCCGGTCAGAGGCTCCCTGGACAGGGCAAGAGCTCAGACCCCGCCTCACAAACATGTCTCACAAGCAGCTGGGGAGGCATAATTGGGTCTCACAAGGAGTGCCCTCACCACCCACCCTCCACCCCAGCTGACCCCGAGACTCCCGGCCAGGACTCCAGGTGATTCTGATGAGAAAGCAGCAATGACTCCCAAGCAAACCAGGGAAAGAAAAGAAATGTGGCCCAGTTGGATCCGTCTACTTCATTCGGTGGCGTTTCTTTTCCTTCTTTTCTTCTCCCTTTCCCTTCCTTCTCCTTCCCTTCCCTTCCCTTCCCCTTTCCTCCTTTCCTCTCCTTTCTTTTCTGCATATCTACGTGTGTATAGTGTGCATACATGTGCATACATGTGATGAGTGGGATATGTGGGAGCACATGTGTGCCAGTGTACGTGTGTGTGTGTGTGTGTGAATCTTCCTCAGCAGCTCTCCACCTTATTTATTTATTTGTTTGACTCACTGATTCACTAGACAAGCAGGCTAACAAGGGATTCTGTGTCTATCCTTAGCACTGGGGTCACGGCGACGCTCCCCCATGCCTGGCTTTTATTTATTTGAAAGGGAGGGAGAGAGGGAGGGAGGGAGGGAGGGAGAGAGAGAGAGAGAGAGAGAGAATGAATGGGTGTGTGCCGGGGCCCCTAGCCACTGCAAATGAATTCCAGACACATGCATCACCTGTGCATCTGGTTTACATGGGTACTGGAGAATCGAACCTGGGTTCTCAGGCTTTGCCTTAATTGCTAAGCCATCTCTCCAGCCCTCTTTTTTTTTTTTTTTTTTGAGGTAGGGTCTCACTGTAGCCCAGGCTGACCTGGAATTCACTATGTAGTCTCAGGCTGGCCTCAAACTCATGGCACTGCTCCTACCTCTGTCTCCTGAGTGCTGGGATTAAAGTCGTGTGCCACCATGCCCGGCTTGTCAGATTTCTTTACTGTGCCCCCTCGTGGGTGGGCCTGACTGATCTTCCCACCACAGACATGGGCATGACGGAAGGCTTCCCCTCCTCTCTCTTGGCCAGGCTTTGCCCTGTCCCAGCAAGCAGCTCTGCCGCCCTATTGACAAAGTCTCCCCTCACCGTGGGTTTGTCTCACCAGGAGTACATGCACTACCTGCTGGCCCTGGAGCACCGCGCAGAGGAGCAGTTCCTGGAGCACTGGCTGAACCCCCACTGCAAGCCCCACTGCGACAGGAACAGGGTCCACCCCGTGTAAGGGCCAGCTCGGTATGTTCCCGGCTTTCTGCTGCAGGGGTGGCTGTGGGCAGTGCACAAGCCGGGAGGGGGAGCCAGTGATTAGCTGCTTATGGGTCAGAGAGGCAAGAATGAGATAAGAGAGGGCTGGGGAGACGGCTCAGAGGTTATAAAGACACTTGCTTGCAAAGCCTACTGGCCTGGGTTCAATTCCCCAGTGCCTACATTAAGCTAGATGCACATAGTGATGTATTGTCTGGAGTTCATTTGCAGCAGCAAGAGGCCCTGGTGCGCCCATACTCTCTCTTTCAAATAAAAACAAGAATGGGATAGGAGAGTCAGATGGGAAGGATCCTTGGGGAACATGGGGTGTAACAGGTGGGGAGGGGGGATGGGACCTTGCCTGCCATCCGGAAAAGATAAGTGTGGGGCTAGGGAGATAGCTCAGCTGGCAAAGTGTGTGCCTTGCAGGTTTGAACACCTGAGTTTGATCCTCAGAACCCGTGTAAAAATTCTACGTGTGGTGGCATGTGCTTGCTACCCAGTCTTGGGGGGTGGAGACAAGCAGGTCCCTGGGTTCCCTGGCCAGCTGGTCTAGCTTACTTGGCCAGTGAGAGACCCCCTTTTTCTTTTTTTAAAGTGGGGACTGAAGAGATGTCTTAGTGGTTAAGGCACTTGCCTGCAATTGAACCCTGGTTCAATTCCCCAGGGCCCATGTAAGCCAGATGCACAAGACGGCACATGCGTCTGGAGGTCATTTGCAGTGGCTGGAGGCCCTGGTGTGCCCATTCTTTCTCTCTCTCTCTCTCCCTCTTTCTCTCTCAAATAAATAAATAAAATATTGCTAATAAATCAAAGCAAACAGAAAAAGGTGGATGGGCTGCTGGAGAGATGGCTCAGCCATTAAAGACACTTGCTTGCAATGTCTCATGGCCAGGGTCCTATTCCTTGTACCCACGAAAACCAGATGCATTAAGTGGCACCTGTGCCTGGAGTTTGTTTGCAATGTCAGGAGGCCTTGGTGTGCCCATGTTCTCTCTCTCTCTCTGTGTTTGCCTTTCTCTCTGTTTCTTTCATATACATATTTTGAAGTAGGATCTCACTGTAGCCCAGGCTGACGGGACACTCATTCTGTCCCAGTCTGGCCTCAAACTCACAATGATTCTCCTACTTTCACTGCCCGAGTGCTGGGATTAAAGGTGTGTGCCACCATACCTGACCAAAAAGATACTTTATTTTTTAAAGGTGGATGGCTCTTGAGGTGTCCCCTGGCCTCTATGTGCACGTACACATGTGTGCATATGTAAACCCAGGTACTTGCCTCCACATGAACACACACACACACACACACACACACACACGTAAAAACAATCATTCAGAACTCTGAAACTGGGTTATCAAGATCCGGGTCTCTCCAGATGGGGCCAGCATTGGTGGGTTTGACCTGTGACACCCCCACAGTCACCAGCATGGTGACAGTACCAGGCTCAGCACCTCTTTCCTGTGTCTGGCTCCCCCGTCTCCCTGCTAACCCCTCCTCGCAGCCTTCTCACAGCAGTCTATACAGTCCCCCCCGCCCCCGGACCTCTCTCTCTTCCACTGCACCCCCATGCCCCACCTCTGCTCCCTGGCTAGCCACTATACTGTCTATATACTATATACTACACTTATACTGTCTTCCCCCACCCTTTTTATTTCATTTTATTTGTTTTTTGGTTTTTCGAGGTAGGGTCTCACTGTAGCTCAGGCTGACCTGGAATTCACTATATAGTCTCAGGGTGGCCTTGAACTCATGGCGATCCTCCTACCTCTGCCTCCCGAGTGCTGGGATTAAAGGCATGCGCCACCATGCCCGGCTATTTTTATTTATTTTAAATTTATTTTTATTTGAGACGGAGAGAGAGGGAGAAAGAGAGAGATAGAATGGACATATCAGGGCCTCTAGCCACTGCTAATGAACTCCAGACGCATGCACCCCCTTGTGTATCTAGCTTATGTGGGACCTGGAGAATCGCATGTGTGTCCTTGGGCTTTGCAGGCAAGCGTTTTAATCAGTAAGCCATCTCTCCAGCCCCTCCCACTTCCTTAAAAATCCTATTAGATAAAGTAGCAAAATCCCATCAGTGGTTAAGTCCAGTGGATTTCATCCCTCCTCTGCAGTTTTTTTTTGGGGAGGCCAGGTAGAGTCTTACTCTGGCCCAGGTTGACCTCAAACTCACAGCAATACTCCTACCTCTGCCACTTGAGACCTGGGATGAAAGGCGTGCATCGCCATGCCTGGTCGCCCCGGCAGTTTTAATGGGCCAAGGAGGGTAGGACATAATGGCATGGTTTATTATGTGTGGTTAAGTGCAGTCTTATATCTTTACTGCTGTTTATTTTGTGCTACTGTGACTCGTTGCATGAAGTGTCACAGGGGCACCTCCTTCAGAGTGTCACTGTGTAATTTGCAGGGTGTAGTCACCTAAGTTCTCTCCTCTGATCCTCTGCACAACCTGGTGTCATTGGCGGTGTGCACTTTAACCCCATTTTATGAAGGAGCTGACTGGGACCTCCTAACTAACTCATGCCTGGGAGGGACCCCTGTGTCCATCTTTTTTTTTTTTTTTTTTTCGAAGTAGGGTCTCACTCTGGTCCAGGCTGACCTGGAATTCACTATGTAGTCTCAGGGTGGCCTCGAACTCATGATGATTGTTCTACCTCTGCCTCCCGAGTGCTGGGATTGAAGGCGTGCACCACCATGCCCAGCTTACCTTTTTTTTAATGTGAGAGAGAGAGAGAGAGAGAGAGAGAGAGAGTGAGGGAGAAAGAATTGGCATGCCAGGGCCTCCAGCCACTGCAGTCAAACTCCAGATGCCTGCGACCTCTTGTGCACATGTGCAACCTTGCATGGTTATGTTACTGTGCATCTGGCTTACGTGGGACCTGGAGAGTCAAAAGTGAGTCCTTAGTCTTCACAGGCAAGCACCTTAACCACTAAGCAATCTCTCTAGCCCTTTTCTCTGAATATTTATTTATGACAGAGAGAGAGAGAGAGAGAGAGAGAGAATGGGCACGCCAGGGCCTCCAGCCACTGCAAACAAACTCCAGACACATGTGTCACCTTGTGCTTCTGGCTATCGTAGGACCTGGAGAATCAAACCTGGGTCCTTAGTCTTCGCAGGCAAGCATCTTAACTGCTAAGCAACCTCTCCAGCCCTTTTAAAAAATATTTTATTTATATTTATTTATTTATTTGAGAGACAGAGGCAGAGAGAGGGAGGGGAGAGAGAGAGAGGGAGAATGGGCATGGGCCTGCTAGGGCCTCTGGCCACAGCAAATGAACTCCAGACACCTGTGTCACCTTGTGCATCTGGCTCACGTGGGTCCTAGGGAATCAAACTGTGGTCTTTTGGCTGTGCAGGCAAGCGCCTTAACCACTAAGCAATCTCTCCAGCCCACCATCTTTTTGGTTGTTCGAGATAGGGTCTGCTCTTACCCAGGCTGGCCTGGAATTCACTACGTGGTCCCAGGGTGGCCCCTGAACTCATGGTGATCCTCCTACCTCTGCCTGGGATTAAAGAGTGCTGGGATCAAAGGCGTGCGCCACCATGCCCGGCTTTTATTTTCATTTATTTATTTATTTATTTTTGAGGAAGGGTCTCACTTTAACTCAGGCTGATCTAGAATTCACTATGTAGTCTCAGGCTGGCCTCAAACTCACAGCAATCCTCCTACCCCTGTCTCCCAAGTGCTGGGATTAAGGCGTGTGCCACCATGCCTGGCATGTCCATCTTCTGATGACTTCAAGTTGTACACGGATTGTCCTTGGGTAGGGGTATGCGTGGTGATTCTCCAAGAGTGGAAGAAAAGTTCTATTTTTGAGGAATAAAGTTTTGGGATGACTTCCCTCTTTTGGTCCCACTGACCTCTGGGCCTGTTCTGGGCCAGCACTCTGGTGTGCCTAATATTGGTTCCTGACTCCAGGCTGCCATCTCCCTCTGCACCAGGGACCTTTTATCTCCCACCACTGGACACTCTTGCTTGGTCGCTTCCAGCAAACAGAGCTGGGGAGTTGTTGCAGGTGCTGACTCTGGAATTGGCTAGGGCAGGCTGGCCTCTGTGCGTCTCAGCTCCGTGACAGCCGCGGACAGCTGACTCACCTCTCCGAGGCTCTGGTTCTGCGCCTGTCAGTCAGCGTGGTAGTGTCCCTGTCATTCAGAGCTCAGTAAATGACCCATAAGCAGAAGTGTCCCTTTACCACTGCACGAGGCTGGTGAAAGGAGAGGTTTCTGGGTGTGTGGCCCTTGAAGCTTAGCTCTCCAGGGGTGAATGAGGCTTCTGTTCCACTGGACAGGCCCTGCTGGGAGCCCGGAACCTGAATCCTGCAAATATGGGGCTCCACCAACGTATCATTCCAGACGTTTCCCACTTGCAGGCCAAGGAAGCAGTGGCTAGAGGGTAGAGTCAGCCTGGAATTTGGAGTGAGACACCTTTCAGATCCTAAGGCTACTAGTCACTGGCTAAATGGAAAAAAAAAAAAAATCGCCTGCCTTCTCTGTTTTGTTGGTAAAGTGGAGATAGGAAGAGCTCCTTCTGTGGGCTGGGGAGATGGCTTAGTGGATAAAAGGCTTCTGCACGGTACAAGTTTGGGTCGCCAGTGCTCATATGAAAGACTGGTATGCTGGGTGTGGTGGCGCACGTCTTTAACCCCAGCACTCGGGAGGCAGAGGTGGGAGGATTGCCATGAGTTCGAGGCCACCCTGAGACCCCATAGTGAATTCCAGGTCAGCCTGAGCTACAGTGAGACCCTACCTCAAAAAAAAAAAAAAAAAACAGCAACAACAACAACAACAACAAAAAACAAAAAAACAAAAAAGAAATACTGGCATGGTGGTGCACACACACCTGTAAACCCAGTGTTGGGGAGGCAGAGACAGGGGAGCCCCTGGGACTTGCTAGTTAGTCTAGCAGAATCAATGGGTACCAGGTACAGTGAGAGCCCCTGTCTTAAAAAAAAAAAATAGAGTGATTGAGGAAGACACCTGATATCAACCATGGCCTCCACACACATGTGCACATATATACGAACATGCATATACACATATACCCCCCCCCCCCGCCACAAAGGCTCCTTTCTTGTGGCTGTCCTGAGGATTCAAAAAGCCAGGACATGGAACACGGAACTACCCTGTCACACACAGGAATTGGCCAGGAAATGACAGGTAGCTGTTTCCCCCTCCCAAGTGTCCTTCCGCATCATCACCCGCCGTCCTGACATTGTTTTCTCTTTCTTTTGCAGCAAGCATCTTGGTAGGCAATGGCCTGCAAAATGCTGAAACAGGGCGAGGCTCTGCCTTCCACTTAACCTTAAGCTGCTGGAATGGATGTCTTCAGACCTGCGGGGCTTGCGACTTTTGTGAGCAAGCCACAGGCAGGGTGCCTTGGGGATGGATGACAAATATAGATTCTGCTTCATGGTACTAACCTGCATGTTATCATGATGACTAATCGCTTAGAGTGGAAAGCCTCTAAGGCCCTCCCGCCAGTCTGTGAGTGTGGACAGAACCCAAGTCCTCCCTGGAAGGAGGGAGCCGGGAGCCTGCTGATCAGGCCCTGGACAGGCTGCCTGCCCTGGGGACCCTGGGGAAGACACTCAGATGGGGCTGCTGAGTTTTTGGTCATCTCTTTTTTCCTGCTTTGCCACGCTAATAAACACTGGTGTTTAATCTGTTGTCCGTGCGTCTCTCTCCTTACAAGAAGAGCAGGGAAGTCCCTCCTTGTTTACTTTTACAAGTCCAGTATCAGAAAATGTTCTGCTCTCTAAATAAAAAATGGATTATTTAAAGCAGTAATTTTACACAAGGACTGCTGTTATTTTATTTTTAATTTAATTTAATTTAATTTTTTTTTCCCCGAGGTAGGGTCTCAGTCTAGCTCAGGCTGACCTGGAAATCACTCTGTAGTCTCAGGGTGGCCTTGGACTCATGGCAGTCCTCCTACCTCTGCCTCCTGAATGCTGGGATTAAAGGTATGCGCCACCATGCCTGGCAGGACTGCTGTTTTTATATTTTATTCAAGAGAGGCAAACAGAGAGAGAGAAAAAATTGGGTGTGCCAAGGCCTCTAGCCACTGCAAATGAACTCCAGACTCAAATGCCTCCTTGTGCATCTGGCTTAATGTGGTTACTGGGGAATCGAACCTGGGTCCTTTGGCTTTGCCAGCAAGCACCTTAACCACCAAGCCATCTCTCCAGCCGAGGACTGCCTTCTTTTGTTCCCCAAACACTAGATTTGAGGCTGGGAAGATAGCTAGGTTGGTAAATTGAAGACCTGAGTTTGATCCCTAGTAAGAATGAACCCACATAAGAATGCTGGATGTGGTAGCATGAACCTGTAATCCCAATGCTGGGGAGGCAGTGACAGGTAGATCTTTGGGGCTTGCTGGTCAGTCAGTCTAGCCTAATTGGTGAACTTTGGGCCAGTAAGAGCCTGTCTCAAAAACAGTAGACTACATTCCTGAGGAACGACACTTAAGTTTATGGGAGACACCTGAATCAATCCACCACATTCCACCCCTGGTCCCCATAAACTGATAACCGTACATGATGTAAAATGCAATACTTTCATCCAACTTTAAAAGTCCCCATAATTTTTATCAATTTCAATGCTGTTCGTACATCCCCATAGTCTAAGATCTTTTAACTGAGCCATAATACCAAAAAATAACCTCAAAAAACCTCATAATGGCACAGAATAAACATTCACACTGAAAAAGATAGCATTGGGCATAGCAAAGAAATATTCAGCCAATACAAGATTTGAAACAACCAAGGCAAACATCAAACTCTGTAGCTTCAAGTCCAACAACTCTAGTCAGTGACAAATCTCCAAGTCTGATAATTCTAACCAGCAACAAGTTTTTGGAGTTCCAATTCCACCCCTCCAGCTAGACTACTCACAGTCCTGGAAAACTTCATCTGGGGGCTGGTGGTCCCAATATCTCCACTGGGTTTCCACTGCAACCCATGGTTCATCCTCATGGCTCCATCAGGTCTCCATGAAGGCATCCAGCAAACCTGCTTCACACTGCCCATGGCCATTTCCAAAACACAAGATCGCACTGGAAACTCAATGAGCCTCTCTTTCCTGCATTTCTTATACTCCACAATACCAGGTGGGTTCCAATTTGTTAATCCAGGGGGGAATAAAGCAGGCTTTGAAGAACAGGACACTCCTTGAGCACTCAGTTCTCTTTAAAAGAGTCTACATTCTTTCTTTGCCCCAGTGCAGGTCAGCTGGCCCAATCTCAATGTTTGTACTCTCTCAAACAATTGCAGGTAAATGGGCAGCAGTTTAGGCCCAAAGATTTCATTTTTTCTGTGCCATATCCCTCTGCATACACCAGTCTGTTTCATGCAATACAACCCTGCACAACTTCTCAGGACATGGGCATATCAAAAAGCCTCTCACATAAACTGCTTCTAGCCCAGTCCAGACAAAGCTCCTTCCCACCCTCATAAACCAAACCTCACAGTCCATAGTTCTTACTAAATTCAGGTCTTTCAACTCTGACCAGAATAGTCCATCAAGCTGTATTTACAGCACTACAAGGCATATCTCAGGCCAAGGTTTCAAATCCTTCCACATTCCTCTTGAAAATCAGCTCCAAAAGGCCAAAGTCATACAGTCAGGTGTCTAGCAGCAAATGACACCACTCCTGAGTACCAACATTACTATTGCAGTCAGGTTTGGTAGAAATCACCCAACCAAGAGCAGCTTATGGGAAAAAAGAGGTTTATTTGGCTCAAGGGGGAAGCTCCAGGATGGCCGGGAAAATGACAGCATGAGCAGAGGGTGGACATCACCCCCTGTCCAACATCAGGTGGACAACAGGAACATGAGAGTATGCCAACACTAGCAAGGGGGAGCTGGCTATAAAAACCATAAACCCGCCCCCAATAATACACTGCCTCCTGGAGGTGTTAATCCCCAAATCTCCATCAGCTGGGAACCTAGCATTCAGAACACCTAAGTTTATGGGGGACACCTGAATCAAACCACCACAGTGTGCTACTAGTCTCTATCCAAGAAGATACTTCTTGTGGAAAGTGGATGGGACACTGAATCCCATCACCCTTCCTTGCTCTTCAGCCCCAGTATTACAAATCAAAGACCTGCAAAAGCAGATATTGGGAAGTGTAGTGGTGTGGACGTCCTCCATATGGCCCCCATAGCCTCAAGTGTATGTGATTAAGCCTTGTACTCAGTCACCAGCTGGTGGAGCCTTTGGGAGGCGGAGCCTCCCTGGAGGAGGTGTGTCGCTGGGGGCGGACCTTGAGGTTCATTAGTCCAGCCCTAGTGGGTGTTCACTAGCTAGCTCATTCTGCTGATCCTGTCCTGATACTGATGGATGAAGATGTCAGCCACTTGCCTGCTCTGCCATGGTTTCTATACCATAATAAAACTGCCCCTTAAAACCACAACACTGAAGTAAGCCCTCCCCCAACATAAGCTGCATCTGGTTGGTTGTTTTGTCCCAGTAGTAAGAAGGTAACTACTACAGGAAGACAGGAGATGCCCTGACAGGAAAGGGGGAACCTGACATCCTCCAAAAAGGGTCATGCAGATGCCCCATGCAGCACACAGGGAAAGAGAGGATCTGCTTCAAGGGAGGCTGGGTGGGTTTGTCTAGGGAGCAAGCTACTGAATCTCTCTGTAATAATATGAAAAAAAGCTGATGGAATAAAAATAGAGTCCATTAGGGCTGGAAATGTGGCTCAGTTGGTGGAGTGCTTGCCTAGCATTCATGAAGCCCTGGGTTCAATCCCCAGCAATGCATAAACCTGGCATGGTGGTGCATGACTATAATCCCAATACCCAGGAGGTGGAGGCAGGACTGCCAGAAGTACAAGGTCATCCTCAGCTACCTGAGGAGTTTGAGGCCTCGGCTACATGAGACCCTATCTAAAAAGGAAAAAGAAATGAGGCTGGTAGGTTATTGTAGGAGTCAGCTTCAGGGTCATTGAGATGAACTTGCAAACCAGGCACAAGTTATGGGAGGAAGGGAATTTATTTGAAGCTCACAGATCCAGGGGAAGTTCCACAATGGCAGAAGAAGCTGGTCCACATCCACAGGTCCAAGCAGAGAGAGGAAAAGCCATAAGCCACACCAGCATTACAAGCAAGCACACTTAGGAACTCCAGGCAAAGCTCAGGCACTTTGCATATCTTTAGACTGGAATTTCAAATCCACCCCATACCTTAGGGCTGGACCCTAGGATCCACCCTCAGTGACACCTCCTCCAGCCAGGTGCCTGCTGATCTAAATTACAAACTTTAATAAAATCCTGAATATATTGGGGGCCATCCATTCAAACTACCACAGTCATGAAGGAAGAGTTCTTATACAATTGCCTCATAGTAACCATCACAAAAACTCTACTAGACTTCAAGCCTGCACAAAGGCCATTGAACTCTTACACAGATAGTTTCATATGGACATCTGCCCAGCAATGGTCTTGTCAACCTAGGACTTACTACTCTTCTTATTAACCATTGTAGCCAAGGATTACTAACTCAACACATCTGATGTACTCCTTCTTTTTATCCTTGAAAACTTTCCTTCCTCCTCATCTTTGAATACACTCAGTTTACTATGACAGCTATCTACATTTCTCCATTTATCTAAGTCCTCCCTTTTAAATTTTCTTTTGAGGAAGAGTCTTACTCTAGCCCAGGCTGGCCTCAAACTCACAATGATCCCTCTACCTTGGCCTCTCTAGTTCTGGGATTATAGATGCAAGCCACCATGCCTGGTTTTTGTGTTCCCCCTTTTTTGACAGTTTGGTTATTGTGGTGGTGCAAAGCTCTCTCCTCGCTTTCTCTGTCTACCTGTCTCAGTCTCTCTTTTATGTATTTGGGGGCCTTTTTCTTCCTCCATACTTCTCTCCATGAACTCCTCTTCTTTTGTGGCTTTATGGAAGATATGCCATGTTCTTGTGGTTCTGGGGTGGTGTATTACATTTCTCTGAACAGAATTTACCTGTCACAGGTGGTCAGTCAGGAAACATGTGAGCCCCCTCTGTGCCAGCAGCTCTGCACTGATACCCAGTGGTCCTTCTGAGAGCTAACAAGCCCTCCTGGGATTCAGGTGGAGTTTGGGAACCACTCACCCAGAGCTTCCTGGAACCTCATGATGCTGGGAAGGAATCTGAGACTGAGACCTGCATCTCCCAGGAGGCTTGGGACCTTGTTGCCCTTACTTATGCTGCCAATGAATATGTTCCACTCTAGGCAGTAGTGAAGCCGAGAGACAAAGCTGATTTTTAAAATATTTTATTTTATTTTTTATTTATGAGAGAGAGAAAGGATGGGCATGCCAGGGCCTCTAGCCACTGCAAACGAACTCCAGATGCATGTACCTCCATGTGCATAGATTCTGGGGAATCAAACCTGGGTCTTCAGATTTCGCAAGCAAGTGCCTTAACTGCTAAGCCATATCTCCAGCCCAAAATATTATTTATTTATATGCAAAGGAGAGAGAGAAAGAGAGAGAGAGAGAGAGAGAGAGAGAGAGAGAGAGAGAGAGAATGGGCACATCAGGGCCTCTAGTCACTGCAAACTCCAGATGCATGTGCTACTTTGTGCATCTGGCTTTATGTCGGTACTGGGGAATTGGACCTGCGTTGTTACGCTTTGCAGGCAAGTGCCTTAACTGCTGGGCCATTTCTCCAGCCCACATTCTGCCTTTTTAAAATCTATGAATTGGCCTGTTCTTGATATTGCATATAAATTCAGCATGTAATATGGTTTTATTTTTTTAATTTGCCTCTGGCTTTTTCCGGGTACCATGTGTTTAAGGGGATCGATGTTGTAGCATGTGTCAGTATTACATTCCTTTATGAGGCCAAATGTTTTGTGTGGATCTAACACCTTTGTTTACATGCTTATCAGCTGATGGGCATTTGGGTTCCTGTCGTGTTTTAGCATTCATGAGTGTTATAACATTCAGGTATGTGTTGTTGTTTGACTGTTTTCAATTGCTTTGAGTCTATACCTAGAGTACAATTGCTGGGTCATGTGTAATCTCTATTGAACTTTAAAAAGTGTGTGTGTAAGGGGGCGCTCGTGTCTGGAGTTCATTTGCAGTGGCTGGAGGCCCTGGTGCGCCCATTCTCTCTCTCTCCCTCCCTCCTTCTCTCTCCGTCTGCCTCTTTCTCTGTCTGTTGCTCTCAAATAAATAAATAAAAATAAACAAAAAAAGTGGGTGTGTGGTACGTGTGCATATATATGTCTGCAGATGTGCATGCTCGATATGTATGTGTGTGGAGGCCACCTTGTACATCTGGCTTATGTGGGTCCTGGGGAATCAAGCCTCGAACTGGGGTCCTTAGGCTTCAAAGGCAAGTGTTTAACTGCTAAGCCATCTCTCCAGCCCTGCTTTTTTTTTTTTTTTCTTCAAGCTGCGGTCTTGCTCTAGCCCAGGCTGACCTGGAATTCACTATGTACTCTTAGGGTGACCTTGAACTCAAGGTGATCCTCCTTCCTCTGCCTCCTGAGTGCTGGGATTAAAGGTGTGCACCACCGCACCTGGCTCTGATTCAAATTTCTCTAGTGACTAATAATACTGAACATTTTTTTTTTCATGTGCTTTTTGGCTACTTCTCTATCTCTTTTGGAGAAATATCTAAGCCTATCTTGTTCATTTAAAATTCCATCTGTCAGGGGCTGGAGTGATGGCTTAGTGGTTAAGGTGCTTGCCTGAGAAGCCTAAGCCCCTAGGTTCAATTCCCCAGTTACCCACCTAAGCCAGCTAAACAAGATGGCACATGTGTCTGAATTTTGTTTGCAGTGGCTGGAGGTGCTGGTGTGCTCATTCTCTCTCTTTCTCTCAAGTAAATAAATAAATATAATAAAAATTCCATTTGTTTTTTGCTGTTGAAGGGCTCACATTTTTGTAGAGCCAAGACTGCAGCTTCCTAGGGGTGGAATCTTGGAGAAACTATGGAACCTATCCCCCTGCCTCGGTTTCTTCTTTTGCACAGGTAGTTGTGAAGATTAAATGACTTCCAGTGCGTGAAGCGTTTGGACCCTTGCCTGGCCATGAGAGGTTTGTGTTGTGTAATTAATGTCCTTGTTACACATGAGATGAAACTAACAAGGGTAACTAAACAAGTCATTACCGGAGATTAATAACTGCTGGGAAGTAAATAAAACAGTGATGCAAGACAGAGTGACTGGAAGGCTATTTTAGGCTGGGTGGACGGGGAAGGCTTTTCGGAGGAGGTGATACTAGAGCCGACACCAGAATGACAGGAAGGAGCCAACTGTGTGAAGATCCGTGAACAGGAAGGGCACTCCTGGCCCAGGGAATGGCTGGCACAACCCGGTGCGGGCAGGAACAAGCTTTGCAGCTCACCGAACTGCTACAGGGGAGTTGGGGGGCTGGGCTGTCTGGGTGTGAGGGTCCTGGCTGACAGTGATAGCGGGGGGAAGGCAGCCGCTTTGGAGTCAGGAAGCCCGGGTGTTATGGGGTCTCTGTTGATGACTTTGGAAACTTGAGGCAGCGGCTGAGCACATTTGGCAAAGGCTTCGGGTTTCTCATGTTAAAAATCAAGCCTGGCTCATTGCCCTCCTTTCCCCCACAATGACTGACCATTGCTCTCACAACTCATAACTCACAGCACCATGGTGAATACCAGCAGTCTCGGGCCCTCAGTGGCACGGGGGCAGGGAGGAGGGAAATGATGGTACCACTTCATGACGTGTCCATGCGAAGTTTCTACTTAATAAAAAAAAAATAATAATCAAGGCTGGCTAAATTGACTTCATGTGGCTACCATGAAAGTCAAGTGAAATAAACTAAGGAGGGGGCACACATTTCAGGTGGTGTGGATGGTATGAATCGGCAAGGCAGAGCAGGGGACGCTCAGCTGAGGTTCAGCCATCCCCCTTGGACTGGCCCGGAAGGGAACAGCGTGGATCTGTCCAGCTGAACTGATGGACATCCCTCTTCTCAGGAGAGCCTTGGACAACATATCATGTTTCCACCTCAGCAGCAGTGGTTTGTGCAGCTGTAACGCCCCCACCCCTGCTTTCCCATCTTTCTAGAACCTTCCTTCAGGGACTGTCCAGTTGAATGATGGAGCACCCGTGCATGCCAGGCACGGGGCTCTGGAGTGAAGAGGCTCACAGTACCGCCTCCCCCATGTGCGTTTTCTCATTTTGCTGCTTCTTGTGTTGCTGTAGCTCTTCATCCTTAGAATCAAGGAGGGACAGACAGAAGGACGTGGGGTCTACAGCCCACCGAGCAGAGTGGCGTCTTGGTCTCCTCTTTGCAGTCACCCTGGTGTGTGGCGCTCAGTGCAGGGGCTGACAGCCCTCGGGCCACACGCTGAGCTCATGCTCATTCTTACCCCTCCCCCCAGTGCCCTCTGCTGTGAGATGGAGGACATAGTTGGAACTGCACACGACTGTGACGGGACTGCACATGGATTTTTTTTTTTTTTCTGTTGTTGTTGTTGTTGCTTTTTTTCGAGGTAAGTCTCTCTCTAGCCCAAGCTGACCTGGAATTCACTATGTAGTCTCAGGCTGGACTCTTAACTCACAGCGATCCTCTACCTCTGCCCCCTGAGTGCTAGGATTAAAGAAAAATATTATTATTATTTATTTATTTGCAAGCAGAGGGAGAGACAGAAGAGAGAGAGAGAGAGAGAGAGAGAGAGAGAGAGAGAGAGAATGAGGAGCCAGGGTTCCTAGCCACTGCAAATAAACGCCAGATGTATGCACCATTTTGTGCATCTGGCTTTCTGTGGGTACTGGGGAACCGAACCCCAGGTTGTTAGGCTTTGCAGGCAAGCACCTTAACCACTGAGCCATCTCTTCAGTCCCACATGGGTAATTTTAGCATAAAGTACTAGAAGAATGTCTGGAAGGCCAGTGCTATGTAACTCATTACAAATCAATTAAATAAAAAAAAACCACATTATCTTGGCAAGTGGCATAGCCTTAGTCTCCAAATCTGTGCATTGGGGTTATTGCGAGGGCTTCTGTGGGCTTCTGTGGAATTCTGTGTGCACAGTGCCTGGCTCAGGCAGGTGTCATACTGGGACTAGTCTGCATTTCCCACCAAACGCCTCAAGAGTTAGCGGAGCTGAGCTCAGGGGCGCCCTAACGTTCTTGGAAAACTGGTTTCTAGAATTAGAGAACTTGCTTTTCTGGTTTAGAAGGAAAAAGGGACATGGTGCATGTGTGTGTGTATGTATGTGTGTGTGTGTGTGTTTGCATGCACGTGTCTGGGCAAGGCGGTGGACATGGTCTGTGTATGTGTGTGTGCCAGGGCAAGGCAGGTGAAGACATGGGGCGTGTGTGTGTGTGTGTGTGTGTGTTTGCACGCGCGTGCCAGAGCAAGGCGGCAAAGACACCACCCAGGCCATACCCCTGGGGGTGCACACAGAGGTGCTCTGTGGCGGGAGTTTCCAGGGGCCAGGGTCTCAGAGCTGCGAGCACCCGGATGGCCACTGGGGGTCAGTGTGTCTCCGCCGCTGGCGCCCGCGGGCGTCTCACCTGATGCTGCCCGCAGGCGCCCGCTGACAGTTCCTGACCGTCTGCAACATCTCCTGCCAGGCATTAAGAAAAAAAAAAAATCTATCTTTCTCCATAGCAGAAAAGAGTAATGATGAGGGCCCAGACAACCGAAATAACAAGCCGACTCTCTCGGCAGGAAAACGCGGAAGGTGGTTAAACCGTCCCGTCCTTCGCATTCCTGGGCGGAGGGAATAAGGATCCAATTGTGGTTTGGGCGCTGGTTATCTTGGTGCCGCCGAGGGTGGCACGGGGGGGGGGGGGGGCGGAGGGGGCGGGGAGCTGCTGAATTCTTCCTTTTCTATTTTCTGCCTCGGCGAGGAGGAGGAGGAGGAGGGCGTTAATGCCGGCTGGCAGTTACTTGAAACTGAGATGGAGGGTGACGGGGTGTGTTCACAAACAAGGGCAGGAAGTGAAGTGTCATATTTTCTGGAGCGACAACCGCTCCCAGGAGGCAGATCTGCAGGATCCTACCGAGGAGACGCTTGGAAGGGGATGGGGGTGGGGTGGGGAATCTTGCATAATTGCATCTTTCTCTCTTCACTTTCTGGAGTCTCTTTGGTGACACATCAATTTAGTGGCCCCCCTCCGCCCCCCCCCCCAGTGTGGCTAACTATTCAAATAACTAAGCATAAAAAGAAAATAACCTACATCAATCCTAGTTTCACTTGAGTGCTTTTTCTCTTCTTTCTTTCTTTCTTTCTTTCTTTCTTTCTTTCTTTCTTTCTTTCTTTCTTTCTTTTTTGTTTTTCCTTTTATCAGAGGATTCTGGAAATGAGGAGGCTTCAGGTCCTGAGGTACCTGCTTGGAACCTTGTCTGCGGATGACCATCCTCAAGTCCTGGGCATAGGGGACACTCTATTTCTGTAGTGGCGTACCTCATCCCAGAACCCCGGCCATGCTCCTCCACAACACCTTCTCTGAGTCCTTCTACAAGGCCTCAAGACTCCCGCCTGCCCGCCTTTCCTCTGAACCCCGTCCACATCTAGCCTTGCTCCGCACAGTGACTTCTTTGAGAGCCTGGCCACCACCTCCTTCTTTGTATTCCTAAGACCTGGCACAGTGCCCTGGTGTGTTGTTAGTTGAGGCTTGGTATATGTGTTCAAAGGAATAAAGGACACTGACCCTAACCCTCTGCTAGAAATAACGGTGGTCAGGGGCCGGGGGACAGAGCGCTTGCCGTGTAAGTATAGGATCTGTGTTTGGAGCCCCAGAACTTCTGTAGCTGGACGTGGCGGTTCATGCCTGTAATCTCAGAGCAGGGGATGCAGAGACAGGAGGATTCTTGGGGTTCACTGGCTAGACAAATTGGTGAGCTCTGGGGTTCAGTGAGAGACCATGTCTCCAGAAAACATAAGGAAGATGTGTGATATTGACCTCTGGCCTCCACATGCATGTGCACACATAGGAACATGCATACACGCGTGCACACACCTATATACATGCAGATAAAAAGCGGACAGTGGGCACTGAACACATTCTCCGTGGTAAGGGCCCTCTGGGTGTTTCCTCTCCTTTTCATCCTGACACCATTCCTCTGAGATGGGTCTGAGTGTATCATCATCATCGTCATCATCTTCATCACCATGCTCACATTTAGATAGGGAAGCTGAGTCTCCACGGGATGTGCCTCAGTTGCACAGCAAGCACAGGGCAGACATGCAGAGCCAGACCTTAATGCTTCCCTATCTAGTTCTCTTGCGTTGCACACTTGCTCACTGCGTGGCTGAAAATCAGGTGTACTTTAAAAAGTTTATTTATCTGAGAAAGAGAAAGAGGCAGAAGAGACAGGGAGGGGAATGGAGAGAAAATGCGAGCTCCAGGGCCTCTAGCCACTGCAATGAACAAACTCCAGATGCATGCGCCACCTTTCAGCATCTGGCTTTACTTGGGTACCAGGGAATTGAACCAGGGTCCTTAGACTTCTCAGGCAACGGCTGAGCCTTCTCTCCAACCCTCAGGCATACTTTTGTTTGATCTCCCTGCAAACTTTAAGCACCTTGAAGCCAGGGTGGCAGCAGTAGCTTCTCCCTAAGACTCGAGAGAGAAAGGACAAATCAAGTTTGGTGGCTGCTTGGGCTTGAGTTGCAGATTGGCCACTCAGTGGCCTGGGTCAGTCACTGGCCCTCTCTGTGCCTCGCTTTCCTTATTTGCACAGTGTGGATGACAGCAGCACACTTCGCTTACAGCTGTTGTGAGGAGCAAGCACGCTAGTGCCCTTGCTGTGGAGGGTGCCTGGCACGATGCGCTAAGGAGCGGCTCTTACTCCCCGACGCTGCGCGCCCACTCTGCATGCGCTGCTGCCGCTTCTGAACTGTTTGTCCCTTAGTAGTTCGTCAGATGCCTGAGAGTTCCATACCTCCCCGTTTTCATTTGGAAAGTAGTCATTCCAGCAAAACAAAAACAAAAACAAAACAAAACAAAACAAAAAACCAAAAAACCAAAAAAACAAAAATAGAAGCCAGAGGGCTGGAGAGATGGCTTACTGGTTAAGGAGCTTGCCTGCAAAACCAAAGGACCTTGGTTTGATTCCCCAGGACCCGCGTAAGCCAGTCATACAAGGTGGCGCGGGCATCTGTAGTTCGTTTGCAGTGGCTGGGGGCCCTGGCGCACCCCCTCTTTCTTCCTTTGCCTCGTTCTCTCTCTCTCAAATGAATAAATAAATGAAAATAAAAATATTAAAAAAAATAGAAGTCAGGCCTGGTGGCACAGGCCTGTCATCTCAGCTTCTCAGAAAGCTGAGGCAGGAAGATCACAAGTTCAAGGCTAGTGTGGGCTACAGAGTGGCTACAAGGCCAACCTGGGCAATTTAGTGAGCCGCCGAATCAAAATAAAATCAGTGTAAAAAAAAAAAAAAAGGCTGGGGATAGAGTTGTGTGGTACAACGTTTGCCTGGCATGTGTGATGCTCTAGGTCCAATCCCCAGGACTGCACACCAAACCAGATCAAACCAGCCCAAAGTAAGACACCAAACCAAGAAGCTCGTGCCTCTGAGATAGGGGAAAGAGGCTTTAGACACCCCACGGAGCCCTTCCCTTCCTGAGCAAGATGCAAGGCAGCAGGGGATGCCCATCTAAGGACTGGTATTCGATGCATTCAGGGCATGGCGTCTTTGGGTAGACACACGCTCACAATGAACGAAGACAGCCGGCCTCTCCGGATGGATATAAATACCTTAGGAAGAGAAACCCAAGACCAGAGGCTCAGGCCATCCTGCGCCCTCAGCACCGGCTCGTGCTCTTCCTGTGTGCGCTGCAGCGTGACCGATACCCAGTCCTTCCTGAGAGCTGGGTGAACCTACTACGGCCACATTTTTGTCAGTGTTCCCAGGGGTGTCACCAGATACCACATTCTCTGTGGCCAGACCACGCGCTATTGTGCTTTGTGAGAAGGGGAGGGAGACGATGCCCATCTGCGGGGGTGGGGTGGGGGGTCGGCGGCTTGGAAGTGTTCCCTTCAGGCTCCCAACATTTATGAACCCCATATTATACTCTTGGATATGAGTATATGAGGTGTGAGGAGGTTGGTGGATCCCCGTCTCCATGGAGCCTGATGGGGGGGGGGCGGCTAGAGGACATGAGGAGATTGCTATGTTGAGTGTTGGGAGGGACAAGGTCAGAAGCTCAGGCTTTGGTAGAGAGGTTTTTTAAAGGATTTTTAAAAAAAATTGTCTTTTATTTATTAGAGAGAAAGAGATAAGGAGAGGCAGATATATATATATTTAGAGAGAGAGAGAGAGAGAATGGGTGCGCCAGGGCCTCCAGCCATTGTAAACAAACTCCAGACACTTGCTCCACTTTGTGCATCTGGCTTACATGAGTACTGGGGATTCGAACCTGGGTGCTTAGGTTTCTCAGGCAAGTGCCTTAACCGCTAAGCCATCTCTCCAGCCCTCTGTAGTTTATTTATTTATTTTTTTTTTGAGGCAAGCCCAACAGACTGATCCCTTTTTTTATGAGAGAGAGAGAGAGAGAGAGAGAGAGACAGAGACAGAAAGACAGACAGAGGGAGGGAGAGAGATTGAGAAGGGACTGGTGTATCAGGGCGTCCAGCCACTGCAATCAAACTCCAGACATCTGCGTCACCTAGTGGGCACGTGCGACCTTGCGCTTGCCTCACCTTTGTGCACCTGGCTTACCTGGGACTTGGAGAGTCAAACATGGGTCCTCAGGCTTCGCAGGCAAGTGCCTGAACTGCTAAGCCACCTCTCCAGCCCCCTCAGTAGGGTTACGTGGGGGTGAGGAGGATCTAAGCTGAATGGTGAGGGATGGACAGGAGGTGGTCAGCCAAGGAGAGGAGGCAGGTTGTTCTAGGCTCGTGTTGCATAATTCAGCTCTGTTTTATGGGGATACTTGTCTCCTTAGCTGATCTGGCTTATGCTCACTACTAATGTAATGATGGAGAATTATTCCTTGAAAGTGGATGCAGTTGAGTAAATGTTACACTTCTATACGGCTATGGGAAAATATATGAAGGAGGTGACATGAGTGGTGAAGTTTAGAAAATGACTACAGATTAAAGTTCTTTTTTTAGCCAGGTATGGTGGCAGAGGATCGCCATGAGTTCCAGGCCAGCCCGAGACTACATAGTGAATTCCAGGTCAGCCTGGGCTACAGTGAGACCCTAGTCAGAGAAACCAAAAAAAGTTGTTTTTTATTTATTTGCTGTTTTTTTTTTTTTTGGCATGTGTTACATGTGGTGTGTGGGTGGTGCATGCTGTCTTTTTATTTTTGCATGTGTAGTATGTGGTGTGTGTGTGTGGTGCATGCACATGCATGTGTTGCATGTGGTATGTGGGGGTGGTGCACATGCATGTGCAGATGTGCACATGGAAACATCAGGTGTGTTTCTTCTGTCACTCACCCTTGTATTTCCTTGAGATGAAGTCTCTGTGAGTGCAGAGCTGCAGTTTTCATGAGCCCCAGGGATCCTCTGGACCCTGCTCCCCACAGGACTGGGGGAATCCTGTCTGGCCATGTCCAGCTGTTCACATGGGTCCTGGGGAAGTAACTGGGCTGGTCTCAGGTCCTCTCAGGCTCACGATTGCAGCACCTCCGCAGCCCATTGTAGGTCTGTTTTGTTTTTAAAGGAGTTGGCCATCGAGGCGGTCCGCCATCTTTGTTTTCCTGCCGCTGCAGTCCCGGGATGTAGCACTTCCAGTGTTAGATGGGAAAGTCCCAGCCTCTGGGGCAGTTGGTCAGTCTGGTTCTAAGGAAAACTGACGGGTCATCTTTACCAGTTGCTCTTAGTCCAAGTGGCTGGGTGCTCTTCCCAGAGTCTCCATGAGCACTGGGACACATGAGGGAGTCAGTAGTTTTGTTCCAAGCCTCCCCCCTCCACCTTCTCACCTGACTGATGAGGAAAGCAATGAACAGGAGAGAGATGGAGATATTCAAGGTTGCACAGAGAGAAAATGGCAGAGTGGGAGATGGCTCCCTCTCTGTTTCTCTTAGTTTTGGTTCATTTTCTCTCACCTGGATCCCCGGCTAAAGATATTTGCATTTCCCTGTTCTTCCTTACTTAGCCTCTGTTTGCTTTCAGGGCCTCTATAACAATGCTAATGCAACTGACAATCTGATGATATTTACTAAGTTGGACACTATTCTGAGAGTTTCGTATATATTATTCACTGATCTTCCCGACAACAGTAGGCACTATTATTACTTTTTCTTGTGTGCATGTGTGTTCATACATGTGTATACATGTGCGTGTGTGCACGTGTGTGATGCCAGAGGATGACCTCAGGTGTCACCCTCAGGAACGCTGTCCATCTCCTTGGAGGCAAATTCGGTCATTGTCCTGGAGCACACCAGTTATGCTAGTCTGGCTGGCCAGCAGCCCCGGGTCCTCCTGTCTCCGTCTCCCCAGTGCTTGCATTACAAATGTGTGCCGCCACACTCAAGATTTTTACATGGGTATGAAATCTGGCTCCACCACTCACTTAAAATGCCTGAGTCTCCCTTCAGTGTGGTGCAAATCTGGCAAAATCATCACCCTCATCATAATTAATAACCTCTGTCTGCTTCACTTTTCCTTGGATTGTCGTGGGATCACACTGAAGTGTGTGTAAAGTAACCTGTGAACTGCCAACTGCAGAACAGGTAACAATTAGCTTTTGTCAAGCAGTCAGGGGCATAAGGAGATGCTGGCTCAAGGCATGTGAACAAAATGTCCATTGTGAAAAGGCAAGGGGTTGGCTGATTAAAGAGGTCCTAAAGGGCTGGAGAGATGGCTCAGCAGTTAAGGCACTTACCTATAAAACCTAACCACCCGGGTTTGATTCCCCAGCACCCGTGTAAAGCCAGATATACAGTGGCACATGTGTCTGGGATTCATTTGCAGAGGCTGGAGACCCTGGTGTGCCCATTCTTGGTCTCTTTCTTTCTCTCTCTCTCTTCTCTCTATCTCTCTGCTTACAAATAAATAAATAAGTGAAAATATTTTCAGCTATGTGTGGTGGTGCACTCCTTTAATCCCGGCACTCGGGTGGCAGAAGTAGGAGGATCTGCTGTGAGTTCAAGGCCATCCTGAGACTACAGAGTGAATACCAAGTCAGCATAGGCTAGAGTAAGACCCTACCTCGAAACATCAAAAAATTTTCTTTTCTTTTCTTTTTTTTTTTTTTTAAAGCAAATTCCAGGTCAGCCAGGGCTGCAGCAAGACCCTACCTTGAGGCCCTCCTCCCCCCCAAAAGGTAAAGAAAATGGCTCAGTTGGTCAAGTGCCTTGAAATAAAAGCATAAGTTTGGATCTCCAGCACCCACATAGAAAGCCAGGATGATCCCTAGGGTTTGCTGGCTAGCTAGTCTAGCTGAATCACTGAGCTCTGGGTTCATTGAGAGATCCTGTCTTCAAAATGGAGTGGGAAGTGATTGAGGAAGACAACCAACACTAACCTCTGGCTTCCCCATGCACATACACACGTGTATGCTCACCTCCACACATGTGAGCACACACCCACGTCCTGACTCAAGGTCTAGACGGCAGTGGCATAAACTGCAAATGTTTAGTTACACATGTTGAATGGTTCAGATAAGTGATGTGAGTTGGAAATGCTGACTGGAAAACAGGCAGGCCCAGGGCTGGAGAGATGGCTTAGTGGTTAAGGCACTTGCCTGTGAAGCTTAAGGACCCACGTTAGATTCCTCAGTACCCATGTAAGCCAGATGGACAATGTGGCACATGTGTCTGGAGTTTGTTTGCAGTGGCTAGAGGCCCTGGTGTGCCCATTCTCTCTCTATCTGCCCCTCAAAGTAAATAAATAAAATATATAAAAAAAGAAATTGTCAACCCTTAAAAAAGCAGAAAAAGTCAGGAGAAGAGATTGAGTAAAGAAACGGTCGGGGGAAGGTTAGTCAAAATCTAAGAGGGTATGAATAAGTCATATGGAAACCTACTTTTTTGGACAATGCTGCACCCTGAAGCTATAGATCGTTACTAGAAAAATTTCAGTGCCAGAGATGGGATACCTTCCAGTGAGTTGTTGGCCAGGGAGGTCCCTGATGCCCCCAAAACATTATAGGCCATTGCCAAGGCTCTTGGTTTCCCACCAGGAAGAGATGGTAAGACCCTATTGTTGAAGACTCCATATGCTTGGGCTGCAAGGTCACAGAAATTTTGCTGGAGCTGAGATGAAAACTCATCCCTGTAGACCAGCTGACAGAAAGCTGGAAAAAGTTACACTGCATGCAGCTCTATGGGAGAGAGAGAAGTCTTTAGCAGAGATAAACAAGAGTGGATACTGCAAGCTTTAAGTTTGGCCAGCCTGGACAAATGAGCCAATGGGTGCAAGAGTGGCACGTCTGTTATTAGGGAAACCACACACTCTCTGCTTGGACTGGAGGCCCACTCCACGGGAGGGAATACATGCTTGGTGCTGAAAACCTATGATGGGGGAAGTCATGAGCCTTAGGGGTGAAACATCTGATGGTGTCTGGCTAAATGCACATATTATGCTCACCAAACTGCCCAGTAAGCACTTTTCTTAATGTTCATACCCATATATTAATGAACTCTCACTTTTGGTTAGAGAAGCTTCTCTCTTTTCAGATAGTGGTGACCACTGGGATGACTCAAAAGTCACTACAGTGCTGAGAAGTGACAGAGGAGTGTTCAGCACTGAAACATCTCTATCACACTCTCCAAGGCTCAGGGTCCAATGTGGGAGAGACTGCAGAAAGAATGTAAGAGCCAAAGGAAGAGTAGGACTCCTTACAAAGCGTTCTTCCAGATTCAATATGGCCTGGATATCCATGACCTTGCAGTCCCTGACACTACCTACACAAGACTCTAATAATAGGAGGAAAAGAAGCTGTTATCAAAAATAAAAGAGAGACTAATTGAGAGGGGAGGGGATATAATAGACAGTGGAGTTTCAAAGGGGAAAGTGAGGGGAGGGAGGAAATTACCATGGATTATTGTCTACAATTATGGAAGCTGTCAATAAAAATTAAAATAAAACCCACAGGCCTATTAAAAAAATCACCAAATTACACACACACACACACACACACACACACACACACACATCATCCCACTGTTCTTAGATCCTTAGATGAGATGACTGAGGCATGGAGAACCCAGGAAGTTCACACCAGACTACGCCCCTGCTTCCCAGCAGCTCCTCTGGGTAAGGTTTGGAGCTTGCTGAATTAAGTCTCACTTTCCCCTTTTGACAGTCCAGATTGATGAAGATTAAATGATGTGTCTGTCAAGCACTCAGGACTGGGCCCCCGGGAATGCTTTAGTTTTTGTTGGCTGTTATTATTAGTGAACCGATAGTAACCACCTCGAACACGCTGGTTTATATTATATTCCTCCATCTCTACTGAGAGGCTGGGAAGGTTGCTAAGGGGGCTGGTGATGCAGTTCAGCCAGCGCATTTACCCAGCATGCAGAAGCTCCTGTGTTCCAACCCTAGGAGGGGGCGGGGCGGGAAGCGTTGTCCCTGGGAAGGTTGCTCAGTGGATAAAGCACTTGTCATGCACCTAACCTGAGTTTGGATCCTCAGAGCTTGCATAAAAGCCCAAAGTTGCCCAGCATGGTGGCGCACATCTTTAATCCCAGCCCTCTGGGAGGAAGAGGTAGGAGAATCACTGTGAGTTTGAGGCCACCCTGAGACTACAGAGTGAGATCCAGGTCAGCCTGAGCTAGAGTGAGACCCTACCTTGAAAAAAGACTAAAAATAAAAACGCCCAAAACTGCGGTGGGCTTCAGTAATCCCAGGGCATCTGGGGGCAGAGGGGTGGCAGAGACAGGCGAACTTTCAGGAAGCTCATGAATGGAGCTATGAACAACAAGAGATCCTGCCTCAAACAAGGTAGAAGGCAAAAAAAAAAAAAAAAAAAAAAAAAAAAAAAAAAAAAAAAAAACTGACCTGGAAAGGTTGTCCTTTGACTTCCCCATGTGTGACATGGCCTGTGTGTGCCCACACTCACAAACACACCAAATGAATGAGTGAATGAGTAAGCTGAGAGTTGTCAAAGGTAGCTGTGAAATCTTCCTCTGGCTTCAAAACGTCTCCCAGCCACTCTGCAGGCAGAGGGAGACCCCTTGCAAACTGCCTGTGATTTATCCGCATCTAGGTGTGACCTCTTTTCAGCCAATCCTGTAAAATCTTGGCACATCAGTGAAAGGGCCACCCCATGGAGATGTGGGCGTTCATCCAGTCTCCCGGCTCGGCTCCCTCCCTCCTTCCAACCGGCAGATGCTCAGGGCTCACAAAGTGTCTTTCAGAAGCCGGTTCTGGGAGCAGTGGTCAGCTGTCTTGCCCTTCCCCCTCTCCCTCCATCCCAGCATCTTATCTTTGGGAATTGGAAAAACTCTATCAGAACAGACCCCATCTGTTGCTGAAGTCATGGAAGAATACCCTTGTGATGAATTTACGGGGTCACTGGGAGACCCTTTAATTTTCTGGGAAGTGACAAGGCGTGTGTGGCCACATTGTGTAAAATTTCCTCTTTTTATACCTGAGTTACATGCCATGGACTGTTTACTTGGAGTCTGAGGGTATATTTACCTTCTAGGCAACATCACAAGCTGTCAAAGAAATCTACTCAGAGTAGGATGTGTTGGGTGTCTCGCCTTTCTAAAAATGACACTAGCCTTTTTTTTAATTTAAATAAATCTTTTTAGGCTCTATGTTCACAGTGCAAATAACTCAGAAAAGGATACTGGTAAGGAGTCAAAGTTTCAGTCAGGGCAGTCGTGTCGCATAGACCCAAGAATCTATGCACAGTTTCGCCAAGAAAGGAAGCTGCCTGTCTCTTGGCTCCCCTTGCCATGAGCCACCAAAGCAGATGACTGGCGAGGTTGCAGTATTGATTTGCTAAGCAAGCGTCCCACATATCCAAACGTTCGTTCCGTGTGTCATTCCCAGCAAATAAGGCACAGCCACCAGGCACAGCGAAGTTACTTCCAAAGTCAATAGCTAAAGGAATGCTTTGGGGGAAGAGATTGGAGAACATGTTTTTTTCCCCAATTTAGAACCCACTCACATTTTGTGGGTTCCGACATTCATATTGAACTTGAACATAAAGTTCTCACAAAATACAATTTCCCGATTGAAAACAAGGTGTCATTTAAGGGAATCTGTGAGCGTGTCTTGCAAACCCATGGTTTGTTGAAAACCAGCCTTCTTCTTGAGGATTCAGGAGGGGGGGGGGGATCCCAGGGCAGCCTGGTTGAATTGCCTTAGAAATTTGGGGGGCATTTAGAACAAAGCAGCACAGGGTGTGGCAGGCGTGAAGGAAGGGGACGGACGGATGCTGGTAAAAGTGTACTTGATGTTTTGCTGATCTGAGGACATTTGAAAATAAGTAGGAATTCTACCAGGCACCGATATTCATGAGTCTGGTAGTCTTAGTTTTCATCGTGTAAGTAGCCAAGAAGAGTGGTTGGAATGCACAGTGGATGTTAGGCCACCTCCTAGGGACACAAAGGTGGTCACCCTGGCACTCTATCTATGCTTATCCCCAGGCCTCAGTCTCTTGCCTGCTGCCTTGCAATGATTTGAGACTTATACCTGAGGTCCCACAGCCTGGAGTGACCTCAAATCCCAGCCCCTGAAATCTTTCTAAAATTCTCTGATCATGGGCTGGAGAGGTGGCTTAGCGGTTAAGCGCTTGCCTGTGAAGCCTAAGGACCCCGGTTCGAGGCTCAATTCCCCAGGACCCATGTTAGCCAGATGCACAAGGGGGCGCACGCATCTGGAGTTCGTTTGCAGTGGCTGAAGGCCCTGGTGCACCCATTCTCTCTCTCTATCTGCCTCTTTCTCTCTCTGTCTGTTGCTCTCAAATAAATAAAAGATATATATAAAATATAAAATTCTCTGATCATGTCCTTTCTGGACTTGTGATTCTGCAACAGTTTAGGCGGTTGTAGTTTAAAGTCCCCAGCCCTGGGCCTGGCCTGGCCTGCTAGCTCTTGCATGGGTCTGTCCTGTCCTCTTCTCAAAGCTTGTCTCTCTCTCTATTTAAAAAAAAATACTTTAGGCCGGGGGTGGTGGCGCACGCCTTTAATCCCAGCACTTGGGAGGCGGAGGTAGAGGATCGCCGTGAGTTCGAGGCCACCCTGAGACTACATAGTGAATTCCAGGTCAGCCTGAGCTAGAGTGAGACCCTACCTCAAAAAACAAAACAAAAGAAAACAAAATATATTTATCTATAAGGAGACTGAGAGAGAGAATGAATGAATGAATGAATGAATGAATGAATATGGGCATGCTGGGGTCTCTAGCCACTTCCAATGAACTCCAGATGAATGTGCCACTCTGTGCATCTAGATTTATGTGGGTACTGGGAAATTGAACCTGGGTCTTTAGGCTTTGCAGGCAAGTGCCTTAACCACTAATCTATCCATCCAGCCCCGTCTCTCTTTTAAAAACTGATTTATTTGCAAGGAGCGAGAGAGGAGAGAGTGTATGTGCCACTTTGTTCATCTGGCTTTCTGTGGGTAGTGGGGAATTGAACCCTGGGCTGTCAGGCTTTGTAAGCAAGTGACTTTAACCACTAAACTACTTCCCCAGCCCCTAGAGTTTGGTCTTTAAAAAACTTAAAAAAAATTAATATTTATTTTCAAGGAAAGAGATGGGGGTCAAGGAATGTATGCAACAGGGCCTCTGGCTACTGTAACTGAATTCCAGATGTGTGCACTACCCTGTGCATCTGGTTTTACATGGGTACTGGGGAATTGAACACAGGCTGGAAGGCCTTGCAAGCAAGCACCTTTAACCAGTGTGCCATCTCTACAGTTCAAGAGTCTGGTCTTTTTTTTTTTTTAATTTTTTTGTTCATTTTTTTATTTATTTGAGAACGACAGACACAGAGAGAAAGGCAGAGAGAGAGAGAGAAAGAGAGAGAGAGAGAAAGAGAGAGAGAGAGAGAGAGAGAGAGAGAGAGAGAGAGAGAGAGAGAATGGGCGCACCAGGACCTCCAGCCACTGCAAACAAACTCCAGATGCGTGTGCCCCCTTGTTCATCTGGCTAACGTGGGTCCTGGGGAATCGAGCCTCAAACTGGGGTCCTTAGGCTTCACAGGCAAGCGCTTAACCGCTAAGCCATCTCTCCAGCCCAAGAGTCTGGTCTTTTAACACTACTCTTTCTCTACCTCCTTTTGCTCTTACTTTCGCCAACCTGAGTCTCTCACCAAAGAGCCATGTTGGCCTCTGCAGACTCCAAGGTGCAGGCATCTGTTTCGGGGCCTACGCTGCACGCGTGCGTGAGCCACGACAATGGCTTCAACACTGGCCAAGAGGCTTAGCAGCCACAGGCATGGGCACGGGCACGGGCACAGGCATCCCTTTGGGCTCTTCTCGCTGTTGCTAGTGTGCTCTGTGGGCCTCTGGTTTTCTCACATCCACTCTGGGACTTGAACCCCAGGCAGGATTTGTGCGTTTACCCACGGTGTGACTTCTGGGCTAGGTCACGGATGGATCTGTATGGTTCTTTACCTCCCTGCCTCTCTGCGCCCCAGCTGTGCTGCCCATCCTTCTGTCCTTTGAATGTACCAAAACCCTTCCTGTCCCATGGCCTCGGCACCTGGCAGATCCCTCACCTGGAGCACCCTCCTCTAGTTTTAGGGGATTGGGCTGGTTCCTGTTTGTGCAGATATTATGGACATGACTTCCCTACTCATGGGAGCCAGTGCTAAGCTCCACCCTAGTCTCTCTCCATTACCTGGGCCTGATTTACTTTGTTCATGTACTTATCAACTTTTGAAATTATATACGTGTGTGTGCGTATATATATATATATATATATATATATATTTTGAGGTACAGTCTCACTCTAGCCAAGGCTGACCTAGAATTCACTATGTAGTCTCAGGGTGGTCTCCAACTCACAGTAATCCTCCTACCTCTGCCTCCTGAGTGCTGGGAGTAAAGGCATCTGCCACCATGCCCTGCTAAATACATAAATGTTTTAATCCATGTAATAAATCTAAAAAATTTATCATCTACCTACCAATCACCTCCATTGTATGCTATTGTTTCTTGCATATGTGACTCCCCTGACTAGAATATGAAGCTAGAGTAGCATTAAGGCAGTGGCTGTCCTGATGCATTGCTGCTCTTGGTAAGAGTTCAAGAGTATCTTCCTAATGCATTGGATGAGTCATTCAATGAATGAATGAATGGAGTGAGTAAATGAAGCACTAAAGATAAGGGGCTGGAAGATCTGAGTTTGATCCCTGGAATCCCCTAAAAATGCCAGGTACTGTGGTGTGAGCCTGTAATACCAGCCCTGGGGAGGTGGAGACAGGAGGGTCCCTGGGGTTCACTGGCCAGCCAATCTTGCCTAATTGGTGAACTCTAGGCCAATGAGCTCTCCTGTCTCAAAGGCAGTGGATGCATTTTTTTTTAAAGAAAGAGGGAGAGAGAGAGAGAGAGAGAGAGAGAGAGAGAGAGAATGGGCACACTAGGGCCTCCAGCCACTGCAAACAAACTCCAGACACGTGCGCCCCCTTGTGCATCTGGCTAACGTGGGTCCTGGGGAATCGAGCCTCGAACCAGGGTCCTTAGGCTTCACAGGCAAGCGCTTAACCGCTAAGCCATCTCTCCAGCCCCAGTGGATGCATTTTTAAGTATGACATGCAGAGTCGTCATCTGGCCTGCACACACATGTACACACACACACACACACACACACACACACACACCAAGGCTAAGAATCCAGCAGCCAGGGAAGGTCAAGTGGAATCAGGGTCATTCTCCAAGCCCGGCATCAACATCACAGCTCCTTTCCCAAGGCAGTGCAAGTGCCCGCTGGACAGGCATTCGATCCACGCACTCTTCCGCAAGCAGGCTGTGGCGGTGGCTTGGCGTGGCTCTCCCTATGCTTGCAAGCCCGATCCTGGAGAAAGCTCACACACCCAAGCAGCCCAGAGGAATGGGTTCCCTCCTGCTGCACCCCGCTCCGCCCCACCCTTTCTCTGGGAATGCTGGGAGCCTTTTCACATCTGACCAAGTCACCCAGGAAGTTTGCATTCGAATGTTAGGGCACTTCCAAAGCTCTTCGGCTTTCTGCAGGATAGAAAATTGACAGCTCCTTGGGGTCACTGAGGTTTCAGGTTTGATATAGTTTTCATTTTTCAAAAATGTGGCACACACCTTTAATCCCAGCACTTGGGAGGCAGAGGTAGGAGGATCGCTGTGAATTTGAGGCCACCCTGAGACTACATAGTGAATTCCAGGTCAGCCTGGGCTACAGCAAGAGCCTACATCAGAAAACCAAAAAAACAAAACAAAACAAAAAAAAAACCCCAAACAAACGAAAAAACAAAAAACAAAAAAACAAAAAAACAAAACTTTTCCAAAGTTGGGCATGGTGGTGCACACCTTTAATCCCAGCACTCAGGAGGCAGACATAGGAGGACTGCCATGAGTTCAAGGCTATCCTGAGACTATATAGTGAATTCCAGGTCAGCTTGGGCTACAGCGAGACCCTACCTTGAAAAACTAAAAACGAAAATGCTCCCCTAATGTATGGAGGTTGACAAAAAGTTTTTAAAAACCGTTCTCCAACTTTAAGGAAACATACTTTCCACTCCCATCCTCGCTTGCCACATCCCCTCCCAGCTCTCACTTCCTTCCTCCACCACCCGGAGTCCCCATTTGACACTGTAGAGTCACGAATTTGATTTTACCTCCTACAGCTGTCGCGAAGCTGGTGAAATCCCACATAGTTGACATCTTAAAATGGTGCCCTGGTAGAGAGAGAATATTTTCAATGTGGGATTTGAAGACCTGCTGCCTGCTAACTAGCCAATTCCTCTCTGGAAAAGAGAAAATATAACCCATGGCTGGTCCCCATGCCCCCGCTGCTGGCTTGGGGTTGCCTGGATCCTGAGAGTTTGCTGCCGAAGCAGGCCTCTTGCCCCACCTTCCTGATTGAATAGCCCCTAGGTCCCCAACTCCTGGACCCCCTACTCCGGAGGGTGCAAGAGCAGAATAGTAGCGAGACCCCAGGAGATAAACTACCTCTAGCACTTCAGCCAAGCCATAGCTGAATCCACAGAGAACTGGGGAGACGAGCATGACTGCTGCTTCCATGCTGACCCTGATAATCAGCGCCAGGGTGTAGGAGACAGACCCTAAGGATACCCAACACCAACCAAAGCAGAGATCCAGGGAATTTGGCAGAAGAGAGGGCAGAAAGATTGTAAGAGCCACAGGTTGAGACATCATGCCCAGGGGCATTCCCTTCCCCCTTCAAAAACAAAACAAAACAAAACAAAACAAAACAAAACAAAACAAAACAACAACAACAAAACCCCTGACTACTGCTCCCATAATGCATAACCTACAACCCCATGGGGAATACGTGAAGATCCACTGAGGAGGGTCCCCAGCAGAATTGGGGCAGGGATGAGGCAAAAGAGGGTAACAACACATGATATATCTATACCAAATATGTTGTTAATAATAATTTGAAGGGGCTGGAGAGATAGCTTAGCAGTTAAGTCTCTTGCCTGCAAAGTCAAAGGACCTAGGTTCGATTCCCCAGGACCCATGTAAGCCAGATGCACTAGATGGTGCATGTGTTTGCAGCAGCTGGAGGCCCTGGCCTGCCCATTCTCTTTCTCCCTCTACTTCTCTCTCTCTCTCTCAAATGAACAAATAAATAAAAAAACTAAAAATATTTAAAAATCTCCCCAAAAGAGAAAAATATAATCCACGAAGCCTTTTTCCTCTTCCCACTGAGAGCAATTTAGGTGGAACTGGGTATTTGATGCAATGAGTGGACGGATGAATGATTGGGTGGGGAGAGTGAATACTGAGGCCCCCTCTTAAAGCACCAAGGATCATGCCATGGTCTAGTCTTGATTTTCTACCCCAAAAGTAGGAACCTCAGTTCTTAGCCTGTAAGTCCCTGCAGGGGTAAGAGGGAGGGGCCTCGGAAGTAATCAGATGTCCCTACCTGCCCCTGGGCTGGCCGGCAAGCCACTGCCCTACAGAAGCAAGTCCTAGCGCCTAAAGCGATTTCACAGTCTCCCTAGGAGCCTGCTTTCATGGCTCAAATAAGCCCTTAGAGTCAGGAAGTTGTTTCTGGGTCTTATGCTGCATTAAAACCCTTGTTGATCTTAAAGTGTCCCCGTTTCCTGGATGGCACCTAGCCCGCAGAGTCTGGCTTTGGAGGGAATCTGTCTTCTCTATGTCGGGCTGAGCATCCCTGCTGCCTCATGAGCCTTTGATGATCTCCTTGCTTGCTAAGGATGCTCTGACCTCAGCAGGAAGGTGGCCCCAGGGCTCTTAGGCCAGGTTGAGAGAAGAGTTAATATACTATATCCTAACCCGTAACCTTCCTCGGGGCCACTGCCAAGCGCCGTCTTAATTCTGTTCGGTAATTGCTTTACTAACTCACTGGCTCCGTCCCATTCTTCACGCCTCTCTCCTCAGGACATCTCTGCTGGAAAAGGGTCTCAAATTAGTGACCCTGCCTCCTGCTAAATCACAACATCATGGCAGACTGAAGGCATTTCCTCCTGTTCTAAGCATCCGTGCCCTCTACTGCCTACCCAATGTGAACAAACCTTTTTGCCCTGAAGGCCCTCACACCGTGGGGGACCCGCAATGCGTCTTACGAATGGGAGAGATGCGCCAATGCGTGGGAGACTGAGAGCACCGCGTGGATCAGACCAGACACGCTGGCATTTAGCTCCCCTGCTTAGCAGTTGTTTTTCCGCCTGCCACTAACCGGGATCACAAAGCACATTTAGTCACCTGGGTCACAGAGACCCAGCTGGGAATCCGGGAAAGAGTTTGACCAAATTTTGGCTTCAGCACTGGGCCATGAACTGGGAAGGACACAGGCGAGGAGACAACAGCGCCTCTTGTATTGGTGGCAACAGCTCCGAGATGCTTTTCTAACTTTACCTTTGGGATCCAGTAAACTCTCCCGCTTTCTTTCACTCGAACCCCAACTTCCACCTCTCAGAGTTGAACTGAGCTGAGGGGTGCTGGGGCCAAGGAGCTCTGAACTAGAGGACAGCTCACTCTCCTAATGAGGGAAATAGGCTGTCTGCATTTCCCTGCATGTCCCCTGACAGCAGTCCACAGAGCCTCAAAGCCTGGCTTCTAGAACAATATTGGCCATGGGCTGGAGAGATGGCTCAGTGGTTAAAGGCATTTGCTTGCAAACTGACAGCCCAGGCTCGACTCCCCAGTACCAATGTAAAGCCAGATGCCTAAAGTGACAGACATCTGCATCTGAAGTTTGTTTGCAGCAAGTGGCAAGAGGCGCTGGTGTGCCCTTAAAACTCTCTCTCTCTCCCTCCCTGTCTTTCTGCTCGCAAATAAATAAATAAATAAAATACTAAAATCCAAAAACCAAAAACAAAAACACGTACTGTCTGATGCCAGATTTTGGGTTCAGGGAGGGATTAAATTCCATAAAAATGCAGGAGATCTGAAGCCCATCGACCCCAACTTTTGGATTCTTACTCGGTTTAACAAAGAATTGAAAACATGGGCTCTGAGAAGGGTAAAAGGATCTAGAGGGAGGCCTAGCAGGAAGCCCAACCCACGCTGGGTAGGGGGATGGGAGACAGAGCAAGTCTCCCTCGCATAGAGAAAATTCTGGACGCACACACACACACAAAGCAAACTATGAGAGCCTAAGCCAAATGAGGGGGTCAGAGACAGTAAGGGGCTCAGAGCTCAAAGAGAAGTCACACATGCAGCAAGACAGGAAAGCATCCCAAAACAAGGCAGGGAAGCACACAGAGAGTTCAGAGGCCTCCTCTTTGAACTTTGTGGAAGAGGGGCAGAAAGATTGTAAGAGCCACAGAGCAGGAGGGATTACTGACAGTGGAGGAGGAACAGGAACAAGAAAACTCTATCTATCTGTCTGTCTGTCTATCTATCTGTCTGTCTATGATCTATCTGTATGTGTGTATGCAGTCAGCCAGGGGTCAGAAGCCCTAGGTGAACATGCACTCCTCCCCGCACCCAGTAACTGATTGCTGCCCTCACAACTTGTGACCCACAACCCGGAGCAAGCCCAGTGAGGAGGACCCTCAGCGGAGTGGGGACAGGAGGAGGGAGATGACGGTACCAACACATGATGTGTCCATACGAAGTTTCTACTTAATTAAAAAAATAATAAAAAAGCCAATAATTTGGAAAAAAAAAAAAACTTCCTCCCCTTCTTCCCAGCCAGCCTAGGAAGGGAGAAACCCACTTACACCCTTGTGTTCAGATGGATCCAGAGGAAAATGGGGGGCCAAGAAGAGATTTACACACGTGGTTAGGCTCCTTTATATAATCCAACATCCCGTTAGGATGAGCCTTGTCGTCAGCCTCAGGTGCCTAAGGGAGAGACCTGATTGGCTGGTGGACTCGAGGCTGACTGAGGAGGGAGGCCATCTTGGATGAGGCTGGGTCAGACATGAGTTCGAGTTCTGCCAGGGCAGGCAAAGTGACATCCATGTTCTCCTTGGGCCTCTGACCCCTGGCTGACTGCTCACACACACACACACACACACACACACACACAGAGAGAGAGAGAGAGAGAGAGAGAGAGTGAGTTTTCTTGTTACCGTTCCTCCTCTACTGTCAGTGCTGGGCATGACGGTGTGTACTGTAATTCTAGCTCTTGGGAAACAGAGGCAGGAGGCTTGTGGCACTTTGAAGTCAGTCTGGTTGACATCGGAAGTTTTAGACCAGCCAGGGCTACACAGTGAGACCCTGTCTCAAACAAACAAACAAACAAACAACAAACAAACAGACAGACAAACAGAACTACTGGATATGAGTAAGTTATGAACTTGGAAACAGATTGTCCCAGTAACCAAATCCCACTCCATATGGTAAAAGGAAATTTCTTTTCTTTTCTTTTTTGGTTTTTCAAGGTAGGCTCTCACTCTAGCTCAGGCTGACCTGGAATTCACTAGGTAATCTCAGAGTGGCCTCGAACTTACAGCAATCCTCTTACCTCTGCCTCCTGAGTGCTGGAATTAAAGGCGTGTGCTACCACACCTGGCCTCTTTTCTTCTTTTCTTTTCTTTTCTTTTTCTTTTTTAGAGATAGCGAGAGAGACAGAGAGAGAGAGAGAGAGACAGAGAGAGAAATGGTGCTCCAGGGCCTCAGCCACTGAAATGGAACCCCAGATGCTTGTGCCACCTAGTGGGCATGTGTGACCTTGTGCTTGCCTCACTTTTGTGTGTCTGGCTTACATGGGATCTGGAGAGTCAAACAAGGGTCCTTAGGCTTCAACAGGCAAGCGCCTTAACAGCTAAGCCATCTCTCCAGCCCATCCTTCCATCATTTTTGAGACAGAATCTTTCTTGGTGTTGCTTCTGGCAAGGCCAGTCTAGCTGATCCCTGAGCTTCAGGATTCTCCTGGTTCTGCCTTCCATTGCCATAGGCGCACTAGGATTCCAGACTTGTGAGCCACTTTGTGTCTGGTTTTACATGGGCACTGGGAATTTGAACTTGGGGTCAGTAGGAGTATAGAGCAAGTGCCTTTAACCATTGAGCCATCTCTTCAGCCCTGTCAAGAGGACTTTCAACTCAAGGAGTTTCTCTTTAGTGTTGTCTATTACTAGCATCACCCTTCTCAAGAACACACCTTGTCCCTCCCTGCAGAGCAGAGACCACAAGACAGCCTCTTGCTCATCCAGCCCAGTGATTGGAGTAAATGACTCTCCTACACCTCCTGTGGGGGCATCTCAGATGTTGGTTCCCCAACACACTCAGAAGAGAGGGAAAGAAGGCTTGCATCAGCTTTTAGCTATCAGACCAGATGTCACCACCCCAAAGTCCCCAGAACACAGACAGCAAAACCAGCAAGCCAATAGGCCGAGGGACTACTGGACCTGTTCTGAACCTTGACGAAATAAAACACAGTTGGGTCAATACCTCTTCTCTTCTCTTCTCTTCTCTTCTCTTCTCTTCTCTTCTCTTCTCTTCTCTTCTCTTCTCTTCTCTCCTCTCCCTTCTCCCTTCTCCCTTCTCCCTTCTCTCTTCTCTCTTCTCTCTTCTCTCTCTTCTCTCTCTTCTCTCTTCTCTCTTCTCTCTTCTCTCTTCTCTCTCCTCTCCTCTCCTCTCCTCTTCTCTTCTTTCTTTTTCCCTCTCTCTCTTTCTTTCTTTTTTGTGGCTTTACACACCTCTTCCCCCGCCCCTCTGTTCCAACTTCTTCTCTGTACTAGGAAGCAGGAAGTTGCCTTTAGGATAGGATGTCTTCTTGCTTGAGGTTCACATGAGCTCTGACAGGCACCTCCCCCCCTTTTCAACTCCAAGGATGTCTTACGTTCACAGGCCTGTGGGAAGTTGTCTTTGCTGCAGGGAGTTATTTTTTTCCATTTAAATTCTACTCTGTACTTGATGTACCCGGATGGGGGGTGGTGTTGGGGGCTATCTTGCCTAACAAACTAGCATGCATCTTGTAATTCTGCACTTACTACAGTTTTAACATGGCCACTACGAAACTCACTGAGACTTTTGGGCTTCGTTGCACTAGTTTCCTTCGTTTAAGACTGCTGGTTCTGATCTCCACTAAGTGGCTCCTCTGTGGCCACACTATGGCGTACCCTTTCATGTTGGGCAAAAACACTCCTAGACAAAATTGAGGGCGTGAGTCTTCGGAGAAAGAGAGGAGTGTTTTCAAAAGAACTGTGGATGTGGTGTTTGATGCTTAGAGTTAAATGGAATCAAATTCACAGAAAACCAACAAAGTCTCAGAGCCTTATTGTTAGAACTCCACCAGACAGAGTCATTAGAAAACAAGACTTCTAGAGATGTAATCACATTTCTGGATACCCTCTTTTCTTTCCTTTTCTTTTTTCTCTTCTTTTTTTTTTTTCTTTTAGAAATATTTTTTATTTGTTTATGGCCAAGTGTGGTAGCACATGCCTTTAATCTTGGGAGGCAGAGGTCGCAGGTAGTAGATCGCTGTGAGTTTGAGGCCAGCCTTGAACTACAGAGTGAGATCCTACCTTGAAAAAAATAAAACAAAAATTTATTTATTTATGGGGGGGGGGCGTGGGCATGCCAGGGCCTCTTGCTGTTGCAAAGGAACTTCAGCCACATGGGTCACTTTGTGCATCTGGCGTTATGTGGGTGCTGGGGAATTGAAACCAGGCCAGTGGACTTTGCAAGCAAGTCCCTTTAACCACTGAGCATTCTCCCCGTCCCTGGACCCCCACTTTTGTACAGGCAGGAATCAGATGGTGGTGTTGTCGCTGTCATATTCCTCATGTGCTTTTCCAAAGTGGCCAAGGCTGATGGGGAGGGGAGAGGAAGGACCACCCTTAGGGCAGAGCCAAGAGTCTAGCAAGAGAAAACGACTGGCTACAGAGCGGGGACTAGGTCAGAGAACGGCCTCTGATCCGGTTTAGGGAGACTGAGAAAACATTCCCAGCAGAGTATGGAAAGTGCTGCAGATGAGTAAGGGCTTGTGCCTGCCATTCTCTCTCTGCCCGGATGGGAGTGTTCCTGGGACGCTTCTGCTCACTGTGCTCCATTGTATGTTAGATGTGTGTGAGCAAACGCCTTGTCTTTGTACGTGTGTGTATGCACACAGGTGTGTGGGTACACGTGTGCATCCTGGGTGTGGAGGCCAAGTTGACTTTGGGTGTCTTCCTCCAACCTTTTCTGCCTTATTATTATTATTATTATTATTTTTTTTTTTTGTTTTTTTGAGGTAGTGTCTCACTCTGGCCCAGGCTGACCTGGAATTCACTATGTAGTCTCAGGGTGGCTTCAAACTCACAGCAATATTCCTACCTGTGCTTCCTGAGTTCTGGGATTAAAGGTGTGTGCCACCTTGCCCGGCTATTATTATTATTTTAAAAAATATTTTATTTTATTTATTTGACAGAGAAAGAGGGAGAGAGAATGGGCGTGCCAGGGCCTCCAGCCACTGCAAATGAACTCCAGACGCATGCGCCCCCTTGTGCATCTGGCTAACGTGGGTCCTGGGGAATCAAACCTGGGTCCTCTGGCTTTGCAGACAAATGCCTTAACTGCTAAACCATCCCTCCAGCCCTTATTATTATTATTATTATTATTATTATTATTATTTTTGAGGTAGGGTTCACTCTAGCCCAGGCTGACCTGGAAATCACTATGTATTCTCAGGGTGGCCTTAAACTCACAGCAGTCCTCCTACCTCTGTCTCCTGAGTACTGGGATTAAAGGTGTGTGCCACCACAGCTGGCTATCTTTTTAAAACATATTTTATTTATTTATTTGAGAGAAAGAAAGAGGGAGAGGGAGAGGGGAGAGAGCTAGAGAGAGAGAATGGGCTTGCCAGGGCCTCCAACCACTGCAAACAAACTCCAGATGCATGCACCCCTTGTGCATCTGACTTATATGGGTTCTGGAGAATCGAACCAGGATCCTTTGGCTTTGCAGGCAAACGCCTTAAATGCTAAGCCATCTCTCCAAACCCTATTATTATTTTTTGAGGCAAGCCCAACAGACTGCCTTTTTTTTAAAAAAAATTTTGTTTATTTTTATTTATTTGAGAGAGAGAGAGAGAGAGAGAGAGAGAGAGAGAGAGAATGAATGGGAGCGCCAGGGCTTCCAGCCACTGCAAATGAACTCCAGATGCGTGCACCCCCTTGTGCATCTGGCTAACGTGGGTCCTGGGGAATCGAGCCTTGAACCGGGGTCCTGAGGCTTCACAGGCAAGTGCTTAACCACTAAGCCATCTCTCCAGCCCCAGACTGCCTTTTTTAATGCAAGAGAGAGAGAGAGAAAGAGAGAGAGAGGGAGAGGGTGAGGGAGAGGGAGAGAGACAGAGAGAATTGGCACACCAGGGCCTCCAGCCACTGCAGTCGAACTCTAGATGCATGTACCACCTTGTGTGCGTGTGCGCCCTTGCATGCTTGCTTCACTGTGTGTCTGGCTTACATGGGACCTGGAGAGTCCTTAGGCTTCACAGGCAAGTGCTTTAACTGCTAAGCCATCTCTCCAGCCCTGTTTTATTTTTTGAGACAAGGTCTTACCCAACCTAGAATTCACCAGTTCCAACAGAAAAGACAGCCAGCAAGTCCTTCTGTGAACCCTCCTGGGATGACAAGCTTACGCTGCCACACCTGGCTTTTGTGCGGGTGCTGGGGATCCGAACTCAGATCCCCGAGCTTGTGGCTATGCTTGCACAGTAAGTACTTCATCTGCTGAGCCGTCTCCCTACCCCCCAATGGGTCTTCTTGACTTTCAGATCCCTATTAAATCAGGCTTCTCAGCGAGCTCTAACGTAGACCGTGAGGATCTGGATTTGCACTTCAATAGTACAATACTAGGGTTGGATGAGACTTCGGATGTGTCTTAGGGTTGCAGTGAGTGCATTCTGCTTTGGGAAAGGAGTGGATATTTGTGATAAAAGGGAAGAAAAGTGGGCAAGGCCTATAGTCCCTTTCCTTCCCATTCATTTCCACGGGGCACATATACTGCCCTGCCTTTGACTTTGGGCATCTCCATTTTACTTTATGTTTACGGATGTGACCACACAGAGGCTGACATGTGACTGTGCTGCAGAACTTGCCATTGGTAGCGGTCAAATTCTAGTGGCTGGGACAGAACACGTGACCGGAAGCAGTTTATGGAAGGGGAGGGTTTACTTCAGCTTCTGGCTTCCAGAGGAGGTGTCCTCATGGCAAGGAAGGCTTGGCAGAGCAGGCAGTCAGGACATCACATCTTGGCATGGAGAAAGCTCACACTGGGCTGGAAGGATGTCTCACTGGTTAAGGGACAACCTGTAAAGGATAACGATCCAAGTTCGGCTCCCCAGTATCCACGTAAAAGCAGATGCACAGGGTGGTTTATGTGTCTGGTGTTCATCTGCAGTGGCTGGAGCCCTGGTGCACCCATTCTCTCTCTCTTTTTCTGTTGTGTGTAGTGGCACACACCTTTAATCCCAGCACTCAGGAGACTGAGGTAGGAGGTTTGCTGTGAGTTCGAGGTAAGCCTGAGACTACACAGCGAATCCCAGGTCAGCCTGGGCTAGAGCAAGTGAGATCCTACCTTGAAAAAAAAGAGTGAGCTCATGAGCACTCCACAAACTGGGGATTAAGTATGAGGCTCAATCACAAACACATGAAGCTATGGGGGTCATTTTACATTCAATCCACAACACTATTAGATACTACTGCCTCCGTCATGAGTTCAACAGGACACGTGCCTAGCAGCATGAGGGCTGTGCGGAGCCAAGCTGACCTGGAGACCCATAGCCTGAAGCCAAGCTGCCTTTCCGAGCCCTCAGAACTACATGTAAGAACCATTTCTTGTAGCAGACCACCGCGATGTTTGTGGGTGGTTGTCACACAGTACTAGTTGACTGAGAAAAATCTATGAAAACAGCCTGGAGCACTATGTCTTCCTAAAGGGGAAGATGTGGATGGCTAAACCCCTCACAAGCTGGGAATGGGCCAGTGCATAGGAAGGAGGAGGAGACATAGCCTTTGGGATGAGCTGAGGAGGTTGGGGCCCACGAGAGGATCCCGGGAAGGTGACGGCCGTGCAGGAGCAAGTGTACCTCCACGTCTTCCAGAGCAGTGAAGCCAAGGCATAAAGAGCCGGTTGAGTTTGTGGATGAGGTGAATAGGTTTATAGACTGAGGTTGCCCAGGAATTCTCAGTGTATATATACAGTGTACATACTCAGTGTTTGATATGTTTATGAGAGCAATTTTCTGATAATTAAACTTCTTAATATAACTTTGTGGTAAGAATGCTCTCCCCACATTCCAGAGATTACCAGGAGTCGAACTTTAAAAAAATTTTTTTTTTTTTTTTTTGCTGCATTGTATGTATTTTTAGAAGGAGGTAGAGTAAAAATAAATAGATTAACCAGGAGTGCTGGGAAGGGAGGGGGGTTGGGTGGGAAAGAAAAATGCCATTCAGAAATAAACTACGACATGATTACCTGGATAGACCAATGTAAAAGAAAAAAAAAAAAAGTATTGTTTAAGACAAGGGTTATAAACTCGCACACCGTAGGGGTCACGTGGGCAGCGTAAACAAGTAAAGCAGGCCAGGTGGAGAGCACGGTGACATAGTGTGTGCAGGGTCCAAGGAGGCCATGTGTCTCCGTTGCCATCGGTAACGGGGTCTAGTGTTCTCCACACCATTTCAGAGGAGCGGGCTGCTGCGGGTGCTTGGGCAGCATGAGTGCTCAGGTAGGAGGGCTCCGAGCCAGGGCGCAGGACCTCGGAACAGAAGTGGGCTGGGTTTCAGCTTCTCGCTGATAAGGCTTCCCTGGTTGGCCAGAGAGCTCCAGGTATCTTCCTGTTACTACCTCCCCAGTGTTGAGATCACAGGTGCACACCAACATGACTGGCCTTTACACAGGTGCTGGGGCTGGGAGCTAGGCCCTAATTGCTTGCAAGGCAAAGCATCTTATTGAGTGAGCTAGTCCACCGGCCTCTGATTCTTTTTAGACTGCTGGATAAAAGGCGTTGGGATCCATTGTCTTTCCTGGATACCTATATCCATGCTGCAGACTCGTATCTTCCTACGATAATGAATATTTATTTTTTATTTAAGAGAGGGAGAGAAGAAGAGAGAGAGAGAGAATGGGCGCGCCAGGGCCTCCAGCCACTGCAAACGAACTCCAGATGCATGTGCCACCTTGTGCTTCTGGCTAACATGCGTCCTGGGGGAGTCGAACCTGGGTCCTTTGGTTTTGTAGGCAAGTGCCTCAACTGCTAAGCCATTCCTGCAGCCCGATAATGGATATTTTTATTGGACATCAACACAATTTCATTGGACCTTGATAACAGTGCCATGGGGTAGGGATTGTTATTCCCATGTGCCCATTAGGAAACTGAGCTGAGGCCCAGGGATTGTGAGTCACGCAGCCGCAAGGAGCAGAGCTCAAGACTGTGCCCGCCCGTCTGCTTCTAGTCCACTGGCTGCTCTAACAGTCTCCTGGGACCATGAGCTGTCGACGTGAGGCCCAGCAGCACTACTGACAACGGTCAGGACACTCCCATCAAGGGCTCAGGGGTGTAGGAAGGGATCAGTTAATGTGGGTGAATGGGAGAAGCCCAGCCCAGGCCCGCTGCTCATAGCAGTCTCCTCCTCTAACCTCAGGGACACAGCAGCCTTGCTATCTATTTCACATAGTTCTGTGGAGAGGCACTTCCTCTCTCATGCCAGAGAGGATCATGGGATCCATTCCTGACTCTGGGTCCTTGACTCTTGAGGTGCCACACTCAGGGCTGGGAGGAGGCTGTTGTAAGACTGGGCTCCAAGGCAGTGGTCCTCAAGCCAGAGTGGCAAATGTCAGTGAAAACATGGAGAGCTGGGCCCACCCCAGACCATCAGATGCAGCAGCTGTGGGGTGCAGTCTAAGAGGTGCAGTTTTATTTAGCAAGATCTCGGGTGCTGTTGTAAAGGGGTTCATTTCAGAGGTTCTCAACCATGGATGATTTATCCCCTGCAGATGGGCAAAGCTAGGGAACATTTGGCTGTGATGAGACATATTTGACTGTCATGAGTGGAGGGCTGCCCCTGTGCCTAGTGGGTGGAGGGTAGAGATGCTGCTAAACAGTTTGTGATGCATAGGACAGCCCACACCAGGAAATCATCTTTAAAATCTCAACAGTGCCATTTGAGACGCTGTGTTCTAAAGCAGGGCTTCATAAACCTTTTCTACTCCCAGCCTCTTTTCATTTGAGAAATTTTTCTTTTTTAAAAGATATTTTTATTATTTATTTAGGATAGAGGAAGAGATAAAGAGAGGGAGTGAGGGGAAGAGAGAGGGAGAGAGAGAGAGAGAGAGAGAAAGAAAGAGAGAAAATGAATATGATCCTTCTTGCCAGAACCTCTTTTTTAAAAAATTATGAATTATGAGGTTTATTTTAGGGAGAATTAGGATCCAGACAGAAGGCTAGCTGAAAGAGTCAAACCAGAAAGGAATTCTTCCCCTTGGTTTCCAGGGCCTCTAGCCACTGCAGATGAACTCCAGACACATGTGCTACATTATACAGCTAGCCTTTCTTTCTTTCTCTCTCTCTCTCTCTCTCTCCCTCTTTCTTTCTTTCTTTCTTTCTTTCTTTCTTTCTTGTCAGTTTTTTGAGGTAGGGTCTCACTCTAGCTCAGGCTGGCCTGGAATTCACTGTGTAGTCTCAGGGTGGCCTTGAATTCATGGCGATCCTCCTACCTCTGCCTCCCAAGTGCTGGGATTAAAGGCGTGTATCACCACCATGTCCAGCTGTCCATCTAGCTTTAAATGGGTACCGGAGAATTGAACTCAGGCCAGCAGACTTTGCAAGAAAGTGACTTTAACTACTGAGCCATCTCCTCAGTCCCAGTTGGAGAAATTTTTCTATGACTCTGAGTATATAGGTACATAAAAAGCTATATAAATCAAGCATTTATTTGTAATAAATCAAATTAATTTATTTTAAAATAAGGCTTTGATACACATATAATTTTACTGCTTTAATGATTAAAGCAAATTTGCATAGTAATGAGACAAATGTGCTTGTTTATTTTTACATAAAGAATGAAATCATGGCTGAGACTTTTTTTTTTTTTTTTTTTTTGAGGTAGGGTCTCACCTCAGCCCAGGCTGACCTGGAATTCACTCTGTAGTCCCAGGCTGGCCTTGAACTCACAGAGATCATCCTACCTTGCCTCCTGAATGCTGGGATTAGAGGTGTGCACCAATATGCCGAGCTATATTTTTTTCTTTCTTTTGTCAGCTTCCATGCATAGACACAATGTACCCTGATCATCATCGTTTCCCACCACCCTCCCTTTTCTTCCTGCCCCCATCTCCTTTCTACTAAATCCTTTCTTCTAGCTAGTATAATCTGTCTCGATACTTTTTATCCTGCCCTCCTTCATGATTCGTGACAACATGGTGAGGGATCCGACAGCCGCCGTGAAGTCGTGAAAACCATGGCCGCTCTGTCGGGAAGACAGCATCCAAAGCAGCCCTGCCTTCCTTTGGCTCTTACACGCTTCCTACTACCTGTTGTGGTCCCTGGGCCTTGGAGGGTGTGACAGAGATGTCTCACTTCGTGTGAACGTCCCACTGGCACTCTTAAAAAAAAAATAGTCTGATGAGTTTTGAGTCTCCCCAGTATAGTCTCCTCCATCTGCAGAGAGAAGCTTCTCTAACCTGGAGCGAGAGCTGGCTGAGCATGGGACGTGGAGGCTGCAGGGCGCCTCCAACATTTTTCAGAGTTGACTGAGTTTTGGTTTCTCCGGCGCTGCCGAGGAAGCTGCTTTGCATAGATACGTAGTGCGGCATGTGGGAACATATTTAGGACCAGTTCAGAAACTGCTGGCAATGCTGTTCTAATCCCAAATCCAATCTCATTTAATGATTATTTACTAAACTCAAATAAACAAATTAAACAGTATTTTTTGTTTTATTTGTTTGTTTTTGGTTTCTCAAGGTAGGGTCTCACTCTGGCCCAGGCTGACCTGGAATTCACTATGTACTCTCAGGGTGGCCTCGAACTCATGGCGATCCTCCTACATCTGCCTCCCGAGTGCTGGGATTAAAGGCGTGCACCACCATGCCCGGCTAAACAGTATTTTTTTTTTTTTTTTGATGCTTATAACAGCGTTATTTGCAATAGCCCAAAGGCAGAAACGCAGCTCAATGTCCATCAGTGGATGAATGGATACACAAAATATGGTCTATTCATACAATGAACGGGACAGTATTCAGTTTTAAAAAAGGCAGGACCTGGGGCAGCCGGAGGAGGCGGTGGTGGTGGTGATCAGTGGGGATGCTTTGCGGGAACCCCTGCAGACCCGCGGTGCCCGGGCCGCAGCTCTGGGAGCGCGCTACCTCGGGGAAGACTTCGCGGCTGTCTCCTGGAGAAATGGCCCATGTGCTCTGTAACAGAGCCACACTGGTGGCCTGCCTCCCAGGCTTTTGCTCTTTACTTAGAAGAGTTAGTAGTCCAAAAGCCTTTTCAACGGCAGGGTCTTCGGGTTCTGATGAATCTCATGTGTCCGCTGCTCCCCCAGATATATTCCACTGATGGCTTGTGCAGCTGACTGCTCCACCCCCAGGGTTCTCCACCTGTGTGGCCTGATGACAAGATGGGACCGTTGGGACCTGGGATCAGAGATTCCAGCTTCCTGGAAACATAGGTTTCGATTGTCACCTCAATGAGACTACTTCCCAGAAAAAAAAAAAAAAAAAAAAGCCAAGTTCACAAGACTTTGCCTGATGTTCTAGCAGAACCTTTGTCAACTGAGGGACGTGAGTTTGTGATGGCACAATCCGTGCATGAGTTTCAGAGTAATGACGCACCTGTGGGACAAAAATTAGCAGTGCCGGAAGTTACTTTGAGAGTTCCGGGGCCGAGTGTGCAGTGCAAACACGTCCAGAGCCGCTGCGAGGAGACTTTGAGTCCCTGTTTCCCGAAGTGGCTCACAGCAAACTGCTGATTGCAACTGTAACACAGAAAACTGAGAGTGACATGACTGTCTGGAGGGAAGAGGTGGAGACGGGAAGAGAGATGCTCATTCATGGTGCTGAGCGGACTTGCTATGCGCTGCACGCTGAAGGATACCGGGCTGACTTTATTGACCCACCTTCTGGTTTGGCATTTTAAAAAAATTATATTTATTCATTCATTTATTTGTTTATTTGAAGGAGTGAGAGAGGGAAAGAGGCAGACACAAACAGAGATGGTTTGGTATGTTTTGGACCATATATAAACAGCACACTTTTGGAAACAGATAAACGTTACAGACATTTCGGATTCTGCATTGATGATCTTGGCTGGTGTAAAATGATCTGTCATAGTCTCTGGAGTACCCACGTGTCTGCAGGAAGGTATCTTGACTAATGCAACACCGGATGGCCATATCATGGAGAAACTAAGTGGAAACTAGCACTAATGTCATTTTATGTGCGGTACTATTTACCTATACTGAGTTGATCTTTATAAACATTGTCAAAGGCTTGAGCTTGTAAAATATGCTTATTTCTGGGCTGGAGAGATGGCTTAGTGGTTAAGCGCTTGCCTGTGAAGCCTAAGGACCCCGGTTCAGGGCTCGATTCCCCAGGACCCATGTTAGCCAGATACACCAGGGGGACACACGCGTCTGGAGTTCGTTTGCAGTGGCTGGAAGCCCTGGCGCACCCATAAGCATGCTCTCTCTCTCTCTCTCTCCCTCTTTCTCTCTCTGTCTGTCACTCTCAAATAAACAAATAAAAATAAACCAAATAATTAAAAAATATACTTATTTCTAAATATTTAATCATTTATGGATTTACAACATTGGCAGGTGATGTGGGATTTTAAAACTGCAAATATTAATTTATATTGAATACATGTTGAACACATTCACATTTTGCAGAATGTAGCAATTAACATGTAACCAGGGAATGTATGATTTCTTATTACTTCTGTGCTTTACTAGAAAAAACCCTTAGAATTAATTACTTTTTTTCCCCCCAAATAAATCACACATTGGCTATAGAAAAACAAAAGACCAAAAAAAAAAAAAAAAAAAAAAAGGAAGGCGAGTCTGACACACAAATGAACTCGAGGCCACACCAAGTCAAATAAGCCAGTTACAAAAAGAGATAGTTCATGATCCCACTCATATGAGGTTCCTAAAGGCACTGAGTTTATAGAGGCAGAAGGTAGAATCATGGGTACAAAGGCTCAGGGTAGAGGTGTAGTTTAACAAGCACAGAGTTTTGGCTTGGGATGATGAGAAAGTAAGTTCTGGAGATGTATGGTGAGGGACCACTGCATAGCAGTGTGAATATGCTTCAAATAGCAATTTTTAATTTAATTTAATTTACTTATTTGAGAGAGAGAAAGAAACACACACACACACACGGAGAGAGAGAGAGAGAGAGAGAGAGAGAGGGAGAGAGAGAGAATGGGCGCACCAGGGCTTCCAGCCACTGCAAACGAACTCCAAACGCATGCGCCCCCTTGTGCATCTGGCTAATGTGGGTCCTTGGGAACTGAACCTAGGTCCTTTGGCTTTGCAGACAAATGCCTTAACCGCTAAGCCATCCCTCCAGTCCCCCTAAAGCAATTTTTTTTGGTTTGTTTTCAAGGTAGGGTTTTATTCTACCCCAGGCTGACCTAGAATTTTCTATGTAGTCTCAGGGTGGCCTCAAACTCAGGGTGATCCTCTTACCTCTGCCTCCCAAGTCCTGGGATTAAAGACATGTGCCATCACTCCTGGCTCCAAAAAGCAATTTTTAAGATCAAAAATTCTAACACAACACAATCCATAGACATATTTTTTGCAGTGTATTTTTTAACTCTTTTGACAACTTCCATAGTATAAACAATATACCATGATCATAATCTCCTTCCACCACTCTCCCTTTCCCCCCTCCCAAAGCCCTCCTCCATTGAATCTCTTCTTTCTAACTAGTCCAGAGACATATTTTATAGTTAATTAATTTTTTTGTGTGTGTGTGTATTTATGGGTACACGAGGGGCTCTTACCACTATAAATGAATGCCTGTCTGGCTTTAATGTGGGTGGCTGAGAAATTAAAACTGGGCTAGCATGCTTTTCAAGGAAGAGCCTTCACTGCTTAACCATTTCCTTAGACCCCCAATCCAGAGATATATTAATTTAATACTTCCACACTGGTGAATGACAGTAGGAAAGAAAACCTTAAAAGGTTTTGGCAGGCTGGAGAGATGGCATAGTAGTTAAGGTGCTTGCCTGTGAAGCATAAGCACCCAGGTAAGCCAGATGCACAAGGTAGCACATGTGTTTGGAGTTCATTTCTAGTGACTAGAGGCCCTGGTGTGCCTATTCTCTCTCTCATAAATAAATAAATAAATAAAATATAAAAAAGGATTTTTCTTCTCAAATGAAACCATTATTTTTTTTTTTTCTCAAAAAACCAGTGAACTTTGCATGTACAGCGAAAACACTGCAGTCATTGGATGGAGCGGAGGTGTTTCGGGCGGCGTTAGTTGATGCGGCAGGATGACGAGACAGCGTGCGCCGTGTAGCGTGCATGGCCTGTATTCGGAACAAGGCTGCCGCGAAGTTGTGTGATTGATACGGGCAAGTGCTGCCAGAAATAGCTTGGTTTAATTATACATTGGGATTTTGAATTAATTTTTAGTTATTGCTTGTTCAAAACCCATTTGTTGTTGCCTAATTTTTCATGACCCCCACATTCAGTTATGTAACCCCATATGGGGTTACCACGCCCAGTTTAAGATGCTGGGCTCTTGGGGCTAGAGAGACGGCCCAGTGTTTAAAGGTGCTTTCTTGCAAAGCCAATTGGCTTGGGCGTGATTCCCCATTACCCGCAGGAAGCCAGATGCTTCATGTGGTGCATGTGTCCAGATCTTGTATGTGGTGGCAAGAGACCCTACTGTGCCCATTCTCTCTCTCTGTGTCTCAAATAAATAAAAATATTATTTTTTTTCTTAAGAAGAGGGGCCAGGGACTTGCTGAGGCCTTCACAACCCCACAGTGAATACCATAACCCCACTGAGGAGGGCCCCAGGAAAATGGAAGCAGGGGCAAGGGAATGAAAGCATATATAACCTGTTATAATAATAAAATGATTTTTTAAAAAAGTAGAATGAATTAGCCAAAACAAAACAGAAGAAGAAGTATGGCTCTAGAGGAATGGTGTATGTGCCTTAACATGGAAGTTTCTGGATACCCTGTCCCAGCATCTCTGTAAGCTCTACTATGGGATCGGTGGGCCATCTCAAGGTCTTTCCTTTTCTTTTCTTTTCTTTTTTTCTTCTCTTTCTCCTCCTCCTCTTTTCTTTTTTTCAAGGTAGTGACTCCTTCTAGCCCAGGCTGACCTGGAATTAAATATGTAATCTCAGGGTGACCTTGAACTCATGGCAATCCTCCTACCTCTGCCTCTGTAGTGCTGGGATTAAAGGTGTGCGCCACCACACCCATCTTTTTTTTTTTTTTTTTGAGGCAGAGTATCACTGTAGCCTAGGCCAACATTGAGCTCATTCTGTAGCTCAGGCTGGCCTTGAACTCACAGTGATTCTCCTACCTCAGCCTCCCAAGTGCTGGGATCATAGATGTGCGCCACCATGCCCAGCAGGGTCTTCTCTTCATTTAATCAGAGTTCTGTTCACTGCAGCCCAAGATTGGGCAGTGATAAGGTCAAGTCAGGAAGGTGTAGGGCACGGTGTGGGCTGGTTTTGGGAGAGACTAGCACCCAGGCCACTTGCTGTTCTCCTATGACCTGCCTCCTTTATCTTCTCTATGTCATGGCTTGTCAGCGATTCCTCTAGTATGTCTTTCTTTTCTTTTTCTGAGGGCGGGTTATAAACACTACATAGCAGACCCTCACGTACAGTTGCTCACACGTGTAAGAGTTCTTTTAAGGCTCATATCTGAAGATGAACTTGCTTGGTTGCACTGTCTGGACATCTTCAGTTCTGGAAATAGTGATAAATTACCCTCCATGTAGTTATATCCACCCGCCCGCCCACCGGTGGTGTTTCAAGTCAGTATTTTTCTCTTTTTCCTCTGTTTTAAAAAGAATCCTTCCATATGCTAACTTAATAGAGACATGCTTTTCTATTTTCTTTAAAAATACAAAGCTTGGGCTGGAGAGATGGCTTAGCAGTCAAGGCACTTGTCTGCAAAGCCCAAGGACCCAGGTTCGATTCCCCTGAACCTATGTAAGCCAGATGTATATGGTGGTGCACACATCTGGAGTTGGTTTGCAGTGGCTAGAGGCCCTGGTACACCCATTCTTTCTCTTTCTCACTCTCATAACTAAACAAAAATAAAATATTGGGCTGGAGAGATGGCTTAGCGGTTAAGGCGTTTGCCTAAAAAGCCATAGGATCCTGGTTTGATTCTCCAGGACCCATGTAAGCCAGATGCACAAGGGGGCGCATGCATCTGGAGTTCTCAGCCCTGGGGAGGCTGCAGTAGGAGGATTGCCAGGAGTACAAGGCCAGCCTAGGGCTGCAAAATGAGTTCCAGGTCAGCCAGCTACAGTGAGAGCCTACCACAAATCACCCCCCCCCCCACACACACACCAACTGCTAAATAAGTAAAGCTTCTCTCTGGCTTCAATTTAGTCTTTAACTGCACTGAAATTTATTTCTATTTGTAGAGCTGGTCAGAAATCTCTTTGTAATCGTTTCATAATTGCCAATTTTCAAACAACAGGTATCTTCTCATTGGTGGGACAAAAACACCCAACCAGATGCAGCTTATGGAAGGAAAGGGCTTATTTCAGCTTCAAATCCAAGGGAAAGTCCCATCATGATGGGAAAAGCACAGGACAGGAAGGAAGTTGGCTCATTGTCACATATCAGCAGAGAGGTAGTACAGACAGTGGACTAGCAATCACTGGCAAGGGAGCTGGACTACAAGATCCCAAGGCCTGTCCCCAGTGACATGCCTCCTCCGGCAAGGCTCCACCTCCTAAAGGCTCCACCAGCTGCGGACTAAGTATGAGATTTAATCACACACATATTATGGAAGACATTTCACACTCAACCCACCACACCCATTGTCTCCCAATAATCTATGTATACAATAATCCCAGTCACTCACTATTATATACATTCAGTTTCCATTTATTTGTGAGTCAACTTCTGGGCTTGTCATTATGTTCTATAAGTTTGTGTATGAGTATCATACTAATTTAATTCGTATAAGTTTATACTCTGTATTTAATTATTATAAGTTTATACTTCATTTTAAATGCATGAGTCTTCTTTGTCTTCCTCAACATTATCTTGCTTAATTCTAGACTTTTGCATTTCATGTCTATATTATTTATATACATTCATAGTATATCAAATTTGATGAAAAATTTAATTGAAATTAAAAAAGTTGTTTATTTTTATTTATTTATTTGAGAGTGACAGACAGAGAGAGAGAGAAAGAGGCAGCTAGTGAGAGAGAGAGTGAGAATGGGTGCGCCAGGGCCTCCAGCCACTGCAAATGAATTCCAGATGCATGTGCCACCTTGTGCATCTGGATTACATGGGTCCTGGGGAATGGAGCCTTGAACTGGGGTCCTTAGGCTTCATAGGCAAGTACTTAACCACTAAGCCATCTCTCCAGCCCCTAATTGAAATTGTTAAACATATTTTATTTATTTGAGAGAGAGATAGAGAGAAATAGGGAGGGAGGGAAGGAGAGAGAGAGAGAGAGAGAATGGGCACACCAGGGCCTCTAGCCACTGCAAACAAACTCCAGACACATGCGCCACCTTGTGCATCTGGCTTACATGGGTTATGGGGAATCGAACCTGGATCCTTAGGCTTCTTAGGCAAGTGCCTTAACTGCTAGGCCATTTCTCCAGCACCCTAATTGAAATTTTGATCCAATATATTGAATATATAGAATTATAAAAATGTCCTTATGTTAATGCTTCCTTATTTTAACATATGTGTTATTAAGTTTGTGGTTGCTGTGACAAATATCCAAGGGAAACAATTTATTGTGACTCACAGTTTCAGAGATTTCAGTCCTTGGTCATCTGGCTCCATTGCAATGGGTCTGTGCTGAGGCAAAACATCATGGAAGCAGATCCTGTTCACCTCACTGTGGCCAGAAAGCAGAAAGAGTCAGAAGAAGGGGTCCAGAGTAGGAGATCGCCCCCACGGGCATGGCCCTCAGTGACTTACTTTGTTCAACTATCCGCCATGTCTGACACTAATGATATCAAAGTTATATGAATATATGTGAATCCATGAAGGGAGTAAGCCACAGGCTCAATCGGAGCCTTAATGATTCAGTTGTTTCTCAATGATTAGACGCATCTGCTTGGAATCAAGTATTTACACATGAGCCATTTGAAGGACACTCCACATATAAACTGTAACAGATGAGAACTGATGACAAACATTTTATGGTTCAAATCTGCTTAAGTTTTGAACACTTGTTCTCCAGTTGTGGTATTGTTTTGGGAGGCTGTGCCACCTTTAGGAGGTGGATCCTAGCTGATAGAAGTAGACCACTATGGTCTGGCCTTTGAAGGGTAGACCTTGGCCCTTTTCTTTGCTCCCTGGTCTGCCATGATGAGAGGAGCCTGCATAACACACTGCTAAATGCCACAGACTCCACCATGTTTTCTTCATCGTGATGTGCTGAAAGCCTCTGAAGCCATGAGTTGAAATAAATATTACGTTGTTTCTATCAGGTATTTTTATCAGTGACATAAAAGTAGCTGATACAGAAAATTACTACCAGGAGTGGGGTCATTGCTGTAACTGTTTATTTAACCATTTGGTTCTTAGGAATGTAGAAGGGTTTGGAGATGTAGGCTACAGAAGTCCTAGCTTGTTGTAAACAGAGCTTATTGGGTGATTATTGTGGGAAGTCAGAAGAACAGAACATTGACAGAAATGCAGACAGTAAGATGGTATTCATGAGGTTTCAGATGGAACAAAGAATTTATTGTGAAATGGACTAGAGGCCATGCATGTTAATGTCTGGCAAAAAAATTTGTGTGCACTGTCTGCATCCTGAAAATTTGAATGGTCTAATTAATTTGGCAAAGGAAATTTCAAGATAGCATGACATGCAGGTGGCTTATTTATTTATTTATTTTGACACTTTCATGCATGTATATGATGCATTTTGATCCCATTCTACTCTCCTCTCTCCCCAATTACCTCCTCCTCCTCCTCATTCTTCTTCCTCTTCTTCCTCCTCCTCCTCTTCCTCCTTCTCCTCTTCTTTTTCTTCTTCTTTTCTGAGGTAAGGTCTCACTCTGGTCCAAGCTGACCTGGAATTCACTATGTAGTCTCAGGGTGGCCTCAAACTTACAGTGATCCTCCTACCTCTGCCTTCCTAGTGCTGGGATTAAAGGTGTGCACCACCATGGTGGGCTTTCCCCAATTACCTTCTATCATCCTCATTGTTTTTTTGAGGTAGGGTCTCACTCTAGCCCAGGCTGACTTGGAATTCACTATGTAGTCTTAAAGTGGCCATGAACTCACGGTGATCCTATCTCTGCCTCCTGAATGCTGGGATTAAAGGCACGTGCCCCCATGCTCAGCTATTTTTTAAAAATATCTTTTGACTTCTTGATTTAAATTAGGCTCACTTGCATAATTGTGAGTGGGAGGTTATTTTACTAGAGAGCAGAAAACCTTCCAGTAGCTATCCCACTGAAGGACATGACTTCCCCTCTCCCAAGGTGTGGGGGCCCTTGGACCCCTCCATCATCTATGATGAAATCCTGATAGGTCCAATGTTATTGACTTATTTTTGGCACACAAGTGTGTCATATGTGTGGTGTGCTGTGTGTATGCACTTTTGTGTGTAGATGCATGTTCCTTGTGTGCACATGTGCAGAGGCCAGTGCTTTTCGGGATTCAGCTGGACATAGAGCTGTAGGAGTTAACGTTTGTCCTGTTGGGTTTCGATCTTTCCTTGCTAGCCCCCTGCTTTCCCTGTTTGGGAGTGAGAATATTTACTCTGCACTATTGAATACTGGAAGTTTGTAACTCTCTTTTTCACCAGGAAGAGTTGGGAGCTCTCATAGTCTACTAGGTAAGCCTCCAGACATTCCTTTCTTTCTTTTTCAACTTTATTTATTGATTATTTATTTATGAGAGAGAGAGTATGGGTACATGCTCGTTCTCTCTCTCCATGTGTGTATCTCTCTGCTTGCAAATAAATAAACAATAATTTTTAATGAAAGTTAAAAAAAAAAGACCCCTCCCTAAGGTTATAAAAAGTAAACCACTGCTTTTGGGGAAACTCTTCTGCCATTTGAGATGCCTCCAAGTCCTGCAGTGTGTGCGTGTGTGTGTGTGTGTGTGTGCGTTTGTTTGTGTGTGTTCCAGAGATGCGGCTTCCCTGAGTCAACACCTATGTTGGGGTGGGCTTCTCCTGTCACCCATGTTCCTGTAAGCAACCCCTTGCCCTGCTCTGTAAGGAGCCCAATGTACTCATTGCCTCACCAAAACTGGTTTTGGTGCCATTGGGCTTTTGGTTTGTCATCTGTGCCCTACCTGGTGTGAATATGCATGTGTTTGCAGCTCCCCAGGAAGAAAGTTACACACAACAGATTGGGAAGGGAAAGGCAAAACAAAGGAGGGATGGAGGAGATCAAGAAAACGTGAGAGGGAGGAGAGGGTAGAAGAAAGATGTTGTAGTTACCTTCGTGTTGCTGGGACAAAACACTGAATCAAAAGCAGCTGGTGGGAGGAAAGGGTTGATTTTGGCTTATAGTCTGGAGGGGAAGCTCCATGATGGCAGGGGACAGCATGGCATGAGCAGAGGCTGGACATCACTTCTTTTTTACTTATGCCTTTTGTTTATTTTTATTTGTTTATTTGAGAGTGACAGACAGAGAAAGAGGGAGGGAGGGAAGAGAGAGAGAGAGAGACAGAGAATATGAGTGCATCAAGGCCTCCAGCCACTGCAAACGAACTCCAGATGCATGTGCCACCTTGTGCATATGGTTTACGTGGGTCCTGGGGAATCGAGCCTCATACCGGAGTCCTTAGTCTTCACAGGCAAGTGCTTAACCACTAAGCCATCTCTCCAGCCCTCTTATGATTTTCTATTTACAACTTCCATAAATACTGTACCATGATCATAATCTTCTCCTACCACATCCCTCCCCCCCCACCCAAGTCCTCCTTCCATCAAATCCCTTCTTCTTTCCAACTAATATCTCTTCTATTTGTCACCATTTTCCCCCTCCCATGAAGCAGGCAGGCATTGTGTAAGTAGCATCAGCACTGTGAGGTTATGAATATCAAGGCCACGTCGTATCTGGAAGACAGTGTTGTCAGCACTTTTCCTCTTCCTTTGACTCTTATATTCTGTCCACCACCTCTTCTGCAATGATCACTGAGCCTTGGAGAATGTGATAGAGGCTGGACATCACTTCTTGACACAGCAGGTGACAAACAGTAGCAAGATTGTGAGCTGAACTAGCAAATTGGGGAGTTCATAAACCTCAAGGTTCACCCTCCAGTGAAACACTTCCTCCAGCAAGATTCCACCTACCAAATTGTTACCAGCTAGGGACCAAACACTGGAAACACATGAGTTTATGGGAGACATCTAATTCAAACTACCACAAAGGAGAAAAGGAGGAGAAGAAAAAGAGGTTGGGAATGAATAACTGTGAAAGATACAATTTGCAGTTCAGAAAATAAACTGCATTTTAAATTAGCATTTAAGAAGGCATTATGTCACCAAAACTCAGCATGCCAAATAAGTAGCAATTAGAGAATGAGATATAGATTTTACAAATTAAAAATAAAAGCATATGAAAAAATCAAATGGATGCCCTGGACAATAAAGACAGTGAAGCATCTCAGAATACAGATAAAAGATAGCACTATGAGCAATGAAACTCGAGGCATACAGAGTGGTCCAGAAGGCATGACGGTCACCTGACAGGAATTCCATTCCAGAGAGTGATGAAAGGAAACAGAAGGGAAGAATTTATAATTAAACCAGTTTTTGAAATTTTCTGGGGCTGAAGAGATGGCTCAGAAGTTGAGACACTTGCCTGCAAAGTCTAATGACCCAAGTTTGACTCCCCAGTTCCCATGTAAAGCCAGATGCACAAAGTGGTGCATGCATCTGGAATCTATTTGCAGTGGCTGGGGCCCTGATGTGCCATTCTCTCTGTCTGTTTCTCTTCTATCTCTCTCTGCTTGCAAATAAATAAATAAAATATTTATTAGGAAAGTTAAAAAATTTCTAGAGTTGAAGTACACAAGTTTATAGACTAAAAGATTAACTACTGTGAGTTTTTTCAAAATGGGAAGATCCTGAAGAAAGGAAGCAAAAGAAGAAAGAAAGGAAAAGCAAAAAGAAAAAGAAAGTATCAACTATAAGAGGATAATATTCAGACTTCATACTCACAGCCCTGAATGCTAAAATGCATCATGAAGCAAATGATTTCAGAGTTCTGAGGAAAAGTGATTTTTCAGCTGAATTGTCTGCATTTAGAAAAGTTATCAATTATGTGAGATATTTTCAAAAGCTATGAGGATATACAGAATGTATATCTTACAAGTTCTTACTTAGGACTTTTATTTTTTTTAATTAATTAATTTTTTTTTGGTTTTTCGAGGTAGGGTCTCACTCTAGCCCAGGTTGACCTGGAATTCACTATGTAGTCTCAGGGTGGCCTCGAACTCACGGCGATCCTCCTACCTCTGCCTCCTGAGTGCTGGGATTAAAGGCGTGTGCCACCACGCCCGGCTGTACTTAGGACTTTTAAAGACGATCTTCTGGTAATAATGAGGGAGAAAACCAAGAAAGAAGCTAAAGGCTTAGGTCTAAACCCAGGAGAACATGCTGTGAGAGTTCCGGGAGCGCTAAGGAACTGTGCAGAAGGGCAGTGTGGAAGTCAGGTGGGCCGGGGACTGCGCTGTAAGGACACTCTTGACGAACAAAATGGTCTCAACTGAATGCTTCGTGTGATGGAGAGTTCATGGTGGGGAGGGAGGAAAAGATTATAAAAAAGACAATTAGTGCAAGGGAAAAAAGGCAATTATAAACTTACAGAAAGCCATAAAGTCGACAACCAAAGAGACATAATCCTGCATTACTACAGCAATCATATAAATATCCTCCTCTATTTTCAGATTTTAGAATATTTCCATAGATAAAGAATTGAAGATTTGGGCTGGGGAGATGGCTCAGCAGTTAAGGCGCTTGCCTACAAAGCCAAAGAACCCAGGTTCGATTCCCCAGGACCCATGTCAGCCAGATGCACAAGGTGGCACATGTGTCTGGAGTTCGTTTGCAGTGTCTGGAGCCCTGGAATGCCCATTCTCTCTCTCTCTCTGCTTCTCCCTCTTAAATAAATAAAATAAAAATAATTGAAGATTTATTTATATGTGCCAAATGACAGGATGTAAACATTACTGCTGTTTTCAGTGTAAATTACAGATGTCAGAAGTTGAAGGTGGGTATGAGGAAATGAGCTAGGAAAATATAGAAGCTCTAAAATTTTTATAAAATAGTAATTTAAGAAGTACTAGGGGCTGGAGAGATGGCTTAGCAGTTAAGGTGCTTGCCTGCAAAGTCTAAGGGCCCAGGTTTGACTCCCCAGAACCCACATTAACCAGGTGCACATGGTAGCACATGTGTCTGGAGTTTGTTTGCAGTGGTTAGAGGCCCTGGCACACTCATTCTCAATCTCTCTAATAAATAAATAAAAATAAATATAAAAATAAGTACTAGCAATACTTGAACAGATAAGACATTGAAATATAAGTATACATATATTATAAGTATATTAATATGTATGTTAGACACATAAAACTAACAGTGATAAAATTATTTGGGAAAAATAGGTTGTTGCCATTACTTTCTTGTTGCTGGGACAAACATGTATCTGGAGTTTGTTTGCAATGGCAAGAGTTTCTTGTGTACCCATTCTCTTTCTGTTCTTGCAAATAAGTAAATAAAAAATATTTTTACAGAGTTCTTATATATATATATATTTCCAACCAGAGAGAGAGAGAGAGAGAGAGAGAGAGAGAGAGAGAGAAAAGAGAAAGACAGAGAGAATGGGCATGCCAGGGCCTCTAGACACTGCAAACTCCAGATACATGCACCACTTTGTACATCTGGTTTACGTGGGTACTGAGGAATCAAACCTAGATCCTTAGGCTCTGCAGGCAAGTGCCTTAACCACTAAGCAATCCCTCCAGCCCCTAAAAATATTTTTTAAATGCCCAGAGAGACAAAGTGACCCACTCTTTTCTCTCTCTCTTTCTTTCCTTTCTTTCTTTCTCTCTCTCTCTTTTCTTTCTTTCTTTTTTTTTTTGGTTTTTCAAGGTAGGGTCTTGCTCTAGCTCAGATTGACCTGGAATTCAGTATGAAGTCTCAGGGTGGCCTTGAACTCACAGAGATTCACTTACCTCTGCCTCCTGAGTGCTGGGAATAAAGGTATGCGCCACCATACCCGGCTCATTTCTCTCTCTTTAGGGGGCATCAGAAATAGCACCTTGGGGTCTGGAGAGATGGCTCAATGGTTAAGATGCTTGCCTGCATAGCCTCAGAAGCGAGGTTCAATTCCTTATTACCCTTGTAAAGCCAGATGCATAAGGTGGTACATGTGTCTGGAGTTTGTTTACAGTGGTTAGAGGCCCTGGTATACCCATTCTCTCTCTTTCATAAAAGAAAAAAAAATCAAATATGTTAAAAAATGAAATAGCTTCCAGGCATGGTGGTACACACCTTTAATCCCAGCACTCAGGAGGCAGAGGTAGGAGGATCGCTGTGAGTTCAAGGCCACCCTGAGACTATATAGTGAATTCCAGGTCAGCCTCAAACCTACCTCAAAAAACAAAACAAACAAGCAAACAAACAAACAACAACAACAAAAAACGAAATAGCACCATGCTTATTTATTCATGTGTTATTATGTGTTTGTATAACTCCTACTATGTTCCTTATAAGCCAGTGAGACTTGCCCAGGTCTTCATGGAGACAGACCTAAATTGGCATGGGATTATGCATTACAAGTGGTACTAAAAAGAAAGAACGTAAGATGGAATTGCTATTGTTAGGTCAAGGGGTTCCTTTCAGTATGAATGACATGTAAGTTCAGGAATGAGTAGGGCCACGGCTGGCTGAGGCACAAAAGAGCCATGTTCTAGAAGAGGCAGCCGCATGTGCAAAGGTCCTGAGTGGGAAGAACTGAATGTACAACAGTTGAACATGTACCTGCAGGTCTTGTTAGGGTGCTGGCTCTGACTCAGCACTTCTGGAGAGGGGCAAAATCTCTGAGTTGTCTACCAGCTCCTAGGTGATGCTGGGACAGCTGGTCTGAAGCTCAGATTTGCACAGGTTAGTGGATCTGAGAGACTTTAAAAAATATTTTTAGGGCTGGAGAGATGGCTTAGTGGTTAAGTGCTTGCCTGTGAAGCCTAAGGACCCTGGTTTGAGGCTCGATTCCCCAGGACCCACGTTAGTCAGATGCACAAGGGGGTGCACGCATTTGGAGTTCGTTTGCAGTGGCTGGAGGCCCTGGCGTGCCCATTCTCCCCCCCTCCCGCCTCTTTCTCTGTCTGTTGCTCTCAAATAAACAAATAAAAATAAACAAAAAAATTAAAAAACTATTTTTATTGGGCTGGGTGTGGTGGCGCACACCTTTAATCCCAGTACTCAGGAGGCAGAGGTAGGAGGATCACTGTGAGTTTGAGGCCACCCTGAGACCACATAGTGAATTCCAGGTCAGCCTGAGGTAGAGCAAGACCCTACCTTGAAAAGTAAAAACACAAAAATTATTTATTTATTTGAGAGATGAGGATGATAGATACATAGATAGATAGGATGAATGAGTGAGTATGGGCACACCAGGGCCTTCTGCCACTGCAGAAGAACTCCAGATACACATGCCACCTTGTGCATCTGACTTTATATGGCTACTGGGGAATTGAACCTGGACCTGTAGGCTTTGCCAACAAGTGCCTATAACTGCTGAGCCATCTCTCTAGCCCCTGTGAGACTTTTGAAGGCTGAGCTGAGTGTGGTGGCACACACCTTGAATCCCAGCACTTGGGAGGCAGAGGTAGGAGCATTGCTGTGAGTTGAAGGTCAGCCTGGAACTAGAGTGAATTCTAGGCCAGTCTGGGCTAGAGCGAGACTCTACCTTGAAAAACAAACCAAAACAAAAGGTCATGAAGATCAATGGTAACAGAGTGATGACTGGCAAGGAGAGTAGAGGAAGACCAGCTCATGCAGGGGCCTGGGTGCCACCTTCTACATGTATGTGTGTATGTGGGAAGCCACACTGTGAAGTGGTAATTGATGGATGGCTATTTATTTGCATGTGTATGTGCACGCGCGTGCGTGTGTGTGTGTGTGTGTATGGGTGTGCCAGGGTCTCTTGTCACTATAATCAAATCAAATGCCTGTCGAGCTTTATGTGAGTGGCTTGGGAATTGAACCTAGGTAGGCAAAATTGTAACCAAGTGTCGTTAACCACTGAGCCATCTCCTCATCACCGAGGGATGCTTCTGAAACGCCCTGCAATGCAGCTGAGCATCTGGTGGTTGGATCAGACACACTCTTGGCACTTGACACCTCATTCCTCTATGCTGGAGTACCTGAAAGAACCAAGGGGTTGCCAGAGGTATTTCAGCAAGAGGCTGGCAAAGCCATCAGCCAGAAATTCACTCTGCCCCCCCCCCCCGCCTTTCCCTCTGGTGTGCCCTTCACACTTGCGCTGGGTCTTGCCTGCTCTGCCACACTTTCCCTGCCACCGTGATGGAACTTCCTCTTAAAACTGTAAGCTGAACCACAGTGCTGAGAAGAAGTGACAGAGGAGTGCTCAGCACCGAAACATCTCTATCGCACCCTCCAAGGCTCAGCATCCATTGCAGAAGAGGTGGCAGGAAGAATGTAAGAGCCAAAGGAAGGGTAGGACTCCTTACAACGTGCTCCCTCCAGACGTAAAATGGCCTGGATATCCATGACCTCATAGTGCCTGACATTACCTACACAAGACCAACATAAGAGGAGGAAAAGATCATGACATCAAAATAAAAGAGAGACTGATTGGGAGGGGGAGGGGATATGAAGGAGGGCAGATTTGTGAGGGGGGGGATGAGGGAGGGAGGGAATTACCATGGTTTATTGTCTATAATTATGAAAGCTCTCAATAAAAAGTTTTTTTTTATATAAAAAAACAAACAAAAACAAAAAGTGTAAGCTGAACTAGGCCCTTCTTCCTATCAGATGCTGGTCTAGTGTTTTGTCCCAGCAACGGGGGAGTGACTGCTACAACGCTCTGAGCACCTTCTGCACACATCTTCAGGATTCACACAGGTGAAATGCCAGCCCGAAGAGCCGAAGATGGAGAAAGTTCCCTTGTTTTAAGCAAACTAATAGTATGTTAGGTTAGAGTAGCCGAATACAAGCCAGAAAAAGAAAAAAAAAAAAAATTACCTTTGGATAAAGAAAATTCTCCATGGAGGGAAAAATGAGCACGGTTTTTCTGCTCAGGTCTTCACTGACCTTTTCCCCTTCTGTCTGTCTGTCTGTCTGTCTGTCCTTCTGGGTCATGGTCATTTCTAGCCAACAACAGGATGCCCTCCCTTTTCTCAGCTACAAACAAGCCTGGAGCCACTCTGTCTGTGCCCCGCCTCTGTTTAAAGGAACAGACACCCATTTCTCACCAAGGAACTGTTAGGTAAACAATAATATATTTTTTTAAACTCAGAAAGTGGCTCAATGTACCCAGCATGGAGTGAATGTCTCAGGCATTCCCTGGCCAGTCTCAGGACAAAGGCCTCCAGAGGAGGAGACTTCTCTTCTTTAGAAGAGTAAAAGAGGCCAACAGGAAACAGGCCCAAGGGGGTCGGAGCCCTGAGGCTACACACAGCAGCTTTGTCTCTGCCTGAAGGACCTGAGATGCTCTAGTCTCCCCCCTGCCCTAACCTCCCTCCACCTGACCTCAGTGCACCCTCACGATGACCCTAGGAGCCAGGCTTCCTCACCCCTTGCTTCACAGATGGGCAAAACCGAGGCCTGGAAGATGAAGTAACTTGCCCCCGGTCACAAAGAAAAAAGTTCACCTCAGGACTCAAACTCAAGTCTGGCTGACTTCCTAGATTCCGATTAAAAAAAAAAATTATTTATTTGAGAGAGAGAGACAGACAGAGAGAGGGGGAGGGAGAGAATGAGAGGGAGAGGCAGATAGAGAATGGGCGCACCAGGGCCTCTAGCCACTGCAAATGAACTCCAGATGCATGCGCCCCCTTGTGCATCCCTTCCCTCTAGGCAAGAAGCCTTTCCTATGGACCTTACACACTGGGTACTGGAGAATCAAACCTGGGTCCTTTGGCTTTGCAGGCAAGCGTCTTAACCACTAAGCTATCTCTCCAACCCTAGATTCCAGATTTTTGAGTGCCCCAGAGCCTTTGCAAGAAATGAAAGGGTCCCCTTCCAGCTCTGGAGGCCCATTAAATGGGAGGGAGGTGCTCTGGGTCCCAGTGGGTTCAGGGATAGGGCTGGGGTTCCCTGGGCCCCCACTCAAGTACCCACTACAGTCAATTTCAATAAAAGAACAAAACTCAGCCTGCCTTCATCTCCACCCACAGACGGACACTTTCAGATTTCCCTCAGCAGAAATCTTCCTACCCCTTCCTTTCTTTCCCCCCTTCCTCTTTTGATTTTTATTTACATTTTGTGTGTATGTATGGTATCAATGTATATGTGTGTGCAGTTGCATGTGTGTGTGTATGTCAGTGTGGAAGCCAGAGGTTGACATCAGGTGTCTTTCTCAAAACCTCTTCACCTTTGTTTTTTTTTTTTTTTTTTTTTTTTTTTTGCGGGGGGTGGGGAGTGGGCTTTTCAAGGTAGGGTCTTATTAGCCCAGGCTGACCTGGAACTTACTGTGTAGTCCCAGGCTGGCCCCTAACTCACAGCCATCCTCTTGCTTCTGCCTCCTGAGTACTGCGATTATAGGCGTGCGCCACCGTGCCCGGCTCCCACCTTAGTTTTGAGACAGGGCGAACCTGGACTAGCTAGGCCTGTGGATTCTGCTTCCATTCCCACAGCACGCTGCTTCATAGAGCTGGCCATGCTTCCCCAGTGCTGGGGTTACAGGCATGCCCCACCACACCTGGCTTTACAGTTTTTTTTTAAGCCTTTTTATTTATTTGATGATGGATAGATATGTAAAGACAGACAGACAGTATAGGTGCACCAGGACCTCTTTTTGCAAACAGCACCAGATACCTGTGCTGTTTGTGCCTGCTGGCTTTGTAAGCAAGTACTTTTAAAAAAAAATTTTAATTAATTAATTTATTTGAGAGAGTGAGAGAGAAAGAGGCAAAGACAGAGAGAGAGAGAGAGAGAGAGAGAGAGAGAGAGAGAGAATGGGTGACCCAGAACTCCAGACGTATGCACCACCTTGTGCATCTGGCTTACATGGGTCCTGGGGAATTGAACCGAGGTCCTTCGCTTTGTCGGCAAACGTCTTAACCACTAAGCCATCTCTCTAGCCTGTAAGTAAGTACTTTTGACCACTGGGCCATCTGCCCAGCCCCTCAAGCCTGGCTTTTAGGTGGGTGCTGGGGACTCTACCCCGGGAGGTCCCCATGCTTGCATAGCAAGCACTCTGCCAGCTGAGCTGTCTTAGCAGCCCCCACCCTGTGTTCTTCTGAGCCTTACCCGCTGCCATCCCTGGCGATCATTAGCTCCATGTCCGTGTGCTCATCTGTTCCTAACAACAAAGCAGCAATGCCAGAAGAATAAAACTACAGAATGTTTTCTCAAATCTAATAGAAACGGCGGCTGTCTTCTGATGGCAGAGGAATGTGTAACGCAGTACCGCTGGCTTTGGGCCAAGGCAGGCCTGGGTTCAAGAGCAGATGCTAGGGGAGGGGTGTCCCTAGGAAAGCCCCTATCCATTTCAAGCCTTATTTCTCCATTGCCAAACCTGCCCTGAGGGCCAGTGAAAGGGCTTCTCCATGACCCTCACAGAGCCTGCATGGGGCAGCATTCTTGTACAGACAGAGAGCGTGGTGGTTTGACTCAGGTGTCCCCCATAAACTTATGTGTTCTAGGTGCTAGGTCCCCAGAGGGTGGCAATTTGGGAACTGGATCCTCCCGGAGGTGGTGAATTGGATCCTCCTGGATCCTCCTGGAAGGGTGGGCTTTTGGGTGTTATAACCAGCTTCCCCTTCGTAAGGTTTGGGAGTGACCAAAACCACGGAGACCACTCTGAGGCAAAGATGGAAGCTTTTATTTGGGAAAAGCACAAGCTTCCAGGGTTGACTCACAAGAGAGGAGCACAGCCAACCTGAGTTTCCAGATATTGGGCTTTATAGGGCTTTACGGTTGGGGAAAAGGTAAGGAAGGGAAAAATATTGAATAAAAGAGGTTTCTTTAGGGGAGATCTAAGATAGCCAGGATGTGAGGCAAGAACAGTGACCAGGAGACTTGGGAGATAAGGAGGCAGGAAACCATGACCTGGGGGCATTGTTAGGCAAGGAAGGGATAATGGCTGGGCAGTTTCTTGAGGAATGTGGATAATCCACTTCCTTATGTTTCTGTCACCATTCTGTTGTCCCTGGTGACTCCATCTTGGGAGCCCATCCGTGTCTTGTGAAGGTAGAGTCAGTCATTGTGAAGTTATGAATACCACGGCCACTTTGTGTCTGGAAGACAGTATCACTGAGCGCTCCTCCCCTTCCTTTTGGCTCTTACATTCTTTGTTTTAAACTAATTATGTACCTTACTATATGAACATATCACATGTTGGTCACATTCCTCTTAGGTTTTACTTTTATATCCCTTCTCTCCCACCCCCATCCCATTGAGGGCCCTCCTCAGTGGAGTTATTGGTGTTCACTGTGGAGTCATGAAGGCCTCAGTGCGTCTCTGCGGGGGTGGGGACCATGCCTCGGGATATGCCTACCCACTATGTGCTTTTACAGTCTTCCCACCACCTTTTCCACAATTGTCCCTGGAGGCTCCTGGAGGATGTGATAGAGATGTCTCATTTTGTGCTAAATACTCCGCTGTCACTTTTTCTCTGCACTTTGGTGAGTTTTGAGTCACCCCAGTGGTCACCACTATCTGAAGAGAGAAGCTTCTCTAACAAGAAGTGAGAATAAACCGGGTGTGGTGCTCAGCCTCGAAGTACAGAGGGAGTTCCAGGTCAGCCTGGGCAAGGGTGAGACCCTACCTCAAAAACTAAACAAAACAAAGCCTAACAATAAGTAAATAAACAAAATATATCCTTTGGGGCTGGGTGTTGTGGCACATGCCTTTAATCCCAGCATTTGGGAGGCAGAGGTAGGAGGATCGTTGTGAGTTCAAAGCCAGCCTGGGACTACAGAGTGAGTTCCAGGTCAGCCTGGACTAGAGAAAGACCCCACCTCAAAAAAAAAACAAACCAAACCAAACCAAACCAAACCAAACCAAACCAAACCAAACCAAAGAAGTGAGAGTAGCACTAATCTATGGGTATAAATATAAGCATTGAGAGGGTTGTTTGGTGGGTATAATATGCCAATTTAGCCAAACAATAGTAGGGAGCTTCCTGAGTCTTAATTAGCTTCCCTCCAGGAAGCAACGTTTCGATTCAGACGAAGTTGCTATCGAACACCTGTAATAAAGGAAGTACTAGGACTTGGTATTTTATGGTTAACAGATGATCCAACCCTGAGGTGGGGGTGTAGGGGCACTGTGCTGGGAGAGAGATAGGGTGAAACATGGTTGGGTTTGAGGTGGCAGCAATATTTCAGGTGTAGGAAAGGCTGTTCTGAGGGTCAGGAGAGAGGTTGAGTGGTGGCCTGGAAGCAAATGGACGGTGGGTAGGGTCTTGACAGCATCACTGTGTGTGACAGTGACCATGGAAGACAATCACCACTGGCCCTGGGTATCGGGAAGTCTTTGATGTAGTTCTACGCCAGAGGGTTATGAAGGTATAGCAGATTCCTGGGGGAACAAATCTGGAAGGCCAAGCTGCCTCGGGGGCTATGACTTTGTAGGTGCCGGTGAGGGGCAGGGAGGCTGTGTTAGTTTCAGTGTCAAGTGTCCCCCACAGTCTCAAGTGTTTGTGACTAAGCCTCAGATTCGATCCCCAGCTGGCAGAGCCTTTGGGAGGTGGAGCCTTGCTGGAGGAGGTGAGTCACTGGGACTCAGCTCTGAGCCCTGAACTTAGGCTATCTCCACCCAGATATGTGGTAAGATGTAAGCCAGCTTCCTGCTTGTGCCATGCTTTCCCTGTCATGGTGAAAGCTCCCTCTTGAAGCCGTAAGCCTGAAACGAGCCCTTTCCTTTCACAAGCTGGTTAGGCGTTTTGTCCCAGCAACTAAGAAGGTAACTGTATAAGAGGCCAATCTGGAGAGAAGGAAGCATGAAGCAGACATCCAGGAAAAGGTGCAGATGGAGGAGGATGCAGGTGGAAAGAGAGCAAGAACACGAGAAATCATCTCACACACAGTTCCTGGTCTCTGTGGCGTGACTGTGCTTAGTGCAGTCTGATTCTGCGAGGTGCCCTCAAGTACCAGGAGCAAGTTTCTCTCTCACTCCGCGGGAGGCAGGGTTGGGAGGGGGAGTGTCCGCGCCAATCTCAGGCCCCTTTGCTGGAGGCGGGTTCAGTGAATGTCGGCGGGTCCACACCTCAGTCTGCTCATAGCCAACTGGTCGTTTGGCATGGAAAGAGACCCACAACCTCCTGTACAGCCAGAAGAGCAGGCTCCAGGGCCACCCATCAACTACGATGAGCCCATCCGTGTGGAGTGTGGTTTGTGCACGTGTCTGTGAGTGGCAGGTGCCTTGGGAACAAGCTGTGCAGAATCACATCAAGCCTTCTCTGGCAGAAGAGATTTGGACTCTGTTTTTTTAATGTTTAATTTTTATTTATTCATTTATTTGAGAGAGAAAGAGGGACAGAGAGCGAGAGAATGAGCGTGCCAGGGCCTCCAGCCACTGCAAACGAACTCCAGACGCATGCGCCCCTTTTTGCATCTGGCTAATGTGGGTCCTAGGGAATCGAACTTGGGTTCTTTGGCTTTTCTTTCTTTCTTTATTTGATAGAGAGACAGAGACAGAGGCAGATAGAGAGAGAAGGGGCATGCCAGGGCCTCTAGCCACTGCAAATGAATTTCAGACAGAAGTGCCACTTTGTGCATCTGGCTTTACACGGGTACTGGGGAATCGAACCTGGGGAATTGAACCTGGGTCCGTATGGTTTGCCAGCAAGTGTCTTAACAGCTAAGCCATCTCTCCAGCTCATGGACTCTGGTTTTTGAATGTTCTCACAGTAGGTGACTCGTGTAAATCGACAATGAGCAGTTTTCCCCTTTAAAATCCATGAGTAGCAGATGCAGAAAAAAATTGAAGACTAGCACCTCCTGCCAAGCTTCTCGATTAGGAAGAAAGCCCTAGGCTGACTCTTTCTTCCTTTTTTTTCTGTCTCTTTTTCTTCCTTTCTTCCTATCTTTTCCCTCCCTTTCTTCCTTCCTTCCATTCTATCTTCCTCCCTCCCTCCCTTTTAAAAAAATATTTTTAATTTAATTAATTAATTTATTTTTATTTATGTATTTGAGAGAGAAAGAAAGAGAAAGAAAGAATGGGTATGCCAGGGCCTCCAGCCACTGCGAATGAACTCCAGATGCGTGTGCCACCTTGTGCATCTGACTAATGTGGGTCCTGGGGAATTGAACCAGGGTCCCTTGGCTTGGCAGGCACACGCCTTAATTGCTAAGCCATTCTTCCAGCCCCAGGATGCCTTTTTCTTAGGAATGCAAGAGTAGTGTATACAGAAATATGAAAATGATTTAATGAAAGAAACAAAAATGTTAATTCATTACATAAACACAATAAAACACAATTAGTCCTTCTAATAGATGCAGAAAAGCAATTTTGTCATTTGACATCAAGGTCAAAGCTTAGTAAACTAAGTATGGAAAGGAATGTTCTTAATAGGATGGTAAGTCATCAAAAATTTACAGTAGAGCTGGACAAATGGCTTAGCAGGTAAGTTGCTTGCCTGCAAAGCCAAAGGACTCAGGCTCGCTTCCCCAGGACCCATGTAAGTCAAGGTGGAGCATGTGTTTGTAGTTTGTTTGAAGTGGCTGGAGGCCATGGCGCACCCATTCTCTTTCTCTGTCTCTCTCTCTCTCCTTTCCCTCTCTTAATTAATTTAATCAAATATTTTAAAAAATCTACAGTAGGCTGGGCATGGTGATGCATGCCTTTAATCCCAGCATTATGGAGGAAGAGGTAGGAGGATGGCTATGAGTTCGAGGCCAGACTGGGACTGCAGAGCAAGTTCCAGGTGAGCCTGTGCTAGAGTGAGATCCTACCTTGATAAAACAAAATTCTACAGTAGTTGGGCATGGTGGCTTATGGCTGAGGTCAGCGGATCACTATGAGTTCAAGGCTACCCTAGAGCTACAGAGTGAATCCTGCTGAGTCTGGGCTTGAGAGAGTCCCTACCTGAAAAAACAAAACAAAACAAAACGAAAGTCTGCAGTAATTTAAAGAACACTTAATTTCAGAGGTTAGAAGCAATTCCTTTTAGTCAAAGGTGACTAAACTCAGAAATTCCATATCATTGTCTTGGAATCTGAGTTTACGTGAGAACCATACAGGAGCACTCAAATCTGACTGATGTGGTCTCTTTTGATTTAGAGCTTCCTAACTTTCAAGTGTTACAAATACTTTACAAGGACCCAGTATCACACGTAAACTTTAAAACTGGAATGATTTTTACATCCTATTCATCAGGCTGAGTGAGAAAGCCAGATTAAAGGGCACCTATTGAATTCTAGAACATTTAATTGACTTATAGTAACAGAAAGCAGATTAGTATCAACGGCTGCTTGAGGACTCTAGCTGCAAGATACCAGGAAGCTCTGGTGAGGGGAACAAGGGAGAACTTATAAAGGAGATGTTTGGCTCTCTTGATTTTCATGATGGTTTCACAGATATATACATACTAACGGTGCATTTTATTGTTAGTTATTTAAGAGAGAGAGAAACAGAGGGTGAGGAAGAGAGGGAAGGAGGGAGGGAGAGAATGGGTGCACCAGGGCCTCTAGCCACTGCAGACGAACTCCAGGCACACGCACCACTGCATCACCATGCGCATCTGGCTTTTTTTGTTCCTCCCTCCTTTCCTTCCTTCCCTTTTTTCCTTCCAAAAGACGTACCCATGCGTATGTGCTCAAAGGCACCCACAACCAAGGGGAGGACACAGACACAGCATAGGGTGGGACGAGGATTTAGGGAGGTGGAAGAATCTTAGGCACGGTGCTGGGATCGGCTCTGGGCAGGAGGAGGGGGAGTGCCCCTTTTGTGCAGCAGGAGGGAAGGAGGGAAGGAGCGAAGGCTGGAAAGAGCGCACATGTGCAGGGCTGTAGGTGGGGTGGCAGGAAGGCGAGGGCGTCCATTCCCGATTGCTTCTATTTTCTCTGCAGAGGAGGAGGTGAGGTCATCCCATCAGGGTCAGATGAGCAGCTTCCTGGGCTGGGGGATAGAAGGGCCTAGTGGAGGGGAAATTGGGAGGCATCATGGGAATAGAAGAAAGGTCAGTGGGGACAAATAGAGAGATGGACAATCTTTGTTCAGGGGCAGCTGCTATCAGAGGCCTTTCCTTTGCCTTGGCACCTGTCCATGCAGCCCGGGGAGCTTTCACTGGTCTAGTTCTAGTGTCCATAGCTGGGGACAGACAAGGTACTCTGTAGGGTTGACGCCAAAGCTGCACGGTTGTATGGGTTAAATGGAACCAGGGAACAAGGCGGTGAGGGGGTTCTTAACAACAACAGAGATCAGCTTAAGAGAAGGATCATGACAAGAGCCTAGCAAGGGAGGAAGGAAACTCAGCATACAGGAACGGAAGGCTTAGGGGGAATGTGGTAGTTGTAAGCCCGCAGAGGTGTGAGGATGGTGGCTAACCTGGTCAGGAAGGATGGGTTGTTGGTGAAGCCCGGGGCTTGGTGCTGGAACAGTCCCATTGTGATCATGCGGTGGACAGTGAAAGCGGAGGTGAGTCAGGGTCATTGGTTGAAACCAGAACAGTGGATGGACCTTGGATAGAGCCGGAAGTGTGAGAGCAGGAGGCTCTGGGGAAGCCACGTGGGGAGGTGTGGGAGTTAATTTTCTGAGCTCAAGGAAGGAAGGAAGGGTTTATTTTGGATTGTAGTTCAAGAGTACAGTCTATCGTGGGTGGGGAGGGGGCGGGGAGGGGCATGGCGGCATGAATGCGAGGCATCTGGTCACATTGTGTCCACGGCCAGGAAGAAGAAGGCCGAATGCTGGTGCTCAGTTCACTTTGTTTCTTTTATTCAGCCCAGGACTCCTTGTCCACGGAACGGTGCTGCCTGCATTGAGGGGGAGGCTTCTTACCTCAACCAACTGTTCTTTTATCTTCAAGGCAGGGTCTTGTTCTAAGCCTAGGCTGACCTGGAATTCACTATATAGTCTCAGGGTGGCCTCAAACTCATGGCAATCCTCCTACCTCTACCTCCCAAGTGCTGGGATTAAAGGTGTGCGCCACCATGCTTGACTTCAATTGGCTTTTAAAAAATATTTTACTTTTGGGCTGGAGAGATGGCTTAGTGGTCAAGGTGCTTGCCTACGCAGCCTAAGGACAGATGTTCGATCTCTCCAGATCCCATGTAAGCTGGACCCACAAAGGTGATGCAAGCACAAGGTTGCACATGTGCACTAGGTGCTGCAAGTGTCTGGAGTTCAATTATAGTGGCTGAGGCCCTGTCATGCCAATTCTCTCTCTCTTGCTCTCACTCTTTCTCTAAAAAAATATTTTTATTTATTTATGAGAGAGAGAGAGACAGAGAGAGACAGAGAGGGAGAGAGGGAGAAAATGGGCATTCCAGGGCCTCTAGCCATTGCAAACAAACTCCAGACACATGGGCCACCTTGTGCATCTGGCTTATGTGGGTACTAGGGAAGTGAACCAGGGTCCTTAGGCTTCACAGGCAAGCATCTTAACTGCTGAGCCACCTCTGCAGCCCTCATTTAACTTTTTTTTTTTTTTTTTGAGGCAAGTCCAACAGACTGGCCTTTTTTCATGAGAGAGAGAGAGAGAGAGAGAGAATTGTCATGCCAGGACCTCCAGCCACTGCAATAGAACTCCAGATGAGTGTGTCCCCTTGTGTGCATGTCATCCTTGCATGCTTGCATCATTTTATGTGTTTGGCTTATGTGGAACTTGGAAAGTCAAACATGAGTCCTTAGTCTTTGCAAGCAAGCGCCTTAACTGCTAAGCCATCTCACCAGCCCCAACCCTCAACTTTTTTCCCTTTTTATTTTTTATTTTTTTATTTTTTTAATTTTTATTTTTTTGGTTTTTCAAGGTAGGGTCTCACTCTAGCCCAGGCTGACCTGGAATTCACTATGGAGTCTCAGGGTGGCCTTGAACTCACGGCGATCCTCCTACCTCTGCCTCCTGAGTGCTGGGATTAAAGGTATGCGCCACCACACCTGGCTCCTTTTTATTGACAGCTTCCATGCTTACAGACAATTAAACTATGATAATTCCCTCCCCTCCCCCACTTTCCTCTTCACAAATCTGCACTCCATCATATCCCCTCCCTCTCTCCATTAGTCTCTCTTTTATTTTGATCTCATATTTTCCTCCTCTTGTAAGGGTCTTGTGAAGATAGTGCTAGGCATTGTGATGTCATGGATATCAAGGTCAACTTCTGTCTGTTAGATTGCATTGTAAGCAGTCCTACCCTTCCTTCGGCTCTTACATTCTTTCCACCACCTATTCTGCAATGGACCCTGAGTCTTGGAAGGTGTGATAGGGATGTTTCAGTGCTGAACATTCCTCTGTCATGACTTCTCAGCACTATGGTGCCTTTTGGGTCATCCCAGTGATCACTGCCATCTGAAAAGAGAAGCTTCTCTGATTAAAAGTGAGAGTAGCATTAATATATGGGTATGGACATTAAGTAAAGTGCTTACAGGGCAGTTTGGTGAGCATAATATATGCATTTAGCCAGACAAGAGCAGGCATTACATTCCTAATGCTCATGTCCCCCGCCCCCCTTCAGAGGCTTTTGATTAGGTTCTCAGTATCAGGGATGTATTCCTTCACATAAAGTGGGTCTCCAGTCCAATTAGAGAGCAGTTGGTTTCCCCCATAGCAGACATGCCATGATTGCATCCGTTGGCTCATTTGGCCTGGCTGGCCAATGTGAGGCTTGCAGTGTCCACTGTTTTCATCACTAATGACTTCTGTCTCCCATAGGGCTGCATGCAGTACAGCTTTTTCCCCTTTTCTGTCAGCTGGTCTACCAGGAGAAGGTTTTCAGCTCAGCCCCAGTTTGATTTCTCCATGACCTTGCAGCCCAGCCATGTGGAGTCTTCAGCAATAGGGTCTTATTATCTATTCTTTGTGGGAAACCAAGAGCCTTGGCAATAGCCTGCAATGTTTTGGGGGCATCAGGGACCTCCCTGGCCAACAACTCACTGGAAGGTATCCCAACCCTGGCAGTGAAATTTTTCTATTGTCTATGGCTTCTGGGTGTGCCATTATGCATAAAAGTATGTTATCATGTGGCTTATTCACAACATAATGAATTTTGATTATGCTTCCTCCCAAACTCCTTTAACTCAATCTCTTCTCCTGACCTCCCTTAGGCCAGTCCCCCCACAGTAATCTGTTTATCTACTTATATATATACAGTACCATCCCCTTAAGTCCACCCTCTTCTCCCTCCCTTATAGCTCTTTTATAGCTTACTGGCCTCTGCTACCAGTTTTTACTGAAACTCACATAGAAGTCTGAAAAATTGTAACTAGGATCCTCATATGAGAGAAAACATGCGACATTTGGCTTTCTGGGCTTGGGTTACTTCACTTAGGATAATACTTTCCAGATCCATCCATTTACCTGAAAATTTCGTTTTTCTTTACCACTGAATAGAACTCCATTGTGTAAATATACCGCATCTTTATTATCCATTCATCTGTTGAGGGACATCTAGGCTGGTTCCATTTCCTAGCTATTATGAATAGAGCAGCAATAAACATTATTGTGCAAGTATCTCTAAGGTAGTGAGAAGAGTCCTTAGGATATATGCCTAGGAGTGCTATAGCTGGATTATATGGTAAATCCATTTTTAGCTGTCTCAATAACCTCCACACTGATTTACACAATGGCTATACAAGACTATATTCCGACCAACAGTGTAGAAGGGTTTCCTTTTTTCTGCATCCTCACCAACATTTATCATCATTTGTTTTCTTGATGATAGCCATTCTGACAGGAGTGAGATGGAATCTCAAAGTAGTTTTAATTTGCATTTCCCTGATGGCTAAAGATGTAGTACAGTTTTTTGGATGTTTATACACTTTTTTAGATGTTTATATACCATCTGTATTTCTTCTTTTGGGAACTCTCTATTTAGTTCCATATCCCATTTTTTAATTGGGTTGTTTGATTTCTTATTGTTTAGTTTTTTTGAGTTCTTTGTATATTCTCTATATTAATCTTCTGTCAGATGTATAGCTGGCAAAGATTTTCTCCCATTCTGTAGGTTGTCTCTTTGCTCTATTCAGTGTCCTTTGCTGTACAAAAGCTTTGTAATTTCATGAGATCCCAGTGGTTGATTAGTGGTTTTATTTCCTGAGCAATTGGGGTTATAGTCAGAAAGTCATTGCCTATGCCAATATGTTGCAGGGTTTCCCCTGCTTTTCCCTCTAGCAGTTTCAGAGTTTTAGGTCTGATATTAAGATCCATGATCCATTTGGACGTGCTTCTTGTGCATGGAGAGAGATAAGGATCTATTTTCATCCTTCTACATATAGATATACAGTTTTCCCAGCACCACTTGTTGAAGAGACCGTCTTTTCTCCAATGATTTTTTTTTTTTTGGCATTTTTGTCAAAACTCAGATGGCTGTAGCTACCTGGATTAACATTTGGGTCCTCTATTTTGTTCCATTGATCTATGTGTCTGTCTTTGTGCCAGTACCATGCTGCTTTTGTTACTATAGCTTTGTAATATATCTTAAAATCAGATATGGTGATACCACCAGCTTTATTTTTGTTGCTCAAAATCGTTTTGGCCATTCAAGGTTTCTTTGTGCTTCCAAATGAATTTTAGGATTTTTTTTCTATTTCTGTGAAGAATGCCATTGGAATTTTAATGGGGAATGCATTAAATGTGTAGATTGCTTTTGGTAAGATTGACAGTTTTACAATATTGATTCTTCCAATCCAAGAGCATGGGATGTCTTTCCATTTCCTAGTGTCTTCTGCAATTTCTGTCTTGAGTGTTTTAAGGTATTTATTGTAGAGATCCTTCACTTCCTTGGTTATATTTATTCCAAGGTACTTTATCATTTTTTTTCAAGGCATGAATGGGAGTGACTCCCAGATTTCATCCTCCACATGTCTGTTGTTAGTATATGGAAAAGCTACTGATTTCTGTGTATTTATTTTGTATCCTACTACATTGTTAAAATTGTTTATCAGCTCTAACAGTTTGCTGGTAGTGTCTTTAGGGTCCTTTATGTATAGAATCACATCATCTGTAAGTAATGATAATTTGATCTCTTCCTTTCCAATTTGCATCCCTTTTATGAGAGTCTCTTGTCTTATTGCTATAGCTAAGACTTCCAGTACTATATTAAATAAGAATGGGGACAGTGGACACCCTAGTCTTATTCCTGATTTTAGTGGAAAAGCTTCAAGTTTTTCCCCATTTAGTATTATGTTGGCTGTAGGTTTGTCATAAACACCCTTTATTATGTTGAGATATGTTTCTTCTATTCCCAGTTTCTGTATGACTTTTACCATGAAGGGATGTTGGATTTTGTCAAATGGCTTTGCTGCATCTATTGAGATGATCATGCAATTTTTGTCTTTCAGCCCATTTATGTAGTGTATTACATTTATCAATTTGCATATGTTGAACCATCCCTGCATCTCTGGGATGAAGTCTACTTGGTCAGAGTGAATGATCTTTTTGATATATTCTTGTATTCTATTTGCCAATGTTTTGTTGAGAATTTTTGCATTTATGTTCATGAGGGAGATTGGTCTGTAATTTTCTTTTTTTTTTTTTTTTTGTTCTGTCTTTGTCTGGTTTTGGTATTAGAGTGATGCTGGCTTTGTAGAAGGAATTTGGTAGAATTCCTTCCTTTTCTATTTTATGGAAAAGTTTGAGAAGCAGTGGTGTTAGTTCTTCCATGAAGGTCTGATAAAATTCACCTGTGAATCCACTGGGCCTGGACTGTTTTGAGTTGGGATATTTTTTTATAACTGCTTGGATCTCCATACTTGTTATAGGTCTATTTAAATGGTTTATCTCATCTTGATTTAATTTTGGTAGGTCACATGAATCAAGAAAATCATCCATTTCTTTCAAATTTTCAAACTTAGAGGCATATATATTCTTAAAGTATGTCCTTATGATTTTCTGAATTTCTTTAGTATCTGTTATAATGGTGCCTTTTTATCTGTAATTTTATTAATTTTTGTCTCTTATCTCTTTCTTCTGATCAGATTTGCTAAGGGTTTATCAATCTTGTTTATCCTTTCAAAGAACCAACTCTTTGTTTCATTGATTATTTGGAATTTTTTTGTTTCTATTTCATTAATTTTTGCCCTAATCTTTATTATTTCTTCCCATCTACTGATTTTTGGTTTGCCTCGTTCTTCTTTTTTCAAGGCCTTAAGGTGAAGCATTAAATTGTTTACTTGTGAACTCTCTAATTTCTTAATATAGGCACTTAGAGCTATCAATTTCCCTCTTAGGATCGCCTTCATTGTGTCCCAAAGGTTTTAGTATGTTGTATTCTCGTCATCATTTGATTCTATGAATTTATTGATTTCCTTTTTGATTTCTTCAATAGCCCATTAATCATTCAATAGTGTACTGCTTAGTCTCCATGAATTTCTGTATGCTTTTCTTGTTGGTGATTTGTAGTTTAATCCCATTATGGTCAGATAGAGAAGAAGGGATTATTTCAATTTTCCTATATTTGTTAAGATTTGCTTTGTGTTCTACATATGGTATATTTTGGAGAATGTTCTATGTGATACTGAGAAAAATGTATGTTCTGCAGCCTTTGGATTGAATGTTCTGTACATGTCTATTAGGTCCATTTTTTCCATGTCATCTTTTATCCAGATGTCTGTCTGTTTATTTTTTGCTGGGATGAGCTGCCAGTTGATGAGAGTTGGGTATTGAAGTCACCCACTCCAACTGTGTTTGGTGTTATCTGTGACCTTAAAACTAATAGTGTTTGTTTGATGAAATTAGGAGCCCCCATGTTATGTACATATACATTTAGGATTGTAATGTCCTCCTGTTGGAGTGTTCCTTTAACCAGTATAAGGTGGCCTTCTTTATATTTCCTCACTAATGTTGTTTTGAAGTCTAGTCTGTCAGATATTAGGATAGCAACCCCTTCTTGTTTCCTAGGCCCATTTGCTTGAAATACCATTTTCCATCCTTTCATCCTAAGACAGAGTCTATCTTTTATTGAGAGATGAGTTTCCTGGAGGCAACAAGCAGCAGGATCCTACCTTTTAATACAGTCTGCAAACCTGTGTCTTTTGGTTGGGGCATTTATATTAAAAATTATTATTACTATACCCTGAATATACCCTAAAAGTTATTATTGAAAGCTATGTATTTGTTCTTGCCATTCTTCTTGTTTTGTAGTGCTTTCTCTTCAGCATGAAGGATTCCTTCAAGTATTTTCTGTAGATCTGGTTTTGTCTTCAAATATTCCTTTAGCCTGCTTTTGTTGTGGAATGTCCTTATTTATCTGTCTATTGAATGGATAGCTCTGCAGGTTAAAGTAACATTGGTTGACAGTTATTATCTTTCAGAATTTGGAATACATCATTCTAAGCCCTTCTGGCTTTGAAAGTTTGGGTTGAGTAATCTGCTGTGATCCTGATTGGCTTGCCTTTGTATGTGACTTGATTTTCTCTCTAACTGCTTTCAATATATTTTCTTCGGTTTGTATGTGTTTTTTTTTTTTTTTTTTTCCAAGGTAGGGTCTCACTCTAGCTCAGGCTGACCTGGAATTCACTATGTAGTCTCAAGGTGGCCTAAAACTCTTGGCAATCTTCCTACCTCTGCCTCCTGAGTGCTGGGATTAAAGGCGTGCACCACTATGCCTGGCTTTGGTTTGTATGTTTGGTAGTTTAATTATAATATGGCGAGGAGAATTTCTTTCCAGGTTTTGTCTGTTTGGTGTTCTTAAGCCTTCCTGTCTCTGCATTGGCACCTCTTTCCCAATTTGAGAGAAGTTTTCTTGTATGATTTTGTTAAAAACTCCTACCATGCCTTTGGAATGAAATTCTTCTCCTTTTACTATACCCTGAATTCTTAAGTTTGATCTTTTCATAGTGTCCCGAATATCTTGAAATTCCCTTTCATACCTTCCTATTAGTGTGTCTTTCTCTTTGTTGGACTGTACTAGGTCTGCCACCTGGTCTTCTAGTTTAGATATTCTGTTTTGTCCTTCATCCATTCTACTGGTGAGACTTTCCACAGCATTTTTTACTTGACATAATGTGTTTTCCAGTGCTAGTATTTCTGCCTGGTTTTTCTTCAGTATTTCTATTTCCTTACTCATGTCTCGTACTGACCTTCTTATTTCATTAAGCTGGTTTCCTGTGTTCTCTTGGGATTCCCTCAGGAGTTTGTTTTCTTCTTTAATTCATTTGTTTTCTTCTTTGATTCCTTTGATTTCTTTGAGTATTGATAAAATCATTTAACAAATCTTTCTCAAGTATTTCATCTTTAACAATCTCATTGGGGGTTATTTCTGATGGATTTTTGGTGGGACTATATGGTCTTAATTCTTTGTTTCTTGATTTAATTTTTTTTTTTTTGCATTTATTGATTTGATTTTGGTTTTCTATATCTGCATCTCTTAGAAGGGAAACCAACCATAATATGTAATCAATTAACCTTGCCACCCTGACATGGATACAGAGGAAGCGAATTGGTACATTCTCCAGGTGCAGGCCTATGTACCTGCTTTTTCAGTCAGTTGGCTTCCATTCCATTTCGGGGGTTGGGCTATTCACGAATACACAATGGAGTGCCATCTCGATCCACCATGTATTGCTGTGATATGTGTTCTGCTCAGTGTGCTGGATGCCTGCCTCGGGGTCTGAAATGAGTTTCGGAGGATATGGGTCTGACGGCTGGGGATGGGAGAGCGCAGGAAGCCTGGAGTCGTACTGGAACTGCTCAGCTGCTCCTGCCTGTGTCCCCTTTAGCAGCTCCTCAGCTGGTCTCTTCTGTCTCCCCTTGAGGTTTCTTGGACTTTGCAAGGAGGCTGATGTGGTTGGAAAATCTCCTTGTTTGGTCTCTGCTCCTCAGCTTGGTGCCGGGCCAGGCAGGTATGTGGATCTGCGCGGATTGGGGCCTCAAGTTCCTTGGCGGGATTCAGGCCTGTTTCCTCCTTTCTGGTAGATCTTGGTCTCTCCTGCTTCTCTGCTGTGGCAGATGATAACCTATACACCTTCACTTTTCAGAAGAAGAGTGTATTTTACTTAAATCCCTCCCTAGGCTGGTTTGGCATGACTCCTGTGCCACCACCTTACCCGGAAGTCTCAATTTACTTTTTTTTTTTTTTTTTTTTTTTGGTTTTTCGAGGTAGGGTCTCACTCTAGTTCAGGCTGACCTGGAATTCACTATGTCATCTCAGGGTGGCCTCGAACTCATGGCAATCCTCTTACCTCTGCCTCCCAAGTGCTGGGATTAAAGGCGTGCGCCACCACGCCCGGCTTTCAATTTACTTTTAATATAGGAAAATCTCCCTCACCGACATGCCCAGAGATGTGTTCCCATGGTGATTCTATATCCTATCAAGTTGACAACAGAGTTTAATCATCCCAGAAGGTTGGGCATCAAGGAGACATGGAGGTGACCAGGAGGTTACATTCTTACTCGGGGTGGAAGAGCAAAAATGATGAAGTATGGAAGGTGAATTTAAAGGCTAAAGAGTAGGTCTCTGCCAAGAGATGGATTAGTGGATAAAGCAGTTTCTGCTCAAGTGTTATTACCTAATTTTAGGACCCAGGACCATGTAAAAGCCAGGCGCTATAGGCTTCTGTAATCCCAGCATACCTATTGGAAGATAGGATGTAGAGCCAGGAGAATCTTCTAGAAGTTCATTGGGCCAGCCGGCTAGCCTGGCCATTGCAAAGGTAAACAATGAGAGGCCCTGCTGAAGCAACGTGGAAGGCAAGGCCCAACATCGAGAAGTTTTCCTCTGATCTCCACATGCACTCAAATACATGAAAACACTTATGTACACCATACACACATATGTATCCCTTCCCTCAAAATCAAGTCTCAAGTTCAGACTGTGAGAGGAGACTGGAGGCCAGGAATTCCATTACACAGCAGAGGAAGCCCAGGCTAGAAGAGGTGATGAGCTTCTCACAGCTAGTGAGCAGTAGACTCCATGCTGCTCTAATGCCAGGCTGGGGCATCTTTGCTGGGCTGAGATTAAGGAGTCACAAGTTCTTAGGACTAAAAGTCACCTCAGAATCGTTTCTTTCATTTCAATGATGAACAAACAGAAATCTAGGTCCCTCCAAGTATCAGGGACCATTGAGGAAAGAATGTAAGAACTGAAGGATGAGGAGGAATGCATTTGAAATGCTGTCTTCCAGCTGCAAAGCAGTCATTGCATTCATAACCTTACAGTGGCTTAAAATACCTACACAATACCTGAATAACATGAGGCCTCCCCCCAAAAAATAATGACATCAAAAGAGAAGAGAGACTAGTTGAAAGAAGAAGGGGCTCAGTGGGAGAGAATGTCTTGGGAGGGGATTATGACCAGGATACATTGTTTATATGGGTGGAGCTTGTCAATAAAAAGTTTAAAATAGGGCTGGAGAGATGGCTTAGTGGTTAAGTGCTTGCCTGTGAAGCCTAAGGACCCCGGTTCGAGGCTCCATTCCCCAGGACCCACGTTAGCCAGATGCACAAGGGGGTGCATGTATCTAGAGTTCGTTTGCAGTGGCTGGAAGCCCTGGCATGCCCATTCTCTCTTTCTCTCTCTCCTCCTCTCTGTCTGTCACTCTCAAATAAATAAATAAAAATAAACAAAAAATTAAAAAAAAGAGTTTAAAATAGAATAAACCAACAAAAAGTAGACCTGGGACCAAATCTAGCTTTCTGTTGTAGGACACTGATGATGATGATCTAGGGAAGAAAGTGTACAGGAAGGAATCAAGAAGGGCTGCATGTGGGTATGCATGTTTGTGTGCACGTGTATCTGCATGTCTGCATTCATGCTGTGTTTGTGAGAAAGCTGAGGCTACTATGTCTCTTTGCAAAGAAAACATGCTGTTACCCTTATAGAGGATGGAGGTCATTGCTTTCCCTTGCCAGGGGTAGAGATGGGAGAAATGATCTACCTACTCCGCATTTCATGCGTCTAGTGAGTGCTTGTGGGATAGGCGGCCAAAAGTCTCCCCTGTGGTTTGCAACACAATGGACGCACTCAGCCTCCCCATCTACTCTTGACCTACCTGGGCTGTCCACCTGTTTTAGCCCACCTGGGCTCATAGTCTGACTGTTCATTGCTTGTGTGAGCACTAAGACACATTTGCTGGGCACATTTATTTAGTCAGAGTTTGTAGTAAGCTTCTTCCTTTCTTTTATTTTTCCCCTAGGGTTGCCATAACAAATTATCTCAGACAGGGAAACTTAAACAACAGAAATTAAGTTTTTCACAGCTTTGGATCCTGGATGTCCAAAACTAGGTGTTGGCAGGGCTGGCTTCCCCCGAGGCCTCTCTTCTTGGCTTGTAGATGGCCCGTCTCTTTCCTGGGTCTTCATGTGGGCTTTTCTCTGTGCACATCTGTGTCCTGATTTCCTTTTCTTATAAGAACATCATTTGTATTGGATTAGGGCCCACACTGATGACCTCATTTTAACTTAATTATCTCTTGAAGCACACTGTCTCCAAACACAGTCACAGTCTAAAATACTAGGATTTAGGACTTTAACATGATTTTTTTGCCAGACACAATTCAATCCACAATAGGAAGCAGAAACTCTCATACTTGTTGCAAGGGGAAAAAAAGCACAATTCTTATTTTATTTTGAAATGTTAGGGGGCTAAACTTACAAAGCCTTGTGTATGCTAGGCAAGTGTTCTTTCACTGTAGTACATCCTTACAGTGTTTGTTTTATAAGAACCATGAACTAGAAAGCAAGTCTTCTCATCTCTTGTGTCTCTCTGCGGTGGTTGTTTTAAACTGGGGTCACAGATTTCTTGGCACTCTTTGCATAGAAAGATGGGATCTATATCCAGTGTGTGTTTGTGTTTTGTTTGTTTTTGTTTCTTGAGGTAGGGTCTTGCTCTAGCCCAAGATGGCCTGGAATTCACTATGTAGTCTCAGGCTGACTTCAAACTCACAGTGATCCTCCTAACTCTGCCTCCTGAGTGCTGGGATTAAAGGCATGTGCCACCACATCTGGCTTCCATCGCTTTTACCAATAGAGCCAGAATGAGGGTGACATGCCACCTCTAGACTAGGTCATAAAAGGCCTTCTCACTGAAGCACTCATAAAAAATATTTACTGGGCTGGAGAGATCGCTTAGCAGTTAAGGCACTTGCCTGAGAAGCCTAAGGACCCAGGTTTGGTTCCCTAGTACTCATGTAAGCCAGATGCACCTGGTAGTGTATGCATCTGGAGTTTGTTTGCAGTGGCTAGAGGCCCTGGCACACTCATTCTCTCCCTGTCTCAAATAGATAAATAAAACAATTATTTATTTATTCATGCATTCATTTATTTGTATGTGAGGGCATGTATGCCACAGTGCATGTGTGCAGCTCAGAGAATGTCTGTGCTCCACCTTTGAGGTAGGTTCTGTTGCCGCTGCAAACAAAGTGCCAGAGCGCAAAGGGACACTGCCTGCGAGCTTCAGATTCTCTGACTCCACCTCCCATAGTCACAGGTACATTGAGATCACAGATGCATGTGCTACTTTGCATCCTGCTTTAAGTGGGCGGCTAGGGGTTCAATTGTTGGTTCAAAAGTTGGTGGGCTTTGCAAACAAGCACCTTTAACTTCTCCAACCCTTCATAGTTTTTGTTTGGGGGAGGGAAGTTGTGGGGGAGACTTTGACCTACCCTGCCCTGAAGGCTGGTTGCCCTGAGAAGCCATGCTGGAAAGAATTGAGCCCTCTAGTTACAGTCCTAGCTGAGCCTGGCATTTCAGCTGCTCCTGCCAAGGTGTCAGAGGTCAGGGAGGCTGCCCTGGATGCTATACAAGCTCTTCTGCTGTCTGACTGCCATAGGATGACTTGTGTGGTTTCATATTGAGCAGAAGAACTGCCCAGTTTAGCCTTCACCTATTCCTAAGCTACAAACTCATGATACATGATGAAATGGCTGCCTTATTGAGCCACTAAGCTTTGAAGTAGTTTTATATGCAGAAATAAATGAGCAGAACACAGGACATGGAGTTCTTTCTTGTTTTCCCCCTTCCTCATTGCCTCTTGGCTTTTTGTGTTACCCTAAATTTTCTGCTTCCCATAAATTTAATTTACATATGCCAGTGACTCGCTGTATTCCCAGTTATTCAAACAACTTTCTGCTCTGCCTCACCATCCCACCTTAGCCTCTCAGATTAATGTCCACATTATTAGGAATGCATGAGAATCTGAGTAGCAGGGGCAGTCATGTATAGTTTAGGGCATGACACGTTGAGGATGTGAACCCAGAAGACCCTAGACTCTTATTTGTGGAGTGCCCATGTCATTATCTCCATGATTTTTGCCCATAAGGGAGTCCCTGCCTCACATATTAACCCCTTCTGAGCTGCACAGATGGAAATAATTCTTGCTCAGTTTACCCTCTTTACCCTATCAGAAGTTCCCAAGATGACATCAGAAAAACAAACTCTCCCTAGCTTCTATTTATTTATTTTTATGAGAGAAAGTGAGAGCGAGCAAGTGAATGAGTGAGAGAGAGAGAGAGAGAGAGAGAGAGAGAGAGAGAGAATTGGCATGCCAGGGCCTCCAGCCACTGCAATCGAACTCCAGATGCATACACCATCTTGTGTGCACATGTGACCTTGTGCGCTTGTGCATCTGGCTTATGTGGGGACTGGAAAGTCGAACATGGGTCCTTAGGCTTTGCAGACAAGCACCTTAACCATTAATCCATCTCTCTAGCCCTTCTTATTTTCTTTTAAATATGTCTCAGGCCAGCTTCCACTGGGAGTCAGCCTATGATTGATAAGTTCTGCTCATGCAGAAATTCCAGGCAGAGCTGAATGTGGTGATTCATGTCTGTCATCCCAGTATTGGTGCAGTTGAAGGAGGGTAATTTGAAAATCTGAGACCAGCTTAGGCTGTATACCAAGACCCTGTCTCAAAACAACCACCACTCCTCACCAAGTTTTACTGCTAGAGTTGACGTTTATTTTCCTCTAGTTTTGACTCTTTGGTCTTTATCCTGTTGCAGTCAGCTTGGAGTTGCTTTCAGAAACCACCTGACCCATGAGCAACTATGTGAAGAAAGGGTTTATTTTAGCTTATGTTTAAACTCCATGATGGCAGGAAAAAACATGGCATGAGCAGAGGCTGGACATCACTTTCTGGCCAACATCAGGTGGAGAACAGCAGCAGGAGATGTGCCACACACTGGCAAGGGGAAGCTGTCTATGACAACCATAAGCCCGCCCCCCAAAATATACTACCTCCAGGAGACTTCAATTCTCAGATTTCCATCAGCTGGGGACCTAGCCATCAGAACACATAAGTTTACGGGGGTCACCTGAATCAAACCACCACACCTGTCCTTACAGCTTCTCAGAGTGAGTGATTCTGTCCCTTATAAGGCACTACTTGAAACACTTGACTCTTCATGTGTGTGTGTGTGTGTGTATGGAGGTTGACATCTGGTGACTTATTAGATTTTGCTACACCATACTTTTTTTTGAGACAAGATCTCTTATTAAACCCGGAGCTTGTTGGGTGTGGTGGTGCACATCTTTAATCCCAGCACTTGGGAGGCAGAAGTAGGAGGATTGCTGTGAGTTTGAGGCCAATTTGAGACTATATAGTGAATTGCAGGTCAGTCTGAGCTAGAGTGAGACCCTACCTCAAAACAATCAAACAGCAACAACAAAAAATAAATTAAATTGAAGAAAAAAAAAAAAACAAAACCCTGATCTCACCCATTGAATTGGACAAGCTCTGGGAATTCACTTATCTCTGCCTCTTAAAAGCTGGGATTACAGGTGCACACAGCCACACCAAGCACTTAACATGGGTGCTGGGGGTTTGAGCTTAAATTCTTATGCTTGCATGGCAAGTGCTGTACCCAGTGAGTCATATCCCCAGCCCCTAACCTCTTCATTTTAAGGCTTATCGTTTAACAAGGCCCAGGTATAACTGCTAGAAAGCAGGGAAGGCAAGGAAAGTGGGTTTGAGCGCCCAGGTGCCCAGAGGAGTGAAGCCAGCATTCTCTCCCCTTCCTCGCCGCATGCTGTCTTTGATCAATTACCTGTCCTCTGATTTTCACAGAAAGAAAGGCCATATGGTTGCATCTGTTTTTTAGGGTTGCCATAACAAACCACTACAGCTGATGGCTATGAGTATGGCTTCAAACATATCTGGAGGCCAGAAGTCCAGTATCTAGGTGACGGCAGGCCTGTTTCTTTCTGGAAAATCTGATGAAGTGTCTTCACACACCACTGTCACTCAGCTTTCATTGTTGCGACAAAACGTCCAAGTTACTTTGGTTCCAGTAGCGCACGGTGGGCTTGCTCTGTTGTGGGGCTGAGGCGAGGGAGAGCATCATGGTGGCAGGAGCCTGTGGTTGAACAGGCAGCTCACCTCATGGTGGCCAGGAAGGATAGAGAGCAAGCGAGCGAGAGAGCTTGTGCCAAGGGGCTTCCTCCTTCTCTTATTCCATTTGTGTCTCCAAGGTATGGGATGGTGCTGTCTACCTTCAGGACTGCTCTTCTCCCCACTTATTCATCATCAGACGCAGCCTGAGGCGGCTGTACTGAGGATCTCCTCGGCGTCTCTCAGTCCCATCAAGTTGCTAATCAAGATGAACCATCATGACCTCTCTCCTTGCTTCCGCTGGTTATATGTCCCTACCTGATATCCCCACACCACTGACTGTCTGCCTTCGTCATCACATGGTATCTCATCTCTGTCAGTCATTGTTGGATCAGGGGCCACCCCAATCCAATGTGACCCCGTTCTAACTCATTAGGTGTGCACAACTCCATTTTCACATTCTGAGGTTTCACGTGAGCATGCTCCCCCCCCCCCATGCCTGGGACTACTACTAAAACCAGCACATTTTCTCTCTTTTCCTTCTCTTCCTCTATCCAGCCTTATGTTTCTTCTTTCCCTCCTTCTTTTGGAATGCCCAGAGTTCTTGGAGGGATCACGGTTCCTGCACCATGCCCATGCCTAAACATGCCAGAAAGCCTTCAGCCTGCAGGGAGCATGTTGTTGTCTGTAGATGAGTGCAGGCCCTTTGGTGCTAATGTCTGGATTAGATGTTCTGGCAGATGAGCCCGAGGAGGAAGAGAAAGAAGAGAAGAAGGAAAAGGAGAGGAGGAGGAGTGGCGATATGGTTTGTGAACAGAAATGATCTCTGCACCTTGCCTGCATGACTCTAGGGCACTGAGGCTGAGAGATTTTCCTCTTTGCAAATCAAGAGAAACCAAGCAAGGATCCTGCTCCATCTGTCTGAGCTTCTCTCAGCCCCACACTGCCCCACACTCAGTGTCAAAGTCGCTGTCAAATCCTCCTGGTCATGGAGCCACGTGCTCTCTCTCTCAGAGTAGCCTACACTCTCCCCTTGGGTATGGGCCTTAAACTGGTGATAAACTGCCGCCAGATTCCTTACCTTGTTTCATTTCCAAGTTCGTTTATTTTCTTTTTTTATTTGTTTATTTTTCTTTTCTTTTTCATTTTTTATTCTCAAATAAACATCTGTTTATTTGAGAATAGAGGAAGAGAGAGAGAGAGAGAGAGAGAGAGAGAGAGAGAGGAGAGAGAATGGGCACACCAGGGCCTCCAGCCACTGCAAATGAACTCCAGACGCATGCGCCACCTTGTGCATCTGGCTTATGTGAGTCCTGGGGAATTGAACCTGGGTCTTTAGGCTTTGCAGGCAAGCGCCTTGACTGCTAAGCCATTACTCCAGCCCCTGAGTTCTTTCTTTGGTGGAGATATGACCTGGAAGCAATGAGTAGCGGTCTCAGTTTCATCTCTGTTTCTGAGACCTCCTTGGTCTTCACCACTAGTAACAGAAATGATACACATTTTGGATATGTTGGGTTATATCTTACAGTATTGAAATCAAGTTCAATTAACTTTTTAAAAATGTAGGTAGTAGAACAATTAAATGCTATCTGTGGCTTACATTATATTACTGTTGGACAGTGTCCTGAGCAGCATGGTATAAGGGTGACATGCAGGGTCTGAATACTGGTTCTGTCACTGACAAGGTGTGCTACCTGGCACAGAACATTTTGGCTGTCTGGTATGAAGTTGAGAAGGACTGGTCAGGTAGCTTTTGTAGACAGGCAGCTTGATAGTGAAGACTCACAAAAAAGAATTTATTTTAAATTTAATTTTATTTAAAAAATATTTTATTTTTATTTATTTATTTGACAGTGAAAGAGGGGGAGAGAGAAAATGGGTACACCAGGGCCTCCAGCCACTGCAAACGAACTCCAGATGCGTGCACCCCCTTGTGCATCTGGCTAATGTGGGTCCTGGGGAATCGAACCTGGGTTCCTTTGGCTTTGCAGGCAAACACCTTAACTGCTAAGCCATCCCTCCAGCCCTAAAGAGAAATCTTAGGTTACACCATCACCCTTCCTGCCCCAGCGGTAGAACTGGAATTCAGCATCTGCTAGTTTCACCCAATCAAATCTCTCTCTCTCACCAAACTCAGGTATGTGTGGGTGCATCGCTTCTCTGAGGCCAGGCCAATTGGTGTGCGCCAAGTTACACAGGTTACAATTACACAGGTGTGCCAGGTCATACTTACACTGGGGTGCCAACCTCTTATGGAGACAGTCCCCAGGCCCCAGTAAATACTGGGGGCCCCTTGGGCAGGGATTTCCTTTCTGCCTCTTTGGCTCTTCATATCTCCATGGCTGCCAGAGTGGAAAGGGATATTTCTTTGTTGCTATTTTTATGGCCTTTTGATTTCCTTGAGAGTACAAGCCTTTTTAGAAAATCCCTTTTCAGATTTTTTTTTTCCGGGCCCATGAACTCCCACATGGTCTCCCTGACCACGTGGGTGTATCCATTTTCCCTCCCTCTCCCTTGTATCCTTTATATTCCCAAATAAAGAGGTAATGGTTTATAAAATTATCCTTCTCAGTCTTGTTTTATCTCAATTCTTTGGTAAAAACAGACATAAACTCAGGGTTTAGGGTTTAAGGACTTTTACTGAACTCTAAAATCTCCATTACAATGTGATTATGACACATAACCTTCCTCTCACAGGGTATCATTATGAGCACCAAGGAAGAGAATTGTACAAATAGGCTTTTTTTTTTAAAAAAACCTTTTTTATTGACAACTTCCATAATTATAAACAATAAACCATGATAATTTCCTCCCCTCTCCCACTTTCCCCTTCACAAATCCACTCTCCATCATATCCCCTTCCCCTCTCAATTAGTCTCTCCTTTATTTTGATGTCATGTTCTTTCCCTCCTATTATGATGGTCTTGTGTAGGTAGTGTCAGGCACTGTGAGGTCATGGATATCCAGGCCATTTTGTGTCCTGGGAGGAACACGTTGTAAGGAGTCCTACAATTCCTTTGGCTCTTACATTCTTTCCTCCACCTCTTCCACAATGGACCCTGAGCCTTGGAGGGTGTGACAGAGATGTTTCAGTGCTGAACACTCCTCTGTCACTTCTTCTCAGCACTATGGCGCCTTCTGAGCCATCCCAGAGGTCACCACCACCTATACTGAGTGCCCACCTCGGTCCCTCTTTGTTGTGCTGTGGACTTGGTTAGGCTGCCTGGGCTGCTTAAATCTGATGTTCTGATCAGCTGTGCTGGATGCTGTATATGTGTGTGTGTGGGGGGGGAGCGGGGGTAAGTTCTCCACTGGTTCCCAGCATGGGAGGTGGGGAAAGGGAGGCTGTGCAGGATGCCTGGGGTTGTGCTGGAGCTGCTCAGCCGGTCCCTGTCTTCCCCTTTGGGTTTCTTGACTTTGCTGGGAGGCTGGTGTGAGTGGAAAATCCCTTCACTTGCCTTCTGCAGCCCTTTGCTGGGCAGGGGCCAGGGCGTTCTGTGGTGAGCTGCTGGGGCTGTGGTGGGAACTGGCTGGTTTCCTGCTTTCTAGAAGCTCTGGGTCTCTCCTGTTTCTCTGCTCTGGTTCATAATTCCTTATACACCTTCATTTTTGGTAGAAGAGTGTATCTTGCTGTTTTTATGCTTATACCTCCCCCTCCCCAGGCTGCTTTGACATAGCCAGTATGCTGCCATCTCCTTTCACCTCCCCTCTTCCCTCGCCTCCTCTCCCCTCCGGCTTCTCTTTTTATCAGCAGCAGCACCTGCATCATTGCCATCGCCATCATTAGCATCAGCATCAGCACCGCCTCCTGTTTCAGTCAAGAGAATTAGGCCACCAGGGCAGGAGCATAGAACACAGCCCACAAAAATTTCTGCTTTCAGCTCTTCCCAAATCCTGTGGCTGGATTCTAAGTGACTTTCCCTCTGCCAGCTGCCAGCAGTGCCTTTGTCTGCTGGGAGGGGGTAGGGGGAGAAGGTCTGAGGAGAACATGCCTTCACCTAGTACTTTTCAATCAATACCGTGTTTATGCATGCTTTTGGATTAGAATAACACATCCAGCTTTCTTCCTTCCTTCCTTTCTTCTTCTTCTTTTTTTTTTCCTTCTTCAAGAAAGCATTTCTATTGCATCAGACCACCAAAGCATTTCCCCACTCTTTTTTTGGCCACCAAATATTTTTATGATTTTCCACATAAACAGCGAGGGAAAATGCTAGCAGCCACTCAGGCGGCAGTGGCAGACACACTATGTCTCCCATGAGAATAAGGGATTAAAAAAACAAAATAACACAACAAAACCAAAGTCCAAGGGGGGGGAGCGAGTGAACCAAGGAGTGAGAATTAGTCTAAGATACAGAGATTTCTATGAATTCTTCTTGGGAATTCTGGGATAATAAACCGGAATTCACTGTGTGGCTTTGGACAGTGAGTACTGGCTTTGGAGCCATTCAAACATTTGCAGATGAAATTAGCCACTTGTGAGGTTAGGAGGTGGGTGTGGAGGCACCCCACCCCTCTGAGGGCTAACCTGTGGGGGCCACCAGACCCGATACTTTCCAGCCTGACTTTCTGTCCCCTCCCCTGTGTAAGAATGATGCTGAAGTTAGGGACCTGCCTCCCGAGGGATCCGATGGGGAGATGGCCAAGAGCTTGTGGTAACTATTGATTATTTCATCTTCCTTTTTTTTTGCTTTCTGATTTCCATCCCTCACCAGCTTTCCCAGAGACAGAGTGGGGCCTCTGGTAGTCAGCCAGCTGCTCTGTGCTGAGAGATTTAAACTCCTGCAATTGACTCTGACTGTGCCCATAACAATAGACGTCTGCGTCTGATTTATTAATCTTCTGGGGAGTGAGGGAGGCGGTTCTCCTCGGGTCCAGGCTGTTTACTGCGATGACAATGGGCAGGGCTAGGACTTGCCTTTCAGCTGGCTTTATGACAGCCCCAAGGAGGCATGGGAGTGGCAGAGGACTCAGTGAGGAAGGACACACCCACGGGGAATGAGGAAGCAGCAGGACAGTGAGTGAGGTGGATTCAGAGGTCCTCAAATGAGTGACCCCCAAGTGACATAATAGAGGTGGTGGATGTGGCTCTGGGAGGGCCACTCAACAAAGTGGTTGTCATTCTGTCTTTTGTGGTTGAGGGCTGGTGGCCTCTCAAAGATGCAAAGTAGATGTCCCAAGGCCTCTGCGGTCCTGCTCCCAGGCCGGATGGAATGACCAGGTGGAATGACCTCTGTGAAGGTTGACAGGCATGTTTGCGGAATGTCCTATGGTAAGCGCTGTAGAGTCCAATTCAGGAGGACAGGACAGGGAAGATAATAAGGGAGACTCAGGTAGCTTTGGTAGGCAGTTAGGGTGACTGGGCCCTTGGAAGTAAAAAAAAGGCAGGGAGGTCTGCACTTGCTAGAGATCAAAGGATGATCTGACTTCTTATCTCTTGCCTAGTTCCCTAGACCTGTTTTCCCAAACCCTGAGCCTCTCCCTGAGAGGGAGGTCTTTTTATAGAATCCTGACTTTGTGGTTGGTCGAGTTCAGCCCCTAGAACTTGCTGTCATGGCTAGCCTCTTCCTGAGACAGCCCCTAGCTCAGAGCAATCACTGTCCCTCTGGCTTACCTGAGCTGGAAGTAGGGCCCACCACCATAAGGTTATAAATCCGTTTGCGAGGGGAGGGCAAACTCTCTGGGCTGCCTGACCACTCCTGTACCTCCAGCTTCTGGTGAGTTTTGCCTTGTCTGGGCCCAGGGCTGAGATGAGGGGGTAATCCTCGATCATCTACTTTCCACACAGGCTCTTTACCCCTCCTGCCCTCCACATGGCAGGAGATCTTCGTACTTTCTTTTCTGTCCTCTGCATTTTTTTTTTTTTTGGAAGTAGGGTCTCTCTCTAGCCCAGGCTGACCTGGATTTCACTATGTAGTCTCAGGATGGCCTTGAACTCATGGCGATCCTCCTACCTCTGCCTCCAGAATGCTGGGATTAAAGGCGTGCACCACCATGCCCGGCTCTCTGCATGGTTTTCCCAGGCCCACCACGTGGACTCTTAAGCCATGTGGGTGTATCCATTTTCCTTCCCTTGGTTCTGTACTTCCCTAAATAAATATAATAATTTTAATAATTATCCATCTCAGTTTGGTTTGACCAATTCTTTGGCTAAATGCAAACGTGAACCCAGGGTTGGGGGTTCAAGGACTTTCCCGAACCCCTAACATCCTGTTTCAATATGGCATCCTGGGGAGCTACACTGAGTGACTAGAAATGCAAAAGGTCTGTGATCACCAAACCGAAGCGTTTTGGCACATTGAATATAGAGAAAGCTCAGTCAGTAGGGTGCTTGCCTCATAAACACAAGGACCTTAATTTGATCTCCAGAACCTATGTAAAATAAGCCTGGGCTGGAGAGACGGCTTAGTGGTTAAGGTGTTTGCCTGCAAAGCCTAAGGACCCATGTTCGACTCTCCAAATCCCATGTTAGCCAGATGCACAAAAATGAGGCAAATGCAAGATCACACATGCCTATTAGGTGGTGCAAGCATCTGGAGTTTGATTGCATTGGCTGAGGCCCTGGGGCCCGAATTATCTCTCTCTTTCTGTTGTGCTCTCTCTAAAATAAAATAATAATAATAAAAGCCTGGTGTGGTGATATGTACTTGAAATCACAGTACTGGGAAGGCAAAGACAAGAGGATCGTTAGCATTCACTGGCTAGCCAGTCTCTCTTAATGGAGAGCTTCAGGCCAGGAAGAGAACCTGTCTCACAAAAACAACAACAGAAGTGGATGGCACCTGATGAATGACAGCCGAGGTCTTCCTCTACCTCTGCATGCATGTGCACACAAACACACACGTATACATGCACATATGTGCATGAACACACAGAGAAAGATATGCAAAGGGAGAACAGACCTGATCCACTCCGATGGTTATAAGAACTGACTTTTGCCTCAGATTTCCAAGGTCCCTGTTCTCTTTCTGCTTCCTGTTGGCTGCGAAAGGAGGAACAAGTTACTGAATCACCCCAAGTCTGTGATTCTGTCTCCAGAGTGACCTACCTCCTGGGGTCGGTGGTGATGCAGGGTTTGTGGATCCAGGGAGGGATTAAATTCCATAGAGAGGCAGGAGATCCCAGGTCCATGGACCCCAACATGTGGTTCCTTATCCATGTTTGCAAAGAATTGAAAACATGGAATCTGAGGAGGGTAAATTATGAATAACCAGGTTTATTTTGGGGAGAGTTAGCATTCAGGGGAAGGCTAGCAGGGATGCCCAAGCCAAAAGGGGTTCTCCCCCTTCCTAGCCAAGGGAGATGAAGACAGTCTTCCTCACGTAGGAAAAAGTGTGTGTGCTTACACACACGGAAGTTTAAAGTATGAGATCCCAAGTCAAAAGATCTCCCTCACACAGGGGGTCAGAAAAACGCTAAGAGATAGTAAAGGGCTCAGAGTTTAAAGAAAGATCATATATTTAGCAAAGCAAGGAAACAACCCAGGATAAGGCAGGAAAGTGCACAGACAAAAAGAAATCCTTCTCCTTCCCAGTTGGGAAGGGGGAGAGACACACATTGGTATCCAGACAGGTCCAGAGGAAAATGGGGGCCCAAGAAGAGATTTACACACGTGGTTAGGCTCCTTTATATGATCCAACATCCCATTAGGATGAGCCTTGTCATCAGCCTCAGGTGCCTAAGGGAGAGATCTGATTGGTTGGTGGACTCGAGGCTGACTGAGGAGGGGTCAGCCCCCCCCCCCCCAAGTGTCCCACACTGAGGGAGAAGCAGGAAGCTGTTGCTGGAGGCCGTCTTGGATGAGGCTGGGTCAGACATGGGTTCAAGTTCTGCCAGGGCAGGCAAAGTGACATCCACGTTCTCCTTGGGCCTCTGTCCCTGGCTGACTGCTTAGAAAAAGCAATCTTGCTCTTCGTCCTCCTTCATTGGGAGGATTAAATAAAACGGTGACTGTGATGTCCTTAGCACAAAGGAAGTGCCACCGTCACTGTCATCTTCCTCGCCTCTGTTGTTGGGATGTATTCTGTGTGGCCTTGAGGGCAGCAGCAGAAGCCAGTGGCAGAAATCACGAAGAGGCTGACTGTGGCTCAGTAGAGAAACATTCTTCTGCTAGCATCGTGGGAAAAGGAGGTAGTAAGAAGGGATGGAGGAAGAAGAGGGGATGCAAAGAGGTAAGGAAGGAGGGAGGGAGAGGCTTCCACACATACATACTATAGTGGCTAAATCTGCATGTGACGTGACAGTCATACGCACAAGGAAAGCAGGAGAGAAGTGTGGCCAGCCTGGTGTTAACCTCAGCCTGCCTCAGAGGCCCTGCAGGAGCCAAGCCTAGGGAAGCCTCCCTGGGCTCTGTCCACTGATGAGAGAAGCCTAGTGCCTCCTTCGCAAGGGGGTTGGACCCTACTACAGGGCCAGCAACATCGGTGATGGAATGATGGACTGACATGTTCAAGATGTTTCAGACAAGTCCCCTTAGATCGATGAGCCTGGTACAAGCCTATGTGCCCTCAGGGTGTGTCATCTTTCCCATTAAGAACCCCCTGAATGGCCTCGCCTTACTGTCACTCAGGAAAAGGCTTATTGACCTCTTTAAGTAGCTTTCGTTGGCTTGGACACATCCTTCTTTTCCTCTTCCTTCGTCCTCATCTCCCCACATGTAGCTGGTTGACGCTGGCTCTGTGTCAATCTTACCCTTCTTATCTTGTGCCATCCATTCTTGCTCCATTTTGCCGGTTCCTTATATGTGTGCTTTTCTTTTTCTTCAGCATGGAGGAGTCTTTCAAATATTTTCTGTAGAGCTTGTTTTGTCTTCAAATACTCCTTTAGCCTGCTTTTGTCGTGGAATGTCCTTATTTCTCCGTCTATTTGAATGGATAGCTTTGCAGGATAAAGTAACCTTGGTTGACAGTTGTTATCTTTCAGGACTTGGAATACATCACTCCACGCCCTTCTGGCTTTTAAAGTTTGTGTTGAGTAATCTGCTGTGATCCTGATGGGCTTGCCTTTGTAGGTAACTTGATTTTTCTCTCCCACTGCTTTCAGTATTTTTTCTTTGGTTTGTGTGTTTGGTAGTTTGATTATAATATGGCGAGGAGAGGTTCTTTCCAGGTTTTGTCTGGCTGGTGTTCTAAAGGCTTCCTGTATCTGCATTGGCACCTCTTTCCCAATTTGGGGGAAGTTTTCTTCTATGATTTTTTTGAAGACACCTACTATGCCTTTGGAGTGCAATTCTTCTCCTTCTACTATGCCCTGAATTCTTATGTTTGATCTTTTCATAGTGTCCCGAATATCTTGAAATTCCCACTCATACTTTTCTAATAGTTGCCGGGCTCCGCCGGCGGGGGCAGGTAGTGCCGAGGGAAGGACCAGGCCCGCTGGTTCCTCCCGAGGGGCTGAGGAGGAGATGAGCGTCCGACGACTCAGACCTCTCCTGGCCACCGGAGAAAAACCACACTGAGTCGGGAGTCTTGTCGAAGCAGGAACTCGATTTATTGCTATGAACAGTTGCCTATATAATGTTGGGGGTGAAGGCGGGGATTGTAGGATGGTGGGGAAAGGTAAGGGCCAATAGTAAACTGTGACTATTGAAATGATAATTCTAACTCCCATGTGGAGGTAGCAGGTAAGAAGCCATTAGGCGTCTTGCTGAGTCACGTCTGGCCAGAGGCAGATCACCAAACTTTAGCTAGGCTCAGGAAGTTCCACTAGGCCTCACACCTGGGCCTTTAGAGGCCAGCATCTCCCCCTTTTGTTTTTGTAAGAGCATTAGTCACCATGGCCCCTGTCTTAGGTTGTCCCCCTCTGGGGGTCTTAACCGTCATTGGGTACCAGGTGTTTTGCTCAGAGCATTTATCATGGCCCCTGTCTTAGGTTGTCCCCCTCTGGGGATCTTACCCGTCACTGGGTACCATGTGTTTAGCTCGGTGAGAACCCACCCCATGGCCTGTCTTAGGTTGTCCCCCTATGGGGATCTTACCCGTCATTGGTCACATGGAGGGCAGAGGAGGTGGCAGTGGGTCACCTGAGGAACTTAATTCCTGAGTTTCCAGCCTGTATTTTGACCTGATGAGGTTTTATTGCCTCTAGCCATTGGTGAATAAATTGTGTAATCTTATTAATTGCACAAGGCCCGACAGTGAGGAGAAGGAGAAGGAGAAGGAGGGGGAGGGGCCCAAGTAGAGGCAGAAGGTAGGGTAAGAAGTCATGTAAGCCCGTCCACAGCAGGTTGTCCTGGAGATCCCGCTGTCACCTCTCCAAGTCTTCCTGGAGCCTCTTAATCTTGTCCTGGACGATTTCTGATTTATTGGCGTAAAAGCAGCATTTTTCCTGTAAAAACAAACATACGCCTCCTTTTTCGGCCGTTAGTAGGTTTAGTCCTCTCCTGTTTTGTGGGACTACCTCAGCCAGGGAATCTAGCTGTTGTTGAAGATAGGTCTCCCTCTGATACAGGGAGGGCCTCATTTCCAGGGATGATATCTACATCTGGGATTAAGGTGGCTGGGGCACAAAGGCCCGTCCAATTGGTGGGCAGAAAGTCATAGGTCATCCCGCCTCCACAAACATAAACCATTCCAGAAGGTGGGCAGCATTGAGCATTGGGATCAGCTGTGTTAAAAGTACAGAAGGAAGGATGAATGTATCCCACATCTATACTGGAATTATTAGGGGAAGGCGGGGCCCAAATGCAAGTTCCAGGGGAAACATTGGGAAAAGCTGGACGGGGATGGGGAAGGTGGCTGAGTAATGTTTTAAGGTCGTACAGGCAACTGTACTGCAAGCAGCCAGAGAGGCCCAGATTGGAGGCAAAGCCAGCAATCCTCCACAAGGGAGGGAATTGTTTAGTTTAGTAGGGTGAAGGACCATTTTAGGAACAGTCCTCAGGGGTGGGACACTCCCTAGAGAAGTGACTGTCAGTGTCCTCTTGTTGGGACAAATATTTTAGGTCTCTCGCTGGTACCCAAATGGGTCTTTTTTCATCTTGAGGGAAGACACATCTAAACCCTCTCCCTGCTGTGAGGAGCGGATCAGGCCCTCTCCAGGCCCCAGTCAATGGGTCCCTCCATCTTACCCAGATAGAACTGTAGGTAATGGATGAAGACCAATGTTTTTGAAAAGGGGAGAGTTGTTTATCTTCTTTAGAAAAGTTTAAAATATTTAGGGTAAATAATGCCTTTTTCAGTTGGTCGTGTGGGGGTAAGGATTTTCCCTTTTGTTTTTGTAATTGAGACTTGAGAGTCTGATTATATTTTTTAACGATAGCTTGGCCCCGGGGGTTGTATGGGATGTCTGTAGAATGTGAGATTTTTCAGTTCTGGAGAAAATCTACAAAGGCCTTGTTTACGAAGCAGGGGCCATTATCTGTTTTAATTTGATCAGGCAGCCCAAGAGTGGCAAAACATTGAAGCATATGACTAATGGCATGTTTAGATTTTTCCCCGGCATGTGCTGATGTCCAGCAGGCATGGGAAAAGGTATCAACTGAAAGAAAAATATATTTAAGTTTCCCAAATGGAGAATAGTGTGTGACATCAATTTGTCACAGATGATTAGGGCGTAGCCCTCTAGGATTGTTTTTTGTAGTTTGAAGGGGGGGTACTTGGAGGAAGGGCTGACAGGACTTACAAGTCCGGACAATTTTTTTAAGGTCCTTGACTGGTACCTGTGGAAACCTGTGTTTGAGACCTCTTTAGTTGACATGGGTCAATAAGTGGAAGCGTGTAGCTTCTGTAATAGTATTACACTGAGGCATAGAAGCCATTTTATTAGCCAAATTGTTTCCTCGAGAAAGAAATCTCGGTAAGTTTTGATGACCCCTGAGATGTTGAAGAAAAATGGGGTTAATTTTTTGTTTGAGTAGGGAATGAGCTTGAATCATCAGAGGAGATATAGGGTTGGAGTCCAGTCTAATATGGGCCTCAACCAGGTTGGGTAATAAATTAACAACATAAAGGCTGTCAGAAAATAAGTTAAATGGCTCTTGAATAGTGTCCAAAGCTAGAACGACAGCAAATAGTTTTTTGAATTGTGCTGACCCCTCAACCTCATGAGAGACTGACTTTATGGGCATAGGCTCTTTTTTCTGTTTTAAGGGAGGGTAAACGACTAGGGAAGCCCCCAGGTGCCCTCCATCAGTAAACACGGTAAGAAAGTCAGGGTTAGGTTGAGACAGAAAAAGCCTGGGGGGCTTTTATTTTAATCTGGAGAAAGAACTTATCCATTTGTGGGGGCCATAATGGCAATCAATTTTACCTAGAAACCCCTCGAGAGCCATAGCAACTTTATTATTATTTTTCTGAAGCCAGGTGAAATCTGTTATCTAAAAGGGGGTGACAATAAGGTGAGGTTCTGTGCCAAACAACCGGACAGAGGTGTCTCTGCCCTTGATAATGTAATCAGCAACCTGGTTGGTTATAGAATAAACTCTGGGGACCCCACCGATTGAGAGGTGGACCCATTGGATGGGTTCACCTTCCTGGGCCAACAGTGTAGTGTATAATGTTTCCCCAGAGAAAATGTAGAGGGAGATGGGCAAATCAGGATTGAACCTCTTTAGGGTTACAGTATTTATAGCCTGTTGTACCTTATGAAAAATTTGTTGATGACAAGGGGACAAAATTACCTGAGAGGAGAAGTTAAGGTCCTTCAGGAGGTCAAATAAAGGGGACAGCTCTTTAGTAGTTATGGGTATCCAAGGCCTCATCCAATTAATTTCTCCCAAAAGCTTCTGGAGTTGAGGCAAGGTGTAAGAATCCTGAATATAAAGTTGTGGTTTAACAGGTGAAACTGTATCTAGGGTAAGGATTGAGCCCAAGATCTTAAAGGGAGGCACAGTTTGAACTTTTTCTGGAGCTACTTTAAAGCCGTGAGTATGTAGGATAGTTAGACATTGGTGGGTAAGGTCCTGGAGTGTGGAGGAATCTAGGCACCCAAGAATAATATCATCCATGTAAATATAAAACAGAGTATCAGGGAGATTGATAAGAGAAGAGAAAATGGATGACAGGTAATATTGACAAATGGGTGGGCTATTTGTCATGCCCTGAGGTAAGACAGTCCATTCAAATCTCCTATCTGGGCCACAAAAATTAACAGCAGGTACAGAGAATGTAAATTTTTTTATGTCTCCTGGATGGAGAGAGATAGAGAAGAAGCAATCTTTAATGTCAATGATAGTAATATGGTATATATTGGGAATAGCTGGGATCCATGGGAGTCCCCTCTGGGGAGTTCCGAAGGGGATCATGTGTTTATTGATCTTTTTTAAATCATGTAAAAATCTCCAGGACCCATTAGGCTTTTTTATGACAAAGACAGGAGAGTTCCAGGGACTAGTGGAGGGACGAATATGTCCGGCCTCCAACTGTTGATCAATAAGTATGTGGAGTTGGTGTAACTTAGAAGAAGGGAGAGGCCACTGTTTAACCCATACAGGATCCCCCGGTCTCCACTGGATTTTAAATGGGGGGGGCTGGGCAGTGGCCCTTAGAATTGGGGGTGTTTATTGGAGTACTTTTGTCTGAGTTGCTCAAAGTAAGGGTCATCTCTATAATTGGGATGATATTCCCTCCCTTCCTCAGACTGTTGTTGATATTTTTTTTTATCTAACAAATCATTATAAAAGGCCTTATGGTCAGTAGTGATGAAAGCCTCAGCATCTCCAAGGATGTCTTGCCCCAGTAAGTTAGCAGTGAGCCCAGTCACCACGAGAGGGCGGACTTTTCCCCTGTCCCCACCTGGGTCAGTCCAAGGGAGCCACGTGGCAGTTTCCCAGGAGGTGGATTGCCCGCCAATTCCCAGTAGGGGAGGGCCAGGCACAAGCTGCCAGGAGGGGGGCACTTCCTCCTTTTTTAGGACCGTTCGGTCCGCTCCAGTGTCAATGAGAAGTTTGAATTTTTTATTGCCAATATTCAAAATAATTTTGGGTCTAAGGCCGGGGACCAGGGGGACGGTCCAATAGGCTTTGATGGTCTCTTTTCCCTTATTTAATGGGGCTGGGGGAAGCCCCTGGAGGAGTTTAAAGGCTTTCCCTGTATGTTAAACTTTCATTTACATTCCTTAGCCCAATGAAACCCTTTATTGTATTTAGGGCAAAGGGTGTGAGGGGCGTTGGTCGTCCCCCCAGAGCGCGGAGGAGGCTTTGTCCTGTTGGGGCACTCCTTTTTAAAGTGGCCCTCGTCCCCGCATCCAAAACATGTCAAGTTTTTAGAATTTAACTGTAATGTACAGATCGTATTGGCCAAATCTCTCTGTTTATTTTCCTGAAGGGCGGCAGCCATGGCCCTAGCCTGATGGGAGATAGTGCCAACGTCCTTGGTGGCTACAATCCATCTACTTATGGAGTTGTCCTTGAGACCCGCACAGGCGAGGCGGTGATCGGCCGTCATCCCATCCCAGACCAACATTTTAGTAAATTGATCCCGTAATGTCCCTGGGGGAAATTTTTTTTGGAGACTTTTTTTCACCCTATCTATAAATGTAGCCAAATCCTCAGATGGTTTTTGAGTAATACTCATAAGGGGAGTTTCAGAGGGTCCCTCATTAAGCTTTTTCCATGCCGCCAAGCCCAGTGTCCTGACCTGGTCCCTATACGGGTCAGGTATAGCCGCCTGTTGAGTGCCTGTAGCATATTGATCAGAGATACCAGAGAGCATCCCAAAAGTTATCGGCACAGGGGGCTGTTGATTTTGGTTTTGTTTTGCCTGTGTATGGCATTCATCTCTAAAAAAGGCACACCACTTAATGTATAGGGGACCTGACAAGACAGCCCTGACTAGATTTTTTCAATCTTGGGTTGTACAAGGTTGATGGGCAAGGCCCTGTAACAGGGTCTCAGCCCAAGGAGAGTTGGGTCCATCCTCCGAGACCGCCTTTTTAAGCTCTTTAAGGTCCTGAGCTTCCCACGGATACCAGGCAGCAGGGCGATTGCCCCCAGGATTTAGATTGACGGGAAATAAAAAAGTAGCTTTATTTTCTGACGGCTTGGCTGCCGAATATGGAGGGGCTGAGGGGGTCTCGGCGGCCGAATATGAAGGAGGGGCCGAGGGGGTCCAGAAAGGGTTAGTTGATGGAGGAGGTGGAGGAGGTCCCCCGGAAGGCCAGGGAGCACTCTCAAAGGGATCGAGTGAGGAGCATAAAGATGTATCCTTTTGGGGTTTTTTTAAAGCTGTATCTCCAGGAGGAGTAGCTGGATTAGGCTGTATATTATCTTTTTCTTCTGTCTTTTGTTTATGTTTGGTTGGCCTTGGAGGGAAGCAGGCCTTGAGGGCTGAGATCATAGGGAGGACCCCTGAGGGGGGTATTTGACCCTTCTCCACATGTGCCCGACAAACAAGGGCCTCTACCCTATCCCACGTGTCCCAATCAAAGAGATTTCCTTCCGGCAGCCATGGCGCCAGTTTGAGAAGGCAATCCCAGGTCTGTTGAGCCTGATTATCAGTCAAATTAAGCCCTCTACTCTTTAGGAGTGCCCTGAGAGATTCTAAGGCAGGATTGGATTTACAGTTAGACTGTCCCACATTATAAAGTTGAGAGAAAAATGTCCATAAAATTAGGGCAATAGTAACCCACATACACATGAGTACAATACAACCACAAGGATCCAAAAGATATGTAAACATGCTGTACAAAAGCCGCAGATGTAGCTTGTCTGCAAACTAAAAGTGAAAGGAAAGAGAAAGAGAACAAAGAGATGTTGATCAACAAGTACAGGTTATAGAAGCAAAGTTTAGCGCATTAAATATAAAGACTACTTATGGGGGCACGCTCACCGCATATGTACACCGATTGACCTCCTCAACGAATGTCTCTGAGGGGGCACTAGTCTGCCGGATTCCAAGAGCCCCACGTTGGGCGCCAGATGCCGGGCTCCGCCGGCGGGGGCAGGTAGTGCCGAGGGAAGGACCAGGCCCGCTGGTTCCTCCCGAGGGGCTGAGGAGGAGATGAGCGTCCGACGACTCAGACCTCTCCTGGCCACCGGAGAAAAACCACACTGAGTCGGGAGTCTTGTCGAAGCAGGAACTCGATTTATTGCTATGAACAGTTGCCTATATAATGTTGGGGGTGAAGGCGGGGATTGTAGGATGGTGGGGAAAGGTAAGGGCCAATAGTAAACTGTGACTATTGAAATGATAATTCTAACTCCCATGTGGAGGTAGCAGGTAAGAAGCCATTAGGCGTCTTGCTGAGTCACGTCTGGCCAGAGGCAGATCACCAAACTTTAGCTAGGCTCAGGAAGTTCCACTAGGCCTCACACCTGGGCCTTTAGAGGCCAGCAAATAGTTTGTCTTTCTCTTTGTTGGACTGTATTAGATCTGCCACCTGGTCTTCTAGCTTAGATATTCTGTCCTCTCCTTCATCCATTCTACTGGTGAGATTTTCTACAGAGTTTTTTATTTCATTAACTGTGTTCTTCATTGCTAGTAATTCTGACTGGTTTTTCTTTATTATTTCTATTTCCTTATTTATGTCTAGTATTGACCTCTTTATTTCATTAAATTGGTGTCCTGTGTTTTCTTTAATTCCTTTGATTTCCTCTTTCATTCCTTTGATTTCTTCTTTGACTTCTTTGAACATATTTATAATCATTCTTTTAAAATCTTTCTCAGGCATTTCCTCTAACTCATTCTCACTGGAGGTCATTTCTGATGCATTAATACTTTTTGGTGGATTTATATTGTCTTGATTTTTGGTGTTTCTTATGTTATAATGTATATATTTTGCATCCTGGATTATTTAATGATTGGATTTTCTAGTTAGCTGGGTATTATTAGATGTATCAATCAATCTGATATTATATATCTTCAGGGTAAGAGCTTAGGGTGCTAGGTGTGGCTCTCAAGACTCTCAGAGTATCTATAAAAGTGACCCTAGGTATTGGGTTTACCTGCTATGAGAGTATTCAAGTAGGCTGAGTGGAACCAAATACAGATAGTTTCTAAAATTTAACTAAACAATGTACACTTTCAGTGAAAAACAACAAAGAGTAGGTATTATGACAACCAGATCCTCTGTCTGTCCCTTAGGCTGTGTGGTACCTCACCCACTCCCTTAATCCTGACAACAAGGAGGTTAAGATTTCTGTAGAGGGTTCCAAGTCAGCTTGTGACCAGGTGAGACCCTTCCCTAATGTATAACAGAAGAGGAAACAAAGCCACTATAAATCAAGAAGCAACAAATAACAAGCCCAAAATACAGCTTATTTAAGAATGGCAAATCTGACTATCCATCAGATTTAACATATAATTTATCCTGATATGGAAGGTGCAATTAGCACTTCTGGTTCAGGCCTATATACCAGGTTTATTAGGCAGGTACTGACCTGGTGTAATCCCAGTTACCTTTTGGGATGATTTTGGTCTCAGTTATGCTGCTCCTGCTTGAGTCCCCTTGTCGGTTCAAGTAGGCTTGGCCGGGTCCCTGGACCACTGCTCTGTTCGCTGGAGCCGGGCACTGGCGGTGGGGGAGGGGAGGCTGCCGATGCTGCTCTAGTTCTCTCACTGTTCCACGTGTTCTTCTACCTTGTGATCTGCTCCTCCGTTGTTCACTGCTGTTCTCCCTTCTGGTTTCTTGAGTTTGCTGAGAGCTCCGGTGTGAGTGGAAAATCCCCTCACCTGGCTTTTCCTGTGGCTCAGGCTAAGCCTGGCTGCTGCCCCTTCTGCCCGCCTGTGTGGGCTCTGGATGCTCTGGATCTCTCCTACTTCTCCGCTGCTGTTTCAATTTCCTACACACCTCACTTTTTAGTAAAAGTGTGTATTTTGCTGGTTTTTGTTTTTGGCTCCCCCCCCCCTCGCTGCTTTGGTGTGGTACCCACACCGCCCTCTTAACTGGAAGTTCCTTGCTGCATTTTGGAATCATCTATTTTTCGTGGCACCCAGCACCCCTTCCAGAACAGCGTACCTAGCTCTGGGAGCCTCCACTAGCTATGCTGACCTCCATCTCACCACCGAATGACCCTCACACTTAGGGCCTCGGGTTCCTTATTTGTAAAGCGCAGGGGCACCCTAAGCATTCAACGAGATCATGGATAGGAAACAGCAAGTTAGATTCCATCATCATTGTTATTATTGTCAGGCAGGGAAGGTGAGAGCCAAGCTCTGTGTCCGGGGCTTAAGGAGAAAAGCCCAGTCTCGCAAGAGGCACCACCAAACTGTGAGTGGAAGAGCAGGCGGCAGGGAGATGATGAGAGGTGGGGCGGCGGAGGGACTCATGCGAACGAGGTTCATGCTAAAGATATTTGGCGGCAGCCAGGCCGCAGGCCTGTGGCTGGGCGCCAGTCCCGACCACGAGCCTCATTTCCATATGCAGGTCAGCCTGCGGCGTGTTTATAGCTTGCCTCTCTGCAGGCGGGCACAGCTCTACCAGGAAGGCCCTGGCCCCTGCGTCTGTGTGGGAGGTGGGCTGCGCGCCTCTGGCTGGCAGAGCAAGGTTCCCATCAGAGTCAATTACAGGGCACCGCGGCCCCTGTCGTGAGGTCAGGAAGCAGGCGCGGGGCACCTCGGGCACGTGTGAAGTGATGGAGGTGAGATCTATGTGTGGGGCTGTCCACACAGGGCTGTGCGGTTATAAATACACACGGCCTGCTCGTGGAGCGAGGTGGGCACCCGGGGAGCTCCGCAGGCAGCTGTGTACGGAGATGTAAACACGCACGCAGACAGGGTGGGATGGACGGCTCCTCCAGACCACACCAGCGCCTCGTCCCACAACCTTAAGCAAGTGCTGCACAGAGCAGCCAGGGGGGGTGGGGGTGGGGCTCGCATACTTGGGGCTGTTAAATTTGAAGTCTGGGGGAAGGCGTGTGCGAGGAGAGCTGAGCCCAGCCGAGCTGAGCTGAGCCTGGGGTTTCAAAGGGATTCCTTATAAACAGCGCTTTCTCTGCCTTGGAGACATCTTTCTCTTCCTCTTCTGCTACATAGGGTGGAGTGTGATTTTTGTTCCCAGTCGTCCTCTTCCACGGCTTAGTCCATTGCCGCCCTGGCTCTCAGCTCACTGTCTTTCTCCTGCACTCAGTGACGTGTTGCTGTTGGGCCTTCCTTCCCGTTGCTTGGATAAAGGACCTCGCCAAAAGTCGTTGATAGGAGGAAAGTCTTTATTTTGGCTTTTAAAGTCTCCAGGGGAAGCTTCATAATGGCAGGGGAAGATGGTAGAGCGGAGGCTAGACATCACCTGCTTGGCAACATCAGGTGCAAAAAAAAAAAAAAAAAAAAAAAAAAAAAAAAAAAAAAAAAAGCAGCAGGAGACACACAGGCAAGTTAGAGGCTAATGAAGGTCAAGGTCCACCTCCTCCGGCAAAGCTCCACCTCCCAAACTGTCACCAGCTGGGGAGCAAGCAGTCAGAGCACATGAGTTTATGGAGGTCACCTAATTCAAACCATCACAGTTGGTAAGTGCTGAACAGACCTCAGTCGAAGTGGGTGTGGTGTGGCATGGGCCCTGATACATATATATATTAATTTTAGAGACCGAGGAGACAGAGAGAGAATTGGCACACCAGGGCCTCAGCCATTGCAATAGAACTCCGGACATTTGTGCCACCTAGTGGGCATGTGCGACCTTGCACTTGCCTCATTTTTTTTTTTTTGTATGTCTGGCTTATCTGGGATTTGGAGAGCCCAACACCAGTCTTCAGGCTTCACAGGCAAGCGCCTTAACCGCTAAACCATCTCTCCAGGCCCTGATGTATATATTTTGTCAGTTCCTGTGGTGTAAATATTCCACTCTTGAGTCAGGTTTCAGAAAATACAAACCTGATTTGTTTTTTATTTTATTTTAAACATTTTTGAATTTTGTAGTTTGAAAGATAAAAGTCTAGATGACCATTGCAGTTTCAGCCTAGGCCCCATCCTCAGTATTTATTTTTCATTTATTTGTTATTGATTCTTTGCAGTGCTGGGGATTGAACCCAAGGTCTCCTGAATGTAGGTCGGCATTGTACCCCACGGCTACATCCCAGCTTCCCACTCTCCCTCTGAATCTGTGTTTTTCAAATAACTTTTATCCTTTTTTAAAAAATTATTTTACCACATTGCCTATTGCTCATATTCCCATCTGCTTATGCTCTAAGATTCCCTCTTCCCTGCACCCCGGTGGGGTTGTCCGTATTCCCTGTGGGGTCCTGAACATGTCAGTCAGTCTTTCTGTGTGTACGGAGGGGGGACAGTGCTTCAGGACATTCCTTCCCACCATTTGCCTCTTGTAATCTTCCTACCCCCTCTTCTGCAGTGTTCCTGAACCTAGGAGGTAACTTGTGTCTTTTCTATGCTCAGATTTTTCCCATCCTTAACTCCTCATCCTGTATCTTCACCTGGGTGTGCCAACTCATCCTTTAGCACAGAGATCTGAGAACTATTGCCCCATAGGCCACTACTTGATTTTCTCTGGCCCATAACCCAAAATAATTAAAAAAAAAAAAAAGACAGGCACTTGTTATGTAGCACAGGCTGACCTTGAACTCAAGGACCACCTATCTCTGCCCTTTGAGTGCTAGGATCACATGGGGTGTATTACCGTGCCTGGTCTGAGAAAACTTTTTACTTGCTCTTTTTGTTTTTGTTTTTGGGATAGGGTCTCATTATGTAGCCCTGCCTGAACTTGAACCTGTGATCCTCCTGCCTCTGCCTCCGAGTGCTGGTATTGTAGGTGTGTACATGTCTGGCTTTAATGTTTACATTTTAAATGGCTAAAAAGTGTCAGAAGAAGAATTATGCTTTGTGATATGTAAAATTTCTATGGGATTCAAACTTCAGTGTCCATAAATACCATTGTATATGAGCACAGCCTCAGCCATTCATTTGTCTGTCATCCATGGCTGAAGGCATTTCCACAGCGGAGTCGAGCAGCTGCAGCAGAGACTGGATGGCCTGCAGAGAGTCACACACTCACCATCTGGTCCAGTACAGAAATCACTTCTACCTGAAGCCTCCCTTCACTTCTCTGGCAGAGTTAGTTACGCTCTGTTAGTACCTTGTCAGTTCTGTCCATGAGAATGGTCAGCAGTAATTATTCTTTTTTTCATACACTTATTAGCTCAAGATACCCGCAGTACGTCAATACCCCCTGCTTCCTGGGATCCTGCAAACACACAGGTGCTTGGGTGACACGAGCCAAGTGGGTGACAACAAGGAGTCATGTCTTTTTTTTTTTTTTGCCATATCAGTAGTAATAGCATGTAACACTTGGGCTGGGGAGATGGCTCAGTTGGTAAAATGCTTGCTGCGTAAGTGTGAGGACCCGCATTTGGAGCTCCAGTGACCAGATATGGCAGGCAGACGTGGTGGCCCACCTGTCATCCCACTGCTTGGGAGGCAGAGACGAGGGATCCCTGAGGCAAGCTGGCTGAGCTCTGGGCTTCAGTGAGAGAGCCTGTCTCAGTAAATGAAGGGAGGAGCAACTGAGGAAGATGTCTGGCTTCAGCCTCTGGCCTCTGCAGGCACACGTTTGCACACATGCACACGAAGATGCACACGCGCTGTACGCACATACACATGCAAAAAACACAAGGGAACACTCTTCTACATTCTGCCCTGTAATTTCATTGTATTTACTATCAAGAGACAGTTGCTGGGCAGCCCTTGCCTGCCGCCTGGAGCCCTGGAAGAAGAGCTCTAGCATGCGGTGCTGGCTTCCCTCCTTGCTCACCCTTCCTTGAGCCGCGGTTTGCCTGGTGTGGGCAAAGCTGCGTCGGGCCCCGTGTCTCGGTTCTGCTGTCCTCATGGCGTTCTCTCTGCCTGTCTGTTTTCCTACACTTCCTTCAGAGTCATGCCGAAAACCTCTTTCAGGAAGACTTCCCAATTTTCCCCTCTTTGGGCTAAATATCCATGAAACTTAAAAACAAAACAAAACATTTATTTAGAGATTGCTCAGTGGTTAAGGCACTTGTCTGCGAAGCTTGACCACCTGCGTTCCATTCCCCAGCACCCACATAAAGCCAGATGGACAAAGTGGCTCACGTGTCTGGAGTTCATTTGCAGTGGCTGGAGGCCCTAGTGTGCCCATTCTCTCTGTCTACATCTGTTTGCAAATACATTAATAAAATTAAGAAAAATTATTTATCTGTAAGGAGAGAGAGAGGGCAAGAGATAGTGAGGGGTAGAGTGACTATGGTCACACCAGGCCACTGCAAACAAACTCCAGATGCATGTGACACTTTTTACATTTGGTTTTATGTGGGTACCGGGGAATTAAACCTGAGCTGAGAGGCTTTGCACAAGTAAGCGCCTTTAAGGACTGAGAAATCTCCCTAGCCCAGAATATCCACAAAACTTAAACATAAAGGTATGCCTTTGCTCATGTGCTTTGTGGTAATACACTTTAAGCAATCCATGGGAAAACACTTTCTCCCATGAGTGATTCCTTGTTGGCTGAATGAATCAAGCAATGATGCATATACTACGTACTGAGCAGGGGTCCAGGGTCAGAAGGATGAAAAAGTTATAAACTTGCCCTTTAAGGAGCTTGTGGTTCAGGAGGGTGAGTCTCAAACTGGAATTGATGGGGGCCTGTAGGTTCTGTGTGGAGCCCGAGCCTCCTGGATGGTAGGGAAGACTGACGTGTCCGCCATGTTAATGTGGCTCTGCCCTACCCCTGCCCACAGCTGATTGGTCCAGGGAGGAATAATTGATCAGAGCAGGGCTCATGCATTTTCCAAGGGAGTTTTGAAGGTGAAACTGAATGGTTTATTCTCTGGCAATCCTAGCTACTGAATATAAACCACCATGATGGCCAGCTTCCATATTTCTCAACTCAGAATCTATGGATTCTATGAGAATCAACTATATCCTTTTTTGTTTGGGCTAATTAAAATATTGTTTGCTTGTCCTGTGAAGACAAAACATTTCTAACTGGCAGATCGTATAGTGAGAGGAAGCAACACATACAACATTCATTCAACCCACACACAGAACCTCCTCTGGACCAAGGACTGCTTTTTAAAAAAATATATTTTATTTATTTATTTATTTAAGAGAGGGAGAGACAGCGAGAGAGGAAGAGGCAGATAGAGAGAGCAAATGGGCACATCAGGGCCTCCAGCCACTGCAAATGAACTCCAGATGCACGTGCCACCTTGTGTATCTGGCTTACGTGGGTTCTGGGGAATCAAACCTGCGTCCTTAGGATTCTCAGGCAAATGCCTTAATTGCCAAGCCATCTCCTCAGCCCCCAAGGACTATTTTTGGCACTGGAAACATAGCAGTGCAAAGAATTCTCAGGGAGCTTAAGTTTTTTTTTTTAATTGGGGATTTTAAGATATGAACATACTATAAATTGGCTGTGTTCCCATCAAGTTATCTTCTTTTGTTCCCTCTCCCCCACCCTCATTCTACTGAGGGCTCTCCTCAGTGTGGGTGTTGGGAATGACTGTGGGGGTCATGAATGTACTGGTCAGTCATATTGGGAGGGACAATGCCTCACCATACACCTTCCCACCCTGTGGCTCTCATATTGCATCTGCCCCTTCTCCCACAATGTTCTCTGAGCCTTGGAGGGTGTGTTGGGATCTCAGCAGCCTCTGGTTTTCTGCTTGGACGAGTTTTGAGTCTCCTCATTCAGTACCTATCATTGTCTCCACAGAGAAGGTTCTGCGGCCAGCACTGACAGCAGAACTCCCATTTAATCCACCACTTTCTTCGCTATGCTTCCTGGGTCCCGGAGGGTGTGATCGAGATGACTTGCCCTATGCTAGGCACTAGGTTTCTCTTCTTGAGTTTTCATGGATCTTGGGTCTCCCTGATTTGGGCTGCCATCTGTAAAAATGCAGGTTCTCTAGCCAGGAGTGAGAGCAGCATGGATCAAAAGGGATGAGCATAGACATTTTAGAAGGCTTTCTTTTAAACTTTAAATAAATTGACAACTTCCATAAGGACAGACAATAAACCATGATAATTCCCACCACTTCCATTTCATTTATCCTTCCCAAATCCCCCCTCCATTGAATCCCTTTATTCTTTCCAGTTAGTCTTAGAACACTAATTAGAAGGCTCTTTGATGGGCATACTCTCTCCACTTAGCCAAAGAACAGTGGAAGCTTCCCTCTAGAGTCTATGACCTTCAAAGCCGTAGGCTTCTGACTTGGTTACCAGGCTCCCTCCCATTCAGTGGGTCTCATATCCAATCAGAGAGCAGTTGATTATGCCCATAACTTATGTGCCATCGTTGTACCAGTGGCTATGTCTTGCTTGGATGGCCAGTTTTGTAGCCTGGGAGATCCACTGTTTGTTCACATCGTTGATGACTTTTGTCTCCCAGAAGCTGGCATAGTGCTTTCTAGCCAGCAGGGAGCTGTTCCAGCTTGATTTCTCAGTGTCCCATGACTGCAGCCTATGCTATCTTCGGCCATAGGGTCTCACCATTAGTTCTGGTGGGTAATCAAGCACTTTGGTAATGGCTTGCATTGTTTTGGGGGACTCATGGGCCTCCTTGGCCAACAGCTCACTGAGGAGGTAGGTTACACATCTCTGGAGCTTCAGTTTGGATTGTCGTCAGCAAACATTGGAGAGAAATACATCGCACGTGGCAGGTGCCGTGCAGGGTGGTGGGGAAGGGTCTGGGTTGAGGACAGACAGCAGCAAGGCTTCTTTTAAAGATGCGTGAGAATGGATTAACCAGAGAAGCAAGCCAGCAAGAAAGAGGGCATGGGGAATGTCAGTCTCGAAGTAATTTTGTAGAGATGGCCAGCTAGTTTTTCTGTCCCATAACCATAGTGACAAGACAAGGCAAAATGACAGTATAGCACTGCCAGCCCTTGTCATCTGAGAGGGATCGGTTCCAAAACACCTCTCCCTCTGTGGATGCCAACAACCACAGATGTTCAAGTCTCTTACGTAAACTGGTACAGTATAGAACCCATGCACATTCTCCCGTATACTTTCAAACAACCGCTAGACCTCTTACAATGCCTGACACAATGTGTGACATGAATAATTGCCATGTTATTTGAGAAATACTGACAAGTGGATGAAGCACTTGCTGAGCAAGAGTGAGGACTGGAATTTGGATTTCTAGCATCTTCCTAACTGCTGGGTGTGGCAGTCTGCCCATAATCCCAGCACTCTGGAGGTTGAGGCAAGCTGGCTAGCTAGCCTACCAGAACTGGCCAGCTCTGGGTTCACAAGAGAGCCCATGCCTCAGTAAATGGACAGCGATCAAGGAAGACACTTCATGTCAATCTCTGGGCTCACACACGTGTGTACACACACATACACATGCATGTGCATGCATGTGCACATGCACATTCATATACGCACACACAAAATGACAAGCCAGGTGTGGTGGCGCATGCCTTTAATCCCAGCATTTGGGAAACAGAGGTAGGAAGATCGCTGTGAATTCAAGGCTAGCTTGAGACTACATAGTGAATTCCAGGTCAACCTGGGCTAAAGCAAGACCCTACCTCAAAAAACTGAACCAAAAAAAAAAAGAAAAAAAAAAAAAAAGACAAACTGGGCATGATGAGGCATGCCTTTAATCCTAGCATTTGGGAGGGTGAGGAAGGAGGATCACCATGAATTTGAGGACACTCTGGGCTATAAGATTGAGTTCCAGGTCAGCCCGAGGTAGAGTGAGATCTTGCTTTAAACAAATAAGAAAATTTTTTTTGCATGTGCATGTGTGTATTTTGTGGTGTGTGTGTGTGTCTATGAGTGTGTAGTCCATGCAAATGTATGTGTACAGAAGCATAAACCCTGCATGTAGAGGCTAGAGAAGAGTGTTAGGTGTTCTCTGCTCTACTCCTGTGTTACTTCTTTGAGATAGAGTCTGTCGTTGAACCTGATGATGTTGCTTTTGGTCAGACTGGCTGGAGCCCTACAGATTCTGGTCTCTACTCTCTTCAGGACTGGGGTCACAGGCATACAACGCTATGCATAGCTGTTTATATGGATGCTGGGGAATCAAACTCAGGATGAATCAGTCCCTTATGTTTGCACAGAAATAACTCTTACCTGAGAAGATATCTCCCCAGCCCTTACATTTTCAACACAGATGCTCTTTCTTCAAACATTTTCACTCTGTGGATTGTTGAATCTGCAGATGCTGAACCCTGGCATACCCAGAGCTGTTTTCATCAGCAGCATGTGGTAGATGCCAAATTAAGAGGCAATTAAGCCCAACTGGAAGGTTAGGAAAAGCTTCTCAGGGACAAGCACTTCAGACTGGAGCCTTGGAGGCTGAGTAAAATGTTGAAAGAGGGGGAACAGGGGAGAGTTAGGGATGGAAAGAATACTAATGTGAGCTAAGGTGTGAAGTGAGAATGACCTGGGTGTGCATTGGGAAAGAAGAGTGCTTTTCTTTTGAATGGCAGGTGAACCTTGGCACATGGAAGACCTTGTTGGCTAAGCAAAAAGGTTTAGACCCTGTCCCCATAGGCTAGGTAGAAAGCCATAGTATCAGTGAGACCACCTCAGATGACAGAATAGGAAACTACCTTCTAGAGCACACAGACTGCAGGCAAGTGCAAGTTAGGAAGTGCTTGTAGTGGCCTGGGTGTGAGAGGCTGGGGATATATTCCAGGGCCTGTCTGTGTGGTTCGACAATAAAACATGGAGTCTGGAAAATCTCCTCTGGTGATTTGAATGAAGTGTCTCCATAGGCTCATGTGTGAACGTGGTCCCTAGTAGTTTGAGTGAAATGTCCCCATTGACTCGTGTGAATGTGGTCCTTAGTGGTTTGAATGTATTGATCCCATAGGCTCATGTGTGAATGGAGTCCTTAGTGGTTTGAATGAAATGTCCGCATAGGCTCATGTGTGAATGTGGTCCTTAGTGGTTTGAATGAAGTGTCCCCATAGGCTCATGTGTGAACGTGGTCCTTAGTGGTTTGAATGAAGTGTCCCCATAGGCTCATGTGTGAACATGGTCCCTAGTGGTTTGAATGAAATGTCCCCATATGTAAACTTGGCCCTTAGCCGATAGCCATTTTGGAAAGTTGTTGGTCCTTTGAGAGGTGTGTTTCTAGTGGTAGCTTTGGGGTAATATAGCCCAGTACTTATATAATGTTCTTCCCATTGATGTGGAGATGTGATACAGGCTTCCTGAGAAGACCTGCCATGCTTTTCCTCCCATGAAGAAACTTCCCCTCAAAACTATAAGCCTAAGACTTTTCCTTTCGTAAGCTAATTCTGGTTGGGTCTGTTGTCCCAGCAATGTGAAAGAAACTGCAATATTTCTCAAAGCAAACTCTGCAGAGAAAGGGACTGGTTGATGGAAAACAGGGAGGTGGGGACATTAGAAGTAGAATCACAGCTTCTAGATTCTCCCTGTGGGTGAATGAAATGTATGGGCTGATGGAGGCCAGACAGGCTTCAGGGTAAGGGTAAGGAGTGAAGTTAGGAGCTTAGAAGAAAGGTGTTCCGTGAATGAAAGATGGGGCTCAAGGTCAGACTCTGAATTTTGTGATGAGAGAGGGAACCCTTGCTGGCCTGACCCAATCTTCCGGTGACTTGGATTAAACCAGACAATTTATAACAACAGCTGTGAGCATGTTCCCTTTTGCCCAGGAAGGAAAGTGCTGTGAAGAGCTCAGAGGTTGTGGGAAGGGTATTTAACAAATAGATATTTTATAGGCTGCAGGAAATGGCTCGGTGGGTAAGAGCTCTTGCTGCTCAAGCATAAGGTCATGAGATTGGTCCCCAGCACCCACCTAAAATGCTGGATGTGGGGCTGGAGAGATGGCTTAGCAGTTAAGCCTTAGGACCCAGGTTTGATTCCCCAGTACCCATGATAAGCCAGATGTATAAGGTGGCGCATGCATCTGGAGTTCGTTTGCAGTGGTTAGAGGCCCTGGAGTACCCATTCTCCCTCCCTTCCCGACTTCTCTCTCTCTGATTTTAAATAAATAAAAATTACTTTAAAAAAGCTGGGTGTGGTAGCACATTGTAACACCAGTGATGTTGGAGGGGTGGGGATAGAGAGAGAAAGATCTACGGGGCTCATTGGTTGGGCAGTCTAACTGAAAAATGAGGAGCTTCAGGTTCGGTGAGAGAGTCTGTCTCAGGGAAATAAGGTAGAAGAGTGATAGAGAAGGAAGTTGGATGTCCTCTTTTGGCCTCCATGTGTGTGCACAGAGCACATGCATCTGCATGTACATATGCATATACTGCACATACCATATACACATCAAAACATTGACATTTGGCTGTTGGAGATAAGGCTTAGCAGTTAAGGGTATTTGCCTGCAATGCCCAATGACCTAGGTTCAAATCCCCAGTACCCATGGAAAGTCAGAGCATGTACCTGGAGTTTGTTTGCAGTGGTAGGAGGCCCTGGCACATCCATTTTCCCCCTCTCACTCTCTCTCTTGCTCTTTTTCTGCTTGTAGATAAATAAAAATATTTTAAAATTGACTTTTACTATAGTGATAGCCTAAGTGCACCAAACAGCGCTATCTTAGCGTACGGCCAGAGGAACAATTACAAAGTCTCAGGCTTTGGGAAGCAAGAGCAGAACCTAACCTGTGCCCTGCACCTGGTTCTTTGGTATACATGAAGGCCAGGTGGTCTGCTAATGGCACAGCCTTTGAGGAAGGCCCAAACTGCTGCTCAGAGAGCCAGGCATGGTCTGAAGTCACAAATGGGGTGGGAAGCTCTGTGGATGTCAAGCCAAGTCTCTGTGACATCACATCCTGTCTTGAACGGAATAAACCATAGCCCCAAGGAAGTCTTTTCATCTGTATGATGTTTGAAGTAGAGTCACTATAAACTCTGTCCTATGATAAACATCATAGTTATGTAGTTACTTTGTGTGTGTGAGTGTATGTGTGTGTTTGTATGCATGCGTGTATGTGTGTGCACATGAGTGTGGAGGCCAGAGTATAACTTTGTGTGCTGTTCCTCAGAAATGCTAAATGCCTTTCTTTGAGACAGTGCCTCTCATTGGTCTGGAATTCACCAAGTTGACCACGGTGGCTGGCCATGCACCCCACGATCCTCTTGTCCATACCCGCCCCCTCCGTTCTGCTGGGGTTACATATGTGCCGCCATGCCTGGATTTTTTTACACGGGTTCTGGGGATTAAATGAGGCCCTCATGCTTGCATAAGAACTTTGCCAACACGGGCCTGAGTGTGTGAGGATGGCTCACTGGCCTTGTGGAGCCAGCCACACCTGGGCCGATAACAGCTCAAGGACTGCTTTGGCCCTCAAGAAACCATAAATGGGGCTGGAGAGATGCCTTAACCATTAAAGGTGTTTGCTTTCAAAGCCGAATGGCCCAGGTTTCATGCCCCAGTACCCACATAAAGCCAGATGCACAACATGCTGGATGCATCTGGAGTTCATTTGCAATGGAAGGATTCCCTGGCATACCTATTCTCTCTCTGTCTCTCTCAAATGAATAAAGTATTAAAAAGGGGCTGGAGAGATGGCTTAGTGGTTAAGGTGCTTGCCTGCAAAGCCTAAGGACCCAGGTTCAATTCCCCAGTACCCACATAAACCATATGCACAAGGTGGTGTATGTGTCTGGAGTTGTTTGCAATGGCTCAAGGCCCTGGCGTGCCCATTCTTTCTCTCTTTCTATCTGCCCCCTCTCACTAATAGAATAAGCAACTAAAATATTTAAAAAATATTAAAAAGAAAAGAAACCATAGCTGGCCATGGCTCCACATTCTGCTGGTGGCTATTTTCTCTTTTTACATCTAGTCACTACCAACTGAGGGCGACAGAGCCTCAGGCTGGACTTGCTCCTGGCTTTTGGGTAGGCAGAGCCCAGGGCACTTAGGGCTGTGTATGAAACAACCTCAGAGCATGGCTGGAGTCTGGCCATGGTATGCCAAGACACACAGGACCCACTGTTCCAGCCCAGGTCTCCAGGGACTGGGGCTCCAGGGAATGAATACCTGGACAGTACCTCCTCCCCAACAACCTGAAAGCACTGTGCACAGGCTGGGGTTATGGAGGGTAGAATTGAGACCTGGGATGGAGCTGGCCCATAGGTTATGGAGTTGTGGCCCCAAAGACACTGCATAGAGGTGAAGCCAGAGCCAACAGCTACCAGATGATGGAACAATGTACCATTGTGAAGGGGCTGGGCAGAAAGAGGCCACACTCTGGCAAGATGAGCCACAGGTTTGAAAGAGTGGGAGGAGTTAAAGACTGGAATGTTCTATGAAGTGGTAAAATGAGATGCACTGGGATCTTGTGCTAGTTAGCTTTTCTTCACTGTGACAAAATACCCGAGATAAACCGCTTAAAAGGGGGAAGGACTGGAGCTGGGCATGGTGGTGCACACATTTAATCCCAGCACTTGGGAGGCAGAGGTAGGAGGAGTGCTGTGAGTTCAAGGCCACCCTGAGAATACAGAGTGAATTCCAGGTCAACCTTGACCTGGGCTAGAATGAGGTCCTGCCTCGAAAAAACAAACAAACAAAAAAGAAAAAAAATTGAGGAAGGACTTACTTAGATTCATGATGTTAGAGGTTTCAGTCTAGGGTCACTTAGCTCTGTTATCTTTGGGCCTATGGTGAGGCAGAACATGATGGTGACAGGCATATCGTGGAGGAGGCTGCTCAACTCCTGAGGGCCAGGAAGTAAAAAGAGTGATGGGAAGGGGTGGGGGCCCAATCCCCAAGGGCCCCCAAAGCTAGCATTTTCAGCAAGGCTCAAAAGTCTAAGTCCAAAGTCTCCTGTGAGACTCAAGATGCACTCTTAGCTATAGTCTCTGTAAAAATAAAATAGTCACATACTTACAAGACATAAAGACACAGAATAGACATTCCCATTCCCAAAGAGAGAACACAGAAAAGACGAATGGGACCAAAGCAACCCCCAAACCCACCAGGGTAACAGTGGAAACTAATTTCAGTGACTTTAAGAAGAGAATCTAGGGCTGGAGAGATGGCTTAGTGGTTAAGGCGCTTGCCTGTGCATCCCAAGGACCCAGATCTGATTTCCTGTACCCACATAAGCCAGATGCACACAGTGGCACATATGTCTGGAGTTTGTTTGCAGTGGCTAGAGACACTGGTCCACCCATTCTCTCTCTCTCTTTCTAATAAAAATAAAATATTAAAAAAGAAGAGAGCACTAGAGCACTTTAGCTCATGCAGAGCCAATTAGAGAATTGTTTCCCCAAGATTTGTTTCTATTGTTCAGCTGCCCAGGCATTCAGAGGCCACTATAGCCAGGACCTAACTGCTGTTCCAGCCAATGGGACACCTTAGCGACATCAAGATGATGTTGGTTTTATAGGCGTTTGATACAATCATGTTGCATTTACAGAATACAAGAGTGATGGGATCATGGAGGCTTCCACTGGGATTCTGAAGGCAGGTCTTAGAAGCTAGGCATGTGTGGCAGGGTCAGGATGCCTGTAGGCAGCTTCAGGGAAGGTAGTGCATGAAGCTGTGAAGGTAGGATCAGGACACAGTGGAGACCCCAGGTAGTAAGACAGGTCTGGATGTAGAGCATCTTCTGAGGGAAGCCGTAGGTAGCAGGCAGAGCCAACCCGTGATAGGAGCTTTAACCAGCAAGGTCACAGGGTAGGGCTATTCTTGGGGGCCTGCATCTCACTGCCATATACTTCAGATGCAAGACCTGCAACTGTAGGATTTAGTATTTGCCCAACTTTAATATGTACCTAATTCCAAGCCATTTTCCTATCTTGAACTTTGGGATAGGAATGTTTAACACTGTGCCACGATGTCTCAGAAGGATGTGACTTTTTCTGTTTGTTTGTTTATTTTTACAGGGCTCACAATGAGGAGTTTGTCTTGAATCTCAGAGACCACTCTGGACTTTGACTCCTACTTAAGCAAGGCACTGCTAAGATAATGGAGCCCAGGCACAGACACCAATGGTCAGGAGGCAGTCATAAAAGGAGTAGGGTCAAGGCCAGCCTGGGCTATACAGAGAGACTCTGTCTCAAAAACAACAACAATAACAACAACAACGACGACTATGGGGGCGATTGTTGGAGGTGAACTGAATGCATTTTGGTGGTGGTTGTTATTGTTGTTTAGGCATGACGTAAAATCTAGATGACAAAAATAACTTTGGGTAGGTACATATGATTACAATTAACTTTTCACATGAAAAGAACTTGGTCAACTTAGGAGCCACATTGACTAGGTAGATTGGATGCATTTAGCATTGTGAGATAGAAATGAGCCTTCGGGAACCAAAGTTGGAATGTTATGGTTTGGATTGGAATGAACCATAAAGGCTCATGTGTGGATGGCTTGGTCAGCATTGCTGGGAGGTGGTGGAAACTTTTTGAGGTGGTGGAAGTTAAGTCACTGGGGACATGTCCTTGGAGAGCCTCGTGGTGGAGGTTAAGTCACTGAGGACATGCCCTTGAGGAGCCTCGTTGGTGGAGGTTAAGTCACTGGGGACATGCCCTTGGAGAGCCTCGTTGGTGGAGGTTAAGTCACTGGGGACATGCCCTTGAAGGGGATATTGGGATTCCTGTTCCCTTCCTTATGCTGTTTTTACTTCCTGCTCTGTGCTTGTTGAGTAGCTTTCTCTAGGGCATGCTTACTGCCATTATGTTATGTCTCACCACAAACTCAAAGGCAGAAGGGACAAGTGACCGTGGACTGAGATCTCTGCTACCATGAGCCAAAAAAATTCCTCTTTTTAAAATTGTTTTGGGTATTTTGTTACAGTACCAGAAAGCAAACAAAGATAAGGGGGAGATATTTATACACAGTTGAAAAATTTAGATTAATCCATTCATCTATTCATTCATGCACTAATCATTTATTCATTATACAAAGTATGTAGAAATGTGTTGAGAGCATGGAGTAACATAGGAAAGTAAGGCTGAGCCTTCTATTTGATAGTTTGGGGTCCAAGGAATGCCCACAATGGAACCACATCCTATCTTGCACCAGTATCTTACAACATACTGCCTTTTGCACCCATCTTAATAAGAATGACACTCACTGTGTTTTTAAACATCACCGTAGATGTAGCTCTAGGCATTGTGCATACATGTTCATGTTCATGATAACTTGATGAGAGAACAGGTTTTGGAAGATTTAAGAAATTTACTGAAGTAACCTGTTTTATTAGTAACAGGTGGGATTAGCACAAGATTAAAATCAAGGTCTAAGTCAATGCCCACATGACCTCGTCTCATGGCCTCCTTATTCACAGAAGCCTGGAAGTGGATTTTAAACTCTTGGGACTGCAGAACGGGGGTTTTTAGGATCAAGAGGGTAGCTCAGTGGTAGAGTGCTTGCCCAGTATGCATGAGGCCCTATAAAAACAAAAGTAAGCAATTTATGTCTTTTATTTTAAACACTGGAGTCTCCAGTTAGGTCTGTGGGATAAGTCAAATTGTCCCCCTGTATTAGTTACCTTCTCATTGCTGGGACAAAATACCTGACAAAAATCAGTTTAGGGGCTGGAGACGGCTCAGTGGTTAAGGTGCTTTACTGCAAAACCTAATGACTAGAGTTTGATTCCCCAGTACCCACGTAAAGCCAGATGCACAAAGTGGCACATGCATCTGGCACGCGTTTGCAGCAGCTAGAGGCCCTGTTGAGCCCCTCTGTCTCTGCTTGTAAGTAATAAAATAAATAAATAAATAAATAAATACTTTTAGAAACTGAGTTTAGGGGGCTAGAGAGATTGCTCAGTGGTTAAAGGTGCTTACTTGCAAAGCCTGATGGCCTGGGTTTGATTTCCCAGTACCCACGTAAAGCCAGATGCACAAAGTGGCACACGCATCTGGACTTCATTTGCCATGGTAAGACGCTCTGGCATGCCCATGCCCTCTCTCATTCTCTCTCTGTCTGCTTGCAAATAAATAAATAAATAAGTAAGTAAGTAAGTAAATAAATAATTTTTTAAAAAAACAAATCAGCTTACAGGAGGGAGGGTTTATTTCAGCCTACAGTTCCAAATTACAGCCTACCATAGTGGGGAAGGTATGGTGGCAGGAGCTTGACACGGCTGGTCACGTCCAGCCCGTGGGAAGAGGAGAGCAATAACGTCTGCTCAGCCTGCTTTCTCCCGTATATCTAGGCCAAGACTCCAGCACATGGGATGGTGCATCTCACCATTGAGGTGGTTCTCCCCACCTCAGTTAACCTAATCAAGATGACCTCTCACACGTGTGCCCAGAGTTTAGCCTAATCTATATAATTCCTCACCCACGGTTCTAGGTTCTGTCAATATAAACCATCACGTCCTCATATTTACGAAAAGAACTATGCTTTTATCTGGTCCGCTTGTTGGTTTTTTTTTTTTTTTTTTTTTTTTTGGTTTTTCGAGGTAGGGTCTCACTCTAGCCCAGGCTGACCTGGAATTCACTATGGAGTCTCAGGGTGGCCTCGGTGATCCACCTACCTCTGCCTCCTGAGTGCTGGGATTAAAGACGTGCGCCACCACGCCCGGCTATTGTTGGTTTTTTTGAACAAGTTCTCACTTATCTCTAAGTTTGTCTAACCGCGTGCTATGTTCCTAAGTTAGGGGTTTTTGCAAGGACTCGAGGCATTGTGTATATGAAACCCTTGGGCCTGCGCACGCACGGTGTGTTGTGTGAGCCATTGCATCATCCAAACTGCTGCTTTCCAAAGGTTCCCATGCTTACATATTTGCAAATCTAATCTTCTAGTCCCTTCCTTCAGACACAGGAGAGTCCACGCAGAGAGGCTGACCCTCCCAGGCTTGCTCAGTGAACTCTGCTCCCATGTGCTTCTGCAGTGTCAGGCGTCAGCCTCAGAGAAGCTAGGCTTGCTGGGCACAAGGGGTTTGGCCTGTCACTGAGGCTGGCTTACTGCAGAAGGCTGCCTTCAACCTTAGAGGGAAGCTTCCACTGTTCTTTGGCTAAAAGGAAAGGTTAAGTCCGTCAGAAATGTCTATGTTGGGCTGGAGGGTGGCTTACCAGTTAAGGCATTTGTCTGCAAAGCCAAAGGACCCAGGTTTGATTCCCCAGGACCCACGTAAGCCAGATGCACAAGGGAGTGCACGCGTCTGGAGTTTGTTTGCAGTGGCTGGAGGCCCTGGTGTGCCCATTGTCTCATTCTCTCTCCCTCTTTCTCTGTCAAATAAATAAAAATAAATTTAAAAAGTTTATGTTTATCACTTTTGATCCATGCTGCTCTCACTCTTGATTAGAGAATTTGCTTTTTAAAAGTTAATTATTTTATTTTTTTTTTGAGGTAAGGTCTTGCTCTAGCCAAGGCTGACTTGGAATTCACTATGTAGTCTCAGGACAGCCTCAAACTCTTGGCAATCCTCCTATCTCTGCCTCTCAAGTACTGGGATTAAAGGAGTGTACCACCAAGCCCGGCTTTTTAAAAATTAATTTTAAATTTAGTTTTATTTATTTGCAAGGAGAGAGAGAGAGAGAGAGAGAGAGAGAGAGAGAGAGACAGACAGAGAGAGAATGGGTGGCCTCTAGCCACTGCAAATGAACTCCAGATGCTTGCACCTCCTTGTGCATCTGGCTTACTTGGGTACTGAGGAATTGGACCTGGGTCCCTTGGCTTCTCAGGCAAGCGCTGTAACTGCCAAACCATCTCTGCAGCCCAGAGAATTTGCTTTTAACAGATGCTAGTGAATGTTGTAGAGACCCAGGATCCATCAAAATGATGAGACAATAAAGCCAGATGCCTAGCATGAGACAAGCCATCTCTACTGTATCTGCCAGGGCCCAGGGAACATTGCAGAGGAAGGGGTGGGTTAAGTATGAACGCAGTATTGGGACTAGCCCGAGACCCTCCTCCAGGGAGATGGTGGTGGACACTGAGGACACTCAAGATTCATCAAAGCAGAAAAATCCAAGGGTGCTGAGAACTTAACACAAAAGTAGACTTATGCTACACCTGCCAAAGCTCAGGGAACATTGTGGAAGAGGAGGCAGAACAGATGTAAGAGCCACAAGGTGGGAGGGAGTATCCTGATACATTGTTCCCTCTACAGAGATCTTCTGGTGCGTTTACACCCCACAGGGAATACTGATAATCCTGCTGAGGAGGGCTCTCAGTGGAATGGGGGCTGGTGAGAGGGGACATAAGACTATATAGCCCAATGGCAATATGGCCAAATTGCAATATGCTCATATATTAAAATTCTTAATAAGACTTTTTTTAAAAAAAGCTGTCTCCTCCTGCCAGCTCTCCTCAGAGCTCACCTGGATCCACAGCCAGCTTCTGCCATCCAGGAAGAAGTACTGACTCCGTGGCTTACATGTAGTGCCTGCTCCTTCCCCTCCTTTGCTGAGCCCAAGGGAATGCTTGCTTGCTGAGCCCAGGGGAGTGCTTGCTGACCCAGGGGAATGCTTGCTGAGCCCAGGGGGGCACTTGCTGGCTCAGGGCCATGCCTCAGTGTCTCTGGATTGATAAGGCTGCCATCTACTAGGTATCCAGTAAGTCCATCTTTGGGAATAACAGGCAGCTGCTCTGGCCTGTGTGCATGTGACACCAACATGTGGTCCTGCCAGCAGTAACTAACTGGATCCATTCAGTGTTTTGGATTTGCCTTCAACAGAGGGAATGAGGAGAGTTGATAAAGGAGAGTCAATGTGCTCTTACATCAGTTACTTTCTTGTTCCTAGGACAAAATACCAGACCAGAAACAACTTATGGAAGAATAGAATCTATTTCAGCTCACAGGGGAGAGTAAAGTCCCACATGGGGAGGAAAGCATGCCAGGTGAAGGGAGCTGGCATCCGACCATCACATCAACAGGGAGGAAGTAGAGAGAGAAACCAGCAGGCAGGGCTGGCTGTCCTGCCTCAAGGCCCACCCCTGAGTGACACACTTCCTTTAGCAAGGCTCCGTCTTCTAAAGGTTCTACAAACCTTCCCACATAGTGTCACCTTTATTTATTTATTATTTTTGTTTATTTTTATTTATTTGAGAGTGACAGACACAGAAAGAGAGAGAGAGAGAGAGAGGGCAAGCCAGGGCTTCCAGTCACTGCAAACGAACTCCAGATGCATGTGCCCCCCTTGTGCATCTGGCTAACGTGGGTCCTGGGGAATCGAGCCTCAAACCGGGGTCCTTAGGCTTCACAGGCAAGCGCTTAACCGCTAAGTCATCTCTCCAGTCCATAGTGTCACCTTTAAAGTGTTCAAACACAGAGTCTATGGGGGACAATGGGTTCAAACCACCACAGTGTTCCAGGCAAGGATGGGTGAGGCAAAGGTATAGGTGCCTATACCATGTTTTTAAAAATTGGGGTTGCTTGTTTCTGTCATTCTTTGTGCTTTCTGAGGTTGGGAAGTATCACCAGTTTGTCTCCACGTCTTATCACCTTAGCACAGGGTCAGGCACAAGAGGGGCAAGTCTGTGCATAGCTGTGGCCCCCAAAAACCACACATGGGATCAGGTACCCCCAAGCCTGTGGGGAACAGTTGTTCTCCCAAACTTTTAGCTCCTGGTCCCATCTGAGGACTCGTTTTTATTTTTTAATTTTTTCCTAAGCCAACCCCTGACAATTTCATCTTCATTATCGTCCCATCCCCCTTTGCTCCTCCTCACTCCCAAAGAGAAACCTGGGGAGACAGAGCTCTGAAGAGAGTTGCCTGCCCAGATCTGATCAAGACACAAGTGAGAGGCAATGATTTGTGGAGAAATCCTGGTCCCGTCTAATGGAATTTTCCCAAAATAAATTCATGTAAACAACTTCCCACAAAGAGGCAGTCAGGGGAGCTGGGTGTGTAAGCAGCGCAAACAGTCACAAGTACTATGGGCTCCAGGGGTGCCGTGTCGTCTGGAGGGGGGCTGTGGGGAGACTCCCTTTAGCAAAACACCTTTGGCTCCAGTCCTTCTGACATCATAATGTCAGGCAATTCATTAAATTAAAAAAAAATCCTTATTTTAGTATCATCCCCCAAACATAGCAACACCACTTGGTAGCTAAAGATGGATTTTGCTTAATTTTTTTTTTTTACCCCATTTCAAATTAAATCAACTGAGAGATGACCTTCGTGCCTAGAAATGATGGGGAGGCTGGAGAGGACGTGGCGGGAGGAAGGGTGGCTAGAGGAATAGAAACCAGTATCTTTTGGGGGCTCTGGGATGGGTCTGAGTGAGCCCACGCAGTTCCTAGAATTAAGATGAAACTCTGCTCTTCTGAAGGTATTCCGAAGGACACTGAATTCCTGTGGCTCGGATGTCTCGGGCCACGTCCCAATGGGGGACTGTGGAGAGCTGGATTTCATACTGAGTTTCCGGAGGGAAGTGTTTGCAAGGCATCTTCCTGGGACACGCCTTTCCCGCACACATGTTTCCCAACCCAGCCTCACTTGCCCAAACCCGAGCTGTTTTCAGGACCTAGGTCTGATGACTTCTCTGCCCTCCCCTCACCAGGGCCCAGAGAGAAGAGCCTGCCTTTCAGTTCAGCTGGGCCATGGTTACACTACTTTGAAGTCTGTTAAACAAGTCATATAACTTCTCAGAGCCTCAGTTTCCCCACTCACATGGTGGGAAGCTGGAAAAAAAAAATCCCACCTCTGTGGAGCTGGAGAGATGGCTCAGTATTTAAGCCACTTGCTTGCAAAGCCTAACGGCCTGGGTTCGATTCCCCAGTACCCATGTAAAGCCAGATGCACACAGTGGCTCATGTGTCTGGAGTTTGTTTGCAGGGGCTGGAGGCCCTGGCACAGCCATTCTCTCTGTCTGTTTCTCTTCTCTGTATCATCTGCTTGCAAATGAATAAATAAAAATACTGAAGAAAACCCCCAGCTCTATGTACTTCATACAGCTGTGAAGCTCAACTGAGTACTTAATGTAACAATTATGCTTAGGTATTATTTTTATGTGAAATATATTTACACCATACTTATAAAGGCCCAGGGTTTTACTTGTTATCATGAATTTAATTTTGAGTTCTGCTTCAGCTCTGACATTGATTAGGTGGGGTTTTGATGAGAACCCAACTCTGTACAGACCTAGGAGCCAGGGAAACTGGAAGAGTTGAGAGGAGGTTGGCTGAGCTGCTGGGAATTAATTATGGACAGACAGAAGATGAGGCACCAGGACATCAGGACTGTTCTCTGACAGCCTATTCGCATAGCCAAGCTTGAAGTCTGGTTGTCACCATGGTGAAGATGGTGACTGACTGGCCCTGGGTCTTCATTTTCCACCACCGGGGGGGGGGGGGGTGGTGGTGTCAGATTGTATACCACCACTCTTTTCCACGTGACTTTACAGTGCCCTCCCCCTGTGGGTGGAGCACGCCTCCACACCCCATCAATGTTGGCGTGGCTACCTGTTGTTTTTGGGTCAGTGGGATGCTAAAGGCATGTCCAGTGGCCTGAAATATTCTTGTGCAATTTGACCTCTTGTACTCCTAAGATCTGCTATGGGAAGAACATTCTCTGGTCGCTGCTGGTCCAAGAAGACTGTGTGAACCCATGGATAGGTCTGAATCCAACCCAGAGCCCAGAGCCAAGCCAGCTGACCCACAGCCTGACACAGAGCTGCCCCGGCCAACTCATCCAACAGTGACACAAATGAGTGCTTGTTGCTGGAGGTCACTAAGCTCTGGGAAGGCCTGTGACGCAGCATTCCTGCAGTCTCATGATCACCGATGATGGCAATGGGGCTGACGCACATACAGTTCCATGGAAACTGAGGCTTGCAAGTGAGGACGTGATTCTGATGTCCACGCACGCCAGTTACTATGGAACCATGCCCAGTGGAGAGGCCTGTACCAAGTTACAATACCTCTCCCCTGTTAGAAGAAACATAGCCCCCACATACACAGAACAGTGCGTGCCTGGGGTGCCATAAAAAGAAAATCAGATGCTGAGTCAATTATTGAGTGCCCGTGCTTGGTTCCTGAAGCCAGATGGTCTCTTGTTCGAATTCTGACTTTACCACACTCAAGCTTTGTGAACTTGGTCAAGTTATTAAGTTTTTGTGTCTTTGGTGCTTCATTTTTGAGTTGAAGGTAGTGATAATTTTAGTGATAATTTAATTTTGTGAGAAAGGTGTGTAGTATTAACGTTTTTTTTTTTTTTTTTTTTTTGGCACAAGGCCTTCTACCTGGTGAGTACTTAACAAATATACCAATTATTTTTTAGCTATTTATTATTATTATTTTATTTTATTTGAGGGAGAGAGAGAGAGAGAGAGAGAGAGAGAAAGAAGAAGATAGAGAGAGAGAGAGAGAATGGGTGCGCCAGGGCTTTCAGCTGCTGCAAATGAACTCCAAAAGCATGTATCTTGTGTATCTGGCTTTTGTGAGTCCTGGGGAATCGAACCTGGGTTCTTTGGCTTTGCAGGCAGGTACCTTAACTGCTAAGCCATCCCCTCCAGCCCTAGCTATTGTTTTTGATGCGCAATAATATTTATGTCCATAAAACAATGTCTCCATTAAGGGACAAACAGTAAAAGTTGTAAGTGACTATGGGGACATGTAGATGCCATTTGCTAGGGACCTCCTCTGATGGCAGAGTCATCATTTTCTTACATAGGGATCTCCTGGCAGCCTGGGCCAAGTGAGGTGGTGTTGGCCTTAATCATCACCTCGGTGAGGTGATGACACCCTTTGCTGTTCTCCCTCAAAAGCCCTCTGCCTCCCTTGTCATCATCATCAGCCGAGGCCTCTAGGAAACAAGGCTGCTTTGGTCTGAGGAAGGAGCTATGGTATGAGGAGTAGAAACAGAGTCATTTTTCTCAGGACTAGGATCTGTGAGTCGGGCTTCGTAGGCCTTTGCTGTGCAGTGAAGGCTGCATATCCCTTGGGCTGGCAGAAGAACACGGCCTTTATGCTGCTATACATGCTGCCTGCGGCTCCTTCCTCATCAGCTCCAGTCAGACAGAGCTGCTGCTGACAGGAACACGGTATACTTCAGAGCAGCTCATGGTTTCCCATGATGTACTTCTTTTATTTTGCTTCTCACACTGTAGGAAGAAACTAAGACAAGACTTTCAGTCCCACGGTTGGAGAAGCTATAAGGAAGCCTGTCAGCCAATAAACTTGCATGTGGAAATACTCAACTATTTTTCTCTCTCTCTCTCTCTTTCCCTGAGGCTGGGTCTCAGTCTAGCCCAAGCTGAAGACTGGCCTAGAACTCATGGAAATCCTCCTACCTCAGCCTCCTGAGTGCTGGCATTAAACACGTGAATCACTACTCCAAATCCTTTAATTTTGATTTATTGCTCCCATTCTGTTGGGGGATGGAACTTGTTTGGTCAGTTCTGTTTGCTTCCCTTGGGGTTTTGTTTAAGTTCTGAGGGGCTGATCTGCCTTTTTGGGTCCCTATGGAGATGTCTCCTGGCCCATCTGTCCCTTGGCTAATGCATGTTGTCACAATTCTGTGTCTGACATTCCTCATTTCCAATTGCCATAGGTCTGGAGCATCTCAGCTCACTTCTGGAACCCTGTCAGCTGCACACTGGCTTGTTATCTGCTCTCATGACATGCTGGTGATCTACGTCTCAGCAAGTCTGGAGCAAGACCCTCCTTTTCCGGACACGCCACCATCTTCTCCAGGGCTCCTTCTGAGAAACCAAGCAAAGGTCCCCATTCTCATATTCCACACACCTAGATAGCAGGACCTGTCTTCTTACCCCCATCAATACAGACTGAATCCTTACCTGCTTCTCCAGTGATTTCAGTGAAGGCAGAGGAAGAAGCTAATCTCCAAGAATGTGTGATATAATTCAAGCACTGTAGATATGTATTAATCAGTTACATGAAATTCACATGGGTGCACCTAATTGAGGACGATTCTCCAGGTGTTTCCCACCAGTAGCTCCCTCATTATCAATATGTTGCTTTCAGGTTACTGACTGTGTTGGTACCATGCCAGGGACCAAGCCAGAGAACAGAAGAACAGAGCTTAGAAGGCTTTTTTTTTTTTTTTTTTCCTGCTCCAGATCTGGAACTGGTCACACATAGAATTCAGTTACGTGCTCATGTTGACCCGTAGAGACATTTGGGGAATGTAGTCTCCCTGCATGCCCAAGAGGACTGGTAAACAGCTAGCTGTCTCTGCTACACCATTCCTGCTTTAATCAGCCTCAGATCAAACAATTCTGATTCATCCTGTCATGAATGTCCTGAACCCTAGAGTCTACTTTTGAAAAATCAAAAACTTTTTTTTAATGATATGGTTTTCTTTCTCAAAAAAGTCCAAACAACAACAACAAAAAACAAAAAGAACAACAACAACAACAAAAAACCCCAGGTGCTACTAAAACCAGTTGCCTAATGGGATAACAGAGCCAGAGAAAGAGAAACTACCATGGGAAACAAAGCAATGGCAATCTCTCAATGTTAGGGGTGAAGTGATTGGTGGTGCTTGCACAGTAAGTGATGGACCTGGGGCTTGGTCTAAAATCCGGGACTACATAATATGAAGAGTCTCTGCTGGGCGTGGTGGCACACATCTTTAATCCCAGCATTTGGGAGGCAGAGGTAGGAGGATCGCCATGAGTTCGGGGCCACCCTGAGACTACATAGTGAATTCCAGGTCAGCCTAGACTAGAGAGAGTGACCCTACCTTGAGAAACCAAAAACACCACCAACAAAAAATGAAGAGTCTCAGTCATTTCCTTTCTTTTTATTTTAAAAAAATATTTGTTTGTAAGGAGAGAGAGAGAGAAAGAGAGAGAGAGAGAGAGAGAGAGAGAGAGAGAGAGAGAGAGAGAATGGGCACATCAGATCCTCTTGCCACTGCAAATGAACTCCAGATGTATGTGCTGCTTTGTGAATCTGGCTTTGTGTGGGCATTGGGGAATTGAACCTGGGTCATCAGGCTTTTCAAGCAAGTGCTTTTAATTGCTGAGCCATCTCCCCAGCCCATCAGTCATTTTCTTGAGGAGTCTCAATTCATGGCATCAGGCAAGTTGAAAATCCAGGAGATCCCAGAGTCACCCATAGTCTCAGGTGTGTTATCTGGACACAGTGACGTAGTAGGGGTGAGAAGGGTGAGCTCAGAGATCCGAGGACTCCTGGAAGCCTTTGGCAGGAACCTGCTTCCCAGTGGACTTTGATTTCCTTTCTTACCTGCCCTTCCATTCCAACCTCATCTCTTCCTACTCCTGGAAGGAACAGTTGGTGTACTGACCTTGCTCCCCAGGACTCTATGCTCTGTAGTTGCTGGCAGATTGAAATGGGTATCAAAATATTTCCTTCAGTTAGTACTTACTGCACACCCCTTTGGCTGTGGGCTCTGTTTTGTGAGCTGTCACCCTACCAGGCAGTAGAGGACAGTCTTTAAGTCAGAGAAACTCAAACACGAATTCTCGTTTGGCTTCTCAAGAGCAGAGTGATGGGCCAGACATTTCTGGGCCACATTCTTCTTATTCCCAAGCTTACTTCCCAGGACTGGTGCTGCAGGCTGAACGCGGGTGGGTCTTACCCGGAGGTGGAGGGTCACTTCCCCATAGTTCAATGTACAGATCCACCTCCTTTTCTCTGTCTTCTTCCTCACGCTCTTAGTTTCTCCTGGTTTCCCTCCTTCTCGATCTCCTTGCCAGTTATTTCTCTACTTGCTTTCTACGTGCTGAGGTCCCTCATTTTTAGTGCTGCTTCTCTTCCCTTGCTGTAATCTCCCTCCTAATGAGTCTATTTATCCTCGTCACTTGACGTGCATCTGCAGGTCTTTTCTCCCAAATGTAGAGCACCTAGATGTTCAGATTCCAGACTCCCTCATGGGACTGTCAGGCATCTCTGCAGTGGATTCCTGATCTCATTAGTCACCTGGGCCTCCTTCAGTCTTTCCCCATCTCAGTTAAAAGTTATTGTTGTCCCTCTTCTCCCTCACCTCCCCCACATGCAGCCTCCCCCCACCCCCGTTCAGTGCTTATGTTTGTAGGAGCAGCTCCACGATCCTGGCACTAGACACAGCCATCCCCCAAGCTGCAGCCGCCTCCTTCCTGATGGCCTCAGTTCTACTCCTATGGCCACCGGCAGAACGATCTTGTGAAAACACAAACTAGCCATGTCTGCATACCCCATGCCCCACCATGGGCACAGAGTAAAATGCTCACTTCCACGCATGGCCCTGTGGGAGCCAGGAGGTGTTGGTTTCCTCTGCCTGCCTTTCCAATCTTAGCTCAGGCCCCTTCTCTCGTGCTGACTGCATGGCAGCCACCCTGGCTCTCCTCTTCCAGTTCCTGATGGCTCAGTGTTCTTGGCCACCTAAGGGCCCTGGCATCATTTCCCATAGCTCATCACCTCGCTGCTGCACATCCTTTTCGTCTCAGCTTAAATGTCATTGCTCCCCACCTGATTCCCTTGCTTCCTCTTATTCCTTTTATTCTCTCTATTAATACTACCCATTTTCTCCTTGGGGGATCATACAATCCTTTGCATCCTTATATAGTTTGACAGTTTATTTCCTCTGCTGACTGTAAGCCCTCTAAGGCGAAGACCACATTCACAGCTGTGGCTGTAGCTCTGGCACGTAGAAGATGATTAAGAAATAGTTCTTGCCCCATGTTCAGGAAACTCATGCTTCACAGAGAAGCCCCGCTGTGCTCTGGAGAAGAGGGGCTTGCACACACACAAAACCTCTCCAGTAACTTTGCATACTCCCTTTAACTTAAGCGGCTCTCACTCTTTTAATATATATATATATATATATATATATATATATATATATATTCACAACTTCTATACTTACAGACAACAAACCATGATATTTCCTTCCTCTCCCCCACTTTCCCCTTCATAACTCTGCTCTCCGTCATATCCCTTCCCTCTCTCCATTAGTCTCTCTTTTACTTTGATGTCATCATCTTTTTCTCCTATTATGAGGGTCTTGTGTAGGTACTGCTAGGCACTGCGAGGTCTTGGATATTGAGGCAAATTTCTGTCTGGACAGTTGTATGTAAGGAGTGGTACCCTTCCTTTGGCTCTTACATTCTTTCTGCCACCTCTTCCACAATGGACCCTGAACCTTGGAGGGTGTGAGATGTTTCAGTGCTGGACACTCCTCCATCCCTTCTTCTCAGCACTATGTTGCCTTTTGGGTCATCCCAGTGGTCATCGCCATCTGAAAAGAACAGCTTCTCTAACCAGAAGTGAGAGTTGCATTAATATATGAGTATGAACATTAAATGTAGTGCTTTCAAGGCAATTGGTGAGAATAATATATGCATTTATCCAGATAAAAGCAGACTTTATACCCCAAAGGCTCATGACCTCCCCTGCCACAGGCTTTTGATTAGGTTTTCAGTACCAGGCATGTATTCCCTCCCATAGAGCAGGCCTTCAGTCCAATTAGAGAGCAGTTGGTTTCCCCCATAACAGACATGCCATTATTGCACCTGTTCAGTCATATGGCCTGTGTGGCCAAACTTGAGGCTTCTAGTGTCCACTGTTTTCACCGCTGATGACTTCTGTCTCCCGTAAGACTGCATACAGTGCAGCTTTTTCCAGCTTTCAGTTGGCTAAGCTACAGAGAGAAGGTTTTCTGCTCAGCACCAGCTTGATTTCTCAGTGAATTTGCCGCTCAGGCGTGTGAAGTCTTCAGCAATAGGGTCTTACCACCTCTTTCTCATGGGAAACCAAGGGCCTTGGCAATATCCTGTAATGTTTTTGAGGCAACAGGGACCTCCCTGGCCAACAACTCACTGGAAGGTATCCCATCCCTGGCACTGAAAATTTACTAGTAACAATCCATGGCTTCTGGATGTGCCATTTTTCAACAAAGTATATTGGGGGACTCTGTTTTATATTACTGATGGTAGAGAAAATGGAAAGCCAAGATCCACCGATCAGACAAGAAGATAGCTGACTGTCCACCATGAGATGTGCCACCTCTACCACATCTGTTGGTGCCCAGAGAAATTTGCAGAGGAAGTAGAGACATGAACACTGCTCTTACTGCTAGCTATCCTGACAACCGGCTCCAGGGTGATGGAGACAAACATGGTGATCAGTCAAAACCTATCAGAGCAGAAATCCAGAGGCTACAAAGAACTCAGCACTAAACCAGACTGCCAACAGAACTGCCATGGCTCAGGGAACACCGCCGAAGAGTGGGTGGAAATATTGGAAGAGCCACAGAGGGGGTAGGAATTCCTGGAGGTCCTTCTGCTGCCCTGTAGGGACTGACAGAGGCCTTCATGAGTCTACAGTGAACACCATAACCCCACTAAGAAGCCCCCCTCCCCAGGATAATAGGAATCAGGGCAAGGGGATATAAGTGTATATTCTGTTATTATATGTATATATATTAAAATAAAAAATTACTTCACAAAGAAAGGAAAATAAATAGTTGTTATGTGATGGGTAATGAACCCTTGTTGTGTGACTAGTTACACAACAGCCCAAGTTTTTCCTCTAAGGAAATGGAGTCACCGAGAGTATAAATAGCTTGCACAAATCCACTCAACTAGGAAGTGGTGAACTTGCCTGTGAGCTTCCGTCCCAGGCTCTGCATTCATTATCTCACTCTGCCACCGCTGAAGAACTGATGCCCACAGGAGGCGTGCTAGAGATAGAGCTGTGGGCCAAGTGTGCAGGGGGGCAATGGTGGTCGTCTCTCACTTCTGTTGGGACTGATGGGGAGGGACACTGTGGGCTTGAGGAACCTTCCCTTGTAGCACCCTAGGCCCCAGACTCCTCTAGTCGAGGGGGCTGGCACCCAGAGGCTTCAAGACCTGGGGAAGGAGAGGGTTGTTGGAGAGAAGAGTCCCAACTGAGAAAGTTAGGACAGAGAGTGTCACCAGTGACGAGGCACATCCTGGATGACATGATGTTCTATCTTCTCTGGGACCCCTGGGGGAAAAGGGACAAGCTGGAGGAAAAGCATTTTTGGGGGGGTCATGGTATAGATGTGTTCGTATGTGTGTGGGTACACTTGTGTATGAGTGTGTGTAGGCCCGAGGTCAACATCGGGGAGGAATTCCTTCAATAACTCTCCACCTTATTTTATTTACCTGTATGTGCATGTGTGTGTGCACATGCGCATGCCTGCGTGCATGCAGATGTGTGTGACCCATGTGAGGCCAGAAGAGAATGTTGGGGGTTTCCTCCTCTATTACTCATCCGTGGAGCTGTCATTCTTTTTCAGTCAGGCTGGCTGAGCTGTGAGCTCCAGAGATTCTCCAGTTTCTCTTTCCCACAGGACTGTGTGGGCCTGGTGTGTGTTGCCACACCCAGCCACTTATGTGGGCACTGGGGGAATCAAACTCAGGCTGACTGAGGCCTTCTTAGACCCTTCTACTTGCATGACAAGTGCCCTTGCCTGCTGAGCCATCTCCTCAGTACCCCTCACTGCCTTATGGTTTTTTTTTTTTTTTAGCTTTTTTTTATTAGTTAGTTTTGTATTCAGCAAATACAGTCAGTTTGGTACCATTATTAGGCTCATCCGTGACCTACCCCCTCCCCTTGGCCCTCCTTGTTGAGGTATACGGGTCATGCATTGTGGAGTTAGCCCACAGTTATGGGTAAGCTAAATGTCTCTGCATATTATAACCCAACATGTGGCTCTGACATTCTTTCCGCCCCCTCTTCCGCAAAATTTCCCTGAGCCATGTTGGGTTCATTTTTGGTCTGCTTCAGTGATGAGGTGTTGGGGGTCTCTGAGGCTCTGGCTCTCTGATTTGGTAGGAGTTGATTTTTCTCTGCGCTGATCTCCTTCCCCCTTGTGCTGGTATCCGGTTCATCAGGAAAACAGCCCCCTTGCTTGTTTCTCCAATTTTTCTTAGTTTCAGCCGGGGCCCTTTTGAGGTATGATGGGGTGGCTCTCTCCTTAGGATCTACATCTTCTGAAGAGAAACCAGAGTATATGTTTGTTTTGTTTTTGACAGAGGTTCTCACTCTAGTCCAGACTGACCTGGAACTCACTCTGTAGTCTCAAGATGGCAAGCTGGCCTCAAACAGCAGTCCTCCTACCTCTGCCTCCCAAATGCTGGGATTAAAGGTGTGCGCCACCACACCCAGCTACTTTTTTTTTTTTTTTTTAAGACAGTGTCTCTCATTGAACCTGAAGCTAACAGATTTGGTCAGACTAGTGATTCCTAGGGATATGCCTGTCTTGGTGTCCCCAGGTGCTGAGATTACAAAGCTGTGCGTCCCCATGCCAGAGTTTTATGTGGGTGCTGGGGATCCAAACTCTGGTCCTCACATTTGTTCACAATTTACCCATGGACCCATCTCTCCAGCCCCAGGATAAACACATTTAAGAAACAGTATTGAATGGAAAAGAAAAGAAAAGAAAAGAAAAGAAAAGGAAAGAAAAGAAAAGAAAAGAAAAGAAAAGAAAAGGACGTTCTGCCAGCAGAGGAAGCAGCCGAGAGGATACCGTGGATGGGTGAGCTGATGCCCCTGGGCTGACCGCTCTGTCCAGCCCCTCAGCCTTTCTCTGCTCAGGATGTCCTTTTGGTCCCAAGTTCTCTAACCAATACCTTCTGCAGTCCTGACCACATGTCATGTCTCTCGGCACCTGTTCCTTACCCAGACTCAGTGATAGGGTATTACTCATTCTTGAACCTCCAGGTCCTCACACTGTGCCTGAGGTCTGGGAAGTTCTTTTATGTTTGTTGAGTGGATTTTAGAATCCATCCAACTTCCTGAGGCGGGGGTGGTGAGGGAGAGGGGATGTCACATTGGGCACTTCCTCCTCTGTTACCTTCTGAAGCAGTGTACAGCCAATACATAGATAGCCTGGTCCATTGTGTTGAAGTTGGTATTTATCTAATGCTTCTGCAGGAAGCACAGGAAAATCATCTTTGAATTTCAAACGCTCAGCCCTGTTGTTGAGTGAATGCTGTTCTCAAAGAGCACAAAAATGATGCTCTGATAGGGACTTCCTTCACAGATCTGACTTTGGAGCACTGCCTCCCAGAGATGAAAGGTCACATGGCACAAGAGGTATGGCTGGTTCGGGAGCGAGTTAACTGGTCCTTCTTCAGTCTTCCCAGGGCATACAGGACATGTTTCAGGTGTCTCAAAATCTCTTGGGATCAGGTACAATTAACATAATTGTCTTAAGTGTCTACCAAATGTTTGTCACAGTACCTACATTCAAAATAAGGTTTTAGGGGCTGGAGAGATGGTTCAGTGGTTAAGGCACTTGCCTGCAAAGCCTAATGACCTGGGTTCGATACCCCAGTACCCACATAAAGCCAGATGCATAAAGTGGTGCATGCGTCTGGAGTTTGTTTGCAGTGGCTAGAAGCCCTGGCACACCTATTCTGTCTCTCTCCCTCCTTGCAAACAAATAAATAAAATAGTTAAAAACTTTAATTACCTACATTTATTTCAGTTTGGGTATTTATATACAAAGTATTGTTTCCATTGTACAGATAAAAATCCAGGCTCAGAGGAGTGAAATGTCTCATTTCTTTCTTCAAGGGTGAATTATAAATAGATAGGTCGGTTATACTTTCTCCCCGACTATGGGGCCTCTTAACCAGGTCCCTTCTGAGAGCAGAGTTCTTTTTTGATGTGAGCCTCTCTATGTCCAGTCTGAGAAAGTGCCAAGTCCCTGGTAATATGTGCCAGATCTCATGCTGACCACCAGGTGGTGCTGTTAGCCCAACATATGGTCCTGTTAGCTACAGGCCTTTTAGAAAGGGAATGCTGGAATTACTCAAGAAAAACTTTGCCCCACTGCAAGAAGAGTTACCAGTCCTTGGGAGTTGTCATATGCCTAAAGTGGGTTTCCATAACTCACCTCTTTTGATCCTCAGACTGCTGAAGGAAGTTGTCATCTCCATTCCACAGAGACCTAGAATTTAAGTAACTGGAGTCAAGTTCTTACCTGTACCATACCAGGCCCCTGGGCCAGGATCCCTGGGGGGCTTCCGGGGGCCCAGCATATCTGTGCCATCACGGAGCCCTGCTCCATTTTTTCCCTTTAGAAACGACGTTATTTTCCCATAGCAGTGGCTTTCCTAATGGGAACATCACACTCACTCTATTTACAGGCTCACTCATGCAACACGTCTGGAAGAGTTCTCTGGCATCTTTCTTGATTCTGGACTTACAAGTCAGCTTTATGTTTTATTTCCCTGTTTTTTTTAAAGGAGATACATGCCAGCCTATGTTAACAGTTATGAGTGTATAAATGGACCTAAAAGTCAAGGGGCTGAGAGATGGCTTAGTGGTTAAGGAGCTTGCCTGCAAAGCCTAATGACCTGGGTTCAATTCCCCAGAACTCACATAAAGCCAGATCACAAAATGGCACATGCATTTGGAATTTGCAGAGGCTAGAGGCCCTGGTGCACCCATTCTTTCTCTCTCTTCTCTCTCTGTGCTTGCAAACAAATAAAAATATTTTAAAAAATCAGTAAGAACAGGGCTGTGTAGACAAGGGGAAATTCAGGAGACGAAGATACAATTTCTTAGAATAATAATATTACTCTTTATTTTTATTTTTAGAGAGAGAGCAATAGTAATAACTCACTAACAAAATGATTGTTCCACCACAGACATCCTGGGGATTATTTCAGGGGGAATGTGGTTGACACAGTCCCCTTGGCCATGATGGATGCATCTGCATGTGGCTGAGGATGTGTAAGGATGGCAAGGGGGCTGTTTCTAATCCTCAAAAAAACAAAACCAAAAAAACAAAACAAACAAAAAAAAAAAACAAAGCCTTTAGGAAAGAATGCCATTCCTCATTTTGCAGGTGAGGCGTGAACACATGGTTTTGAACATGGGCTCTGGAGCCAAGTGTCTAACCAACAGGCTCAAGTCTGCCTGGCTCAATCTTTGCACTTGGTACAGATGCCCACGCTACTGCCCATCATGCAGCTTCATATCCACAGGAGCCCTTGGGATATAATTAGAGGGGGCGGGGGGAAGCTGACAAATATTAGACTTGAGCTGAATGGCTTTGGGTACCCCTGGGGTCTTCCTTGGGGAGACCTTTGGCATCTGGGACATGTTTTCATACCACATATTTGCCATCTTTTGGGGCATCTCAGTTCTTCCCTTCCCATGTCTCATGACCCAAGCCGGCTAACATTGAGCTCCTTTGTGCCCATGCTCCCTTGCTCTTTGTACTGTGCCTGTGGTCTCGTGTGATGCCACTTGGTCCTCCTCACAGCCCCGCTCCTCTGCTAGGCCCGCTCCACCTTCCAGCTCCATTAAGTTGCCCATATTCTTCTGAATCATCACATAGAAAATATCTAGAAAGAATCCAGGGTTTTCTCATTTATTCACAGGGAGGTGGACCCTAAGCGTCTTCTAAGGAGACCTGGGATGCTCCAGGGCCTCAGGCCATGGCAAATAGGTATGACTTCCTATTTGGGCTATTCCCAAAATTTAGTCCCTATAGGTCTAAGTCTTCGTTCTCAAAAATGCCGGGGGAGATCCTGATGCCTTCAAAATATTACAGGCTAAGGCTGGGGAGATGGCTTAGCTGGTAAGGCACTTGCCTGTGAAGCCTAAGGACCTATGCTCAACTCTCCAGATCCCATGTAAGCCGGAGGCACAAGGTGGCACATGTGCAAGGTCGCACATGAACGCAAGGTGGCACATGCATCTGGAGTTCGATTGTAGTGCCTGGAAGCGTTGGCATGCCAAGTCTCTCTCTCTTTTGCTTTTGCTGTCATAAAAAAGAGCTTGCCTTAAAAAAAAAAATACAGGCTATTTCCAAGGCTCTTGTTTGCCCACTAGAACTAGATGGAAAGACACTATTGCTGAAGACTCTTTATGCTTGGGCTGTAGGTCACAGGGATATCAAGCTAGAGCTGAGCTGGAAGCCTCTTCCAAATTAACTAGCTGTCATGGTGCTGGAAAGAGCTATGTGGCCTGTTGGGGGAGAAAAATCATCAATTGTCTTAACCAGCAACAGACCCTGCAAGCTTTACAGCTGGCCAGTAAGGCCAAATGTAGTAACTGATGCAACAGTAGCATGTATATTTTGGGGGAAACAAATTGCTCTCCGATTGGACTTGAGGGCCACTCTATGAGAGGGAATTCCTGCCTGGTACTGAAAACATAATCAAAAACTGATGGCAGAGGAAGTCACAAGCCCTGGGGGAGAGGGGACTACTACTATTGTCTGGCTAAATACATATATTATATCCACAAAACACACACATACATATATGTATGTATGTACATCCACTGTAGAGACTTTCTAGCTAGTCAGAATTAACCCACACAGACGTGGTCCTATGCCCCATGGACGAGATGGACTCAGTGGGAGTTTGGACTCAGGGTAAACAGCCTTTGGGAATTGTACTCACAGTGCCAAGAGCATACGCAATAGTTACTCTTGTGTTTATGTAACCAAAATGCCTGACAGAGACAACTTAAAGGAGGGACTGTTTGTTATGACTCACAGTTTCAGAACATTCCCGTCTGACATAGCAGGGAGGGCCTGGCTGACAGTCTCAGTCCTGGCGGTGGACTGTGTAGTAGAGACTGTTCACAACATGGCCGCAGAGTTGGTGCCGGAGCCAGGGGCCAGGCTGAAACTTTCAAAGGCCCGTGCCTGATGAGCTATGTCTCCAAGCTAAGGCCCCGCCACCTGAAGTTTCCATAGCCGCTCAGTATAGTGTCAGCATCTGGGGGATAAGTTCAAAACATGATCCTTGGTGGCTGGCACATGCCTTTGATCCCAGCACTTGGGAAGCAGAGGTAGCAGGATTGCTGTGAGTTCAAGGTCACCCTGAGACTACATAGTGAATTCTAGGTCAGCCTATGCTAGAGTGACACCCTACCTCAAAAAACCAAAAAGAAAAAAAAAAAAAGACAACAACAACAACAACAAAAACCGAAAAAAGAAAAAAAAAAAAACAACAAAGCAACAAACAAAAGAAATATGATCCTGTGTGCCGCATGGGGGTGGGCATATCTCAGATTCAAGTTAAGTGACTTTAACCACTGAGAAATCTCTTCAATCCAAACATTTCAGATTCAAATTATAGCAGTATATAATACTCCAGGGGCCAATAAAAATAGTTTAATTTAGGCCAGGTGTGGTGGTGCACGCCTTTAATCCCAACACTCAGGAGGCAGAGGTAGGAGAATGGCTGTGAGTTTGAGGCTACCCTGAGACTACATAGTTAATTCCAGGAACAGCCTGAGCTAGAGTGAAACCCTACCTTGAAAAGCCAAAAAAAAAAAAGTTTAATTCATTTTAAAATAATAAAAAATAAATTTTGAGGTTTTACCATGTAACATATTTTTAAAATTAGCATGTAAAATATTTGGTATCACTGTGGAATTTTCAAGCACAATTTGCTTCAGTTGATTCTTCTCCCCTCCATCTCCTCCATTTCCCCGCCACCTTTATAACCTATCCTCTTTCCATCTCCCCCATGACTCTGCCACCCTTGTGTCCTTATCCTCCCTCCATGTCCTCCACTTCCCTGTCACCTTTGTGTCTACCCTCTCTCCATCTCCTCCATCTTCCTGCTACCCTTGCATCCTATCCTGCCTCCCCCACCTCTTTTAGGCTTTAATGTCACATGTGTCCTTTTTCTCCCCCCATCCCTTTTTTCCCTCTCTTGGTCTCCTTTATTAGCTTTTTAGGATTTACCCACCATTGTAGCATTAACTTTTGTCTCTGTATCAATGGTATTATAAGATATGACTTGTAATACGTGTCCTAATGAGGAAGGAGCCCACATACACCATTGCGTGGCCCTGGCTTGACTACACTTGAGGGAGGAAAGGATTGGGAGTAGGGGTCCTCAGCAGCATTCCAACCCTTCACCTACATGGTAACACACACAGGGTGACTCGTGTGTCTTCTTAGTCCAGACTAAGCAGTCTCTACCTGGGAGGACAAAATGTTGTCTTAGGGACACCTGCTCTGGATGGCTGGGAGCTAACACTTGGGAATGGGATGCTCTGGAAAACTTGTTACTGATGACCTCTGAACAGGGTCCACCCTCTGGTGGGTACCAGTTAGACCATGCTACCAATGCTTACAGCCCTTGGCTGAGAGGAGAGAGAAATAATGTTACTTTCTCTGGGCCTTTACAAGGTCATCTATTTATGAGCTCTGTGATGGCTGACCTTCATTGTGAACTTGACTGTATTTGGAATCACCTAGGAGACATACCTCTGGGTGTGTTTGTGAAGGCGTTTCCAGAGAGGTTTAACTGAGGAAGGAAGACCCACCCTGAGTGTGGGTGGCACCTTCCCATGGGCTGGTATCCCAGACTGAATTAAAAGGAAAAAAAAAAAAAAAAAAAAAAAAGAAAGAAGGAAAGTGAGCTGAGCAGCAGCATTCATGTCTTTTTGCTTCCTTACTGAAGATGTAGTGTGACCAGCTGCCTCATGGTCATAGGGCCTCAGCTAGAGACACTCTACTGCCACACCTTTCCTGCCACGAGGGACTGCGTCTCCAAACTGTGAGCCAAGACAAACTCGTCCTTCCTCAAGTTGCTGTTGTTAGGTATTTTGTCCCAGCAACAAGAAAAGCCACGAATATAAAAGCCCTATCCTTTCCATTCCTTTCTATGATTATTATTCTTACTTTGCAGGGCTGGGGATTAAATCTAGGGCTGAGCGCATGCTAGGCAAGTGATCTACCACTGAGCTATACTCCCAGCCTGCAAGCTCCACGTTACAGATGAGAAAAGAGAGGCTTAGTGAAGTTGAAAAGTCATCCACGTCTCCAGGTTAATAGGGAATGGATGCTGCTGTTTTGGAAGTCTTATTTCAGAGTTGAGTATCGTGGACGCAATGTATGTTCTCACATGGGTAGCCACACATGTGTTCAGTGATGTGTGCCTGCAGAGGCCGGAGACTGAGGTCAGGTGTCTTTCTTGATCTCTTTCTCTGTGCTATTTACAGAGTCAGAGTCTCTCACTTGAACCCAGGCTGGCCTTGAACTTGCGATCCTCCTGCCTCAGCCTCCTCAATGCCAGGCTTGCATGTGTGCACTACCACGCCCAGTTCAGGGATGAAATGTTTCAACTACATGCTGCTTCTGCTAAGTTTCCGCTGGGAATGTCACAGAAGAGAAAAGAGCAAAGGGTAGGAATAGTATGTGGAGAGGAGGGTTTGGGCTAGAACTGGGATAAAACTTCCTTTGCCTGGGTTTTCCAAGTCTGAGGCTCTCAAGCAGTTGGGGTAACCTGCTAGAGGGCTGAGTATGTCCGGAGTCATTTGCTCAAGCTAATAGCAAAGATAGTTCAAAACAGGGCTCTACTAGGCTCTGTGGCAGAGGCTGCTTCTGTACAGTGGGGCTGTCCATTCTCATTGGTGAAATGCAAGGATGTGATTGCCACCTCGACAACTGAGGACGGGATTGTCTGTCCTATGCTCCTTCTACACCTAGTCCCCGCAGGTGACTTGGAGGCCCCTCAAGAGTTGGAAATGCCTTTTTTTTTTTTATTAATGCCACAAATTTAGTAATTCAATAACATGTTCACGATTTGTGCCCGATAGGGTACCACTTGTGTTACTATTTACTTAATATATTCCTTTAAATTAACATACATTTAGACAATGTTACTGCTTTCCTGAGCAATGCTAATCGGGGTGGAAGGCACTTTCTTTGTTGCTGTAACAAAACACCTAATAAGAAGCAACTTGGGGCATGGAGAGATAGCTTAGTGCTTAAGGCATTTGCCTGCAAAGCCAAAGGACCCAGGTTCAATTTTCCAGGACTTACCTAAGCCAGATGTGCAAAGTGGCACGTGTATCTGGAGTTCATTTGCAATGGCTAGAGGCCCTGGTGTGCCCATTCGCTCTCTCTCTCTCTCTCTCAATAAGTAAAAATAAAAAAGTATAATGAGGTTAAAAAAAAAACAAGCAACTTGGGCTTGGAGAGAGAGCTCAGTAGGTAAAGTGCTTGCCTCACAAGCAGGAGGCCATGAGTTCAATCCCCAGTACCCATATAAACGCCTGAGGCTCACTGGCCAGCCAGTGTAGCCTGATTGATGAGCTCCCGGTCAATGAGAGACCTTGTCTCAACAAAGAGGTGGATGGCATATCTGAGGGTGACATCCCACCACGCACACACATACACACAGGCATGTGCACCGCATACAAATATACCCCTCAAGCCCACAAGCAACTTGAAGGAGGAAGGGTTTATTTTGGCTCACTGCTGGGGGAATCCACTCCATCACATTGGGAAAACATGGCCGCACGAGTGTGAGTCACGTGTAGTCCACAGGAAGCAGAGATGAACGCTGGCACTCAGCTCCACTTCTCGTTTATCTTCAGTGCAGACCCCCAGGCCCCCACAGTTAGGGTGGGTCTTCCCACCTAGATTAACTTAATTTAGAAACTCCCTCATAGACTTTGCCTAACGTTTGTCTCCTAGGTAATTCTAGATCCTGTTTGACAGTCAAGGTTAGCCACCACAGTAGTGTTCTAGGTGCTCTGAGCCCAGCAAAGAAAATCATGGGCAAAATCTCTACTATGGCCGGGCGTGGTGGCGCACGCCTTTAATCCCAGCACTCGGGAGGCAGAGGTAGGAGGATCGCCGTGAGTTCGAGGCCACCCTGAGACTCCATAGTGAATTCCAGGTCAGCCTGGGCTAGAGTGAGACCCTACCTCGAAAAACCAAAAAAAAAAAAAAAAAAAAAAATCTCTACTATGTACAGATGACATGTGTTTTGCAGAGACGGGGAATAAATACACATATAGAGAATTTCAGGTGATGTTGGCAGCTTTGATGAAAACTCAGCAAGATGAGGTATTTTTTCTTTGGTTTTGGACTGGGACTTACTATAGTCCAGGTTGGCCTTGAACTCATGGCAATAATCCTACTCCAGATTCCCAAATGCTGGGACTGTAGGCATGAGCTTTAAAAAATTTGAACTATAGGAAGGAGGTGATTTTGCATTGCAGTCCTTCAGCCCAATACACACTCGCGCGCGCGCGCACACACACACACACACACACAAGAAAATGAAAGTATTAAGTAATAATACTACTTATCTTTACTACATGAGGCATACTTTGATATCTTCTCTTCTATTTTTTTTAGAAAGAGCAAGAGAGAGAGAGAGAGAAAGAGAGAGAGGAAAGAGAGAGAGAGAGAGAGAAGTGAGCCAGAGGCACGCACCACTTTGTCTGTGTATTTTATTAGATTTGAATAATCGCATAACAACAGTCATATAAAGTTTCTTATTGCTGCTGAAACCAGTCACCAGCTCAGTGGCCTAACCAGCCAGACTTGATGTCTGATAGTTCTACAGGTCAGAACTCCAAGGCAGGTGAGCAGGGTGACTTTTCTTCTGGAGACTAATGTATTTTCTAGCTTTTTCCAACTTTCACAGATACGCAGGTCCTCGGTTCCCAGCCCTGCATCATACTGACCTGTGCAGTCCTCAGTGTTACACAACCTTTTCTGAACTTCCTGCTTCCTCTTGCAAATGTCTTATGTGAGGCCACCTGAAACCTGCCATAAGTGATCATGACCCTTATACTTAAGACGTTTCTGATTTAAAAAAAAATCATTGCTAACAGTTTTTATTTTATTTGTTTATGAGAGAGCATGGGCACGCCAGGGCTTCTAGGCACTGCAAACAAACTCCAGACACATGTGCCACCGTGTACATCTGGCTTATGTGGGTACTGGGGAATCGAACCTGGGTTCTTTGGTTTTTCAGGCAAGTGCCTTAACTGCTAAGCCATCTCTCCAGCCCAATTTGCTGACAGTTTTTAAAGATTTATTTATTTATTTTTAAAATATTTTATTTTATTTATTTATGAGAAAGAGAGAGAAGCAGAGAGGGAGAATGAGCACACCAGGGCCTCTGGCCACTGCAAATGAACTCCAGATGCATGCCCTACCATGTGCATATGGCTTGTGTGGGTAATGGAGAATCAAATCTGGGTCCTTAGGCTTCATAGGCAAGTGCTTTAACTGCTAAGCCATCACCATCTCTCTAGCCTTATTTATATATTTTTAATATTTTTATTTACTTATTTTCAAGCAGAGAGAGAGAGAGGAGAGAGACAGAGAGAATGGGCACAACAGAGCCTCTGGCCATTGCAAATGAATTCCAGACACATGTGTTTCTGTGCATCTGTCTTTATGTGGGTACTGGGGAATTGAACTCTGGTCACTGTGCCTTGCAGGCAAGCCCCTTAACTGCTGTGCCATCTCTCCAGCCCGACATCATTGCTTTTTATGTGAGGTTCTGGAGACCAGGAGGTGGACACCTTTGGGCAGAGTCAGTATCCTGGCCTGCATCAGCTCATCTGTGTGGCTCATGGGCCAACCCACCCCGGCCAGGAGCTTTTCCCAGAGTGAGGTCTTTTCCATTCTGCTGCTCCCAGAGGCACCACTTCCTTCTGCCACCCTCCCCTCTTCCTCTGCATTTCTGGAACTATCCCATCCACTTACAGAGCCATTCTGGCCTGGGTCAAGTGGGCCAGCGCTTACTGATTGGCAGGTCTGGAAACCTCCCACCTGTTCCACCCCTTGCGTGAGAGACTTCAAGCCCATCAGCGCTGTAGGAACTTGACATTCCAGGTTCGGCCCTGTCAATCTGTGGGGAAAGAGGGACATCCCAAACCCTCTTCTCCATGTCGTCACATGATCCTTGAATTATATCTCACTGTTTTTGGGATGTATGTATGTGTTTGCACATGTGTATGTGTGGGTACACATATGTGGAGCTTAGAGGTTATGTTGAGTGTCTTCCTCGGTAGATTTCCACCTTAGTTTTTGAAAGCACCTTTTAATAAACAATGGGTATTCTTTTTTAAAAAAATATTTATTTTGCATGTGTGTGTGTATGTGTGCGTGCACACACACACACACACAACATAGTCCCTTGCCACTGCAAACCAATGCCAGACACTTGCACCACTTTTTGTGTCTGCCTTATGTGGGTGACCTAGGAATTGAGCCCTGGGTTGACAGACTTTGCAAGCGAAAACCTTCAACCACTGAGCCATCTTCCCAGCTCCCATCTTAGTTTTTTTTTTTTTTAACATTTTTATTTATTTATTTATTTATTAGAGAGAGAGGGAGAGGGAAAGGGAGGGAGAATGGGCACTCCAGGGCCTCTAGCCACTGCAAATGAACTCCAGACGCACAAACCACTATGTGCATCTGGCTTATGTGGGACCTGGAGAATCGAACATGGGTCCTTAGGCTTCGCAGGCATGCGCCTTAGCCACTAAGCCATCTCTCCAGCCCCAAGTTTCTGAGACAGTGTCTCACACTAAGCATCAAGCTCACCAATTCATTTAGACAACCTGGCCAGCAAGCCTGGACTCTTCTGTTGCTACCTCCCCAGTGCTGGGGTCGCAGATATGTGCGGAAGCACCTGGCTTCCAGGTGGGTGCTGGGGACACGAACTCAGGTTCTCATCTTGGATATCAAGCACTTGTTACCCACTGAGCCACCTGCCCAGCCATGCAACTCACTTTCTAAGACTACTCTACCTTTGGAATAGATAATTCCTCTTTTACTTCATTCTCACTGGAGAAGGCCAGGTATCTGTCTTCCCATTTTATTGATGAGGAGCTTGTGAGTCAGTGAGCAAAACTGGGCCTATAACAGAGGTATTCTGAGTTCTTGTGCCCCTAAACTTCTTCTATTCAGTATGTATGCATGTATGTATGTATGTATGTACCTATGTGTGATGCTGAGGATTAAGCTCAGGGCCTCATACATGCTAGAAGTGCAATACAAGTATTACACACCCACCCCCACTTTTTTTTATTATCCAGGACCCACACACAGCATCTGCTATTCCAGGGGGCTTCTGAAAGGACTTGCTGTATGGAAGAAGGCTGCCTTGGGTTTGGCGTGGTGCTGAGGGACACAAGTGTAAACGCTCTGTGGAGATCAATTCTGTTCACAGCCTGTGGGGAAAGAACCCAAGAATGAGGAGTTCAGGGGCCTGGGATTGGCGGCCTGGGGAGAACGAAGGCATCAGATGGGGGTTTCTGTGCAGAGGCTGGACTTGGAAATTGTTAATTTCATTTAGATGATCTCTGAGTTAAAGGTTTAGCCACAGGGTTTGGGAACCAGATCCACCCCCCCCCCCGAACGGAAGTTGTCTTCATCCTTCCCTCCATCTCCAGCCGCCAACCCCAGGGCTCTAGTGGAGGGGGTGGGGTACAAGGATGGAGCCTTGGGTTTCACAATAAGGAGGGGGTTGATGTAAAAGGAAACCCCGGCAAAGAGCTCCCCCTCAAGGAGATAACAATCGAATTAAATACATTTTAAATGGAGTTCTCCCAGTCTTTCTGACTTTCATATGAAAATTCAACTTGGACTCTTTGCCATCTGTTTCTCCTTTTAGGACAGAAATCAAGAGACCATTTACATATTCCCAGGACCCTATCACCAATCAGATCTTTTCAGAACCTCAGCCCCCCACCCCCTCTACTCTCTCTAGGTTTAGGATTAAGTTTCCCAGCAGGGCGTGGGTCTGCTGTCTTTGGGGGTTTATTTATTCAGTTGGTTTATTTTTCATCTCTAGCCTGGGCATTTCGGGTCTTGGTGTCCACCTTCCGATCATCAGGAAGTGAGGACCGCGTCAATTTGAAGGACTGAACTGTGGGGCCAACCTTGGAACGCATTCCTCCAGGCGCCTGTCTCAGTGTCATCCCTCACCACCCCCCTCATCCTGCCCCTCCCCCTCCTGGCTGTGACAGAGCTTCCTCCGGGAGATGAGGGAGCACAGCTGGGTGACGTCATCAGGAATGCACAGGGGCCCCTCAGGGGCACGGAAGGGGCAGAAATGAGATGTCCCTAGAGCAACTGGCCTGTCCATTTTATCATTGTGCAGAGAGAATCCGGCCCTGCGGGGACTGTGGAGTTGCTGAGATAGCTAAGAAAATCAGATGGGACACTCTGTGTCTGAGGCCCACCTCCTCTTCACGCCCTCCTGACCACACCTTGGTGTCCGGGGCTTCTATTCCCAAAGGGCCTTCTGGCCTCATTTGCCTTCTTCTTAACCAGTGCTGTGACCTGATTGGACTAGAGCAGTGGATGCTCATGGAGCAGCCAACAGCATCCCTGACCCTTAGTAAGCATGTGAGAGCTCTTAACTATTAGTAAGTTATTGTGGAATCATCATCTTCATCTTAGTTTCGAGATGGTCCTGTTGATGAGACAGTCGGTTTAACTCGACACATCACTGGGTCTTGACCATGTGTCTTTGTGTGTGTGTTTATGAGCGCAGGTGTGTGTGTTCACCAACGCATGCACGTGGCGGTGAGAAGACGGCTTTGGATGTCAGTTTTCACCTCCCACCTTGTTTGACAGCAGGGTCTCTTGTTCGCTGCTGCCTTTGTGAGGCTAACTGGCCCATGGGCTTTCGATTCTCCTGTGTCTGTCCCATCTTGCCACGAGTGCACTGGGATTCTAGACAGTTGTTACTGCACATGGCTTTTACCAGGGGGCTGGGGATCTGAACACGGATCCTCATGCGTGCACGACAAGCGCTTTATCCCCTGAGCCACCTCCCCAGCTCGGGCTTTGGGTTTTGTCTACGCTAAGGGTTGGGGAGTTCATGGATGGCCTTAGGCTTTAAGCTCACAGGTTCTCATTCATAACCAGATCTTTCTATGAAATGAAGGCCATACATACCCCAATGTGGAGGAGATGATTTATGAGCTATACAAATTACTAGGGGAACAGTCCATTTGTCATTGTGACTTATTTCTCTTGCTGTGGTAATCAACCCATTCCTTAATACTGGTGCTCCTATACTGCTGTTGACAACGAGAACTCACAGTTCCCACACTGAAGACACTTAGTGTCAGGTAGGAGAGATGGGCCTATGGACAGCAAAAGTGAGAAGAAAGCACAATGTGACCTTCATAGCCTGGTGGCTTCTAGAGCTGATAGCCTGGCCTTGGTCTTTCTTGGTTATTTGTTCAGTCTGCAATCTTGCGCAAGTGATTTCATGTCTCTCTGCCCCCTATTTTCATATGTGTAAAGTGTGCAAGGTCGTATAATACCAACCTTCCTTGAAGGGAGGAGGCAAGGGTTGAGTGAATTCGTATATTAAAACTTAAAATTTCGAGACAGGGTCTTATCATGCATCTCAGGCTGGCCTTAAGCTCCCAATCTTCAGGCCTCTGCCTTCCTAGTGTTGAGATTACAGGAAGGTGCCGCCATACCTGGCTTACGTAAAAAGATTATTGTCGCTTCCTGAGGTGAACACCTGCAACCCCAGCACTCTGGGGGTTAAAGGATTGGGGGTTCCAGGCCAGCCTGGGAGACATGGTGAGACTCTATCTCAAAAACAAACAAACAAACAAACAAGGGCTGGGGATGCGGTTCAGGTGTAGAGTGCTTGCCTAGTGCAAGGCCCTATGATTAAGCCCCAGCACAGCAATAAGCAGAAAAAAAAAAAAAAATCAAAAGAGAAAAACAAAAGTAAAAAAAAAAAATCACCATGTAGAGTACCCTTGGCATCGTCAGCACCATGGGCCCTGGTTTATTGGCTCTACTGTCACTAGGAGGCAGTGAATTCAGGAGGGGTGACGTGAGGCTGGTCCTCACTCGGTACACGTGGGAACGTGGGTGGGCATCCCAGGCTGAAGGCACAGTTGGAGTGGAAAGGAGTGGCTTGTTTTGATAACAGAGACTCATGCCAATGGCTAGAGTGTGAAGGGGTGAGAGCAGATGCTGCAAGGCAGGCATCAGTGGGTGGATGAGGGGAGGAGCCTACAGAAGGAGTTGGGATTACCCCTGTTGGAGATGGTAGTGTATGGCATCTTGGAAAGGGAAGCTGGGCTGCAGCAGGAGGGATGGAGTGATTACAGCAGAGAGAGACTCTCCCCCTTGGCCACTCCATCGCATGTGGAAATAAGACATGGAAGCGGGGGGGGGGGGGCGCTACTGGGGACTAGGAAGAGGGCCACTGTGTGTGTAGGTGTATGTAATAGTGAGGTGACTACAACCCAAGTACCTTATAGTCATGCATGATATGAACTCACAATTTTGTATAATTAACATAAATGAAAAACGAAGTGACACATTTCTATGGTAAAAAAAACAATGTTGGTCTGGACAGATTGCTTAGTGGTTATGATGCTTGCCTGTGAAGCCTAAGGACCCATGTGCGACTCTCTAGATCCCACGTTAGCCAGATGCACAAAGTGAGGCAAGTGCAAGGTCGCACATGCCCACTAGGTGGCACAAGCGTCTGGAGTCCGATTGCAGTGGTTGAGGCCCTGGCCTGCCAATTTTCTCTCTCTCCTGGAAACCAAACCAAACCAAACCAGACCAGACCAGACCAAACCAAACCAAACCAAACCAACCCAACCCAACCCAACCCAACCCATGGTCTAAAAGCTGGGCCTGGGCTACATCCAACAGTGATCCTTCTGGACAGGAGGAGGAGTGAGGAGGTGGTGGGGAATATCTGCAGGCCTTACTAAGTGCATTACTACAACTCAAAGATCTGCCTTGGGCCAGAACAGGAGGAAGTGATGGAGAGAGATATCTCCGGGTTATTTCAGCAGATGGTGTTAAAAGGCAGAGTGGGGGTGGAGCTAGGAATGCAGCTTCCCTTGGAGGCCATTAGCTTCCCCTTTTGGGACTCGGGATTCCCTCTGCAGAAGTAGTGGAGGCGAGAGAGATCAGCAGCTCTGGATCTGTGGCAAGTGGTGGCGGTTGAGTAGGGGGACAGCCCAGCAGGTAAGAGCATTTGCTGCACAAACGTGAGGACCTGAGTTCAATCCCCGTCACCCACATAAAAAGCACATCTGTAGAGGAGAGGATCACTGGGGCTTGCTGGCTAGCCAGTCTAGCTGAGAACCAGTGAACTACAGGGTCAGTGATGCACTCGGTCTCAAGGACATAAGGCAGAAATAAGCGATCAAGGAAGACATCCAACATCCTCCTCTGGCCTCTACATGTGTGTCCATGCACATGCATCTGCAAACAAATGTGCATATACCACACACACACACACACACACACACACACACACACACACACTACACACACACACAAAGCAGTGAGGAGCATGAGCTGAGCCAGAGAGCCAAAGAGGATTCTCAAATACTTCCCAACTGACAAGTTCCTAAGTCCATCCATCCATCCTCCTCCTCTCCAGATGCTGTCCCCAGGCAGGCTGATGTCACAGGTTCATTGTCTTGGTAGGGTGGGCTCGACTTGGGTGTGGAGGGTGCAGGGACAGGCTTGTCAGCCTTTGAAATCAGAGCTGATTGTTTTCGATAATGTCAGATTTAAAAATTCATTTCTCATGTAGGCACTTTGGCAAATATTGCTCTTGTAGGGCAGGTGGTCTGCTGTTGGGGCCCTAGGCGCCTAGGGTGCCCCAGTCCCAGAACACTGGCCTAATCCCCTTTTACTTTCAAGGCCTACAGATACCCCCCCCCTCCATCCTCCATCACATGACATCATGGCTGTAAGCCTCCCTTCCTTAATGACTCCAAAGTCACTCTTGTCATGGCTAAGCTGGGGCTCAGTGGTGTGAGGTGGCCATGCCAAGAGACCACTTGCTCCTCTTTTAGGGCTCCTGGGGTTTTCCCTTATAGTTTGCTTCAAGCTCCAGGCTTTCCTTTGTCACAGGGTTGGTTCTTGGAGACAGGGTTCAGAGGAACAGGTGTGTGCGTGTGTTGTTGGCAAACTGGAAGAAGGGAATCTACTTGGAAGTGGAGGAGCTTCCTGTGGCCGATAGACTGTGGCCCACATGTTTGAACCAGAAAGACCCCACGTGGAGTCTTGTAACTGGGTTGACTCCTCCCTCTCTTGGGCCTATTGCTTCTAGTCTTTGACCTCAGTTTCCCTAATCTGTAATTATGAGGATAGTAGTCTTTTAAGATTTCTACCTGCCACAGCATCATGTGACTTCTGAAGAATGTGATTTTAGCCAGTGGTTGGTCCTGAGGTCTGAGGGTCTGAGCCTCAGATAGATGGTTCTGGATGAATCTTGTGAGGATGACTCTGGCTTTCTAGGGGGAAAAACCATAGACAATGAGAAAGACAGAGAGAGAGAAAGAGAGAGAGAGAGAGAGAGAGAGAGAGAGAGAGAGAGAGAGGAGCCAGCATCTGTAACATCTGGTATTGACCAAGCATTACTTGTATGTATTTGTATGTATATGACACACAGACCCTTTTCATAGCTCTGTGAGGTAAGGGTTGGTTAGAAGCTCTTTGGTGCAGATGGGAAATTGAAGCTTGGATATGTGGGAAGCTTTATAAAGTGAGAAAAGGGGGGATACATATCAGTAAAATCCAGTCCTGAGTTGTAATAATCACAAGTAGGATAACCATAACTGGTGGGTGTCGAGTGTTTATTATGATTCAGAGTCTGCTCTGGCATGTGTGTGCGTGTATGCATGTGCAGGTGCACATGTGTGTGCAGGTATGGGTGCAGATACTCATGTCTCTGTGTAGAGGCCAAAGGGCAATGTCAGGTGTTGTTCTTCAGGTGCCATCCACTGTTTTCAGGGGCTCTCATTGGCTTAGTTTACCAGTAGGTTAGACTGTGTGCCCAGGGAGCCCCAGGATCCTCTTGTCACTACCCCTTCAAGGCTGGGATTACAAGCATGTGACACCATGCTTGACCTTGTTTTTGTATTATATTTATGTGTGTGTGTGTGTGTGTGTGAGAGAGAGAGAGAGAGAGAGAGAGAGAGAGAGAGAATTGGTGCAGCAGGGCCTCCAGCCACTGCAATTCTAGATGCGTGCATCACCTTGTGCACATGTGCAACCTTGCATGCTTGTGTCACCTTGTGTGTCTGGCTTATGTGGGATCTGGAGAACCAAACATGAGTCCTTTATTTTATTTTATTTTATTGAGAGAGAGAGATAGAAAGAAGGAGGGAGAGACAGAGAGTGGGAGGGAGAATGGGTGCACCATGGCTTTCAGCCCCTGCAAACCAACTCCAGATGCATGCACCACCTTGTGCATCTGGCTTATGTGGGTCCTGGGGAATTGAACTTGGGTCCTATGGCTTTGCAAGTGTCTTAACCACTAAGCCAACTCTCCAGTGCCCCCTTTTTTCCTTTTTCATATATCCATACATATATTTTTTATTGACAACTTCTATATTTACAGACAACAAACCATGCTATTTCCCTCCCCTCCTCTGCTTTCCCCTTCATAACTCTGCTCTCTGTCACATCCCCTCCCTCTTTCCATTAGACTCTCTTTTAATTTGATGTTATCATCTTTTTCTCCTATTATGAGGGTCTTGTGTAGGTATTGCTAGGCACTGTGAAGTCTTGGATATTGAGGCCAAATTCTGTCTGGACAGTTGTATGTAAGGAGTGGTTCCCTTCCTTTGGCTCTTACATTCTTTCTGCCACTCCTTCCGCAATGGACCCTGAGCCTTGGAGGGTGTGATAGAGATGTTTCAGTGCTGGACACTACTCCGTCCCTTCTTCTCAGCACTGTGTTGCCTTTTGGGTCACCGCTGATGACTTCTGTCTCCCATAAGGCTACATACAGTGCAGCTTTTTCCAGGTTTCAGTTGGCTGGGCTACGTGGAGAAAGTTTTCTGCTCAGCACCAGCTTGATTTCTCAGTGACTCTGCTGCTCAGGCATGTGAAGTCTTCAGCAATAGCGTCTTACCATCTCTTTCTCACGGGAAACCAAGTGCCTTGGGAATAGCCTGTAATGTTTTGGAGGCAACGGGGACCTCCGTGTCCAACAACTCACTGGAAGGTATCCCATCCCTGGCACTGAAAATTTATTAGTAACAATCTATGGCTTCTTGATGTGCCATTATTCAAGAAAGTAGATTTTCATATGTCTTATTCAGAATATCTTGAATTTTGATTGACCCTACCCCACCCTTCTTTTATACAATCTCTTTCCTTGACTTAGCTTAGGCCTTTCCCCACCCTGTAATCTGTTCTTCTACTTACATATGTACAATACCATCCCCTAAAGTCCTTTCCTCTCTTCCCTCCCTCCCTTATAGCCTTTTTCTAGCTCATGGGTCTCTGCTACTGATTTTTGGTTCCAGCTCACACACAAGTCTATACATTTGTAGCTAGGATCCACATATGAGAGAGAATATGTGATGCTTGGCTTTCTGGGCCTGGGTTACTTCACTTAGTATAATCATTTCCAGATCCATCCATTTCCCTGCAAATTTCATTTTTCTTTACCACTGAATAGAACTCCACTGTGTAAATGTACCACATCTTTATTATCCATTCATCTGTGGATGGACTTCTAGGCTGGTTCCATTTCCTAGCTATTGTGAATAGAGCAGCAATAAACATGGTTGTGCAAGTATCTCTAAGGTAGTGAAAAGAGTCATTAAGATATGTGCCTAGGAGTGCCATAGCTGGATCATATGGTAGATCTATTTTTAGCTGTCTCAAGAAACTTCACACTGATTTCCCCAATGACTGTACCAGATTACATCCCCACCAACAGTGTAGAAGGGTTTCTCTTTTACCGCATCCTCACCAACATTTATTGTCATTTGCTTTCTTGGTGGTAGCCATTCTGACAGGAGAGAGATGGAATCTCAAGGTAGTTTTAATTTGCATTTCCCTGATGGGTAAGGATGCAGAACACTTTTTTTAAGATGTTTATATGCCATCTGTATTTCTTCTGATGAGAACTCTCTATTTAGTTCCATAGCCCATTTTTGTTTTCTTTTTGGTTTGCTGAGGTAGGGTCTCACTCTAGCCCAGGCTGATCTGTAATTCACTCTGTAGGTGGACTTGAACTCATGGCGATCCTCCTACCTCTGCCTCCTGAGTGCTGGGATTAAAGATATGTGCCTCTACGCCTGGCTCATAGCCCATTTTTTAATTGGGTTGTTTGACTTATTGTTCTGTTTTTGAGTTCTTTGTATATTCATGATATTAATCCTCTGTCACTTGTGTAGCTGGCAAAGATTTTCTCCCATTCTGTAGGTTGTCTCTTTGCTCTATTCACAGTGTCCTTTGCTGTACAAAACTTTGTAATTTCATGAGATCCCAGTGGTTGATTAGTGGTTTTATTTTCTGAGCAATGGGGGCTATATTCAGAAAGTCATTACCTATGCCAATATGTTGAAGGGTTTCCTGTACCTTTTCCTCTAGCAATTTCAGAGTTTCAGGTCTGATATTAAGGTTCCTGATCCACTTGGATTTGATTCTTATGCATGGAGAAAGACAAGGATCTATTTTCATCTTTCTACATACAGATATACAGTTTTCCCAGCACCACTTGTTGAAGAGGCTGTCTTTTCTCCAATGAATATTTTTGGCATTTTTGTCAAAAATCAGATGGGTGTAGCTGCCTGGATTAACATCTGGGTCCTCTATTCTGTTCCACTGATCTACATGTCTGTCTTTGTGCCAATACCATGCTGTTTTTGTTACTATGGCTTTGTAATATAGCTTAAAATAGGGTATGGTGATACAACCAGCCTTATTTTTGTTGCTCAAAATCGTTTTGGCTATTTGAGGTTTTTTGTGCTTCCAACTTTTATGATTTTTTTTCTATTTCTGTGAAGAATGCCATTGGAATTTTAATGTGGATTGCATTAAATGTGTAGATCGCTTTTGGTAAGATTGACATTTTCATCATATTGATTCTTTCGATCCAAGAACATGAAATATCTTTCCATTTCTTTGTGTCTTCTGTAATTTCTCGCTTGAGTGTTTTCAAGTTCTCATTGCAGAGATCCTTCACTTCCTTGGTTAAGTTTATTCCAAAGTACTTTATTTTTTTTTAGGCAATTGTGAATGGGAGAGATTTCCTGATTTCATCCTCTGCATGTTTGTTGTTAGTATATAGGAAAGCTACTGATTTCTGTGTATTTATTTTGTATCTTGCTATGTTGCTAAAAGTGTTTATCAGCTCTAACAGTTTGCTAATAGAGTTTTTAGGGTCTTTTATGTATAGAATCATATCATCTGCAAGTAGTGATGATTTTATCACTTCCTTTCCAATTTGTATCCCTTTTATGAGTGTCTCTTGCCTTATTGTTATAGCTAAGACTTCCAGTACTACATTAAATAAAAGTGGGGACAGTGGACACCCTTGTTTTGTTCCTGAATTTAGTAGAAAAGCTTCAAGTTTTTCTCCATTTAGTATTATGTTGGCTGTAGGTTTGTCATAAATAGCTTTTATTATGTTGAGATATGTTCCTTCTTTTCCCAGTTTCTGTAATACTTTTACCATGAAAGGATGTTGGATTTTGTTGAATGCCTTTTCTGCATCCATTGAGGTGATCATGTGATTTTTGACCTTCAGACCATTTATAAGATGTATTACATTTATCAATTCGTGTATGTTGAACCATCCCTGCATCCCTGGGATAAAGTCTACTTGGTTGGGGTATCTTTTTGATATATTCTTATATTCTGTTTGCCAATATTTTATTCAGAATTTTTGCATCTATGTCCATGAGGTAGATTGGTTTGTAATTTTCTTTTTTGTTCTGTCTTTGCCTGGTTTTAGTATGATGGTGATGCTGGCTTCATAGAAGGAGTTTGGTAGAATTCCTTCCTTTTCTATTTTTATGCAAAAGTTTGAGAAGCAGAAGTGTTAGTTCTTCCATCAAGGTCTGGTAAAATTTGTCAGTGAATCCATCTGGGCCTGGACTGTTTTTAGTTGGGATTTTTTTTTTTTTTTTATAACTGCTTGGGTCTCCATACTTGTTATAGGTCTATTTAAATGGTTTATCTCATCTTGATTTAATTTTGGTAGGTCATATGAATCAAGTAAATCATCCATTTCTTTCAGATTTTCAAATTTGGAGGCGTATTCTTAAAGTATGTCCTTATGATTTTCTGATTTTCTTTGGTATCTATTGTAATGGTGCCTTTTTATCTGTAATTTTATTAATTTTTGTCTCTTCTCTCTTTCTTGTTATCCTTTCATTGATTCTTTGGATTTTTTTTTTTTTTGGTTTCTATTTCATTATTTTCTGCCCTAATCTTTGTTATTTCTTCTTGTCTACTAATTTTTGGCTTGCCTTGTTCTTATTTTTCCAAGGCCTTAGGGGGAAGCATTAAATTGTTTATTTGTGAACTCTTTAATTTCTTAATATAGGCACTTAGAGCTATAAATTTCCCTTAAGACTGCCTTCATTGTGTCCCAATAGATTTGGTATGTTGTATTATCATCATCATTTGATTCTATGAATTCATTAATTTCCTTTTTGATTTCTTCAATGACCCATTGATCATTCAATAGCATACTGTTTAGTCTCCATGAGTTTCTGTATGCTCTGTAGCTTTTCTTGTTGCCGATTTGCAGTTTGATCCCGTTGTGGTCAGATAGGGTACAAGGGATTATTTCAATTTTTCTGTATTTGTTGAGATTTGCTTTGTGTCCTAATATATGGTCTATTTTAGAAAATATTCCATATGATGCTGAGAAAAATGTATATTCTGCAGCATTTGGATGGAATGTTCTGTAGATATCTGTTAGGTCCATTTGTTCCATGACATCATTTAATTCAGATGTCTCTCTGTTTAGCTGATGAGGCTCATCACTTACAGATAAGGAGACCGAAGATCTGATAGGCTCTGCTTGGAATGGAGCAGCTGGTCAATGGCAGGGTTGGGATTCAGGCCCCAGTCTTTCTCCACCTGGAGCACATGGGCAAAGTGAGCAGGTGAGGGGTGCAAGACCACAGGGAAGTACCAGGGTTTCCCCATGACTGTGGCGACTGGCTTTAAGATGTAGCTGTGAGTCCCAGAGCCTTACTCAAGAGGCAAAGAGGTGGCTGATGCATTTTGTGCCCGTCCCTCATCTTGACCCTTCAGGCCCTGGGGTTAGATCAGAGGGTGGGGATTTAATGATATATACTTTAGAATCCACCAGAGCTTAAGATGGGGATTAGACAAAAATGAGGGTCGGATGCAATTGAGGGTGGGGTGCAATTGGATCTCCTCTGGCAGAGGAGGCTGCAGCTGGAAGTATAAGATGTGCAGAGAAGGTGGCAAAGCCCACTGAGCACCCTGTGACCTAAATGCAAGACAGCAGAAGCCAGTGGGTAGAGAGAAGACATCAGGTCAAAGGAGGAAGCAGGTCAGCTGAGGGCAGAAGGACACACAGGCAGGGACGCTGGGTCCCAGAGAGGCCCTGCACCTACGTGTCAATGAGGACCATGCCGTCCCTTGGCTGAGAGGTTCTCTTGAGGCCTCAGCATTGGATTCTAATCAAGACTCCTGTTTTCCAGCTGGTGTTCTGGTGGTACCTGTTCTCTGTCCACCACAGGCCGAATTCTCAAGAGACTCTCTGGTCTTACAGACAAAGCAGCTGGAGTGAGGAAGAACAAATTGGAGAGATCTCATCTTCGCATTGTGCCAACTTGGTTTCTTTTGACCTATTCTGCGCCACAATATCAAGGTGGATTACTCCCCTCCCCACAGAAAGGCTCCCAGCATGCATTGTAATTTGGTGAAAAGTAACAAGAGAAAGATAGTGGGGCAAAAGAACAAGACAGTTAAGTTAAAGAAATCATTAATATACACAATGACAAGATGCTGCCAAGGATAATGGAACCACTATTTATCATTTACTGAGCAACTATTGCATGGCAGATACATGTGAGCCATGTATGCATGTATATATGGATGTTTGAATGCATCATATCTATCTATCTATCTATCTATCTATCTATTATCTATCTATCTATCTATCTATCTATCTATCTATCTATCTATCTATCCATATATCATCTATCTATCATTGCAGTCAGGCTCACATTGCTGGCAGAAATCACCTGACCAAGAGCAGCTTGTGGGGAAAAAAGGATTTATTTTGGCTTATAGACTTGAGGGGAAGCTCCATGATGACAGGGGAAAATGGTGGCATGAGCAGAGGGTGGGCATCACCTCTTGGTCAACATTAGTTGCACAACAGCAACAGGAGAGTGTGTCAAACACTGGCAAGGGGACACTGGCTATAACACCCATAAGCCTGCCCACAATAATACACCACCTCCAGGAGGTGTTAATTCCCAAATCTCCATCACCTGGGAACCTAGCTTCAGAACACCTAAGTTTATGGGGGACAATTGAATCAAACCACCACAATCATCTATCTATGTATCTATGTATCTATCTATCATCTATCACCTGTCTATGTGTCTATCTATCATTTGTCTCATCCTCCCCCCTCCCCTGCTGTCCTCCCCCTCCTCCTCTTCTCACCTGTCTTTCATGAGCCAGTGGTAATTAACCTCCACTTCCCAGGTGACACACACAGAGTTTCAGTGCCCGCCCCAGGTCCCATGTCTTGCCAGTAGGAACGTTTGCATCAGAAGCTCCTTTCGTGTCAGGAAGGCCTGTGTGGTGAGGACAGGGAAACTGCAGGATCAGCCCAGAGCATTCAGGTGAATGCCAGCGCAAAGGCCTGACCGGGTCCGTGCCCACAGCACCCATCAGACCAAGAAGACCACTTATTCCCTGTGAGTTACTTCTCTCTCTCCTTTTTTTTTTTTTTTTTTGAGGTAGGGTTTCACTCTAGTCCAGGCTGACCTGGATTTCAGTATGTGTTCTCAGGGTGGCCTCAAACTCATGGTGATCCTCCTTCCTCTGCCTCCCGAGTGCTGGGATTAAAGGTGTGCGCCACCATGCCCGGCTCTTCCTCTTTCTTTTCAAAACATGCCTCCCTGAGAACTTTAATACATGTACATACTGTAATTTGATCATATTCCCACCCCATTATCCTCTTTTGTTGCCCAACCCCCACTCCCATTCCACTGAGCACACCCACTTTCCAAGGGTTCCTCCCTCTGTTTTGATGTCTCATTCCTTTTGTCTTCCTCCATCCTCCATGTCAAAATATTGATGGGGCTAGAAAGATGGTTCAGCAGTTTAGGTGCTTATCTACAAAGCCTAATGACTCATGTTCGATTCACCAGTACCCGCATAAGGCCAGATGTACAAAGGGGCCCATGCATCTGGAGTTTGTTTACAGTGGATGGAGATCCCGATGTGCCCATTCTCTCTGTCTCTCTCTGCTTGCAAATAAATAAATAAGAATATTAAAAAATACTGACTGGCTCAGAACTGTGCATGTCTTGTGGGCGTAGTGACAACCATTGTGAGGTCACAAATGCATCAGTGAGTTCAGGTCCAGGGGATAGTGCCCTGAAGCACCTCCCTCCCACCCTGTGGTCTGTATATTATTTCTGCTCCCTCTTCTGCGATGCTTTCATAAGCTTTGAGTCTCTTCAGTGTCCACCACCATCTCCATGGAGAAGCTTCTCTGGCTGGCACTGAGCAGCACTCATGTTCAGTCCTCCACTTCCTCTGCGGTTCTCTGAGCTCTGGTGGGTGTGATGGAGATGCCATGTCCAGTGCGCCGCTCCGCACTGGGCTCTCTCTTCTCATCACCGTGTTGAGTCTTGGGTCTCCCCAGTATTCACCTCCATCTGTAAAAAGAAGCTTCTCTGACAAAAAGTCAGAATAGCTTTAATCAATAGGCAGAAAAATAAACATTTAGAAGGCAGTTTTATGAGCTTAATGTCTACTTAGCCAAAGAACAGTTGGCTTCCCTCTAGGGCCTGTGTGTCTTTCCAAGCCATGGACTTAAAAAGAGAGAGAGAGGAAGAGAGAGGGAGGGAGGGAGAGAGAATTGGTGCACCAGGACCTCAGCCACTGCAATCGAACTCCAGATGCTCATACCACCTAGCAGGCATGTGCGACCTTGCACTTGCCTCACCTTTGTGCATCTGGCTTACATGGGATCTGGAGAGTTGAACATGGGTCCTTAGGTTCTGTAGGCAAACACCTTAATGCTAAGCCATCTCTCCAGCCACCATGGACTTTTAATGAGCCACTTTTCTCGTCCATGTGACAAAATGCCCTGACAGAAGGAACTTAAAGGAGAGGAGGCTTATTTTGGTTCATGGTTTATAGGGCACAGTCCATCATGGTGGAGAAGGCATGGTGGCTGGAGTTATTCATCTTTCTGGATCGGGAAGCAGAGACAACACCCAAAAGGAGGCCAGGATTTTCACCTTTAAAGGCTTGCCCTTAGTGGCTATATCTGGCAGGTAGGGCCCAGGTCCCAAACGTTCCCCAGTTCTCCCCACCCAAAGAGTGCCACCAGCTGGGGACCAATTACTCAGAACATTAGCATGTGGGGGACATTTCATCTTCATAACACTCCCCTCCCTTGACACTGAGGTCTGAGAGAAGAGTCTCATGGATCTTTTAAGGGGAATGTTGAGTGAGGCAGGGACACTAATTAAAACCCCAGTCCCCAGGAGAGGTGCTAGGGGGTGAGATTCCACTAGAAAGGACAGAGTGGACCTGTTAGAAGTCTCCTTTAGTGGCCTTTAGTGCTTGCACACAGAGAGCAGACATGGTGGTGTGACAGTCAGAATGCTGGGACTCACTAAAGCACCACCCCCTCCCGTTTTTCTTCCTTCCCTCCCTCCTTCCTAAGGTCAAACTAAGGGGAAAAATAGCATTTATGGGCCACCTTTCATTTTCAGTTTAAAACAAAATTGCTCAATCAGGTCTCATGAGGGGATAAAAATGGCTTGTTGGAGCTTAGATGACTTGTTTAAGAGAAGAATACTAATGAGGGGAATGACACTAATTCTAGCACTAAAAACATCATTCCTGGCATTTCTGAAGGGCAGCACACATGGACGGCCCCTTCATATTCACTCTGAAGTCACACTGCAGGCCGAGTAATAATTGGTAGGCCATGAGTAGATGGTAGGGTGGGTGGCTCATCAAAGGCTTCCATTCTTTGGATATAATCATTCAGTGACTTGGTGCTGAGTTCCTGGGAGCATCCCTCAGAGTCAGCTATTTGGAAAGTGAGAAATAAGCCATTTAGAGACTGCTGATTGCATCATTCTCTCTTCCCACCAAATGAACAGACTTTGATTATAAAGAGCTCCCACCTTCCCAGGTACCCACTACATGCCATGAGCCCATGGGAGTCATGGTAGCGAGCTACCAAGGGCCCAGGCTCCAGCTGAGCACCTTCTCTGCTCCTTCTACCAGTTACTGGCATCTGTGCCCTGGCTCTGAGCCCACCTCCTGTGTCTGTTCTGTTCCTTTGTGTCCATCAGTAACTCTCTGTCCTTTCTCTTTGGCTCCCTGGTTGTTGTCTCTTTCTTTTTTAAAAATATTTTATTTGTTTATTCGAGAGAGACAGAGAGAGAGAGAGAGAGAGAGAGAGGAAGAGGCAGATACACACACACATACACACACATACACGCGCGCGCGCTCGCACGCACACACACACACACACACAGAGAGAGAGAGAGAGAGGGAGAGAGAGAGGGAGAATGGGCACTCCAGGGCTGCAGACAAAATTCCAGACGCATGTACCACCTTGTGCATCTGGCTTTACGTGGGATCTGGGGAATTGAACCTGGGTCCTTAGGCTTCGCAGGCAAGCGCCTTAACTGCTAAGCCATCCCTCCAGCCCTGTTGTCTCTTTCTGCACATGGCCTTGGTCTTACCATTACTTGTGGCCTCTGCTCTCTGACTTGTTTTTCTATGGAATACAAGCCCAGCATTGGGTCTCCAGCACGGAGATTAGGGATGGAAACTTCAGAGTCAGGGGGTACTGGGTCTAACATCAGTCCTCCCAGTGGTTAGCTCTGTGGTATTAGGCAAGCCATCCCATCTTTTCTGAATCCCAGTTTCTCATCTGTGAGATGTGAATGATGAGATGCATCTCCCAGAGCTGCTGAGTGACAACAGGCCACTCAGCACAGACTGGCTCATAGGACGTGCTTACTGAGTACGGGTTGTTCTTGAAGTGCAGATTGGGATTACATTGCTGTAGGAACAGCTGGGGTAAGGCAGAAGAATTGCTGTCTCATGTTGTGCCTATGAAACCACCCTCTAAATAGTTATGTTTCTGCCCATACACTAGTGCTCCCATATAAGAAGCTGCTCTCTGCTTTGGTCAGAGGAGCTCCTTTCTGCAGTGGGCAGTGACTACTGGGGAGACTCCAAACTCAGCAAAGTACTAAGAATAAGTGGCTGGTGAGTGCTCAGCACTAGATGAGACGTCGCTCTCACCTCTTCTAAGGTTCAGGGGACATTGCAGGAGAGTGGAACAGAAAGAAGGCAAAAGCCAGAGGATGGGGAGGAGTGCTGTGGAACACTGTCTCCCTCACATGACGTGGCCGTTGGGCTTGTGAACTCATAGCAGCTGTGGTCACCAGCACCAGACCTGTACAAGGTTGGGCTGGGTCACCATTCTATCACTGACAAGCCATTGGCAGTTAGCAGTTGCTGGGGGACATTTTGTCCAGTGGTATGGCCATGGTAAATAACCCCGTAGCCATGAATATTCAACTAATGAAATTAGTTAAATTGAAATTAAACTCAGTGGGTCATAAAAAGTGATTTAAGTAGAAGTGGGACTGGTTGAGACAAAGAAGGGGTTTAACAGGAGGAGAGAAGAACAAGAGAAGGTAACGGAGGTATGATCAAAATACATTCTACACATGTATAAAAGCATGAATAAATAAAATTTAATATTTATCTTTATTTATTTATTTGGGAGAGAGAGAAAGAGGAAGAGGCAAGTATAGATAGATAGACAGAGAGATGGAGAGAAAGAATGGGCACAACAGGGCCTCTAGTTAGTCATTGCAAACAAACTCCAGATGCATGCACCACCATGTGCATCTGGCTTATGTGGGTACTGGGTTATCCAACCTAGGTCCTTAGTCTTTTCAGACAAGTGCCTTAACTGCTAGGACGTCTCTCCAGCCCATGAATAAATACAATTTAAAAATTGGCTATTTTCATAGCACCTCATACTTGGTGCTTTTGTTTTCCAAAGCTACAGCCTCATCCCCCACCATCCCAAGGAGTACCATAGTCCTGGCTTATAGATGAGTCAACTGAAGTAAACTGTGAAAATGATGACTCCCCCACCCCCCCCCAGCCCAACATCCTAGTCAGGATATGGTGAAGGCTGGACTTGAACCCAGTTCTTTTGACTCCCCATTCTGGAAAGCCACTCCGGCGGCTGCTTTGATCCCCCCCCCAAGCTGCCTTCCAACAGTGTGCCAAGGGGAGGGTGGAGGGGGAGCTGCTGTCCTCCCCGGGCCCAGGGCCGGCTGGCGGCCAGCGGGCGGAATTCCAGCGGCTGCCTGCCTGCGCTCATGCTTGAGGAATGTCTTGCGAAGTCGTGCCTAAGCCCTCTGTATCTGACTCATCATCTCCCCGTCTCCAGGAGTGTCAGAGAAGAGCTCCCTTAATCCCTCCTGTCCTCGGTCCCAGGCTTTCATTTGTCAAACTAAAAATATTCCCTCCAGGAACCTCCTTTAGCCAGAGGCTGAACAAGGTACAAGGGGATGGCATTTCAGCGTCACTTCCTGACAGCATTGTTCCCTAGCCAGGGAAACAGAGCAGGGGCAGTGGGATCAAGGCCAGCCATTCACCTTTCTCTTGCAAGCACCTTCCTTTTCCCTCTCCCAAGATTTCAATGGCCCATCAGCTTGACAGGCAGCCTTATCCCCCCCTCCTCCCCTCCCCCCCACCATCCCTTGGGGCTGCCTTGTTGATTCATGCCAGGTGAGGACTCTAGAATGCCAAGTTCATTTCCTTTGCTGCCGGAGGGGAGGGTGGGCTGGCACGGTTTGTACTTGTCTGTGAGGCTGGTTTACCTACTGATAAAGGAGTGGAGAGCTTGAAGGTAAAGAAAAAAAAAAAAATAAATACGGAGTAGCTGGCTTCTTAGGTAAGATAAAGAGATGTGGGGCTCCCTGCGTAGGAGAGTGGCAGTATTGGGTAGCCAGCGAGACTGGCTTTCCCTTCCTCTCTTCATTCTGTTACTCCTGGCAGGTCTCTGCTCCACAGGGTTCATCCTGAGTATCCAAGACATTGATGCAGGTGGAAATATTGGATCAGAGCCATTAAGCCACCTTCCTGGGATCCACTGGGACCCCCACGGGTGTCTACTTGCTCAGTTGCAAAACAGCCCAGCAACAGCAAGGCAGGTGAGAATTTGGGGGTTCAGGGATGGTGAGATAGCTCAGTGGCATAAGGAGCTGATTTCCATGCTCAGTACTCATATAAAATGCTAGGCATGGCAGAGCACACATGTTAGCCCAGGGCTGGAGCTGGCTGCTACAAGTCTAGTGTAATAGTCTAATTGATGAGCTTCAGGGGCCAATGAGACACTTTGTCTGTGTTTTTTTTTTTTTTTTTTCTTTTGGTTTTCAGAGATACAGTCTCACTCTATCCCAGGCTGACCTGGAACTCATTCTGTAGTCTCAGGGTGGCCTTGAACTCATGGCCATCCTCCTACCCCTGCCTCCCGAGTGCTGGGATTAAAGGTGTGTGCCACCACTGCTGGGCAAGAGACTCTGACTTGGAGGTGGATGCTATTCCTCAGTGGAGTGATACCTGAGCTTGTCCTCTGGCCGTAACACATGCATGCAGGCACATGCATGTACACCTGCACACACACACACATGCACTCACACATATACACACATGCATGCACACCACACACAAGGACAATTTGGGGTTGTGGCTCTGCCACCAAATAGCTGTGTGAGTTTGGGTAAGGTGCCTCATCTCTGAGCCTCAGTTCCTCCTCCAGACCAGTGGATAATAACACCAGCTTTGCCGGATAATCGGGAAAGGAAAAAGTGAGTCATACACTGCCTGGCACTGAGCAGCGACCCGAACTATCCCACCCCCTCCTCCTACTCCTTCCTTTATGACTGAGCAACAAAAGCCACTACAGTGTTGGGTCAGGAGACCTAGTTTTCAGTTCAACCACACCATTGACTAGCTGTGTGGCTCCAGGCATGTCTCCTGACATCGCTGAGTCACATGTGTGTATTTGCAACACGCAGAGTCAAGACCTGATTTCCTCTGAGATGCTGCTTCAGTCTGCAAACCTGGAGTCTTGGAGATACTTAGGACTAAATGTTCATGGAAAGTTTCTGTCTTGTGTGTCTGTGTGTTTTTAAACAAAGAGAAGAGGTTTATTTTGATTCACAGTTCTGGAGGTACAAGGTCAAGGAGCAGCATCTGGTGACAGCTTTCATGTGGGCAGAGTCCCAAGACGGTGCAGGGCCTCACATGGCCCAGCACAGAGAATGCATGTGGGTCTCATTCTTTTAAAGAACATAAAAAGTAACCTAGCTGCTTGCTGTAGACTAAGTCATTTACCCGTCAAAACTCACAGGTTTAAGCCTTTCCCTCTGATGTAAATGTATCCAGAGCAGGGTCTTAGGAAGTAACAGGTTAGGTGAGGTCACGAGGGTGGGGCCCTGGCCCAATGGGACCATGGCCTGAGGGAAAGAGGACCATGGATGATTCTCTCTCATTCTCACTCTCTCTCTTTCTCCTCCCCAGTGAGAAGAGCCCATCTGTAAGCTGGGAAGAAATTGACTCTGATGTTAACTTTTCAGCCTCCATATTGTGAGCAAGTAAATCTATGTTGTGTCAACCGCCCACCTTGTGCTATCTTGTGACGGCGGCCTGCACTGACTAGTACATGCTGAGATAGTGCGGGCACGGCCTGGGTGGACAGTGCTCGGGGAGCTCAAGAAGCAAACTGAAGAAACTACATTTTCTGTTACGGATGGTGATTATCCCAGGCTCTGGTGTAAAGCAGGTTGGATTTGAACCTGAGCCCTGGTGCATGTCAACTGTGTGACCATGTCACTAGTTAACACAGTAAGGTAATCAATCTCTCCGTCTCGTTCCCTCACCTGTCCAAAGTGTCCCTGCTGCCATCTCCTAAGCGCATAGAGTGGTGCTGTCTACACGTGAGGCACACCTGACTTCACACAGTGTAGACCCTGGATCTATGAAAGCTGTCATAATATCATAGTGTCAGTATCATAGCACAATACCAGTTATTATTCATAGTACTAATCCTTTCACTCATAGAAGTCATTTACTTGTTTGAGCTAAAAAAAAAAAAAAAAAAAAAAGGCCTTGCTTGTCTTGAATGTAGCCCTGACCTCTCAGGAAACTACCCTTCTTTCTTTCCCGGTGTCTGCCCTTCCCCAAGCGCTGCCACACTGTGTGCCGGAGTAACGCGTTTCTCCTGACAGTCTCAGCTCTGTACTGTGGGGAGGTCCCCTGCTCCTCTGTCTACTCCTACTGAAGAGCTCCTTCTTGTGGGGGTCTTTATGTCATTTGTGCTCAGGTGTTCCCACTCTGTGACGTCATCCCCAGGTAGTGGAATAACTCAAATCACAGAGAGCAGCGAGCTAACAGCCCTTCAGCAAGTGGTCAAGAGTGGCTGACTTCTCTCCTGCAGAAAGGCTCTCCACCATTCAAAAATTAACTCCAAATGGACCATAGATGTCAATGTGAACACAAAGCTATGAAACTGAAAGGCAATACAGAAGAAAATCTTGGTGACCTTGAGTGTTACAATGACTTTTTCGATAAAACACACAAACAGGGTCCGTGACAGAGCTGGTGGGTAAGCTGGCTTTCGTCAAGGAGAAACTTGTGCTCCGTGAAAGACAATGTCCAGAGGATGAGACAAGTCACAGACGGTGAGGAAATACTTGCAAAAAGACACATCACTGGACTGTTATCCAAAATATACAAAGAGCTCCTAAACTCAGTGAGAAGAAAACAAACAACCTGGTTGAAAAACAAAGTCTTTAACAGACACCTCCGCAAAGAAGATGCTCAGATGGCAAACAGGCCTGGGAGATGCTCAGTGTCAATGTCACGAGGTAGGAAATGCGAATTAGGACAGCAGTCAGTTACCAATACCCATCTTTTAGAATGACCAAAGTCCAGATCGTGGACACCACCAAATGGTGGCGAGGATGTGGAATGACAGGGACACTCATTCCTGTGCTGATATGCAAAGTGCTGCAGCCATGTGGGAAGACAGTGTGGCTTTTTTTTCTGTCTGTCTGTCTATCTATCTATCTATCTATCTATCTATCTATCTATCTATCTATCCATCTTTCTGTCTATGAAAGTAGTTATTTATTTGCAAGCAGAGAGATATGGACAGAGAGAGACAGAGAGAGAGAGACAGAGGGAGAGAGACAGAGAGAGAGAGAGAGAGAGAATGGGCACATCAGGGCCTCTAGTCACTGAAAATGAATTCCAGATGCATGCACCACTTTGTGCATCTGGCTTTACATGAATACTGGGAAATCAAACCTAGGTCATTAGGCTTTGCAAGCAAGTGTCTTAACTGCTGAACCACCTCTCCAACCCTATAGATATATATTTTTATTTACACAGGTTTTAGTCTTGTATCCCCTTATCCTCAGTCTCCAGTTACCCTGAGAGTCCTCCTTAGTAGGGTCCTTGGAATTCATTGTGGGATAATTAGGGCCTCTGTCAGTCTTTTGGGGTGGGGCTCTGCCTCAGAATATTTCTACCCACCCGGTGGCTCTTACAATCTTCCCCACCCCTCCTCTGTAACAATTCCTGAGCCTTGGGTATGTTAGCAGATTGCTTTTGGTATTGAGTTCACCGTTACCTCTGTATTTCAGTTACAGTGTGTTTCAGTTCATCTCTGTGTTTGTTCCTATTTCCCTGGAGACGGTTGTCAGGTTAGCATTTGGAGCAATACTCACATTGTGGCTTCCTCTACGGTTTCTCTGTAGAGGAACATAAATGTGGTAGAGGTGGCACATCCTGTAGTGAGCAGTTGGCTGTCTTTTCTTGTATTAATGGATCGTGGTTCTCCCCAGTATTCTCTGGCATTTGTAAAATAAAACAGATTCTCCAACCAAGAGTGAGAGCAGCTTTGATTAAGGGGGGTATGCTTGCAAGTTTGAGAGACAATTTGATGAGGATGCTCACTCAGCTTGTCCAGAGAACAATGGGAGCTTCCCTGTGGAGGTTGTGAGTTTCCTACCTATGGGGCGTTGGCTTGATTCCCAGCACCAGATATGAGCACACACCCACTGTGCAGGCTTCATGTCCAATCGAGGGCAGTTGGTTACCCACATGGGCTATGTGCCACTACTGCATAAGTGTGTGTTTCTTGCCCATCTGGGGGGTTGCTTAGTTTTCAGGGTCTCCTGCTTATTCATGCTGTTGGTGGCTCCCCTAGCACTTTCCAGTGCTATGAGGGTTTATCAGGAGAGGTCTGGCTTTCCTCTTGGCTCCCATGTGGTCTCTCGGTGTCCGGAGATGGCAACCTGTGGTGTCTTCAGCAATAGGACCCTTACCTTTTAGCTTTGTTTTTGGGTAACCAAGTGCTTGGCAAGGGCCTACATGGTCTTGGAGATCTCATGGATCTTCCTAGCCAACTGCTCGTTGCATGGAGGGCAATCCAGTTCTGGTCTGGGATTCATTTTTTTCTCTTAAGTCAAATTAAATACATTTTTACCATGTGACCCAGAAATCATGCTCCTTGGTATTTACCCAAAAGAGTTGAATGAAGACTTATGCCCACAAAGAGTATCACTGGATAAATGTCAACTGCAGTAAGACCAAACAAAACAACTGTGCACATAGTTCAGAAAAGGAGCTCAGCTTCATTCATAATTGCAACCAAGATGTCCTTTAGAAGGTGAAGGGCTAAATAAATCGCAGCCTATCTAGACCACAGGATATTATTATTGAGAATGAAGAAGAAATGAGCTATGGAGCCACGGGACGCCAAGAAGTTGCCTCAAACGCATATTCCTAAGTGGACAGCCATTGTATTATGTGATCCCAACCAGATGGCATTCTGGGAAAGGTAAAACTTTTGAGCTCTTAAAATAACCAGTGATGGACAGTGTGAGCCAGGAGAGAGGTGGGAGAAAGAGGCAGGGCACAGAGGAGGCTCAAGGCAGCGAGACAGCTCTGCGTGGTGGTGGATGCAAGTGGGGACACATTGATCAAAGTCTGTAGAACAGATGGGAGTTGTGACGTATGTTGTGGACTCTGTGGGTGACGTGGAGTTGCTATAGGGTCACTGATTGTGACGAAGGCTCCACTCTGGTGGGGCATGTTGGGAGAGGGAGGCTATGCATGTGTTGGAGTAAGAAGATGAAAATGTTTACAGCGTCCTTTTAAATTTGTTGTGGAACCTGAAAGGCATTGATCTTTTCTCAGGTCAGCTGGTCCATTGTGCAGATGTGCCCAGGCCTCCACCAGATGCTTTGAGTGCTACAAGCGAGGGCCACTGGGAAGGGTGGCTTTTCCCTTCCCTAGCATGTGAGGTGCCCGCCTGTTTTCTGTACTCTAGTGTCAATGGCACTGTTCAAGTGACCCTTTCATAGCACGGGGCACTGCTCCCTGTTTCATTGAACCAAATCCTGCACATGTCAAGACACATTGCAAAGGACAGGCGGCTTCCTTTGATCTATGACACTGTGATTTCAGGTAGGTTAAAGGCAATGTACAACTTATACTTGTGTGAAAATGTCCTTATGTCATATAGTATTATGTACTATGAATAGACACAATGAAAAATTAAAAATAATACCTTGCTAAAAATGTGAAACCACAAACATCTCAGTATCAATGACATTATTGGCGGTATTAATCTTTAAAGCATTTCCTATGTGTTCAGGACTTGTTATAAAGCTTAATTCTAAGACCAAGAATTAATTCCTTCAATCCCCAGAATAGCTCTAAAAAGTAGGGCTACTGCTGAAGAACGAAGTGAAGCGCAGGTAGGTTACATAACACGGTGTCATGTAGTAGTGAGATCCAACTCCAGGAAGTCGAAGGCTTATTATTAGACATGAAGTGATAGCAACTTTTAAATAGCATTCCCCTAGTCCCTTATACACATCTATACCCACAACCACACACATCCACATACAAGTATACACATATATTCACACAGGCACACATTATTCCATCTTTAAGCTTTTCCAAATATAATTCTAATACCAGTTTACACTGAAGAGCAAGCAACTGGAGGTGAATAAGCAACTGGAGGTGAATGACTTAGTAAGTCTTCTGTGGTGTCACCTGCAACTGGTTTTTAACAGGACGATACTGGTAACCACTTTTGTCTCATGCTTTCGGAATGCACTCAGCTGTAAGTAACAGGAAATTGCAATTAAAATCAGTTTCCACCTATAAGGTATAAGGTATAAGGTATATTTTACCTTTATATATATATATATATAGAGAGAGAGAGAGAGTGAGAATGGGCATGCCAGGGACTCCAGCCACTGCAAACGAATTCCAGATGCATGTGTCACCATGCATCTATGGGACCTAGAGAATCGAACCTGGGTCCTTAGGCTTTGCAGGCATGTACCTTAACCACTAAGCAATCTCTCCAACCCCCTTTCTTTTCATTCTGATCTCACCTGGCCAGTACCTAGAGGAAGGCAGTTCAGCTTTGGGGTGGTGATTCAGTAATGTACAGTACTCAGCTCTTCTCATACTTGGCTTTTGAATTTTCCAGTGTGTTGCTTTATGGATCTAAAAGGATTTCAGCATCTCCATTTTGTCCATGTTCCAGTTGAATGAAGGGGGAATGGCAACAAAGCCCGTGTGTGCGCGTGTGTGTGTGTGTGCGATATATGCATATGTGTGTGTAGATACATATGCCCCATGTGTGAAGGCCAGAGGAGAACATTTGGTGTCCCTCCTCTGCCACTCCTCCACGTGTTTTCTTGAGATAGTCTCTTCTCTGAATCTGGAACTGCCATTTTTGTGAGCCCCAGTGATTCTTTGGTTCCTATTTCCCACAGGACAGGGTTTACAAACACCCATGGCCAAACCCAGCTGTTTACGTGGATGCTGGGGAATCGAACTCAGGCTGTTTCAGACCTCTCCAGACCCTCGTGCTTACTCTCACAAGTGATCTTGTAGGCTGAGCCATTTCCGCATCCCAAGGCTTTGTCTTTTATGTGAAAAGGATGCTCTGCCTGGAAGAATTCTTGCAGTAGTTTGGCCAGAACTGCGTCCCATGCCTATACTCTTAGGCCAAGTACTGACCAAGGGTAATAGATGACCATGGCCATTTTGGACGTGTTATAATACAGTGTTTAATATTGGGGAAGGTGTCGCTCTTCTCCAAGATCAAGGGATTCCTAATGCTACTTGAGCAAGAACAGGAGTGGAGAGACATGGATGTGAGTAGGGCTGGTAGGAAGGGAGTGACGGATGTCTACTGTATGTCTCCTTCCTTCACCAATGCTCTCCTCTCAACTGCAATCCCATCTTGTACTCCTCTCTGCTTATGTAGCTCAGTGTTATATAGCAATTTCCTCCTAACTGAAACATCCCCTCCATGGGGGAGGAAGGAAAGGAAGCTTAGGAGACTCAGGAAGTCAACTACTTTGGGAAAAAGGCTGCAAGAGCCTGCCTTAAATATCTATCTATATATCTATCTATATCTATATCTATATCTGTATCTGTATCTATATCTATATCTATATCTATATCTATATCTATATCTATATCTATATCTATATTATGGGAAAACAACTGCTTAGGAAGAGAATCTGAGACTGAGCTGTGTTCAAGTCATGTGAGTTTGTATGCCTCCCGCCAGCTGAGCTGCTGCCAGCTGCGCAGTGAGCTCCAGAGACGCAGCTTCAGCGAGTCTGAGTCATCACCTATGCTGGGGTAGGCTTGTCCACGATGCAGCTGTCTTTGAGTCATCCGTTGCTCCTGTGAGCAACCCCACACCTGGCTCTGTAAGTAACTCTCATAAACTCATTGGTTTGCCAGAACTGGTTTTGGTGCAGTCATATTTTGATTACTCTTCTGAGCTCTAGCTGGGGTGAACAGACATGTGTTCGTGTTGCCCTTGCCCCAGGGAAAAGGTTTCCCTATGACAATCAGAAAAGAAGCTGAGGGTGGTGACCACACCTTTAATCCCAACACTCGGGAGGCAGAGGTAGGAGGATCACAGTGAGTTCGAGGCCACCCTGAGAATACATAGTGAATTCTAGGTTAGCCTGGGCTAGAGTGAGACCCTACCTCAATGAAACAGCAACAACAACAAAGAAAAAGAAAGAAAAGAAGTACGAGGGATCTATATCTTCCTGTGGTCGTGTGGGCCACCAGAGTGTTAGAACCTTGAAGGGAGGGCCCGCTTCTGCTGGGCTCCCTATGTTGTCCCCTCCTCTTGTCACTTGCCTGACACCCAGGAAGCCCACAGTAAATATTGGTGCCAACAGATGACTGGATACTGACCCAGAGCCCCTGTGCCTGTGTTACCCTGGCAGGAAACAGCAAGGGAAGAGTGGCCTCCTGTTGCTAGGGGTGGTGCTGGCTGACTTGCATATGCACGTGTGTGTGTGTGTGTGTGTGTGTGTGTGTGTGTGCTGCACCCTTGTGGCTCCTCCCTGCCTCAGATTGAATTACTTATAAACAGGCCCACACCAACCTGGCAGAGGCTTCGGCTCAGCATAGCAGTTCTCACAATTTCCCAAATTCTTTTGATTTGGCAAACTCCAAAAATAAAACAAAGCCCCGCCATCTTCTGCTCAGCATGCCTTTGGAGCCCCGTGCCCTGCATGAGCAATGGGTTCCGGATGTTCGCGATGGCTCCCCAGAGCTTGCCGACTCGTCTTCCTCCCTCCACATGCTCCTGCCTTCCATGCTGGCATTCCCCAAGCCTCTCTCTGAAGCTCTGTGTGCTGAAGAGGCTCTGAAGACTCCACGAATCCCACTGACCCCAGAGACAAAGGCTTCTGAATTATCCCCGTCCTGTGGAGGCTTAGTAAGCAGCGTGACCTGGACAAATTCCACACAAGACACTTTTGCCCTATCACCTCATGTATGCCTAGGATTTCACAAAAATGAATCTGTGAGCTGCTTAGCCGTCAATTTTGGGGTTAGCCTGGCTTGTCCTGGAGGTTGAATGATAACAGGTGGTATTATTTTCATGCGACTGAAGAAATGGAGGCTGTGAAGGGTTAGAGGAGAGACCCAAGGTCGTACACAACAGGTCAGGCCAAGGCTTTCAGCGACCTAAGTTCTGACCATCGCACGTTCCAAGTTCAACTCCTCGTGAATCCCCAGGGGAGCTTGGCACCAAACCCAGCTTCTCTCTCTAGGAAGCTTCCACCCATCCTCAGGCCCCTAGGATGTTATCCAAGCAAGGCATGCTCCTCAGCCTTGGTGACAGATGTCTTGAGGATGGGCCCCCGTGACAAAGAACATCTGGAACATGGAGTCAGTGGCCTGGAACTCCCTACTCAACTCCACCCCTCCAACCTAACACCCACAGCCATGCCTCCCCGCGTCTGTGCTGATTAAAGTGATCCCTTTCCTAGTGCCTGCTTTTTGTTTGTTTGTGCTCCCCCCTCCATCCCTTCCCCCCAGTGTGCGGGCAAATACCAATGGCAGCACTCTACTTCCGGAGTGGAGAGTGCAAGGGCGGAAGCGGAAAGGAAGGGTTCAAGTCTGATGTGACATGGCCGCTCACCAGATGTGTTGCTTTCTCGCCTCCTGCAACCCTTCTAAGACCTCAACTTTCTTTTCTCTAAAATGAGTGACCAGGGGGATAGATGGCCTCTAGGCTCCCTTCCTATCTCTAATATGCTGTAGTATGTCTTCGGGATGTCATATCATGTAGTCTGAAAACCGGATGGCCACATAGAGTCTGTTTGGCACATCTGTGTTTATGAGCCACAGCGGCAGGGTTATGGAGACCGGATGCTACAGTGAGACAGCCGCAGATGGACACAGAGCTTCAAGTGCACTGTGGGGCATGTCACACTCCTTTGTCTTGTTAAAGCTTCACCATGATGTCTTGTAGAGCAGCTTCACCCATAGCTCCTTTATTTATTTATTATTTTACGTATATATGTGTATGTATATAGCTCTGGGGAATTGAACCTGGGTCCTTTGGCTTTGCAGGCAACCACCTTAACCACTAAGCAATCTACCCAGCCTCTTTCTTTCTTTCTTTCTTTCTTTCTTTCTTTCTTTCTTTCTTTCTTTCTTTCTTTCTTTCTTTTTTTGAGGCAGGATCTCACTCTATCCCAGGCTGACCTGGAATTCACTATAAAGTCTCAGGTTGGCCTCAAACTCATGGTGATCCTCCTTTCTCTGACTTCTGAGTGCTGGGATTAAAGGCATGTGCCACCATACCCTTCTTAAAAAGCTTTTATTGTCAACCTCCATACACATAGGTGATATACCATGCTCATAGTCCCTTCTCATGACCATCCTTTTCCCCCTCCCCTAATTCTCCTCTACTGAATTCCTTCTTTCCAACTAGTCTCTTCTATTTTGATGTCATTATTTTCCCTCTCTTATTTTGCAGGTTTTATGTAGGCAGTGTCAGCCACTGTGAGGTCATGAACACCATAGTCATTTTGTTTCTGGAAGACAGTGTTACAAAGCACTCTTCCCCTTCCTTTGACTCTTACATTCTTTTTGCCACCTCTTCTGCAATGGACTCTGGACCTTGGAGGATGTGATAGAGATGTCTCATTTAGTGCTGAACACGCCACTGTTTCCACTGATATTTCTTCTCAGCACTTTGGTGAGTTTTGAATCTCCTTATTGGTCACTGCCATCTGAAAAGAGAAGTTTCTCTAGCCAAAAGTTATGGGCATAAACATAAATATTTAGAGGATAGTTTGGCAGGCATAATCTATCCATTTATCCAGTATTATTTTCTTCCCCTATGTGCTTATAACCTCTCCAGCCATAGGATTTTTTAAAAAAGATTTTACTTTTATTTATTTATTAATTAGAGACAGAGAGAGGGAGGGAGAGAGAATGAGAATGGGCACACCAGGGCCTCTAGCCACTCACTGCAAACAAACTCCAGATGCATGCGCCCCCTTGTGCATCTGGCTAACGTGGGACCTGGAGAATAGAACTGGGGTCCTTAGGCTTCTCAGGCATGTGCCTTAACCGCTAAGCCATCTCTCCAGCTCAGCCATAGGATTTTGATTAGGTATTCAGTACCAGGCATGAGTTCCCTCTTGCGGAGTGAGCCTCAAATGCAGAGAGCAGCAGGTTTCTCTTTTAACAGACATGGCACCATTGTACCAGTTGGCATATTTGGCCTGGCTAGCCAGCTATAAAGCTTGCAGAGTCCACTGATGTAAAGCCAATTTTTATTTGCATATGTTAGTCATACATAGCAATCAATTTTACTACCACATTTTCATACACATAAACAATGTATTTTTTTAAAAGCCAACAACAACAACGACAACAAGAAGGACGGGCGTGGTGGTACACACCTTTAATCCCAGCACTCAGGAGGCAGAGGTAGGAGGACCGCTGTGAGTTCGAGGCCACCCTGAGACTCCATAGTGAATTCCAGGTCAGCCTGGGCTAGAACGAGACACATGTGCATACTCCATACATATTGTCATGCATACCACACCACACATCTGGACATATGTGCATACACCATCCATACCACACTACACACACACACACGCACCAGGACACATGTGCATACATCATACATCATAGATACCATACTACACACACATACACACACACCAGGACACTTGTGATACATCATACATAGTACATACCACACTTTACGCACACTTTACGCACACGCACACACACACACGCACACACACACACACTTGTTTTTACTCCTGACTGGAAGTAATGTTACATGACTCTGCTTGCCCTCTGAGGTGTTAGCAATTCCCCTGTCTCAACCTTCCTTTCCTATGAGAGGTGGTCTTGTTTGCAGCCATCTAGTCTTTTCAACCTGTTCTTTGCAGATGCGTGTGTATGTGTGTACATGTGTGTGTGTGTGTGTGTGTGTGTGTGTGTGTAAAGGTCCAAAGGATCCTTTTTCTTTTCTGTTTCTTTCGAGGTAAGGTCTCACTATAGCCCAGGCTGACCTGGAATTCACTCTGTAGTCTCAGGGTGGCCTCAAACTCATGGTGATCCTCTTTCCTCTGCCTCCTGAGTGCTGGGGTTAAAGGCATGTGCCACCATGCCTGGCTAGGATCCTTTTTTCATTTTGTATAGTTCTATCTGTTTAAGCTACTGATGTTCTTTAAAATCTTGAGGGTTTCATCTGAACTATTTTGGATCCATTCCTTTGACCAAAAGTCATGCCAGAATTTTGTGTTTTTGAGATAGATAATCCATGAACTTCTGCTGAAATGGCTGAGAGACAACATCCTTAGGATTTCTGTTGTTTAGTTGAGAGTATCTGTGAGGCACATACAGCTTTTTTGTTTGTTTTGTGGTACTAAGGTTTGAGACTAGGGCCTCATGCATGCGAAGCAGTGCGTATAACCACTCAGTTATACCACAGCCCCACATTTCCTTTTGGAAACAGGGTCTCATTATAGCCCAGGCTGGGCTTGAACTCATCACCTAGTCAAGGACGACCTTGAATTCCTGATCTTCCTGCTTCCACATCCCAAATGCTGGGATTACAGGCATGTGTCACCACACCTGGCCACATTTTTTTTTTAGAGAGGTTTGTGTCTGACCATATATGGCCTTAGAGATTTCTGAGGTTATAACGAAGGGTCTTACTGACATACTGCTGGCTTCATCATCTGACCACATTTCCCTGGACCTGCTCTGAAATTCATCATAGTATAAAAGTCATCCCATGCCTCAGATGCCATCCTGAGAGGCTGAGCAATCTCGACAGTCAAGTCCCAGCTTCATTGTATTTCATGGCCCCTTTCCACGATATGCTTTCCCTCAAATTTTGTTCTGAGCAGCAGGAAAAAAGCAGGTGGCATCTTTCATTGATTTATTTGGTGTGCGCGTGTATGTGTGTGTGTTCGTGTGAGTGTGGGGTGCACGTGTGCTGTGACATGCTTGTGGGGGTCAGAGGACAACCTCTGGGTCAGTTATTGCCTTCTACCTTGCTTTTGTGAGTTTATAGGGGCTTCTGTCCCTATCTCTCTTCTCCACCTAGGCACATTGGAATTGCAGAAGCCTGCCACAGCTTCTGGATCTTACGCAGAGTCTGAGTACTCAGAACTGTGTGGTGAGTGCTTTAGCCACTGAGCCAGCTCCCCAGCCCACCTGGTGCCACCTTTAACATACAGCTTTAGAAGAAGGTTACTATGTCCAGGTCTTTGCACACAACTGCAGGTGTTGCTGTTGTCAATCTCTCTGCCACACCACAACAGAGATCTCCCTTTTCTTTCCCAATACAATTTTTCTCATTTTCACTCACTTCCCATCCGTAGCTTCCCTGAAGGTCATCATGCATCTACAGCTTTGTCTAAGTGCTTGAAACATTTACTAGCAACTTCTTCAAATTGTTCTGCTTGTTTCTAAAACCAATCTTAATTTTTTTTTTTTTTTTTTGGTTTTTCGAGGTAGGGTCTCACTCTAGCCCAGGCTGACCTGGAATTCACTATGTAGTCTCAGGGTGGCCTCGAACTCATGGGGATCCTCCTACCTCTGCCTCCCGAGTGCTGGGATTAAAGGCGTGCGCCACCACGCCAGGCTCAATCTTACATTTTTAAGACTTTTATTTTTAGTGAAAGTACCTGACTTCTAGCACCAATATATATATATGTATATATATAGTTGCATAATAAATTTACCCTGCAAATCTCATAGCTAGAATAGTATTTTCATCTCATCTGTTACTGAGGGCTGGGAATCCAGAAATTGCTTAGCTGGAAGGTTCTGGCTCAGGCTTTGTTCGGAGGTTACTGTGAAAACACTGGCGCTGGTTGGAGGAACCTTGTCCAAGATGGCGCATTCACATGGCTATTGGATGGAGGCCTCTGTTCCTCAAGGGCTGTTGGCAGGAACCCTGGGTTCCTCACCACAGGGACTTCTCTACTGGGGCTCCAGTGTATCCTCATAATGTGGCAGCTGGCCCCCTTAGAGTGAGTGAATCACAGACCAAACAGGGGAAGTTACATTGCTTCTTAGTTATGGAAACGACACCTTCTATTGCCTTCTCCTAGTTACACAGATGAAGTAGGGTGTGATGTGGGAGGAGATGACTCGAGATGTGGGTATTAGGAGGTACAGGCTCATTAAGAGCCATCTCAAGGTTGGCTACTATGTATCTCCATTCATGGACTCGTCTCTGGGTGTAACAAAATACTCACATCTGCTGCAGTACAAGTTGGGAGGAAGACTAACTCTTGCTCTACTCTGGGACAGGAGCCCTGATTTCAAACAGAATCTCAGCAATATTAATTATCGTTTTTAGAAATTTTTTACTCAAAGTCTGTCGTTTCCGAGGATCTAGGCATGAGCCCATGAGGGAGGCTGGCCAAGAAACAAGTCCAAGAGGAGGAGGCGATGCTAAGTTAGAGTCACCCTTCCTCTGAGAATACGGGTTTGTTTAGGCCCTGATCCTCTGCCTAACTGCCTAATTTCTTGTTCCTGTACAGTGATCAGTTTCTTGGGAGTTCATGTCAGCCTCTCCTGTGAATAAATAAACTCCCAATGGGACTCTGGAGCATCCTAGAGACACAACTGAGTCCCTTGTACCAGACACAACTTAGGCTTGGACTTTGTGAAAAAGGCTGAGAATTAGGGCAGTCTATGGTGAGTAAGGGGGAATGTGGACAAGTTGGCGTCACGATCTGTAAGCTGTATGCATGGCCTACACAGGAAAAGCTCGGAGCCACGTTTCTGTGCAAAGGTAACAGGGAAGCCAAGGAATCTACACTAAAAACTAATAAATAAAGACGGACAGCTGGACATGGTAGCTCCCAGCACTCGAGAGGATGCAGTAGGAAGATTGCTGTGAGTGAATTCCAGGTCAGCCTGGGCTAGAGTGAGACCCTCTCAAAACAAGCAAGGAAAAGTAAGGCCAACCAGACATGTAGCTGAAGAGGCAACTATGGTGACGGAGAGCTGGGTGCTTGGTGGGAGGGTGCATGTCCGGCAATGGGAGCATGTGGATGGTTTTCAGGACAGAGTTACGGGGCTGGGGAGATAGCTCTGTTGATAAAGTGCTTGTCATGCAAGCATGAGGACCTGAGTTTGAACCCACATACCCACGTGAAAAAGCCAGCTGTGGTGGTGCAGGCTTGCGATTCCAGCACTGGGGAGGCGGAGCCAGGCAGGTTCCTGGGACACATTGGCTAGCCAGCGTAGCCCACTTGGTGAACTTTGGGCTGATGAAAGACCCTGTCTCAGAAGAGGTGGATGGAACCTGAGGAACAACACCAGAGGACAATCTCTGGTCTCCACCCACATGTGACCACATGTGCATGCATGTACCTGTGTGCATGCGCAAACACACACACACACACACACACACACACACACACACACTTCTAAGAAAGACTATACACAAGCAGCATGAAAATGGATCTGCCTGAGACTGAATAGATTAGACCATTTGAGTGATAAATAGAAGAATGGTAACAATCACTGTGGAAGTTGATTGCATTTTGTAATTAGAGGGCGACATCAAAATATTATGTGTGTAATAGATCCTTTAAGATTCACTATGGCCTTAAAAGACACAGATTAATCTTCTCCTCATATTATGGGTGAGGAAATGAATAATCAGGAAGGTCAAGTAGTTTTTTCAAGCTGTCCTGGATGGAAAATGGAGATCTATGTCCAGGAAAACTACAGTATAGCAAGTGTTTATGGACTGTGTACATGATTTTTAAAAAGTGTGTGTGGGGGGCTGGAGAGATGGCTTAGTGGTTCAGCGCTTGTCTGTGAAGCCTAAGGACCCCGGTTCGAGGCTCAGTTCCCCAGGACCCACGTTAGCCAGATGCACAAGGGGGCGCACGCATCTGGAATTCGTTTACAGAGGCTGGAAGCTCTGGCGCACCCATTCTCTCTCTCTCTCTCTCTCTCTCTCTGCCTCCTTCTCTCTGTCACTCTCAAATAAATAAATAAACAAAAAAAATTAAAAAAAAAGTGTGTGTGTGTGTGTGTGTGTGTGTGTATGTGATATGTGTGGGGAGGCACATATGTGCTACTCTGCATATGTGGAGGTCTGAGGACAACCTCAGCATTTTTGTTCTCTCCTTCCACCTTGCTTGAGACAGGGTCTCCACTGTTGGCAAAACTGTTTTCACCTTGCATGACAAAAAGACAGGAATCAGGAAAGAGAGTTGGTCTTTACATACTGCATATCCAGGGTAAGCTTGCTCCTTCCATTGGCGTTATGGGAACCATGGGACAGAGAAGTTACATCTATTGGAGATTGTGACAGTGAAGAAGGGGGCCATGGGTCATGGTTAAACAGGTGTCCCAGACTTTGTGCAGACATATTAATCAGGGTGCTTTCCATGGCAAGCAAAGGGGGGAAGCAGCTGGATGTTTGTGACTTGGAAGTCTTTGGCTTCAGACACTAAAGCCATCCTTTGGTTCCATGCAGTGGAATTTGCAGAGGTGGGAAAGGAACCTTCCTACAATTTCAGAGGTTTATCTGCCCACTTTAGCTACCCAGGCAGAAAAGTGCCCCTCATCTCTCATGGCCTCTGTTTTCCCACCATCCTAGATCTCTCGTTGGCATTTTTTGTTTCTTTGGACTAATCACTGTTACAAGATAGATGGTGGACTGTGAGTGACCCCCTAGTAATGGAGGGTAGGGCAAGGGTTAGTGTGAGGAGCAGCTCCACAAAGGAAATGGGATTCCTGGAAAAACAACCCATTTTAACCATTCATAGAGAAGTCTGGTCTGTGGCCAGTGACTTCATAAAGGAAGGTAGAATGTTACCAGCAAAGACACTGTAAAGCTATAGTCAGATCTGATCGCAACAAGGAGAAAAGTGTGTATGGTGTGTGTGTGTGTGTGTGTGTGTGTGTGTGTGTATGGTTGGGGAGTGACTGAAGCCACAGCAAGCCACACAAGTTGCTCTGTGGTGAGTCTGACTTCCAGAGGACCTATGGCCAGTGGGGTCCTGAGGGAGGTCACCAAGGAGTAGAGTGGGCCTTTGGGAGTGGTGACAGTAGGGCAAGATTCAGAAAAGACTCATAAAGAGGGAGTCTTTTTTTTTTTTTTTGCACATGTGTGGTATACGTGGGTGTGTATATGTGTGCGTTCATGAGTGTGGGCACACATGTGTTGGTACATGCATGTGGAGACCAGAAGTTGATGTTGAATGCTTCATGACTACCTTCTTTCTGTTTTGACCTTTTTGATATTTTGAGATAAGGTCTCCCTCCAGCCACCTGGAATTCACTATGTAGTCTCAGGCTGGCCTCGAACTCACAGAGATCCTCCTACCTCAGCACCCTGAGTGCTGGGATTAAAGGTGTGCACCACCACGCCCAGCTCTACCTTGTTTCCTGAGGCACCAGAGCTCTAAACTCAGAGCTCACCAACTTGGCTACTCTTGTTAGTCAAGAGTCTCTGTTTATTCTTCCCAGTGCTGGGATTACGGGTGCACTGCCATGCCCATCCAGCATGTATGTGGTTCTAAGGATGTTGGCAAGGGCTTTGCTCACTGAACCATTGCTTCATCTCCTAGACAGGGAGACTTTATAAGGATAATACAATGCATTTGGAGGCTCTGTTGAATGAATGAAAAACTGTGAGCATAGATTCACTGCTTGGGCAAAACAAGGCGATGTTAGATAAACAAGGAAAGAAATTAAAAACACTATAAGGACCTCAAATTAGAACAGGAAGGACAAGCACTGTAGAGACACAGGGATGGCCCACTCAGTGGTGACTTCTCTTTCTGTTGGCAGACTACTGATGTTTCAGGGCAGTGCCTCCCACCATGCCTGAAGTACGGCAGTGTAACACCATCTTAGCCTCAGGAGAGGACAAGACTTACTTCTGACTAATAAGGTGTGAGGGACACTCTTCCAAGCAAGGGTTCTGGAAATGTGTCTTTGCTTCTAGAAAGAAGTGTATAGAATCAATAGTCCTTTTACTGCTGGATATGGGTGGGTTTGCGTGGCATAGGAACTGCAGACACCATCTTGTGACCATGAATTAAGGGGACACTCTGAAGTTGGTAAAGCAAAATGGTAGAGACATATCCTCGAAGATGTAATCCACCCATGGAAGTAACTAACGCAGAAACACTTGTACTGATCACAACATGTTTTGTGTTTCTCAAATTCCCTTACTGTTTAAGCCAGTTAAACCTGGGGTTTCTGTTCTCTGTAGTCCAAGATGTTCTGATTGTCTAAGATCTGATAGGAAGGGGGCAATAACCACATTTAAGTGGGTTCAAGTAATTGGCTTGCTGACTCATATCCTTAGGCATGGAATGTTCTGGTGGCATTGGGAGCCACTGTTGGGAACCTTCCACTAATTGTGGAGAATTGAAACTGGTTCCAGAATCAGGCACTGGGCATACATCATCTTGATTTCCACATAGGGTTAAAGAGATAATTTCTGGAAACTCCAAACCAGTAAGTTTGAGGTAGATCCTTGACAACTGGGAGCAGGAAGGATTAAAACGCAGATGGTGGGTGAGCATTTAGGAAGGAATGTGGTGGTCAGTTGCAAGTAAAATGACTTCACAGAGCACAAGTTATTCCAAACTAACCTCATTTCCTCATTTGATAAGGTTACCATGCTTGCGGATCAGGTGTGTGCCATAAACATTGGAAGTTCTGATATCAGCCTAGGGTTTGACGTGTCTCTCATGGTTTCCCTATGGCTGTGATAGTGAAATGTGAGTTGGGTGAGAGCAGCAGTTTTTATATATTTGCAGCTGGCTCAACAGCTGAATCCTGTGTTGAGTACTGGATGGATGTCACAGCCATGTGTTGAACTGGGACAGGGTGGTGAGGAGGGAAGTCACACATTGGCTTGGGCCAGGGACTTGGCTGGGAGTGAAAGCTTGATACTGTGGGTGGGACAGCCTGTGAATGGTCAGGAGAAGGACTGACAAGACTTAGGGACACATGGTGAAGTAGAGATGATCATGGGGATACATAGATGGGGTAGAAGTGAGGTGTCCAGTGGGAAGACCCACAGAGGCAGATGTAGACACAGGGGCAGGTGTCAGGGGAGAACAGTAAGGTGGAAGCAGATGGGGAGACTGAGGAAGAGTCAGAGGAAGTCTTTGGGTACTAACTCAGAGCACTGCTCCATGCTCTTCTCCCCTTCTTGAAGGGGGCATGCCCATCACACTGCAGTGAATGCCACCTTCGAGGGAGGTTTTGTAGAGACTGCAAAAGGGTCCATCCTCAATCCTGCCTGACATCACTAGATGAAAATTCAGGGGGCATACTGATCAAAGGTATAGATGTCACAAATCTGGGAGGGATACTTAATACCAGAGGTGACAAAATGAGGACCCAGGATGATGCTGACAGGTTGGAATGTTGGGTCAAAACCAATAAGACACATTTTAACAGGCCAAAATGTAAAGTTTGGCATTAATGTGCAAATACAAATTGCAAAAGCACAGAGTAGGGGAGATTGCCTTGGCAGGAAACCACGTGAGAAATATATACGACTAAATGATCACTAGTTCAGAGTAGGACAACAGTGTGCTATGATGGCTAAGGATACAACACATGAGACAGAAATGTTAACAGAAGCCCAAGACTCTGTGGAACTATTGATCTCTTAGTTTTTAGTCAAATGATGTTTTGGAGACCATATTCAATTTTGGGGAACTGAATTTTTTATTTCTATTTTATTAAAAATATAACAGGTTATACTCTTTTATTCCCTCACCCTGACTCCGGTTACCCCAGGGGCCCTCCTCAGTAGGGTTATGGTATTCACTGTGGGGTCAGGAAGGCCTCAGTCAGTTTGGGTAGTGGGATGGGGACCATGCCTCAGGATATTCCTACCACTCTGTGGCTCTTAAAATCTTTCTGCCCCCTCTTCTGCAACGTTCCCTGAGCCATGGCAGGTCTGTTGGCAGTCTGATTTAGTGTGGAGTTCTTTGTGGCCTCTGGATTTCTGCTTTGATAGTTTAAAAAAAAAATTTTTTTGTTATTTTATTTATTTGAGAGCGACAGACAGAGAGAGAAAGAGGCAGAGATATATAGAGAGAATGGGGGTGCCAGGGCCTCCAGCCACTGCAAACGAACTCCAGACGCATGCGCCCCCTTGTACATCTGGCTAATGTGGGTCCTGGGGAATCGAGCCTCGAACCGGGGTCCTTAGGCTTCACAGGCAAGCGCTTAACCGCTAAGCCATCTCTCCAGCCCTTTGATAGGTTTTGATTGATCACTGTGTCTGTCACCATCACCCTGGAGCTGGCTGTCAGGCTAGCAGTAAGAGCCGTGTTCATGTTGCTGCTTCCTCTGCAATTTCTTCTGAGCCCTGGCAGATGTGGCAGAGGTGATAATCTTTTGGTGGGCAGTTGGCTATCTTCTTGTCTTATCGATAGATCTTGGCTCTCCTCTGTTTTTTTCTGCCATCTGTAAAATAAAACAGATTCTTCAACCAAGAGTGACGGCAGCTTAGGTTAAAGGGGGTGTGTAAAGTTATTTCAGAGATTTTTGATTTGCAGTGGGCACTAGAATTTTGACAGGCATTGAGTGTGTTCAGAGACAGGTTGTTTAAGGTAAAGAAAATTGCAGAAGTTATGCAAGGGGAGAGAGGTTGAAAGAACTAAGAACATTCTGCCTGGAGAACCAAAGCTAAGAACCTGTGAGAGATGCACAACACTGAGGAAAACTGGAATAGAACTAAAATCACAGGATGTAAGGGAGACAGTATTCATATAAACGAAGCTGTTCTAATCATTACAACTCGGGTAATAATGGCAGTTGTGTTCCACCTACGATTCAAAATCATGAATTCTTTTGTGAATTTTGTTGCAGCTAGAGAATTGTTCAGAACGACGGGGAAACTGCATTGTAGGATGCGCAGCACCTAGAACATTACCTGGTAATATTTGATGACTGCCTTTCTAGGGTTCATGCAAGTGGGTCCTTGGAGCCTCTGCCTTCCTTATGCCTCCGAGTGCTGGTCTCTGGAACGCTCCGATATGCTGTAGGCTGCCTTGGGAAGGCCAGGTGTGCTTGTCTGTAGGAACCCCTTGAGCATTTATCGGCATGCACACATCAGAGGGCTTCCTGGCATGGGATGACCAGAGACCCTCAAAAGCTCTTCTGAGACACAGGCTTCATGCAGAATATTCCCAGCCTAAGAGGCTTGAGGATGCAAAGCAGATGTCCTTCCTGTCTCCACACAGATCTGCCTGGGAAGGTAGTGCCACGTATCCCGCGCTGGAAGCCGTTCTCCGTATAGGCCCTTATCTGCGGGTGAGCGTGGATGCAGTGCTTCTATATCCAGACACGCACCGGCAAATCTGCGCGCTCGGTATCTCAGAGGAGACAGGAATTTAGGGCCACAAGCTGGCGGAAGTATGCCGTCTGCCTGTCCTGGCAGTCTCTGCTTTGGTGAGGGCGGAAATTCCTTTTCTGTGGGACGTGCGGAGGGTCAAGGTCATCTCAAAGGAGTTTGGACATGGGGCTCTTTCCATATTCCTCTCCAGGGGAAGCTGGAAGGCCAATTCCCCTCTTTCTTTCGGTATATATCATGATACACCTAGTACGTCCTCACCCCTAAAATAATGATTGGAGGTGAGGTCATCAGGCCAAAGGTCACGAGCTTGACCGTATCAGCGGTAGACGTCTCCCGGTGACCGAGGGTCACGGGAACCCTCTTTACGGCGCCGCCGACTGCAGTGCCAGCGCTGTTCGCAGCCTCCGCTAGGTGGAGAGAAAGAGCGCTTATGAACTGTACCGAGCCCCAAACCAAAACCACAGTCCGAAGAGTAAAATCCAATTCCACACGGAACTCGAAAACTTGAGAAGTAATTTAAGGAACCACATTAAATACTAGAATGTTTAATGGGGCCCATGTGTCTGACACAGAGAGAGAGACAGAGAGAGACAGAGAGAGAGAGCGCGAGAGCCAGCGAGCGAGCGCAAGAGAAGCGAGCGCGGGAGAGGCGAGCGCGAGAGAAGCGAGCGCAAGCGAGCGCGAGCGCGAACCCGAAACGGAACAGAGGAAATCCAGGGAGACAATGTGTCTGGGCGACTTGTTCTAATTAGGGGCAAAGCGCTGTTGAGGATCCATCCGTCATAACATTTCGTTAGATCTTCGGCAGGGCCCAGGAACCTCTGCCGAGGGGTGCAGAATAAAAAGCTGCCGATGGGGGTGAGCGCTTCTCCGCTGGAGCTGAGCGCCGGTCTCCGCGGAGGACTCTCGCGCTGGTCTCCGCGGGCTGCCGATGTCTGCAGATTTCGGGGGGTAGACGGGAGGGGAGCGGAGCCCCGGGATGGAGGGAGGGTGGCAGGGAGGGTAGGGGCGCCCGCAGCTCATGGTCTCCAGCTTGTCTGTGCCTTAATTCGGTATCTCCTGTCTGCCGCTGGAGTGGGACGGGAAGAGTTCAAAGGAGAAAATCGAAACGACGCGCCGCGCCGATCAGAGCTCGGGAGTGAACGGCGCGGTACCCGGCAATCACCGGCTCTCCGCCCGCTCCGCTTTGACATGGGGACGTAGGGGCCACTTTTTTTTTTTTTTTTTGGTTTTGAACAAGAAGGTAGCCAAAAGCTTAAAAAGATGTGGGTGGTATAGGATCAGGGTCAGGTTTAGCTTAGTGCTAAATGTGATGGATGTGTGATAAGAAGGACCTGCGGTGGAGTTGACGGCCATCCTCAACGTGCATGTGTGTTTGGGTTTTTGCCGCTGAACCTTGAAGTGCAGTGGGTTGGGCACCCATCTAAATCTCCAACTAAGGGAGGGTGCTGTTTTCTTCCTTATACCCACCCCTCAACCATCCAGCTAGCCTGGGGTAGCAGGGACTGGCCTTAGCTAGCTTAGGGGGTATCTTTAAGGGAAAGGTGTTCTCGGGGGTGATAAGGACAGAGCTTTGTAGGCCTACGGTGCCTTCTTTGAACCTCACAGAGCCTTGAGGCAGGGCCCTCTATTGTCAGCGATTGGCAGGCCTACAGCGCCTTTCTTGCCCCCCCCCCCCCCCCCCCCCCCGAGCATTCAAGTAGGCCCATGGATTGTCAATGAAAACACTTGTTGGATTTCTCTCCCAACTTGACCTTCTCACTAGGTATCTTTGTGCAAAACACAGATTGTCCATCCTTAGGCTCCTATTCTGGTCAGAGCAGACTAGTCCATGGCATCCCTTCTGCTGCCCTTGTGGAGTTGAGTCCTAGATTACATCTACGAATATAATATTTAATGATGCATTAAATATTAGACTATCCATAGCAACCGCATTTGGGGGTGCATGTCTATCACTCCAGCATTTTGGAGGCAGAGACAGGAGAATCAGGAATTCAAGAACAGCCTGGACTACTTAGTGAGTTTGAGGCCGACCCGGGCTACATGAAACCTTGTCTCAAAAATAATAAAAGGTGATAGGCCTGTGCTGGTGGCTGGCCTGGCTTGTTGCACACTGGTGAAGAGAGGCTGCGTGCCCTGATTTCATCTCTACCCCTCCCCCCCAGGTGACCCACCTGGAATCCTACACTATCCTCTGGAGTGAGGATCAGGGTGGTGTGGAATGGATGCTTGCGGTAACCTGCCTCAAGACTAGCACAGAAGCCTTCCTTGTGCCAGATACCCCTGCTCTGGGCTGCACATTTGTTCCCGTGTCTGATGCCTCCTGCCCTCCCCCCCGCCCCCGACTTATGCTGTTAACTGTGCAAGGGACGGGTTGTGCGCCTCCTGTTCTCTTTTATACCTCTGTACCCTTCGTGGCGCCAGGTTCAATAAATCCTTGCCTCCTCACGTGCAAAGGAAAGCCCATTTTACTGTCTTGGCTCTGATCTAGCTGAGTAATGGTAGTGTAATTCATTGAGCATTTACTGAGCATCTGCTAAGCTGGCACGTTGTTGTGTGCTACGGGTTTAAATCTGATTAACGTGGGTACATGACTGGAAAGGATTCTTACTCCAGGGCAAAGCGTGGCAAAGGCTGCCTGGGCAGTAGAGAGACAAGCACACTGCTAAGTTGCAGTGAAGTCCAAGTGATGCAGGATTTTGGAGTCTAGGAGGGATCCCCCAAGTTTATGAACCCCAATTTTGGGTCCTGTCCCATTTTTTTAAACAAAGCCTTGATAACCATGTACTCAAGAAGATAAATTATGAATTAGGTACGTTTGTTTAGGGAGGAATCACAAATTGCGGGGTTCATTTAAGGGAAACTGGGATGTAGGAAGAAGGCTAGAGCAGAGTCGTAAGCACGTGGTAAGTAGGAAACCTGTGTTCACGTGGAAAACACAGCTTCATCCGTGAGGGTCATTGTAGAGAAACGGAGGTCTTTGCAGGAGGAGGAGGCTGGAGCAGAGCCATAAGCACGTGGGAAATAGAACCTAGGTGCTTATGTAGGGAAATTTAGAAGAGCATCCGCTCTGAGCTTCCCCATGGAAAAAAGTTAAGAGGGCAAATGGTGGTGGCTTAAGGGAGAATAGCAGAGGGTGAAAAAAAAAGCCCTGTGGGTAGCAGGGTGCACTGCAGCTGTTGTAGATGAGCCTCTATCAGACCAAGCTGGGGGTGGGGTGGAGTGTGTGGCATCAGCACTCCAGGGGCCTCAGATCTTAACTGAAGCTGCTTAATAAAAGCTAGCTTTCTCCTATTTCTCCTTCACAGGGATCTGAAACACTAGCTCCAGTGGGAGCCCAAATAAGGGCACAGTCAAGTTGGAGACAGCCTACGGAAACCTTCAAGGGTCATGGATGTGTTTCGTCCAGCGTTCCAAGAAAAGGGAGAGGGCTGGAGAGATGGCTTAGTGATTAAGGCGCTTGCGTGTGAAGTCTAAGGACAAAGGTTCGACTCCCCAGAACTCACGTAAGCCAGATGCACATGGTGACGCATGTGTCTGGAGTTCCTTTGCAGTGGCTGGAGGCCCTGGTGTGCCCATTTTCTCTCCCTCTCTCTCAAATAAAATATCAAAAAAAAAAAAAAGAAAGAAAGAAAAGAAAAGGAAAAGAGAAAAAGGGAGCGGCCCTGCTTGATGAGCCCTGCTTGCAGAACTGTGCTAGATATCACGCATGCTGAGAGCCCAAGTGCTCCGACAGAATGGGGTTTGCCTGCTTTCGCCTAAGACTCTCTGAGGTTCTTCTCTGTCAGTCAAAAAGTCACCCTGCCTCTTGAAAGGAGCCACTAGGACATTAACCACTGGGTGCCCTGCTAGCTAGAAAGCCTAATTCACAGGAAGTTTTGGCAAGAACAGGGATGGAGAGTGCCTTTCTGCTCCCCCATATGACAGTACAAAGCCGGAGACCTCACCTGTTCTGTCTTCCTTCCCCGGGGTCTGCAGCCTGGCCGGTCTTGGGCTCTCAAGGGAGGCGTGAATGTGAGAACGAGGGACGATTAAGCGGTGTGTGCTGCAGTGAGCCTGTGAAGAGCTGCAGAGGGAGAGGAGCAGAGGACTCGAGGTGAAGATTCTAGGCTGAGGCTCAACCTTTGACCCTGACTTTGATGGAGGCTGCTGTGGTCTATGCAATGTTTTCCTTTCTGTAGTGTGAAGGGGTTTAAAGAGACAAGGTGAGGGAAATTAGGGAAGTGTGCTTTGTATCAGATGTCCCCCATAAACTCATGTGTTCTGAATGCTTGTTTCCTAGCTGATGGCAGTGTGGGAGGTGGGGCCTTGCTGGAGGAGGTATGGTGCTTGGGGGCGGGCTTAGGAGTTCACCTCCAGCTCTCTCTTGCCAGAGCTTGCCTCACTCTTCTGCTGTTGGTTTTCACCTGCTGTGGCAGAGGTGATGTTCAGCCTTTGCCACCATGAAGCTTCCTCTCGAGTCTGTAAGCCATAGTAAATACTTTCCTCCCATCAGCTGCTTTTGGTTAGGAGCTTTGCTCCAGCGATGAGAAGTTAACTACAACTGGAGGCTTGCATGGAGGAAGGAAGTGTTTTGATCCAAAACCCTGGCCGAGGCGAGCTAGAGCAGCAATGTAGGGTCTCATAAGGCAAACCCTCTCTCCCCAGCGAATGCTTGTGCCATAGGCGCTCATCCAGTACTTAGCATGGAGACGCCCCCCTGACTGGCAAAGGTACTTGGCATCATGTGTCAACCACGTCTAGGCTAACAACCTCAGTGATAGGCTGGAGTTTGCCTACTCAGGGCCTAGCTGAGTGACAGGTGGGTTAGACCCTCACTGGGTCTGACTTTACTTCTTGCACCTTCAGGTAGAGAGATCTGTCCCGCTTACTGTTTGCTAGGTACAATGCTGGGCATGAAGGAAACAGAGCTGAGAAAAAAACGTGGTCTCAATTTTGTACTAAACCACTGACCAAAGAACAAGACAGTTATGCTAACAGGTATGGAGCACTCTCACACATTTGCATTTTATTTACTGCATCAAACTGTACATTCGTCAAGGACACGTAGAGTTTACTGGTGATGAGAACATTGGCTGCAAAGTCAGGCTATCTGGATTCCTATTCCAGCATCACGCCTTGTGGCTGAATGAGCTTGGGCTGTATACAGTTCTCTCAAGGAAGTGGCGATCGGGGGACACAGCATGGAGCACCCCCCCAAGGTTATCCTGCCTGAGAGTGGGGAGCTGGGGTATTTATACAAACTCCTGCCAGTCATTGATAGAAAGCTGGCGAGGTGAGGCTGGCAGGTAGAGTAATGAAATTCCCTGCCACATACACAGGTAGAGTGCTGTGGTATTGTTGGGCACTGCTGGATCCTGCTACAACTAGAAACTGTGTGTGTGTGTGTGTGTGTGTGTGTGAGAGAGAGAGAGAGAGAGAGAGAGAGAGAGAGAGAGAGAGGCTTTGCAAATGCAAAGGTCTCCTTGGATTGCTTGGTTTTCCTTGGTGTGAGCACTTCACTAAAGAAGGTGCTATTATACCTAGTCTTTAGATGGGCACCCTGGGGCCCCAAAGTTTCCAAGGAACATGACACAATATGTGAAAGTAATGTAGTCTTTCCTAGGCTGGGGAGATGGCTCAGGGGATGCTGTATAAGCATGAGGACCCGAGATTGGATGCCCAGTATCACATAAAAATGCCAGGCATAGGGCTGGAGAGATGGCTTAGCAGTTAAGCTCTTGTCTGTGAAGCCTAAGGACCCTGCTTCAAGGCTTGATTCCCCAGGACCCACGTTAGCCGGATGCACAAAGGGGCACACATGTCTGGAGTTCGTTTGCAGTGGCTGGAAACCCTGGCATGCCCATTCTCTCTCTCTCTGTGCCTCTTTCTCTCTCTGTCTGTCGCTCTCAAATAAATAAACAAAAATAAACAAAAAAAAATTTTTTTAAAAATGACCCAGACTCAGGTATTTGGTTACAGAAGCGCAACTAGGATCAGACAAGTTCTTAGTCCATTTTCTGTTGCTAACCGCACCCTATTGCAGACGAGGTAAGTGCCAAAGAAAAGATAGTTGACTTTGCTTGTGGTTCTGGAAGGGTGAGCGGCTGTGTCTGGTGTTGTCCTTCTCTTAAGCAGAGCCCCGAGGCAGTGAAAGGCTTCACATGGTGAGTGACAGAGGGTGCATGCACATAGATGTCATTTTTGGTCTCTCTCCCTCTAATCAAGTCTCCAGCATTCAGTCATGGTGGCTGAGGATCTTCTCTCAGCCTCTTTACCTCCCAGCACCCCAGCTGGGTTCCTCCAGTCTCTCAATACTTCACCACGAGCGTCAAACGCCAGCTTCAGAGGGGAAAACGATATTCAAACCACAGCGACCACTGATCCAGCCTCACGCATGCATTCAAACCGTCTGTGTGCCGAGTTGATGCTACGCCCTGGGACATCATGATGACAGTCAGATGTCCACAGGGTCCTGCCCTAGCCGATCTCACAGTGGTGGTGGTGTGGCCAGGTGCGGGGAGACAGCCAGCTAGAGAATAAGTAATTACAACAACTCAAGCTGAGAGCTGGGAGAGAGAAGTGGGGGGAGTGTGTGAAGAATGGGGGTGTGTATGAAGGGCATGTGAACAGAAAGCTTGGAGAGAGGCTGTCCCCGAAGGGTGGAGAGGAAGGGGAAGACGGTTCTAGACACTAACATGTGTGCATGTGTGTGTACACGTGTGTGCGTGTGCATGTGGTGAAGAAACCCTGTGAAGGGACTCTGTTAGTGGCTGCCTTCTGAGCTCTGTGGTCAGCTGGGACCCCCTGACCAGCAGGCGTGAGGTGATGAGAATTCCTGAGGTGATGAGAACTCAGCCAAAAAAATAGGCTGATGTTTCATCATTGTCACAGGATGGAACTAAGGACGACACAGACCTAATGAGTCAGAATAAACACAGATGAATCAGGAGCATGTGGAAAACAACATGGTTTGGGGGAAGAAAGCTCATGTTCAGTGGATAGTTCCTACAGTGACATGGATGACTGAGGATTTAGCAATTAAGTGGCCTTTGGGGACTCTACACGTCTATCCAGGTCCCTCTATCAGTCTTTGGGACCAACTCAGGATGAAAAGTTAAAAAGCGGGCTCTTGATGTTGTCTGCAATTGAACTAATTTAAGCCAGAAAGTCGGTGAACCTTCAGAGCTGAAGGGGGCTTCCGCACCACCGAGGCTGAGAAGAGCAGAGGGGCAGGGAGTGCACGGAGGAGCGGGCGGGCTGCGAGGGAGGCTTCGCCTCTGCGAGACAAGACACGGCGCGCCGTGGCTCACCAGCTTCCTGCAGCCTCCCTCGCACTCAGTCTGCTCTTGTCGTTCTCTGGGCCCTAGGGGGTTCACCTTCTGGATACCATAGTGATGAAAGAGGGTGTCTGTTCTCTAACCTAAGAAGAGTCGTCACCTCAACCTAGTAGTGCTAGACACTTCTTTCTTTTCTTGAAAAAAGGCCATGATGGACTGGAACAGAGCAGGAAAGAAGTTGCTTTAGCCAAGGTTCCCAGAGGAAGAGAATCAATGGAATGCCTGTATTCCAGAGGGACTTTATTAGACTGGTTTACATGGTATAGGCTGGGAAGTCCAACAATGGCTGATGGCAGGCTAGAGAGTCTGAGAACTCGGTAACTACTCAGTCCACGAGGCTGGACGCCTCAGCAGTCCCAGTCTGGTGCTGAAGGCACCCTTGGTCCACACTGGAAGGCTGAAGGAGATGGGCTCCGGTGCCAGTGAGGGATGGCAGCCCAGCATGGAGGCCCTCGCCAGCAAGGGGTGAAGGCGGGTGACAATAAGCAGCACTGTCTTCCCCTTGGAGCTCTTTATACCTAGACTACTACTGGAAGGACTCTACTGGATGGGCTGCCCACTCTGCGGTCTTCCCCCTTTAATTAACCCTTCCAGGAAACACCCTCAGAGAATGGCTCAGAGGTGTGTCTCTTAGTTGAATCCAACCAACTCACCAATCACAGAATTCAACTCTCACGGAAGTTTTAGGGAAGATCTATATATAGTATGAGGTTGAGGTTGGGCCAAGGGAGCCTTGTATAATACTGAAGTGAGTTAAGGAAAGGTTCATTCACTCACCAAACATATCAACTACCATACATAGGCCACAGCAATATACATACATACACATATATATTGATTTATTAAAATTTTTTTTGAGGTAGGGTCTCACTGTAGCCCAGGCTGACCTGGAATTCACTATGTAGTCTCAGGCTGGCCTCGAACTCAAGTGATTCTTCTTCTTCTGCCTCCTGAGTGATGGGATTGAAGGTGTGTGCCACCATACCTGGCAGAGACAGAGAGAGAGAGATTGATAATGGGCACACCAGGGCCTCCAGCTACTGCAAACGGACTCCAGACGCATGCACCACCTTGTGCATGTGGCTGAACATGGGTACTGGAGAATTGAACTCAGGTGCTTAGGCCTTGCAGGCAAGTACCTTAACTGAGCCATCACTCCAGTCCATATTTTTGAAAACATATTTTTTTGATCTACTTATTTGCAAGGAGAGAGAGAAAGAAAGAGGAAGGAAGAGAGGGAGGGAGAGAAAAGAAAGAAAGAATGGGCACACCAGGGCCTCCTGTAGACAAATTCCAGATGCATGTGCCACTTTGTGCATCTGGCTTTATGTAGGTACTGGGGAATTGAACCTGAGCAGGAAGACTTTGCACGCAAGTGTCTTTAACTACTAAACTATCACTCCAGCCCCCACAGCAATATTTTTATGCCTACATATTCTTCTGAAACTTTCACACAGCAGACTCTATTCCCCTTACCTTTCATAACAGTTTATGTGTATATGTATTTTTTTTTCTTCTTTGGTCTTTCCAGGTACGGTCTCATCTAACCCAGGCTGGAATTCTTGGAATTCACTATGTGGTCTCAGAGTGACCTTAAACTCCTGGCAATCCTCCTGCCTCCAGAATGCTAGGATTAAAGGCATGCACCACCATGTCTGGTTTATTTTATTTTATTTATTTTTATTTGAGACAGACAGAGGTATGAGGAGGAGAGAGGGAGAGAGAAAATGGGTGTACCAGGGCCTCTAGCCACTGCAAACAAACTCCGGACACATGTGCACCTTGTGCATCTGGCTTACGTGGGACCTGGGGAATTGAACCTGGGTCCTTAGGCTTCGCAGGCAAGCACCTTAACTGTTAAGCCATCTCTCCAGCCTGCCTGGTTTATTTTTAAAGAACAGAAGCAATGCTGTAAAACTGGCCTTAAAGACTTCATGGCTTTCCCTGGCTCTCCTTAGTGTGTTCCAGTTTGGAATCCTGCCGTCATGTTATGAGCAAGCCTAAGACACATGGAGAGGCCCTGTATGGGCGTGTGGACACCCACCCTACTAAAATTAGCTAATTGTGCTTTTATAGTTTTTATTAATGTGTGTTTGCTTGTGTGTGAGTGTATGTGCATGTGTATGCATGTGTATGGAGGGCTGAGGACGACCTTGGGTGTCATTCTCAGGAACACTGTCCACCTTTTTTTTTTTTCCAAGGTTTATTTATTTATTTTGGTTTTTCAAGGTAGGGTTCTCAGTCTGGTCCAGGCTGACCTGGAATTCACTATGTAGTCTCAGGGTGGCCTCAAACTCACGGTGATCCTCCTACCTCTGCCTCCCAAGTGCTGGGATTAAAGGCATGCACCACCACACCCAGCTTATGTTTTGGTTTTTCAAGGTAGGGTCTCACTGTAGCCCAGGCTGACCTGGAATTCACCATGTAGTCTCAGGGTGGCCTTGAACTCACAGCAATCCTTCTACCTCTGCCTCCTGAATGCTGGGATTAAAGATGTGTACCACCACGCCTGGCTTGTCCACCTTTTTTCAGAAAGGGTCTCTCATTGGTATGAAGCTCACCTATTAGGCTGAACCAGCGATCCCCAGGGATCTTCCAGTCTCTACTTTCCCAGATGTGCCAGCAGGCCTGGCATTTTTACATTCTGGGGGTTGAGCTGAAGTTTGCATACTTGGCAGGCAAACACTTTCCTGACTGAGCCACCGCCCCAGCCCCTATCCAAGGTTCTTCAAAGAAGATTAAATATCCAGAGGCAGCCTGGAGGGGACCAGCTGTGGGGAGTTCTCTCCTGGGAGGGCCGTTCAGAAGTTTGGGTGACCACTCTCTTTGCGTCTCCCTGGACAGTTAAAGAGGCCGAGGCCTGGCTTGTCCTTGGGCAGATGGAGCAGCTGAGGGCCCGAAAAGGTAGAGACTTGGCAGAGGTCACTCACAGACTGAGGCCTGGGCCCCTGGTTTTGGCTACCGTATATACTTTGCTGCCTGTGGGGTGGGGGTGGGGGAAGCTAAGAGACAGCTGGCTATAAGGAGGACAAGGTGGGCCTCTCATGTGTCCCTTGGCCTCTAGGCTAGTGTTTCAGGTCCCATGGAGGAGCTGGGAAATGAGAGCTCCCTTTCCCTCTAGGAGTGATGGGATCTCTGGGGAGAAAACGACCACCGAGCTATTTGCAAGACACTGTAACACAGAAATACCGAATCTAGACCACCCTGAGCTCAGTGCCCCTCCAGTGAGCTGAGAAGCAACATCTGAAATTTGCCCAAGGACTTTCCCTGAACCCCTTGGTCACCAGTCTGTTTAATGTCCTGGTGACCCATTTCTAAGGGTCACAGGGCAAGTGAGGCCTTGTCTGTGGCTCCTTGACAAGCGATTGACCTTGTCAAGCCTGACTTTCCTCATCTGTAGACTGAGGCCGCGTTTCTCCCTCAGACACAACCTGTGTCCTCACTGTGCCTGGTGAACAGACTTCTTCAGGGTTCTGTTGTTTATGGGGCCTCTCTAAGGATGATGTGAAATGAGAGTTAGATCGTATTCTGAGCTCAATAACTACCTCTTTCCTCTCTCTTCTCTTTTTCCAGCCCTTACCCCTTGCGTCTCCTCAGCCCCTCACATCACAGATGGTACCTTGTCCTCACAGGGTGCATTGCCTATGCAATTGATCACCCGAACAGAAGCCTTCTAGCCCCAAAGACAGGAGTGATGGCACGCGGATGGGGAGGAGGACTTCCTGCTCCTCAGGCCCTGCTTCTGGTGCTGCATAAAAGTCCATGGGTCCCAACTGAGGGTGACTTCCTCCCACCTACCCCAGGGCACACCTGCCCATGTGTGCAGACAGCTTTGGTCATCACAGATGGAGCAGTGCTGCTAGAACTTACTGAGTAGAAGCTTGGGATGGGCCTATGAATCCTGTAACACCCAGGTGGCCTATGGGGACTAGACTGTCAATGGGGCAGAAGGTGAGAATTCCTGAGAGAGCAGTGCAGGGAGTGCTTTGTGGCAGTCAGGTCTGCATTGCTGACAGGAATCACCCAACCAAGAGCAGCTTTTGAGAAATTGTTTTCTTTTCTTTTTTTTTTTGCCTTACAGACACAATGAGACGCTCCACAATGGCAGGGAAAACGATGGTATGAGCAGAGGGTGGACATCGCCCCTTGACCAACATAAGGTGGACAATAGCAACAGGAGAGTGTGCCAAACACTGGCAAGGGGAAACTGGCTATAACACCCATAAGCCCGCCCCCAACAATACACTGCCTCCAGGAGGCATTAATTCCCAAATCTCCATCAGCTGGGAACCTAGCATTCCCAACACCCAAATTTATGAGGGACACCTGAATCAAACCACACCAACCGAAGACACAGGAGCTCTGCTCAAGCCAGTACTGGGTGACAGGGGCAGGGGTGGGGGAAGAGAAATTCCATAAACACAAGTCATTTTTTTTTGTTTGTTTGTGGTGTGCGTGCACTACATGGTGCGTGTGTGTGTGTGTGTGTTGGGTGTGTCTGTGTGTGCATGTATGTGCAGACACTCATGCCTCAGAAGCCAGAAGAGGATGTCCAGGATCCTCCTTTATGACTATTCTGCCGTATTTCCCTGAGACAAAGTCTCACTGAGCCTAGAGTTGGTTGTTTTTGGCTAGATTGAATGACCAGTGAGCCCCACTGATCCTCCCATCTCCATCCCTTTTCATCAGCACTAGGGTTACAGGCAAGCATGGGCATGCCTGGTTTTTTAAAAAAATATTTTAAAAGTATTTAATTAATTTATTTATTTGAGAGAGAGAGGAAGAGGCAGAGATAAAGGGTGCACCAGGGTCTCCAGCCACTGCAGATGAACTCCAGATGCATGTGCCCCTTTGTGCATCTGTCTTACGTGAGTCCTGGGGAATTGAACTGGGGTCCTTAGGCTTCGCAGTCAAACACCTTAACAGCTAAGCAATTTCGGTAGCCACCTGTTTTTTTTTTTTTTTTTTTTTTTATGTGAATGCTGGAGATTGAACTCAGGTCCGCAGACTTGCACGGCAAGTGTTCTTACCCACTGAGCAATCTTCCTAAACTCTCTCTTTTTTTTTTGACTTTTTACATTTTTTTTTGAGGTAGGGTCTCACTCTAGCTCAGGCTGACCTGGAATTCACTATGTAGTCTCAGGGTGGCCTTGAACTCATGGTGATCCTCCTACCTCTGCCTCCCGAGTGCTGGGATTAAAGGTGTGCTCCACCATGTCTGGCTTGACTTTTTACATTTTAATTTAATATTTATTTTTTGCAGATGTATGTGTGTATAGTGTGTGTGTGTATGTGTGGGCATACATGTATGTGGATATGTATTTCTAAGCATGTTCAGGCTAGCGGTTGACAACAGGTATCTTTTTCAATATCTCTCTACCTTACTTTTCGAGGCAGAGCCTCTCACTGACCATGTAGCTCACCAATTTGGCTAGAGTAGCCAGCCAGCCTCTGGGGTCCTCCTATCTCCACCTCCCAGCACTGGAATTATAGGCATATGACGAGGCACCCAGTTTTAATGTAAGTGTTTGGAACCTGAACTTGGATCCTCATGCTTGTGCAATAAGCAGTTACCCACTGAACAACCATGCCAGCTTCAAGAAAGGTCATTTCTGTTAAGAGAGGGGTTGGGGTGGCCTGAGGTGCTGATGGAAAGAAGGTGCCAGAGCCAATCGTTGAAGGCGATAGATTCTCTAGACAGAGAAACTTAGGAGGGAAAAGTGGGGAGGGTGAGGAGGGTCCCGCCAAGGCTTGGGTCATTATAGCCAGACCCTGGATACTATGCCTATTAATGTCACCGACTAGCTCCAGACACTGAGGCCACTGGTCAGGACCCAGAAGTGTTGCTTGGACACTGTGGCTATGTGGCAGCTTGGGTGGAGTGACAGCCTTCCTTGAATGGCTTTGCTTTGGCATTGGGGCCCTGTGGACATAGCTGGAGAGAATCGGTCATTGTTAGGCATGGGTGTGACTCCACATGTGTGTGCTTTTTGTTGTTTATAAAAATCCACTAGAGGGCATATCAATGCTAAGATCTTCTGGCAGGTGGGACAAATGACATTTTGTGTGAACTTAGGTTCCTGTCCCTGGGTGGTGAGGGAGGAAGGAGGGGGCGGGGACCAGAAAATGAGGTTATTGATTCTCACCCCTCCCCGCTGCCCCCTCTGCCTGCCAAGAGAGGACAACAAGGTGACTTGTGAATTCATGGAGAGCCAGGCATGATCCTCCCAGTGATGACAGACACTGTTCCTTGGGAAAGGTAAGCTGGGAGAAAGGATCGGGATGGAGGGTAGGTTCTGAGAGCAAGACCCCATGGTGGTGTGATGACACTCTGAGAGGAGAGCTCCTCTTGCCTTCCTCTTCCTGCTCCCCAGGGGGCCGCATCTCTAAGGTGATCTGGTCTGGCCTGTCCAGGTGTAGACTTCACCCTGCACTGAGTGGAGAGGGGACCAGTTGCTGAGCCTCAGAGGTCTTCAGAGGTTCTCAGAGTGAGAGCTGACGAGGGTTCTGAGAGGTCTCCTCTGCGCAGCCCAACCCTGCTTGGCCTTCTGTGTACATCGGCCTGGACATCTAGGACAGAATGGCCCAGGGAGAGGTGTCTGGGCTGCAGGCTGGTCAGAGTGCAGGGGGAGGGACTCCTGCTGCTCTGCAGTCTGCCTTGTCAGCAAGGATAAGGTGGTGTCATCTAGTGGGGGAGGTGGGGAAGGTAAGAGGCCGTGGGTAGGTAGATGGAACTTCTTGAGCTAGCTGAAGACATAGGTCTGGGTTATCAATAACAAAACATGCCCCACCCCCCAGTGCTGAGAATTGAACTTGAGGCCCTGTGCATGCTAGGCTAGCAGTCTACTACTGAGCTGCATTGATATTTTTTTAAATAAGCATATTTATTTATTTATTTGAGAGAGAAAGAGAGATAAAGGCAGATAGAGAGAAAGAGAATGGGCATGCCAGGGCCTCCAGCCACTGCAAATGAAGTACAGAAGCATGGGCCGTCCTGTGCATCTGGCTTGAGTGGGTCCTGAGGAATCAAACAGCGGTCCTTTGGCTTTGCAGGCAAACGCCTTAACCCACTAATCCATCTCTTCAGCCCAAAACTTGTTATTTTTAACTTACATGTACTGTCAGGCTGAGAAATAAAGGGAGACTCTGCTCTTGGAGCTGGGGCGGAGTCTGTATTTAGAAGTAATGACTCTTCTCTATTTTTCCTACTGACACTGTCCAGAGGGAAGTCAACATTGGATCCTATGTTTGTACATCAAGAGACCTAGGTCCATAGCCCAGCTCAGCTACTGGTTTGCTCTTTGACTGGGCAATCTCTTTTGGCTTTGGGTTTCTCCTCTGTGGATTTCAAGGGGTTGTTATACACCTTTAACTGAGCTAATTCATGAAAGTAACCGTGTTACCATGAAACTCAAAATAGGTGCCCACTGAAAGATAATGTCTTTTTAGCAGTCTTGAGCTTATAAAGTAGATACTTGGAGAAAGTTAAGGGAGCAAATAGGCTCAAGAACGAGAGAGGGTCTAGGGAGATTGCTCAGAGGTTAAAGGTATTTGCTTGCAAAGTCTGTCTGCCTGGGTTCAGTTCTCTAGTACCCATGTAAAGCCAGATTCACAAAGTGGCACATGCCTCTGGAGTTCGTTTGCAGTGGCAGGAGGCCCTTGTGCACCCACACTCCGTGCTTTTGTCTGTCTATGTCTCTCTCAAATAAATAAATAAATAAAAATCTTTGTAAAAAGTATGAAAAAGGAACCAGCAAACAAGTAGGGCTAACTTGGTGTCTAATTCGAACATTACTATCACCATTAGTGCAGGATGGGTGATAAAGGTTTATTGAAAACTCGCTATTTTAGATCTTTATTTCCTTTCCTCTTTTTTTGTTTAATGTAATTTAATTTACTATATATGGACACAACGGGTACCATAATTTCCCTCCTCCCTGCCCCATTCCACTGAGGGCCCTCTTCACTGAGACTACTGGTATTCACCATGGGGTTGTGGGTCAGGAGTTGTGAGAGAAGCAGTCAGTCATTACAGGGGTGGACAATCCCTCTGAATATTCCCTCCCACTTTGTGGCTCTTGCAGTCTTTCCACAACCTCTTCCACAAAATTCCCTGATCCATGGTGGGTGTGTTTTTAGTATACTTTGGAGTTGAGCTTTCAGCAGCTTCTGGATTTCTGTTTTGATACATTTTGAGTATCTTCAGTGCCTGTCTCCATCAACCTAGTGCTGGTTGTCAGGTTCACCATGGAAACAGCACCCTTGCTTATCTTGCTAATTCCTCTGTGGTTTCATCTGGGCCCTGGCTGGTGTGCAAGGGGTGGTGTATCTCCTCAGTTCTTGCAACGTTTTGAAGAAGAAAAACAGATTCTCCCACACAGACATTGAGATTGACATAGGTTAAATGGGATAAGTATGGTTGATTAAGAGAGATTTTGGTGGGTTTAGCCTCTCTTTTGGCCAAAGACTAGTGGGAGCTTCTCACTGGAGTCCATGATTTTGGTCTCCATAGGATTATGACTTGGATCTCAGTTCTGGCTATTGGTTTCTTTCCACTGAGCAGATCTCTTAGCCAATCAGAGAACCATTGGTTACCCACCTACACTGGGTGCCACTATTGCACAGGTGTGTACGTTTTGTGAGGCTGGCTGTTTTCATACAGCGGTGTCTCCTACTAGCACTCAATGTTGTTGGCCATCTTCCCCAGCAGCTCATTTAGCTCTTCCCAGCACTGTGCAGGCAGGCCATCTGGGAACTGGCTCCCTTCCAGGAGGATCTCTTGATGTTCTGTGTTGGCAGCATGTGGTGTCTTTAGCGATGGGGTCTTACCTTTTTCCTCAGGCAGGAAATCAAGTATTTTGACAGAAGCCTGTGTTGTTTTGGGGACATTGTAAGTCTCTTAGATCAACATTGCAATGTGGGTTGTAACCAATTTCTAGTACTGGATGTTACAAGCCACAGCTGAATGTTTTAGGGTCTGTACCAGACTATCCCCACATACTCCCACTGAGGTTTATATCTTTTAGCCTGATCTTCAGGAGGAAGGTTTCTATGGTCAGTTCCTTTTGGATTTAGTTTTGTGTGCACCTCCCCCCATCCTGCCCTCCCATTCCCCTTTCGCCAAACACTTTGATCATCTCTATTGTTTGTTCCTTGTGTTAGCTCCCTGTCAGGTATTCATCTTTTTCAGGACTCTCCATATTGTTTCCATAGTGGTTGTACAAGTTTGCCTTCCCACCAGCTGTGAATGAGGTTTCCCCTTTCCCCACATCCTCACCAACATTTATTGTTGGTTGATTTTTTAAATGATTGCCATCCTGACTAGAGTAAAGTAGAATCTCATGGTTGTTTTAATTTGCATTTTCCTGATGGGTAAGGATGTTGGACATGTTTTTAAGTATTAGCCATTTGTATTTCCTCCATTGAGAATTCCCTATTCAGTTCTCTGCCCCATTTTGAAAAATATATTTTTATTAATTATGAGAGAGAGAGAGAGAAAGAGAGAGAGGGAATGAATGGACCTGCCAGGGCCTCCAGACACATGCGCCATTTTGTGCATCTGGTTTACATGGGTCCTAGAGAATCGAACCTGGGTTCTTTGGCTTTGCAGGTAAGCACCTTAACTGCTAAGTCATCTCTCCAGCCCTCTGCCTCATTTTTCGAATGGAATGTTTGATTGTTTTCACTGCTCAAGTTTTTGAGTTCTTTGTAAAGTCTAGATATTAGGTCTCTGTCAGTAGTATTGCTGGTAAAGATTTTCTCCCATTCTGTAGGTAGTTTGTTGGCTCTATTTATGGTATGTTTGTCTGCACAAAAGCTTTTTAACTTTATGAGATCCCACTGGTTGAGTGATTGCTTAATTTCCTGGGCTACTGAAGTATTGTTCAGGAAGTCTTTCCTCACATATACATCACAGAGGGTTCCCTATATTGAGGTCTTATGTTGAGATCTTTAATCCATTTGATGTTGACTTTTGTGATGAGAGGAGTGGATCTAATTTCATTTTTTTTCCTATTTATTTATTTATTTATTTTGGTTTTTTGAGGTAGGGTCTCACTCTAGCTCAAGCTGACCTGGAACTCACTATGTAGTCTCAGGGTGGCCTCGAACTCATGGCAATCCTCCTTCTTCTGCCTCCTGAGTGCTGGGTTTAAAGGCATGTGTCACCACACCTGGCTAATTTCATTTTTCTACATGTGGTTATCCAATTTGTCTAGCACCATTTGTTGAAGATGCTGTCTTTTTTCCAGAGTATGTTGTTGGCTCTTTTGTCAAAGATCAAGTAGCTTTAGTTGTTTGAACTAAGGACTGGGTATTCAGTTCTGTTCCATTGGCCTATATATCTGTTTTTAATGCCAGTATCATGCTGTTTTTGTTACTATGGTTTTGTAGCATAGCTTTTTGGGGAGGTTTGGGTATGGTCATCCGTGTAGAGGTGTTTCTTTTGCTGAGGATATTTTTGGATATCTGAAGCCTTCTGGCATTCCACATAAATTTTCAATTTTTTTTCTATATCTGTGAAGAATGATGCTGGAATTTTTATTGGTATTGCATAAATCTGTATATTGCTTTTGGTAGGATTGGCATTTTCACAATATTAATTCTACCTGTCCAGAAACATGAAAGATCTTTCCGTCTTCTCATATTCTCCTCAATTTATGTCTTAACTGTTTTTATGTTTCCAGTATAAAGGTCTTTAACATCCTTGGTTATTTGATTTTTTTTTTTTGTGGCTATTGAAAATGGGATAGTCTCGCTGATTTCTTTCTCTGTATATTTATCTTTTGCATATAGGAAGTCTACTGATTTTTGTGGGTTGATTTTGTAACCTGCCACTTTGCTGAAGGAATATCACCTTTAGAATTTTTTTTTTTTTTTTTTTTTTCCCCAGGTAGAGTCTCATTCTAGCCCAGGCTGACCTGCAATTCACTATGTAGTCTCAGGGTGGCCTTGACTCATGGCGATCCTCCTACCTCTGCCTCCCGAGTGCTGGGATTAAAGGTGTGAGCCACTAAACCTGGCACCTTTAGAAGGTTTATGATAGAGTCTCTTGGGTCACATGTATAGGTCATGTCATCTGCAAATAGGGCTAGTTTGCCTTCTTCCTTCCAAAATTGTATCTTTTTTTATACCTATCTCCTGCCTTATTGTTTGGGCTAAGATTTCTAGTACTATGTTGAAGAGCAGTGGGGAGAGTGGGCACTCCTGTCTTGTTCCCAATATTAGTGAGAACTCCTTGAGTCTTTCCCCATTAAGTACGATTTGGGCTTTAGGTGCTTTGAATATAGCCTTTATTATGTTGAGATATAAACCCCCCATGCCCAGTCACTCCAGCATTTTGATCATGAAGTGATGTATTTTAATCAAAGGCCTTTTCTGTATCTATTGAAATGATCATGTAGTTCTTGTGGCTATGTTTATTTATGTCGTGTATCACGTTAACTGATTTCTATATGTTGAACCATCCCTGCATCCCTAGGATAAAGCCTGCTTGATTGAAGTGGATAGTGCTTATAATGTGTTGTTGAATTTGCCTTGTGAGGATTTTGTTTAGGATTTTTGCATCCAAATTCATTAGGGATATAGGTCTAAAGTCTTCTTCTGTTGTATGTCTGTCTGGTTTTGGTATTAGGGGGATGCTAGCTTCACAGAAGGAGTTTGAGTGCTTGCCCAGTTCTCCAAGTATGTGAAATAGCTTGAGAATAAGTGGTTTCAGTTCTTTGATGAAGAATTTGGCTGAGAATCCATCAGATCCTGAACTTTTCTTTTTGGGGAGGTTTTTGATTACATTTTTAATTTCAATTGATGTAATAGGTTTGTTTAGGAGATTTATCTGCTCTGGACTTAGTTTTGGTGGGTGGTATGTGCCTAGGAATTTTTCCATTTCCTCTGGGTTATCCAATTTTGTGGAGTAGAGGTTTAGGAAATATGTCCTGATGATTCTTCCCATTTCAGTGATGTCTGTTGTAACCTCTCCCTTTTCATTTTTAATTTTGTTAATTTGGACTTCTCTTTTTTTTGTTTGATCAAACTGGCCAGGGGTTTATCAATTTTGTTTATTTTTTCAAAGAATCAGCTCTGTGTTTTGTCAATGTTTCTTAGTTTATATTTCATTAATTTCTGCTCTGATTTTAATTATTTCTTTCTGTCTGGAACTTGTAGGGTTGGATTGTTCTTATTTTTCCAATGCCTTTATGTGGTTGGCTAGGTTATTAATTTGAGATCTCGCTGTCTTTTTTTTTTTTTTTTTTTTTTTTTGGTTTTCTGAGGTAGGGTCTCACTCTAGCCCAGGGTGACCTGGAATTCACTATGGAGTCTCAGGGTGGCCTCAAACTCGCAGTGATCCTCCTACCTCTACCTCCCGAGTGCTGGGATTAAAGGCATGCACCACCACGCCCGGCCTCTCTGTGTTTTTTTATGAAGGTATTTAGTGCTAAATTTTCCCCTTAGGACTGCCTTCATTGTGTCCCATAAGTTTTGGTATGTTGTGGTTTTGTTATCATTCAGGTCAAGAAATTTTACAATGTCCTTTTTGATTTCTTCCATGAGCTATTCATTGTTTAATACTGTGTGCTGTTCAGTATCCAGGAGCTGGTGTAATTTCTGTTGTTGCTCTTGTCAATTTCTAGCTTTAATACATTGTGGTTTGATAAGATGCAGGAAGTTATATCAGTTTTCCTGAAATTATGGAGGCATGCTTTATGGAGAAGGTTCTGTAGGCTTCTGAGAAGAATGTGTATTCTGTAGAATTGGGGTGGAATGCTGTGTAAAGTCTGTTAGGTCTAATTGATCTCTGGTTTTGTTAAGATCTATTATTTCCCACTGCTTGGATGATCTAATGATGATAGTGAGGTATTGAAGTCCCCTATTATTGGGATTTATTTTTGATTTGTTATCAAGTAGGTTTTGCTTTATTAAATGTGATACACTTATGTTTGGTGCATATAGATTTGTGACTGTGATGTCCTCTTGTTGGATCATTCCCCTGATGAGTAAAAAGTGGTCTTCTTTGTCCTTTTTAATTACTATTGATTTGAAGTCTATTTTGTCAGATATTAATAAGGCCACATTCATTTGTTTCTTATTTCCATTTGCTTGGGAAGCCATTTTCCATTCTTTCACCCTGAGGAGGTGTCTATCTTTAATAGTGAGGTGGGTTTCTTGAAGGTAACAGATGGAAGAACCCATTTTTCTGATCCACCCTGTTAACTTGTATCTTTTAGTGGGCGAGTTAAGTTGATTAATATTTAGAGTTGTAACTGTGGGGTTTGATTTAATCCCTGCCATCCTGGAGGGTTTATGGGGTTTGGTGCTTTGTACGTTTTCATGCCTACTCTAGTTGTGGTTATCATGTTCATCCTCTCGTAGGCTCCTGACATTGGTTATTCAACTCTTCTGTGTGGGATATTTCCTGAAGTGTTCTCTGTAAGTGTGGCTTTGTGTTCATATAATCAAATAGCTAGCTTTTGTTGTAGAAAGTTTTCCTGCCTCCATCTATTATGAGGGATACATTTTCTGGGTATAGCAGTTTGGGTTGGAAGCCATAGTTTTTTTGGGCTTTGAAGTACTCCATTCCAAGCTCTTCTGGGTTTCACAGTTTCCATGGAAAAATCTGAGGTATCTATGAGGGAATTGCCTTTGTATGTGACAAGTTGTTTCTGTCTTGCTGCTTTTAGCATTCTCTCTGTTTTCATTGTTTATAGAATTTTAACTATGATGTGCCTTGGAGAGTTTCTTTTTTGGTCCTGTCTGTTTGGTGTTTTGTTAACTTTTTCTACCTAGATGGGTTTCTCTTTTGTGAGATTGTGAAAATTTTCTCAATTATTTTGTTGAATATGTTCTCTATGACTGGCCTGGATTTTTTTTCACCTTCTGGTATACCCACAAACCTGATGTTTGGTCATTTAGGGTATACCACAATTTCCTTAAATTCTATTCACATGATTTTTTTGAACTTATCAAAGTTTTTGGACTCCTGATTAAATCCTCTGTCTTGTCTTCCAGATCTGATGATCTGCCCTCCACCAGATCAACTTTGTTAGTGATGGCTTCTAGAGAGGCCTTTAAAAGTTCTATTTAATTTTTGTTTTCTGTTGCATTTTTCTGCATCACGTCCATCTCTTTGTTGAATTACAATTTCAGGTAAGTTTTGATTTTCTTGATGTTTTCTAGAATTCATTTTTATTAATTTATTTTATTTTATTTTTTGGATTTTTGAGGTAGGGTTTCAGTCTAGCTCAGGCTGACTTGGAATTCACTATGTTGTCTCAGGGTCACCTTGAACTCATGGCGATAGTCCTACCTCTGCCTCCCAAGTGCTGGGATTAAAGGTGTGTGCTACCACGCCTGTCTTGCTTTTATTTTTTAATGTATAATTTTTTTATTGGTAGAATTCATTATTGCATTTGATCATGTTTTCACTAAGCTTAATCAGCTAGTTATTGAGATCCTGTATTTGGCTCACCTTCAACTCATTTATCTCTCTTTTGAGGTCTCTGGTTTTCCTCAATTAAATTAAGCCTAGTGATGAGGGCTGTGTGAAGTTTATTTATGTGATTGTTGGTTTTTGATGATTTGCTTCTAGTTCAGTGATTTGCTTGGTCAGTGTCATATAACTTATTGTGCTTTCATTTTGGGATTCAGTTTCTGTTGTTTCCTCTGTGTTTTCATTGGAGGCTTCCATTGTGGGACTAGGCAACCTTGGTGGAGAGATCTCTCAGTGTGTTGCCTTTCTTTTTTTGTGTGTTGGGATTTACCCATCTTGGGGTAAATGTCTTATTTTGGTAATGAGGAAGCAAGTATTTGTCCTTGTAAGATCTTCAGTGAGTGTTCTATTTAGGTTTGAACTGGACTGAAGTGGGATGGTGTTATAACTGCAGATGCACAGGTTGTGGAGGTTGCAAGTGTGCCAACAGTTCTGGCCTATTGGCTAATACAAGAGCTAGTTTGGAGGTCCAGAATATCTTCCACCCCCACAATAGCTGAGCCTTGCCTATGGGGCTCAGGAGCAGTATTTGCCCCTACTCCCCCACTGTGCCTCAGCAAAGCTGGTTGTGGAGGTGCACTGATAGTTCCCTGTCAGGCGCTTGCCAGATTCTCCTGTGCTTCACCTCTGGGATAGGAGCAAGGTGCCAAAGAGGTGGTCAGGGCCCGACCCTCAGGGAGAACTTCCTGGGTGGTTCCCTGCCCCCAGTGAGCCCTTTTTCTGTGGCTACCTGCCCCCAATGAGCAGGCTTCCCCTGTGGCTCCCTACCCCCCAGAGAGCATTTCATTTACTCTGACAATTCAAAAATCATGAATTAGAGTCCTTTATAGGGTCAGTGATTTCTCTAAGGATGCACAGTGGGAGGAATCTTAAGGTGTGCATGGGTCTAAGAACCTCCCAGATATGTTTAAAACGTTCAGTGACTCCTGCTCTGGGCTGTGCTGATTCCTACTGAAGATCTTGATGAATGGAAAGTTCAGTAACACAGATTCAGTCTTCATATGAAATGTTGTTATTTCTTTCACTGTGGATTTTTTTTTTTTTTTTTTTTTTTTTGCGGGGGAGGAATTTATTCTCACTTAAAAAAATACTGTATTTAATTCTCTTTTTTATGGATTACTGAATGTTTTGGGAGTCCCCCAGGTAAATGCCTTTATCTCTGTCTGGCCATGTGTACCACTGTGGTGCTACGTCAATACTTCTGGGTGGTCTGACCTCGGCATTATGACTCTCAGAGATGCAGAGGTCACTGTTCATGAAAGGAGCTAAGAAGCTCCTCTGTCAATACTGAAAGAGCTTGTTCTGAAGGGACTAGGGCTGTGAGCTAATGTCCACGGGCCACAGACAATGGAGGTCAACTTCCTCGGCAGTCAGGTAGGAGGGCTCTCAGATCAGGTAAACACTGCTTGCTTATTAACACAAAATGTCTCAGCCTGCAAGTCACTCCCATTCCTTATTAGGAAAAAGTGAAGAAATGAGACTGCATACAGACAGCTGTAGTGAATGTAAGTTGGTGGCCAGCAGTTTGGTTGTGTTTACTCAATGTAAACACGTACATTCCCTTTGACCCGGAAGTCTACTTGCAGGTATCCATTCTAGGGCTAAGAGGCATTTCAAGCACGTTAATCACAGCTTCAAACACTTTCTGTGTGCCCCTCTAGGCAAATGACTTCATGCTTTGTGGTATCTTCCTACTCTGGAAGACTACACTGAAATGAAAAGGAATTAACTAAACTGGCTGAAATGTGCTGAAAAAATACCAGTAGTCACAAATGAAAAATGTCAGAACAATACTTGTTGTTTGGCCAATTTGTGTCCCAAGAGTAAATATGTATCAAAAATCTAAAGCAAAACTATGTAGCTGTGTGTGTGTGTTTGTATAGCGAGACATGTGTATACAGGTGAAGGCCCAGAGGAAAATTTGGCTGCGATCCTCAGGAATGTCATTCACTTCTTTTTTTGCAGCAAGGTCTCTCATTGGCCTGCACTTTACCAATTAGGCTAGACTTACTGGCCAGCAAGCCCCAGAGATCTTCCTGTCTCTGTCTTTCCAGTGCTGGGATTACAGAGATGCACCACCACCCCTGGTTTTAAAAACTGGACTTGGACTCAGGTCCTCATGCTTTTGAGCATGTTACCCATCTCTTCAGCCCCCAAACTGGATAACTTTATAGGAGCCATCTCCCACCATGCCATTATCTTTACCCATATTGGTGCCACTCTGGAGGTCCTGACTCTCTACCATACCATGCTGTCCTCAATATGAGGTATGACCGTCCTCTGTGTGACTCTGTGTGAATATTGCTGAGTTTAGGTGAGAAAGTTGAGACAGGATCAGCTTGGTTGTAATAAGTAAAGCCCAAAACCTGAAAGGTTTATCCCACCATACCCTATGTCTCCCTCATTCTGCAATATCTATGGGAGGTGAGTGAATCTCTCTAACATCTGTCTTTCTGGGCCCTGCTTGTTCCTGTCTTGAGGCTATACCACCATATAGCTTCTATGATATCCAAAGTCTGTGAAGAGAAAGCAAGTGGGTCACAAAATAAATTATTTCCTTCTACTCTCATAGATGACAGCAACAGGTTTGGAAATTGTGTATGTCATGTCACTTCCTCCCAAGTCCCATTGTCCAGAACTAGTCAACTGGCCCCAGTCTAACTGCTGTCACATTGTGGAAAGGCAGAAAGCAAATGCCTATTTATTGACAGTGTACTGTCTCCATCAAAATAGTGCAAAAATATGAATTTGATACATCAACTCTTTCTCTATAAAAGCAGCCAGCATTGAAGGGTGTCTAGTGGCTCAGAGTTCCTAGAGAGCAGGGATGTTTTTAGTTAGCTTCCACCTGTACCATAAAATGAGACAAGGCCCAAGAAGCTAATAGGAGTGGAGAATGGATTCTCCCTAAAGATACCACAGGGATGACAGAGATGGAAGACATGAAGTCTTACCTGTTCTTTCTTTTTAATTTTAATTTAATTTTATTTTAAGAGAGAGAAAGAGTGTCTAGACACACCTAGTCCTTTTGCCACTGCAAAAAAACTCCAGACACATGTGCCACTTTGTGCCCGTGCCCTTATGTGGGTGCTGGGAAATTGAATCTGGGCTGGCATACTTTACGAGCAATTGCCTTTAATGGTTAAGCCATCTCTCCAGCCCCTTCCTTGTTCTTGTTGAATCCTAAACTGGATTAATCATCTTTTTGTCTGGATTGTGGCTCTGTTTGTTAAAATTTTTATTTATTTATTTGAGAGAGACAGATATACAGAGAATGGGCATGCCAGGGCCTCTAGCTGCTGCAAACAAACTCTAGGCACATGCACCTCCTTGTGCATCTGTTTTTACATGGGTCCTGGTGAATCAAGCCTGGGTCCTTGGTTTTGTAGGCAAGTGTCTTAACTGCTAAGCTGTCTCTCTAGCTCTGTCGTATATATATCATCATTAAAATGCATTGAGTTTCCAAGGGATATCTTTTTCCTTAATTTTTTAGTAAGAATTTCCAGGGCTGGAGAGATGACTTAGCAGCTACAGCACTTGCCTGCAAAGCCTAAAGACCCCAGCACCCATGTAAGCCAGATCCACAAGGTGGCACATGTGTCTAGAGTTCATTTGCAGTGGCTAGAGGCCCTGGCATGCCCATTCCCTCTCTTTCTCTGCTTCTTTCTCTTTCTCTCAAATAAATAAACAAATAATTTTTTTAAAAAGTATTTTCATACATGAACATACTATAATTTGGTCATAATCTCCTCCCATTACTATCTTTTGTCTCCCCTCCTATGCCTCCAACTAGTGGTTCTTCTGTGTTTTAAATTAAATTTAATTTTTTTGAGATAGGGTCTCACTCTAGTCCAGGCTGACCTGGAACTCACTATGTAGCCTCAGGCTGACCTCTAACTCTCAGAAATCCTCCTACCTCTGCCTTTTGAGTGCTGGGATTACAGGTGTACACCAGCACACAATGGGGTTGGCTCTTCTATTTTGATGTCTCTTTGTTTTAGCCCTCCCCCACCATCCATGTCAAAATGTTGATGGGCTCAATATTATTCAGGGCTTGTAAAAGTAAACAGCCAATATGAGGTCATGAATGCATTTGTTATTTAATGTCTGGAGATCAGTGTCTCAAAAAGTACTCCTCTCCACCATCTGTCTCTTACAATCTTCCCTTCTCCTCTTCCACAATGTTCCCAGAGCTCCAAATGACATGTTATAGAATCTGAAGGTACAGAGAAGCATCTTAAAAAGTATGGAGACTTATTTATTTGGTGTCATTGGAGCATGGCCTCTTTAGGGCCCAAGTCTGAATGATGACTTTACTCTTAAAAACTTAAGGGCATATAGATTTGTTTAGAAAGTTATTACTCCTGCCAGACCTAAAAGGAAAGATTCTATTGCTAAAGACACCACAGCCTACTGCCACAGGACATGGAAAGACCATGCTAGAACTAAGAGGGATAGCACCTCTCTCCTGGAAAGCTTTCATAGTGTCAGAAAGTGCTATAAGAGCTGCTGGAGGGTAATGGTCACCAATAGTGTGAATAAGCAGGGGACCCTGAAGGCTACAGAATCAACCAGCAGGGCAAGAAGTATACACCCATGCAATGGTGGCACACAGCCTTTGTGGGTAACCAACTGCACCCTGACTGGACATGAGGCCGGCTCAGGGAGTTCAGAGAGAACTCACTCTTGGTACTAGAAACCAAGCCAGAATCCCATGGTCACAAATGCTCACAGATACTCCAGAGAGAAGCCTCCGCTGTTCTCTGGATAAGAAGAGTAAGAATACACATCAAAGAGTGTCTCAAATAACTATGAATAACCTCCTTAATTCAGGCTGCTTTCTCTCCTGGTCAGAAAATCTGTTTTATTTTACAAGTAGCAGAGAATATTGAGGAGATCCATCAATATGACAATAATAGATAGCCAGCTGATTACCATAAGATATGGCACCCCTACCACATCTGTTGGGGCTCAGGAGAAATTGCAGAGGAAGCAGAAACATGAGTACTGCTCACACTACTAGCCTGACAACCAGCTCCAGGGAGAAGGTGACAGACATTGTGGTTAATCAAAACCCACTGAAGCAGAAATCCAGACGCCACAGAGAACCCAACACTAAATCAGACTGCTAAGGCTCACGGATCATTGTGGAAGAGGGGATGGAAAGATTGTAAGAGCCACAGGGAGGGTAGGAATATTCTGAGGCAATCCCACCCACCTCCCCCTGAGACTGACTGAAGCTTTAATTACCCCACATTGAATACCAATAACCCTACTGAAGAGGGTCCTTAGGGAAATAGTGAGTGGGGAAGAGGGGACTATAAGACTTTAACCTTTGTAGAAAGAATAAAAATAAAATAAAAGAATTACTACTCCTGTTAATCTTCAGTTAAGCCTTGAATGGCTTTGGATTTAACCTCCTGGCTCTGTACCCTAATAATACAGATTTTTAGAAGTGGGGAATACAGTTGAAGAGGGCTTTAAGATCCAAGAAGAGATAGTTTTTAAGAAACACTGTAAAAGCCACCCAGGCCACATTACCAATTAGTGCAACAGTGGCATGTCTGTTATGGGGAAACCCACAGCTCTCTGATTGGACCTGAGGCCTGCTCCATGAGAGAGAATACATGCCTGGTGCTAAAAACCTAATCAAAAGCCTATGGTGTGGGAAGTCATAAGCCCTCAGGGGAAACTAGTACTGTTGTTTGGCTAAATGGATATATTGTGTCAACCAAACTTCCCTCTAAGTACTTAAGTTTATGCCCATATATTAATGCTACTCTCACTTTTGGTTAGAGAATCTTCTCTTTTCAGATGGTGGTGACCACTAGGGTGACTCAAAACTCACCACAGTGCTGAGAAAAAGGGACAGTGGAGTGTTGCACCTAATCGAGGCACCTCAATCACATCTTCCAAGGCTCAAGGTCCATTGTGGAAAAGAGGTGGTAGAAAGAATGTAAGAGCTTAAGGAAGGAGAGGAGTGCTTTACAATGCTGGCTTTCCAGATACAAAATGGCCTTGATATTCATGACCTCATAGTGCATAATAGGACCTGCATAATAGGAGGAAAAAGTGATGCCATCAAAATTAAGGAGAGACCATTGGAAAGAAGAAGGGATTCTATGGAGGGAGGGATTTGGGAGAGGGGAAAGGGGTGGTAGTGGGAGGCAGTTATGATCATGTTGTTTATATTTGTGGAAGTTGTTAACAAAAGTTTAAAAATAAGAAAAATAAGAAACTACAGAAGTAGCACTGCTCCAAGGATGGGATGACTTGGGCGAACAGATGTGTCACCTGCATGTTGGCAGACCCTTAGCTCCTGCTTTGTCCTGTAGCATCATGGCTGGGACAGCCTTCTAGCTGCTCTGTCTCCATCCTGTCCTCAAATGCCTCTATTTGATTAACCTTAAAACTGCTTTCTGATCACGAACAAGCAGGCTTAGCTTTCAAAACCTGCTGCCGAGGCCCTGCCCTAACTGGGTTTGATCCTCTTTTGTTTCTTGACACGCCCCCCTTTCTCCAGGCACGTCTGTCTCTTTTGCGTCCCATAAACACACCATCCTTGCCTTGTTGACTGTGCATTTGCTCGTGTTTCTCTGTAAGCCTGGAATGCAGCCTCAGGTATGTATCACAGGGGATCCTCGACTTTATGCAATGAATGGACTCCTGGCTTGTCATTGAGGGCATGTGCCATTATGCAGAAAGCAAATCCTGCTTTCACAATGCTGGGTGCTTAGCTTCCCAAGTTTGCCTTGGTTGGTGATTCATCTTTGATTGGCTGTGAGCCCAACCCTTCGTTTTCTATTTTTCTGCCTCTTAGTGGCTGCCAATCTATAAACCAGCACTTGAATCCTTCAAGGAAATTCCTTTTAATGAAAACAGCTTCTTTAGCAGAGAGCAAGGAAGTCACCCTTACATTTTGCACATTTGTTGTTATAAACGTGGATTATTGCCAAGTGGGTTTTCGTATAACAGCTTCGATTTGTAAGTGTCAACTTCTTTTCAATTTGGGACTCTAAGGTGGCATTTATCAAAGCTGTCTTTAGGGGTTTATGTCACCATATCCTCAGAAATATTTTTCTTTTCATGCCTCTTGTGCAGGCCTGAGTTCCAGATATTTGGACCTCACAGATATGTCATGTACATTAGGAGGCTAGCCAGGTATATCTCTTAGGGGATTATGGTTTATTTTGTTTTGTCTCAATGAAAATGTCTATGTGACCAAACATTTTGTACTTTATAATTGGCCCTTGGACTAAGACCTCTTGGCTATTGATAAAAAGGGGGAACTCAAGGGGCTGGGAAGATGGCTCAGAGGATAAAGTACTTGCCATTCAAGCATGAGGACCTGAGTTTGGATTCCCAGCACCCACATAAAAGCAAAGTGTGGCAGGAGCTCCTGTGATTCCAGTGCTTGGAAGGCAGAAAAAGGAGGATCAATAGGGCTTTCTGTCTAGCATGATTAGCTGAATTGGTGAGCTCTAGGTTCAGTGTAAGACCCTGTCTCAAAAAATGCTGTGTAGTAAAATAGACAAAGATCCCTGACACCATCCTTTGGCTTCTACATGCACACACACACACACATACTGTGCACCCCTCACACATGTGTGCTCAGATGCATGTATAATGTGAATGTATGTGTGTGTGTGCACACATGCAATGTGTCACTTGGGCCTCCTCAGACCATAGTGGGTGTAAGGAAAGAACAGTCTGGTGTGAGAGATATCCTAGACTGATGTGTAGATATTTACTGGAGCTAGTGGGGGTAATGCTATCTGATACACTGATGGCTTGGTTCCTTCGAATGTTCTAGAATCCTGTGAGGATGGGAGCTGTAGGAATAAGGACAGAAATGAGTGGCTCACCTGTCATGGCAAGCAGTGGACCCAGCATAAAATGGTGGGGGCAGTGATGATTATAGAAGTGATGGTGTTACGTGACTTTCAAGGCTTGGTTCTTCTCAAAGGCTTACTCTTGGGACCCAGCCACCAAGATGGAAAGAAGCCAGAAAAGCCATGGAGGGAGGCCATGGGGTGTCCTACTGGTATCCAGTGCCCAGGTTCCAGGTGCAGCCTGTGTAGCCTGCCACATACATCTTAAGAAGATCCCAGCTCCCAGTCTGCAGGTAAGCCAAGCCCAGATCTTTTCTGCTAAGGCCTTAGACTTGTTGGGTAGAGCCATCTCCTCCAGGTGACCTGTGAAAACCTCAGACTTGGAAAATTCATGGGTACAATCAAATTATATAGTAAGGCTATATATGTATAGATAATTTGATGCCTTTTCTCTCCTCCCTTTCTTCTTCCATTCCTTTCTTTCTACCTACCTTCCTCCTTTCTCCTCCTCATACCCTTCCTTCCCTCCTTCTCTTTTCCTTTCTCTTCTCTTTTTACTTTCACTTTCTTCTTTTCCATCTCTTCCCTCCCTCCCTCTACTGGATCCTTTTCTTTTTATATTTTCATTCCTTTCTTTTCCCTTCCTCCTTCCCTCCTACTGCTTCTTCCTTTCCTCCCCTTCCTCCCTCCTCCTCTTCTTTGCTAAGCCTGGGGAGATTTGTTAGGCAGCCATGCTAACTGCTCTGAGTTGGACAGAGAAGACTTGGTGAGGGGGACAAGTAAGTCCTCCAGGGAATGAGGAGGGCTTTACTTACAATAACACCTGGATTCTCTGAGCACCCAACTTATCTAGATCCTGCACATAGGATCTATAAACCTAGAAGTTAAATGGGAATAGAAGAAAAATAGGACAATCAATGGAACCCTATGGCCCTAATGGCTCAACCCAGAGTGGGGATTTGGTTTAGGGCTGGGAGATATTTTCTCTTATGAGACAGGGGAGTTAGGGACCAGCTGCTTCCCTCCCTGCTGGAGCCCCTGGAAACACTGGCATTCCTGAGGGCCATTCCCGAGGCTCTCAGGATTCATTCTTGCTTTCTAGATAGCCAGGGAAGAACGTTGTTAAATCACAAATGACTTTGGATGGAACTTGTGATTCTCTGGAAAATTCTAACGTTCTAACACAGCGAGAGAGATGCCATGGCTTCACTTCAGTCCTGTAGTATGGATTTGGTTTCTGGGGTCCTTTCCCTACTCAAGGTGGACTGAGAATTATGGTTCATGTTGGATGTGGGGCACAGCAGAAGCCAATGCCTTTGCCCCCATTAGCCTCTTGTCAACACTTCTCCTGAGCCGCACCTCCCAGGCATTTCTCAGGATGAAGCTGGGACTGTACCTTGGAATCAAACTCCCCCAAACACAAAGGGTCCCCTCCTGGCAGGTAGGGAAAATGTATTGGTATTCAAAAGTCAACCTAGATACTATGTTTTCCTGGTAAACTGAATGTCCCCTTCCTCTCTCTGTGCCATCACTGGATAAGCTGTCTTCCCTGGTAAGCTACAAGACCCTTCGTAGCAGCTTACTGTTCTCAGATCTAACACATGCTCCTTAAGAAATGTTTGCTAGAAGAAAAAAGGTATCACCAGCATTTGACATGTGTCTTCCTGAAGCTTCCTCCATGAGCATCTTGTTTTTCATAATTACAATCTTACCGAACATACAATTTTGTGTCCCACTTTTTTTTTTCTTATTGTGGTTTCAGATGTATTTTCACCGTGGGAACATAATTTCCATCTTCAGTAATAGCCATAATAACAGCTCGATTTATGACATCTCTGCTGTGTGGGACACATCTTCTTACCTCATCTTCTCCATTGGAAAGGTGGGTGTCATTGCCTCCACTTTACAGATTGAGGAATCAAGACCTTAAACAGCTTATCAACGATGACCCACTGATAGAAACCAGGGTCAGTCCCTCTGATTTCAATATGCTAAGTGATGTCACACGACTCATATGGACGAGCTGTAATCTGCTCAGCCATTCCCTTGCTTGGGGTCACCGGGGCTGTTTACCAATGTCTGATCTTGTAAACAATGAGGCAATGCACATCCCTGTGCTCTCAGACTTTCCCCCTATTTTTGGATTATCACCTTGGAATAGAGTCCCAGAAGTGGAATTACTGGGTTAAAGGGTAGGACTGTGTTTATGGCTTTTGATCCTTATTGCCAAATTGCTTTCCCAGAGGACTGGCTTTAGTGTGTAGCAGGCACACTTTATAGGCCCAGGGGAGTCCCCCTGCTCCTTCAGGATGCCGGGCTGCCCTCTAACCACTAGAGGGTGTGAAAGGATGTGGCTACAGAGTCCAGACCCCCACTAAGAAAGCCCCAAATTTCCCACAGGAACCTTCAGCTATTGCCCGAACATGGGGGGCGGGGGGCGGGTGGTGTGCTGAATTCATTGGAAGCTCGCTATTGGGGTGGACTGACTTCCAGGGTTTCCACAGATGGCAGCACAGTTCATGCTTGATTCTCTGGAGGAGATAACAGGACCCAGGGCCTGGACGCACCACCATTTGAGGTCCACCTGGCTGCCCCTGCTCCTTAACCTTGACTGAGTCTAGACCTCGAGAGCTTTTGAGCGTCGTCAGCTGGACAGGCGCAGCCTGAGCTCGTGGGCTCGCTATCTACCAGTAGCACTTCCGAGGAGCGCTGGTGGCTGGGTTAGCAGAGAACACGAACTCCAGAGCGGACAAGGGGAGCTGGTAGAGAGCCAAGCATCAGCCCCTGGTCCTCACGCATGGCTTCCTGGAGGGAAGGGTGTTTGCACTAGAGATAGGCAGCTCCGTAGAGCCCTGGCAATGCAGACCAGATAGTATCAATGATTGCTTCCGTTTGTTTTCTTCATCTAACCAGTATTTACTGAGCATCTACCATGTACTGGGCTCTGTGCTAGGTATTGGTGGCAGAAAGATGATATGCAAAGTCCCTGCCGTTGGTGAACATATAGCTCTGCAGGGAGTTGAGGGTTCAGCACAGGCTGGGGCCCAAATTGTGAGGAAGGCTGGCAAGTGGGGCAGATGGACTGGCCTCAGACACTCCTAGAGTAAGCAAGCAGAGGGCAGGGGAGATAGGGGAAATGAGCATGGGCATGCCAGGGCCTCTCACTTCTGTGACAGAACTCTGGATGCACGCACTACTTTGTACATCTGGCTTTACATGGTTACTAGGGAACTGAACCTGGGCTGTCAGGCTTTGCACAAGCAAGTGCCTCTAACCGTGGAGAAATCTCTCCAGCTCCCATGTTTTTTTTTTTTTTTTAATGTGGGTACTAAGGATCCAAACTCAGTTCCTGATGCTTGTGCAGCAATTGTTTTATCCACTGAGTCATCTATCTAGCCCTCAGTTTTGAATTTTGATCTTTTCCTACGTCAGTCCTAAGTAGCGAAACCCTTCCTCTAGAGGTGTGGCAGTGGCCCAGAGAGGTGTGGCTTGGAGTTATACAATCATGAGAGTGACGACAGGATGGTCCACGATGTACTGTATTGGATGTAGGTGTTCAGTAAGTGACATACTAAGCAGCAATTTATTATAAAACAGACATTGTGATAGATGTCTCTGTCCCACTGTAGACTGATGTAGGTGTCCTGAGCCTGATGTTAAGGGCGGGCCAGGCTGAGTGAGCTATGAGGCTCAGTAGGTTCTGGGCCAGGCTGAGCTTTGAAGTTCAGTAGGTTCAGTGCATCATATTTTTTCAATGCATATTGGGTTTCTGTGGATGTAACCCTATAAGTTGAAGAGCAGCTGTAATTCAAGCCCAGCCTTACAACATGTCTACTCATGTCCTATTGGCTATACCAAGTCACATGACCAAACCCAATGTCCATGATGCAGGGAAATTTATGTTGTCTCCATGGACAGGAACTAAAAAGCAATGGTAGACTGGAGTGTGGATAGAGAGAAAGGCGAAACACTGGGAGCAGTAATGCAACCTATGATAGCAGTCGGATTAGTTTAGGTGAATTAAGTTTATTTTATCACAAGGTTCTTCAGAGCCTTTATGAGTCAATCACAACCTTCACTTTAAAAGGATGCAACTTGGGCTGGAAAGATGACTTAATAACCAAGACGCTTACCTGCAAAGCCAAAGGACCCAGGTTTTATTCCCTAGGACCCATGTAAGGCAGATGCACAAGGTGGTGCATGTGCCTGGAGTTCATTTCCAGTGGCTGGAGGACCTGGCACACCCATTCACTCTCTCCTCCCTCTCTCTCTGTCTCTTTTCCTCTCTCAAATAAATAAATAAATAAAACATTAAAAACAGAAGGAAACTTTAACCCAGAAGGAAAAGGCAACCTGACAAGGACTTAAAACCACTTGCTAGAAATCCTGCACTGAGACCCCAGACCTTTGTGTCTATCAGAGCAGTTCTCTTGCCTCACTTCACACTGCTCATACAATGAGCTGGGGTGTGGGGACCAGGGGAAGATGGTGACATCAGGAAAGCTGAGATGCTATACACAGAAGCTGCCATGCTACTCTAGGGACCATCTGCACTGGGATTCTTGGGGGCCAGGGGGACCAGTGAGACAGTCTTGAAGAGCTTTGCCAAAGGGACAATGCTCAAAACATGTGCTGCAGGATCAGACCAACTCTACGGGTAATGTAGGCCAAGATATTTAATCTCGCTAAGCTGCAGTGTCCTCATCTGTAGAGTAAAGGTGTTACCTAGCCCTATGTCACAGAGAAGCTGACTAAATGCTTACACAGGACAGGGCTAGGAGTTGTAATAAGTGCTTGAGACAGGATAGCAGGTATTGGCATCATTATTACTCTTACACTTTATGTCTGTCCTCTCTGCTGGCTCTTTAAGTTTCTGGACTTTCACATTGTCCTTCTCAATGCCCCATTCTTGTGGTGTTAGTAACCATTGTTGAAATTGGAGATACTGGGAAAGCTGAAGGTCCAGAGGTGGAATCACACTTTTGGAAGTAGGAGTCTTGTCCAATGCCATATGAGATCCCCTTCTCTGGGGATCTTCTCTGTCTTCCGGTACTGAAGTTGAGTTTGATTTGGATGAGATTCATTCGACTCTGTGATCCGGAACCCTGGCAGATACTGGACTCACCAAGGAAGAGGAAAACAACAGCAATGGCAGACCAATGAAATCAAGACCTCAGAGGAAGCCTGGATGTGGAGTGATTTAAAGGTTCTCTGGGCATTGCTACCCTGAAACCAGGTTTGACAACTGTTGACCTGTCCAGTGGATCTCTGCAGGAGACTATGGAGGTCAATATAATTCAGCTTGAATCCCAGACTCTTCATTCATTATCCACATGACATGGAAAAAATGAGCTCATCTTTCTGAGCCTTGGTTTTCTTCCCTATGAAATGGAGGCAATAATAACCATCTTGTTGATTTATAAGAAACAAATGAAAACCCAGGTGATGAACTTCTTGTGGTTGGCAAATGGAGTGGGCTCTTTAAGTTTTTACTGCTGAAATGAATAACTAATGTTGGTAACACCAGCCCTGGAGGCCAGCATTGGTAAGGTCAATTCCAGGCTCTGGTCTTTTTTTCTTACTGTTGGGGTTCTAAGCTTCTGTCCTCATTGGCCTATATTCACTGCAAGAAGGGCCCAGACCTGAGGACAACCTGCTCCGGGGCCTCTCACTATTTACTGACCTAACCGCAGCCCTAGAGCATCGAAAGCTACTCCTGCTTCATTTGACATTTTCTTGTGTCCAAGGAACAGCCCAGCTTGGGTGTGTGTGGGGGTAGGGGAGAGTGTCTTTTGTAATCAGACCTTTTGTAGTCACACGAAAGTTTGTATGAGCTACCTCTGGCCCCGCCCGCTTCCTCTCAGGCTGGGGATGAAGTTTCTAGGAGCTCGTCCTGCCTCCTGGACCCACTTGTCATTGTCATGATGGTCCCGACCATATCAGCGGATAGTCCTGTGAGAGGAAGGCCAGGGGACAGTGAGAAGTGTGTAGCAATTTGGAGCAGAGGCTCCAGCAATATCTAGGTAGTAAGAGGCCTGGATTCTGCCCAGGTTCATGCTGAGTGTCTGACAGTATTCATACTCTGTTCTGAAAATTTAGTAATCACTCAGGATATTTCATGAGGCAATTGGTCCTTAGAGCCTCCCACTCAAAGGCAGAGGGCTACGGCATGATCAGGATTAGTGTATAAAATCATTGTGATCTCCTCACTTAAGAGTCAGTTCTTTAAAAAGAAAAAAGAAAAAAAGAAAAGTAAACTCCTGTTACCTGACATATTCTCTATCATCTGCTCATCACTATCAGTCTAGAAGATTCTGTAGGGTTGACTCTTATATTTTGTGCTATAGGAACAATAGGTCTACTGAATGTGTACTGAGATGTTGATATGCACCTTCTGGGGCTCATGTGAGGATCCTGGTGTGACTCATGGAATCTTTTGGGCCTTCCCTTCAGATAGATGTCTAGACAAGGCAGCCTCCAGAGCCCAGCCCAGCCCTTTGAACTCTGTCTGCGATCTGTCCACATGGATGGTTAAACCAACATAGGAATTCACATCAACAAATTAGTTTTGACAACAACAAATAGAATCTGAATTCTCAAAGTACAATTTCCCAATGGGAGTGGGTGGAAATGAAGATTTGCAAATCAAAATATCTTTCAGGTAAGCTGGACGGACAATACATGTTTTGTATCTACCTTATTAAGTTGTCACATAAGAAAGATTTGAAAATGCTTCATAAAACAAAGGGCCAGGGCTGGAGAGGTGGCTTAGTGGTTAAGATGTTTGCCTGCAAAGCCAAAGGATCCTGGTTTAATCCCCCAGGATCCGTGTAAGCCAGATGCACAAGGTGGAGCATGCATCTGGAGTTCGTTTGCAGTGGCTGGAGGCCCTGGCACGCCCATTCTCTTGCTCTCTTTCCCTTTCTCCCTCCTTCTCTCATTCTCAAATAAATAAATTAATAAAATATATTAAAAATTTTAAAACAGAGGGCTATGCTAACATTACCTATTTATATTAGGGACATTTAGCCTGTGTGTGGGGGGTATTCATAGATCCTTGAGCGAACCCATGAATAAATAATTCACCTATTTTTGCAAGCAAAATGTTGCATGTGTGCACACAACTGATAGTTTGTAGGGACAGAGTACAAAGCTTTCATCAGATTATGAGCAGTGTGTGTGTGTGTGTGTGTCTCAAAAATGATTAAAAACTATTGCTCTAACCTGTCCCTATGTGCCATGTGCTAAGTAGGAAGAATACAGTAATGTTCAGAGTTTGTGCTTTCATTCCATGACCTGGGCAGTCTGAGAAAAGATAAAAGAAAAAATTTTACTTAGAGATTTATTCAGGATCTCTTCCTCCTAGTGGGCTATGGAATTCACTTTGGGTTCTATCCTCTGGGTAGGGGTACATGGGGAGGAAGGGAGGGAGAGGCAGAGAGGAAGGGGGGAGGGAAGAGAGACTCTTCTCTTGCTGGCATCATTGCGTAAGCAGATGGCAGAAACTCCGACCTTTTCAAGGTCATGAAGGAGATTGCTCAGACAAATGCTTTCAAAGTCTTGAACCTGTGACGTTTTGTTCTGAGTTCAGGAAATAACAGGATATAAACCTGCCTGAATCATCTCAGCTCACGCAAATTCAATGCCGGGCCTGTGGTGGCTCCGGCAATCTCTTGTTCTTTCTGTGTAATGACTTTTGATGCTGTGGATTTAGACGGATTAGGCCATTTAGGGGAAAGAGGGGAATATTAATATATAAAATTGTTAAATGTCAAATGAAATCCCTTAATAATGTGTGTGTTTAAGATGAGCATGCAGGCACTTTGAAAACATTTCTAGCAACAGCCCAAACATTTAAGAAATCCGTTTTGCAAGTTCCAACAAATAACCCTCCACAATTAGGCTATACCTGTGCAAGTCTGATGTGTGACTGCATAGTCTTGGTTGGGAGTGAAGGCCTGTTCTCGCCTTATTGTCAGTAGCAGCCACACACCTCATTCTTCATCCAAAAGCAGAGTGCTTAAGTCCCATAGAGGAGTGAACAGCTTGCGGCCAAGACCTGTTTTTCATATTTCCCACAAATTAATTTACCCAACCAGTTGATTGGGCTTGCTTTAAAGGCCAATGTGTATTAGAAGATTTAGGCAGTCCTTACCCTGAAGGGCCTTGCATTTTGGTTTTATAAATGATTGCTAAATAATTACCTGGGATTTGGAATGCTTGGGATGTGGTGATATAATTGAGAAAGGTCAAGCAGTCGTAATGAGAAGGTTAGCTTTTTTCATTCACTAGATGACATTATATTTTATATGTATGCTAAAATCAACCATTTTTCATTTATTGATTCAAGAATAATGTCTCCCCCATCACAAAATTGGAAACAGGCTTGCATAAAGCCATCTCTGATTCAAGATAGAATCAGGTGACTCTTAAAAGAATTTTATTTATTTATTTGACACAGAGGGAGAGACAGAGAAAGAGGCAGATAGAAAGAATGGGTGCACCAGGGCTTCCAGCCAACTGCAAATGAACTCCAGATGCATGCACCACCTTGTGCATCTGGCTTATGTGGGTCCTGGGGAATAGAAACTGGGTCCTTTGGTTTCACAGGCAAGCTTGGTGAGTCTTTTAATAGACATTCAGGAGGAACTATGAGACACAAAGGGGAATACTTTGTGTCTTTGGGTGTTTAAACAAGGAAGTTTTTTTTTTTTTTAAAGGCAGTATTTTACTCTAACCCAGGCTGACCGATAGCTCAGGCTGGCTTCAAATTCATCTTCCTACCTCAGCCTCCTGAGCGTGAGTGCTGGGATGAAAGGCATGCACCACCATGCTGGCCTTCAAGGGAGGCATTTTGAAGCTGGTAGCATTCACCCTGCACTGGGACAGACATGTTTAATTCCCAGTCTGTATTCTGTGTTGGCTGGTTGAATTGAATGATTTCATCACCAAAGCAACAAAACTGTATCAGCAATCATTAAAAAAAAAATGGAAGAAGTATCTTTCATATTACCAAGTCAGTATTTTTTGGTGTGTCTGTGTGTGCGGGGGGGGGGGGGAGTACATGTGTATGAATGTGCATGTGCAGGCCGCAGGACAACTGCGGATGTCATTCCTCTTGGGTGCCATCACCTTTTTTGCAACAGGGTTTCTCATTGGCCTGGAACACCCCAAGTAGGCTAGACTGGCTGGCCAGTGAGACACAGGGATCCCAGCTTAATGTATATGTATGTATGTTCTGGGGAATCAAACTCAAATCCTCATCCTCGCAAGGCAAATACTTCATTGACTGAACCATCTCCTTGGCCCCCGAGACAAATTTTGTCAGCATTTTGCTGGATTTCTTTGTCAGTCTGGGAGTGGCCTCTCCATGGCTATTTTTATTTTATGGTATGTTATCATGTTAAACATACATTATGGGGTTCATTTTTAAAAAGGAATCATTAATTGGCTGCATGTGGTGGCGCATGCTTTTAATCCCAGCACTCAGGAGGCAGAGGTAGGAGGATCACGGTGAGTTCAAGGCCACCCTGAGACTACATAGTGAATTCCAGGTCAGCCTGGGCTAGAGTGAAACCCTACCTCAAAAAACACCAAAAAATATGTATATACCATTAACTGGAAGCCATTTCCCATGTTGTCACAAGAGTGGGTGGAAATGGAGAGTGAGAGTTTGAGGGAAGGACACAGTGATGGCAAGGGTTTTGTTGGGCGTGGGGGAAGTGACCCATTGGCTGGAGTCCATGAAGGCTGGGTCTTGAGTTTCATGTAGAGTGTGGCACGCCCTGTTAAAGAGCTGAGGTTTTATCATGTTGCTGATGGACAGTCACTGGAGGTTCTGAGTGAAAGGATGACATAGTTGGAAGTTGATCCTGTCTAGGGTTGGCTTTGGTAATGCTGGAATTCCTTGGGGCACTTGGGAATATTGAGGTTTCTTGGAGAGATGAATAAGCAATTTATGAGTTAGTATGTAGAAAAATTCATTAACTAGCACATGAATATTCATGTATTTTGTAAGGACTGCTTAGTATGATTCTAATGGTACAGGCCTATCTAAGACAGAGGTAGGATGTCACACCTGTCATTTGATCTCCATGGTATCTCCATAGTCTATCAGAACTCCACTTTGCTCAGCCTGATCTCCTGGTTCATGAATAGCAAATCAGCTCCAATATTCGTAACCCCTCCAAGAGTTGGCTGTAAATGACCTAGGAACTGTGCTGAGGTGGATTCTGAGGCCAAGTGTGGACATAGAGATGAATCCATTGATGAGTGAGTAAGAACATGTATGGCAGGGGTCTGACATCCTTATTGTCCCTAAAGGCTAGCTTTAGATGTTTTCTATATAATCTTAACATGATGCAAATTTACATAATGGAGCCAAGCCAAACAGAGTCCAAGCAAAAAAGCAAATGGAAGGGAAGCCATACTAGTCAACATCTCCACAAACTAACATACCTGATACACCCATCTTCTTGTCTTTCTACCCACCCATCATCCATCCATTCATCCATCTACCCACCCACCCACTCACCCATCTGTACATCCACCCATCTGCCCACCCACTTGTATTTATTCTGCATCTTAAGGAGGCCCCAGCAATACACTCAGCTTTGGAGGTATGGAAATGATTCTTATCTTTAGAATTCAGAATCAAGTGGAGGAGCTACTGAGGAGACGGGCAAGTGTAAAACCCCATTCTGAGCTGGGTCAGAGGCCGGCACACCATGGGTGACACTGAAGCAGACTGACTTAGCCTGTGATGTGGGTCAGGGTGAAAGTGGCCAGTGGTTTATTTATAGGGCTGGGAGCTCTGTGGAGCCCTAACACTTAGCATAGTACCTGACATACAGGAGGTGTTTTCACTGAGTGGATAAGGTACCCCAGGAATAGAAGGAGCCTCCAAAGCTTCTCTAGCCCATCCACCTGCCTCTGGGCTGAGCCACACCTAAATCATCCCAAGTGCTATTTTGGGTACAGCTATTCTTAGCTGGCCTCTCTGACAGCTGGAAAGAACAGAGAGGCAACTTCTCTGTGGGGCTTTCAAGCTACAGGCTATATTCAGGAGGACTCTGGTGGAAACGGTTGGGAGAAGAGAGATAGGCAAGTGGGTCCCAGGCCTGAAGCTAAGCTTGAGACAACTTGGAGGCAGCCTCCTCTTTCTGGGATGTCAGGAGGTTTCTCTAAGGCCTAGGCCATTGCTGGGACCTGCCAAGGGTGAGGAGGGTTCTCAAGGGCCTTGTCAGAACCTCTATGGGCAGCCTGCAGTAGATGTCTTCTGAAATGTCAGAGGATCTAAGAAGGATAGCGTCCATGCACTTGGTCCCTTTACTCCCTTCCGCATCCCTGCCAATACCTTTGATGAAATTGGGGGTTGAGGCTGTGGTTCCCTAAGGAGCTCTTTTTCTTTTCCAGGATCTTTTTTTTTTTTTTCCAGGGTATTTCGCAGTGACTGGAGCATGTTGGGACCTAACACAGTCAGGCTGTACCAGGAGCCAGAGTCCAGAGTCTTATAATCTCATGGGAAGATAGGAAGAAATGATTAGTGTGTATTGAATGGCCCTGCTGTGAGCTTTTTGAGCTGGACGGGTGCTGGGACAGAATCAAGGGCAAGTTCTAATCTCATTTTCAGATAGGGGAAGGGTAGAGAAGGCACTTTCTGGGGCAGTCTCTTAAAAAATAGCCACAAACAGGGAACAATAGTACCATTCCTCCCAGACCTGCTCAACCTGGTGCTTGATACGAAAGGAGTGTGTGTGTGTGTGTCACAGAGAGGGAGAGACTAAGTATAAACTTGTGAACCCTCTTAGGAGGCTAATGCTTGCTCTCAAATCTCCCTCTGGATAGGGATGGATTTGCTCCTTGTTTCTTCTGAAAACCAGTGTTTTCTGAATGCAATACAAAAAGTGGTTCCATGGTGCTGTCCTGAGCTTCAGGGTCCTTCCATGGCTGACCTATCTCTACCCTTGCTCCTCTTGGCCCCTCTTCCTGACACCCAGAAGTTTTCAACTAAAAAAATATAAAGCATTATAGAGTGAGAGCAGGGAGATTATTTCTGTGGAAGTAAGGGAGCAAGGGATGACACTTTTCTGAAGCCCCACGGCCTGTCAGGGTAGAGACAAAAAGACAGCTGGCGTAGAAGTTCGACAAGCACGATTGGATGTTGAGCACAGATCGAGAGCTATGCTGTGACCTGCAGCCAGTACAGAGAATGACGAGATTCTGTCTTTGCCTACAGGAAACTTCCAAGATGCTGCTTCCATCGTGCCTGTCAACAGGAGGTCTTTCAAGACCAAGGCAGATGTGTTGGCAGGCGGTAATGATGTTGAAGTTAGATACTAAACACTACTTCTAGCAGAAGCCCGATAGTGTGTGCCTGGGGTGAAAACCTCCAAGACTAGCCTTTCGAAGCTCTAAGATGTTCTCACCAGCCTGACTGTATCCAGAAGTACCAACAGAAGAAGAGAGAACGTGTTTCCCCATCTTCTCGTCCTTTCTCTGTGTGGCACCAGGCACGCCCTAGCTTGGCCCCACTCACTTCCTCTACGAATGGGTGAAAACTGATCTCCTACAGTTTCTTCATTAGTAGTAGAGATGGCCATACAAAGTTGGCAATTTTGTTAGGTCAAGAATGACCCAATAGGAGGGACTATCCAGAGGCATTGCCCTCCCCACCCCACCCCACCCCCCGCACAATGACTGACTGCTGCTCTCACAACTCATAACCCACAAGTCCATGGTGAATGACAGCAACCCCATAAGAGGGCCCTCAGTGGAATGGGGGCAGGGAGGAGAGGAATGGTCCCAACACATGATGTGTCCTTACAAGGTTTCTACTTAATAAAAGACAAAAGCATGACCTAATAGCTACAAGTTCATATGGTTCAATCTAACGAAACTATGAGGCTCATCTGCTCCCTAAAGCCCTTTTGATCTCAAATAATTTGCATTTGATTGGTTGATTGGCAGGACCTCACATATCCCTCTGACTTCCTATGTAGCTGAGGAAGATCTTAAATTTCTGATCCTCCTGCCTTCACTTCCCAAGTCCTGTTCTAGGGGTGCACCCCCCATGCCTGGTTTATGTTGTGCTGGGGATCAAACCTAGGCTTCATGCATGTTAGGCAGACCCTTCAGCAACTGAGCTATACTCATCCCTATCTCAAATATTTTAGACTCCTCCAACCATTCTCCTTTTCCCTTACTCTTCTCTCAGCAAGGTGAGTTCGCCATTGCACCTGACTAAGGTGTGCATGTTATCACAACAGCTTTAAGGCAAGGCCCCACTGTGGATTGGTGACTGCTTCTGTTTTTTGGGGGGGAGGTTCGAGGTAGGGTCTCACTCTAGCCCAGGCTGACCTGGAATTCACTGTGGAGTCTCAGGGTGGCCTCGAACTCACGGAGATCCTCCTACCTCTGCCTCCCTAGTGTTGGGATTAAAGGCGTGTGCCACCACACCTGGCTCTCCTTTCCTGTTCATGCCAGCTCATGGTTCCTGCCTGGCTCTCCCATGCAGAAAGAATCCTTCCTTCATTGTCCAAAGCACTTCTCATATCTGGTAACATTTTCTTCTTACTTGAAGTGTAAACATGCTCATGGTGGAACATTTGGAGATGGATAAAACATGAAGGAATAAAGTTAGGTTGGAGAGATGACTTAGTGGTTTGGTGCTTGCTGGGAAATCCAAAAGACCCAGGTTTGATTCCCGAGTACCCAGGTAAAGAGAGATGCACAAGGGAGCACATGTGTCTGGAGTTTGTTTACAGTGGCTAGAAGCCCTGGCACACCAAATTCTCTCTCTCTCTCTCTCTCTCTCTCTCTATCTATCTATCTTCCTATTTTTTCTCTCTCTCCATTTCCAATAAATAAATAAATATAATATGTTTTAAAAATAAAGAACTAGGGCTAGAGAGATGGTTAAGGCACTTGCCTGCAAAGCCTAAGGACTCATGTCCAACTCTCCAGGTCCCACGTAAACCAGATGCACAGTGACACAACTGTGCAATGTCACACATGTTCATAAGGGATGCATGCATCTGGAGTTTGATTGCAGTGACTGGAGGCCCTGGCGTGCCAATTCTCTCTCTTGCATAAAAAGGACCAGTCTGTTAGGCTTGCCTCAAAAAAAAAAAAAAAAAAAAAAAGGGAGTAAATTCAAGTGCAATCCCCCTATCATCAAGGCCAATGTCTGCTACACGTCCTTTGGCTCTTTTTTTCACATGCACATGTGTGTATGGTGTGCATGCTTGTATGTGTGTTCATGTGCATATGGACCCATGTGCGCTTGTGTGCATGTGTGTGGAGGCCGAAGGTTGATGTCAGGTGTCTTACTTGCTTGCTCTCCACTTTATTCTTTGAGGAAAGGTCTGTCACTTGAGCACCAACCTCACTGATCCAGCTAAATCTAGCTAACTAGCTTGCTCCTGAGATTCCTTGTCTCTACCTCCCAAGCATGGGGGCTGTAGGCAGGCTGCTGTGCCCACCTGGCCTTTGTGTGGGTTCTGGGGCTCCAAACTCAGGTCCTCATGCTTTTGTGCAAAGTGTGTTACTCACCCAACCATCTCCCCATCCCCCTTTCAGTATCTTTACAAAAATATAATTTCATTTATTTATTTGCAGGTGGAGACAGATCGCAGAGAGACAGACAGAGAGAATGGGTGCACCAGGGCCTCCAGCCACGGTAAATAAACTCCAGATGCATGCACGTGCCACTTTGTGCATCTGGATATATGGGTACTAGGGAATTGAACTTGGGTTATTAGGCTCTGTAGGCAAGCATCTTAACCACTGAGCCATCTCTCCAGCCCCGATTTCAGTATCTATATAGTAAGTATATTTTTGTTCTTTTATTATTCATTTTATTTTACATTTCCACTGTATTAGTCAGGGTTCTCTAGAGGGACAGAACTGCTAGAATAAGTTATATTAAAAAGGGAATTTGGCCCAAGAATCAAGGAACCCGTAGCTGCTCAGTCCATGTGGCCAGGTGCCTCAGCAGTCCCAATCTGAAGGCCTGGAGGCTTCCTGAGGAGCCACTGGGTTTCGACCCATGCCGGTTTTCAGTTGACGCTGGTCTTCAGTCCGTGCTGATCTTCAATCCACGCTGGAAGGCAGTAAGCAGCTCCGGCAGCCAAGTGGAAGGAAGGGTTATTATTCATTTTTAAAATTCTTGGTGTCACCTTAATTTGATCCAAGAAAGTTACTTTTTATTTTTTTTAATTATTTATTTATTTGCCAACACAGAGAGAAAGGCAAATCCACACAGAGAAGGAGAAGGAAGAGAGGGAGGGAGGGAGGGAGGGAGGGAGGAAGCGAGCGAGCAAGCCAGAGAGCATCAGGGCTTTTTGCCAGTGCAAATGAACTTCAGATACGTGTACCTCTTTGTGTTTCAGGCTTTAAATGGGCACCGGGGAATTGAACCTGGGCTGGCAGACTTTGTACAATCTAATACCTTTAACCATGGAGACATCTCTCCATCCCTGTTTGCTCTTAAACGGCCACATTCATTTAGAAAATAGATTTTCTTTTGGCCCTCGTTTTCTCTTGTACCTGCATCCTTCATCAGGTGACTTTGGAGCTCCTCCCACCAGAGGGGTAGAGTACTTTTCCTGTCCTTTAACCTCCAGTTTGGCTTGGTTACTTGCCTTGGCCAACGAGATTTTATTGTTTGTTTACTCTGCCACTGTACAATTGATTTTTATTCTGTAGATATCTAATAACTGTACCATAATATTTATATAGGAAGAATATAGTGGCACGTTTTTCGAGCTTATTCATGGACTGAGAGCATTTAAGGGTATATAAGATAGATATTACTCAACTCCTTTCCCTCAGAATCATTGGCAAAGAGCAGATGTGCAGTAGATATCAGATTAGTTATTAACGTCAGTCAGCTCTGCTGGTCCAACAAATTACCCCTAACTTTAGGGATCAAAGCAGGAGACATTTTATCATCTCACGGTCTGGGTGGAACAAGAATCAGAGCCTCTAATACTTGGTCTACATCCAGCCAGTGCTTCTGTCATCTTGAAGCTCAAGTGAGGAAGGGTCCGTCTCCTATCCATCTCAGGCCCGAGGGGGTTAAAGCTGGTGGGGGGAGGCTGTCCTTCTCCACAGAGCAGCATGACCACTGGCCTCTGTAAGTCGGGGGAATCAACAGGTCAAGGAAAGGTCAATGAAACTGTTACCCGAATCTTCTTGTAACTTAACTTGGGAAGAGACATCTATATTGTGTTCACGAGAAGGAAGTCATTAGTGTTATACATTGTATATATCCTTAGATCCCCACAACTTGGTTGCCCTCAGAGTTAGCTTTTTTTTTTTTTTAAAGAAAGGATCATTTTTAAAATAGATTTTATTTTTATTTATTTTTTAGAGACCCAGAGGCAGGGGGGCATTGGCACACCAGGGCCTGTAGCCACTGCAAACAAACTCCAGATGCATGTGCCACCATGTGCATCTGGCTTATGTGGGGCCTAGAGAATTAAACCTGGGTCCTTAGGCTTCGCAGGCATGCACCTTAACCACTAAGCCATCTCTCCAGCCCAGAGCTACTTTATTTTTAAATAATGAATTAACAAGTTGGGTTGGCAGGCCTTGTACAAGCAAATGCCTTTAACCACTGAGCAACCTCTCCATCCCTGTTTGCTCTTTTTTTTTTTTGAGGCAAGCAAAACAGACTGGCCTTTTTTATGAGAGAGAGAGAGAGAGAGAGAGGGAGGGAGAGAGAGAGAGAATTGGTGCACCAGGGTCTCCAGCCACTGCAATCGAACTCCAGACGCATGTATCCCCTTGTGCGCATGTGTGCCATTGTGCACTTGTGTCACTGTGCATCTGGCTTATGTGGGATCTGGAAAGTTGGGCATGAATCCTTAGGCTTCTCAGGCAAGCATCTTAACCACTAAGCCATCTCTCCATCTCCCTGTTTTCTCTTTTAAACAGCCACAATAATTTAGAAAATAGATTTCTTTTTGTCCCTCATTCTCTCTTGTACCTGTATCCTTTATCAGGTGACTTTGAAGCTCCTCCCATCAAAGGGGTAGAGTAATTTTTTCATCCACAAAGTGAAATACAATTACTTAATCTCTTGTCAGCTGTTACCGCTCTTGATTCTATGCTGTACAAATCTCTAAAAAGCCGTTGGGGCTGGAGAGATGGCTCAGCAGTTAAAGGTACTTGCTTGTAAAGACTGACTGCCTGGGTTCCATTCCCCAGTACCCAGGTAAAGTCAGACACACACAGTGGCACATGCATCTGGAGTTTGTTTGCAATAGCAGCAGGTTCTGGCATGACTATTCTCTCTCTTAAATAAATAAATAAAAATATTTTTTAAAAAGTTTCTAAATCTTCCATTAAAAATGTCCTTGCTGTCCTAAGCCAGGTGTGAAAAAGTTCTAGGTTTAGTTTAAGTTCCTGATGAAGAAACGCAATTGAATTTTTTAAAAAATATATATTGTATTATTTATTTGACAGAGAAAGAAGGAGAGAGAGAGAGAGGGAGAGAGAATGGGTGCACCAGGGCCTCTAGCCACTGCAAACGAACTCCAGATGCATGAGCCCCCTTGTGCATCTGGCTAATGTGAGTCCTTGGGAATTGAACCTAGCTCCTTAGGCTTTGCAGGCAAGTGCCTTATTGGCTAAGCCACCTCCCCAGCCCTTCCCTGGGCTGTTTTAAGGACTGGGTGAGATACAGAGAGAAGGTACTTGGCACACAGTAGCTATCAACGAAGCTCGTCTGAGGTCTTCTGAGCCCTCAGGCAGGGGGTGTCTACCCTTGGCTTGGATAATTATGGCTGTAGACCAACATAAAGTCATCTATTGTCTAGTTCTCCAGTATCAACTTCACAGATGACAATGTTCTGTCTCAATGTCATGCAAAATAATGTATGCGTGCTCTTCCAACCTGTGGGCCTGACTTCCTCACCATTAAAGTGGAGAGCCCAGCCTCACTTTGGTGACAATGCCCAAAGATTTCTTAGGCACATCATCATCTCCCCAGATTCTGCGGCGTCCCCGGCTCTGGCCCACTGAGAGCTGAGCCCAGCGGGAGCCCCAGCATCTGTGGGGCCATCGTGCCTTGCGAGGTTTTAGCTGCTCTTGAGCCCTTTGAGGTTTGAGTTACATTTTCACTTGGCAGAGTGTAGTTCTGTGATTCAAAGAGAAGAGCTGTCAGAGAGAAAGAAAGAGAAAGGGGAGGGTGGGGGGGGGGGCTCCCGCAGCTCCTTGGACTTGGAATGATTGTGGTGAGCAGGCGCGATGCATGCAAAGCAGAAACACATGCGGGGGCTGTGCTCCCAGTACACACGGGCTCCGGAACGAAGGCGCCAAGGCCGTGACATGCATCTCAGGGCTGACTGGGCTTGCGCTAGGGAGGAGGCCATGGGGAAGGAGCCTGCACCTGCACCCTCTTGTCCTATCCTGGGGAAAAGGAGAAGAGGTAGGAGCTGCGGCTGGTCCTAGGCCTCTACTTTTGCATTCTGGAAGGTCTTTAGACCTTTAGATTCCCTGGATCGGTAGGCCAAAGGAATCTCTAGCATAGGGAATATCTGGTAGTGCAGGGTACTTAATTAGGTGTGGTGGTTCAAACCTAGTATCCCAGCACTCCGGAGGCTGAGGCAGGAGGTTTTCTGTGAGCTCAAGGCCAGCTTGGGCTACCTAGTGTGATACTCTGTCTCAAAAAACAAAAACAAACAAAAAACAATAATCAAAACAAAACAGAAAAAAGAAATGAGTTAGCCCCCTGGCTAACCCTTACGAGCTGTGTGACTTTGGGTAAATTACTTAAGCTCTGGGCCCGAATCATCCACAACAAAATCATGGCCACTGTCCCTGTGGGCTTTTGTGAGGATAGAACCACATATTCCACTTTGTTTTTGTTTAATGATGAATTGATTTGGTGTCTTATACTTTTCACTCCAGAAAGAAGGTAAAATAGCTTCTTCAGGGAGAGGTAGGGGGTGGGGAGATGGCTCAGTTGATAAAGTGCTTGCCACACAAGCATGAAGACCTGAACGACACTCCCAGAACCCACGTAAAAGCTGGGCCTTGTGCAGCATGCATGTAATCCCCGCATTGGAGAGGCAGAGATGGGAGAACCCCTGAGGTTTGCTGGCTAGCTAGTCTAGCAATAAAAGCAAGTTTCAGGCCAATTAGTTACCCTGTCTCAAAAAATAAGGTGCAGGGGCTGGAGGGATGCCTTAGTGGTAAAAGACATTTGCTTGCAAAGCCTGATGGTCTGAGTTCAACTCCCTAGTACCCACATAAGGCCAGAGGCACAAAGCGGTGCATGCATCTGGAGTTCGCTTGTACTACCCCGAGGTCCTGATGTGCTACTTTGCTCTCCCAACTAACTAATTAAATATTTTATTATTATTTTTATTTTGTAAAAGGTTAAACTCCATATCTCCTCACCCCCACACCCCCACTCTCCTTTTCCTGAGGGCCCTTCTCAGTGGGGTTGTCGGCATTCACCGTGGAGTCATGAAGGCCTCAGTCATTCTCTGTAAGTGAACGTGACCGGGCCTCAGGATATTCCTACCCGCTCCGTGGCTCTTACAATCTTCTGCCCTCTCTTCTGCAATGTTCACTGAGCCACAGCAAGCCTGTCAGCAGTCTGATGTAGTGCTGAGTCTTCTGTGACCTCTGGGTTTCGGCTTTGATGGCTTTTGATAAGACACGTCGTGCATCACCATCTCCCTGGCGCTGCAATGAGAGCATTATTCCTGCTGCTGCTTCCACTGCAGCGTCCCCAGGGTCCCCGCTGATGTGTTAGACATGACGTCTTGTGGTGGGGGCAGTGCCAGGAGGTCCTGGTGTGCCTAGTCTCTCTCTTAAATAAATAAATAAATAAAGACATAAATGTTTTTTTTTTTTTAAAAAAGAGAACAGACAAGGTACAGAGTGATTGAGGAAGATACTTTATATTGACCTCTGACCTCTACATGTATGTACACACATGTGCCCACATACATGAGCACGCATATATACAACACACACATACATACACATACACACAGAGGTATTCGATTACAGGAACCATAGAAAAGACAGTAAGCAAATTATGAAATTGGATCAGTTTGAGAACATGGATATAAACTACATGAAGTATTGCATGATTATTAAAGGTGGTTAGCAAATTGGTCTTTCAGCCTCTGATCTGCCTGAAATGGAAAACATCACTTAAAAGATTCATGCTATCTATTTTAATTTTTTTTTGTTTGGTTATTTATTTGAGAGCAACAGAGAGAGAAAGAGGGAGAGAGAGAATAGGTATGCCAGGAACTCCAGCCACTGCAAATGAATTCCAGATGCTTGCACTACCTTGTGCATCTGGCTTATGTGGGTACTGGGGAATGGAGCCTCAAACCAGGGTCTGTAGGGTTCACAGGCAAGCGCTTAACCACTAAGCCATCTCTCCAGCCCCATGCTGTCCATTTTAAAGAGGAGCCAACAGGAGACCCCAGACTTTTTCTCAGAGCTCCTTTCTAGGGCCAGGACTGGGAGTAAGTGATCAACAACTCGTGCATGGAATACACATCTTATACTGGCCTCAGTGGATGACGCTGGGGAGAGGTGCAATGCACCTTCCTTAGGTCCCAGGGCATGGGAGGTGCCTTCCATGAGAGACACATCCTACGGGGATGGCTGTCTTCTTGCAGAGGGTTGATGGTCTACTAGCTTTTATCCCTTGACTGTGTGACCCATCCTTGACTACAATGCCCATACACCAAACCTGCTAAGTTCTTTCTGTGAAATGAATCTTTTGAGTGTAGGAGGAACCTGAACTGGAGGTCCTGCAGATCCACCAGGCTGCTCATAGGAAACCCAGACCCTTCTTCTGGAATGGTATCCTAGGCTCAGTGACATTTCACCTCCGGGAACTGTGTCAGGAGAAAACATGGGAGCACTCACTAATAACTTGAACATAGCTCCCCGCACCCCCCCCCCCATCCCAGCTCTGCTCTCTTTGTCTTTCCTTCCTGGGCCAATGAAAGGCAGAGTGAATGAACGTTTCCATTCTGATGGGAAAACTCACCCTGGCCTTGTAATGAGCTAGAATAATTGATCTGTGGTTGAAAACCGGAGACTGTGGAATTGATGCTTGGTGTCAAAACAGCCCGGATCACTTTGGTACCCATTCATTGTGGTTGGAGGGAAGCTATTAGCAGGGAGCCCAGCGAAAAAGGAGCAAGCTGAGTCCAAAGGTGAAAAGATTTGATTGTGTCTGAAGACTCCCCGGTGTGGTCTCACTCCACTGGCATCTGCTCTCACTACGCAGATCCAAGGCCCTGGCTGGGTTTTGCTTTCTCAAACCCTTTCTCATTTGGGTAGAAATGACTTGGCAATTGCTTTGTTGCAGCTACTGTTTGAACATGGATATTAATTTAATCTGGAACTCTGTAACTTTTTAAATATTTAGGGTTTTGGTGGAGGCCTCTGTGTTCCTGTGATGTGATGGACAGTGAAAAATTGAATTGGAGTGTTTCTACTCACTTCAGACAGGAAAGGGAGTACAACTCCTTTCTCCCATCCCAGCTCACCCCTGCTCTCATTCCTTCTGTTTCTGACCACATTGGATGGTGGAAATGGAGTTATTTTGACTTACATGGATAGAGGCCATGGGGTGGAGAAGAAAGAGAATGCACTTTAGAATAATCAGACAGAGCCATACAAGGATGTGCAGGTCCTGACTTTGGAATCACAGTTGTACAAATTTGGAAGAGTGTTGAAGAGCTCTGTGTGCTTTATTGTGAACTGGAGCTATGGGTGCCCACCTTACGGAGCTGGTTCAAAAACCAAGTAAGAGGCTGGTGCACATCTCTAATCCCAGCACTCAGGAGGCAGAGGTAGGAGGATTGCAGTGAGTTTGAGGCCACCCGGAGACTACATAGTGAATTCCAGGTCAGCCTGGGCTAGAGTGAGACCCTACCTTGAAAAACCAAACAATAACAATAACAAATCAAGTAAGGACTGGGAAGATGGCTCACCAGTTAACAGAGTTTGATTGCAAAGCTTGTCCACCCAGACTCAACTCACCAGTATGCACGTAAAACCAGATGCACAAAGTGGTACATGCATCTGGAGTTCATTTGCAGTGACAAGAGGCCCTGGTGCTGGACTAGCTAGCCAGTGAGCCCCAGGAATTCCATCTCTGGCTCTCCAGCACTGGGGTTACTAGCATGCACCACAATACCTGGCATTTTATGTGGGCTCTGGTGATTCAAACTCAGGTCTTCATGCTTGCATGGCAAACATTCTACCTACTGGGAATCTTCCCACACCCTCTGATTCTTCTGACTTGACTAGGATTCAGCTCACAGCTTCTGATGGTGATGGGAGGGCAGAGTCTTCCCTATTTCCACTGGGAGACCTGCCCAGGGGACTCTCATAGTTTTATTCTTGGATCATTTTCCAGATATTTGTTAAATATCTATTTTATGTTAAGCCAAGAGTGACAGGCAGTATAAATGTGGAAGGCAGAGCTCTGTCCATGACGTGTTGACAGCTTGTTAGAGAGACAGACATCTCAGCAATTCCTTACAAAGAATGAAAATTGGGGAAGGAGAGTGGAGTAATTTGCTTGTGTCTCTCATTTGTAATGGCACTGACAAGCACAGGGGTGGGGACATCCACTTAGTGGGCATGAGATGATGTCGTCAGAACGAGTGCCATCTCTTCCCCCCGCCCCCCCAGTAGTCGGTCCTCCAGTGCCAGAAGTCTTATTTTTGACTTCCCTGTACTTAAGACACAGAGTCTTCAGTCAATCTGCAGAGTGGTACTTTGGGAACTTGGCTCCACAGCAGAGCCAGAGCCATAGATGCTGGAGGAATATATCCACCCTAAGTGAGTGTAAGAGCAAGGACTAGTAGCTCTTGCGGCTGACTCAAGACCAAGTTATGTCTGCACACCCAGCTACCCCTCACAGGCATGGATGGGGCGCGTTTTGCTACAGACTGAGGTTTGTAGATTCCCCGGGTTCATACATGCGAACCTAACTGCAGTGTGATGCTGTTAGGGTGTAGCATTTTGAACAGGCAGTTAGGTCATAAGGAGGGAGTGCTCACGTATGAGACTAGTACCCTTGTAGAGGAGACTCCAGAAAGATCTTCATCACTCACTGTCATGTGAGGCCACAGTACAAAACATCAGTGCTGGCCGGCCTGAATACCCAAGTTCAGTCCTCCCCAGAAGCCGAGTAAAAAGCCAGAAGCTGTCACGGACTTCTTATAGTCCCCGCATGCTGACCACAAGATGGGAGGCAGACACAGGAGAGTTTCCCAGAAGTTCATGGCAAAGGCCGCAAAGAACAGCAGCAAAGTGCGATCCCGAGAGAGAAACCCTGCCTCAGGCGAAGGGGACAGGTGAGGACCCAAGACGCTGTCCTCTGACCTCCACACGCGCACACCTGCACCCTCACGTACACACAGACATGCACACACCTAGTTTAAAACTAAAACCACAAAACCACAACTGTGAGAGCCAGGAACCAACCATCACAAACACATTGTCTGCTTGTGCCTCGGCCTTGGCATGCTGTCCTCTGGGCCACTGAGGGATGTGTTTTTGTTGTTTCTCAGACACACAGCCTGGGGTGTCCTGTTACAACAGCATGGACGGTTTGATACAGTACCCTTTCTAGCCTAATCTACAGATGAGAAAACTAAGGCACGGGGGAAGTTGCTGGTCCGCAGCTGTAGGTACACAAGGGACTTGGGTAAGGTCAGCTCTAGACCAAGCTCCAGAGAGAAGCTGGTAACGTGTATATGCCTGGACTGAGGTTGGAGGGTGTCCTGCCCGGCTGCGGGGAGATGGCAGGAAAGCGTCCAGTCTTACTGGGACTGGGCCTGGAACGCCTCTCCCTCCACTAGCCCACGCCCTCCTGCTCTTCCCACATCTCCTTCAGCAGCGTGGAACAGGGTCTCCGAGTCTGTGGTGGCCAACACGGCGCTAGCTCCGTGGATCCCTCATGGACTAAACACAAGGAGCGTTTTGCAGAATCCCGGCCTGTCCGTGGCCTCGAAGGGATGCACAGGGTCTTTTGCTGAGGAGAGATGCGTCTTCATTTTTGCCTTCTCTGGCTTTTGGTGATTCCTCCCCCCACCTTCTCTTCTTTTGGCACCTCTGACTTTCCCATCTCCCTTTTTTTTTTTTCGTTTTCCTCCTTCACACCCAATTTCTTTCTTTCTTTTTTTTAATACCAATTTCTTTCTATTTTCCTTCTTGTCATGGATTGCGAGAGTTGTCTTAAACACATGCATGTATACAAATGCATGTATATATCTTCTGTAAAATTGCTAAAGTGTATCGTGTATATGTGTGTTTTCATCACACATATTATACAAACATATGTGTGTTTGGTACATATACACACATTATATATACATATTACGATATCCATGTGTGCAAATGCACTTATGCATAAGTAGACACATATACAGACATATAAAAATGGTTATATATCACATGTTTTTTTCAACCATGAATGTAGAGGTGACAGTGGTCACTTGACATAGCCATGTTAGTTTGTGTCAGTACATTCTATGATGTTCACACAATGCCATAATTACGTCACACGTCTCAGAACATACTACCATTGTCCACATCGTGTGTGTTTATAAAGATCAAGGTAATTATTCCTCTTGATGTATACTTCTGCTAAACATGCAGCAAATGCGGAAGGTCTGAGATGGAAGTCCTATGGAAACTCGAAGGGTTTGGCAAGGAAATCACAACTCCACAAAGCACGAGCTCATAGTGTTACGTGTCACTTGGGCTAGATTTCTTTTTTCCTGGTTCTAAGTTGCTGTGTGATGCTGGGGAAATTGTCTCATCTCTGTTTCTTCTACCTGGGGATGTTGTGATGCTCAAATAGGAGCTGGGTGATATGAAAGGTGCTAGCATGAGCTGCTATGGCAACGAGGTGGTGTCTTCTGGTCCCCCACCCCCACCCTATGGGAGACAGCGGCAGAAACAACTGCGGGCATGGCAGGGAATAGACGTGGGGGAGAGGGGCACTTCATAAAAAGGAGAGTGAGTTTTACATAACTCCTATTGGATTGCTCACCCTCACTGTCTAAGGGACTATTTCTCAATTTTCTTTTAACTCATGCCCAACCAAACGTTTGTCTAACCTTTAGTAATTTGTATAATTCAAACAAAACACATTTTTCCCTCTTCTTAAGTCTAACATTTTCTAACAGCAAGTTTGCTTTGCCAACCCCGCCCCCCAGGTGGAAACGAGTTTCTGCCCCATCCCTGGAGATGGAGACTTCATCCTGAATCTCTGTGAGGTCCCCATCCCTCTTACCCCGTTTCCCCTGCTGTGAGCTGAGCGCTGGGGAGTTCCTCAGTGTTCCTCAGCACCCACAGCCCTGTTGTGAGGCAGGGGAGTCACCAGTCCCCTCTGCTTGTTCCCCACTGGGTTCTGCCAGCAGGGGGTCCCTAGGTAAGAGAGTCCAGCTTCTCTTTGGGGAGTGTCTCCTGAAGATTTAGTGTGGTATTTTTTCTCACCCTCAGGAATCTGGCCACACGGCAGGGCTGCCTATCATGAGCCGTCTTGTTTGCTCACGACTTGCAGAGTCACAAGGGGTAAAGGACAGGCTTTGACTGTTCAGCCTTTTGGTGGGAGCAGGGAGCTGGGGGGGGGTCTTTTCCTTAGGAATCAGGGGTGCTCACAAACTCCATTCAGTGGAAGTACACACATGTGTATGTGGTAAAGGGAGGTACTTTTTGGGGTGACTTATTGGTGCCAGCACCACCTTCTAGATATCTTCTGAGCGGGTGATCACGCTGTTGGGAGGCGTGACTCTCCGTCTTGCAGATGAAGCCATCAGATGGTATTTAACTCTGCTCCTTTACCTCTCCCGAGGCTCTGCACCTGGGTCCACAGCCTTGAGAGCAAGGTGGGAATATGTGAAGAAAGAGGGGCAGCACGGCACACTTCTGGGGGTCTATGTCTTCTCTGTTGGTCGCTTTCTCTGTTGGTGGCTCTCTCTGTCAGAGTAGGTGAATTCGAGAAGCAGATGACAACAGTGGCTGACCCCGGCTCTGCCCTTCAGGTGTCTGGGGGGCCTTGGAGAGTTCTTTCTAGGGAGCTAGCCATTCAGGACGGGCTTCTTTCTTCCCATCCCTCCTGGGAATGCAGGGCTGTGAAGGTGGTTTAGGCGCTGAAGATTCCCCTCTTCTGACCCCAATACTCACAGGCTTGGTTCCTTGTCCTGGGATCCCCACACAGTGGCTACTGGTGAAAGCCCCAGGATGTAAGAGGAGGGAGTAATGTGTGTGTGGATTTTTTAGAGTCTGACTATGCCGGGCTCGAGTTTAGCTCTGTCCCTTTCCAACTATGTGGGTTCAGGCAAACCATTGCACAACTCTGTGCCTCGGTTTACTTACCTGGAAAGTGGGCTCACCTGGAAAGTGGGGTGAGGATCTTGTATACTGGTGGAGGGAGGCCCTGGCAGGAAGCCTGGCCCAGGACCGGGAATCCAGGGATGTTGGGTAGCTTTCCTCTTGGGAGAGAAGCATGCTCTGAAGACGGTCCTGCCATGAAAAGAGGTCTTGCCCTTCCAGAGGCGATTAATGGAGATTTACACATGTCACTAGCCTTGACCTTCACATAGAGAGCAAAACAAGGATGGAAGACACAGATGACTCTGGATCTGCAAGCCCTAGTTCTCAGTAGAGTCATGCTCAGAGCCAGTCTCACCAAGGGGTCCTCTGTAACGGGCTACACCCCGGGGATGGAGACTATTTCTCCTGCTGCCTCATTCTCTGTACTAGACCTGAAGTGAGTTAGAACCTGGTTGTTCCCAGGGTGACATGAAACCCTGTTCCCACCATCTAGCTACAGGGGTGGGAAGAGACAGTCAGGCTAGGGCTCCCTACTTGGCTGTCTGGAGTTAAGGGACAGAGCCTGCTGAGGTTCCATAGCCAAAGAAACAAAAACCTTCCAACTTCCCAACTGTGGAGAGACACTTCTCTGTTTGTTTTTAATCAAATTCCCCATGCTGACACTTGGGCTCCATTCAACCATTTAAATAGTTCCACTTGCAAATAAACACTTGGCCAAATGTTTGCTCTTATGTGTTTTCAATAGTAAATACCAGCTATATTGCTCATCTTTTTCTAGCACCCTGACTGGGCCACCCCTGGCTGTTCTGAGCTGAGTAGCCTTTCCAAAGATGGGTGGGAACCCCTTCCTGACCTCCCACCATGACAGCCAAGAGCAGTGGCCTCAGTCCCCAGTGACAAAAAGAGTCCCCTCCTACCCTGAAGGGCAAGCCAGCTTTCAGATCTTCTGTGGGATTTGCGCTGACATGCAGCAGGTCCCCAGGTCCCAAAAACGCATTTCTCCCTCCTGCTCTTGCCAGCCTCGCTCTCTCCTTCCACACACTTCACAGACCCTTCTGCAGTGACCAGGGCAGTCCAAGGAGAGAGCCAGAGATCACAGCTCCTGCTCACTGCAGCTTCTGATCCCACCGAACTTACTTTTAGGGAAGGGTTAAAGGTTGAGGGGTGGCGTGAAGGGTGAATGAGAGGAAAAGGGAAGGATTCAGCCTTCATGGCCCCAAGGGAAGCCTGTGATCTTAAGCTACACAAAATACAGCATCCACCCACCTGCACATATACATACTCACTAACATACCCCCCCCCCCACACACACAGTAGCCATGGTATTGACTAGCATTCCTTGCTTGCAAACAACAGACAATAATGGGTTGGTTACCTGAGGTGACAAGAGAATTCATTGGAGGAGCTTATGCTCTCTGGCTTTCTGCCTCATGTGATTCTCTCTCTGTGTCTCTCATCGTTCTCCTCCCCTCCCATTCCCCTCTCTACAATACTATCTACTCGAAGGCCTACATCAGAGGCTAAATCAATGGGGCTGTCTGGACTTGAACTTTTAGCCTTTAAATCTGCAAGCTTATTAAAACTATTTTCTACCTAGGTTTGGAAAGGATAGGAGTAGGAAGAAGGTATCCACAGCAGAAGCTACTGAGTGGCCTTACCCACATGTTGCCACTAGGAAGAATATTCTCTTATCATTTTGGGTGTGTGCGCGCACACACACAAACACGTGTATGAGCGTGTGTGCACAGGGGGAGGCCTGAGGATAACGTTGGGTATCTTTCTCAATTGGTCTCCCTCGCTTTTTTTTTTTTTTTTTTTTTTTAGTTATGATCTCATTGAATCTGAAGTCATCGACTGGGTTAGATTTGCTAGCCAGGGAGCTCCAGGGATTTCATCCCTCTGCCTCAGTGCTGGGACTACAGGTGCAGACCAACTTTTATGTGGGTGCTGGGATCCAAACTCAGGTCCTCACGCTTGCAAGGCAGGCACTTCACCAGCGGAGTCATGTCCCCAGCGTCTCTTTCCAGTTTTGCTCTCAGGACACTGTGCTCATGAATGAAGTTCTAGGGAGCTATGGTGTGGCTGGAATATTCTGAATATGTTCTTTCCCCGTGGGTAGAGGGAGGCACTTCGATGAGTGTTTTCTCGGAGCCTGAGCACATCGCTTGTCCAGTACGCTCTGGCTCACACTGAACATCACGTTTATAAGGTGCAATAGACTGAAGGGACGAGGCTCGTGTCTGCCTCCCTCATAGGGGCTGAAGGAACTTAGCCTCTCACACAGTCGTAGCCTTTCATGGCAATCCCCAGAAAGCTCAGCCCCTTCTAACAGAGTGTGGACTATAACCAGGATGCTACCAACAAGAGCCAATGGAATGGGGGCTGCATATGCCACCCCAACACATGCTACCAGCTCCATCATAATCGGTAGAGCAATTTAGCTGTTCTTTTTGCCTCTGGCTGCCCCTGTTCCTTGTTGTAGCAGTTATCTTCTCATTGCTGGGGCAAGACGCCCAAGCAGAAGCAGGTCACAGGAGGAGACAGTTTATTTCTGCAGATAGTTTTGAGAGGAAGTTTCACCATGGTGGGGAAAGCATGGCAGAGCAGGAAGCTGGCTCACATCACATGTCAGCAACAAGGAAACAGTCCAAGTAAGCTAGCTGTACTCAGCAGGACTGGACTACTAACCTCAAGCCCCCCCCCCCCCAGTGATGCACCTCCTCCAGCAGGGCTCTGCCTCCTAAAGGCTCCCCAACTTTCCCAAACTACCACCAGCTGGGAATCATGCATTCAAAACACATGAGGCCATGGGGAGGGGGACGCTTCACATTCAAACCCCCATGCTCATCTCATTCTAGCTACAATATATCGAATCCCTCCCCCAGTGTAGTTCTCAGTAAAGGGATAGCAGACAAATGTGTTTATACCTCTGCTCACATGTCACAAATCTCTCCTTCTAAAGACCATGAGCACTTCACGGCTCGGCCTCACTAGTGTTTCCGCTGACACCCAGACCAGTGTTCTGTGCACACAAATCAATTCAGAAAGCAGACCCCCAAGCCCAGTGCAAACCTGTGCCTCAGAGCATCATTCTTATGACCCCGAGACCAAGAGGCACATGTTAGAAAGGGGAAAACAAGAAGGCCAGAGAGCCTTGCTTCCTGCTATAGTTTGGGTGTTGAATGTCTCTGAAAGCCCATGTGTTAAAGCCTTAGACCCCGGGGTGCTGTTACAGAGAAGCAGTGGGTCCTTGGGAAGTGGGACCTAGTGGGAAGTCCTTAGGTCATTCAAGGTGTCCCTTCCATGGGGACCTTGATATATCAGTTTTCCTTCTGGCCATGGAGGAATCAGTTTGCTCTGTGATGTGCTCCTGCCATGACAGGTCCCTCACGACAGGTCTAAACTCATGACGTCAATCGAGCACAGACTGTAGCCTTTAAAATCTAACTTTTATATTAATAGATTACTGATCTCGGGTATTTTTTTTATAGTGACAGAAAGGTGACATGTGGAATTATTTATTTTTAAAATAGCCACAACATGTTTCCACAGGGATCCTAACTCAACTCCTGCCTCTCTCCAGGTGAAAAGGAGACCTTCCCCCCACAATTCTGTCAGAAGTGAACATTCCGTTGGCCAGTGGAATGTGAGCAGAAGGATTTTGGTGCTATTACATGATACTATCCTTGTTTACTTCCTTTCCACAAGAACCCGCAAGCTCCAGTTATGGCTGTTGCTTCAGCCGGGATAGTGTTGTACAGAGCTGCATGGCCATTCAATGTGAGCAAGAGAAATTAAGCCTTCGTCTTTGTAACTCACTGATATCTAGGATCATTTGTGATGTCAGCATGAGCTAGGAAAGGGGCCTAATTTGTAGCATCCATGATGGCCTCATGGTTCTGACAACCTAGTGTGGCTGCATCTCAAGCTGTCTTCTTATGAGAGAGACTGGGGGGTTCCTATTGCACTGGTCCATCCTTGATGGGCAGCTGTGGTGCCACTATCGAATGTTATGAAAACACCAGATCCATTCACTTTCCATTGCCATCCTTCACGCTGTCTCTCTAGATACCCTTCTATCAGCCCTAAACATTTTTCTACATGTCAGTGCTGGGATGGTTGTCAGGCAAGTGAAGCATCAAGGGACCTGACACCCTCAGACTTCTATAGCACAGAGCTGGTACTTCCATGGTAGAGAAAATGTGGCAGGAGCAGACAGATCTCCACATCAGCAGGGAGGAAGCAGAGCACTAGGCAGGACTGGACCATAACCCCTCAAGGTCCTTCCCTAGTAACACACTTCCTCCAGCAAGGCTCCACCTCCCAAAGGCTTCACAAACATCCCAAATTGCTATCAACTGGGGATTAAATATGAGGCTTAATCACAAACATGGGAAACAGAAGGGGAAATTTTATACTCAAACCACTATGCATCACTCAGCCATTTCCCCCTGATGAATTTATTTATTTATTTTTAAAATATTTATTTATTTGAGTGATTTAGAGAGAGAGAGAGAGAGAGAGAGAGAGAAGGAGAGAGAGAGACAGAATGAGACAAAAAGACAGGTAGAGAGAGAATAGGCATGCCAGGGTTTCTGGCTACTGCAAATCAACTCCAGATGCATATGCTACCTTAGGCATCTGGTTTACATGAATACTGAGGAATTGAACCTGGGTCTTTAGTGACTTAACCACAAAGCCATATTTCCAGTTTCCCTATTCCCTGATGAATTTAAATATTCCTCTGCTATTACAATGAGTGCTGCCAAGTAAATAGCTTAGGAAATGTATACTTGCAAACATTTCTAGGGGATAGACTTCTAGAGGTAAATGTTCTGCTAAAAGGGGCATGTTAGTCTTTGTGTGTGTGTGGTCTGTGTATGCATGTTCATATGTGTATACATGCATGGGGAGGCCAGAGGTTGACATCAGGTGTCTCCCTCTATCTCTCTCCGCGTTATCTTATTTTTATTTTAAATTTTGTTTATTTGTGAAGAGAGAAAGAATGAACCAACTCCAGACACATGCACCACTTTGTGCATCTGACTTTATATGGGTACTGGGGAGTGGAACTTTGTAAGCAAGCGCCTTTAACCACTGAGCAATCTCTCCAGCCCTTTCGCCTTAGTTTCTGAGCCGGGGTCTCTCACTGAACTCAAAGCTCACCAGCTTGGCTAGGCTAGCTACCCAGCAAGTTCCAGGGATCCTTCTGTCTCCACCTCCCAAGTTATTGACCAACTGAACCATCTCCCTAGCCCCATGAGTTAAATATTTGGAAGTGATGACCAAAATCACCCTTCAAGAGTTCTGCACCAATTCTTCTCCCCACCAAGAATGCTCTGCAGAGGAGCAATCGTAGATGATGCTACATTAGAGTCATCTATGGGTTTTCTTTAAGTAGCCATCTTTCCTGGTGCTTGTCATCCTTCTGAATTGGATTCGCATGCCTCCTTCCAGGGGTCTGCTATTGTACAAATGCAAACTATCTGGCTACTGTGTGTGTGTCTGTGTTTGTGCATGCGCACATGCTCTGCCTTTGGGTTGGCCTTTCCTCTACTGTGTCATCGATGCAGTGGGGATGGGGGTGGCATTGCCACTTGCTTTTCCTACGTGGCGTGTGTGGGACTCGGGAGCCAGGTCATTTGTAAGTTGATGCCATGGGTCAGTATTCCATGACTGCTCTCTCTTCCCTCCAAAGATTGGAACAGGGTCGTGGGTTCTCCACGACCTCAGGAGTGAGGGCTCTCAGCAACGTTTTCTCCAGTGGAAGACAGTTTGCCGAATCTCAGGTCTTTTTTTTTTCTTTTTCTTTTGTGGTGCTTGGGGATGGAACCTGGCACCTTGCACATCGTAGGTCAGCACTCTACTACTGAGCGACCCGCGGCCCTCTAGGTTTCTGAAGAAGGTGACCGGTGTGGACTAGTGTTAGGTTTCCTGGCAAGCAGGCAGACTGCTGGATGTGGGACCTCCCGAGCCTGCTGGCATCCAACTGTTGCTTCCTCCGGTGCCTTCCCTAACAATAGCAGGTTGATGTCCACTCCTATTCAACCACCTTCTCCATCATGAGCTGACAAACCATGGCCGTGGGTCAAACTGGCCTGCAGCCCCCTTTAGTGGTAAGGTTTTATTAGCACGCAATCATGCCTGTTTGTCTGAAAACTGTCCCTGATTGCCTCGTGCCTACGCAATAGTGTGGTACAGGGTGTGACATCCCAAACCTGAGCTAGTTAGTTTCTGGCCTGGTAGAGACAAAAGTGTGCCAACCATCTACTTGAAATATCTCTTAAGTTCATTTCTTTCTTCTTCCACATCTTAGTTTATCTCTTGCCCAGGCTGATTCAGTAGCCACCGGCTGGTTACAGCTGGAGTGAGCCTTCTGAAATACGTATGTAGGGAAGGCTTACATTTGTTCTGGTATGTGGTGCTGGGAGCAGCAAGCCCCCCAGGGCCCGCCCAGTCTGCAGTCATGTGCAGTCACCTGTACGGCCTCATCTGAGATACCGTGAGATACCGTGCACTTTTCTGAGCACGCTGCCTAGCATCCTCCCCTCCCAATTCCTCCATCCATGCCAGACTCCTTGTCTGGGGTCTTGTCACTTCTCCATTTTCTGCATCTTCTATGGTCTCCCCTAACTGCTCTGAGAACATGAGCACGCAAGTATTGCCCTGCCCCCTCAGCATCTATAGTGCCTGGTCCGTACAGACCCTAGAGACTTGCCTATTGAATGGCTGAGTGTTAATATTCTCCAAACTCTTGCTTTTTCTCTTGCTCTCAATCTCTGCACAGTCTTGTGGCATCTGCATGTTATGCCCTCCACTTTGCAGATGTGGTTAACTGAGGGTACAGAGCTGTTAAGTCATCTGCATAGGTTCACAGAGCCTTATGGGATTTGAACCCTGGAAGCGAGGCAGCCCAGTGGATCGCGAGCTCCAGCTCGCATGCTGATAATGAGCAAAGGAACAAATGAATGGATGAATCCAGCGAGATTCTGTGAAGCTAGGGCTGGAAAGGTAAATGCTATGTGACTTGATGGAGCCCGTTAGCAGATTTTATAAAGGGAAAACACAAGGATTCCAGGAGACCTGGCAGGAGCAGAGACAGTGGGGGAGTTGACAGCCTGCAGAGTTCAGGGAGAGTTTGAAGCAAGTGGAAAATCAGGTCATCCTGTGAATTTCTGGGAACACGTGATGATGTGGCAGGGTCGCAGTTAAAAAAAAACCAGGCCTGACCCTAAGGCAACAAGGCATAAACCTGAACATTTATGTCATGCCTCCTGTATAGCCCACATCACGGCAGAGCTGTACATACGCTGGCTCACTCAATGACACTGTCCCTGCTCTCTAAACACCCCTGATTCCATAATTTTTCACTGAGTAGCTATTCTATGCCAAGCTCGTACACTAGATGCCAGGAGAGCAAAGTCAATAGAAACCTAAGAGTTCCCAGAGTCACAGGAAGATGGATGAGTGGATAATTCTAACAACGTGTTCAGTACGGCCAGGCAGACTTAGAAGCATGAAGGTTATCTGGCTCTGCCAGAAGACGGGGAGGAAGAGTCCAAGGCAGCAGCCCTCAGCTTTCTTTCTGTCCCCTTTTACAAGTCAAGATCTTTTAGCTGCACATTGGGCACCAGCAGATAATCTGGTAGCCATGTCCTCGTGTTTTTCTACACTATAGGGTTACTATTTCTACTTCTACTTTTTTTTTCTGAGCCAAGCCCAACAGACTGGCATTTTTTTTTATGCGAGAGAGTGAGTGTGAGAGCGAGACAGAGAGAGAGAGAGAGAGAGAGAGAGAGAGAGAGAGAGAGAGAGAGAGAGAGAGAGGGAGAATTGGTGTGCCAGGGCCTCTAGCCATTGAAATTGAACTCCAGACATGCGTGACCTTGTGGGCTTGCATCACGTTGTGTGTCTGGCTTATGTGGGACCTGGAGAGTCAAATATGGGTCTTTAGGCTTTGCAGGCAAGCGCCTTAACCACTGAGCCATCTTTCCAGCCCTCCTCTACATTTTAAAAAATAATGTTATTTACTTATGTGTGTGTGTGTGTGTGTGTGAGAGAGAGAGAGAGAGAGAGAGAGAGAGAGGGATAAAGAGGCAAGCAGAAAGAGAGTATAAGTGCCAGGGCCTCCTGCCATGGCAAATGAACCCAGATGCATGTGCCACTTTGTGCATCTGGCTTTACGAGGGCACTGGGAAATCAAACCTGTGCCATTAGGCTTTGCAAGCAAGTGCCTTTAACTGCTGACCCATCTCTCCACCCCTAAATCAACATATTTTAAGCATGTGTTAGTATGATCAGACTTGATAGTATTTCTATTCTTTACTCCAAAAATCAACATTCTTGTGTTTCTAACAAGGCTCCCAGAAATCATTTCAGGGGGTTGACTCATGCTTGTTTGTCTTTTTTTTTTTTCATGGTTATCTCATGATGTCATGTTCTGTAAGAGTTTTAAGTCTAGTTGTGCCTTGTGGTACATACCTAAGTTGGATTGTGAAGGACGAATAGAAGTTCACAAGGTGGACAAGGCAGGAAAAGGCTTCTGGAGAGAAAGCACAGTACCGAGGGCATATTGAGAATGAATGACAGATGGGTGCCAGTCAGAAAGGGCCTTGCATGACATACTGTGTCTGAGTTTGATATTGTAAATTTATTGATTTTTTAAATAAAAGGTTGCACACATAGACCTCCTTTCCCCTGCCCTAATTCTGCCAAGGGTCCTCTTTGGTGGGGATATTGGTATTCATTGTGAGGACAAAGATGCCTCAGTCTCTACAGGGATGGGGGGAAACATGGTATCTCAGGCTATTCCCACCTACCCTGAGGCCCTTACAATCTTTCCACCGCCTCTTCTGCAATGTTCCATGAGCCTTGGTAGGCAAGATAGTTTGATTTTGTCCTGTGAAGCCACCAAGATTTAACAACATGTTTTATTTTTGTTTGTTAGTGTATATATGTTTGTGTATATATATATGCTACGCATAAATGATATATGGGTGTGTTCTTGCCACAGTGTGCATGTGGAGGTCAGATGACAATCTCTGGATGTTTTCTTCCCCTCCCACCTTCTTTTGAGATGTGGTCTGTCTTGTTGTTTTGTCTTGAGAGCTTATAGATTCTGCTCGCTTTGCCTCCCCTTGCGTAGGCATGCTGGGATTATGGATGCATGTGCCACTTTGTGTCTGGCTTTGTGTGGGCGTTGAAGAGGTTGGAATTCAGGTCAGCAGGCTTGCAAGAAAGGGCTGTCAACCACTGAGCCAGCTCCCCAGCCCCAACAAAATGTTTTTAGAGGAGATTTTTAAAGAGCAAGACAATATGATAGAAGAAGCAATGAGAGGTACTCTGAAAAACATGAGGCTATTATTAAAGTCCAGGTGGAGGGGCTAAAGCAATGGCTCAGCAGTCAAGGTACTTGCCAGCAAAGCTAATGTCGCAAGTTTGATTCCCCAGTCCCCATGTAAAGCCAGATGCACAAAGTGGCCCAGGTGTTTGGAGTTCATTTGCAGCATCTGGAGGCCCCTGGCATACCCATTCTCTCTGTTTCTGTTTCTGTCTCTCTCTCTCTCTGCTTGCAAATAAATAGAAATATTTACAAAAAATAAATAAATAAAATGCAGGTGAAAGTAATGAGGACCTGAGCCGAGGATCTAGAGAGGGGGGATAGAAAGTCGATTGAAAGGTCATATAGTCTCACCCTTTGGCACAACTGCTGCGAATAAGTGACTACTGTGTGCTCAGCCTCAAACAGGACACCTAAACCACCCACTCCAAGGCCCAGGAAATCTTGTGAAAGAGGGGGCGGAAAGAATGTAAGAGCAGAAGGATAGGGAGGAAGGCTGTGCAACACTGTCTTCTGGGTATGACACAGTCATTATACGATTGAACTCACAGCAGTTGTGGTTTCCTGCACAAGACAGCCTATCAACATATCACCTTCCCAGGGAGAAGGGTCCTGGAGACCCCACACCTCCCAGAGTAGCTAACAGTAGCTAGTGGTTGCTGGAAGACGGGGAGTTAGGCTCATCAGTGCAGTAGCCACTGGGAAGTTTCCCATTCCATGGTAAATAGCCTCCTACCATTATCATGATGCAATCCTAATTTAACTCCATGGGATGTAAAAATAGACGTGAATGTAAGATGAGAATGAATGAGGAATAAGGGGGCTAATGGGGGGATAGGAGAGGGCAATTGGGGGTAATAAGATCAAAATAAGTTATAAACATGTGTGAAAATGTCAAAAACAGAAAAAATGATTTAAAATAATAATTCTATAAAAGAAGTCTTACCCTTGAAAGATTGTCATGCCTAGTAACTGCCTACTTTTTGAAAAGCTTGGGTTACTAGGATCCCGACTGGAGGGTGGGATTATACACATATACAACTCACTCCCACACGCATGTGCACATACATCACCACAACTGCAGTCCTGGTCCAGTCTAAAGTAAGTGCATATGTGCTGTAGGTTGGAAGGGTGCAGGGGTGAAGTCAAAGTCAGCTAGAACAATGGCCAGAGAAATGATGTAGATTGATCTTTGCTGGGGAATGGATCACCCCCCCCCAAAGTTAGCAGTTTAAAACTATTTAGTATCTTAGTGATTTAGGGGATTAGGAACAGGGCATTGCTTGCTTGGATGACTTTAGCTTGGGAATCCCTTGTTAAGGCTTCAGTCAGGGTGAGTTCAAAGTTTTCATTCGGGGCCAGTGAATCCAGTTCCAGGGTGGCTCACTTGTGTGGCTGGCAAATTTATGCTGGCTGTCAGTAGGTCTCTTCCTCATCACAAAAGCCTCCCCCATGGGGCTACTTGAGATGTCACTGTGATAAAACAACCGCATCCCCCCTCACCGTGAGAAGTGATGCCAGGGGGTAGCCTGGGAAATCACAGTCACCATTGCCGTTCCCACAGGCCGTGCTGGTCTTCCTGGCTCACTGTGGGAGGGGATGGTACAAGGACGTGAACCAAGGAGGGAGGATTGAAGGCCTTAGGATAACTGTGGGCAAGCTGGGTAGTGTGGTACGAAGGTACCGTTTGGAGACAGGCTGCCGACATAACCTCAGCTTCCTCATTTATACAGAGGTGCTCACAGTGTGAACCCTGAAGGAGTGTGAAGGCCTCTTGAGAGGAGACCTGTAGAACGCTTTTGGGGAGACACACAGCATTGGAGCACAGTGCTATGTGCTGAGCGTGCCGAGGAAGACATCAGGAAGTCCATATTTCATCTGGATGGGAAGTTTCACCTTGAACCAGGCGGAGGCACTTTATAATAGCAGGCCAGCCTCACCCCACCCGGGGGCTGGAGAAATAAGCATTGTTGATCCTCTGCTCCTCCATGCCAGACGCTGTACAGTCATCACTTCTCTTCCTTCTCTCCATGATGCTGAGAAACGGAATCTATAAGCTACATTACTACAGAGGAAAACAAGGCTCAGAGAGGTGAAATACTTACAGTGGATATGCGGCTAGGGCTACAAGCCCAACATTGTCTGACCTTGACACATGAGATCAAAGCAAATAGGCTTATGTTGACCTACCTGGGCAATACGTAGTGTCTCTTTGCTACCTGCGGGGCCTGGCACATCCTCAGAGCTGGGGTATCATAGGTCTGAGGAAAAGAGACAGTAGATGACGAGAAGCGTGGACTCTCCTGCCTCTGCATGTCCCAGTGCCCTCGGTTCTGAGCTGATGAAGGGTCGTGTGTGTGTGGGGAGGGGGTGTGGGGGTGACCATACAACAGCTGCTGCTATGTCAAACTGAGGATTAGGGTGACAAGTCCTACAGGGCCCTCCGGTGCTGGATACGGGCCAGAGGTGCAGGGGGCCTGAGGCGTGGAGTACTGCTCCCAGGCCATTCTCGGAAAAGCGTTCGCACCAAGGCCACTCCAGGTGCCGTGCCAGGCCATCAATCCCTCACTCTTTGGAGCAGTGAGTTTATAAAGTAGCAATTAAATAAGAGCTCTGTAAGTGCTTCTGGGAACTGCCCTGAATGCATTTTCCAAACATAAATAACGGGGACCTCCACTCTGCGCGAAGCACACGGAGCGCCTGGGAGCAGAAAGGGAGCCCTGTTGTGCTAACGAGTTGGGCTACGTGCCCCTGGTGTGCATGCATGCTCTGGGTAGGTGGCAAGTCCATTTGTCTTCCCTGCCTGGGTGGCATGTCAGCCTGCCTGGACAGGTCATGGTGAAGGGATGGTGGTTGTAGCTGCCATTCCACCGGGAAGGCACAGTGCCCTCATTTCAGAGATAATGATAATGATGGCAGGAACGGCAGCAGTGAGAGTTTTGTTTTTCTGTCCATTAAGCACCTACTAAATACTATTGGCCAGAGATGCCCTCTCATTGGGAGGTTTGCAGACGTATCCAAGGTGACAAAGCTTGTCAGATGGTGGTGGGGTTGGGGAGGGAGGTATGGATGAGAACTCTTCAGGACCTCACATTTATTAGGCCCTTATTACATATCAGGGGCTGTTCTCTCTCTCTCTCTCTTTCTCCCTTCCTCCCTTCTTCCCTCCCTCCCTTCCTTCCTTCCTCCTTTCCTCCCTTCTTCCCTCTCTCCCTTCCTTCCCTCCTTCCTTCTTTCTCTTTCTTTCTTTCTTCCTTTTTTTTGTAGTAGGGTCTCACTCTAGCCCAGGCTGACCTGGAATTCACTATGGAGTCTCAGGGTGGCTTTGAATTCATGGCGATCCTCCTACCTCTGCCTCCCGAGTGCTGGGATTAAAGGTGTGCACCACCATGCCCGGCTTCTTTCTTTGTTTGGAGTATGTGTGTATTACATGTGCTACGGTGTGTCTGTGGTGTGTGTATAGTGTATGCATGTGTGTGTGTAAGTGTGTATGACTTTTGCGCATGAGTGTGACGGCCAGAAGAGGATGTCGGCTGTCCTCCTGTGTTCTTTCTTGACATGGAGTCTCTCGAGGAGCCTGGCGCTGCTGGTGTGTGTGTGTGTGTGTGTGTGTGTGTGTGTGTGACTGGCTGACCAGTGAGCCCCAGTGATTCTCCTATCTGCCCCCTGTCCAGGAATGAGGATGCAGGCCTGCATGGCCATGCCTGACTTTTTACACGGCTGCTGGGGATTGAACACAGATACTCCAGGTCTCTCATGCTTGCACCACAGGCCCCACTGAGCCACCTCCCAGCCCTAGGAACTGTTCTAAGAGTACATGAATGACCTTAATCAAGTCTCCCAGTTAAACTTATGAAATAGGCATTTTTATTATCCTATTTTCAGGGGAGAAACTGAGGCATGAAAAGCTAAGTCTCTTACGTAGAGTCACAGGTCCCAGCCTGACTGACCACACGGCCCTTGCCCTGCCCCTTCATTGTGCTACATCAGAGGGCCGAGGAGGAGCAGGGACCACCTTGTCTTCATTCTTTAGGTTGGATTATTGTCAATGTGTGTCTCAGCCCAAGAAAGAAGCACTTGGTCCGGTTCAGAGAACAGCACCTGGCTGCACCTGCCTGCCTGCCTGCCCTTCTCCTCTCAGGCAGCCTCTGCTCACGCCTCACATCTGGAGCCCGGGCTAAGTGTGCCCATTGCCCCTTCCCTGCCTGCCTGGTCCTCTACCAGCCGTGGGGTTCCACAGGTCATCCTGGCCTTGCTTTCCTACCTGATGCCTTTGGTCATGTTTTCTGGATATCCTTTTCCCACCTGTGCACCCAGGTAGGAGGGCCATTCACTGTTAGAGGCATTTCTTGGTGCCCTCTTCCATCCATCGCCACCATCCAGCTGAATTGGACACCTGCCTGTGAGCACCTCCACTGGAACTCCCTTATTCTGGTCCCACGAAATTTTGCTGCATGCCTTGGAATGCACAGCCCCTCATTTGGTACCCAGTACATGGCAGAGGTTCAGTAGCTATCAGTAGGTGGGTGGAGCCATTTATTTTTCCAGCAAGAATGGACACATCTGATCATGCATGGTGCTCGGCTCTGGCTGTGTCTATGTCTGCCCCATGCAGGAATGTGTGTAAGTCACAGGACTGACGGACCTAGTCCTGAGGCTCTGCCATTCATCTTGCTGTGTGACCTTGGCCAAGTCACTAACAGGAACACTTATCTCCTTTTTTTCTTTGTGTGTGTGTGTGCGTGCATTTATACACACATACACACACATATATATATATATATACACACATATATATACATACACACACACACACACACACCTCTGCTCACTTGTTGTGACCAGAATGGAATATTGAGTGTCCCCACTCTATCTCTCTTCTGCCTATTCTTATTTGAGCCAGAATTTCTTATTGATCATGGAGTCTGCTACTTTTTTTGTAAGCTCTGGTGATTCTGGGGTCTCTGCCTCCCTATAGGACTGGTGTTTGCAGAAGCGCACAGGCCACTCATGCTTGCACAAGAACTGCCCTTAACCACCGAGCCACCTACCCAGCCCAGAAAACATCAGGTCTTGCCGGCAGTTTACTTGCAAGATAAACGGTGAATAGAAGCAAAGGCCATTGGCACATGATGGATGGTGAATCAGTATTAACTCCCCTCCCTCTTCTTGCCTATGAAATGGGCTCTCAGGATAGTGGAGGACAGGGACAAGGAAGTGATACAATGAGAACCCTTCACAGCGTGTAACTCACTTCCCTCACGCGATGAAGGCAATGTCTTATTGCTTTCTGCAGAAAACTCAGCTCCAATAAAGATTTTTCCCTGTTGCATGGGCTTGGGAGCAAATGCTGGCCACCAACCCTGACGTGTCATCTCTGCATGCTGCCTTCCCAGCAGGAGTCTCACCAGAGAATCTCATCATCAAAACCCCATCAAGAATCCAGCCCCTGTTCATTCCTGAACGGGGAGCCAGTGATTTCCCTGTCTCGGACGGACTCCATCCAAGCTGCCAGTGATTAAGAAACTCATATATTTTCACACTCATTAAAAGAAACATGATGTTCACTCTTCCAAGAAAAGCCATCCTTGTTTGTAGACCCTGTAATATATTGGGAACGCCTCTTAATTGGCTTCTAGGACTTCGTGTCAGAAGTCAGACCCAAGTTTGTTTATTGACACAAGGAAAAAAATAAGACGTCGTATAATTAGTTGAGTGACTGACTCTAAATTCAGTAACTCCCATTGGTATGTGGCCTTGTCAGGGTTTAAGATTCCATTCTGGGTTATGAAAGAGGCCGGGTCCAGGTAGGCCAGACGCGGTCACACTGCATCATAGCTATTGTACAAATGGGCTCAGTGTCCTGTTTGTGTTCAGCTGGAAAACTTTTACATGTTTGATTTTTATGCAAGTCAATTAACTTGTTTTTTATAACTGTAAGGGCTTGCTTTGCAAATAAGATTACTTACCACTATAAATTATGGGAACATAGGGGCCTATTCAGACAAAATGTTACACGCCCCTAACCTGTGCACCAGGCTGCAGGCTGGTCTTCTGCAGGGGGGACAGCGAGGTAAATGGGACTGACAGGCAGGGAGGTGTAGGAGGAGGGAGGGCTTGTTTGGGTGCATTGTGAAGGGCCCTTCTAAGTAAGATGCATGCAAGGGGAGTGTGGGGAAGCTGGGGAGCAGAGAGCAGGAGTGAATGAGAATTCCTTGTTCTGTGCTCAGCCCCCCCCAACCCCAACTCTCCCAGGTGGCACAGAGCTCTTTCTTTGCAGGGCAACATAGGAATCTTGTCTGGGGTTTTCTCTGTCTTCCTCCTCCTTCTCTTCCACTTGTATTTGCTTCTTTGTGACAGAACATCTTCCTGAAGTTTGAAAGTTGGGGCATGGCTAAGTCTGGGCTTTATCATCCCCCATAATTTTTGTCACTCTTCTTGCAACAGTGGCCTCATTCCTGTCCATCCACTGGGTGACACTTCCCCAGTACAGATGGAAGGGGTAAGGGCAGGTCATGGGGAGAGGAAAAGGCACCCATTTTCCTATAGGTCTGTTCCACGGGGGCCAGGGGCAGGGATGAGAGGGAGAGTGTCTTTGTCCTGTCTGGTCTTAGGGGAGGGCCGTGAGTGTTGGAGCTCTTATTTCCTAGGCCTGTTGTGAACTTGGACGTGTTTCTTCCTGCTGTGCATCTCAAGGTTTTTCTCATCTGTGAAGTGGGAAGCTATCCCAGTCTTGATGCCTCCAAGGGATGTGTTGTCACATGCCATCTTCAACAAGGTGATTGTGCCTCCCAGCCAGTATCCAGAGCCACTGCAGTGATAACATTTAGAAGGTGGAAACTGGCAGCTTGAAGTTCCAGGCCAACGATGCTGCTTGACTTCCTTCAAGGAGATCAGCCCTGATCTCCAGCTATGAAGTATCTGGTCCAGGCTGCCCATCTCATTGAGATGGAGAAATTCTGCTTCTCCAAGACACATGGGGGAAAAGAAGAACTTCTGGGAGCGGATGTGTGCTTGAGACAGGATTTGACTTCCTAAAGAATCACACTAAGGGGCTGGAGAAATGCCTCAGCAATTAAGGTACTTGCTTGCAAAGCCTAATGGCCTGGGTTCAATTCCCCAGTACCCATGTATAGCCAGATTCACAAGTTGGCACATGCGTCTGGAGTTCATTTGCAGCAGCAAGAGGCTCTGTCATGCCCATTCTCTCTTTGTCTCTTTCTCTCTCCCTGCTTTTACATAAATAAATAAATAAATAAATAATATTTTTAAAAGAATCACACTGAGTCCCTCAGGACTCGAAGGAGCCGATTCCGTAGCAGTGACACCATTCTTGCCACACCAATGGGACGTTGCTGCTGGCAGCGCTTTGTGAGGCCCGTGATACCATCAGTGCCCGCAGCACGTCTGTGAGGAAAGTCCAATAAGAATTAGCACTGAGCATAGCTGGGGATGTGGCTCAACTACTAGAGTACTTTGCCTAGCATGCCCGAGGTCTGGGGTTCAAACCTCAAAAACATAGAAACTGGGCATGGTGGTGCAAACCTGTACTCTTAGCACTCTAGAGGTAAAAGTAGGAGAATATGAAGTTCACAGTTATTCTTCGTTGCACAGAGAATTCAAGACCAGCTTGGGCTAAAGACCATGTCTCAAATAAATAAATAAATGAATAAATAAATAAATAAATAAAATTAGGACTGTGTTACTCCCCTTCTGCTGACCGAAAAGCTAGTGCTTACAGATATGAGATTGATAGTCTGGCATCACATAACAAAGCCTTGAAGCACTGGGACTTCCATGCACTTTGTGAAGGAATCTGGATCCATGGCATATTGTCATGCATCCAGCTGATTGGCATCAAAGTCAAACGCCATTGTTGAAACCTGGTAGGTACAATCCAGGTCTGTCATTTCAGCTACTTGGAAGGATGAGGCAGGAGGATTGGAAGCTCAAGGCCTATCTAGGCTATAGGGTGAGTTCTAGACTAGCCTGGCAACATAGTAGGACTCTTTATCTTAAAATAAAAACTACAAGAATTGCTGCTGGGTGTGATGGCGCACACCTTTAATCCCAGAACTGGGGAGGCAGAGGTAGGAGGATCACCATGAGTTTGAGTCCAGTCTGGGACTACAGAGTGAATTCCAGGTCATCCTGGGCTAGCATGAGACCCCACCTCCAAAAAAAAAAAACAACCAAAAAACAACTATAAGAAGAGCTGGGGACATTCCTCAGTGGTGGGGCATTTGCCTAGTGGGTGAATGGTGCTGGGCTGTAGCCCCAGCACTGCAAACAGAAGGCCCTTGTGGAGCAGAGCTTCCCTAAGTGAGGCCAGTCTTCTTGAGAACTTGTAGTTCCTCCACTCACCTTGAGACCTTGTACCGCCTCTCACTGGGCCGCAGGTCACTGATTCTGCCTGCCACCATTGTTGAGTGGGAGGCTCTTTAAGGGGAAGGACCATGTCTTAATCACCTTGGCAGGCTGTACTTTCCTGATCTGAAATATAGGATAATGACTCTGACCTCACTTCACAGCCATCACTCAAGTACTGAGGGACACTTGGATGGGATAAGAATGGAGCTTTTTCTAGAACCCGAGCCTCTGCACCTTGCCCCTTCATCTTTCCCCCTTGTTTGTTTGATGTCACTTTCAGGTGTCAATTGGCAGAGATCACAAAAGGTATGTGGAGAGCATGACTGGAGTCTTTGAACCTGGAGGATTTTTATTTTATGTTGTTCAATAATGTCCACAGATAGCCCAGCTTAAGGACTGTGGATGTCAAGAATTGATCTTCAAGAACCCATTTTTGTGAGCACTAGAAACTAGTGGTGAGATTTCAACTTGAAAATAATTTTCTGTTCTGGCTCCTAAGATCATCAGAGGATCAAATGTCCCCACAGAGATGAAACATCAGGCTGCCACTTGGCAGACCCAAGTCTTACAGAACAGTGTGCGTCTGGCCTTGCTGCTTGGCCATGACAAGATGAAAAGCTGACCTGATGTTTTCTCCTCTGTGCTGCTCAGGATGTGAGTCCATTGGACAGAGACTTCAGGAAACTCATCTCTCGACTCACATCTTGGCTACAGTTTTCTCCAGGTCTGAGTCCAGCGTTGTTGCACAATCGGTTCCATTCCAGAGGTTGGGGCGGGGGGAGGGCATGCAAGCCAAAAGCTTTGTTCTCTGGGACATGGGCAGGTTTGATGGCATGCTTCATTCATTCATTCATTCATTCATTCATCCATCCATCAATCCATCCATCCATCCATCCTACAAATCTATTTTTTTAGGATTTTCCATGCAAAGAGCTGTACGATCCTGGGTAGAGTCACCTCTATGAGTCTCAGTTTCTGTTCTATAAACAGTAATGATAAATCTTGCTTTATGAGGTTTAGCGTCTACCTTTAAGCATATGGTACGTATTCAAGAAATGACTGTTGCTGTTACTAGATTCTAACAAGCTGTGGATCTTATAGTAGCAGCCAAAGTATAAAAGGATTAAATGCATCATTCCAAGGTGAGGGTGTGGCTCTATTGTACAGTGCCTGCCTAGCATGCACAAGACCCTGGGTTCCATCCTCAGTTATATATAAAGCCAGCTGTGGAGGTTCATGTCTGTAATCCTAGCACTTGCATGGAGAAGGCAGGAGGATCAGAAGAAGTTCAGGCCATTGTTAAGTACATAGTGGGCTTGAAGCCAGCCTGGGATACATGAGACTTTGTCCAAACAAACAAACAAACAAACAAACAAACAAACAAACAAACAATCAGTTCAGCAACAATAGAAACTAGCATTTTCTTTGCCCCAGTACATGTTAATGACTCAAAGCATAGCTACTGTTAATGAAGTACTCCCCAGAGAGGTAAGACATGAATGAGCTCCAGTAAGGAGTATCTTACATCTCAGCTGCCTGGAATCAAGATTAAGGTCTACCCTTGCCTCCAGTGCAATTCTAACTCCTCCTCCTCTTCTCCCCCTTCTCTCTCTCTCTTTTTGAGGCAGGGTCTGGTTATGTAGCCCTGGCTGGCCTGACGCCATGTAGCTAGAATATCATCACACTTGTGTTAATCCTCTTGCCACAGCCTCCAGAGTGCTGGGATCACAGACACGCGGCTTAATTCTTATCTTCTCATTTTTGAGTTGGAGAAACTGGAAATGAGTGAGATGAACAGTCTTACACTCATGAACAAACACTAGTAATACTTCCTTTTCACAAGCAAATAAACTTAGGAACAGAAAGATACTTTAAATCTCTCTCACTGGCACACCATCAGTCAGCAGGGTCTCCAATGAGATGCAGGTATCTTGGCTCCAGAGACTGGAGTTGTAACTCTAGATTTAATGGAAGCAGAAGCCAGAGTGGGAAGAATATTGGATTTGGAGTTAGTTCAACACGTCTTCTGATCTCTGCTCCAGCCCAGACTATCTTGAGAGCCTGGAAAATGTACTTAGCCTCCTGAGCTTGGGTTTTGTTATCTGGGAGCTGGAAATGGTGGTGATACCCATCTCATAGGATGCTTGGAAGAGTGAGAAATGATATGTGTGGTTCTAAAGATAGTGTTAATTCTACCTTAGATCATCTCAGTCTCGTAAACATCACAAGAACTTTTGCAAACATGACTGTAAGGGCTTTGCTTAGATGTTACATGAGGTAACAAGGGAGAGGTTTTTAACTCCAATTTACAGGCAAAAAGCAGGTGAGAGAAGAAGAGAAGGGTGAAGGGAACTCTTTAAAACCCTTCAATGTATTCAATAATTATTCTCCAATTTAGTCAATGAATGTCAGTTAAATATGTTATGTTTATATTAACTGATGTTGGTTATTCAACCAATACCAGTTAAGCAGCATCACGTAGTGAGGAGCATGAGGACTGCTCTTGTTTCTCTGGATGGAGAATTGCTCAGAGAGATTATGTAAGTTTGCACATGGTCCTATAACCAGTCATGAACAATGTTACAATTTAAACCATGGTATGCTTGGCCCCAAGGCAAGCTCATTGGGAGTGATCTATCCTCAGGACTCAGAGATGGCAAAAGGCAAAAGCCAAGAAAGACACCAACTCTAGACTTCTGGGCCCAGATCCCAGTCCCTTTCAGCCTACCAGTGGGTTAGCCCTTCAAATGAGTTAGAGTCTAAATTCTAAGAAAGCATTGACCAAGGTAAAAGACATGAAGCAACCAGAACCCCAGGGGCAGGAAATACCACCTTTCTTGATTAAGTCTGGGAAATCTGCCCATTATGGATAAGATTTTCTGTCTACAGGAACCCAGACTCCCCAGGAATCACCCCCCCAACTCCCCAAGACATAGACTAACCCTATCTACCATTCAAAGTGATTTGGAGGGGGGACTTAACTAAAGAGATTTAAGGTTCCGAGATAATCTATGCAAAGACTTGCTAACTGTGGAATGAGTAGTCTACCACAAGAACCTGTGAGTAGGAGGTGTGTGGTTTCATGAGAAACACAGTCACCAGGTGGACATGGGTCTGAGGAAGAGCAAATAGCCTGAGCCAGAGAGATGCCATCAACCTGCTCATATTTCATCATCTTCATCTAAATAGGATAACAATGCTCCCCCCCGTTGCCATACAGAATTGGTGGAAAATTCAAAGACATAATGGAGGACTCAACTGAATTGTACATACTCTGATATTCTTAAGGAAAAATCATGGAGACCAGGACAAAATAATGAATGAAAAATGTTTTTCTCTATCCTACCACAATCCAAAGAAGAGACATGCAGAACCCAACAGGTTTGGACAATGTGGTCACTAGTAGAACGCAGCGTGTTCTGCTCATGGTGTCGCTCATCGGGCCACACGTTACGAACACGATGGTAATGATAATAAAATACCATGTTGTTTACAACACACATCCACATACGGTTCTCATTTTCAACTCCGAGTCAATCGTGGACTCTCTTACTTTCTGACCTTTGCTCAATGTTTTTACTGCTGCTTGGAGCATCTCCCCACTTTCCTTGCCAGACTCACTATTTATCCTTCAATATCAATTTAGGTATCTCTTTCTCAAGGAAATAATTCTTGATCTACTCTACTGCCAATCTGGGCAAAGAGCTCTCCTGAGTGCCTTACTGATTCCATAGCTTGCGCTGCAATGTTGTTTGTCTGCGTCTTCCCGGTTTTTGTTTGTTTGTTTTAGAAAGAGAGAGAGAGAAAATTGGCATGCCAGGGTCTCAGCCACTGCAATCAAACTCCAGATGCTTGCACCACCTAGAGGGCATGTGTGACCTTGCGCTTGCCTCATCTTTGTACTTCTGGCTTATGTGGGATCTGGAGAGTCAAACATGGGTCCTTAGGCTTTGCAGGCACTAAGCTATCTCTCCAGCCCTCTTCCTGTTCTTATTCCATGAGATCTGGGGTTGGTTGTTGGTCACCTTTGGAAACCCGGGGGTAGGAAAGGTGCCTGATGAGCAGTGCTGCATGTAGAAACTAATAAAAGAACAAATTTCATCTTCATGGCAATTGTTCCAATAAGATAGAACTAGTGGAGAATGTTCCAGGACAGCTCCACCTCAGATGAGGGAACCAAGGTCCAAAAATTAAGTAAATGTCATGAAGGCATCCTGCTCATTGGTAGCAGAGCTGAACTAGACACAGTCCTCTGCTTGATCCAACCTGTTCTTTCTGCTCGAGTTTGTGGTCTTCAGGTAGCCTCAGGATGACGTTGGATGTGTAGGTAGCTTTGTAGTGGGGTGGGAATGCACTGGGGAGTGGTCAAGGTTATTTAGTTGAAAGAACTTGAGAGATATCCTTGATATGATCCGTCTCCTTTTACCACCCATAGTAATCATTCAATCCATTGGTTTAATGTCCCAGGAAGCTTTTGCATCCATTTCTACCTCTCCATCCCTGATTCTTCCATGATGAAGGGCCCCCATATCTTGACCCCACACCTTGAAGAGTTTTTATGAATTTATCTCTTCTCCCCTGATCTGTCTCCTATACAACTTACAGAATGCTCCCATGGCTTCCCATCTACCCTCTGTGGTTGACATGAGAGTCCTCTTTTAAAAAATATTTTACTTGAGCCAGGCATGGTGGTGCATGCCTTTAATTCCAGCACCTGGGAGGCAGAGGTAGGAGGATCACTGTGAGTTCGAGGCCAGCCTGAGACTACATAGTGAATTCTAGGTCAGCCTGAACTAGACTGAGACCCTACCTCGAAAAACCAAAAAAAAATTTTTTTTTAAAATTTATCTATTAGAGGAGAGAGAGAGGCAGAGGCAGATAGACAAATAAATAGAGAGAGAATGGACATGCCAGGGCCTCCTAACCATTGTAAGTGAACTCCAGATTCAGGCACCACCTTGTGCATCTGGCTTTATGTGGGTCTGAGGAATTGAACCTGGGTCCTTTGGCTTTTCAGGAAAGTGCCTTAACTGTTAAGCCATCTTGCCATCCCTGAGAGTCCTCTTTAATTGAGCATCTTAATGTCTCCCAATGGCCTAGGAAATAGACTCTAAATTCCTACACATGGACTACAAAGCCCTTCATTCCATGTGATTGACCTGTGCCTTAGTTTTGGTTTTTTTTTTCATTTTTGTCATCATTCCAGGCTCATGTTCACTGTTGCAGTAGCCTTGAGTCATATGGAAGTCCCAGTTCATACCAAGCTAATTCAGTCTTCCCAGCCTGTATTCATGTTATTCCCTCTACTAGGAAGACCTCTTCTCTTTTCCTATGCTTTCTCTTCCTAACACACTATTACTCATCCTTCATGTTAGTGAAACTCTTGGGATGGACCAAAAGCTCATTTAGAAATATTTGCCCATCTCAAGGTCAAAATCCATTTCTGGTGCATCTTCATACCTACATTTCGATTAGTATGTACTTGACAGACGTATGTTGACTTAGACTGTACTAGGAATTGTGATTTGATCCCTATACTACCTGTGTGTTTTGAATGCAATACTTCCTGACTTTGGCTCTGAACAGGCACATGCTGTTGTAGGTTTCGTGTTCTCTACTATAGACTGGGAGTACATGGAGAAACATGCTACACCATCTTTAAGGTCTCCCCCAAGTTCTGAATGACAATTCCTGATGGATTCCCCTGGCACAATTTTATTTCCTTGTAATATGGTATAGTATGTGATTTTGTTGTTGTTGTGAATAACCGATTTCTGTTTTCTTAGAAGAATAATCTTGGCCTATTTGGAGACTCAGTTTCTTTATCTCAAAAAGAAGACCCAGTTGGGCCGAAGAGATAGCTCAGCAGTTAAGTGAGCTTTCTGCGTGAGCATGAGGGCCTGAAGGGACCTGAAACCACCTGAGTTTGGATCTGCAGATCCCATGTAGACAGCTGGGTGTGAGCATGTGTGCCTGGAACACCAGTAAGCAAAGGCAGACAGGGAATTTTCCGAGTTTTCCAACAAGTAGCAAGCTATGGTATCAGCGAGAGACAAGTGGCTCAGATAGGGACAGGTGGAGGAACGATGGAGTGGGACAGTGGACGTTCTTTTTGGGTTACTGCAGGTGAGTACTCCCCATGTAAGAGCCTGGGGTGCTTCAAGTGTATACACATGTGCGTGCACCACAGCACACCCATTCCCCCCATACCACATACACACACCATATGATATACACATAACCAAAAATAACTAAATGAAAGAAAGAAAAGAAGGAAGGAAGGAAGAAGGGAGGGAAAGGTAGCAATACCAAGGCTGTCCTTGGGTTGACTGAAGGATCAGTTGAGGTGCTGTGTGTTTTGTGGAGACATTCACCTCAGGATAACTGACCTGTCTGTCTCCCATGAGAAGGAATCACATGGGCAAGGGGGCTGAGTATCTCACAGGTGATGCATGGATTCTGTGAGCTCAACTTACAGGGACTGGACCCAGCTTTCCCTCAAAGCCTAGAAACATTTGGCTATCCTTAGTCCTAGCACACCAGTCAGAGGCTGTCAGAGGTAGTCAGAGGCTCTAAGCAAGCATTTCTGGTCCCCATGCCTGGGGACAGCTTGTCTGGTACCTCCATGAACTTTGATTCTCTGGCTTGGTCTCTGTCCTAGAAAGAATTGTTTGATTTGCTGGGTTGAGGGAAGATTCTCTAACATTGTCATAAATTGTATTTTGTAATTCTCCCCACCCCTGCCCACAAGTACATGATGTTACATGGTTAGAACAGATCCCTGTCATGGCTCTGTCTCTCCCTGCCACCTTTATTTATTTATGAGAAAGACAGAATGGGCATATCAGGGCCTCCAGCCACTGCAAACAAACTCCAGACACATGTGCTACCTTGTGCATCTGGCTTACATGGGACATGGGTAATCAAATCTGGGTCCTTTGGCTTTGCAGACAAGCATGTGAACACCTTTTTAATGTGTGTGCATGGTACGTACTGTATGAATGTGTGTGCAGATGTGGGAACCCCAAGTGAACATTTGTGGAGGCCAGAAGAGAACTTGAGTATCTGTTTCTTAACATTCATCCTTGAGACAGGGTCTCTGGGGCTGCTGTCCTCAATAAGCCCTCGCGATTCTCTGGTCTCCACTCTCCACAGACTGGGCTTACAGATTGCATGGCCACGCCCAGCTGGGGAGGAGGGGTGGGGCACTACCCTGCACCCTGTGGATTCTGAGGAGTAAAACTTGGTGGTTTCTGACTGGGGGGCCCCTCATGCTCAGCAGCAAGCCCTCAGCTTCTGAGTTTCCTCTTCTTATTTATTCCTTTTCTTTACCCTCCATAAATGACCAACTGTCTATTACTTATGTGCCCACGTGTGGTAGGCATGCTAGCCCTTACATTTCTTACCCGTTTTTATCTATGTAGCTATTCTGCAGAAGAGACAATGCTGCTGCTGCTACCCAAGTGAGAGGGCAGGGGAGGCTACGAGCACCAGAGCCTATAAGCCAGAACACCTGGGGGAATCTCACATCTGCCGGTTGCCAGTGGTGTCACCTCCAGTCTCTGCCGTGTGCCTTCATCCCCTCCTGATCTCGTGAGGAGTGAGTTAAAGTGGGTTTAGTGCTTGGCACTTTATCCATGTTTTATAAATGACAGCTGCTGTTACTGATTTTGCCCATGAACAAACAGCTGGAAAGGGAGGAGTTTTAAGTTTTTGGGCCCTATGCACCTCCTGCCATGGGCTAAGTGCTCAGAAGACGGACGAATGGAAGGGCTTGGGTGACCATGGTCTTCCTGCCGTTGGGGTGGGTGACTAATGGGGTTATAGCTACTCTCAGGGATTACTGTCTCTCTCATTCCAAAATTTGAGCTCTTTCTGCCCACCATGCTGTCCTGATTCCAGGCTTGGCTGACCTCCATAGCCTCTGGAAGGTCACATCCCAAAACAGTCAATCAAGGAGTAGCAGCAGCCTGTCTCTGAGAGCCAGATTATAGCTTGGCCTGCCAGCAAGGATGCAGCCGATACTGTGGTCCTCTGGGGGAACTCCTGATGCTCAGAGCCTTGTTGACCATAGAAAGATCTCAGTGGCATTTCGTGGGGGTAGTACAGCCTAATGGGCACATTCTTTAAAGAAGGGTCCATTCAGAGATGAAGAAAGAAGATAGCCATATTGAACTTTTATTAAGGTTACTTTTAGGGGCTGGGAAGATTGCTCAGTGGTTAAAGTCACCTCCTTGCAAATCCTACCAGCCTGGGTTCAATTTCCCAGTACCTACATAAAGTCAGATGCACAAAGTGGTGCATGTGTCTGGAGTTCATTTGCAGTCTCTCTCTCTCTCTCTCTCTCTCTCACACACACACACACACATGAATACTTATTTTAAAAGTTAAAAAGCGATTTTAGAATGGGTGTGGTGGTACACACCTGTTTATCCCAGTACCTGGATAGGCAGACAAAACAGGAGGATCATGAGTTCAAGGCCAGGCTAGATTATATAAGTAAAATCCTGTGTCAAGTAGCCATCCCTTCTCAAGGCAGTCATTGTATTACTGGGAAGACAGCAGTGCCATTAGGACCTAGTCTTGGTTCCCACATTCAGCAGCTTGGTGACTTTGGGCAAGTCTCTTCCCCTCTCTGCATCTTGGTTTCCTCACCTCGAATGAAGCAATGACCTGAGCAGATGACAGTCCCCTTGCTCTAATGTCTTGCAAGTCATCTACAACTACACCCTAGCTTCTCCTGGTATAAATAGACAGGATTCCTCACTGTCCCATCTTTGACAGAGCCTGCTCCTCTCAGGAGGGTTGTGTCTCCTTGTGCGGAAGAGCACCCCTGCCTGGTGCTTTCCTGAGAGACACTCAAGGGACCTCTGGGGTTCTATCGCTCACCTGTCTGTGTGTGGGGGCGGGGACAGCTTGAGTGCTCTTTGGAGAAGAGTGTGTTATTAATAACAGACTTGTGTTTTCTCAGGGTTTAGATCTTAGGATGTCATTAATATTATCAGTCAGTCACACAGCTGGGACAAGGCAGAACAAAGAGCTTAACTCAAACTTCAAAGTCTATGTCTTTAACAACCCCATATTACCTTTGTCTTTTTTTTTCAAAGTGTCTTTAAGTTGAAATTAGATTTAACCACTGCTCATTAAACAACCCAACAAATGTTATTTGGATGTGATTTGAGAAGAAAAAATAGAATATCCTTTCCTACTCAGTCACACAATTACTTACTCACCACATGTTGATTGACTGCCTGCTACATGTTAAGCATCATTTTGGATGATATGGTTGGAAATTAAAATCAACATGGCAGCTGCTCTCAAAGGACTTTGACAGCCAGATGCAGCCAGATAATGGGTGGTGACGTGTAGTCCTGGTTGTCAAGTTGGCTGGACTAAGAAGTGCCTGGTGATGGGTGAAACACACCTCTCTGGGGTGTCTGTGTGTGTGTGTGGGGGGGGCTTCCAGAGACAATTAACATGTGGGACAGTGATGTGGGGAGTGAGACTTGCCATGATTATAGGCAGCACCGCCCAGTGTGTTGTCAGCCTGGGAGGAAGCAGTGAGCATGCGTCTGCAAGCCCCTTTCCTTCTGAGTGTGTGCGTGGACAGCTGCCGTCACCATCTGCTGACATCGCACTCCGGTTTCTTTGGCCTTTCAACATGGACTCAACATCTCCAGGGAGGCTCCGGGCCCTCCATGTTAGATTTGGGGCTGCAGAGGCGTCTGGCTTTTTGGATCGGGCAACTACGACATTCTGTGCCTCTGTAGTATGCACGCGGCCTTTGTCGAACTAACTAGCTCCTGCCATGTGGCCAATCCAAGAACCCTCTTTTTCATAATATATACATCTATTCTATTGGTTCTGTTCCTCTAGAAAACCCTGACTAGTGCATGGGTCCATACACATTTGGTGCCATTTGATAAACACTGGACCAACCTGATAACCTGGTGGAGGTAGTAGACAGCCCTGCTGAGAGCATGGGCTTTGAATGCTGGTTTCGTACCACTAACTCCTTAGAAGTGCTAGACAACTCACTCAATCTCTGTGAAGCAATCCCATAGCCACAGTCCTACCACATAGGATCTCTGTTAGAGTGGAAATGATAGGTTACACACAAAGTACCCAGGACAGTGCTTTTCACATATGGTCACTTAATATCTATTTATTATTTATTATTATGGTTGATACCATGTGAACTTGGCCCTGATGTATGAATAGAACTTTCCTGGTTTGGGATGGTGAGACAGGAGGCACTTCAGGAAGAGCAAAGGATACAAGTCAAATTCAGCGGTACCAGAGGGCTGGCAACTTCAGGCAGCTGTAAGTTGGTATGGCTGGCTGATGGAGTGGAGTAGAGCAGAAAATGATCGTGGATGGTAGTAGTAGGTAAATTGGACTCCTGGATTGCAAAGGACTTTAGGTACCATGCTAAGGAATCCAGTCGTGGCTCTGTCACAGTGGAAGCTCTGGAAGTTAGGAGTGTGTGCTGGGAAGTGGTGACTTCAGTGGCAATGTCGAGGATGGCAAAGCTAAGGTGAAGAAATGGGCTACGAGGACATTGGGAAGGCCAAGGCAAGAGATGGCAAGGGATGTGGCCTCAGCGTAAAGCAGGAGGAGGAGGAGGAGAGGGAATCAGAGGAGGCTCTAGAGTTATAGGCAGATGCTTGTGAAGAGAGGTGCTGACAGGAGGTGGGTCAGACACATGTATTTGGATTATATATCTGAGTACCTGACAGGCCCATTATTTGAGAATGAGAAAACGGAAATCACTTGAAGGTTTAAGGATAGTGCTAGAGCCAGGTATGGTGGTGCACACCTCTACTCGCAGTATTTGGGAAGCTGAGGCAGTAGGATTACTGCCAGTTTGAAGTCAACACGGGCTACATAATGAAACTGTTCCTCAACACACACACCCAGAATAGAGCTACAGTTCAGCTTTGGACATGTACTGGAAGAGGTTGGCTCTATAGGTGTGAAATTGAGGAAAGGATGTCTGGCCTGGGGCAGAAATCTGGATGCTGCGCATCTAAAAGTGATGGCTCCCTAAGTGGGGGTGAGGGGCTAGAGTTTCTTTCGGGGGCAGAAGATTTGATAGGAGGTAGGCAGAAAGCTGGCCAGCACTTTGAGGAGTACTCATCTCCAGAGTCTAGTCAAACAGAGGAGTGGCTCTGAGCATGCCCAGAGCTGCCTCTGAGCGCTGGTGCAGGCTTACACACGCAAAACAGGTTTGCTGGTCTAGGGAAGAAGGAAGATGGCAGCAGAGCCCTGGAATGTGGCTTTGGAGGGTTGTTCAATTTAGAAGGAACAAAGCACCAGGGACAACTTGCCGGCAGCTTTCTGCCCCCACGTGAGAGTTCCTCTCTTACTCTCCACCTCTGATGTGGGCTTTGCGTGTTAGTCATCTTTTTGTTACTGTCGCATACGCTCAAGATGATCACCTTATGAAGACAAAGAGATTGTTCTGGCCCACAGTTTGGTGGGCTCGGTTGCTCTGTGCCTGCAGTAAAGCAGCACAACATGGCAGGGAGCTTATGAAGGAGCAAAACCACTCACCTCATAGCTGAGATCTGAAAAGGAAAGAAAGGGATGGACACATGGCTCAGCAGTTAAGGCACTTGCCTGCGAAGCCCAAAGTCCCAGGTTTGATTCCTCAGTACCCGCATAAGCCAGGTACATAGGTAGCAGGTGTCTCTGGTGTTTGTTTGCAGTGGCTAGAGGCCCTGGCATGCCCATTCTCTGTCTCTCTCTCTGCCTCTTTCTCTCTAAGATAAATAGGTAAAATAGTAAAAAGAAAGAAGGAAAGGAAAGGAAGAAGATGAGGCCAGAGCCCCACAGTCCCCTTTCCAGATCACATCCCCAATGACATGAAGACCTTTCAGTGCCCCCATCTCTTAGAACTTTCCACACCTCCCAATAACACCCCTTCTGGAGCCTTTAGTAGATATTTAAGATCCACACTACAGTAGTTTGATGTTCGTCAGGTCATTTTCCCTCTCTGAGCCTCAGTTTCCTCTTTTTGTGGTGGTTGTGGCAGACATGGCATGGTCACTCTCTTGAGCCCATTGGCTCGGCCTGGCTATGATGTTCATTCTCATCATGAGGCCTCTGCTCCTGCGGTGAGGTGGGGGCAATAGCAGTGGACACTGTTTCTGAGAGACAGTCACTGCATGAGTACAGTCACTAGGGTAAGTGGGTGAAGGCCAGTAAGGAGAAAAGAAGAATTTCCAATGGAGAATGAGATTGGGATAGGTTAAAGGGAATATGCGTTGTTAATTTAGAGAGATTTTGATGGCTGTAGCCTCACTTTTGGACAAAGACTAGTGGGAGCTTCTCACTGGAGTCTATGATCTCGGTCTCCATAGGAGTCTGTCTTGGTTCCAGTTCCAGTGTGGGTTCCTTTCCACTGAGAAGATCTCATAGCCAATCAGAGAGCCATTGGTTACCCACCTAGGCTGTGTGTCACTACTGCATAGGTGGGTACCTCTTGTCAGGCTGGTTGCTTTCATGTAGCAGTGTCCCCTGATTGCTCTCAACATTGATGGCCACTTTCCCCAGCAGCTAATGTAGCACTTTTCAGCACTATACGGGCTAACCATCTGGGAACTGGATTCCTTCCAGATTCAGCTGAATCTCTCAATGTTCTGTGTCAGTAGCATGTGGTGTCTTCAGCAACAGAGTCTTACCTGGGTAATCAAGTGCTTTGACAGAAGCCCGCCTTATTTGGGGGACCTTGTAGGTCTCTCCAATCAACAGCTCAATGTGGATTGTAACTGATTTCTGCTACTGGGGGTTGGTTTCAAGCCAGAGTCAAATGTTTTAGGGATAGGCTTCATCCACTGGCTCCAGGGCCCTTCTTACCAGATGATCCCTCCATGTTTCTATCGAGGGTTATATCTTAGTCTGCTCTCCAGCAGGAAGGTTTCTAATTTTTCAGAGAGCATCAAGAACTGAGGACAATCAAAATCTATCAACAGGTCAAGAATAGATAGCCACCTCCCTGGCAGGAGCCGAAGCCCCCCTCACATAGCAGCTAGCACCCAGGTGAAACCACAAAGGAACTGGTGAGATGAGCAAAAGTCCTTCTTCTATGCTGAGCCTGACAACCTGGGCCAGGGTGATGGAGACAGACACTGAGGAGACTCAGAATGTACCACAGCAGAAATCCAGAAGCTGCTGAGAGCTCAGCACTAAAGCAGACTTAAAGCACACTCACCAAGGCTCAGGGAATTTGCAGAATAAGGGGAGAAGGGCTGGAGAGATGGCTTAGTGATTAAGGCACATGCCTGTGAAACGCAAGGATCCAGCTTTGATTCTCCAGGTCCCACGTAAGCCAGATTCACATGGTGGCGCATGCGTCTGGAGTTTGTTTGCAGTGGCTAGAGGGCCCGGCACACCCACTCTCTCCCTCTCCCTGTCTCTAATAAATGATACACAGAGACATTTCCTCCTACCCATAACTGATGGCTAACCCCACAATGCATGACCCATATACCCCAACGAGGAGGGCCCAGGTGGAGGGAGGAGGACAGGGAGGAGGCTAACAATGGTACCAACTTGACTGTATTCACTGAGTGCAAAACTAATAAAAAAAATAAAAAATAAATCTTAAAAAAAAGAATAAGGGGGTAGGAAGAATGTAAGAGCCACAGTGTGGGAGGAACTATCCAGGGCCATTGCTTTCCCAGCATTGACTGACTGTTGCTCTCACAACTCATAACCCACAACTCCATGGTGAATACCAGCAATCCCACTTAGGAGGCCCTCAGTGGAGCGGGGTCAGAGAGGAGGGACATGATTGTACCAACATACGATATGGCCATACAAAGTTTCTACTTAAAAAATGGGAAAAGAAAAGAAAAGAGGAATTCTTCAGATGAGAAACTAGGGCTATGTTCCTTCCTTGATTCATATGAAAGAAATCCCTGGTGTCTCAGTTTCCCTTGTCCTGATGAAACCTCTTTCTCAGCTGTGCTCTTGGCTATTGGCTTTCCTACTCTCAGTCATCATTAAGGTTTTCATTTAAAATCATCATCACCACCAACAATTAAGAACCACACTAAGAGGGCTGGAGAGATGGCTTAGTGGTTAAGCACTTACCTGTGAAGCCTAAGGACCTCGGTTCAAGGCTTGATTCCCCAGGACCCATGTAAGTCACATGCACAAGGTAGCGCATGCATCTGGAGTTCATCTGCAATGGCTGGAGGCCATGGTGCACCCTCTCTCTCTCTCTCTCTCTCTCTCTCTCTCTCTGCCTCTTTCTCTGTCTGTCGCTCTCAAATAAATAAATTTTTTTTTTAAAAAAAAAAAGAACCACACTAAGGGCTGGAGAGATGGCTTAGTGGTTTAAGGCATTTGCCTGCAAAACCAAAGGACTTTGGTTCTATTCCCCAGGACCCAAGTAAGCCAGCTGCACAAGGTGGCACATGCGTCTGGCATTTGTTTGCAAACTGGGGGTCCTGGTGCACCCATTCTCTCACTCTCTGTCTACCTCTTTCTCTCTCGATCTCTCAAATAACTAACTAAATAACTAAAAATTTTAAAAATAACCACACTAAACTCAAAGGCTTTTGTCAGCTGAGCAAAGGAAGAATCCATTGTATGTGGCCTTCAGCAGTGTCCTTCCCAGATGAGTGCCTATAGTATGGCTGGTCTCCACCTGTGGCAGTGGGTGGGGCTCTTAATGCCCTCAGGAGCTAGACATCTGGAACACACTGGAACATTCTACCACCCTGGTGAAGTGGATATTAATATCTTTTTCCTTAAAGTAGAAAACATCTCAGGAAAGTCATGTACCTTAACCAAATCCCCCAGCTAAGAGCAGCCATAGAGCCAAGATTTAAACCCACATTGCTCTTAGTCTAAAGCAGGGGCTGTCTTTTGGCTTCTCTGGGCTACTTTGGATGGAGAATCATCTTGGGTCACACATAATTCTGTGTGTTATGTTTTGTTTTCTGCTATAATATTAAGTTCCCCTCCCAGGAGCAAGGTTTTTGCCTTCAGGCCAGGTCACTCTTCAGTCTCCAGTTTCCTTATCTTTAAAATGACTATCAAAGTTCTGGCTGTGAGCTGTTGTGTGGATTCGAAGGAGATAATGGATGTGAAAGTGGTCTGTAACCCCTAAAGCATTAGATGTGAGTTAACTGTTGCTTCATTTTATTATTTCCTGGGTAGAGAAGATCAAGTTTTTATTATGTCACAGATAAAGTAATTTCGCTTGTTTGGGGGGAGGTGAGGAGGAAGTGGAGAAAGATCCTCCCTCATACCCCTGGGAGTCATCTTGGAATTGTCTCCTTGAATCACTCAGTGCTTTGACCTGCTGATGGGAAGCTGTTCTAGATGGTGGTTTCCCATTGACAGGGAGGACCCGTGATTTGCTGGAAGGGCTTATCCGGCAGCCTGGCTATCTCCCTCCACCCACTCAGACAAACAGGAGGGTGATCAGATTCAGTTACCTGAGAGTCACTGTAATCTCCAGAACTGATAGGGTCCCCTTGGGCTCCTCTACTCCCTGCCATGTATTATACACATTGGAGCCTGTTCCTCAATTTGCCCTGGATCATTATTTAACAGGAGTCTGACTCAGAACTCCTGGCATTCTCCAAGCCCCAGATAGAAGCTGATTTAGAAGAGGAAGGGGATCATTTGTCATTTCTTCATTTCAGTGCATGCTGTCATCAGTCTATAGAATGAATATGTGTAAGTGCCCTGAATATCATCATTGACCACAATGAATAAAATAAACACTTGTAAATTATGAACGCAGCCATGTGCTGTCTAACGACGACATTTCAGTCTGTGATAGGCTATCTGTATGATAGTGATGATGGGGCCCAAACAATCTTATCACCTGGCAGTGTCTTAGCCCGGGGACTCAGTGCACAGATTCACGTGTTTGTGGTGATGCTGGTATAAAAAGACTTGCTGTGTGGCCAGTGGTGTAACAGTACACATCTAAGTATGGACAGCACCTGATCATGATAATATATGACTACTGCCTGCTGTACTATTTTTAAAAATATTTTATTTATTTGCTTGTAAAAAGAAGGGGACAGAGAAGAGAGGGAGATGGAGAGACAGAGAGCGAGAATGGCCAGGCCAGGGCCTCTAGTCGCTGCAAACGAACTCCAGATGCATGTGCCGCCTTGTGCATCTGGCTTCACGTGGGTCCTGGAGAATCAAACCTGGGTCATTAAGCTCTGCAGGCAAGCACCTTGGCCACTGAGCAATCTCTCTAGCTTAAGCTGTACTATTTTTAATCATTATTCCAGAGTGCCTTCCCAACTATTTTCTTTAAAAAGTCCATGGTGAAATGACCTGCCATGTTACTCTGTATCCATCCCATACTTATCTCATCCCTCAATGGCATCAGGTTGAGTGACTGGCCTAGACCATCTGGCTTTGTGTAAATATATTCTGTGACATTCACACAACAGTGACAATGCAGGTCTCAGAATGTGTCCCTATCATTAAGCAGTGCTTAAGTGGATCAACTACAAATTCGGATGCATCTTATTGAGAAAAAGTACACAGAGCTGAGACAGCAGGGAGCAGAGGGGACCTGACCTGTATCCCCTAAGTGTGTGCTCTGAAGCTCCGTAGCATTTGACTGTTCTCGTGGTACAGAAGGCGTCCCGGAATAAATAAGGACACAGCATGTGCAAAGGCCCTGAAGCAGTGGGTGAGGGGAGTTCTGTACGAGAGGACCTGAAAGAAAGCCTATGTGGTTTGAACCCAGAGCCAGGGGGAGAAAGGCTCGGCCTGGGAAGAATTCTTTAGCCTCAGAGCAATGAGAAGCCCTTGAGGTTTAAGCAGGGGAGTGACAAGACCACATGTGTGTCTTAAGGTCACTGGGGCTGTAGCGTGGAGAATGGATTGGAGCTGGGGCGAGTATGGAACAAGGGAGACCGGCTGAGATTATAAACTCAGGAATCACTAAGCCCCCTGCCTCTCCCTCAGCCAGCCCAGAGCCCCAGCATGGCTCGAAGCTTGCCTCCACCCCAACTAGCTGCCCAGCAGCGTGAGCTCAGCCCTCAGGCTCCCTGCTGCCATGGGTCGTTGCATCTGTAAAATGGGGAAGGACTGTTTTCTCTGCTTGACAAATTGTGTTCTTCTTTTTTCATTCATTCTGTATTTCTCTTTCTTCCTTCTTTCTCTCCTTTCTCTCTTCCTTCCATCCTTTCTTCTCCCTGCTCTTTCTTCCTTTCCTTTTTTTCTTTCCCTTTCCTTATTTTGCATGTATGTGTGTGTGGTATGTGTTTGCGTGTGTACACATATTTGTATGCGTGCTGGCCCACCATGCATGCATGTTGGTTTGGAGGCTAGAGGTCAACGTGGGATATCTTCTTCAGTCGCTCTCCTCATTGTTCTCTGAGACAAGGTCTCTTATCGAACCCCGAGCTCACCCCTTCAGCAAGATTTGTTGGATAGTGACCCCAAAGGATTCCCCATCTCTGCCTCTCCAGTGATGGGATCACAGGCTCTTGCCACCATGCTCAGCATCTGGCATGGGTGCTGGGGATTCTTTTCTCCTGCTTGTGTGGCAAGCCCTGTACCCATTGGGCTATCTCCTCAGCCTCATCTTGTTTTCTTGATTTAATAAATTAAATTCAGTACCAGTAGGGATTCCTTTACAGTACTGGCTAGAAAAGCCAGTTCCTCCAGGGCCTGTGTGGCCAGGCTGAGGGTCATTTCTACCAGCTTCCTTATCCTTGCATGAACTTACTGAGCCATTGCAGATGTGGGGCTTGACCTTGAACCTGGAGAGACAGCAGCAGTTAGGTGTCTCAGTGCTCAGGGTACTGGCTCAGCCAGGAACGAGATCCGTGGGCCTCCGTCCTCTGTGTACATGCTGAGTTCTGAGTTTTCCTTCCTGTGAAGCAAGGCTTCGCATTCGCTTCTCCAGTTTATACTTGCTAAGGTGGGTCAGGCCCTGGGCTGGGCTCTGGGTGGAAGATAGACTTGTTCCCTGTCTGCAAGGGTCCTTCTGTCTCACTTCACCTCAAATTACATACCAGAATGCACTTTAAAAATCCTGTTGCTGGGGCTGGAGAGATGGCTTAGTGGTCAAGGCGCTTGCCTGCAAAGCCAAAGGACCCAGGTTCGACTACCAGTTGCACAAGGGGCTGCACGCATCTGGAGTTCCTTTGCAGTGGCTGGAGGCCCTGGCACCCCTATTCTGTCTCTTTCTACCTGCCTATTTCTGTATCTCTCTCTCAAATTAATAAATAAAAATAAAATATTTTTTAAAATCCTGTTGCATATTTTTGTTTTGTTTTGTTTTTAATTCTATTGCCATTTACACTTAACGACAACTGCAAAAGGAGGGTTGAACTGGAAATGTTGCTTCTGGTGGCAGTTTCGATCCTAGATGACTAGGAAGAGGAGAAGTCCATAGACCTCGGAAAGCCTCAGATTTTGCATCAGATGAAGACGTAGAGAACTTTAAGAACATCTCAAAGGAAATTTAATTCTGCCAAGTTTCCTCAGAATTTTGCCTCCCGTTTGCATGAGGACTGTGTGCTAACCTATTGCACCGCTGGGGCTCATTGGCTCCCTTTCACAATTCTGTGTATGGTTTACTTTTATTCTCATTTTGGTCTCCTCCTTAGGTTTAATCTAAGGATCCACATCTTTATTTACTTATTTATTGGTTTTTCAAGATAGGGTCTTGCCCTAGCCCAGACTGACTTGGAATTTACTATGTAGTCTCAGGGTGGCCTTGAATTCATCGTGATCCTCCTACCTCTGTCACCATGCCCAGCCCACATTTTATTTTATGATGTTATATTTTAGTGTGTCTATGTGTGTGTATAGATGTGCATGGGCACATATGTGTGTTTGATGTGTACGTGTGTGTGTGTGTGTGTGTGTGTGCCAGAGCTTGATATTGTATGTCTTCCTCAATTGCTCTCCATCTTATTTTCTGAGACAATCTCTCACTGAACCTGGAGCAGGTTAGCTGGCCAGCAAGTCCCAGGGATCTTTGTCTCTACACTGTCACAGCCAACTTTGTGTGGGTGCTAGTAACCCAGACTCAGGTCCTGAGGGTTGTGTGGTGAGCATGTTACCAGCTGAGCCATCACTGCAGGCCTCGGGAGTTCCATTTTAAATGGCTACATTGGTCCTATCAGGTGGGAGGCCACCAAGAGACAGCGGCTGTGAACAGAGAGGAAGAGGAGAGACCGTGAAAACTGACATGGTTTAAAGGGAAGAAGCCAGCTAGAGCTGCATTTCAGGATAAAGCAGCGATTTCCTGGTGTTGGGAAGAAACCACTCCCATTTAAGTAGATATGCCCCCTTTGTGTGGCCAGAGTCCACCTCTCTCCCTCTCTGGTGTTCTGGCCAATGGTGTCTATATGTTCATGGGCCCTGATGAGCCTCAGCATAGAGTCCCATGACCACTGCTCCTCTCATTTCCCATCCCTCTTGGACACTGGTCCGAGACTTGAATTGGAAATGACTCTGTGTTTGGATCTGGGGACACTTCTCAGAGCTGGCCTGTGGAAGCCCCTACTGCAAGGCACGTGAAGATGACCCCAACTCACTGTTGCTCCATGTCCAAGTTCTTTCCTTTTGAATCTGGGTCAGTCTGAGAGACTTGCTTCATCAACAGACGAGCTGGAAACAGTGTTGCAAGACTTCTGAAGCTGTCAGAAGATGTCCCACCATCCAAGCCTCTTGGGACTCTTTCTCTCAAAGCCATGAGCTGCCAAGTGTAAGCAGCCATCCTGAAGTCATGGCACCGTGAGAAAATCCATGACACGTGCGGCAGCAAGTGCGGGTGCTCTGGTCAGCACGCCCACTGAGCCGGCTGGACACCGGGTGCTAGAGGCCGCTTGAGAGGCTGGTCCTGCACTGCTTGGTTGATAGCATTGCTCTGAGTGTAATGGGGGAACGGCGTCATAGGTGAAACAGCGTGCTTAATTTTAAGGCTCTAAATTCTGAGACAGCCTGTTGTATCAATAGTTAACTAGAACAGTCTTCCTAAAGAGGTTGGTTGAATGAGGAGGTGGCTCCTTTCGCTGTGGTGTTCTGTTGAAGAGCGCTCACTGGTTCCCTGCGGCTTGAGAAACAAGGCTGAGGGCGCTTGTGGGCATCCAGCACCCTTCTTCATGTGGCCTCCGCCTGCCTTTTAGGCTTTCTTGCTAGCTCTGTCAGCGTGGATCCACCCTACGACAGAGTTTGTTTGAGTTACTTCCTAAACACACACGTGCCTTTTCAACACCATTCCTTTACCTATTCTGTTATAATATACTTATTCTTATATTCCGTTCCCTCCACCCAAATGGCCCTTTCATCCTCCTCTTTCAGTGGGTTGACATTCTACTTGTTCTTTTAGACTTTCATCAAACACCTCCCCTGGGCTTCCCAGTCTAGCTGTGTACCTTCTTAAGTCTTGCTTTGTTTCATTTGGTGGTTTAAATACTATTTCATCACATGAAGTGTTCTTCATTTCCTATCTCCTGTGTGATACTATCATCTCCTAGTATGTGTGTGGGGCGGGCGTGGTGGCAGATGGGGAGGCACTGATATGTAACACAGGTGCACAACTGCAGAGCCTGCGTTGAGACTGACTGTCACACTAAGTGGCATGCCCTGTGTTCTCCACACCAAGAGTCCGAGTCTTTGAAGCAAAGAACAATCTTTGGGAGAGGCCGAGGATTTGGTGTCAGCTTTCATTTTTGAACCATAAGTGTGGTGCTTGCTGTGTGGCTTTGGAAAAGATGCTTGAACTCTGGGCAGTTTCCTTACTTGGAAGCAAAAGGGTTCAGATGAGAGTATGTACAAAGGCTCTAACACCAGTGCTTGGTAGATAGACTCTTGGTGAATGCCTGCTGAATGGGTGTGACAGAGTGGGCCATCAGCTTGCCGAGGAGGCTTTGGAATTGAGTCAACTGGGAGTTCTCTCCCACCAAAAAAAAAAAAAAAAAAAAAAAAAAAAAAAAAAAAAAAAAAAATTAAAGAACCAGGAAAAAGAGAGAGAGAGAGAGAGGAACGAACAAAGAAAAAGAGAATGGTGAAGAGACACAATCAAGAGACCCCTGCCTGGCCAATGCCAAGGGTATTAAGCTGTGTGATGTCAGCAAGCTGCTGCCTAGGGCGGGCTCCTTCTCATCTGCAAACTGAGTGGTGGGCATTGGAATCTAAGCTCCCCTCCAGCTCTGACATTCCAAAAGCATTAAAGAAAAAGGATGAATCACCCCCTTCAAAATACCAATATGGGCTGGGCCCTCCCCTGCTGTCCCCTCCCAGCACAGCTAAGAGCTCTTAATACACAGCCAGCTTGCCCCAGCAGCTGCCACCAAGCTTCAAGCCCCTTTCCCAGGAGTCTCAGAAGCAAGACTGATAATGGACCTCTGGCTTCTCTATCTCAACAGGGGGCCAGATCCCATTCCCAGACTCTGGGGGGCTGGATTGCGTGGGGGTGGGAGGGTGCTCCGTAGAGAGGGCTGGCTTCCCCCTCCCCCCCCGTGGACACTTGACCTCGGTTTACTTTTGAGGGGAGTGTGGCTGGGTGCTGAAAGGGAGACTGGAAGGGAGGGAGAGAGGGAGGAAGGAAGGAAGGAAGGAATTGCACAAGGAGCGCTGACCACTGAATCCCATGGAAAGGGTGGGTGTCTGAGACCCTCAGCACGCATGTTCTTGACTAAGCTGGTGCCTGTATCTGAAGTCGCTATTAACCTCCACCCTGGGAAGACACTGTGCCCTAACAGCTGCATCGGTTCATAGACCCAGGCTGTCAGGGCCGCAGAGGACTCCTGGATCAATTTTCCTCCTTATGGGAGACAGGCAGTAGGTGGACTGCCTCTTTGGCTGTGGCTCTCTCCTCCTGGGTCAGCCTGGATACTATTATTAGTATTATAAGATTATCCACATGAATTCTAATGAAGACGCCATGGGCGGGACACCAAGGATGTGTTCCAGGACCAGAGAGCCTCTTGCATGCGGCCGAGTCCCCCGCGCGCGCGTGCGCCCTCCGGGTGGGTCAGCACGGTGGCCGGCGGCCGGTCACGTCTGCAGCGCCGGGTCCTCCCGGCGGCAGCTCACGCTGGCTCCGGCTCTGAAAGCCGAGAAGCTCGCCCGGCTGCGAGCGGGTTTTCCAAGTGGGCAGGGGTGGGGAGGAGGAGGAGGAGGAGGGGCCCTGGCGGGGAGGAGGGGGCGTCGCGAAGGAGGGAAGACCTCGCATTGTAATCCAGTGACATTGCCAACGTGGGGGTGGGGGTGCTGGCCTCCGCGCGCTCTCCGGGTTTTGGCTGCCCGCCCAGCTGGGAATAACTCTCTTCGCATAATTCGCGTGTTTACCAGGCATGAAAATTCTTGCTTTCGGCTTCTCCCCCCCCCACCACCACACACACCACCCCGCCCCACCTCCAAGCCCCCTCCTCTCCCCTCCTCCCCACCTCCTCCGCCCCCATCGCAAGTGAAACTCTTGTCTACAAAAATATTGGCCCGGGGCACAGAAAGTTTTGCATAAATTCATAAGTGATGAATGGCTGATTTTTTAAAAAAACGTTATTTGGGTATTTGTCAGAACTTAACAAATATACATGGGGCGGGGGTGGGGCGAGGGTCTGTGTGTGTGTGTCTGTGGGGGGGGGGGCGACGACGACCACGACACAAGGCGGTCCATAAACTTTAAACATCTCAATATCCCCTTTCTTCTGGAAATAAATTACGTTTGTTTGCCCGGCTTGGAGTCTTAAGGTAGCCGACATTAGGAATATTTTAAAAGCCCCCATCCATCGAGCATGTCTCCCAGGCGCCAGGAAGATTAAATGAAAGAATCATAAGATGGAGGTCTTTAACTTTTAATCCTTTTACAATGAAGCCTCAGATAGTCGCGGGGGCAGGGTGCCCTCTCTGGGGGGAATAATGCCGTTATTCCTCGGCTCTCAGTTAATGAATACCCTAACGTCTGTCCCACGGCTGACGGACGGAGGCAGCGCCGGGGAGGGGGCTCGGGCTCCGGGGCCAGGCTATTGAAATGAGGAGCCATCGAGGCTGCGTCGGGAGGGAAGAAAGCGCCGGGGCTGGAGGGATGGGACGGGGCGGGCGGGGGGCCCCCGGGGCCGCTGAGACTGCGCTGGGGACCGACCGGGGCGCAGGTTTGAAATAATTAACATCGATTCGCCAGGGGACTGAGGAGGAGGGGTTGGGGGGGTGTGTGTGTGCGGTGGTGGGATGTGGGTGGGGGGTGTGTGTGTGTGGGGGGGTCGCGAGCAGGATGCCTGGTGGCGGTGGCGGGTTGGGGGGGGGGGCAGGAGAGCAAAGGAGAGCGACTTCGGAGTCCAAGATCAATGGAAGGAGCGGGGTGGGGGCCGCGCAGTGTCAGGAAGCGGGCCCACGTGGAGCTGTGAGGACGGAGCGAGGTGGACGGACCCGCGCGCGCGCGAGAGTCGGAGCCTTGGTCTTCTAAGGGGTGTGGTGTGGTGGTATTTGAACATCCCTTTTTAGTAGTAGCTCTGACTCTATCTAATACCAAAGAGCGAAGATCCACATTCCGATTCAGACGCCCCCCCGCACCCCCCCCCCGGCAACCATCCTCAGCTACAAAGTGGACTAAGTGCCCAGGCTAGGACCATGACCATCCCCCCCCAATTTCCCAATGGCAGGTCCCCAGAGGTGGCGATTTTGGCTCAAATTCACACCTTTGAAATTTGGGACCTCAGTCTTCCTTAGGTCCTGGGGGAAGCCCAGGTGAGTGTCAAATCGCTTAGTTATCCCTCTCACCCAGGCCGAGAGCCAGGAATTCCGAGGCTCCGACCCGCAGGATGTCCTAAGGCTGTGCGTGGTCGAATGGCAGGGGTTGCCTGAGCCTCCACCACTGTAGCTTCCGGGCATGCAAGGGGTTAACAGGGGCTGGATATCGTGGTGGTGGTGGTGGGGGGGGTGCAAGGCGGGAGGGGTGGTGGGATCTGGGTGGGCGCTCTCTGATCTCCCTGCCCCCCCAATTCCTCAGGGGTCAAGTTTCAGCGGCACTCCGCCCCCAGGGAAGGTGTGAAAGACACGTGTCCCCATTGTGAAGGGCCTGTCAGCCAGGACAAAGCAGCCGCCCACCCTCCCCCCCCCCCCACCGCCCATCGGCCCAGCCTGGGGTCAGCTCTAGGGGGCCTGCTGGGTGTCGAGGTCACTACAGGCCTGAGCTTTGGTGACATAGGGAAGAAAACGCTGGGAGACGGAGCGGAGGCCACGTGACGTTTAAAAGATGGGGTTCTGAGAATAACGCCCCCCCCCCATTGAAACATTCATAGTCATCTCTATCACCCCACAGGAGGGTTGTCCGCGGATAAGCGGGTCTCCCAGTAGGCGTAGTGAGCCCGGCGGCGGCCTCTCCCCACCCCCCCCGCACCCCCCCCCATCAATCACCAACACAGAATCGCAGTGTGGAGCCCAGACGGTTTTAGTGGTTTTCTTTAATCCTGCTCTGCACTTCTTTCTCATTTACTACACGGGATATTATAAAGAATAAATAGCAGATACTCTTAATTTACAATGATTAGTCATTCCATTTGTTCTCTATATTTACAATAACTGTAAAATAACATTGAACTCTATAGCTTCTTCGAGGTCCAAGGAAAATCAAAACACTTTCCGAAGAATGGAAAATAGCATTTAAAAAGTCCTTCTACAAAAGTTCCCCCTTCTCTTTGTACTTTTAAGAAAAAAAAAAAAAACTCCCCCCACCCCAACTGCTTCGCCAAGCGAAGGGCACTGTAATATAAATAGCAGGTTAACATTATTACCAACCAGAATAAGTCTCTCTTTTTCTCTGTTCTTTTTTTTTCTTTTGCTTATTTTTTTTTTAAAAATACAGTAGAAGCCGGTAACTTTTAACGTATAATACTGACCTTTTAATAAGTAAATTAAAACTGGGACCGTATATACACACACATATACATTCCTACACAGTTAAACAGTGCATTACATGAACCAGAAAGCTAGGTCTCTGTAGGCAAGAAGGAAAAAAAAAAAAAATAAAATAAAACAAGTTCATTGAAAATCCACCCTGGAGGGTGGTGGAACTGGTTGGAGGCGGTGTGTGTGTGTGTGTGTGTGTGTGTGGGGGGAGGGGGGCGTCGGTGGGGATCGATCAAGTGTCCAGGCGCTGGCAGGGGGCCTCCGAGTTCTAGCAGGAGCACTTGCATTCGGAAATGATGGGGTACTGGATGGGAATCCAGCCGCAGCGCTGCCCCCCGCGCCGCTGACAGCGCCACCGCAGCACCGTGAGGTGCACGGACTTGGACGGCTTGCACACCATGCCCTCGGGCACCGAGCAGGAGCGCTTGCTGAAACAGCTGCCCACCTTCACGTAGCGCGGCCAAAAGCGGCTGCCCAGGTCGTTCCAGGCGTACAGC